>OY992531.1:14260374-15564819 GCA_963921185.1 Dasysyrphus tricinctus
GATAGAAAACTATTATGATAGAAAACTATCATGATAGACAACTGTCACGATAGAAAACTATCATGATAGAAAACTATCATGATAGAAAACTATCATGATAGAAAACTATCTTGATAGAAAACTATCTCGATAGAAGACTATCATGATAGAAAACTATCATCATAGAAAACTATCGTGATAGAAAACTATCATGATAAAAAACTATCATGATAGATAGAAAACTATCATGATAGAAAACTATCATGATAGAAAACTATCATGATAGAAAACTGTCATGATAGAAAACTATCATGATAGAAAACTATCATGATAGAAAACTATCATCATAGAAAACTATCATGATAGAAAACTTTCATGATAGAAAACTATCATGATAGAAAACTATCATGATAGAAAACTATCATCATAGAAAACTATCATGATAGAAAACTATAATGATAGAAAACTATCATGATAGAAAACTATCATGATAGAAAACTATCGTGATAGAAAACTATCATGATAGAAAACTATCATGATAGAAAACTATCATGATAGAAAACTGTCATGATAGAAAACTATCATGATAGAAAACTATCATGATAGAAAACTATCATGATAGAAAACTATCATGCTAGAAAACTGTCATGATAGAAAACTATCATGATGGAAAACTATCATGATAGAAAACTATCATGATAGAAAACTATCATGATAGAAAACTATCATGATAGAAAACTATCATGATAGAAAACTATCATGATAGAAAGCTATCATGATAGAAAACTATCACGATAGAAAATTATCATGATAGAAAACTATCATGATAGAAAACTATCATGATAGAAAACTATCGTGATAGAAAACTATCATGATAGAAAACTTTCATGATAGAAAACTATCAAGATAGAAAACTATCATGATAGAAAACTATCATGATAGAAAACTATCATGAAAGAAAACTATCATGATAGAAAACTATCGTGATAGAAAACTATCGTGATAGAAAACTATCATGATAGAAAACTATCATGATAGAAAACTGTCATGATAGAAAACTATCATGATAGAAAACTATCATGATAGAAAACTATCATGCTAGAAAACTGTCATGATAGAAAACTATCATGATGGAAAACTATCATGATAGAAAACTATCATGATAGAAAACTATCATGATATAAAACTGTCATGATAGAAAACTATCGTGATAGAAAACTATCATGATAGAAAACTATCATAATAGAAAACTATCATGATAGAAAACTGTCATGATAGAAAACTATCATGATGGAAAACTATCACGATAGAAAACTATCATGATAGAAAACTATCACGATAGAAAACTATCATGATAGAAAACTATCATGATAGAAAACTATCATGATGGAAAACTATCATGATAGAAAACTATCATGATAGAAAACTATCATGCTCGAAAACTGTCATGATAGAAAACTATCATGATGGAAAACTATCATGATAGAAAACTATCATGCTAGAAAACTGTCATGATAGAAAACTATCATGATAGAAAACTATCGTGATAGAAAACTATCATGATAGAAAACTATCATGATAGAAAACTATCATGCTAGAAAACTGTCATGATAGAAAACTATCATGATGGAAAACTATCATGATAGAAAACTATCATGATGGAAAACTATCATGATAGAAAACTATCGTGATAGAAAACTATCATGATAGAAAACTATCGTGATAGAAAACTATCATGATAGAAAACTATCATGATAGAAAACTATCATGATAGAAAACTATCATGATGGAAAACTATCATCATAGAAAACTATCATGATAGAAAACTATAATGATAGAAAACTATCATGATAGAAAACTATCATGATAGAAAACTATCGTGATAGAAAACTATCATGATAGAAAACTATCATGATAGAAAACTATCATGCTAGAAAACTGTCATGATAGAAAACTATCATGATGGAAAACTATCATGATAGAAAACTATCGTGATAGAAAACTATCATGATAGAAAACTATCATGATAGAAAACTATCATGCTAGAAAACTGTCATGATAGAAAACTATCATGATGGAAAACTATCATCATAGAAAACTATCATGATAGAAAACTATAATGATAGAAAACTATCATGATAGAAAACTATCATGATAGAAAACTATCACGATAGAAAACTATCATGATAGAAAACTATCACGATAGAAAACTATCATGATAGAAAACTATCATGATAGAAAACTATCATGATGGAAAACTATCATGATAGAAAACTATCATGATAGAAAACTATCATGATAGAAAACTATCATGATAGAAAACTATCATGCTAGAAAACTGTCATGATAGAAAACTATCATGATGGAAAACTATCATGATAGAAAACTATCATGCTAGAAAACTGTCATGATAGAAAACTATCATGATGGAAAACTATCATGATAGAAAACTATCGTGATAGAAAACTATCATGATAGAAAACTATCATGATAGAAAACTATCATGCTAGAAAACTGTCATGATAGAAAACTATCATGATGGAAAACTATCATCATAGAAAACTATCATGATAGAAAACTATAATGATAGAAAACTATCATGATAGAAAACTATCATGATAGAAAACTATCACGATAGAAAACTATCATGATAGAAAACTATCATGATAGAAAACAATCATGATAGAAAACTATTGTGATAGAAAACTATCATGATAGAAAACTATCATGATGGAAACTATCATGATAGAAAACTGTCATGATAGAAAACTATCATGATAGAAAACTATCATGATAGAAAACTATCATGATAGAAAACTATCATGATAGAAAACTATCACGATAGAAAACTATCATGATAAAAAACTATCGTTATAGAAAGCTATCATCATAGAAAACTATCATGATAGAAAACTATTATGATAGAAAACTATCATGATAGAAAACTATCATCATAGAAAACTATCATGATAGAAAACTATAATGATAGAAAACTATCATGATAGAAAACTATCATGATAGAACACTATCACGATAGAAAACTATCATGATAGAAAACTATCATGATAGAAAACTATCATGATAGAAAACTATCTTGATAGAAAACTATCACGATAGAAAACTATCATGATAGAAAACTATCATGATAGAAAACTGTGATGATAGAAAACTATCATGATAGAAAACTATCATGATAGAAAACTATCGTGATAGAAAACTATCATGATAGAAAATCTATCATGATAGAAAACTATCATGATAGAAAACTATCATCATAGAAAACTATCATGATAGAAAACTATAATGATAGAAAACTATCATGATAGAAAACTATCATGATAGAAAACTATCACGATAGAAAACTATCATGATAGAAAACTATCATGATAGAAAACTATCATGATAGAAAACTATCGTTATAGAAAGCTATCATGATAGAAAACTATCATGATAGAAAACTATCATGATAGAAAACTGTCATGATAGAAAACTATCATGATAGAAAACTATCATGATAGAAAACTATCATGATAGAAAACTATCATCATAGACAACTATCGTGATAGAAAACTATCATGATAGAAAACTATCATGATAGACAACTGTCATGATAGAAAACTATCATGATAGAAAACTATCATGATAGAATGCGATCATGATAGAAAACTATCATGATAGAAAACTATCATGATAGAAAACTATCATGATAGAAAACTATCATGATAGAAAACTATTATGATATAAAACTATCATGATAGAAAACTATCATGATAGAAAACTATCGTGATAGAAAACTATCATGATGGAAAACTATCGTGATAGAAAACTATCATGATAGAAAACTGTCATGATAGAAAACTATCATCATAGAAAACTATCGTGATAGAAAACTATCATGATAGAAAACTATCATGATAGAAAACTATCGTGATAGAAAACTATCATGATAGAAAACTGTCATGATAGAAAACTATCATCATAGAAAACTATCGTGATAGAAAACTATCATGATAGAAAACTATCATGATAGAAAACTATCGTGATAGAAAACTATCATGATAGAAAACTATCGTGATAGAAAACTATCATGATAGAAAACTATCGTTATAGAAAGCTATCATGATAGAAAACTATCATGATAGAAAACTATCATGATAGAAAACTGTCATGATAGAAAACTATCATGATAGAAAACTATCATGATAGAAAACTATCATGATAGAAAACTATCATCATAGACAACTATCGTGATAGAAAACTATCATGATAGAAAACAATCATGATAGAAAGCTATCATGATAGAAATTTATCATGATAGAAAACTATCATGATAGAAAACTGTCATGATAGAAAACTATCATCATAGAAAACTATCGTGATAGAAAACTATCATGATAGAAAACTATCATGATAGAAAACTATCGTGATAGAAAACTATCATGATAGAAAACTATCGTGATAGAAAACTATCATGATAGAAAACTATTATGATAGAAAACTATCATGATAGAAAACAATCATGATAGAAAGCTATCATGATAGAAAACTATAATGAAAGAAAACTATCGTGATAGAAAACTATCATGATAGAAAACTATCGTGATAGAAAGCTATCATGATAGAAAACTATCATGATGGAAAACTATCATGATAGAAAACTATCGTGATAGAAAACTATCATGATAGAAAACTATCATGATAGACAACTATCATGATAGAAAACTATCGTGATAGATAACTATCATGATAGAAAACTTTCATGATAGAAAACTATCTTGAAAGAAAACTACCATGATAGAAAACTATCATGATAGAAAACTATCATGATAGAAAACTGTCATGATAGAAAACTATCAAGATAGAAAACTATCATGATAGAAAACTATCATGATAGAAAACTATCATGATAGAAAACTGTCATGATAGAAAACTATCATGATAGAAAGCTATCATGATAGAAAACTATCATGATAGAAAACTATCATGATAGACAACTGTCATGATAGAAAACTATCATGATAGAAAACTATCATGATAGAAAACTATCGTGATAGAAAACTATCATGATAGAAAACTATCGTGATAGAAAGCTATCATGATAGAAAACTATCATGATGGAAAACTATCATGATAGAAAACTATCGTGATAGAAAACTATCATGATAGAAAACTTTCATGATAGACAACTATCATGATAGAAAACTATCGTGATAGAAAACTATCATGATAGAAAACTTTCATGATAGAAAACTATCTTGAAAGAAAACTACCATGATAGAAAACTATCATGATAGAAAACTATCATGATAGAAAACTGTCATGATAGAAAACTATCAAGATAGAAAACTATCATGATAGAAAACTATCATGATAGAAAACTATCATGATAGAAAACTGTCATAATAGAAAACTATCATGATAGAAAACTATCATGATATAAAACTATCATGATGGAAAACTGTCATAATAGAAAACTATCATGATAGAAAAGTATCATGATAAAAAACTATCATGATAGAAAACTATCATGATAGAAAACTTTCATGATAGAAAACTATTGTGATACAAAATTATCATGATAGAAAACTATCATGAAAGAAAACTATCATCATAGACAATTATCGTGATAGAAAGCTATCATGATAGAAAACTATCATGATAAAAAACTATCATGATAGACAGCTGTCATGATAGAAAACTATCATGATAGAAAACAGTCATGATAGAAAACTATCATGATGGAAAACTATCATGATAGAACCCAGTCATGATGGAAAACTATCATGATAGAAAGCTATCATGATAGAAAACTATCATGATAGAAAACTATCATGATAGACAACTGTCATGATAGAAAACTATCATGATGGAAAACTATCATGATAGAACCCAGTCATGATAGAAAACTATCATGATAGAAAGCTATCATGATAGAAAACTATCATGATAGAAAACTATCATGATAGACAACTGTCATGATAGAAAACTATCATGATAGAAAACTATCATGATAGAAAACTATCGTGATAGAAAACTATCATGATAGAAAACTATCGTGATAGTAAACTATCATGATAGAAAACTATCATGATAGAAAACTATCATGATAGAAAACTGTCATGATAGAAAACTATCATGATGGAAAACTATCATGATAGAACACAGTCATGATAGAAAACTACCATGATAGAAAACTATCATGATAGAAAACTATCGTGATAGAAAACTATCATGATAGAAAACTATCGTGATAGAAAACTATCATGATAGAAAACTATCATGATAGAAAACTATCATTATAGAAAACTGTCATGATAGAAAACTATCATGATGGAAAACTATCATGATAGAACCCAGTCATGATAGAAAACTATCATGATAGAAAGCTATCATGATATAAAACTATCATGATAGAAAACTATCATGATAGAAAACTATCATGATAGAAAACTATCGTGATAGAAAACTATCATGATAGTAAACTATCATGCTAGAAAACTATCAAGATAGACAACTGTCATGATAGAAAACTATCATGATAGAAAACTATCATGATAGAAAAGTATCATGATAGAAAACTATCATGATAGAAAACTGTGATGATAGAAAACTATCATGATAGAAAACTATCATGTTAAAAAACTATCATGATAGAAAACTATCATGATAGAAAACTATCATGATAGAAAACTATTATAATATAAAACTATCATGATACAATACTATCATGATAGAAAACTATCATGATAGAAAACTATCGTGATAGAAAACTATCATGATAGAAAACTATCATGTTAAAAAACTATCATGATAGAAAACTATCATGATAGAAAACTATCTATCATGATAGAAAACTATCACGATATAATTGTTTTCTATCATGATAGAAAACTATCATGATAGAAAACTATCATGTTAGAAAACTATCATGATAGAAAACTATCATGATAGAAAACTATCATGATAGAAAACTATTATGATATAAAACTATCATGATAGAAAACTATCATGATAGAAAATTATAACGATAGAAATACTATCATGATAGAAAACTATCATGATAGAAAACTATCATGATAGAAAACTATCGTCATATCTATCTATCTAAAACTATCATGATAAAAAACTATCATGATAGAAAACTTTCGTGATAGAAAGCTATCATGATAGAAAACTATCATGATAGAAAACTATCATGATAGAAAACTATCATGATAGAAAATTATAACGAAAGAAAACTATCATGATAGAAAACTATCATGATAGAAAACTATAATGACAGAAAAACTATCGTGATAGAAAACTATCATTGCAGTTGTCTATCAAGATAGAAAACTATCATGATAGAAAACTATCATGATAGAAAACTGTCATGATAGAAAACTTTCATGATAGAAAACTATCATGATAGAAAACTATCATGATAGAAAACTATCATGATAGAAAGCTATCGTGATAGAAAACTATCTATCATGATAGAAAACTATCACGATAGAAAACTATCATGATAGAAAACTATCATGATAGAAAACTATCATGATAGAAAACTGTCATGATAGAAAACTTTCATGATAGAAAACTATCATGATAGAAAACTATCATGATAGAAAACTATCATGATAGAAAACTATCATGTTAAAAAACTATCATGATAGAAAACTATCAAGATAGAAAACTATCATGATAGAAAACTATTATAATATAAAACTATCATGATACAATACTATCATGATAGAAAACTATCATGATAGAAAACTATCGTGATAGAAAACTATCATGATAGAAAACTGTCATGATAGAAAACTATCATCATAGAAAACTATCGTGATAGAAAACTATCATGATAGAAAACTTTCATAATAGAAAACTATCTATCATGAAAGAAAACTATCACGATATAAAACTATCATGATAGAAAACTATCATGATAGAAAACTATCATGATAGAAAACTATCGTGATAGAAAACGGTCATGATAGAAAACTATCATGATAGAAAACTATCATGATAGAAAACTATCGTGATAGAAAACTATCATGATAGAAAACTATCATGGAAGAAAACTATTATGATAGAAAAATATCATGATAGAAAGCTATCGTGATAGAAAACTATCTATCATGATAGAAAACTATCACGATATAAAACTATCATGATAGAAAACTATCAAGATAGAAAACTATCATGATAGAAAACTATCGTGATAGAAAACTATCATGATAGAAAACTATCATGATAGAAAACTATCATGATAGAAAACTATCGTGATAGAAAACTATCATGATAGAAAACTATCATGATAGAAAACTATAATGATAGAAAACTATCATGATAGAAAACTGTCATGATAGAAAACTTTCATGATAGAAAACTATCATGATAGAAAGCTATCATGAAAGAAAGCTATCGTGATAGAAAACTATCTATCATGATAGAAAACTATCACGATAGAAAACTATCATGATAGAAAACTATCATGATAGAAAACTATCAGGATAGAAGATTACAATGATAGAAAACTATCATGATAGATAACTATCATGACAGAAAACTATCGTGATAGAAAACTATCATTGCAGTTGTCTATCAAGATAGAAAACTATCATGATAGAAAACTATCGTGATAGAAAACTATCATGATAGAAAGCTATTATGATAGAAAACTATCATGGAAGAAAACTATCATGATAGAAAAATATCATGATACAAAACTATCGTGATAGAAAACTGTCATGATAGAAAACTATTATGATAGAAAACACTCATGATAGAAAACTATCATGATAGAAAACCTTCATTCATGTTGCATGTTGCATGTTGCATGTTGCATGTTGCATGTTGCATGTTGCATGTTGCATGTTGCATGTTGCATGTTGCATGTTGCATGTTGCATGTTGCATGTTGCATGTTGCATGTTGCATGTTGCATGTTGCATGTTGCATGTTGCATGTTGCATGTTGCATGTTGCATGTTGCATGTTGCATGTTGCATGTTGCATGTTGCATGTTGCATGTTGCATGTTGCATGTTGCATGTTGCATGTTGCATGTTGCATGTTGCATGTTGCATGTTGCATGTTGCATGTTGCATGTTGCATGTTGCATGTTGCATGTTGCATGTTGCATGTTGCATGTTGCATGTTGCATGTTGCATGTTGCATGTTGCATGTTGCATGTTGCATGTTGCATGTTGCATGTTGCATGTTGCATGTTGCATGTTGCATGTTGCATGTTGCATGTTGCATGTTGCATGTTGCATGTTGCATGTTGCATGTTGCATGTTGCATGTTGCATGTTGCATGTTGCATGTTGCATGTTGCATGTTGCATGTTGCATGTTGCATGTTGCATGTTGCATGTTGCATGTTGCATGTTGCATGTTGCATGTTGCATGTTGCATGTTGCATGTTGCATGTTGCATGTTGCATGTTGCATGTTGCATGTTGCATGTTGCATGTTGCATGTTGCATGTTGCATGTTGCATGTTGCATGTTGCATGTTGCATGTTGCATGTTGCATGTTGCATGTTGCATGTTGCATGTTGCATGTTGCATGTTGCATGTTGCATGTTGCATGTTGCATGTTGCATGTTGCATGTTGCATGTTGCATGTTGCATGTTGCATGTTGCATGTTGCATGTTGCATGTTGCATGTTGCATGTTGCATGTTGCATGTTGCATGTTGCATGTTGCATGTTGCATGTTGCATGTTGCATGTTGCATGTTGCATGTTGCATGTTGCATGTTGCATGTTGCATGTTGCATGTTGCATGTTGCATGTTGCATGTTGCATGTTGCATGTTGCATGTTGCATGTTGCATGTTGCATGTTGCATGTTGCATGTTGCATGTTGCATGTTGCATGTTGCATGTTGCATGTTGCATGTTGCATGTTGCATGTTGCATGTTGCATGTTGCATGTTGCATGTTGCATGTTGCATGTTGCATGTTGCATGTTGCATGTTGCATGTTGCATGTTGCATGTTGCATGTTGCATGTTGCATGTTGCATGTTGCATGTTGCATGTTGCATGTTGCATGTTGCATGTTGCATGTTGCATGTTGCATGTTGCATGTTGCATGTTGCATGTTGCATGTTGCATGTTGCATGTTGCATGTTGCATGTTGCATGTTGCATGTTGCATGTTGCATGTTGCATGTTGCATGTTGCATGTTGCATGTTGCATGTTGCATGTTGCATGTTGCATGTTGCATGTTGCATGTTGCATGTTGCATGTTGCATGTTGCATGTTGCATGTTGCATGTTGCATGTTGCATGTTGCATGTTGCATGTTGCATGTTGCATGTTGCATGTTGCATGTTGCATGTTGCATGTTGCATGTTGCATGTTGCATGTTGCATGTTGCATGTTGCATGTTGCATGTTGCATGTTGCATGTTGCATGTTGCATGTTGCATGTTGCATGTTGCATGTTGCATGTTGCATGTTGCATGTTGCATGTTGCATGTTGCATGTTGCATGTTGCATGTTGCATGTTGCATGTTGCATGTTGCATGTTGCATGTTGCATGTTGCATGTTGCATGTTGCATGTTGCATGTTGCATGTTGCATGTTGCATGTTGCATGTTGCATGTTGCATGTTGCATGTTGCATGTTGCATGTTGCATGTTGCATGTTGCATGTTGCATGTTGCATGTTGCATGTTGCATGTTGCATGTTGCATGTTGCATGTTGCATGTTGCATGTTGCATGTTGCATGTTGCATGTTGCATGTTGCATGTTGCATGTTGCATGTTGCATGTTGCATGTTGCATGTTGCATGTTGCATGTTGCATGTTGCATGTTGCATGTTGCATGTTGCATGTTGCATGTTGCATGTTGCATGTTGCATGTTGCATGTTGCATGTTGCATGTTGCATGTTGCATGTTGCATGTTGCATGTTGCATGTTGCATGTTGCATGTTGCATGTTGCATGTTGCATGTTGCATGTTGCATGTTGCATGTTGCATGTTGCATGTTGCATGTTGCATGTTGCATGTTGCATGTTGCATGTTGCATGTTGCATGTTGCATGTTGCATGTTGCATGTTGCATGTTGCATGTTGCATGTTGCATGTTGCATGTTGCATGTTGCATGTTGCATGTTGCATGTTGCATGTTGCATGTTGCATGTTGCATGTTGCATGTTGCATGTTGCATGTTGCATGTTGCATGTTGCATGTTGCATGTTGCATGTTGCATGTTGCATGTTGCATGTTGCATGTTGCATGTTGCATGTTGCATGTTGCATGTTGCATGTTGCATGTTGCATGTTGCATGTTGCATGTTGCATGTTGCATGTTGCATGTTGCATGTTGCATGTTGCATGTTGCATGTTGCATGTTGCATGTTGCATGTTGCATGTTGCATGTTGCATGTTGCATGTTGCATGTTGCATGTTGCATGTTGCATGTTGCATGTTGCATGTTGCATGTTGCATGTTGCATGTTGCATGTTGCATGTTGCATGTTGCATGTTGCATGTTGCATGTTGCATGTTGCATGTTGCATGTTGCATGTTGCATGTTGCATGTTGCATGTTGCATGTTGCATGTTGCATGTTGCATGTTGCATGTTGCATGTTGCATGTTGCATGTTGCATGTTGCATGTTGCATGTTGCATGTTGCATGTTGCATGTTGCATGTTGCATGTTGCATGTTGCATGTTGCATGTTGCATGTTGCATGTTGCATGTTGCATGTTGCATGTTGCATGTTGCATGTTGCATGTTGCATGTTGCATGTTGCATGTTGCATGTTGCATGTTGCATGTTGCATGTTGCATGTTGCATGTTGCATGTTGCATGTTGCATGTTGCATGTTGCATGTTGCATGTTGCATGTTGCATGTTGCATGTTGCATGTTGCATGTTGCATGTTGCATGTTGCATGTTGCATGTTGCATGTTGCATGTTGCATGTTGCATGTTGCGTGTTGCATGTTGCATGTTGCATGTTGCATGTTGCATGTTGCATGTTGCATGTTGCATGTTGAATGATGCATGTTGCATGTTGTATGTTGCATGTAACATTTCTAGGTAACAACTTATTAATGATTTTCTCCAAGATGAATGAAGGTATTCGAAAGATTCAAAAATAATTTTGAAGGAAAATGTTCTTCAGAATGACTACACATATTATTCGAAAAAATCACTTCGAGAAATAACAACACCCCAAATTGTACACCAGAGACGCATTTTTTTTAATTTATAGATTCGAATATTTCAAAAACGTGACGCGCTTGTGCGATTCGAAGGCCAGATTTGATCTCAGAATATCAAAGATCATTATAGAAAATAACGCGAGTTTTTTTAAAGGAACGGAACTATAAGTTGGCAACATTATTTTGACTGGCAGCCATTTTGTCAGCTGTCTAGTGATTTATTTTTAGTTTGGTTTGGCATTTCAACATTTGAAGCCACAGGATCACCCAGCAAGGCGAAGATTCGGTGAATGGGCCCAAAACTAGATTGCCGTTGATCCCAATTTTCATAAGCGAATTGTGTTTAACGAGAAGCTCACTTTTGGTTGAATGTATACATCAATAAACTAAATTGTCGTATTTAGATTGATGATAATCTTCAAGTGTATGTTGAGACAACGTTACATCCACGAAAACTGACTGTTTGGTGTGCTTTAAGGGTCGGTGGAATGATTGGTCCGTACTTATTTAAAAACGATGCTGGCCAGAACGTTACAGTCAATGGTTACTACTATCCCATGATTACTGACTTTTCCGTTCATCAATTGAACAACCATGATGTGCAGGAGCTGTGGTTTCAACAAGGCGGCGCAACATGTCACCACAGGTCGTTCCACAATTGATTTATTGAAGGCAACGTAACGTTTGGTAACGTCATAGTTTCACATTACAGACCCGTGGATTGGCCTCCAAGATCGTGCGATTTAACGCTGCTTGACTTTTTTTTGTGGTGATATATGAAGTTGCTACTATACTCCGATAAGTCCGAAACGATTGATCACTTGGAGGACAACATTCACCGCGTTATTGCCGATATACGGTAACAAATGTTGGAAAAAGTCATAGAAAATTGGACCTCCAGAATACATCCGAGCCAGATGTGGCGGTCATGTGCCAGAAATCATATTTAAATTATAATGCCAGAAGATTATCTTTCGAATTAAGTAAATTTCATTAATTATGATTTTGAAGATAATAAAAAATAATATTCTTCTGTTTTAGTGGAGCGAATGAATTAAGTTCAAATAAAGAAGTTTAAGTGAGCTCTACTCCATATATTCCGTTTCGCCCAGGTACAACTTAAACTTAAACTTCTGTAGGTATTTGAAAGTAAATTTAAACTGAGATTTTTTGGAATTTGTTTACACTTTCAACTGTACTTTGATGTTATTCACGAATAATAGATAGTTTTCGGGGCATAACTAAAAAAACTTCCAAAAAATGCATAACGCAACGCAAGCCTTAGGTTCGGATTCAGTACCCCCGAAAACGTAAAGAACGGAGCAAATCAAAACTACCCCTCAATTTTCTCGCTAAGAGCCTTTTGAGCACAAATTGACTGGACAAGTATTTTGCATGTTTTTTTAAAAAACTGATGAATTTCAACTTAGGATTTTGCCTAAACAAGTAAAAGTATTTCAAAAACTCTAAAGATATTTAAAAGAGAAAGGAATAGTACTTTAAAATTCCGGAAGGGGTTAGCATACCTATTCTCAAATATGGTGAGAACGGCTTTTAATTCTTTTTTAGGTATGTATATTCCGAAAAGGATTCTAGCCCATGCAAAATGTACTTTCACTGCGGAATAAATCCAAGTGAAGGTTCTAAAATGCAATAACCTTTATTTTGATATAAGGAATACTCACCCAAAAGTCCATTGACAAATCGTGTGCGCGTTAGAAGTTATTCAAGGTCAAATATCAAAAAAATTGGTTTTTCACTTATAACTTTTAAACGGTAAATGCTATCAAAAAGTATTTCATGCATACCTTGTAGATGATATAATTTTTTACAAGAAATGTTAGCGCACTTTTTTTTCTCCGACTGATCGTTTAGAAGATATCGCCATTTAAAAAAAAAACGTTATTTGACGAAAATGGCTGTTTTTTGCCTGTAGCACATGAACGGTGATTGCAATTGAAAACAACTTCATACGAAGTTTTTACACTATCAAATTCTCTACAAGAAAATATATTTTGTTTCTACGAGTGATAGTTTCAAAGATATCACTATATTTAAAACTTCGTCAAAAGTTAAAAAATCTGGTTTTTTTGCTTTTTACTCTCAAATGACGAAGTTGTCAAAGATAAATTTATACCAACTTTATGTGTTATTATATTGTCTACAAAAAATACTGTTCAACTTTTTTCATAGGAGTGATCCATTAGAAGATATTAGTACTTCAAAAAGGTGAAAAGTTCAAAATATGGGTTTTTCGTCTAAAACTTTTAAACAATAAATTTTGTCAAAAAATTGTGTACACAATTTACAGATTATATGACTCTCTACAAGAAAATATTTTCGTATTTGTGTAAAATTGATCATTTAAATCATATGTTTAAGTTGTCGAAAAATATGCGCTCATTGTTAAGATAGTCATATTTCCAACAAGAAGTATCATAATAACTTTCTTGATACGAGTGCTCAGTTACGAGATATTGCTGTTTTAAAAATGTTAGAATTCCTAAAATATACATAAGTTTTCAAGAATATTTTCATTTTAACTTGCGATATATGATTTGTTAGTGTAAGCCCCCAAATTTGTCAACATACCAAAAGAAATAAAATTACAATCCTTGGTTATTCCTTCCTCACGCCTCCTATTAAAAGCTCAGAATAAAATTAGTCCAAGCTATATGTAATTTGCTAATTAAACTCCACTTTCATAAATTAGTCTGGACACATGCGCTGCCATCAGCCACACACCAACCACAATACATATCATATCGGCAATAGCCAGCAAAAATTTTCGAAAATACCATCAAAAATTCTTTTCACAACTAAAAACCACCCTCTGCCGTGATAATGAAGGGAAGGGGCAGAAGGACGCATTCAAATATCTACCATTTGCTCCCACCCCACCAAACAGGAGTGAATTCCAAAAACACATGCATCACCAGCAAATAGCTCGTTCATCAGAGAGACCCGAACAGATGGGGGTTGTAAAATTCACTTGATAGTGTGGTAATTTTGTGCGGTTTAAAGGTTCATTAACACCCCTAACCATGACATCTATACGTAGAACAGAGAGAAAGCGACAAACGACAAACGAAGGCCAAAAATATTTTCATTGCTTTGTGTGTTGGTTGTAGCTGATGATGTAGCCGTTTATGATCCACTCGCTAGCTTTGAATGTAATCTCCAGGCTTAATGTTAGGGCTGCACTTGCACCATACATATAGCAATATAAATGTTATACTGGAACTTGAACCACCCTTCGCCTTTACCATACGACCACGACCACCAACATTGTCATTCAACAGTAATGGCGACAAGAACGACGGCGTTAATTTCTCTGCGGGAACTAGAGTGTGATTTATGGATTTTGGTTTTAGGAAACGGGATAGTAATTATTATTCCTCTTCTCATTATTTTCATCAATAAAATTTCCATTAGACAAAGTAGGTATGCTAGTAGAGCATGTGAGAGGGTGACGTATATTGTATACCCCCAAAAACCCCTTATGGCATGACCAAACCCGACTGATGCGGCTATGAGGAGGAAGTAATGACTTTGTGGTTTCTTGAAAGTAATATGGGGTGAATATGAAGATTGATAAATCATGAGTTTGGGGATTTTCTATGGCTTCGGAAAGTTCAAGTTGTTGTTTAACATAAATCCTTTGTGTTCTTCTCTGTCGGAGTGCAGGAAATCTTTTTGGAAATTTATTATTTTGTATGTTTTCATGACTATGAACTACAGTTATAAGCCTTTGGTATCATTTTATGATATTATTTATCTTTTGTGATGCCGATCCTGAAATGTTTTTTATGTCTGCTATTTCATGAAGACTTTTGAGTCATGACTTTTTTCAAAATTAAATAAGTGTAAACGAGAAAAACTGCTGATTTCACTTTTGCACTCATTTTATTTCGAAAAAAGTTGGGACTCAAAAGTTGTTTTAATATCAGTCTACGTGCCGCTCTGGAATGGAAAGTTGAGTGTAAAGTTGCACTCTGACACTTAGTTTTGATATTGCAGCGAAGTGTTACACTTCCAACCCCACCAGCCGATATATAACTATCGAGGTATCGACCCACCACCGCGCCGGCTTTCATCATGAAATCAGAAATGATGGAACGGATCTTGAACGCACTTTTTCCAACTCAGTTCGATAGACCACCCGGTGACACTATAGCAAATGAGCTAGAAATACCACCCTTAAACGTGGAAGGACTTGAAGAAGCTGGTGAATTCACTTCAGAAAAACAAATCTGCTAGCCACGTCGGAACACCAGCACAAATCCTAAAACTGACTGCCCCAACGTGTCCTCAACTACTGATGCTGATAATATTAAATCACTGTCTGAAAGAAGGGGGTTTCCCAAAGAGTAGGAAAATTCGTGGTAAGTGTTAATCATTAAAAGTAAGGGCGACCACAATACCCCTTCAGCGTAAGGACCCTTATTCATGCTAGTTACGACTGGAAAGCTTTTAGAGAAAATGACAAAACTGCGACTTATAGCTGCAGTTCAAAGAGCTGAAGATCTATCTGAAAGATACACTCTATAATCGGAGCATTCGAGGATATGATAAATGTGGTGTTATGTGGGTAATAACACAACAAGGAAACAACAAGATGATCAACCCCGGAGCAGCTCAATGATCAATCCTAGGACCTGACTTCTTGAACATCTCATACAACGGAATACTCTATGTAAGACTGCTTTCTTGTTGGGCATGCTGACGCTACTGCAGTTGTGATTACAGCAAAAGACCCAGAAAAGGCACAGTGGAACAGTGGGAACTTATAGCGATCATGGCTTCAGCCTAGCAACGAAAAAAACAGAAATAATTCTGCTAACCAGAAAGAGAATCCCTACATATCGATTTCCAGGTTGGATGAATTAATCAGAAGCTGTGAATCCATTAAATACCTGGGACTTACCCTGGACTCTTGAATTTCTTACTGGGAATATATATTAAGAAAGCATTGGATTGGGCATCAAAGATGGCAGCCTCCCTATGCAGACTTAGGCGGATCTTCGGCAAGCAAGCGGAAATTACAGATGGTGACAACGTGCACTTCAATCTCCTCTCCGAAAGGGAGAACTAGGCCGATGCAAAGTACGTGTACGAAAAGAGAACAGAAATCAAAACTGATATGGTAATCGCGAAAGAAAAGGCACTTACACAACAGAAGTGTCAGGAACGATGGGAGTCTGAAAGCAGAGAGCACCTGACTGCGAGGTTCATCAGAGACGTAGCCAAACGGGGATATCGGAAACAGAGTGTAGTGGACAACTACGTTACCCAATTCGTTACCGTACACGGATACT
This sequence comes from Dasysyrphus tricinctus, assembly GCA_963921185.1. Lineage (NCBI taxonomy): Eukaryota > Metazoa > Arthropoda > Insecta > Diptera > Syrphidae > Dasysyrphus > Dasysyrphus tricinctus. The sequence goes on from OY992531.1 coordinate 14,277,825, forward strand.
TTAAGGCCTTCTGGTTATAGAAAGGTAAAGCAAGAAGCCCCCCTGCCAGCATGGGGACCCGACGTGTACCATACTGTCTTCGAGTGTAGCAGATGGGAAACTCTCCCTCAGGACCTACATGGAAATATTGGCGAATATAAGGCCAGGAGAAGATCATATCTCAAAGATGTTTAGAACGAAGAGCGACGAAAAAAAGAATCCGTTTGCGAAAAGACAGAACCCGCTACTTAAACAGGACCTCCCCTTAGAGTAATTTAAATGTGGTCCCGAGGGGGGATCATCGACCCACTTTTGGAGGTTTAGCCAGTATGCCAATGTTGAAGCCCCTTGGTGATCCCAGCACACAGGGAGGTATGGATTGGATACCTCCTTATGGTGCGTAGAGCAGGCTAATTTTCGTTGGGCACTTGCGTACCATTTAGAGATAATCTTTTTTCGAATATGAAGAAGAAAAACACAAATAATAAGAGAATTATTGTTTTTGTTTTTATTTTTGTTGACTTTTCATGAATGCATGAATTTAACCAAATTCCCCTAGAAGAATATACATTGCAGTGTTCTTGTGCTGCAAATTTGATTAGTGTCGATAATCATCGATCAAAATAATGCGTCTTAGAAGGGTAACGACAGCATCTAACTGATGAGCCCAACTGTCTTGCCTGGGCCAAAGGCATTTGGACTTAAGGTCATACAAATCTTTTAAACTGATAATCTTTTTTGCTTCCGCCATTAAATAAAGTTACTCTCCCTCCAATTATTCAAAGAAAAGTTGTGCCGTTTGGATTAGCCCTTGGCTGGAGTCTGGAGTCAGATTTCTTCCGTTTTTCTCCCTGCTTGCTCCTTCTGAGATATTTCAGGCCCAAATAAAGTTGTTCTCTCTGAAATTAGCCTTGGGCTGGAATTAGTCTTTGACTTAAGTATAATTCTGGGCTGAACTACATACACGTCTTGGTTTGTTTCCAAAACATCTCTGATCCGTCTCCAACCTCTTTTGGTCCCAATTTCCTATCGTTTCCGGTTAATTTTTGATCCGTCTCCGAATAGTGTCCATGCCAGAGAATATCAAATAAAGAAGCCAATCCTTCGTATGTTTTACCCTACAAAACCCATTTGTTTACATTTGTTGTATTTGCAATTTCATTTCGTGTCGAAGAATAGATGTGAACTGCAACAACAACAAGACCTGTGCTGAATGAGGAGTTGATTCTATGTATGTGTGCGTTTTTAACAGCTTTTCACTAATACTTTGCCAATCTGATCATCACAGCTGTTCGTTTCAGCTTGTAGGCAAATCAAATTGACAGCTGAGGATTGGCTTCTTTATTTGATATTCTCTGCTCCAATCTATCTCCAATCCATTCATCCAATCCGTCTCAGATCTGTCTCCTCGAAGGATCTGCAAAACTAACGATTCAGCTTTACAATATTGCCTATGAGTCAGGAAGCAGTTCCTCGTGGCTTAATGGTAAGTGCGTTGGACTGTCATGCCGAAGGTCTGGGTTCGATTCCCCGCCGTGTCACCTAAAAACAGAAATGTCTTATACGAGGTTTTGCCTCTTGCGAGGAACTGACAAATCCTCCAAGAGTATACTTGCATTAATAAGTGCTTCCCATCTAGCCGTTCGGACTCGGCAAAAAACTGTAGGTCTCCTCCATTCCTGCCAACAACACGCACACAGAAATGGTTGAGAGTTGTTAGTCACTAGGCCCTGGTTCTCCACGAGCTGTTGCGCCACCCAATTTATTTATTTTTATGAGTCGGGAAATACTACTTCGGTGTTCTGCTTTAAAAAGTTGAAGTTAAAATAATGCTTAAAATGCTTAAAAAGATTCTTAGAGGTAGATTCATCATAGGCGATTATTTTTGTTCATATTAAAATCGATGCAATCACTTCATTTAAAAAAAATGTAATAATACCTTTAAGGCCGGAACTTAACTCCTTTCTAGGAAAAAACCACAGAAGTACAAAAAATAAAAAAATTAGTAAAAAAGATAGAAAAATCAAATTTCTTTATTAAAAACACATTTAAATGTTAAAAGGGCTTATTCATAGAATTTGTTGCTAGGTAAAACTGGAGTTTAACTGAAGGACTTTCGAAAAGATAACCTCCAGGTTTGTCTAGCAACTGCTAAAAAACGTCTATAAATATGCCCCAATATTTTTTCCTCAAACTTCAATATTTTTAAATAACTTATACTTAATTACTTTACTCTTTCTTATTTTTCTTACTCTTTTTTGAACAGCATTTAGAACAAATAAATAAAACTACAGTTTTTATCACCTTGAATACTATATAAAGAACAACAATTAAAAATCCAATAACATCCAACGAGGCCAATTGAAAATTATTCATATGAACAGCTGGACTCTGCATATGTGGTGCCCCATGATGTCTCAAGACATATTCTGTCCAGAAAACAACGGTTTGTTTAGCTGTCAATGGACGATCTTTGTATAATTTAGAAAATCGTTGAACATTATTTCGATAGACATTGTTTGATAGCACTTCATTAACAGCTTTGCCAAATGTATCAGAGAGATTACCGAAGTCAATGCCAACTCCGAAACCAGCTTTCTCCATTGTTTGTACATTAGAGTGTTGTTCAGCGAAAAGTGGTATTCCTACCATTGGCACACCATGATACTGTGATTCGACTACACTTCCAGCACCACCGTGAGTAATGAAGAGTTTCACATTGGGATGGGCTAAGATGTCATCTTGTGGCAACCATGTTTTATAGACTATGTTGGGTGATTTGCCAGGTGGTTCGGAATCATCCCATTTCCAGAGAACGGTTTGTGACAGTTTTGATAGGACGTCAAAGATTAGCTTGGCCTTTTGTTTGTCTAGGTATTTTCCTTCAACGTTTGAGCCTAAACTGAAGTAAACTACTCCATGCTTAGCATTGTCTAAGATGTTCTTTAAATCCTGAAGAGAAAAACTTTTTTAGTTCGATGTTAAGGAATAAATTGAAATTATTTTCGTTCTAACCTCAGGGAGCGGATCTGGTTTATCTTTTATCTGAATTCCTCCAATTTCTACCATAGCTGGTACATTTGGTCGAATGGGTCCTTGACTGAAATGATGATTAGCAAACACCAGCGATACATTCTTTTTCATCTCATCGAAAGAAGGATATTTGTCTGCGGGGAAATTAGCACTAGAAAAGATATAATTTTAAAATTAAATCAAAAATATTTTCTATTACTAAAAAAGTAAAAAGGAATTTATAACATTTAAATTAATTTATTTACTAAATATTAAAAGTTTGAAAGTTCAATATGTGTTGGAGAAATGAATAAGATACAAACAGGGGCGTAGCGAGGGGGGTGTGGGGGGGTGTACCACCCCCCCACGCTTTTCAAGAGTCGGCAAATTCAGGAAGCTAGATTTAATAATTCAAGCAATTAATTGCAGATTTTGGAAATATGCCGAATAATTAAATCAATGCAAATCAATGAAGCTTCATTTGCAAGCAATTATGAATAAAACGAGCCTAAGCATTTTTGCCGATTGCGGATGTCGGAAATTTGCCGACTAATTCAAAAGTCAATTATATATATCAACGAAGCTTCATTAAAAAAAAAAAAATTTATAAAACGAGCATTTTTACTGATTGCGGATTTTGCAAACTGCCGACAAATTCAAGAGTCGGCAAATCAACGAATCTTAATTTGAAAAAAAATTGATAAAACGAGCATTTTTGCTGATAGCGAATTTCGCAAATATGCCCACTAATTCAAGAGTCGGCAAATCAACGAATCTTTATTTGAAAAAAAATTAATACAACGAGCATTTTTGCTGATTGCGAATTTCGCAAATATGCCGACTAATTCAAGAGTCGGCAAATCAACGAAGCTTAATTTGAAAAAAAAATAATAAAAAACGAGCATTTTTGGCGATTGCGAATTTCGCAAATATGCCGACTAATTCAAGAGTCGGCAAATCAACGAATCTTAATTTGAAAAAAAATTGATAAAACGAGCATTTTTGCTGATAGCGAATTTCGCAAATATGCCCACTAATTCAAGAGTCGGCAAATCAACGAATCTTTATTTGAAAAAAAATTAATACAACGAGCATTTTTGCTGATTGCGAATTTCGCAAATATGCCGACTAATTCAAGAGTCGGCAAATCAACGAAGCTTAATTTGAAAAAAAATAATAAAAAACGAGCATTTTTGGCGATTGCGAATTTCGCAAATATGCCGACTAATTCAAGAGTCTACAAATCAACGAAGCTTAATTTGAAAAAATTAACAAAAAGAACATTTTTGCCGATTGCGAATTTCGCAAATATGCCGACTAATGAATACCTGGAGCCAATGACAACAATATTAATACCATCAGCTCCAGATGAATTACTAAATAGTATATTTTGTAATTGCAAGAATGGATGTGGTCCACGCTGCGGTTGCAGAAAGTCGGAGTTGCAATGCACTTTAGCTTGTGGCCAGTGTAATGGGAAAGCTGGCCTTAAGGCTGTTTCATTTTAAAGCGAACCCGGAGAAGAGAGTGCATTTGACCGGGAAATTCTAGTAGGCCTGGAAACATCGATTCAGGACAACGAATATGGTGACAGTTAAACAGAAATTTTCATCGATGACGATGAAGACGAAAACTAATAGTTTGGCTCTTTAAATTATTATAGATCTATTTAAAATGTCATTTAATGCAATGTATTAAATCAAGTTCAAGATATATGTAAAATGTTATTAATTACAATGTATTAACTAGTTAACAATACAAAATATTTATAGTTCATAACTTATTATTTATAGTCAAGAACTTCATACAAGGTATTATTCAACGAGATTCACGGTTGACCTTGCATTATTGTCTACCCTTTGAACATCCCGCCTCAAGAACGCTTTGAGTGCAAGAAAAAATAATTACAAGACAATTTGTAGATAATCTAATGCTCCACAATTTTCATCATGGATGTTAACATATTGAAACCATAGAAACCGAGACAATAGCGAAAAACCGATTTTTGTGTCATTTGACCTTGAATAACTGACGTTACAGACACGAGACTTCATGAGACTTTTGAGACAGCTTTTAGAACGCCAATATGAAGGTATACACGAGTTTCCTGCTTATTATCTCCCATTCCGAGGTTGATCCTTTTTTTTTACTTATTTGACTGGTCTATTATATAAATAAAAGTTTACGCAAAATCGTAGTTACATATATAATATACCTACTTTATTATTATTAAAGCATTGAAAATTCATTGCAACTGAAAAATTTGTCAAAAACTCGATGGAGCTGAGACAGTAGAGGCTGTTTGGATATCTTTCGAAGGCATTGTACATGGTTTCGAAAAATATCTTGGATTTTGATTTTATAAGCTCGTTATATTTTTGTAAAAACGTCATGTTTAAAGTAAAAAAATTGACAGAAAATTTAGAAGCTGAAGAATTGAATGTCATTGATGCTGTATTGTTGATTCGAGGCACATTCTTTTCAACAAACAAATGACGATGACGACCAAATCGATGCATTAATAAAAAGTTCATCTTCATTCGCTGAGAAATTTAAAAATAAATCAAGAGAATGATTTTCTGAAACATCATAGAACACGCCGTGTACCAAGAAGAATCGATGAAAATCCAGAAACAGCTTTCGACAAACATTTTATCGAAAAGAATTAAGAACGGTTTTTGCAAGTTCTTACGACGTGTATAAACGATAATTTAAAAGATAATTTTTCATCTTTCGAACCTTTTCAAAAGATTTTTGAAATTCCAGTCGACAGAGGCAATGTCACAATAGAATCAGTGGAATCCATAATGAAATTGGAGCCCCTATTTTTTAAAGAAGATCCCGAGTGTTTGCTTTCTGAGTTGCAAAGCTCCTTGATTCATCTACAAATTGTATAAATTTCGAAGACATTACCAAAGTTGTGTTCAAGTTGAAAATGGTAATTCCCTTAGCACACAAACTCATTTGCTTCATTTTAACTGCTCCTGTGACATCAGCTTCTTGTGAACGATCATTTAGTAAATTAAAATTAGTCTTAAACTATTTGCGCATGACAATGAATGATGATCGTTTGAATAATTTGATGCTGCTTTATTCTTCGAAAGATAAAGTGGACGAAATTATTCTTAATGAGATCGTTGAAGAATGGTCCTTATTAAAACACCGCCGAAATAAAATCTAGATAGTACAATGTTAAATTTAAATATTAAATTTTCATTACAACTTATTAAGTTGCTGCAATAAAATAATAATAAATATAAATTAATAAATTTTATTATTAAAATTAAGTTATTCTAAATAATTAGCTATATCTTTAAAAATTGTTTATTTTAAATAAATAAACTGCTGCAATATTAATAAATTAATGTATTTTATTATTATAAATGACTAAACTGCTGATGCTGATAGAATTATGCGTTACTTTAATTTTTTTATAAAGATTGTTTAATACCTATACCTAAACAAAAAAAAATTGCTGCAATAATAACATATATGTTCATGAATTTAATTCGTTGTTAAAAATTATTTCTTATTTAGATTAATCGTTGCAATAATAATATTAATTTATTTATTTCATTGTTATTAATTATTTATTATAAATAAATACATAATTCCAAAAATAATTGATATCTTATTTTTCAACCAAATAATAGTTCCCAAGATTTTAAAATTGTTTCATGGAAAATCATTGGTCCTAAGTTTTTTAAATCTCTTACATCAGCCGAAGGCGGTTTCATTGAAAAATCTCGCATTTCGAAATCTCAAAAGTCTATGTGGCGAAGTGAAGATTTGAGCTAAAATCAATCAGCCCTATCAGGAGTTTCGCCCGAATGTCATTCCACTCGGAAAAAATCCCTTTTTTATTTTCCCTTATTTTGAGTTTCACCCAAAAAATGCTAAATCTATACAGTCGGCAAATTTTTAAAATAAGTCGGCAAATTCCTAAAATAAGTCGGCATTTTAATGAAAGTCACCCCCCCACAGCTCGAACCCTCGCTACGCCACTGGATACAAATCTTAGTTTTCCTTCGGCTTTTTTTAATGAAACAATTGAGTAAACCTTCTCTTTTCCCTTCGCTATGGCAGGCGTTGCTGCTTCCTTCAGGGGAACATTTATTTAATTTACTTTAAAAAAATATAATAATGATTATAGTAACAATTGAAGCGTTTAGATAAGGAAGGGGATAAGTGACATTTGTATAGTTTTGAGATGTAAGAGCTCAAAGTTGTTTGATTAGAAATTTTTTGCGTTAACAACTAAAGCTTTCTGATGTGGAAGAAAAATTAAATAAATTCCAGTTTAATTACTTTATTTCAAAAAATTGCTTAAGACCTAATTTTTTTAGATAATTTATAGAAAGAGATTTTTGTTTTTTGAAGTTAAAACTGGTATCTTCAGTAGATTTATTCAAACATTTTTCTGCACTTTTTGACGTTTACAAAGAAACGAACGTAGGTGCAAATACACACACAAGCATCTTGAACCTCGAAACGTGGAGATATGTCGAAATTTTCTCTTTGACAAATAAGCCAATTTCAATAACTTCCTTACTTTCGTATATATGAACATTAGGATGGTCGTTATAAGAAAGCTCAGCGCGGATGGGCCTAAATCGGCTGCAACTGAAGCAAAAAAACTCCTTTACAGATTTTTATTTTCATACCCTATTGTCGCTGTAGGGCTAAATTAAATTTCCCCTTTTTTTTGCATAATAGGAAATTAGCGTTAAATCTGCCAAAAAAATCAGATGGTATATGGCTAAATAATTTGCCGTTAATAAGTTGAGAGACAAATTCTATTTGATTGGATCGAAAAATGGGTAGGTGGATAATTTATCTTTAATAAATCGTTAATTAGTTGTGACAATTTATCGTGCTATGTTTTCTATGTTTTTTTTTAAGTGGTAAAAACTTCTTAAAATTAATACTTTATGGCTTAATTATTTGCCGTTTATTAGTTGTAATAAATTCAATTTGGTCATGCTATGTTTTCATTGTTTTTTTGGGCGATTTGTTTTCTTTGGTTGAAAAGTAAGCAAAGCAACTTGGACAAATCGAAAAATAGGTATGTGGATAGTGGATAGTTCACCGTTAGTGATTCGTTAATTAGTTGTGAAAATTTCGAATTTGTCGTTTAATGTTTTCTATGTTTTTCGGCGAAAACTTCTTGTTGGAACAATTTATTCAATCATGCCCTATGCATAAGCTTTCCAGTCTCCACTTGAATGCATACTACATATATTGTTATTGTAAAACTTAATTAAAAGCTTTCACTAACTTTGATATATTTTCTGATATGTACATTCTTCATTCATTCTGTCATTAAACGTTATTCTTAAAAGATCTTCTCTGTTTTATTTAACTCTGCTCAACACTTCTAATACTTAATGTCTTAATAATTTGCGGTTAATTAGTCGTTAGTTATTTGTGAAAATTTCGAATCTGTTATGCAATGTTTTCTATGATTTGTTTGGTTTTGTCGCTGACTTGATATAAAGTTAGGGCCAAGGGCATGGTATAAAAATACAAGGTATGTTTTATATGTGATGAAGGGTCACCATATTTAATTTTGTGTGACGTCATAGCGAGTGTTCACCAACACATAGCTTTAAAAAATAAATTATTTATTGTTTTACTTGAAATTTAACAAAACATAATTTCAAAACATAAATAATCTATTGTTTTACTTTGAGTTTTAATAGCAAGTAGCTTCAAAACATTAACAATTTATTGTTTACTTGCCATAAATGACAAACAATAAGATCATTCACTCGCAATGACGACGTCACGAATCGGTTGCCTGAACTGTCAAGCATACCTTATTAATCTTATACTAGGGTCAAGGGCCAAGGGCGTACGCAGGATTTCGATCAGGGGGGGCACACTCATTCAAAATATAAAAAACTAAATTTCTCTTCTGATATTGCCGTCCTAAGAAGAAAACGTATCTAAATGAGGATGGTCGTTTTTTTGAGTTTTCATATTTGGATGGGCCTAATTCAGCTTTCCAAAATGCCACAAAACATTACTGTAAGTGTTGCCGTTGGTTTTATTAATTTAAGAAAGTAATTTTTTTCTATTTTATGCAATTACAATTTTATTAAATTGCCCCACCTATATGCTCTGAATTTTTGGCAGATTTTACGCGAACTTCCTAGTATGCAAAAAGAAAGGAACGGCTATTTAATTTACCCCTACAATGACTATAAGGGATATTAAAAATCTGAAAAAATTAGGGATTTTTTCTTTCATTTAGAGCCAATTTAGGTCCATCTGAGATAACTTTTTTTAACGACTACCCTAATCTACATACATTTCTAGCATTTAAAGACATATATGCATGTACTAGCAAATAATTTACTTTGTAAGGTAATTTGCCAGATCTTCAAGTGTTAGTATGGTGGTTACACCTTTTTTTCTTAAAAAAGCAGATACGTGCATTTTTCTTAAAAAAAAGTAAGGTTCTTCTTACAAACGACATTTTTTTCAAGCATTTTTAACTTATTATTATTTTGTATAAATAAAATAATAGGTAAATAATTTGTCAAAACTGGACTGACTCAATGCAGCCAAAAATGTAGATACATTTTTTCTTCTAAACACTGCGGTATTAGAACAGAAATCCAGTTTTATGGTGCCAAATTAAGCATTTTACTTTCTTAGAAAAAAAATTGCTAGGAATTCAGTTTCTAATATGCATATGTAGATATTTTGTTGAGAAAAAGACACTGATAAAATAAAAGTTCAACATCTCGAATAATTTTCTAGTGCTAAGGGTTTATTATTCATCAGCAAAAAATACGTGAAAGATATTTTGATTTGTCAGGGGGGGCAACTGCCCCCCCCCCCCCTGTCCCCCTTCCGTACGCCCTTGTCAAGGGCCACTTCGTAAAGGGGTAAAAGCTGCTTATACCGAACGGCTTATGACAATTTCGAATTTGTTGTTCTATGGCTTCAATTATCACGAAAATAATACCAGAGCGTTTAAATTATTCAGATCGTAGTGGATTGAGGTCTATTTCTTTCAGTTTAGGCGGGAGGGGTAATTTTCTAAAAAGTTGACTCAAGATATAAACAAAGTTATCAACAAAAAACAACAGGAACACTTACAATGCCATGCTATAGCTGTTTTTAAAACCACGAGTTCACTCTCAAAATAAAGTTTTTGAAAAAGTGTTTGAAAAAAATAATTTTCAAACTTAAAAAAATATTTTTTTTTTTTAATTTTTGAGTTTGAAAATTATTTTTTCAAAAACTATTATGAATAAAAGCTTTATTTAAAAAGCATACTAGACAGTGAATTCGTGGCTTTCAAACAAGCTATAGCAAGGAATTTTAAGTGTTACCAATGTTTTTTAATATTTTTTTTCTATTTTGAGTCAACGGGGGGAAATAGACCCCTCTCCATTAAGTTTTTTTTTTTTGTCTGAATCTTATCTACACCCTCTGATCGTGCTTTCGTGTATTTTAAGAATCCCTCTTAACCCATGTGAAATAAAAATCTGAAAAAATTAGGCAAATTGTTTTTTAATGTTTTGAATCGAATGAGGACATGTAATACATATAACTCGTTGTTATTGAAATCAGCTTTCAAACATTTTTGCCATTTGCATTTTCTTATCTCACAAATTTTTAGAATTACCGGCAGACGGCCTATGAGCCATGCTTGTAATTCTTTTTTTGTATACCCTTAAGTATCAATATATTTGAAAAAAGCAATAAAGATAGTAATAATAATAATAATAATAATAATAATAATAATAATAATAATAATAATAATAATAATAATAATAATAATAATAACCCCCCCCGGGATAAACCGTGACGTGGTGGGGGGGCTTAATTACGAATTTCTGCGAAACTGAGAGCTACGTTGACTCAGGGCCACCCATGTCAAACAGGTCGAAGTGGAGAAATATTGTAAAACCAATTATCCCAAACCATAAAAACCCAATAGCGTCTGTCCCAGAATGGGCGGCTTCCTGGTAGGCGTCTGTCCCTCATGTAAGAGGCGGCCTGATTTACACATATACCTGGCAGTAGGAAAAAAATGCCCAAACCTGTGCTAACACACGGAGCTAAAAATAAACATGGAAACAAACATAAACGATAGTAACAACAGAGTGGGGATATACACTCGAACGTCGGTAGAACCCGCGGCTACCGGCGCGGGCTCGGCTCCTGAAGGAGTTGAGTCGCCAGCGGTGGAAAACTTAACATCAATACCACAAACGCGTTCAAGGGAAAACGAACAACTAGCCTCCCAACCAGCTGGAAGTGCTTCAATAGTTACACAACCATTGACCACTCTAGCAGGATTACCCAGACGGAGAATTAAGTGGAATAATGAAATGAACGAATTTATTATGAAATCTTATTACCGCATCACCCGTTGCGAGACCTTAACATCAGGCTATAGAGAACGCTTACATGCAGTCTTTGTGGAGAAATACCCTAACTTGGCACATCTCACAGAGCAAAACATTGCAGATCGAAGATCAACTATCATTCGAACGGGTCTACTTGCTAGACCCTTACTAGAATCTTTGTTGCGTGAAGTTGCCATCGAGCTTTCATTGGAGCACCAGGAAGATAGTAGAAATGTATCAATCCACGCAAATGAGGTAGAAATTCAGAACCTTATATCCAGCAACCGAGCTACACATTTACATCTACAGAACGACGACCCCAACGTACAGGAACTTCAACGTGAACTCATTTCAGCAATCACCAATTATACTTCAATTGACCCAACTTTGAGACCTAAGCTCCCTAAACAAAAACTCAATGAGCATCTTAAATCCAAAGTCGAGCTTATGAATAACATCATACTACCAAATTATGTTGAAGAAATAACAACCTTTAAAACACTCGAGCTTTTTATTTACTGCAGTGCTCATGCTATCATAAAAACAAACGGGGGAAGAATTGTAACGGTGCAAAGGCCACAAAACCCAGAAAAAAAAGATACTAATCCTGCTTGGCTGAGAAGACTGCAAAACAAGGTTGAGTCGCTTCGAATGGAAGCAGGTATACTAACATCTTTCACCACCAACCCAGGAACAAAACTTCGTAGTAAGGCCCTTAAAGTAAGAAGGAAGTATCTTATTCATGCGCCGTACAACGAAACAAATCGTACAATAACGGCAGCTCTAGACACAGTTAAGCAAAAAATTAGGGTTTATGCCAAACGACTCCGGCGATATAAGAAATCAAAAAAAAGAAAAGACGACAATCAGTTATTCAATAACTCGCAACGTCAATTCTATAAAAAATGCATGGGCCAAAACGCAGAAATAAAATACCTCCCACAAAAAGAGGACTTGGAAAACTTCTGGACTGGAATATGGTCCAAAAACACGCAACATAACGCATCATCATCTCTACTTGAGCAAAACAACGCTACAACAAATGCAATCATCCCGATGGAAAGCAGCAACATCTCTGCTGATGACTTCTATACAGTCCTTAAAAGGCTTCATAATTGGAAAGCTGCTGGTACAGACGGATTACATAATTATTGGCTAAAGGCATTAGTTGCACTTCATGAGATAATGAGACGTGAAATTAACACTTTCATACAGGACCCCAGTAAGATGCCAAGATACTTATGTGAGGGTATTACATATCTTATCCCTAAGGAAGACAACACCCAAGATCCAGCTAAGTTTAGACCTATTACTTGTCTCAACACCCTGTATAAGCTGTCAACATCTTGTGTAGCTGAAATAATCACTAAACACTGCAATGACAATAATATACTTGCCGAAGAGCAAAAAGGATGCAGGAAAGGATCTTTTGGCTGCAAGGAACAACTGGCTATAGACGCAGTAGTCACCAATCAAGCATGCGTCAAGCAAAGAAATTTATATGCAGCCTATATCGACTACAAAAAGGCATTTGATTTGGTTCCGCACAGCTGGCTTTTAACTATCCTAAGGATCTACAAAATAAACGAGCAATTAGTACGTTTCTGCGAGACTATAATGTCAAACTGGAGCACAACACTACGCATAGGAACTATAATATCTCGTAATATAACAATCGCAAGAGGAATATTTCAAGGTGATAGTTTGAGCCCATTATGGTTTTGCCTAGCTTTGAACCCATTATCCTCCTTACTAAACAAAAGTAAACATGGATTTGAAATTAGGAATAATGTTCAAAATGAGAGACTCACTCATCTAATGTATATGGATGACATTAAATTGTATGCGAGTACATCAAGCAGTCTGGAACAACTACTTCAAATAGTTGAGAAGTTTTCAACCGACATTCATATGGAGTTTGGGATAGACAAGTGTAAGACAGTCAACATCGTAAGAGGAAAGATGTCCAAAGGCCTCGAATACACCACCTCAAATAATGAGACTATTGAATCCATGGAAGAAGGCGATGTGTATAAGTACCTCGGTATGCAACAATCCAAAATAACTAAACATACTGACATCAAAAACAGCTTAGTCTCGTCGTTCACGAACCGCCTGGAACAAATCCTCAAAACAGATTTGAATTCCAGAAATGTTGCGACGGCCATCAACTCATATGCTGTACCCTTAATTACGTACTCCGCAGGCATAGTCAAATGGAGCAAAACAGACTTAGAAGACCTCGAGAGGAAAATAAGGACTCTAATGACAAAATACCGCCAACACCACCCCAAATCTGCGATTGAACGACTCACTCTTCCAAGACCCCGAGGAGGTAGAGGAATTATAAGCATCAAAGATATGGTTGAAAGGCAAAATAAGCACATCTTTGAATATTTCTATAGAAAGGCTGAAACATCTACGCTTCACAAAGCAGTCCTCAATGCTGATGAAAACTTCACACCAGCAAATATGAAGGGCAGAATCCACTGGAACGAGTCACCAAATACCATTGAAAACCTGTACCTCAACTGGAAGAGTAAGCCTTTGCATGGTAGACACCCAAATGAACTAGAGGACCCTAATATCGACATCGAAATGTCGAATGCTTGGCTTCGATTTGGAAATTTGTACCCAGAAACAGAAGGCTTTATGATAGCAATTCAGGATCAAGTGATACCCACAAGAAACTACCTTAAATACGTCACCAATGACCAAACCATCGAAACAGACAACTGTCGACGTTGTGGAGCCGTGCATGAGACAATTCATCATATCCTTGCAGGTTGTACAAACCTCGCAGGTACTTCCTATAAGCGAAGACATGATAACGTTGGCAAAATTGTACATCAGGAGCTTCTTAATAAATATGGTATTGCATCGACATCAGCAAACTATAACCCATACTTCAGATACACACCTGAATCAGTCATAGAGACTTCAGACTACGTCATATATTGGGATAGAACTATCTTAACAGACACTAGTATACAATTTAACAGACCTGACATAGTCATATACAAGAAACGACAAAAACAAATCACTTTTATTGACTTTGCAGTGGTAAATAATAACAACATAGACACAACTTACCTTACGAAGATACAAAAGTACGTGGCCTTAGGTAATGAGCTCAAAGAACTATGGAGAGCTAACAGCTGTACAACTATACCCATCGTTTTATCAACTACAGGATTGGTACCTAAATCTTCAATGTCAGCTTTAAAAAGTCTTGACATACCAGCAAAGCTGATATATGATATACAAAAAGCGGTCATATTGGATAGCTGCCGAATTGTCAGGGAATTTCTAAATATTCAATAAGCATCAAAAAAAAAAAAAAAAACAACGAACGAACAGATGGCATGCTTGGTTTATACCCGCATGTCCATCAGAGCCTAGTCTTTTAAAGACAGGTGAATGTTATCCTACCAGAGGTAGAGATAGTGCAAATGCTAAACTCGATAATAATAATAATAATAATAATAATAATAATAATAATTAATAGTTGCTAAGTGTAAAATTTTATAATTTTTGGTGTTAGATAGTACCAATTTTAGTATATGAAGAAGTTTAATCAAAATCGTAGGAGTCGTTTTTAAGCAAAAAAGTACTTTCCTTTGCGGTTTCTTAACTCTCGGAAGGTATGGAAGGTACCGTTATTTGTTCATAAATGTAAAATGTTTTCTAAAAATATTTTAGAGAGTACTAAAAAACTCTTAAATATCGAATTTCAAAAAAAACAATCATATCGTTTTCGAAATATTTTATTTTCCAAAAAAAAAATTGAAACATATTTTAAAAATCCAAAAAAATGTTTCAAAAATTTTGGTACACAAAACTATTGACATTTTTTAGAAGCTTCTGTGCAAAAAATAATTGAAATCGGTTATACCGTTGTGAAGAAAATCAAAAATTAAAAAAATGGTTCTTTGGGATGTACCATTAGTAACCATTTTTGAAAAATGGTTTTCTACGGAAAGGAAGCCGTTACTAAAATAAATTTATGGAATTTTTTTTAGGAAAGGTTGTCAAGCCGTTTTTGAGAAAAATACGATTATGTAAAATTGCTATAAAAATTGTATGGCAAAAAAAAATGAAGAAAATGTGTGGGCATAATCAGCAAAAACCATCACTATGTACCAAGTTTGAAGAAAATCGATCGAGCCTTTTAGGCTGTAGACGAACAGACAGACAGACAGAATTGTGCCACCCATTTTTGGTGTTCTCTATCATCGTAATATCATGTTTGATTGTTATCTCAATTTTTTTCTTTTTGCACGAATCTAAAACTTGCCTTATAGTACCTGCCTATATCGCAAGTAAGAAAACTTTCTGAACTCTCACTTTTATTTTTCGACCAAGCCCATAGAAGGGATTTTACTACAATTATCAGTGATATTACAAGTACGAATTCTTCAGAGTCGTTTTTGATAAAACTTAAAAAAAAAAAAAAAAAAAAAACATTTTTCAACCGCAGCTACCCGCTCTACATAAATAGGTGAGATACAACAAAATTCGAATTTAAATCTGAAAAATCTAAGACTTAGAAGAAGAAGCATAGTAATTTCAAATACAAAATATGTTTTTTAAAAGTGTTCGTAGGTTTGTTGGATTTTCTAGTTTTTCAAGTTGAAAATAATGAAAAAATGTGGGTAAGTTTATCTTAAATATAAAACAGCTCACCAAAACTGAAGTGGAACCAACGAAGACATTTAAATTTCAAAGAGATTATAGTAGTGCCAAAGGGCATACGTTTTAAAAACATAAAAATACGTTTAACTGAAATAAAATAATTGCATTTAAACCTAAGTAAAATCATGGACCTCTTAATTTATTTTAATCTCTTTAAATTCAACTTGAATTCACTTTACACTTAAGGTCACCATATCAAGTAAACATGTCTGATAAACTACAACGATAACATTATCGATTAAAGTATCTACAAATAAACTTTAAGATAATCACTTTAAAAACTCTGATAACAAATTCAAACTAACTTTTTCAAGTTTGACAAGTCCAAGGTCTAAAGAGTTGCAAAATGATGAGATACCTACCAAACAAATTTGCTCTTGAAATTATTGGAACTTGGAATATGTTTGTGATTTGCAAAAATATTTAATCAAAGCTCTTTTCTATGTTTGTTTGTGTTTTATAAACTATAAAGTAAACAAGATTATTTTGAGAGTGATGCAAGAAATTTTATACTCTCAGAGAGTTCGATTCTATGTGCATAGTTAAAAACATATATAATATTTTTGAGACATAAATCAACCTTAAAAACTAAACTCGCAAAAATGTAATTTTGACTGAGTGCCATGAATTCATAGTATCTATACTTATTTTGTGCCTACATAGTAGCATTGTACATAAATTGTATATGATTGGATATACAATGCTAGTAGGTAAGATTGATTTTATAAGTCTTTAATTTCTTTTTACAGATAAATTTCCTGCTAACTTGCTAGCGGCTTAAAAAAAAATGTTCACTCACTCACTTGTAGAGAAGCGTTTGTTGCCGGCCGGCAATCAGTGGTGATAGAACACCATCGAAAAACGAGGTAAACACAAAATTCTTCACCCGCGACCAGAAGTCCAACGGTTGCGATCCACCGAGCATCAGGTTTGGCACATAAGCCAACTCCTTTGGATTCCCCACAAAGTTATTTATAAACGTTACAGGCCGAGCCATGAAGGAAATTATCACCGGACACTTGAAATGCGCCGCCACTCCTAACTGAAACTCGTTCATGAAATATCCCAGAATCACTAAGTCGAAGGTTTCCTTTGCCATCAATTCCTGCATTGCCGGTTCATGGAGGCTTGCATTGGCACATGTTGTGACTATCTCAATCATTTTACCCATTTTCTTGAAAAGTGGACCGGTATCAGCGATTAGCTTGGCTTGATAGTCTGGCGGGAAACCGGGAACATCTAGTTTGATGTGCCGGTATTTGATGTTCTTTTTGAGAATTGGAGCTGTAGTGACGACAGTTAAGTCATGACCCTGCTCCACCAGAGCATCAGCGATTGCAGTGTGAATGAGCAAGTGACTCTTGGATGGTGCTGTGAACAGACCAAGAATTCGTGCAGAATCACATTGTGACGCGAGTAGTACCGATATAAACAATAACAAGACGAAACTCAGCGTGTGTGCTGCCATTGGGAATAAAAATACATATACGTACGATACCACTCAAGTCTGGCGGAGAACTAAATAATGATTCTAGCTATAAAAAGTAACGACCAATATCCGTCGACGACGCTCGTTTGCTATTGTTCGCCATATAAAAAAGCTCAACAAAACCAAAACAACTTTATTTTTTTTTTTTTTCACGATAAAGTGAAATTTCTATTTTTAAATATTTCTTTCTACATTAACATTTTTGGTGGTTCTGATTATTGTCTTGACAATGACGAAGCGTATTTTTTGTTTATCAAAAAATGGCTATAGAGTGTGTGCATGGAATGCTAATAATTGAAATAGATTGGGCGTTGGAGATTTTTTAAAAAGAATTTTATTCGAAGCATTTAATTTAATTTTGCTTGATAAAATTTAATTTAAAGGGCCTCGCAGGCAGCTCAGCGTTATAAAATTTAACTCCTAAAAGTTTGAAATGACAGTCAAGGTTAGTGCATAGGTTAGTTTAATACATTTTTTATGTTTACCAAAAATAATTTAGTTTATCTTTGAAAACGGAATGCAACACAGTTCTAACATTTATTTATTAAAAAATTAAAACTCCACCCAAGTTAGACTCGTAGATATGATGCATTTATATTGCTTAAAGAAACTGCAATCATACGTTGAAAGAAAATACCAATGAAAGTAAGTATTTAAAAATCCAAATTCATCAAATATTTTCCTACAAAATTTCAGTACACTAAAAGAAAAAGCTACCTAAACACAAAATTTGAAAAATAAACGTAACTTTTTTTGAAATTATCTTTCTTAAAATATATACCTAAATCAATTTCAAAATAGAACATCATTCTGATTTATAGTGAATTATTTCTGAAACCTCTATTTCGCAGTTCTTGCGTCTTTCAAATGTTCAGGGTGTTTTTTTAGGCGTGTGGTTTTTAAGAAAAGATAAAACGAATATATAATTTAATGTTACGGCCAAGAATTTAGCTCTATTATAAAGATAAGGGTTTGCCATTATGTTTTAAAAATGATTTCGAGAGGCCTAATTTTCGACCACTTTTTGCAGCAATTGGGGCCGTATGTCAGCAATAACGCGTTGTTGATTATTTCGTTGGCTGTATGGCATGTAGCGCTGCCGTCTTGTTGGAACCAAAGGTTGTTAACATCAAAATCCCCCAATTCAGCCACGAAAAAGTTATCAATCATGGCTCTTTAGCGTTCCCCATTGAATGTAACATAATGGCCGGCTTAATTTTTCATCATTTTTCATCGCAGTTCGCGAACCGAACCAGTATTTTGGTAGTAAATTTGCACGATTGCAAACGTTGTTCAGGAGTAAGTCTCTCCATTATGAAATTGCAAATCAAGAGACAGCTGTCAAAAAGACCAATTCAATAAAACTGTTGCCAGATTGTAAACCACACGTCTGAAAAAAATACCCTTTATAATTATTTTCCTGTATTTAAAAAATCTACCAATCGCAAAAGAAAGAAACGCTCTATCATTTTTTGTTTGGAAAATAGATTCTAGGCTTTTCTCTTTGTTTATACCCTCATGTCATAATTTTCAAATAAATTTGCCTTTAAGGTTTACCATATAAGCTGGGGCATATAATTGAAAACCCCCAAAAATTGAGAATGAATAGTTGCTTGGCAACCCTGTGCCTTGACCACATTTCGACAAATTGTTTTTTTAGACACTATGTACCTATAAAACTCTACACCGCTCATCTGGGGCCTATTTCTGCGCTACTACATCAATTACATCAACTACATTTTACAGCTCATCCTACATATACGCCAGTTACATTTATAATTTATTAAACTTGTTTATCTTTTATTTCATAACTCCAGTTGTATGTTTGAATCAGACAAATATAAATGATATAGGTAAAGGATTTTAGAGCCATTTTTTTCACTATTGCTCAACTTGAGGCAAACTCTCATTGATCAACTTGAGAGTTGACTTCAACTCGAGAGTTGAAACGCAAGTTGAAATTCCTTTCTATTCACAAATTTTTTTCTCAACTCCCGAGTTGAAAATTTAAAGTTGGCCAACTTCCGATTTGAAAAAAATCCCTGGGATATTTGTAAAAATAATTTAAGAGCTGTCATTTTAATATTATAATTTAAAGCATTTTGGTAAAAAAAAACAGATTTTTTTCAAGTTTCGTGATTATTTTGTGTGAAATTCGTTTGTTTGAAGCCATTCGGTCAATCAAACTGTTTTTTTTTTAAGTTTTGGTTTTTTTAAGTTTTGTGTGAAATTTGTTTCTGTATGCATATCAAAAAAATATAAAACAATGCCATCAAAAGATGCCAAACAAAAGAAATCCTTGTTAAGGATGTTCGCACGTTTCATTAATTGTTTTTGTATCGCGTCTTGAGTATATGTACATACAAATCACCGCCACCTCACCCATTCCCAAAAAATCAGATGCGGGCTTTCCCAAATCGTTAAATCAAGCAATCGTGGATTCAGGTAGGAAAAAAAAAATACAAGTAATTGCCAAAAGTCCTTAGGGCCATAGAAAAAAATTAAAACTATGTTGGTGGCGTGATATTTTCCAGAGTCAAGAGGAAATGCCCCTTGTCCTCCCTCTGGGTGCCTGTGGGCCCGGTCATCCTACTTTTCAATTCCAACGCACGGTGACATCTTGTACTGTCTTCTTTCAATGCACAATGGTCGTCAGTTCCGTAATCTTCACTTTCACTGGCCGAAGAAGATGGCCAATTTTCCCAACAATAATAGTATCTAATAATTGCTTCGGAACATTATAGTTTTTTTAGCCAAAATGTTTGCATGCATTTACAAAAGACAAAAAAACTATTTCTATGTCAACTCTCAAGTTTACTATGCCAACTTCTACTTTTTTCGGGAGTTGAGAAAATCTAAAGTTGATCAACTCTAGAGTTGAAAATCGGAAATTGAAAACGTCAACTTTGAGTGAATAAAAACAAATTCACAAGTTGAAAATAAAAATCCTCAAGTTATGTTCAACTTTGACTGAAAAAAATCGGCCTTAATGTACGATGTAGTTGATGTAGTTGATGTAGCTCTGTTGTAGTAGCGTGTGGGTTTGTGGTGTGGGTTCGATTCCCAGCCGTGCCACCTAAAAACAGAAATGTTTTATTCGAGGTACTGCCTCTTGCGAGGAACTGACAAATCCTCCAAGAGTATACTTGTCATGAAAAAGTGCTTCTCATTTAGCCGTTCGGACTCGGCAAAAAACTGTAGGTCCCCTCCATTCCTGCCAACAAACACGCACACAGGAATGGTTGTGAGTTGTAAGTCACTAGGCCCTGGTTCTCCATGAGCTGTTGCGCCACCCAATTTATTATTTATTTATTATTATTGTAGTAGCGCTGAAATAGGCCCCTGGTATCTCAGGCAACTTAGTAGCCGGCAACTTCATGTTATGCTCGGAATTGCCACCAACTCCGAGCAACTAAAGTGGCTTGCCATCGCCCACTAAGAAACTTCCGAACAACATTTTGGTTTCCGACATTTGAGTTTTTGTATTTGTTTGTGTTGAATTTTGTCTCCATTTTGTTTTAAAGTCGTGTCTGATTGTCAATGTGAATGCGTCGTGAATAAAATATAAATGAAAAAAATTAAATTAAAATTTATTTAATTTTGGATATTAAATTATTAATTCAGTTCAGAGGATTTAGTTTGATTTTGGCGATGATGCTGTTGTTGTACATACTTTGTGTGTTCTTGCTGGCCAATAAGAGAATTAGAAAATTCAGAAACTTAAAAATCTATATGTATGATTTTATTATTGAGCACGGCCATCTTTGACAAATAAAGTTGCCGACAGCAAAAGTTGCCCAGTACACGGGGGCAAGTAGCAAGTTGCCGGTGAAAAGTTCCACGAGCAACTTCGAGGAACTTATAGTTGCGGGCAACTTAGAGCCGTTTTCTTCACTTAAAGTTGAACACAACTTGAGGATTTTTATTTTCAACTTGTGTTTTTGGTTTTCTTCACTCAAAGATGACAGTTTCAACTTCCGATTTTCAACTCTAGAGTTTATCAACTTTCGTTGGTCGTGCAAACTTGAGATCTTTCACCATAATTTAGATTTTTGTTCTTTATTTTCGTTTATTATAAGTTATTAATTAATTTAAACCATATTCGAAATATGATTTAAATAAATAAATAAATAAATATTTTTGGAAAGTTGATATTTTTCCCACAAAGTCAAACACTTATTTTCTGCAAGATGAATACAAAATAAAACAATTCAAAATGAAACTAAATGTTCACGTTTAAAAACGACCAAATAAACAACTTTGGGTAGTTTGTTGGGTTTTTTCCGCCATTAATATTTTTTTTTACTTTTGACAACAAAAATAGTTCCGAAACTTTAATTTCAAATTGAATGGACGCAATTTATTCAAATCTACCATTGAAATTGACATATCTGTCACAAATATCCCAGGGATATTTTGAAAAACGGAAGTAGGCCAGCTTTCAAATTTCAACTCCCGAGTTGAGAATTTAAGAAATGAAGAAAAGCAATTTTCAACTTGCCATCCAACTCTCGATTTGATATCAACTCCAAAGTTGGCCAACTCCGGAGTTTTCGGCAAGCTGACTTATAGTGAAGAAAACCGACCTTAGTTGCCTAGTGGGCACTCTCCCATATACCTGACCCAATGTACTTGAATCGTGGGTAACAAAAAGTTGCCTAGTGGGCGACAGGCTTGATGAGGTTAGGTCGTTCTATGGCGAGATCCTAGACTATATATCACAAGAAAAAATTAATTATTCTTTTGGGTTGCGAAAAAAAACGATCTGAAAAAATTGGTTGTAATTGCTAATTTGTTACACAAACAAACATGATTAATTTTCAAATTTATTTGTATTAATTTTTTTAATTTAAATTTGAATTAATTAATTTTTTGTTGAGTAATTAAAATTTTGCAATTAATTCTTTTTCAACAACCAACTTTTATCGGATCGTTTATTTTCATTTTTGAGGAAGTTTATTAGAAGTTAGCAAGACACCAATAATTTTTACGTAAACCAAAAGACTATTTAGTTTTATGTAAGCGTCACTAATTCAAGCTGAGTAAGCAACTTGTGATGTGATATTTTCTAATCCAAATTTCCAAGTGAGCATCAGACAAAGGTTTTCTTGTTTCAACTAAAACATTTCATCATCAGTTGCATAACAATTGTATCAAAATGAAACAAAAATAATTTCACGCTACATAAAAATGATTGACATGCATTTTATTTATCACATTAAAATTTTTGCTGAGTAATAGATTATTCGCTCAGAATAAAGATTAGGTAATCTGATTTCTAGATGATCTTAAAAAAATAATAATTCATAAAATTGGTTCATATATTTATAATATTAATTTATTGCTAACGATAAAAAGTAACAGGTGCAATCATTATCGGTATATGGATCAACTCTGTTAACTGTGATTATTTGTGTGCTGTGTTTTTTATTTTTGTTATTTAATACCTATATAGAGTTTTCTTATCATATTTCTGCTCTGAATTTGGTTAATGGCTATTTAATCCAGTCATATTTTATTTTTACCATGCAATTTGTGGGGTTATGATTTTTTCCCTCCTTTATGTTTTCCTGGGTGCTGAATCCGAATCGAAGCTTGCAAACAAAATTTCGTGACGCAACATGGAAAATAACGCAAAAGTTGATGCAAAAATGCATTTTTTGGGAGTTATTTACTAATGGCTCGAAAATTTCATCAAAGTATCATTGAAAGTAAACATAATTTCCAATAAATCTCTATTTAAGGTTTTTTTCTGCGACAGCCCATGTGGACTCAAGCTCTAGTCGGAAATTGACGTATTTTTACTGTTTTCGAAAATCCACTCGAAAGCACTAAGAAATTACTTTGCGTGACAAAATTTGAATTTTAGTCTGTAACATGAGCCAAAATGTACTTTTCTGATGGTCTCTGAGTTCGAATCGGGCCTTGGAATTTCTCTAGCACGTCAAGTTTTTGAGATATTCGAATCTAAAGAATTTTAAAAAATGCATTTTTTATGCAAAGTTGGTAAGTAGTTTTGTATGGGTATTCTGAAGTATGAACATTTTACTTCAAAATTCTTCTTGAATTTTTCAAATACCTCCATTCATCTTCGAGAAATCGTTAGTTTTCGTCTTAAACTACCTAATTCGAAAAATCCCACAATTTGCTCGCTAAGTGCCTTTTTTAGCACAAATTGACTGGATTTTTCGAATTAGGTACCTAGTAAGACGAAAACTAACTATTTTTCGTTAGTTCAAATTTTGAACAAAGCCTATCGTTGAAATGCAAAAAAAAACTTTTTAGTGATTCTGCCCACACGTAACAATAACATTTTTTTTTTAGGAATTGTACATTATGGTTTTTTTCTGAAAAACGGTTCCACAAATTTTCTGAAGAAAATTCAATTAATTACTTTTAGTAATGGTTTTACCTTTGATTGGGAAACCATTTTTCAAAAAATGGTTTTAAATGGTAGGTAGGTACCTCCCAAAAAACTATTCCTTCAATTTTCGACTTTCTTCAAAACGGTAAGGCTCATTTCAATATTTTGTTTATGCAGAACCTTTCAAACAATATAAAAAATATATTGTGTACCAAAATTTTTGAAAAAATATTTTTTGATTTTTTAAAAAATGTTTCAAAATTCTGTTTTGAAAATCAAATATTTCGAAAAGACATGATAGATTTTATTTTGAATCTCGATACATAAGAGCTTTTTAATACTTTCTTAAATATTTTTAGAAAAAATTTTATTTTTATGCAAAAATAACGGTATCTTCCATACAAAAGTTAAAAAAAACCGAAAAGGAAAATATTTTGTCGCTCAAAAACGGCTCCTACGATTTTCATTAAACTTCTTTCGTATGCTTAAAATAGTGTGATCTACTAAAAAGACTATGAAATTTTACACTAAGCATCTACAGAAGACGCTCGATTTAATGAATCTAGAAATAGTGAACTATCCACAATAGTGAACACACAAAATTTTATATAAGAACGTATTTTGTATAAAAATGTCACGCAAGCATTCAGCATAGCTTGAGAACCCGGAGGAATTGTTTCTGTTTTTTGTTTGAACCAGAGTGAAAGCATTCACATCGAACGAAATGTGCATTTTGGATCAAATTCATCTTTGGAAAGCCTTTTAAGACTCCCGCTCAAAAAATTGAACAAGCTTAGTTTTCATTACTTCACTATATCAAGCGTCTACTGTATTTGTATGTAGAGCCTCTCATGGAATGTTTTTTTTTTATTTTGAAGTATTTCATTAGCAGCCGAACGGATTTTGATTAATTTGTTTTTATACAAATTTTAAATAAGTTAAAATAATTTTGTACATCAAAATTTTCAAAAAAGAAAATTTTGAATTTTTAAAAAAAGTTTCAAGTTATTTTTTTGAAAATTCGATATCTCAGAAATGGGTTGACAATTTTTTTTAATTTTATTTTTATATGCACATAAATATGTACAAACTTAAGATTTGCATACCAAAATGTTTCCTTAAATATGTTTTAAGAATTTTATATATAAAAAATTAATTTTTGAAAAAACCGCTCCAACGGTTTAAGTTTTTTTTAACATACAATCATATATAATCTAGAATTAAGATGACATTCTTTTTGTACACCTCAAACTGCCTAAAGATTTGTTTTTGCTTAATTAAAATATCGTATTTCATGCTCTTTTTCTCTAATAATTTCCATGTTTTTAAATACAATTTTTTTAACCCTCAGCATCTTGAACATAAGAGCAAGTACGTTCGACCGAGTCGTGCATTTTATTTCATATAAAACCGATACCATTAGGTAATAGCGTTTATATGACCAACTGAAAATAACTGGGCCTAGTCCTCCCCTCAAAAATGTATCCAACAAGGCAGTAATATGATCTGACCCATTAATTGTCGCAAGATCAGTTAATTCTACATAATTTCAATTCAAATTTATTAAAATGACGTCAACTTTATTATTTTCTAGAGCTAATACGCAACAAAATAGAAAGATAAACAAAAACATTTGCGCTATATGTGTTCGGCAAGCCTATACGTAGATACTCACTCATATAAAGCAGCTTGTTGTCGCTCTGATATCAATGGATATGCAATTTCATCAAACAACATCGTAGACAAAAAATTTTGCACTCTCGAAAAGAATCCCAATGATGACTTCCCACTAAGGAACATATTCGGAACATAAGCCACCTCCTTCGGATTCCCTACCATACCATTCAATGGAGTGATGGGTTGGGTCATAAAAGAAATTACCACAGGGCACTTAAAGTGTGCCGCTACACCCAGTTGGAATTCATTGAAGAAATATCCCAGAATCACCAAATCAAAAGATTCCTTCTCCATCAGCTGCTTCATAGCCGGGTGATTTAAGCTTGAATTAGAAACTCCAGTGACAGTCTGAATGAAATCTATGAAGTCCGAATAAGATGGTTCGCCCTTGTTTAATGATTTCATCATGTGTTCGGCCGAGAAGCCGGGTATACCGAGATTAATATGACGATAGTTGATGTTTTTCTTCAAAATCGGTCCACTTGTTACAACAGTGGCTTCGTGACCTCTCTCAACTAGTGCATCAATAATTGCTGTATGAACTAGCATATGACTTTTTGACGGAGCCGTAAAGAGGCCGAGTATACGAGCGCCATTAGATTGCGTCGCAAATATCACCAAGAAAAGTAGAAAGAAACATAAAAACGAATGGATAGCGGCCATATCGGAAATCGAACGACACGCAACTAACGTTTTATGCGACAGCGAGTCTGAATAAGAACTGAATTTTGAATACACAATTTGTGATGAAAAGCTTTCCGTGGAAGTGGACTTGATTTTTGTTTTTTATTATTAAAAAATTGTTTACGCTTCTGTAGATGTCTCAACTCTCAAATCTCAATCTATTTATTTTTGTTGTTTATCGCGAAAAAGTTAATTACCTATAGAAAACGGAGGGTGAAGTGTGTAATAAATTATAAATACAATATCAAAATAGTATAAGCAGAGGAGATGGAAAAATTCGAACTTTTTGATCAGTCTTAAACTTTATTAATTATTGTAGGTGATTAAATTAGTAAGAAAAGAAGCTGTGCTTTTGGTGTGTAAATTGAACTTTTATAATAACTATAATTAATGTTAATTTGAAAAGCTGTGCTTTTTCATGTGTGTGAATATTGTAAGATCTTAGCACTCAGTATGGATGAGCTTAGGTGACCATACGTTACGCTTTAGCGGTAATGTAATGTACCTACGCGCTTTTCCAAACAACGCATAAATGTGTCACTTTTAAATAAAAGTCAATTATAATGAGTCCAATTACAATAGCTCAAATGAGAGACATGAATTTATGATTCGTAATTCAATTTTGCTGCGAAGAAAAATTCTCATATCTGAGTTCTTTTTTTGCATGAAGATAATCTATACGTCAACACATTTTGTTTTTTTAATAACTTGCGTGCACAAAAGGGGTTTTGATTACCCTTAAGATTATGAGACACAGTAAGAGCGATCAGAAAAATAGGGAAGGATTCAAAAGGAGATACCGATGCACATTGGTTTTTGGAGTTCTAAATACATATTAAAATGAAATGGAAAAACAGAGCCTGGTAAAGCGTTCCACATTCGTGAGGTACGGCTAAAGAAAGAATCTCTGTACTTGGCGTCCGAAGTTGGGCTCAAGGGTAAATTGATGGGCATTCCTAAAATTACGAGTATTACGGTTGAATTATTATAGGGGAGGAACGAGGAATGCAACTGGCTATTTCACTAGAACATTGCGTGTAGAAACTACGATATATTGAGAGACATTGCGGCGATGTTTCAGAGTCAGGACCGGATTAACAAGTAGGCAGAATAGGGAGTTGCCTGGGGCCCCCGATTTTAGGGGGCCCCCGAAAAATGAAAAAGACTTCTAAAATTTTCTCACAAACATTAAATTCTAGTAACACTTTTTTTATTGCAAAATTTTGTTGTCAAATCCGGCAGCAATGGAGTAGGTCTTTCAGTCGCTATAATTGCAGATTTGTCTACTGAATTCCACTTGTAAAAGGGTTTGCTTATAAGTTTTTCAATAACACAATCGCAACGGTTTTTAATAACAACTTGTTCACTGCTTGATGCAAATTTCTAGTTAAATTTTTCACGCAAATTATAAAAGCATTACTTTAATAAACAAAAACGACTTCCAAATTTGTATTTACAGGTTAAAGAAAATTCATTTTCTTACCTCCACTAAAAAAAAAACTCTACTCAGTGCAAAAATGCCAAATGAATTTCCCATTTTGTTCATATTCTTCCAGCACGAAAGAAGGGAACGGACGTGAAAAAAGGGCCCCCAAATTGATGGTTGCCTAGGGCCCCGTTGAGGGTTAATCCGGCCCTGTTCAGAGTTGTAATTTTTTGAGAAATAGATTCTATCACAATCACTTATCATTTTTAATGATTAATTTTGTATTCTATCCAAGAGATTCAAGTGAGATAAAGGAGCACCTTCCCAAATGTGGAAGTAATACTCAAGCTTGGGTTGCATGAAGGCTTTATAGATTACAGCAAGATGTAAACAGGAAAAGAACTTCTTGCATCTTCGCACAAAAACCTAGACACTTTGCAGCATTTTGGGCGACGTTGAGCATGTGATCGTTCCATAGAAAGTGATCTGTGATGCACATACCCAGAACTGAGAGCTTTTCAGTTTCCTCGATGCAAGTAGGTACCGCTCATGGATAGTGGTATTAGGGGTGGGTTCTTCTTCATCTATAGTAGACATCATTGGGTTTGGGTTTTTGAAGCATTAAATTCTACACTAATTTTATTCCCCACTGAACAATGCTGTCAAGAAAATGAGCTTATCATATGGTGCCATTGAAGTTCCACATCCGAAGGACAGGGATGTGAATTTAGAAATTAATATGAAAAGCTGAGGGCGCTATCATCAGCAAAACAATTTAATGGACTTGAAGTTTCAGACAAGAGGTCATAAATGAAAATGATAAAAAGAGTCGAAGACGGAGCCCTGGGGCACACCAGCATTTATTTTAAGAATAACAGACTTGTCCAAGAAGACTTGTATTGAACGGTCTGAAAGTTAATTTCTAGTTCAACAAAAAAGAGATTTATTTGACATAAACAATCTTCTTTACAAATGTAAACTAAAATAAAATGCACGACTGGCCACTGGGTCGCATTTACTTGCTCTTAAGTTCAAGAAGCTGAGGGGTTAAGAAAATTGTATAAAAAGAAATGGAAATAAATGAGAGAAAAATGTTGAAAAGGATCAAATACGATATTTGAACAACCTAAAACAACTCTTTCGATAGTTTGAGATGAAAAAAAAAGAACGTCGAACAAAATATTTTTTTATATATCAAATTCTTAAAACATTTTTAAGGAAAAAAGTTGGTATGCAAATCTCAAGTATTTATCTATGTGCATATAAAAATTAAATCTCAAAAAAAATTTCAACTCGCTTTTGAGATATCGAATTTTCGAAAAATAATTTGAAACAATTGAATATGAAGAAAATTTGAAAAGAAATTCTTCTGTTTATGTGGAGTGACCGAATATATAATTCAAAGTTAAAAGTTCAAGTGAGCTCAACTCCATGATTCCGTTTCGCCCAGGTACGATAGTTGGGCTCATCAGTTAGATGACTATCGTACCCTTCTAAGACGCAATTTTGTATCGATGTTTACCGACTAATATAAAAATCACAGCATTAAGATACTATGAATTTTATTATTCTAAGGGAATTTGGTTAAATTCAGACACTTAGAATTTCAAATGCCCGCGCTCAGGCTTTTTATAATAAAACGCAATCATGGAGTTGAGCTCACTTGAACTTTTAACTTTGAATAATTTGAAACTTTATTTTAAAATTCAAAAATTTCTTTTTTGAAAATTTTTATGCAATATTATTTGAACTTATTTAAAATTTGTATATAAAAAAATTGATCGAAATCAAATTCAAAATAAAAAAATCCATTCTATTAGTGGTTGGTAGGTATACTACTAAAAGTGTAAAATTTTATAATTTTTGGTAGTAGATCACACTAATTTTGGCCTATGAAAATTTTTTATCAAAATTGTAGGAGCCATTTTTGAGTTTCCTTAACGGTTTTTTAACTTTTGTATAAGGTGCCGTTAGTTTTGCATACAAGTAAATTTTGTTTTGAAAATATTTTAGAGATTGTAAAAAAAAACTCTTAAATATCGAGTTTCAAGAAAATCGATCATGCTGTTTTCGAAATGTTTGATTTTCAAAAAAAAAATTTGAAACATTTTTTAAAAATCCAAAAAATAATCACTTTTTTGAAAATTTTGGTGATAAAAACTGTTTATATTTTTAACAAGCTTTTATGCAAAAAAATATTATATAAGTACCGTTTTGAAGAAAATCGAAAATAAAAAAATGGTTCTTTGGGAGGTGCCATTAATAACCATTTATATATTGATATGTTTTTAAGCAAAGTTGTGGAGTCGTTTTTGAGAAAAATTTGATTTTATAAAATTGTTAAAAAAATGTATGGCAGGTACCGTTATGATTGCTTCTAAAAAAAAAATTACAAAAACAGGCCAACTACCACGTTTATATGCTATATAAGATCGAGTTGGGATTCGAAGAAAGGGATAGCCAGATTTCGATTGAATCTTACAGTGCTAGTGTGTTCAAACTAAACTTATTTCATTTACTAGGTGAACAAAATTCTTTAAGCAATCTTTTATTCGATGCTTCGAATGAAATCAGTTTCGAATAAGAAAGCATCGATGCATCGATGTTAAATATGTGCATCTCTAAACATCAAAATATTAGAAAAGTTTGCGCAAAGTGTGCGCATTTTTGCGGGAGCGCTACGATATCCCGCAAACCAATATCTCGAAAAACGAAATCTCGCATTTTTTTTAAAAATCTCGAATAACGAAATCTCGCAATTACAAAATCTCGCTTTTTACAATCTCGCATTTACATCTTGAACCTAAAAATCTCGCAAATTTCAACCAAAATCTCGCAATTTAAAATCTCGCAATTCAAAATCTCGCAACTTCAAATTTCACAGCAACGAATCGCACTCGGCTTTTAGAAAAATGTGTTTTTTTTTTTGAGAATATACCTACCCAAGAGCACTTTGGATAATATTTCTTTCCAACTAATAACTATACCCGTCAGTACAAAAATTTGTACATTCTTTATAACTGTTAATAACCTCTATAATCATTTTGGTTGTCTTTTACGCGTTTATAATGGAACTAAAAGTATTTTCTAGTTCAAGGCCAAATACGAGTAATGCGATTTGCACATGACACTTTACAACCATATACCATCTCTATGTTCTCTTTCCTTCTTGTTCTTTTGAAAACAATAATATTGAAACATCAAAAGCTCAAATTAATAAATAACAGTGTGGTCTAAAAGTACCCAGACACTGGATTATATATTTTGCAGTAGGAAGGATATCTCGCAAAATTGAATTGCATTGCAACAAATACATTTTTTTAATCCAAATCGCGCGAGATTTTAATTTGCGAGATTTGGATTAAAAAAATGTATTTGTTGCAATGCAATTCAATTTTGCGATATTTTGATATGCGAGATTTAGTTTGCGGGATTTCGTTATTGCGAGATTATGAAAAGCGGGATTTTGTAATTGCGGGATTATGAAAAGCGAGATTTTGTAATTGCGAGATTTCGTTATGCGAGATTTCGAATGCGAGATTTTGATTTGCGAGATTTCGTAGCCAACCCCATTTTCGCCTCCTAAAATTATGCACTTTAAAATTTGAATTGCCCCCTTTTTTAAGAAAATTACTAAGCGCACACTTACCCATAATGGCTGAATAGAGATTCCAGTACGCTTTTTCGTTAGAAAATCCTAACTTTGAGGCAAAATTTAAAATAAAGATGATACAAAGACGGTCATGTTTTGTTGTCCATAAAAGTATGTCAACTTGTTAAGTATTGAACAAAAAAACTGGCTTAAGGAGCAGTGGCGGATCCAGAGGGGGGGCTATAGGGGTTGAAGCCCCCCCCCCCACGGCAGATTAAGAAGAGAGTTAGACAAACAAAATTAAGATTGTGGCTAAAAAATGTACATGTGAGCTGTGTTTTTTTCCAAGCCCTAGGGAAATTAAACGAATTGTTGGGCTGAACCATATTATATGCAAGCTGTGTTTTTTTAGAAGCCCCAAGAGAATTGGATGAAAAAAAGCGTTTATATAAAAAAATCAAATATACCTACGTAGGCTCTATTTATTTCAAGCCCTAAAGGTATTAGACGAAAAATTGAGGCTTGAGGCTAAACCTTTACGGAGCGTTTTCCAAAGCCTGCAAGGGAATCAGATGAAAACTATAACACTGATAGGGCTAACAAATTTGCATAATAGCTGTGTTTTTTTTCCAGGCATTAAAGAAATCCGACAACAATAAGAGACAAGAGCTAAAAAAATTGCATGAAAGCTGTTGTTTTCCTAAGTCCAGGGAAAGATGTAGGTTGGGGCTTAACAATTTGTATGTAAGCTTTGTTTTTTCCAATCCCCTAGGTAATCGGAATAAGGAAATAACAAGTTTGGGGCTAGTAAGTATGCATACCTAAATGCTGTGTTTTTTTCCAAGTCCTTATATTGAAACTAGTGAGGTTGACTTTCATGCTATTATTGTTACCTAGATTTCCTTGGGTATCGATATTTCTTAAAGATCAAATTTAGTTTGACAAAATAAATATTATAAATAAAATGTTACCTTTTTCTTCAACTCCTCTTTGGACTTAGCTGAGCCCAGGTAACTTTACGGGCTTTAGTTTAAAAACTCAGTTTTTGGTGTAAAAAATCACCCTGATAACAGAATCTGACGAATGAGTCAGGCTCAATTTTGACATTTGGCTCATAGTAAAAATGTCAGAATTCAGTCTGATTCGCTCCGCAGCTCATTCGACGGATAGGTAGTCGGGCTGAATAACTTTAATATGGATAGTTTGCATGCTAACATCAAAATATTGTTTTAGAATTTGAAACTTATCAAATGATTTTTTTATAATATATTAAACCCAAAAATAATTTTTATTGAAACTTATGTTTTTATATCAAATTGTTTTCGTGTGCCGAAGGATATTTTGACGATTTTAAGACGAAGCGATTTTTGATCTAAGTTTCTCTTGTGATTACTTTGTGCTCTAACGAAAGATTAGAGAGCTCTTCCCGCGAGAAATATTCATTAAATGAAATGAAAAAGAATTTTAATTCACTTCGAGCTCGTTTTCGAAATGTAAAAATCAGCTGTAACGGTTAATGTTTTTTTCTTTGAAAAATGTAATATACATTTTTGTTTTAATATGAACCAAATACTCGTATAACTATAAATAAATAGAAATTGAAGGGCAGACAAAATTTTTAAAAATTTTAACTTAAATTTTTTTCAAATCTTCGTCAAACTGTAATTGACAAAAAATATGAATAGAATTCATTTAAAGGCCATAAAAAAGCTATTTTGAATCAATAATTCAACAAGTCCAATCCTTAATGCTAAGTCTTCTACTTGGCTGATTTATTTCAGTAGTATATAGAATTTGTATTATAAAACCTTCTTATATAGAAACTATGCCTGGCCCCGGGCAAAAAAACTTCCAGCTTAATGATTAGGAATTCTAATCTTGTTGGATATAGTTTACAGTGGATTTTCGTTGAAAAATTCATGTAAGTTGAACTGAACTTAATATAAATTGCGTATGACAAAGCCCTCACTATGTCACTGATGAGTTCAAGTGAGTAAGCCGAACGAAACGCCAATTTGTAGGACTAAAGGCCATAAAAAGCTATTTTGAATCAATAATTCAACAAGTCCAATCCTTAATGCTAAGTCTTCTACTTGGCTGATTTATTTCAGTAGTATATAGAATTTGTATTATAAAACCTTCTTATATAGAATTCATTTAAAATAGTTAATGATCGGAATGTTGAACACGAATTTTTATGTTCGAAATACCAATCCACTTGAACTAAAGTCATTTAAGATTTAAGGTAGGTAGATTAGGTACAGAACATCCTAATTCATTTTTTTTTTAAATTGGAAAACATGATTAAGCTAGTTTCTTGGGACAGCTACTTGTACACAAAATTTGCAATTGTCTTTTTTATAGGGAGCTTAATTACCTTTCTTTTTTGCCATAGCATTCTCTTCTTTAAGAATTAAATTTTAAGAATTAGATAGGTGAGATACAAGGGCGTACGCCGGATTTCGATCAGGTGGGGGCAAACTTATTCAAAAAATAGTTTTATTACAGAAATCTTGCTTTAAAATTTTTTAAAAAGTAGAAAGATTGAATAATATATGAAATATATTCTGATTAGCGCATCTAGCTTCTCCTTTGGCGTACGCCCTTTTGTTTCAATGTTTTCCATTTATTTTTCGTACGGATCTTACGTTAGTGTCAAAAACAGACAGTCTAGTTAATCAAATCTTGGACTACCAATTCCGTTGTCTAAGTTAAAAATTTTAGGACAAAAGCAACTTACAAAGTTTATCAATAACTTTTCGGAGGTATACGACTGTGTTAAGTTAGACAAAGTACTGTAGGGTGAGTATTTATAAATCCTACAAAAAATATTCAAATTAAAGAAAAGTGCCTGCTTATTTAAAGTTCCTATAAACATATCCTAAAAACTTTCTTATACGATGTGTCTTTGTGGAGAAACTGGTTAAAGTGTCTTTTCAAAATAGCAGCTGAAGCTCACTAGTTCTAGATGCTCCATTTCCAATTATAAAATTTTGCAGAATTTTCCTAAGTATCTCATGATACAAAATCTTTTTTGATTCAGCTGCCGACTAGCCTACTTTCCGAGAAAAGAAAATTTGGGTTGGTAGGGCATTCGTATATGATTAACAATTTTGTTTTAAAAATGTGTCTAAGGGAACTCCAAGCCCCCCCCACAGCCAAATCCTGGATCCGCTACTGTTAAGGAGCTCTTGACCCACATATTTCGTTGCAAAATTTTTGTTTTTATTTTCGTTTACTCAAACGTTAAAAACTAAGCTAGTTCACAGATTAAACCATAATTCTAATATCTTACCAACTGATAAACAAAAATTTCTTATCACGAGTAATGATTAAATATACCTCTCTCTATGGCAATTGGGTATACAAAAATATATGGAATGTATATTTATCTCCAGTTATGTACTTACTCATATAAAGCTTGTTGTTTACGATCTAATAATAAAGGTGCTACGATGTCATCCATCAGCAGGCTCAATACCGAATTTTTCAGCCTTTGCCAAAATCCAAGTGGTTGCTGTTCTCCCAATACAACGCTCGGAACATAAGCCATCTCACTGGGATCGCCAACCATTCTGCTGATAAGTGAAGCAGGTCGATTCATAAATGATATAATGACAGGACATTTAAAATGTGCAGCAACACCGATTTGAAATTCATTGAAAAAATATCCCAAAATTACTAAATCAAACGATTCATTATCCATTAATTGCCTCAAGGCAGGATGGTGAAGGCTAGCATTTGCAGTAGCAGTCACTTTTGTAACAAGATTGCCAAGTCGTTTGTAAATAGGACCTGTATCGTTAATAAGCTTTGCATGGTAATCAGCACCCAAGCCAGTTACATCAAGTTGGATGTGACGATACTTTTTGTTTTTCTTGAAGATCGGCACTGTTGTTACAACTGTGGCATCATGACCCTTCTCAACCAAAGCATCAATAATTGAAGTATGAACGATTGTGTGGCTTTTCGATGGAGACGTAAAAAGACCGAGAATTCGCGCACTATCACACTGTGATATGAATATCACAGCAAGGATTAAAATTCCAAGGAAGCGAGCCATTGAAATATGTATGTTGTGTTGGGTAAAAAGCCAAATAGGGAACTGAATTGCCACCCGGCTTGTATAATACAAAATAACGCCACTTAGATGACATTATGAGCACTCAAGCTAGAGTGGTATATCTACTATCTACATGCGATTTCAGAAATGTTAGCTAGTCATGATAAGTGTGAGCATTACAAAGCCAAAAATCACCCACGTTATAATGACTTTCATATCTCAAGATAAAGCGTTGAAAATATAAATCTGTGGTGTTTGGTAGAAACATGATAACTCCATTTTAAAATTTGCGTCTTTGCGTCCACTTTACATCGACCTACAACCTAAACGGGTGAACCGATTTTCTTCAAATTTGAAACATAATTTTTCAAAGGTTATGTTCATAAGTATTCCAAATTTGAAGAAAATCTGTGGCCTCGTTTACACTCTAGCTTGATTTAAAGTGGGCGTAAAGACGCTAATTTTAAAATGGAGTTATCAGGTTTCTACCAAACACCACAGAAATATAATTTTATGCCATGCCTGATTTTTGACAATGATAATATTATATTCGCTGTTATCAGCCATGACTAGGCGGAAAGTAAAGCTGATTTTTTTTTCGAACTTTTGCAGTTAGGCAGGTTAGGTACCTAACTTAGTTTAAAAATATAAAGATGCTGCGTCATTAAATCTAAAATTTGATTTCTCATTGTGTTTTAATTTATTTCCATATTTTGGGTTGGAGAAGAAATCTCAAAATCCCAAGTTAGAAAATTTAGAATGAATGAGCACTTCCTTTTCTTTTTAAAGTTAGATTTAAAGATCCTTTCATTAGAACTCAAGTTATAAAAAAAATTCTTTTTGCAAGCGTAACGAAGTTTTTCAAAGATTTCCTTTTTTAATTTTGTAATTGATTTTTTTCTTTAAAACGCATGAAGATGAACCTTGGTTGGATCTAAATTTTCTGGGATACCTACCTATAGTTTTTAAACTTATGACATTTTTCACTAACTTTTGCATTTTACCCCAACGCGGGGTAACCCTTGAAACCTAGAGTTATGCGCTCGCAGAACTTGTTTCTGCAGAAGGACCTCCCATGGTCCACTAGTCGAAGTGGAGAAAGCTGTTGCTACTTATTACTCTGCAACGAAAGTGTGTCCCTCAAAAGATTGGGTCTCAGCGGAAGAATTCTCGAGATGGAATCAACGATGGCATCTTCTTTCTAGAGTTACAGGAAGTCTGGACTACCTTCACCTTACATAAATGGGCTACTCCGACTGTTCGAAGCTCAGGCCTTAAAGGAACGGTTTTATCCGGATCTCCATTCTTGGAGTTATTTTAGAACCTGCTTTCTTTTCTTCCATGTACAATATTTCTGAAACAACAACAAGCCTCTGATACGGACGATTTCAGCGTGGACGACCCCAGCAAACGAAATAAGGACAAACAATTTCAGCTCTTCATATCCTTTACTGTCCTTATTCAGACCTCGAGACTGAACAATAAGTGAAGACCATGGATAGACTTTAAACTGAGGTTACAAGAGGCAGGGACTGCGATAGGGTGAAGTGGGCATACGAAAGATAAAATCGTGTGACATCTGCTAATGAAAGTGCTATAATGAGCAGGGTCATCGGCTACTTGTTTGTGGGTTTGATGTAGAGGAAGACAAAGACAAGTTTCGTTTTTAAAAGTTTAAGCGAGCTCTTATGGTCACAACCCGCAAGAACATTACGCTGATCTGCATTCACACCCCCACAGAAAAGAGAGAAGAGTCAAACAAAGAAGCATTTTACGATATACTGGAGAATACGTACGATATGTGTCTGAAGTACGACGTCAAGATTATTCTGAAAGACTTCAGCCAGATTCGGAAAGGAGGCATCTTTGGGTTGACACTCGGTGGACACAGCCTGTACAACGATACTTCTGATAGCGGCCACAGTATGGTGGACTTCACGTCGTCGTCGGGGTGCAATGCCATATCATAGCCAGTACTCGTTTCCCAAAACTTGATATATATACAAAGAGTAAAAGGCACCTGGCAGTTTTGTTATCAAAAACCGTCAACCGAATTGATTACATCGCGATATACGCCAGCTTCCAATATCTTGTATGTTCCAATGTTCCGAGGGCCAAAAATAGACACGGACTACTACTTGGTAGTTTCTCAAGTACGCATGCGGATAGCCACGAAGCCCCAATGCGAAACAGATGCTATGAAAAGATTTGATGTTAAAAAGAGATTGCCAGAAATTTGGCCAACATGTTTATCTTGTTTTATTATATTAGCAAGCGTCAAGTTCAAAGGACCAGTGGATTGACAACAACATTGACAACAAGCCATAAGAAGTGCCGCCACTGATCTGCTGGGTTTCACAAAGCGAAGACAACGAAACTCCTGGGTTCGATGAACAGTGCTTTCTGGCTCATGCAGATAAGAATGACACCTACCAAGCAATACTGCAGACGAGAACTAAAGGGAGCAGCGCGGGAACTATAGGGGAGGAAAGAGTGCTGGCTTCTCAGGAAGAAAAAGGGAGTGCACTAGAAATGGAAGGTCGATTCTATTGAGTGTTCCAGCAGGACGCAGGAGTGATGTTCGTAAGTTCTACCAAAGATTGAAACGATCTACCTAAGGGCAGAAGACCAGAACTTAATTCTGTCGAAATGAGAACAATAACATGGTAGTAGACACGTAGTCAGTGTTAAGGATCCAGAAGGAAAACTTTTCAAGATTTCCAAACCGTAAATATAGCCAACAATCTGCTGCTATAAGCACAGCATTCCTTTTAACTTGGAGCATGACGGGCAACGTTTCCGTCCACCCGACCTTGAAAAAGTGCACCTAGCGATTTCCAAATTTGAATCGAACAAGGCTGCTGGTGCAGATGGACTTCTAGCCAGACTATTTAAAGCAGTAGGAGATAACTTGTTAAGAAGCATGCATCAGCTCACATCTGCTTAAAATTGTTAGGATGAAAGTATGCCCGATGAATGGAACCTTGGCATAGTGCACGCCATCCACAAAAAAGGAGATATTCTGAACTGTTCCAACTACAGATTAATAAGTCTCGTAAACGACAAAAATTTTGTTGGCTATACTGCGTGACCGCCAAAAACCTTTTGTCAACGATCTTATCGGCTATTGACAGCATGTGGTTCTCAGCCAGGCAAATGTTCAGACTCTGAAAAATTAAAAAAAAAAATTCCAGGATTTCCAGATCGGTACACGCCGTTTTTATCGATTTTAAAACGCCTATGATAGCATATTTAGAGACGAATTATACAGAGCAATGTCTTATCTCAACATCCCTGCCAAACTCCAGAACTATGATGAAGAAATCTCACTCCTCCGTTAAAGTCGGCAAGAACACCACTGATCCCTTTAATGTTTCGCAAGGCAACGTGTTGTCATGTTACCTATTTAAAATAGTTTTAGAAGCTAATGTACACAAATTGGATTTTGAGAAAGCCTTTGATCGAGTTAACCGAGAATGTATATGGAGATCGTTGCTTGGTAGAGGAATTCCACCAAAAATTGTTGCCATTATTAAAGAGTCCTACAACAACGCGAGGTGTTTTGTTTTGCACAATTTTTTTTTTTTTTTTTTTTTTTTTGACCGTGGGTAGGCGCAAAACCTGCATCAGGCTCTATGAGGACCGGAAAACGCGTGCTCATAGAAGTGTGAGATTCTTACTACACTAAAACCACCTCCACTTCCCGATTGCAACTAAGTTGAAACTTATCTAACAATTTATTTTTAACGAAGTTAAGTAACGTGTTGCAGGTAACTTTCCGGTGAAAGTTTCTGCTTATTCCGCGATTTTAAAGCGGTTTTGTGTTCACCGCACCAAGTCGGAAGGTTTTGTTCTTTGCAGACGGCGTACTAAATTCGACTCGTCAAGAATGTCAATAATCGTTGGATTAGCGTGATCTAATAGCCGATTTCTATGTTTTCGCGCGAAACTCTTAATTTCGTCTCGAACCGTAGGAATCCCGAGATCCCTGTGAAGATCTTCGTTTCTTATATACCATGGTGCATTTACAAATGACCTAAGCAATTTATTTTCAAACGTTTGTAATTTATTTAAATTTGTATCGCAGGTACAACCCCAGAGTTGTATACCGTAAGTCCAGACAGGTTTAAGTACCTGCCTGTATAAAATCAACTTATTATCAATACTAAGCTTGGAATATTTACCGAGTAGCCAGTTCATATCTCTTAATTTACTTTTTAGTTCTTCGCATTTCTTTTTTACGTGCGGCTTCCATTTTAATTTCACGTCTAGAGTCATTCCCAGATATTTTGCTTCATTCGCAAATGGTACACGACCGGTATTAAGAAAGACGGGCAATCTATTTATTTTTTTATACGTAAAGTCCACGTGGACTGACTTTTGTTCATTTAGCGCTATTCGCCATGTTTTTGTCCACTCATTAACATTATTAAGAGCATTTTGTAATTTAATCGTAGCTTCGTTAATCGTTTTGCCTACTGCTAGTATTGCAGTATCATCAGCAAAAGTTGCTACGAAAGTGTCTTCTGTTTGAGGTATATCACGTGTAAATAGAAGGTACAGAACTGGACCTAAAACACTACCTTGTGGTACCCCAGCCACTATTTCTTTGAAATTAGAATATTCATTTCCGTGTCTTACACGAAAAAGTCTGTTTTCTAGATATTCGTTAAGAATTTTATAAAGTCCTTCAGGCAGAACTTGTCGTAATTTGAATTTGAGGCCTTCGTGCCACACCTTGTCAAACGCTTGCGACACATCCAAAAAGACTGTCGAACAGATTTTCTTTTCTTCAAGAGCTCTCTCAATTACGTCAGTTATTCTATGCACTTGATCAATTGTTGAATGCTTGCTTCTAAATCCGAACTGATGTTCAGGTATTAATCGTTTCTCTTCTATTATAGGCTGCAGGCGCAGGAGTAGTATTCTTTCAAAAACTTTCGATATTATTGGAAGAAGCGAAATCGGTCTGTAAGAATTCTTTTCGTGAGATGGTTTGCCAGGTTTCAAAACCATTATGACTTCCGCAACTTTCCATTGGCTTGGAACATATTCTAGCCTTAGAGCGGCATTTATTATATAAAGGAGGTTAATTAATCCTTTATTAGGAAGCATTTTTAATATTTCCGCTGTTATTAAGTCATACCCCGGAGCTTTATTAGACTTTAGCTTCTTTATTTCTCTGTTCAATTCAGCAAGCGTAGCATTTCTGGTTCTGTAATTTTCAATTGAGCTAAAACTCATATTAATATTTTCATTGAGTGCTTGCCCATCGGAAGGTTTAAATGTTTCTTCCAGGTAATCGGCGAATACCGCCGCTTTCTCTTTGTCACTTTTAGCCCATTCGTTTTGGCTTTTCTTAATCGGGGGTACTGGAAGCTTTGGTTTTTTCGTTGTTTTTATAGCTTTCCAAAGTGAGTAGTTGGATTCTTTCCCAGCTGACAAGCTTTCAAGGTAATTTTCAACTTCACGGTTTTTGAAATCTGATATCGCTGTTTTTAGCATATTACACAAGCGATTTAAATGAGCTTTGTGTTGAGGAGCACGGGTTCGCTGCCATTTCTTACGTGCTTTTCGTTTATCTTTTATTAAGTCTTTTATTTCCTGCGGATATTTTATATCTTTATAGCGCGGCGTAACCCTTTGATAAGGTGTGTTATTCCACGCTGCCTTTTGTATTATATCAACAAAGGTATCTACTGCGTCTTCAAGCTCAAGAGGCGTTTGTAATGATACCCTCAATTCAACGTTGTCCTCGATATCTTTCTTAAATCCTTCCCAGTTGGTTTTACCGTTTGTTAACCTGGGTGGTTTTTCAATTTTGACAAGGCTTTCGCTCATAGTGAGTATGACTGCAGAATGATCAGAGAACAGATCATGGCCTTCTGAAATTTCAATACGGTTGGAGGGTATTCCTTTTACCATAAACAAATCGATTAAATCAGGTATTTTTGACGGATCAGTTGGCCAGTAAGTTGGCTTTCCAGTCGAATGAAAATCGCAATTATTTTCCATTCCTGCCTCATAGAGCATTCGACCCTTTTGAGATATGCATCTTGAAGCCCAAAAGGTGTGCTTCGCATTAAAGTCGCCACCAACAATTAAGTTTGGGCTTAGCGACTTTATCAATGTCGTAAATTCACTCTTATCGATTTTGCAACGCGGAGGGCAATATATCGAAGAGACATTGAGAAGAATGTTTTTAGTTCTAACTTGAACACTACTCAATTGCATCGATTCTACCTCTATTTTCAGGCCTATTGAGTGTTCAATGCACTCTTTTATATATAACGATGATCCACCCCTTGCTTTATTTGAAGGATGAACAGCGTGGTAGTCAAGAAACCCGTGGATTTTAAGATTTGATTCATTTTTGGCATGCGTTTCTGATATCAAGCATATGTCGATATCATTTTCCTGCATATACATCTCTAATTCTCCAAGTTTTTGCCATAATCCGTTGGCATTCCACGTAAGAATTTTAAACTTTTCCATCATAATTTTTTTGAGAGAGATTTGGGTCGAAAACAATTTTCGAGCTTACTTAACCTATCAAAGATAAGTTTATTTGTGTCACATTGTTCCTCAAGTTTCGACAGAATTATTGAAAAGACTTTTGAAACCGGGTCTGTTTCAGTGTCGTTGTTTGCGGGATTTTGCACAATGGGCAGCTATCCGACTCCTTCGTAGTGCAACAGGGTGTGAGACAAGGGGAAGTTCTATCGCCAATTTTCTCCCTGCTGGCGATGGACGATGTATTGACGGCCAGTGTTAGTACAGCTGAGCGACAGGGCATTCAATGGAGACCGTTCGAAAGGCTTAGTCATTTACACTACGCCGATGACATATGTCTACTGGCAAATAACATCAGTGGGCTGAACGGGATGTGCCAAACATTGCAAGTGAAGAGTCGAGTGGTCTAAGAATAAACAGCAAAAAGCCAAAAATAAGGCTCACAGGCCGCTCCACACAGCATCGTATTATTCTACAGGAGACGCCAGTTGAAGAAGTGAAATAGTTTAACTACTTTGGCAGTATTGTTTCTGCAAACGGTCGTACTAACCTGGACGTTAATAGTAGAATAAATAAAGCTCGTGCTGCCTTCGGTACTCTGTCCCCAATTAAGAAATCAAGTCAAATCTCCTTACTCACTAAGTTGAGATTCTTCAAATCCAATGTCAAATCCTTGTTGTTATATGCTTCTGGAACCTAGAAAGTCACGTCTACTATTTCGAAGAAATTGCAGGCTTTTGTGAATCGCTGTCTTCACCACATCCTAAAGATTCGCTGGCCACAAATAATATCAAATGAGGAATTGTGGCGCAGGACAAGTCAAGAGCGGCTGGACGTCGACATAAGAAAGCTTAAATGGCGTTTGATTGGTCACACACTGAGGAAACCAAACGATGAAATTGCAAAGCAGTCCTTTGAATGGAATCCTCAGGGTGCACAGCGGGTTGGAAGACCAAGAACAACATGGAAATCAACTGTCTTAGCGGAAGCAGAATCCCAGAGAATGACGTGGCCGCAGCTAAAGTACCTTGCAGCCGACCGTGAAGGATGGAGACGTTTTGTTGACGCCCTATGCCCCAGCCGGGGTTACAGGACACGATGAACTACAATAAGAAAAAAACGTAATTTATCATAAACCTGAAAAAGAGATCCCTGAATCGTTTAGTAGGGATTATCACATGAAATAATCTCTTAGGGTATCATAAAAAGAAGATGAGACTAAGAAGTAAAGTCTTATGCAGTGGTTGCGGAGACGAAGAAGTAGAGGAAGACACCCTCCTACCTACCTAGGTCACTGTCCGGCATTCTGCAATACATATAGGGACAACATTTTTGGGTAGCTACTTCTACAAAGATCTAGCAGAAATCTCAAAGTCAACAGGTGATAACATAATGAACTTCATCAACGCCTCTAAATGAATCGATGCTCCATAGGATTTCATAGGTTATATTTTTAAAGGGATGGTCCAATCCATCAGGGTACCACAATGGATCAACATTGATCTAAGTGTGACGGGAACAAGATCCAAGGTCAGCCCATCAACCTAACCTTACCTAACTTCGGTAGTACCTCGTGGCATGATGGTTAGTGCGTAGGACTGTCACCTAAAAACACAAATGTTTTATCCGAGGTACTCCCTCTTGCGAGGAACAGACAAATCCTTTAAGAGTATACTTGTCATGAATAAGTACTGCTCACTAAGCCGTTCGGACTCGGCAAAAAACTTTAGGTCTCCTCCATTCCTGCCCTAGTTCTCCGCGAGCTGTTGCGCCACTCAATTTATTTTTAATTTATTTTTAGCCTAACTTTGAAGTTGTCGACCTAGGATCCATTATTACCTCGCAAAGTGATATCAGTGCAGAGATAAAAAGAAGAATTACTCTTGCCAATCACTATTTCTTCGGGCTTTGAAGGTATATAAGGAGTAGACGCTCTCACATTAAACCAAAGAAACTTTATATAAGACCAACACCATCCCAGTCCTGCCATATGCAACAGAAACACGGGCCATGAAAGAATCGGATAAAGATGCTTAGGTGCTTTGAGAAGAAGATTCTTCTAGTAGTTTTTGCTCCTGTGTGTACAGAAAGAGTCTGGAGAAGAAGATTCAGCTATGAGCTCTACGGGATTTATAGCTTGGATAGCAGCAGCAGCACCATACAGCAGAACGCAATATCCCAACGAATCTTCGATTCTGTTGAATAGAAGCATTTTGTACCTTACGATATAAATAACTTATCATATATAAATTGTATCTAAGTAACCTTACTTTAACTGTATAGCTTTTTGTATAATAATTGAAATCTAGTTTTTCATTCTTCGTTTAAAATTCAAACTATTAATATCATTGTTTATAATATTCTAAATAAATTTAATTCTTTTGTTCTTTAAAAGTCTTTTTAATTCTTTTGAGAAAGCGTAACTCTGATAGGTTATGGGCCCAGAGAACAATAAGTAAATTATCTTTGTTTTTGAATTGAAGAATCTCTGCAACATAATGGC
The DNA here is from genome assembly GCA_963921185.1 of Dasysyrphus tricinctus. Taxonomy (NCBI): domain Eukaryota; kingdom Metazoa; phylum Arthropoda; class Insecta; order Diptera; family Syrphidae; genus Dasysyrphus; species Dasysyrphus tricinctus. The sequence goes on from OY992531.1 coordinate 14,322,191, forward strand.
GCACGTAAATTCCATTCGCATCGAAAATTTATCGAAACAAAATTATGAAACCTGGAAAATCCAAATAGAGGCTGTTCTCGTGAAGAATGATACATGGGGGTATATCAGTGGAGAAAACCCTAAACCAGAAATCAATGCAAAAGATGCAAGCACGCAAGAAGCCCTGGACAAATGGTTGTTGGAAGACCGAAAGGCGAAATCCGATCTCATCTTGGCAATAAACCCAACTGAACTAAGCCAAATACGTGGATGCTCCACTTCTAGGGATATTTGGCTGAAATTGGAAACAATATATGCCTCAAAAGGTCCTGCTCGAAAGGCAACTTTGCTGAAAAGGCTGACTCAAAACAAAATGGCTGAAGGAGACGATATAAGGGAGTATCTTTCCAAATTTTTTGATACAGTTGATAAACTGCATAACATGGAAGTCAATATCAACGAAGATTTATTAGCTGTAATGTTATTATATAGCCTTCCTGATTCATTTGAAAATTTCAGATGCGCTATTGAGTCTCGCGATAATCTTCCAGACATCGAAACTCTAAAAATCAAAATCACAGAGGAATATGATGCAAGAATTCGGAAGTCCACAGATCAATCATCCAGGAGCCTTGTTTGCCAAGCATAGTTCCGCCACGTCACGAAATAAACCGAACGAACCGCCAGGTAGAAGCAGGAACTCATCTAACAAATCGGCAAATCAATCCTTCAAGTACAATTGCAATTTTTGTGGAAAGAAGGGGCATAAAGCAGCTGATTGTTTCAAGAAAAAAGGATCGACACCAAAACAGACAGACACTACATATTTTGCAAATCCTTCTGTTGATGACGTTATAAACGAAAAATGGTGTCTAGATAGTGGTTGCACTTCACATCTATGTAAAGATAGAAACTTGCTAGAAAATATTCAATCGACACAATCCAGTCTTAAGCTAGCTACGAATGTATCCTCTGGTGTGACTGCAAAGGGAGACGTCACTTTATCATCCTGGAATGGCAAAGAAAATATGGCGGTTAAACTCAACAATACACTTCACGTTCCGGATCTGCGCACTAATCTGGTCTCTATCGCAAAAATTGTGGACAAAGGCGATCAAGTGCTTTTTACCAAAAATAAAGCTGTAGTCCAAGACCAGAACGGAAAAATCAAGATAGAAGCAGATCGAAATGGAGACTTGTTTTATCTTCGTGCCGAGCATCAAGAAAGTCAACTTGCATCAACTTGTAGAGCTGAAGACACAACTTTGTGGCACCGGAAACTTGGTCATTTGAATGGACAAGACATGGCACTCATGTCGAAAAGGGGTTTGATACCTTCACTGAAAGATGTTTTGAAGCCATGTGAAACGTGCATCGTAGCAAAATTAACTCGTGCACCTTTTCAAAATCGAATCGAACGGTCAAAGGAATTGCTCAATATAGTCCATAGCGATGTTTGCGGCCCAATGAGGACTGAATCAAAGGGTGGTTCTCGTTATTTTGTAACGTTTATAGACGATTATAGCCGATATTGCATGACTTATTTTATTCGTGGTAAGAATGAAGTTCTTTCAAAATTTAACGAATTTAAAAATTTTGCAGAAGCACAAACTGGGAGAAAAATCAAAGCTCTACAATCGGACAATGGAACCGAATACTGTAATTCTGGGATGGACAAAATTTTGAAAGAATCTGGAATACAGCGTCGTTTAACAACAGTTTATACTCCAGAACAAAACGGCGTTGCTGAGAGGAAGAACCGAACCTTAGTCGAAACAGCCCGATGTATGTTGAAAGAGTCAGGCCTTCCACCTTCTTTCTGGGCTGAGGCCATTGCTGCCGCTAATCACCTTCGTAATCGCTGTGTCACAAAAAGTTTGGAGGGCGATATTCCTTTCAAGAAGTGGACTGGTAGATTACCCAAGCTTTATTATCTTCATCCATTTGGCAGCAAGGTATACTTCTTGGATAAGACCCCAGGGAAAGGGAAGTTTGATGACCGGGCTTTAGAAGGCATCTTTGTCGGTTATCCGGACGCTCAAAAAGGCTACAGAGTTTGGGTTCCGTCTCAAAAGAAGATCCATGTTTCAAGGGATGTCAAATTTTTAGATGATCCGAAAAATCAAGACAACTTTGAGAATTTATTGATGAGGATACCGTAAATGGACGTTTTAGCATAGAAAAACCCAAATTTGCTACCATCATTGGGACTATTTCAAAGGATGTTAGTACGAATGTGAATGAAGAAAATTCAAAGAAAGATATCGAAACAAGCCCAGATGTTGACAATGAACCAATCGAATTGACCCAAGAACATGTACCCCAGACGAAACCTAAACATGGACCAGGAAGACCAGCGAAAATAAAAACAGGAAAACCAGGACGTCCATGGAAATTTCAAAAAGTAATTCAAACCATCCAGACGATCAACATTGATGACGAACTGCAAAGTGACCAAGAGCTCACAAACAAAGATGAACAATTTGCCATGAATGCCTCTGAAGTACCGCTCAAAACAGCTTTATCAGGAGATAAAAATCGGATTGGGAAGACGCTATCTACACGGAAATTGGAAACCTGATTACAAATGACACCTGGACGATCGTAGATAAGCCTAAGAATTCAAGAACAGTTGGCTGTAGAATGGTTTTACGCAACAAATGGACCGCTGACGGATTGCTCGAGAGGCGTAAAGCAAGACTTGTGGCTAAAGGCTTCACACAAAAGCCCGGAGTAGATTTTCATGAAACGTTTGCTCCGGTTGCCAGACTTAGCTCGTTAAGGCTAATGTTTGCTCTAGCTGCAAAGCACCAAATGAAGATATACCAGATGGACATCACATCGGCATACCTAAATGGGACAATCAACGAGAATATTTACATGGACAAACCCGTTCTGTTGGAAGAAACGTTAAGAAAGATGTCAGTTAGCGAAAGCGATACAAGTCTACGACAGAAAGCAACCATAATGCTGCACCAACTACAAAGAAATGGGGGCGAGAAGGTATGTAAACTCGAAAAGGCTTTATATGGATTACGACAAGCTGGACGCCAATGGAACATAAAAATCGACAGAACATTGAAGAAAATTGGATTAGCTCCAACTGTATCCGACCCATGCATCTATATCAGTCAGTGTAATAAGATCTTTGTACTCATTTATGTCGATGATATTTTATTTTTTTCAAGCAACGAAGCAATGGCAAATGACATTAAAAGTCAAATAGCTAAAGAATTCAATACGCGAGATCTTGGTGAGGCCAATTATTGCTTGGGTATACAAATTAAAAGATTTCAGGATAAAGTTCAACTGTCACAAAGTGGGTACATCGAAGATATATTGAAGCGGTTTGGTATGGAAGATTGCAAGCCCGTAGCTACTCCAATGGCATCAAATTGTAAACTCTCCAAAGGATGTGACGAGTCGAAGAATAAGTCCTATGACGTTCCTTATCGAGAGCTTACTGGTGCCCTTATGTATCTTGCTGTAGCAACACGTCCTGACATAGCACATTCAGCAAGTTTTCTAAGCCAAATCAATAATTGCTATAATCAAGAACACCGGATTGCAGCTAAACGAGTCTTACGTTACCTGAAAGGGACATCTCACTATGGTCTTCAATTTAGCAGAGAAGAAACAGATATATTGACGTGCTTTGTGGATGCTGATTGGGGAAATTGCACAATAGATCGCCGGTCATATACAGGCTCAACTTTCATCCTCAGTGGAGCTGCCGTCTCCTGGGAATCTCGAAAGCAGAGAACGGTTGCTTTGTCTTCCACAGAAGCGGAATATATGGCTGTCAGCGATGCAAGTAGAGAAGCAGTCTTTTTACTGAAGTTCCTTAAGGAGTTAGGTTTTGAAAACCTTTGCGAAGTAAAGATGTTTAACGACAATCAAGGCGCAGGGAAGCTGGCTGAGAACCCTGTCTTCCACGCTCGTTCCAAGCACATTGATATCAGGTATCATTACATTAGAGAAGTACTGAAAAGTTGGCCGATATCGCTGGAATATTTACCAACGGAAAAGATGGTTGCAGATATTTTCACGAAGTCTCTTCCAAGGCCAAATCATACAAAATGTTTAATTGGACTTGGACTTCATCATCATCTTCAGGCCACAAATTGAGAGGGGGTGTTGAATAGAAGCATTTTGTACCTTACGATATAAATAACTTATCATATATAAATTGTATCTAAGTAACCTTACTTTAACTGTATAGCTTTTTGTATAATAATTGAAATCTAGTTTTTCATTCTCCGTTTAAAATTCAAACTATTAATATCATTGTTTATAATATTCTAAATAAATTTAATTCTTTTGTTCTTTAAAAGTCTTTTTAATTCTTTTGAGAAAGCGTAACTCTGATAGATTCCAACCCCGATGGGGTACGAAGTAGAAAATGTAAGAGTGGAAAAGAGTTGCGGCTAGCTAGGGACAGAGCTAGCTTGTTCGGCTTGTTCGTTGAGGCTGAAGTCTATCCCTAAATAAAACATTTTCCTTGAAGATACAGCAGTAACAACTCAAGTAATAGCTTTCGTTGTGCAATGTTGCCAGAAAAAAGACATTTTTTTAAACAGAATCTGTAACTCGAAAAAAAACTTGAATCTTAAATATGTATGTAACAATTTTAAAGCAAAGCTTTTACAGCATGCATAATTATTCTATCTTGTATAAACATTATCACACCCTTCTTTATCAAAGCACATAATAAATTTTGTTCAATGCCTATAGCAACAAAAAAACAACACTTAACAGCAACTCTATATATACAATTAACTTTTACACTCGTAGTCTCTGTGTAATTTGCTTTCCCTAGTTTCCGATTAAAAATAAAAGCAATTAGACCTCGAGTCTTTAATTTTGCCCATTTTCCAAACCTAATGGCTTTTGGCAATTAGCCAATTTTCATTAAAATGCTAATAAAGTCAACACACGCTCGATTAGAATAGAAATTGATTAACTAACATTGGCATACAAATACATATTTTCTTTGTGAACATAGGCTTGCACTCTTGTTTGGCAGTTTTTCCATGACTGGAGGCATGATTTTTTTTTTTTGTTATTCACTACTATAGGAATCTTCTTTCAACCCCAAAGAGAACAAACTAAGACCAAACTTCTCTGGCTATGGCTGCTATTATGTCTTAACCTTAAAATTCAATACTTAATTAAAAGTTACAATCTTAAGACAGAACACCAACAACAACAACAACATCAACGAAAACCAATTATTCGCTTTGGATGAGCAAACAAATGAAAGGAAAAAAAAAAACTAGAAAAAGCTATCCTGTCAGGATGTTTTTCGGAAGACGAACCGAACCATAGAAGAGGAGGGTTATATGCTTCCTTAGTTTAACTTCTAAGTACATAATGGCAAATTCATTGCAGATCTCCGTGATGTTATAGAACTCCACGTTTTCACTTCTGTTTTCGCACGATACGACGACGACGACATCAACGTCTCTCGTGTTTAATTAAAAATTTAAATGAACAAATTATGGTTGATAGAAAATTAGTGCGAACGCTCAGGAAACGGAAAATAAGAGACACGCCATAATCAAAGGTGTTTGAAAGAGTGAAAACATCATAAAGGAAATCGACGTTATGTCTGTATAGGTGTTGTACTGAGCAGGTATTAGTATCCAGCGTGGACCTGGACGTGATTCAGCAGTAAACGGAGCTGTGGAGCGGCCGGTGTTTCTATAATTGTACGCCAGGGGCAACAGTCGAATTAGACGCTTTATTCTCTGTGTTAAAAGAAGTTCCTTTCTTGTTCTGCGCTAATGCTTTTGTCAGCAATAATTCACACTTTGCATCAGATTCACATCACTATACCAACACTCACACTTAAAACACTACTTAATGATTGAGCTTTCCTAGAGATTACATAAAATCACTTGCATGCATTTTACTCGCAAAAAACAGATTCAATGTTATCCAGGATTATCCTATGCTCCTCTCATTTCAGCTGCATAGCATCAAATTGACGTGTTGCAACAATGGGATATTCTGGTGCCACTGCCAAATCCAGTGCTTTTCTAGCGATGACAAGATAAGAATGAAGTGAAGAAGAGGGATTTTGTTGGTGGATTAAAATTGCAACAAGGATTGCTAGAAGGATATATGTATGTATAAGGTCAGTTTGTGTTTTATGTGTTTGTATATTTGAATGGTTAATCATATCGCAATGGATGGTCAACATAATTTTTGAAATGGAAAGCAGGCTATGCCTTCTTTTCCTAAGGTTTTTGATATCCTGAAGTTAAACCTGACACCTGACCAGAGAATGTTTTCATCAGCTCAGGTTGTGAGATTTAAAAAAAAGGAGTTTTGCTTTAAATTACGGAATAGGATTATTACTCCTCTCTCCTTTTACACGCAGAAAAAAAGATTATATAACTCACTCCATTAACCATTAGAAGAGTATGTTCGTGGGACGCTGATAAGGTGCTCGTGCTCTCAAGATACGACTATTACATTATAAAACCAACTTTTATGAGACAAATATATCGTATGTAATTTTATTTTCTTAAAATATTCTTTTCAATTGAATTAAGTTAAAAGGATTTTCCATCAGAAAAACAACATATCCACGATATTACCAGTGTTTTTTGTTTTCTTTTTTTTCCTTAAATCATTCAAACAGACGTTCCAATCCCTGGATTTTTGTTCAACTTTATTTTATTTTTGTACTTTTTTGTAACAGAATATAACAGAAAATTTTATTGAATTATATATCAAGGATAAAATCCAATATTCAAATGATGTATGTTGACACCACTCCTAAGCTGACACCCACAGGCTCACACGAACGTGAATAAACAAACAACAGAAACCATATAGAACGAGAGAGGATGCCGATGATGATTTCCAACACAACCCAATACCCAACCCAGAGCCCATCCAGTCGAAGCCATGTGCAAAAGGTATTATAGTTTTACACAGAAAGACACATACATCTGTCTGATGCCCTTCTCTTGTTTCCTAGATCAAACGCCCACCATCATCGACTCCGCGTAAAGTGTCCTTATTTTTCAATAAAACATCGTTAGAGATACAAGATTTACTCTCCCATCGATACTTGATATTTACCGAAGCTTTTCCTTTTGCAATGGATGGATGCGCCGGAACTGCCGCCATCACTTTTTTAAAGGATATAAGAATATATTTTTTATATATAAATCCATCCAACTGGGGATCAAATCCGATTTATTTTTTTTTTATTTATTTATCCTTTGTTGCTATAGTTGTTACCTTTTATTCAACTTATTGTCATTTCTGTGTATATTATATGTAGGTATGCTGTATTTGAGTATTTGAGATTGTTGACATCCTAAAGGCAGTAAAGTAGTATGAGAGCTCTAAAAATATCAACGTGTAGGTATTTATCCATACATTTAGCGCCAATAAAATAAGTTTTAAACCCAAGTTCCAACAAAAATGTTCAATGTAAACACTTTTATTAATAAGTGTCAAGTTAGCAAAGAAACTTTGACGAATTGAAAAATGGGTAGGTGGATAATTTGCCGTTAATTAGTCGTTAGTTAGTTGTGACAACTTCGAATTTGTCGTTCAATGTTTTCTATGTTTTATTGGGTGCTTTGCTAACTTGACATAACTCGAAAAGCGGTAAGAACTTTGTATACTTAATGTCTTATGGCTTAATAATTTGCCATTAGCAAGTCCTTAATTAGTTGTGAAAAATTGAATTCAATCGTGTAATGTTTTCTATGTTTTTTTTGTTTGCGTCCTTTACTAGCTTGATATCAAGTTAGGGAAGCACCATCTTATAGAAGGGTAAAACTACTAATACCGAATGGTTTATGGCTTAATAATTTGTTGTTAACTAGTTTTTAATCAGTTGTGACAGTTTAGAATTTTTTGTGCAATGTTTTCAACGTTTTTGGGGTTCCTTGCTAACTTGACAATGGAGTTAGCATAGCACTAACTCGAAAAGGGGTAAAAACTGTTTAGACAGTATGGTTTCTCGCTAAAAAATTACTGGTTAATCAAACATTAATAAGTTTTGGCAATTTCGAATTTTCGTTCTAGGTTTTCTATATTTTTTTCCAAAAAATGGTAGAAACTTCTAAAACTTTACATTTTATAGCTTAATTATTTGCCATTAATTAGTCGTTAGTTAGTTGTGACAAATTAATTTTTTTTGTGCGATGTTTTCTATATTTCAGTTTTTATTTCCCTAAATACATAGGAAATCAGCAAAGAGCTCCGGGAAAGGAAAGTTCTTTGAACCTATTATATTGAAATTTCAATTGATTAATAATAATTTGTCTTTAATTAGCCATTGATTGTATGCGACAATTTTAACATTGTCGTGCAATGTGTGCTATGTTTTTTGTTTTAATTCCTTAATTCACAATGAAGTAACATTCAAAAAGAGTTTGAAATTGGTTATATTGAACTTTTTTTTGAGTGGATCAATTGAGGTAATTTCGTTGAAAAATACATAGAAAACAGCACACGAAAAAATTGAATTTGTAAAAACTAATTAACGACTAATTAATATCAAAATTATTAAGCTATAAAATGTTAAGTTTTAGAAGTTTCTACCATTTTTTGAAAAAAACATAGAAAACATAGAACGAAAAACTTGAAATTGCCAAAACTGATTAATGATTAACTAACCATTAATTATTTAGCCATAAGCCATTCGGTCTAAGCAGTTCTTAGCCTTTTCGAGGTGGTTATATGCAAACTCGATATTGTCACAACTAATTAAGGACTAGTTAACGACAAATTATTGAGCCATAAACCATTCTGTATTAGTAGCTTTTACTCATTTTTTGATGGTGCTTCGCTTACTTGATATCGAGCTAGTACAATACCAAAACAAAACATAGAAAATATTGCCGAATCGAATTAGATTTTACACAACTAATTAAAAACTTACTTACGGCAAATTTTTAAGCCATAAGTCATTCAGTATAAAAAAGTTCGTCAAAGTTGCTTTGCTCATAGAAAACAAACAACCCAAAAACACAAATAAAACATCGCACGATAAATTGATTTTTTCATAACTAATTAACGGCAAATTATTTAAAATATCAAATCTTAGAAGTTCTTACCAAAACAAAAAAAAAAACATAGAAAATATAGAATGACAAATTCGAAATTGTAACAACTAATTTACGACATTAACGACAAATTATGCACCTATTCATTTTTTGATCCGTAAGACTTAATATCAAGTTAGCAATGGACCGAAAAAAGCATGAAAAACATTGAACGACAAATTCGAAATTGTCACAACTATTTAACGACTAATTAACGGCAACTATCCATATAACCATTTTTCAATTCGTCAAAGTTGCTTTACTCACTTGACACTCATCTCTTATAAGTTTTTCAAGAAAAAAGGGAACATGAGATACGAGGCTTGTTTATATTTGTAAAAAGTTGTAAGCATTCAAATGAAAAAAAATGCATTTTGCGTTAAAAAAAATATTAATACACGAAAAAAATATCGGATTATAGAATATTTGAAGTCAATCGCTAGGTAGATCTTTTAAATAAATTGGCACCTTATTTGAGGGATATTTGCAAAAATAATAAACTATCTGAAAAGAAACGAGTTATTGTACAAAATCCCCAAACCAAAATCTCGCAATTTTTTAACTTTCCTGGTTATCACATAATCAAGCTTTCAACAATTTATTTGCTTGCGCTTTGCAACAGAAAATCTCGCAAACTACAATCTCGCAGTATTATAATCTCGCAAATTTGAATCTTAAAGTAATATTCACTCGCAGTTTTGCAATGAAAAATAAAATTGATTTGCTAAAATGAAAATCGAAGATGACAACGAAAGAATTTTTAAATTTAAAGAATTACCTTCTATTTAAATTTGGTATGAAAGCAGGCAGTTGATTTAAGATTGCAATTGAGAGGAAATAGCAATCACTTAATATTTAATTACATTACAACAGATTCATTTTTTAAATCCAAATCTCACGCAAGCATTTAATTTGCAAAGTTTTAATTTGAAAAATGTATTTCTTGCAGCACAACACAATTTTGCGAGATTTCAATTGAAGTTTGTGAGATTATTTATTAGCAGAATTGTTTAAAGTGAAATTTTGTAATTAAAATATTATAAAAAGCGGGCATTTTAAAATAGCGAGATCTCGAATCCATAAATTTATTTAGATAGATTTTCTACCCAAACCAAAAGGCCACTAGATCGTGATAAAGTTTTTATAGATTCATCAATCAAATTTTTGGAACCTTATTTAGGAACCTTATAAAAGGTCAGCTAGGCTTCAGAATTTGGTCAGTCATATGCAGACTTCCTCAATGAATTTCAAAATATTTTGCGAAAACACAATGTTTCAAAAATATGTAGGTACCTTTCATTTATGTGGTTTTCCTTTCGACCAAAAAAGTCGACTTTTTTCTGATTTTTTCGACTTGAGATCAACTTTTGCTTTCCATTCAACCAAAAAAATCGATTTTTTTTTCGATCTCAGGTCGATTCTTCAAATCTCAATTTTTAGCAAGATTTACACGCATTTGCACACACCCAAAATAAACTGACATAAATCTGAACGTATTAGTTTGCATTCGGCATTTCGCAGTGATGTTTACTTTCGATAAGAAGGTGGTGTTTGTTGGACAAATTCATCAATAGAAAAATAGTCACTAACACAATTGCAAAAGCAAATCAAATCTCATTTTGTGTTCTATTTACCACTAAAAAATTATGATCTGACCACCAAATCTGAAATGGTTGAATGGAAAACCACATTAGTGAATTTTCAAATGACACACAACATCGTCACTTATAATAAGCAAGCTGACAAAAGCCAAAATTTGGGGTTTTGAGTTAAGTACCCCCTACATCTATAAAGAAATAATTGCAGAAAAAACCCTATTTTTGTATCAAATCGTCACAACTATATCTCTTAAACTGACAGCTGGAGAGTGTGTTGCCGTTTTGCAGTTTAGTTTCAGTCGTTGAAAAAAGTATAATAAGTTCCTGGAAATGTAACACTTTTCATTTTATGTTCAAAATCATAACTTTAATTTTATGTCATTTTACTGCAAAATTTCAGTCAGAAAATATTTTTAATAGGCGTGTTCAGAAAAAGGAGATCTCAGCGCCCTCAGCCATCTCAGTCTCCTGAACAGGATTCCTTTAGAAATTTTGGTGTCAAATAACTGAGGAAAGAAAATATTCGGAAAAATCGGAATCTCCGTTGTGTTTTTCTTTGTTATTTCTTCAATAAAATTAACTTATTACAAGTTAGGCTAGGACCGCACTTGCGATTTTCAGTCGGTGCGATTAAAAAATCGGTGTCGCAACAAATAATTGTCATGCACTCACTTGCGACTATCTATCGCGCGATTTTTTAGTCGCAAGAAATAGAACATAAAGCTTTTAATATGAATGCACGCACATGCGTCCTTTTAATTTTGCGAAAGAAAAAACGCTCAAAAAGTAGATCTGGTTCCATTTTTTTAATCGCTGCGATTTTAAATTCGCGTGTGTGTGCATTAACATTTAAATACATATGTTTCATTTCATGCGGCTAAATAATCGTACGATTGAAAATCACAAGTGCGTGTATGATTTTTTCAAGTTGCGACTACGATTTTTTAGTCGCGCTATTTTAATCGCAAGTGTGAGCACAACCATCTAAGTCTGTTTGTTTCATTTTAAATTTCGACAATCGTATCGCCGGAAAAATGGAACAAATTTTCGACTTTTAATCGTCGCGATTTCTTGGTCGCATGTGCGTTCATTCTTATTCAAATTTATGTGTTATATTTGTGGCGACTAAACAGTCGCGCGATTGAAATCGCAAGTGCGGTCCTAGCCTAAAAGCCTTATGTTCTATTTCTTGCGACTAAAAAATCGCGCGATAGATAGCCGCAAGTGAGTGCATGGCAATTATTTGTTGCGACACCGATTTATTAATCGCACCGACTGAAAATTCGCAGTGCGGTCGTAGCCTTAGGCGCGACTAAAAAATCGTAGTCGCAACTAGAAAAAATTATACACGCACTTGCGATTTTCAAACGTACGATTATTTAGCCGCAAAAAATGAGACACATGGTTTTAAATGTGAATGCACACATATGCGACTTTAAAATCGCAGCGATTAAAAAAATGGAACCAGATCTATTTTTTGAGCGTTTTTTCTTCCGCGAAATTAAATAGACGCATGTGCGTGCATTCATATTAAAAGCTTTATGTTCTATTTCTTGCGACTAAAAAATCGCGCGATAGATAGCCGCAAGTGAGAGCATGGCAATTATTTGTTGCGACACCGATTTTTTAATCGCACTGACTGAAAATCGCAAGTGCGGTCCTAGCCTTACTAATTACAAAATAAACTATTTTTCATGATAAATTTTTTTTATTTTATTTTAAAACAAAACCACAAACAAATATTTTCATTTTGTTTTCTAAACTTGTAGCTATTTTGATGCAAAATAGCAAAGGTCTTAAGCTTTAAAAAAAAATTACTTTTTAAAAAACTTTAATACACCATTTGAAAGAAACAGAAAAGTATCTAATTTTTCACTATACAACTTTTTGACTTTCATTAAAAAACCAGATGAAAATTAATTTTTGAAACTTCAAATGGATTTTCTGAAAAACATTTGACGTACATACATAATGTATATGTAAGTCACTTCGCATAAATTTTCTGTAGATTAGGCTTACACAAACAATGCAGGCGAATTTTTTATAAGCCAACACTCCATGTACAGTTTTCAATATCACGTGTTCATTCAGCCAATGGTGTTCAAATAATTGCTAACAATTTTTAGAAACACTTTGCTTAAGAGTTTTTGAAGTGAATTCACAAAAAAAAACGAGGAAATAAAATCGGGCCAGTATTGTAGCATCAACCAGAATTCGGCCGTTTCTAGTTGCAATCAGCTATCTTGAGAAATCATCGGCTAATGAATCGTTCTGCAGCATATTTTTCCTCAAATCTTTCATTTGTTCATCAATCAAGCAACTCCAATTTTCGCTTGTGATAGATGATAATTTTGCACTTTTTCAACACCTGTGTCATCGCAGAGTTTTTTGAAATGTTGCATGTTAATTCGCCATTTATCTGAAAGTTAAGTGGGAGTTTCAACTCTTAATGAGCTGTCTAACCGTTTTCCAACAGAATAAAGCGACCGCAAGCGCAATGTCAGATGTTGACCAAATTGAAGCTAATCAACGAAATGAAGAACGTTTTGCGATCTTCAGTTCCACCAATCACATCAACGTAGATTTTTCCTTCTTCTTTTTCAATCACATCACCAATATACATATGCCGTATTATTTTTGCCTACGCGGGCTTCATCAGTGGGACATTTGTGCGAATTAATTTCTGTCAAAACGCCTTCATCGAAATCTTGCTCGTGCTGCAGTTCTCCATTAAACGCATCATTGATCGAGCAGACTTTCCCAGTTTACTCTTTCTGCACATGACTTTGATTAATATCGGCGTCTCTTTGGGATTTCATTTCGTTCTTCGAACTGGAAACAAAAAACGTCAGCCATGTTGTCCTTCTTATTTGCTTCACAAATTGAGTGCATTCGAGGGAAAACTGTATGAACTTTAATCGCAGGCGTGGAAACCGCTACACTGATGGCGAGTATTGCGTCCCATAATTATTTTATTTGAGAAGCAGATACATCCACTAATGACAAGCTTCTCGAAATGTGGCTCACAGGTCACAGAACACTATCAAGAGTCCACTGGTTCCCGAACGAAGTTTGATCGCATGTACTATGTGCATTGACAGCACTTTATCGAGACCCAACCGTTACGTATCAATCGTTAATGTGGAAAGATCGAATATACTGCTAGCAGTCGAACATGAGTCTGAAAGCGTAACGCCATCTGTTGGCAATCCCATTTTTGTAAAGGAAAAAACTAGCAATTGCCAATTCGATAGTAACTGTCATTCCTTATACTATTTTCTTCTTCTCATTCAAAATTGAATTTTCTGATATCGTCAGCTAAAAGTATTGAATTTCTGGATTTCATGATTTTGAACTTTTCCGGTCAAAATTTGAGATTTTCGGCTCCATACTGTGCTTGTGCTTACCTCGATAAATACGAAGCCACCTTGGTTGAAAATTATTTGTTAAGCGTGTATTTATACTTCATACGCGTGCAAAAACATAAAACATTATATCCATGACTAATCAAATTTAAGAAAGTCTTCAATTTTTGAAATATTATATCCTCTTAAATCCTGACTGATTTATCGGGCTTACAGCCCTTTCAAAACAAAGTGCGGGTGGTCAATTTAAGACCACAAGAATCCCGTTCTACGATTTGTGTGTACATTAACCATTGTCACCTGCACGCATTTGCACCTAAGCCCGCACTCATATCAATAAATCAAAGGTGAAAACAAATTGCGTAGGGACTGCGGTTACCCCCAAATATGAGGCCACAGTATCTATAGGTATGCACTCTGTACATATTGCGTTAAGCTCCACTTGACAATCGCCGTAAACTCTCCTCTTCACACTCCACTATCACCAAAAACAACTGCGAAGTATCAATCGCAATAGGTCGAAATATTGTGACAAGGATATATGGATGGCAAAACATACATATAGATTGTCGTATATCCTCATGCTACCACAAATACCACAGCCCTTTAGGTATACACACAGAGTAAGCTATTCTCCGACCAACGCAAATGTATAACAGAGAGTGAAGATAGCTTTGCCTAAAACCAACCGCATCCTCCCATGATGATCCTCTAATGAAACCAACATCATCCCAATTTACATTCGTAATAAAACTTCAGCCTTTTAGGAAGGAATTACTACGACTCGAGCTAAACATCCTTGTTTATGGCCACCATAATCCACTTAGGTATAGTTTGCGTTATGTTATCCTATGTCGACCGATGCCACCAACCGACGCGATGGAGAAATAGCGAGAATCCTTTTTGGAGGAGAGTTCTACCAAATCTCTGGGACAGAAGGTAAATGTTTCCCCTTTTAAACAATCCCCAATCACCCGCTCCTCCTCCCATCCCACCATCCAATGGTATAGGTTCCGCTAACAAAAGTGTCCTTGTTGTCGTTCAGATTGGTATGTAAGTACATGGTGTGGTGTGCATTAGAAATTCATTTGTGGCTTACCTCGTGTATCCTGGCAGTGACACAAAAAACTGTGAAAACCAACGAATTAAAACACTTTATGTGCGTTCTTATACTGAATGCCGTTCCAAAGGTAGATATGCGATTGGGATTGCTTCACAAATGCAAGCACATTCATTCTTTCCTAAGCCAGTTGAAAAGTTACTAAGAAAATTACCAAACGGTATAATGGACACACTAACCCTGCACCTGATTGCCACAAGGCTACGTAAAATGGGAAACGAGTGTAAGTTTCTTCGTTAAAGAGACACAGTTACTTTATGGCGGTGATATTATTTGGGTAATAGGGAGAGAGTTGCACTGGGGTGCATTTTGTACTTGAAGTAGCATCTATACATATATTTCACTATAAGATACCTGTGGCTGGCAGACACCATAGCTAGGTGAAAAAGAGCTTAGGATAAGCTCCTGTGGAAAGTAGAGCAGCAATACCACCTAATTTACATATTTTCTTACTGTAGTTTTTAGATGGTGTGTTAGATATGTTATCATTATCACACTGTGGCTAAGTGGGGCAAGTGTGAAGGTTGGTCGTTGGTAGTTTGGTTTGAAATAAGGATTTACCAGCTTTAATATCCCCTTGGCATTAAAATAAATCATATAAATAAAATTGAAACCCACAA
The DNA here is from genome assembly GCA_963921185.1 of Dasysyrphus tricinctus. Classification (NCBI taxonomy): domain Eukaryota; kingdom Metazoa; phylum Arthropoda; class Insecta; order Diptera; family Syrphidae; genus Dasysyrphus; species Dasysyrphus tricinctus. Next base: position 14,337,950 of record OY992531.1, read on the forward strand.
CGTGTTGTCCTCGTATCACGCAAAAGCGATTTTTGGAATTTGTTTCTTTTTTAATTTTTCGTTCAATTCAATTTGGTTTTATTCTCACCTGTACCTGTTAATTTAAAAAGTCAAATTATCATAAAAATATATACAGTCGGCTCCCTCTAAGTCGAATCTTCACGAAATATCAAAATTAGTTCGAGTTAGAGAGAGTTTTGGAAAAATTTGAGTTAGAGAGAAATAAATTTTGTTGTTAAAACCTAGCAATTAAGTCCTTTAAAGGTTAACTATTGTTAACTTTGTGCAAAGAGTTTCTGTTCGCACTGTTAACTTTGCATTTATTCCTTTGTACCTATTTGTAACATAAGCAGATAAATAGAGTGTAGGTATAATGTGCTTGATGTTTACATTAGAATACAAATTGCGAGAGGTTGTTGAGTTTACAAAAGAAAAATTCAACTTAAAGGTATTGAAAATCGGCCAAGAATAAAAAAAAAAATATATTCGTGTTAGAGGGAATTTCGACTTAGAGGGAGTTCGACTTAGAGGATGGTTTTTGTATGTAAAATTTAGGGGAATGCAAAAATATGGCGAAACAATTCGAGTTGGAGAGAAATAATTCGACTCAGAGGGGGTTCGACTTAGAGGGAGTCGACTGTATTTTAATATTATTATGATAATTTGACTTTTTAAATCAACATTACCAACGTACGTGGAAGTTCTTACAGGTATCCACCAGGCTTCCGCCAAGTATCCACCAGGTTTCCGCCAGGTATCCGGTATAGGCACACCCGCCGGTTCTACAAAACAGCCAAGCAACTGGCATCTGGTTATAGGACTGGCACGCAAGCTCTTCGAAACAGCGAAGGGAACCTAGTCACCGAAGCACAGGGAATTGTAGACGGGTTTAAGCAGCATTTCCAGCAGCTGCTTAATGGGCATTATGTAGAGGAGGCGACAGGGGAACAAAGAAGCATTAGACCAGTCAATGAAGATCCAGTCCCAGCACCCAGTACTGAAGAGGTTAAGAAAGCCATCCACAAGCTTAAGAACAACAAATCCGCCGGCTCGGATGGCCTACCAGCGGAACTCTTCAAGTATGGAGGAGATGTTCTGGTAGGGTGCATGCACCAGCTCATCAACCAAGTTTGGGAGGAGGAAAGTATGCCCGACGACTGGTCAAATAGCTCCATATGCCCAATCTACAAAAAAGGCGATCCTATGTCCTGCAAGAACTACAGAGGCATATCCCTGCTTAATGTTGCCTACAAGATCCTATCCAACGTACTATGTGAGCGTCTAAAACCTTTCTGCAACACTATGATCGGCACGTACCAGTGTGGCTTCAGGCCAGGCAGATCAACGATAGACCAAATCTTCACATTGAGGCAAATCCTGGAAAAGACCAACGAATTTCAAGTCGAGACCCACCACCTATTCATCGACTTCAAAGCCGCATATGATAGCATAAGTCGCCAAGAGCTTCTATTGGCGATGTCGGAACTCGGGATCCCGAAAAAACTGATCCAGCTATGCCGCATGACGTTACAAAATACGCGGTGCAACGTGCAAATGGGTAACAGCTCATCCGAGTTATTCCAGACGTGTACAGGGTTCAGACAAGGAGATGCGCTATCATGTGATTTCTTCAACCTAGTCCTGGAGCAGATAGTGCGCAAGAGTGGTGTTAACATGGAAGGCACTATCTTTAACAGGTCTTCTCAACTGCTTGGTTATGCGGACGACATCGACATCATCGGCCGTTCCAAGAGAGCTGTACTTGAAGCATTCACAGCTATTGATGAACAGGCGAAACGCGTTGGTCTTGAAGTGAATGAGGACAAAACAAAGTACATGCTATCAACAAACAAAGCCTCATCTGTCCATCGCCTAGGACAAAACGTCACTGTTGGTAGCAGTAATTTCGAGGTAGTCAAGGAGTTCACCTACCTCGGAACAAACATCAATCCCACGAACGACACCTTAGTGGAAATCCGACGAAGAATTACCCTAGCGAACCGCTGCTACTTCGGTTTGGCCAAACAAATGGGTTCAAAACTCCTTTCTCGAAAGACAAAGTGCACGCTATACAAAACTCTAATTTTACCAGTTCTACTCTACGGTGCCGAGTGCTGGACGATAAGTAAAAAAGGGGAATTGATCCTGGGCACTTTCGAGCGAAAAATTCTACGGCGGATATTTGGTCCTATATGCGAAGAGGGCGATTGGAGGAGAAGATTCAATCGTGAACTGTACGAGCTGTACCAAGATGTGGATGTAGTCCAAAGAGCCAAAACACGTCGACTACATTGGCTCGGCCACATCGAGCGAATGGACAACAACGCTCCAGCCAAGAAAATCTTCGAATCCCAGCCCCCAGGTTCGAGACGACCAGGAAGACCGAACCTCCGCTATAGGGACCAGGCGGTCACAGACGCAAGAGCGCTTGGTCTCGACGACTGGAGGGAGCGTGCGAGGGACCGCAACCGATGGAAGACCGCAATATCTCAGGCAGAGACCCTTCATGGATCGGGAGCCGGATAAGTAAGTAAGTAAGTAAGTATCCGGTATAGGCATCCACCAGGTATCAGGCAGGCGTCCGCTAGGCGTCAGCCAGGCTTCCACCAGGTATCCACCAGGTATCCGACAGGTGTCCAGCAGGTATCCGACAGGCGTCCGCTAGGTGTCCACCATAGCACCTACCAGATATCTGCCTAGCGTCCGCCAGGTATCCACCAGGTTTCCGGAAAAAATTTATTGAAAATTACAAAAACTTCTTTTAGGTTAATTGAAAGTGTTTCTTTTTTCCAAAAACTATGGACAAATATAACTCGATTGGCAATAATTGTTTTGTGTCCCTCTACAAGAATTCGTTATTATTTTGCAATAATGGTAGGAAAAGTCAATAATCTATAATAATTTATAAATTATCAATAATCAATAGTCAATTATCAATTATCAATTATCAATTATCAATTATCAATTATCAATAATTATCAATTATCAATTATCAATTATCAATTATCAATTATCAATTATCAATTATCAATTATCAATTATCAATTATCAATTATCAATTATCAATTATCAATTATCAATAATTATCAATTATCAATTATCAATTATCAATTATCAATTATCAATTATCAATTATCAATTATCAATTATCAATTATCAACTATCAATTATCAATTATCAATCATCAATTATCAATTATCAACTATCAATTATCAATTATCAATTATGAATGATCAATAATCAGTTATGAATAATCATTAGTCAATTTATCAACAATAAGTAATAATGATGAATGATGAAAAATAAATTATGAATACAAGGGTAATTCCATGAAAAAGTGGACATGAAGATGGAAAAATGGAAAATTTATCTCGCCCCCTGTCTATTGTTTGCTAGTTTTAAAATTAGAATAACAAAATATCCTTCAAGTAACAAACATATGGCTGAAAATAAAATGAATTTATAAAAAGCGTAGCCCTAAATTTTTAAGTTAAAAACGTGAAATAACGTGAGTTACCGACTTTTTGTAACGTGAGTTACCATGTATTTTATTAAATTTGTATAAAATATTTTCAATAATTTAAAATTTATGTACAAATATAAATAGGCTGACAAGTTCTTATATCTTATTCAACAATTCAGTTAAGCTTTATTGGGGTGTTTAATTTTTAGAAATAATGCATAGTACTGCTACAAAACCCGTGTCCGAATATGGTAACGTGAGTTACCAACATGTTTTAGTATTTTTTACTAAGAAGGAATTTATTTTCCCCAAATATTTTATTTTTTCCTAGCAGTCGAAATCATTACCATGTATAGACTTTAAATTTTGTTTTTTTTATATTCATATAAATATTGAAATTTTAATAAAAGAGAACGTAAAACTCTCCCAAATGTAACGTGAGTTACCATGGAATTGCCCACAAGCAAAGTGAATTTAATGAATAAAATATACACCTATGATATATACCTACTTACACATCTCGCTTGAAAAATTCATTTTGGCCACATATATGTGTACATATTTGAAGGGTCCAGGGGAAAAACATGTTAAGTCCAATTTAAAAAAAAAATAAAACTAAACAAATGATGACATCTTGTACATATTTATGTGTACTATCTGATGTAGTACATCTCTCTGCACAAAAGACGCTTTTACTTTCAAACTATATTTTGCAAATCTAGAGATGCCTGAATGAGAAGCGAAATACTGTTTCCAACTATCATGTCTGGATTCTTTAAAAAAAAAAATTTCAAATATTATATTCGAAATTTTCGTTTCACCGTCAAAGGTCCTTTAACTTGTTACGGTAAGATTTACCGCAACAAAAACCTCTTTTCGATTGGTTCTTAAAACCTTCTTCCGACTATGTTGTTTGGTCATAGTCTAACTCTCGTTGTCTGTTTTCCCCTCCACCCCAAATCAATCCCATTTCTCGACCCACAATTTTGTATCCGTTGTCCTCTGGGAGCTTGAGAGTTGCTCGGGGAGGATGACAAACTAAAATCATCGTTCATCTTTATAGTCTAAGCTCTAAGAGCCGACAGCAAATTTTGGGAGTGGAGGTATAACCAAAATCGAAGTATGAGGGATTATAGGTACATGTATCGTGATATCAAATACCAAAGTCTGGCAGGCTTTGTTTTCAGCCTTTGGGAGGGGTGGGGGATTAAAAAGTGCTAGATCCCCTGATTTATTTTGGGGGCTTTAAACTTTTAAATTCATTTTTAAGAAAATTGGATATGATTCCCTGTCATGCTTTCTAAGCATAAACACCACAACCTTGCCGGTCCGATTAATAGAACTCAAGATATAACCATTTTACGTGAACCTAATCATCCCTTTTTTTGGAGATTTTCAGCAAAACAAAAAATCAACAAATAAAGTCTCCACAAAATCGCAAATAAGGTTTGCTTAAAAAGGTTAAATCATGGGTTCTATTTATCGGATCACCAAGATAAAAGTCTTGAGACTTAAGGAAAATGACAGAGCATCATATCCTATTTTTTAAAAGTGCATTGAAGTGTTAATGACCCTACCATATAAAAAGGAAATCAAGCAGTTTTAAAACCCCCACCCCCACCAAAGGCTGAGAAAAAAAACTGCCAGACTTACATATTCCATATCACGATACATGTACCTTTAATCCCTCATACCCCGATTTTGGTTATACCCCCACTCCCAAAATTTGCTGTCGGCTCTTGGTCTATTATTCTTTCGTGTTGAGCCAGCGGACGGGCTGGAGACTCACACGCCACCTTTACGTTGAGCGAGGAAGCTCTTTATTAAACTTGTCAGCAGGGACAGCTACAAATGGAAAACATACATGGTATACTTTAAGTGGATCTTGGAGAGCAACACAACAACATACATTTCAATTTTCTTTTTTAAACATGGCGCCAAGCCCATCCTAAATATTCCATTTAAACTTTAACTTTTAATCATCAAATATTAAACATCGACCGCATACAAAAATGGAACGCTAAACGCTATTCCCTTCATTCCCCAAATCTGCACATAGGTCCACCGAATAGTAGATTGCGCGATAGTTAGTTTGTTTTGAGTTTTGCCTTCCTCCTTCGTTTCCTCAAAAGGTTTAGAAAATTGTGTTGAAATTGGTGATCTGGTGTTTAAATTATAATAAATAAATTTTTTTATGACAGGCTTACAGATCAGTATTTTCCGAATGCAAATAAAACTATTTCATTCCTTCCCGACGTTTCGTTGGTTTTTTCCAACTTTTTCAAGGGTTCTTTATTAGCTGAAACAAATTACATTACACAATTGTTTTTTTCTTTTTTGAACAATTTTGGCTTACTTTTTACATTGATGGTAACAATTTATGTTTAAATATTTTATACGTTGAACATTAATATAAACAACGAACAAAAATAAATAAATAAATAAATAAATATGAACGTTAAACACTACAATAAAACAGACAAGAACTTAAATGCTAATATCACAGAAGTTTCTTTATTGCCACACTGTAGTTTGCCTTAATGTTGTCTTTGTCTTCTTTCGTATTCATATTCATTGCCTTCGTCAGTCTTTCTTGTATTCTTAAACTTTCTATCGTATACCTCGTATTTTCCCTCTTTTCCTTGTCTAATATTTGGACGTTAGCAAAATCAGCTGTGTGTTTGGTATCTTCTTTGTGCTGCGACAAGCCTGTTGTTGTTTTGTTCTTTCTTATGTCTGCTTTGTGTTCAGCTATTCTCACTCCGAGAGCCCTTTTCGTCGTTCCTATATACACAAGATCTGGATAAAATACTAAAATTAGAAATTAAACAAACACATATAAATATAAAAACCATCACAAACAACATTTTTCATGCAGACAAAAAAATGAAAACCACACTTAATGACGAAGAATACAACGTATTCGTTCTTAAACAAAAACATATGTACAACTACATTGCATCACAAACAAAACTGACACACTCAAAGAAGCTTGACAAACTTAAGGACGCGCATATAAAAGAGATAGGATTCACTTTCAACGAGAGTTGGTTTGTCAACAAGACAAACATTGAATTCCCAGTGGAAAGCAAATGGTTGCTTTCATTAGGGAAAAAATTTGCAATACCAATAGCAAAAAACAACTTCTCACCCCTACGTGTTATAGCTGACGTAGAACAATGTTTACAAAGAATTCAAGAAGAAAAAGACAAAGATGTTGCCAGATTAAAAATTGCAAACAATATAACGACGTTTCAGAGAAAAATTTCAAATACCACGAAAGAAAAATTTATTCTAAAAATTTTTGAAATAACACAAAAAGTAATAAAAGAACACAGAAATGAAATAGTTGTAACAAATGCGGATAAAGGAAATAAAACAGTTATTATGTACAAATCGGACTACACGAGCAAAATGAACACAATATTAGATGACAGAAATACATATAAGACGACAAGAACAGACCCAACAACTGACCTACAAAAAAAGAACAACACTATCGTGAACGACTTATTTAAACAAAAATGCATTGATGTCAAACTCAAGACAAAACTTTACTGTTCAGCAGCTTTAGCACCACGGTTGTATGGCCTACCCAAAATTCACAAACCTGGTCTTCCTTTAAGGCCCATCTCATCCTCATGTAATGTCCCATGCTACCAACTCTCCAAACATATTGGTGAAATTTTGAAAACCATCATCTCACCCAACTATAATATTAAAAATTCACACCAATTACAAGAAAAATTAAAGGAAATTGTTTTGGAAGAAGATGAGGTACTCGTTTCATTTGATGCGATATCCCTATTCACTAACATTCCCACATATTTGGCCATAAAAAATATTATGAAACAATGGGAAACCATCAAAGTATCAACAGAAATACCAAAGCCACACTTCTTAAAAATATTAGAGTTCTGTTTGAAGGATAATAATTATTTTAAATTCGAAGAGAAAATCTACCTCCAAACGTTTGGAATGCCCATGGGGAACCCTCTTTCCCCTACCATTGCTGACATCGTACTGGACAATTTACTAGATAATGCTTTAGACGATTTAAAGAAAACAGACACACAAATAAAATTAATTGTAAAATACGTAGACGATATTTTTGCAATCATAAAAAAACGGGATACTGATATAATATTAAAAACACTAAACAACTATCATAAAAAACTACAATTCACGATCGAAATGGAGAGCAACCAGAGCTTGCCTTATTTGGACACAAGACTTCACCGACAAAACAACAAAATAGTACTTGATTGGTATTCCAAAGAAACATCATCTGGCAGAATGATGAATTTCCACTCCACACAACCCATGAGCCAAAAAATTAACACGGCAACGAATTTCACCAACAAAGTAATCGATATAAGCGACAAACAGTTTCACGACAAAAACATAGCAAAAATAAAAAACATACTAAAAATGAATAATTATCCCAACTACATAATAAATCAAATATTAAATAACAAAATAAATCAAAGAAATAATAAAAACGACAGTAAAAAATCAACGGCAGAAAATGAAGCTGGCAACTCCAGAGCTTTTTTCAGCATTCCATATATACCTAAACTGACACATTGCAAAAGCCTACAAGAAGTTATTAAACAAGACGAAAATAAGATGACATTTGCCTACAAGGCGAACTGCACATTGAGAAAGCTTTTCTCAAACATGAAAACACCCGTAGAAAAAGAACAACAACACAACATGGTCTACCAAATTGGATGTTTAGGTAATGCAAATGACAACTGTGATCTTGTGTATATAGGAACGACGAAAAAGGCTCTCGGAGTGAGAATAGCTGAACACAAAGCAGACATAAGAAAGAACAAAACAACAACAGGCTTGTCGCAGCACATAGAAGATACCAAACACACAGCTGATTTTGCTAACGTCCAAATATTAGACAAGGAAAAGAGGGAAAATACGAGGTATACGATAGAAAGTTTAAGAATACAAGAAAGACTGACGAAGGCAATGAATATGAATACGAAAGAAGACAAAGACAACATTAAGGCAAACTACAGTGTGGCAATAAAGAAACTTCTGTGATATTAGCATTTAAGTTCTTGTCTGTTTTATTGTAGTGTTTAACGTTCATATTTATTTATTTATTTATTTATTTTTGTTCGTTGTTTATATTAATGTTCAACGTATAAAATATTTAAACATAAATTGTTACCATCAATGTAAAAAGTAAGCCAAAATTGTTCAAAAAAGAAAAAAACAATTGTGTAATGTAATTTGTTTCAGCTAATAAAGAACCCTTGAAAAAGTTGGAAAAAACCAACGAAACGTCGGGAAGGAATGAAATAGTTTTATTTGCATTCGGAAAATACTGATCTGTAAGCCTGTCATAAAAAAATTTATTTATTATGGTTTAGAAAATTGTTAAAAGAAAATATTTGCCTTCTTCGAATAATTTTCAAAAATTTAAAAATGTAGAGTAACTGGGAGAATGCTCAGAATTATGTTTTCAACTTTTTATAGTTTTTTTTATTCTTTTCTCAAAGTAGAACTTGGGGAATCCATTGAATGTGTGAGTGAGAGATAGTTTCGTTGGAACTCAACCTTGGAGTGGAACCGTAACAGAGTTCCACGAAAACCATATGTTTAAGCGTGAGAATGTGTGAGTGAGAGAGAGGCCGGTAGAAGACAAAGGCTAGGCAGAAACAACGACTTCTTGGTTGACTGGTTAAGCCGAAAGAGGTTTTTTTTAGTTTGATAAAATAAAAAGAAAAAGATCGAAAGTTGAGAAATTTTGAAAATTGTTTGATAAATTAATTATAGTTGGTAATATTAAAAAGTGTTTTGAAAGTTATTGGAAGGAGAAGTTATTTTATTATAGAATAAAACTCGCTTTGACGAAAGGAGTTTTGAAGGAAATCAAAATTGAGATTTCGCCAGAACGGGGCGAAGAAAATACTTGAGGAAAAGGAAGAGGAAGGAGTACCTAAGTATAATGCTACATTTCCACCTAGCGCTAATCTGAGATTTAATGAGATTAACCTTAAATCTCGTAGATTTACCATACAAATTTATTTCGTAAATCTTGAAGATTAGAAATTAATCTTGTTAAGGGCCTGTTTCACATTCTCTGAGTAAAGTTCTGATTAGTTATTTGACACATAAATTCTGAGGCAGGGTCATATGTTCACAAATAACAAATTGTTTATGAATTTATATGTAACTTAATCAGGTGGGTCATAAGACAATAATTGTAAGTTTTTCTTCTGTGGACTTATTACCCTGTGCTAATATTTATGTGTCGGATATCTAATCAGAACTTTATTCAAAGTTCTGATTTGTTATTCGTGTTATTCTGATTTGTTATTCGGCAATTAAATTATCCGCAAATTAAATCCTCCCATTAAGTTACTTTACGTTTCACAATTTTAGAAATAATAAAATTATGTGTCAATTAGTTACTCGTAAGTTATTCCAGTTTTGACGGTTCAAAATATTCAACAAATTTTGAATTATAATCCACAAATCGTGAGCTTTTCATCGTGTATCTTCCGAATAAACATACGTAAATTGGTTAAAAAAGTCGCAAAAACGAGGAAGAAGTACCAATTTCTCAAGGAAAGAAACCGATATTTTAATCAGACTTGTCAGCGATAACAAAAGCATTATAGAAACCAAGAAAAGTGATGCGGTTACGTGGCGGGAAAAAGAAACTTGCTGGAAAAATATTGCGAGATCCTTTAACTATTCAAGCGGGGTACACTACCGAAATGCCAAGACTTTAAAAATTAAGTATGATGCTCTTAAGCGAGAAACAAGAAAAAATCAGCTTTAATTCGTGCTTAAATGTATAAATCAAGAAAAAAATAAAAGTATGATTTTGTTGTCCGTTGAGGGAACTGAAAGTACTTTTGATTCTGATAATGTCAAGAGCGTAGAAGGTAAGGAGCAATATTGATATACGGACCTTTAAAAATGTTATAACACTATATAATTTTATTTTCAAATACAGCTACAACGAAGAAAAAACCTTCAGAACAAGAATATTCAAACAATGGCACACGAGAAAATAATAATTTAAACGATGACAATTTAGATGGTATGCCTTCTTTACATACTACAAATACATTTCTTTTCATTATTTTTGTTTGTTCTATTTAAGATGCAGTTAACGAAATTTTAAAGGAAGCTGAGGAAATCTTAGCGAATGGGAAGACAGAGGAAGTAATGCAGGAAAAATCATCCCTGGGTATTGACTCATCATGTACATATGTACAAGTAGAATATAATGTAGATTGCACCTTAGACAACGTGTTGACATAGGATTATTTTAAATTATAGGCAATGTTTTGAATCAAATAGTGGAAAATGCTGAACATTTAAGTACGGACACTGACAATATCCAGAAAGAAAATAAATGGGCTCAGTGGAAGCCAAAAGTACTTCGTTCGAAAAAACATCCTTCTTTATGTGAGTTTTTGATACGAATATTGTAATCGTACAAAGGGTTCATCTGCAGTGATAAATTAAATTACTTTAAAACTATTTCAGCTAACCCGAAGCCTAAAAAACCGTTTGAGTGAGTGGCAGAGTCAAAATTGGAAATTGTTGCAATACAAAAACTAATTTTGCAGGAAGAAGATAAGAGAATCCAACGACTTTTTGAAGAAGAAGAAAGAAACCACAAACGAGAAATGTGGATTTTAGAAAAGAAAAGTATGCAACTATTTAAATATGTATATGTAAATTCTTTAAAATTATATTCCACTGCATACACATTATGCATGCATTTATTTTGAATAAAACATCTATTGTAATAATAATGAAACAAAATAATCACTTATTAAATTTGTTCGTACAGTAGAATCTGAAACGACTTTGCTATTTGCTACTGGTTCATATTCTTCACTATCATATATGCTGACTTCAAAATGGTGATCGATTGTATCAATTGCAATATTGTGTAGTACTGCGCACGCAACTATTAATGGTTGTACTCTTGAAACGTGATGTAAAACTTTCTTCGATAAAACAGGAAATCTGTTTTTCCATACACCATATGTACGTTCCACCACTTTTCTACTCCTTATCTGTGATTCATTATATAAATGCTCCGCTGGTGTCACCGGGTTTTGAAGTGGTGTTAAAAGATACGAGGTATTTTCATACCCTTTGTCACGAACAATGACGCAGTTAGCAAACTCCCTGTATTTTATAAATGAATTATTGAAAATAGTTTGGTCATGGTCATGGCAAGAACCTGGCCATCTAGCTACAACGTCCAATATTTTGAGTTTGGCACTAACTACAGTTTGTACATTGGAAGAAAACTGTGATTTTCTATTTCTGAAGTCTTCTGCGTTATTTCCACCTTATTAACATGGACTGGATTATAGATACAAATAAAATTAAATACAAACATTCACCTGGACATTTAATTGGTACATGAGTGCAATCAATTGCACCAATAAGTCTTGGAAATTTCACAATTTCATAAAATTCTTTCTGAAGCTCTGAAGTATCTGTAGGGAAGTTGACAAACCTTTCACGTAGCTTTGCAATTGCCATTGAAACTTTTTTCATAATACGGCTTGCAGAAGCTTTGCTTACGCCCGTGAAATCACCTACCACTGGAAGAAAATTTCCAGTCGCATAATACCTCAAAGTTAACAGGAGACAATTCATTGGCGCTATTGCATTATTTCTGGAATTATGTATATTAAAAATGCTTTTTAATTATTAAAATTGTTTTAAAAGATAACCTTTTTGTGGTGAGGAGATTTCATGCCGTATTAATGAGAATATAAATAACACAGCTTCTTTCTTGAGTCTAAAACGCATTCTGAAATCGATATCATCCAGAGTCTCCACGTAAGTTGGTCTTAAGCGAAATACACGATCTCTTCTTGTCTCCATCATACTATCAAGGAAATCATCAAATTCGTCCTCCAATGTTTTAAAAATATCCATTATAACTCCAAACGATTATATTAGTTTGTTTTAACGGCCAGACTGACAGTTATGATTGTTTTAATTGCCAGTTACATTTGCTAATCAGCACTTCATCTGGCCAGTGAAATATTCAGAACTTTAATTGCTACTTAGACCTATCCAGATATTGTAAAACGTAAATGAGTTTGTTATTTGACGAATAAGTTCAAAGTAGCTTAATTGAAACTCTAATAAGAGAATGTGAAACAAGCCCTAAAACTTATTATACAGGTTTACAAATCAGTTAACTTTTTGACACGACAAGTGAAGAATATTTCTAGGTATACCTACTTTTGGGCGCTGAGCTCAAATCCGTCATCCATTGTTGCTATCAGCTCGGGTCTTCGCGGTATTAAACTTATAACTTTTTTCAACCAAATTTTAAACAATTTTAAAAATACCTGTTATTTTCTTCAAAATTCAGTTCAAAGCTTTTCAATACAGTTTTTATTCTCTGTTAAAATGTATGTGTTAAGCATATTAAACCGCATATTACCAGTCTTATTAAATTTTGTAGGGACAGGTGAAGACTAACAACTAACTAAGGATTTCTCGTAGACTAAGGGCTTGTTTCAAAATGTCTCAGTAAAGTTCTGATTAGATATCCGACACATAAATATTAGCACAGGGTAATAAGTCCACAGAAGACAAATTCAAATTTATTGTCTTATGTTATGACCCACCTGAGTGCATTATAAATTCACAAATAATTTTTATTTTTTATTTCTGAGCTTATGACCCTGCCTCAGAATTTATGTGCTGAATAACTAATCAGAACTTTACTCAGGCAATGTGAAACAGGCCCTAAATCTTCTTAGGAAAAATAGTTTTACAAATCGAACTAACCTATTTTTACATGGTGCTGAACGATTCATTCGAGACTCGCATTCAGTTCTTCATTGTTTCACACGAATCAAACATTCTGTCTCATTCGCACTTCATAAGAACAATTGGAACGCCATTTGCATTTTTGAAGGTGCTGTCAAATTTAATCTTTTTTAAATCTTTTTGTGCGGTAGAAACACCAAAAAGATTTATTTAATCTAGTCTGAGATAAACCTTTGGTGGAAACATAGCATAATACAATAAAGGAAAAGATAAGTAAAGTGAAATTTTGGTAGTTAATTCGTTTTTGATTTAAAGTGATTGAAAAATAGTAATTCGGTTGGCCTTTGGTTTCGTTTTTCATCCCTTAAATCTTGGGACTCGTGACCCCCTTTGTAAAGTAGCTTTCTTTGTCTTTGAATTCGGGACCGGTGATAGTGGTCGATTCTATTGGTCTTGGTTTCTTTTGTCTTTGTTTGAATTATTTGCATTTCTCTTGACCTTTGTTTCATTTTTCTTTTTTTAAATTGTTCTTCGAACAATATTTTAATTTGTATTTATTTTTCTATCGAAAAGATTCTGGGTTTTAATCCAGACAAAAGCCACGGTTTCCCAGACATTTTTTTTTTAATAAACTTTTAAACTCCCCATCAGGGATTCAAATCTTTGTGTTTTCTTTAAATTTATTGAAGAAACATTTTCAGCTACTGGTTAAGGCAAACAACCATAAAAAGTTTCCTGGTGCCCACCCTATTGCATAAGTACGCCACTATGCTTACCTTTATTTAAATTACTTTTTTTATATTCCTTTTTTTTATTCGACTCATATTATCGTATTCTTTAATCATAATTATTAAATTCGAAGTACCCATCCCCAGGGGACTAGCCAGTTGGCTGCATCGTAGTTGCAGTTGTTGTTGCAATAATTTCTTATCTCTCTATTTCTCCCATCCTTGATCGTTTTGACAGTTGGGTCATTTCGATCTTATTTTTCGCGTTTGCCGGTTGCACAAATTATTGCTTTAATTCGTTTGTTTTATTATAATTAATAATAAATGGATTCGTATAATCCAATAGTTCGCGGTTTTCAAGTTTATTATTCGTCATCCTAATCATCCTAATCATCTTTTAAAATCGGTCAAAAATATTGCAACAAACTCATACCAACCAAAACACATTCAAGACGTTTAAATCAATATTATGTGTGCATAGTTGCGTTCTTTGTGCTCGACAAAATAATTTGTTACTTTTCTCAATTTTTCTTTGAATTAAGCTTTATTTCAGTAATACGTAAACTTACACTCTCATTTTTCTCGGAATCAACTCATGTGGACTTAGGCCCAGCCCCTGCATTTAGTTTCAACTCAACCAGTTTCTGTTTTGCGAAATGGTTTCCGGTTGCATGTTCTATCAATGCCTAGAAAGATTTCATTAAAAATGCAAGCAGTTTAAACATTGATTTATTATCAGTTAAGAAAAATATTAACCTGTTTTTAGACTAAAAGAGAAAATTGCTGCGCCATTAGCATCGAAATTTAAATAGAGACAATTCACAAATATGTAGGGACTACACAAAGCTGTTGGTACAAGTGCTGTTAAAGATCTGCCAAAAGCAGAGTGAAGCTTAAATGGAGACGATTCCTAGATACGTATAGTATAGTGAAGCTGTATAAATTATATTTATTATTAACAACACATTGTGATGAGCACATCAGTGTCTCTGTACTCACTACATATTTTTAAGCTGAATCCATAGAATTCTTTAATCGCTACATATTTATGGAGATCATACAAAGTTTTATTGAGAACACATTTGTGTAATGGAATCCATAGAATGATTCTTTATTAGAAACCTAGCACAACTGAAAATATATGTACTCATTACATAGGTATTGCAATATGTCCGCAGTACAGAAATTATATTTTGCCGTTTTGCATTCTGAAACACCCAAAATGACACTTCTTCGTATTGAATGAGGTAAAAATGCTTAAAGGCTTTGGAAAACGATGCCTGTCAAACTTCATTTACTATATCGAATAGTTACAGCACGAACATAATTATTATCCTACATCTAATTCCTTTCTATTCGATTGGAATACTAAAACCTTACGGTAACTCAAAATATCCTGAACATGGCATTTCCCTAAGTCTTCAACAACCCAAAAATTTGTATTTCCATATAAGGTACCTGGTGCCTTAAAAAAGAAAAAAAACTAAACTCACTTATCTACCGAGTTAAATGAGCCCTAACATTGTTTATGAAAGCACTTTCCACTTCCAGCCCAAGGTAAAAGTAATATATCTTTTGTCCACCTGTTAATTGAACGCATCGAATAGGAAGGAGGATATACAATTCTGTGTTTCATCCACAGCAATAATTATTTTACTCCTGAGAAAGTCTATGGTTACACTTGAAAGCTTTTATCTGTAACAGTACACTCACTGAAAGGCCAAAATTACTGAATTTACGAGGGGACGAATACCTACTTTGCTATTGGTCTAATGCTCTAAATGGAATGTCCTGTATATAGCTGCTGCTTTTAGAAGTGAATTAATGAAGTGTATATTTTGGGAAAATTAGAACACAGAATTAATAGAAAATTCCATTCTTTATAGGTAAGAGTATACTTACATACATACCTTAAAAGTTGTTATATAATTTCAAATATTTATCAAAAAGATTATAAGAATGAGAAACAAAGTACCTACTCATGGAAAAACGAATTCAATATACAATCCTTATGTCTTACGAAATCATAAAAATAAAGTCTCTTATTGGTATCTCAACTCCCCATCTGCACAATATTCTACCTGCCACCTTCCATTAAACCATATTAACTTTTTTTTTTGAAACATGAATGAAACATGAGAAATATAGGTAACCCCTTTTTATACTCCCAGCTGATGTATCCTTGATGTAATTCATTGTTAATGCATCAAAAAACTAATACCTCGACTATAGACATACGTCAAAATGGATTGGAAGACGATAAAGTGTGGAAAAAGACCTCTTTACACGACCATGAATATTCAAAGTTATCGATAGCAAGTTCTTTCCTATAAGTATACCGATTTACCTTGCATTTAATTTTGTTTTTATTTCGTTCATTCTGTCTAAAAGATCTATTCGTCCTTTCATCCATTTTTTTATTTTGTTTTTTGATCCAAAACACGCTTTTTGAAAAATGTTTAGATATAAATGTGGAACCTCATAATAATTTCGATTGGCTTATTTCCCCAGGGAGTCGGTGTTTGAAGTTGCTGTTTCCTATTTTTTTTTTTTTTTGAAACAGGAAGAAAACGTTTCACAAAACAGTGTATCTATAAAGTGAGTGTATATTGAAAGTTGCATACAAAATTGTAGGAAATAGGAAACAAGAGGAAAGGCAAAATATTAGGAAAAATAAAATGAAAAGTCTCTGTGCATACATATGAAAGAATAAAAATAAGAATTGGGTGAAAATAAATAAAAAAAAAATCGTTTTCGCATTGCCCAAGGACATGAAGATGATGTTGATGGCAGGATGTAGAAATAAAGCAAGCAGAGTTGGGATTTTGGGGTTGTGTATATACTTGCACATAGCATTTATGGGGGAGAAGTTTTTATTTATATTTTTTTTTTTGTATTTTACATTAACTTTGCGGATGCAGATAATTTTTGTTTCACGTCATCTTCGTTTGAAGAGACAAATTTCCCATTTGGTTTGCTAAGGACAGTTATATTGGGTATGATTTCACAATTTACCCAGAGGATATTTTAAAATAAAGAAAACAAGCTCTTATACGATATATGAAATGAAATAGTAAAAAAGTGAAAGAAAGAGAACAAAAATATAAATCAACAAGGAAAGGAACATTGAATCAATAAATAAACAACGCTAAAGGATAAATAAAAATACAATTTCATTATTTCCGACTCTGTAGATGTTCATGTCGTTTGCTTGTTATGGAGTTTCGGATGTCCTTGCAGGTTTTTCCTATGCAAAACATATAAAAGTGGTTTATTTTTTATTTTTAAATCTGTTATTGAATGTCAGTTTCATCAGTTCGGTTTTATCTGTTGTTATCATTTTTTAAATTTAAAATTTGAGGAAAAAAAATTAAATATATTTTGTATACAAAATAAATATTTCCAAAATATCAAAAATAATTTTTTGGCTTGACATATTCTGGAGAATTGGGGCATATACCGACCTACAATCTCAATAATTAGTATAAGCAGGAATGCAGGAAACATAAAATTTTGTATCGTTCCCAAATGGCTATGGCTAAGTGCCGCTCTATTCTAAGAGAATTTGTCTTTTTCTCGCGAAATAATATTCAGGTTGAATGGACTTTGGACTGTTCTTTAATTTAAGCCCAGAATTCCAGTGACCAACATACCACTTTCAAAAATGGCGCTCAATCTATGCAAAATGGTAAAATTAAAAATAAACTCGTAAGTTATTTGGAAATTTGTCAAAGCTAAGAAAACGGTTGATGTCTTAAAAAAAGGTGTTGAATAGAGGCAGAAGGTAAGATGTCATTATTACCACATTTCGGGAACATACTCTTTTTGAGGTCACAGGATGGGACCTCCACTTCTTTGATGGTGATATTTAATATTTTGAACATGAAAAAAGTTGCAGAAATGCCTTCTTACTTACTTACTTAAGGTGGCGCTACAGTCCGGGGTGGACAAGGGCCTCAACCAACAAGCTTCTTCCAGCCGGCTCGGTTTCTAGCTAGCTGTCTCCAGTTTCGCACGCCAAGTTGGTTGAGGTCCTCTTCCACTTGCGTGCGCCACCTTTTACGCTGTCCACCTCTACTGCGCTGTCCCACGGGGTTGGATTCAAAGACTTTCCGGGCCGGAGCATTGGTGATGTCCATTCGCTCTAGGTGACCCAGCCATCTCAGACGTTGGCTTTTCACTTTTGTGGCTAGGTCGGTGTCGCTGTACAGCCCGTACAGTTCGCTGTTGTATCTTCTTCTCCATTCCCCATCTATGCAGACGGGACCAAAAATCACGCGGAGAATTTTCCTCTCAAAACAGCCTAACGCGTTCTCATCCATGTCTCTGCACCATACATCAGGACTGGGATGATAAGCGTCTTATACAGGGACAGTTTAGTTGCTCGAGAGACGGCTTTGCTTCTCAATTGCCTTCTTAGCCCAAAGAAACAGCGATTGGCAAGAGTAATTCTTCGTTTGATCTCAGCACTAGTATCGTTCGCTGAGTTTATAGCGGATCCTAGGTAGACAAAGTCTCTGACCACTTCAATTATAGCTGTCTATAGTGACGTTCTGTCCGAGACGTCGGTGTTGGGTGTCCTTTCTTGTTGACAGCATATATTTTGTTTTGCTTTTATTCACCGTTAGACCCATCTTCTTGGCTTCCTTCTCAATGCTCACAAAAGCACCACTGACATAACGCTTTGTTCGTCCGATCATGTCAATGTCGTCAGCGTAAGCGAGTAATTGGACGGTTTCTTGAAGGATATTGCCTCTAGTATTTACGTGAGAGTATGGCACTTTTCTTTTAAGAACGATGTTGAAGAAGTCGCATGACAGCGCATCGCCTTGCCTAAAACCTTTCTTGACATCAAAGGTGTCGGTGAGGTCTTTGCCGACCTTGATGGAGCAGCGTGCATGCTCCATCGTCATCCTGCACAAACGGACGAGTTTGGCAGGGATGCCAAAACTAGATATTGCTCTACATAGCTCGTCTCTATAGATGCTGTCATTCGCGGCTTTGAAATCGATAAAAAGGTGGTGGGTATCGATTTGAAACTCCTGGGTTTTCTCCAAGATCTGCCGTAGTGCGAATTTTTGGTCGACGGTGGACTTCCCTGGCCTAAAGCCACACTGATATGGACCTATCAGGTTGTTGACGAATGGCTTTAGGCGTTCACAAAGTACGGCAGAGAAAATCTTATAGGCGATATTAAGAAGACTGATGCCTCTGTAGTTGGTGCAGTCCAGAGGATCGCCTTTCTTGAGGATCGGGCAAACAATGCTGAGGTTCCATTCATCGGGCATGCTTTACTCCGACCATATTTTTACAGATGAGCTGGTGCATACTCGTAGGTAACCAATTCATTGTGAATACCTTTGAACAGCTCTGTCTCCATTCCATCCGCTCCTGCAGCTTTATTAGACTTAGGTTTAGACACAGCTATCTTCACTTCATAAAGATCTGGTAGGCTAAATCGTTGGCCTAGCCAGGTTGAATGGTGCAAACCGCATGGGAGTAGAACTCCGTTCTCCATCACCGTTATATAATTTGCAGAAATGATTTTTCCATATCCACAGCACCGACTGCAATTCTATTACTATGTTCCTCTGATCGTCCTTGCACGCTTCGGTTCAGGCCTTATAACCCTGGGAGGTTCTTTTTACTTTTTGGTAAAACTTCCAAACTTAATTTCTGAAGTAAAAAATAAATTTTGGTGGCGCTTGTGAAGAACTAGGGCCTAGGGACTAATGAGTATGGCATCCCTCTATATCCTCAATCGTGAGCTTCTAATGCTCTTTCTTTTTCCTTCTGAGAAGCCGGTGTTCTCTTCTCCTCTTCTCCTCTTGGTTTCTTCTATACAAAGCCTGCTATGTATGCTTGTTGTTTTGCTTCATGTACTTACCAGCCTTTTTCATCTATCCAGGGGTTCGGCTGTGGTGATCTTGCAAGGCCCAGCAGATCAGAGGCGGAAACATTGATCGCTTCCTGGCAATTCTTTCACTGGTTCTCGATACTGGAAGTTGGCTGCATAAGACTTTTTAGGAGGGTACAAGAGACTTGATAGGAAAATGACCTGGTGATTTCTTGCGACTGTAGCCGTCCTATGTTGAACTTCCTCACAGTATCTAGCTTCTATATATCCGTAGCATTATCTACCTTGGCTACAACGAGGCGGTGGTTCGAGTCAACGTTGGCTACTTCGAACGATCGGACATCCTTGATACTGGAAGAGTGGCTTGTGTCGATCGCAATGTGGTCGGTGGTTGATTGACCAGGAACTCGCCATGTTTCCTTGTTCAGGTACTTATAGCGAGATATGGGAACTGCGTACTAACAGCCACAACGTTTTGCCCCACAGAAAAGTCAATTAACTTGAGTTCGTTATCGGAGGTGGTGTCAGGCAGGCTTTATCTTCCGATTGTGCCGCCAAAGGCGTCTTCTCTTCCTACAGTTTGGCATTAAAATCACCCAAGACAATTTGAATGTTATAGTTAGGGGATTGTTCATATGGCTTGTCCAGGAGCTCGTAGAACCAGTCTTTGGTGTCATCACCTTTCTTCTCTGTGGGGGCATGTGCTCACATGAGGCTAATATTGGCGAATTCAGCCTTGATGTGAATTGCTTTGAGGCACTCGTTCACATATTTGAAACTCAAGACTTCTTACCTAAGTCTGCCTCTAACGACGAATCAACATCAAAAGAGACGCTCTCAGTAACAGTTGCCATAGTAAATGTAACAGATTGTAGTGATGTCTGCTTTGTAGTATTACCTAGGGCGTCCGCTAATGCTCGGCTGCACGTGGTCTATAGATAGACAGAACGTCCCACGTACTGATCCAATGTTCGTTGTCCTTATTTCATTTTCTAGGTTCGTCAACAGTAAATCCATCCGTATCCGAGACTTGTTGTTGCTTCGCAACTTAAATGGCTTTACGTGGCTGGGAAGTCACCCTGTCGACATTACCCCCAACCTGGAGGACCAGACCCTTATAATATAACTCCAAGGGCGGATAACCGGATTAACCGCTCCCTATAGGCCAGAGCTTCGAGTTTGTAGTAATAGCCCGTATAATGTGTTCAGTGTTCACTAAGTGGTTCAGCCTGACTGAAACTCTAGATGCCACCGTTGATTCAATCTGCGGAATTCTTTCGCTGTCGCCTTGATTAAAGGAGAAATTCCTTAGTGGGAACACTCCTCTTGGTTTCTGTCTTCAAGACCGTTGGTGGCATCATTGATTCCTATGCATTAATCTCCCGCACACTATCCTTCTGATCAGTGTTGCCGCTGAAAAAAATTAAAAGGGGTCCCAAAAAGCGGGATAAAACAAAGGGACCCTTTTAAGAAGTTATCATAAGGGAGGGAATACAAAAAATATTATTAGTTTATAAAGGAGCAAAGCATTTGATAAACATTTATTTAAAAACTAAAGCAACATTTATTCTAATAATAACAAATAAAATTTATTTTACTAAACTTACAACAAAAATGTCGACTGGTAATTATTGTTACCTTCTAAATTAATTCGAAAATCAATTTTATTTTATACCTTACTTCTGTCATTTTGCAGAATTTAGTACGAAAGTTGGTGAAGCTCCGCCCCGTCAGCAGCCCTTGATGATCTCGTCAAAACAACAGGTAAGAACGGTTGTGACCTCCTGGTTTGTTGCGACGCTAACGCTCATCATCTACAATGGGGGAGCACCGACACAAATAAAAGAGGTGAGTCACTTTTTGAATCTATTATTAAGGAAAATTTATTGATTCTAAATAAAGGTAACGAACCAACCTTTGTTACTAGAAATAGGAAAGAAGTGCTCGACGTGACACTTTCCAATAACTCTGACTCAATAATGGTCAGTGACTGGAAGGTCTCAAGTAATGTTTCATTCTCTGATCATAGAATGATAACGTTCCAAATAGAGCACAAAATTGAAAACTAAAAACCCTATAGAAACCCCAGGAAAACAAACTGGGATGCCTTCAACATTAGATTGGCCTCATCTTTGGGTCACTATGAATACTTACCATTGACAACCTGCTCCGACATTGATAAACATGTAAATGAACTAACGTTAGCCATAAATAATGCTTACGAGAGTTCCTGCCCCATTACTAAAAGTAAAGGCAAGCTCAACCTCGTATGGTGGTCCAAAGAGCTGTCAGTCCACAGAAAAAACTCAAGTAGGCTTTTCAATAGAGCAAAATTCAGTAATGAACCTGATGCTGATTGGGACCTCTTTAAGGTCAGCAAAAATCTGTACAAAAACCGAACGACCTATGCAAAAAGAGCGGCCTGACAAAAATTTTGTTCAGACCTCGAGTCTACGAATGAAGCTGCTAGGCTCAGGAAAGTCATGTCTAAGGTACCCACTCCCCCGGGATTTCTAAAAAGACCGGATAATACCTGGACAGACTACTGCTCTGAAACTTTAAAGTCACTTATAAGCACTCACTTCCCAGGATGTACTAGCAGTACATCTCCTGTGGACAGAGGGCCCAACATAAGTGAGATCTATGATATAGGTAAACAAATCGTAGACAGTAGGAAGGTGGCTTGGGCTATTGACTCCTTCTCAGCATACAAGTCTGCAGGGCCTGATGGAATCATTCCAATGATGCTCCAAAGCTCTAAGGATATAATTGTTCCGATTCTAGTGGATATTTATATAGGTTGTCTTAACATAACCTTTATCCCCGCTAGATGGAGAGAAGTCAATGTCATCTTCATTCCAAAAGCAGGCAAACCCACCCATACCGAACCGAAGGACTTCAGACCTATTAGCCTTTCCTTCTTCCTGCTGAAGACCTTACAAAGGTTAATTGACACTCATATTCGCCTAAAACTGAATAACGGTGTGCTCTCACAGGCCCAACATGCGTATACTTGAAGGGCAAATCTGTTGAGACAGCACTCCATGAAGTGGTCGGCACAATTGAAAAATCAATCCACTTTAAGGAATTCACTTTAGCAGCAATCCTTGACATAGAAGGGCCTTTAATAATGTTGATAACAATACTATTCGACAAGCCCTAAACTCCGTCAGCGTCGATCACTGATTGTTTTTATGTTTCAATCGAGATTCATAAATGCAGAAATGGGTGACAGCAAGAGTTAGGACAGGACGATTAGGGGCACTCCAGAGGGTGGAGTACTTTCGCCTTTGCTTTGGCTCCTTGTCGTCAACCAGATCTTGGTTAAACTAAATCTGGGTGGTATCAAGGTAGTCGCATACGCCGATGACATTGTGTTATTGGCCTCTGGAAAATTTGTCCCCACTCTGTGCGAGCTCTTACAAACGTCCCAGGACAAGCTCAAAAATTGGGCCAGTAATTGTGGCCTAAATGTTAACCCACTGAAGACAGAACTGGTTTACAAGGAAACGTAATATTCCAAACATAAACCGGCCAACCATTAACCGTTACAGGTTTCGGGTACTGCCAAATATCTTGGCGTTGTTCTCGATCGTAAACTAAACTGGAAAGAAAATATTAAAGAAAGAGAAAGAAAAACCTCAATAACTTTCTACACTTGTAGCTGAATTTTTGGTAAAAGATGGGGTCCCAGCCCCAGAACCATCCATTGGATGTACACAGCCATTATAAGGCCAATTCTAACGTACGCATGCATGGTCTGGTGGCCAGCCTTAGATAAGGAAACCAATCTAAAAACCATGACTAAAATTCAAAGACTAGCATGTATTGGCACAACCAGTGCTATCAGGACCACACCAACGGCAGCCCTTGAAACTTTCATTTAACTTGCACCACTCGATCTGTATACGAAAGAGGTGGCGGCCAAAAGTGCTTTAAGACTCCATCAATGTAAAAATTGGAAAAAGGGCCTCTACGGTCACAGAACTATAATGAATTTTACAGACATAGACATTCAAACAGACTACGTTTTACCGCACATAGACCCAGTAACAATAACAGATATCCCAACCAGGCAACTCTGGAATGAAAACAGGGTCATAAATGCAAATCATGTTTCGGTCTTCACTGACGGTTTCAAAACCTCGGAGGGGGTTGGGTCAGGCATCTACTCAGATAACCCACCCATAAATAGATCTTTAAAGCTTCCAAACTTTTGCAGTGTATTCAAAGCGGAAGTGCTGGCAGTTTGCGAAGCCGCGAAACATCTTTCCTCAGTCAGCGAATAAGTCAACAACAATATTGACATTTTTATAGACAGCCAGGCGGCAATTAAAGCCATTTCCTCAATCACCTCAAAGTCCAAACTGGTGGATCGTTTTCGGAACGAGCTAAGAGTACTCAATGCAACGAACACAGTAACCCTAAGATGGGTCCCAGGACATAGGGATATGCACGGGAACGAAATGGCGGATGAACTGGCCAAAAGCGGTTCATCTCTTGATCCGAGCCAAATCGAAGCCTCTGTGCTCATACCACTGGCTAAGAAAAAAGTAGAATACACCAGAGTTTCTTAGAAGCTGCAAATGTCAGATGGTCATCCATCGACTCTTGTAGGGTTTCTAGGAATCTATGGGCAAATATTTCAAGGAAAAAACAGATTACTTACTTAAGCTAAGCAGGCCTCAATTACCTCTCATGGTTGGCGTCCTTACGGGCCACAACTCAATGGGAACTATGTAGAGGGTGTCATGATGAAGAGGCAGAGGAGGCCTCCCCTCACTTTCTTTGCGAATGCCCTAGCATAGCTAGAACTAGAAAAGAAGCCCTTGGAGAATACTTCTTCGACGGACTGGGCGACATCTCTGTCTTGCCACTAAAGAACATCCTGAAATTCATTCAGAGCTTAGGATGGTTCAGGGAGGTCCCCCATACCTAAAACTTCCTCTTAACTTCCTCCCTATCCCTCCTAACTAACCACCTATACCCTGGGGAGCGCAATGGATCCACTGAGATCCGAGTGAGATGGTGCGCCTTGCCGTATTATCACCCCTTCCGACCTAACCTAACCTGGTGAAGTCCAACAATTTTTAAGTAAAAACCCAATTTTTAATGAAAATTACATACATTTTTTAAAAAGGAGTCAATTGGTTGGTTTTTAAAAAAGTGGGGGCCACGGGTCCTGAACGCAAAAAAGCAGCTATTTGGCCACTTAAGGGGCCAAATGGCAACGCTGCTTCTATTAGGTTCGTCTAAGACTTAAAACGAACTATACAGCCAGTCATTTCCTGCAGAAGATTAGGTATATAGTGTTTTATGTTTGAATTTTTTTCAACACTCACGCTTATTAGTTTAGCAACTCAAGTTCGGATGAACGAGACCAGTATCAGCATTTTCTCCCATAAACTTTCAAAACGTGTTGATTCATAAATAAAACAATTCTGTATTGAAATCACTGCCAACAACTTTTGATTTCTATCTTCATAAAAAAGAACATAATCACGAATCATTAATTTACACTCAGAATCAAGTGTGTCCATAAATCTCATTTAATGCCGCACTAAATGTACTTTAAAATAAATATCCTACAAAAATTCTGATTTATTTTAGCAAATAAAAAAATCTACAAAAAAAATTCTTGGAATGCCTCCAAATATAATGGAACACCATCACAATTGACAATCACTTCGACAGTAAATATATGAATTCCGGAGCTGGATAGATAATAATGCCCAAAATGCCCTCACACTTTATAAAAATAATATTTGTTGGCTTCGAGCTCTCTATACGGTTAGCAAGAGGAGACTGCTTTAACTTCAGCTGCACCGTCATCATCGTCATCTACCGCCCGCCTTCTTATTGATGGTAATAAAAATCATGTTCAAATTTTCATTTTGACGATGTCCTTAAGTTTGTGTTCAAAAAGATTTCAGGACTGACTGTTCCTTGTTCTTGTTGTTTTTTTTTTGTTGTTTTTGCCAAACTTGTTCGTTTTTATTGTGTGTACTTTTCGTTCCATTCAGGGTGTCAACAATCGTCTGGAATTTACAAACTCACTCATGTATGCGCCGTATGAAAGTCAAAACCATAAACAGCAAAAGTTATAACCGCATTTGTTCATCTTTTCCTATATATGTATAGTATAATAGGAATAACAACAAAAACAACTACAGCGGAGTGGAGTGGAGTGTAATACGCCCACAGGATTCTGTGTACGAGAAGTTTTCTAATGGAATTTGCAAATGTCATGGAGCTGGCGCCAGACGGGTTTATTAGCATCAGTCAGAGGCGGCTGTTGGCATGACAGTGTGTTCAAATACTCTTCGGTCTTTGGGTGTTCAAAAGATGCAACACACACCGTATATACACATATTGTGGCATAGATAATAATGTATCCTTAATAGAGTTGTGGAAAAGTGAATAACGCAATACATACAAACACACACACACAAACACATAAAACCATTAACTTGGGCATGTTTGCTCATCATAAAAGAGTGTCGTTGTTGTCCCCACATTGGGCGCCATTCGCAGATGAGTATCAGTTAATTGAATTCCTTGGGCGTTATTCTGATGAATTGCTGATGGAAAAATCGAAACAATTAGCAATATGAATAGAATAAATATATATATTTAATATAATAGATAATTGGATGGTCATTTGGGTGCTTCCCCTTCCCATAGCCCCATTGTATTGATTGGCAATGCATCAGTAACTCTGGGTTATTAAATGATACAACAATATCTAATTAAGATTTGGCAAGAGAAACGAGGTTTCTAGATAAGATCAGATTACTTGTGGCAAGTAACGCTCTCTATTCAACATAACAATGCTCTTACACCATATTCCCTTAGGGGTTGTGAATCTGATATCCTGAGTCAATTCAGTTGACTCATTGCACCCTGACTGACACCCATCATGCAATCATGCACAAGCGAAATTAATCCCAAATTCTTATCACAGTTCGAATTTTGTTTCCTTCTTTATTATAGCGGGGCCAGAGTTGTCAATTAATTTTGTTACTTTTTATGCTGAGTCACCCTCTCTCATGTAGATAAACATATGTACCCTCCTTATTCATAGGTTGTTAGTCATTAGGTATACATGAAAACTGTGTTATCCCTGCGATGAAAGAGAATCCATAAAACAAATTGAGTTCTCGACCAAAAACGAAATGGAAAAGGAAACATGTTCGCTATCCATACGGGATGATGGAGGAATCAAATTACCAATGCCACCGGTTTCTAGGAATAAGCCCTAGGGGCAGATAAGCGTCGTTATCCTGGACATTTGGCAATGGCATTGAGTATGACTCCACAAATAGAAAGATGCTTACATAGAGTTGCATAGCACACCACGGATCGAACTAAAATTCGAAACATAAAGTCTCTTCCTACTCTTACTCCTTTCCTCCTCTCTTACTCTAATGGGCAGCACCAGCGTGGCTTTATGACGTGACTGAAAGAGATAAAATGAGGTCGCAGAGCATGGTTCAGGATTCAGGAACAGAGTAACTCAACCACTCCCCTGCAACAATTCTGCGTGCATGACATGAATGCCCGATACTCGTTAACTGACCCCCGTTCGTTCGATGGAATTCAGTCTATACATGCCACGCACTGACTATTGTGTGCCGAGTCAAATCCACAACCAACGTCATCATTCTCATGTAATCAGCTCTATGACAAGCTGCTTGCCCCGGGGCTTTATTTGGAATCGTTTGTTGTTGCAGCAGTGCACTGAAGGGGTGGTAATCGGAGATATCGAAATAGTATCGAAAAACAATTTCCTTTTGCATCAATGACCTTTGATTGATATACCGAAGTCCAAGTGTTTGGGCTGCGATAAAGGTGTGGCTGGCTCATAAGTCCTGGATTGCAAAAAAGGGAAATGGATCAAGTTTGTGTGAGTAGTGGTTTATAAGGAAACGGACAAATGTCCGTATGGTCACTTCAGTTATCTTTACGCTTTTGTGAGTGAAAACACAAAATAACGAAACATTGTAATCTTATGGGAAGCTTACTCTCAGCTCAGCAGTTCAGCCCTTCAAGCCAATTCAAAATCCTCAGTGTTTTGGGGTTGTAATTTTGACCAGCAAAACTGCTAAAAATCATAGGACAAGAACTCAAGAAGATGAACTAATTGGTTTGGATTCAAACTTTTCATATCCAAGTTTTTTGCAACTTCCACATTTTGAAGGCGTTTTTACTTAAATGTTGCTGTTTGATACATTTCATAAGAAAACTTAAATAAAATTTGTTAAATAGCTTATGAGTAAAGAAGAAAACACTCATCCAATCAAGTTAAAATACCCACTTTTGGAGAGTTTTTTTTAAAACAAAGGGGAAGGGGAAGGCCGAAAGCCGCCATATTGAATCACATAATAATTTTACTTTCTTCAAGTTATAATTCCGTCATTTTGTTGTAAAATTAAAATCAATCGAATTATTGATTAAAAACAAAACCAACCTCTTTTTCAAGATGGCGGCTTTTACCTTACCCCAGGCACCCAAAAAAAACTGGTTATAAGGAGATGTAGCCAAACACAAATTGTACAAAAAATAATGCCCATCGATTAATGTAAATTAAGTAAATTTTTTGACTAAACTTGCTTCACCATGAAATCTATTGATTGTATGAAAAAAGTAGGTACCTAAGCTTATCGTTTTGTGTTCGAAAAATGTGTACAAAACTGAATTGCGTGGTTTGTTTGCACCCGGCTAAGAATAACCCACATTTCCCTAAGGAGGTTTCGTGGCCAGCAGGTATGGTTGTTGGGTCTCGGATACGGAACAGATCATTATTATAACCAGAATCCCAATCGTTCTTCCAGTACTAGCCACAGCATCGTAGTTCGTACTCTTCAGCTCTTTCCCTAGTTTAAGCAGTGGGCGTCCAGATTTATTGTAGAAAAGGGCGCTACGCTCAATATCTTCAAGAATGGGGAGAAGGTTGTTGGCTTTTATTTTCCCTTATTCTCGAAGAAGGGCATTTTGACGTCTTAACTTTGCATGCTATATATTGCTAAGTACGGAGAAAAATCTGGTTGGTATTGAGCTGATTATTCCTGTATTTATGGGCATTGAAGTATTAAGTTGAGAGTCAACATTGTTTGTGTAAGCACTTTTGAGTCTGACCGGAGAACGGTATTTGGCAGCGGAGAAAACTAAGGCCATGCTGGCAGAACGAAGTGTTTTTGGAGGTGTCCATCATGAACATACTTGACACTAACTTCTGGATGATGTTAATTCGGGTTTAGGTTTTGCTAAAATGTTTGTAAGGTGCTCCTTAAATGTCAGAGTTCGGTCCAGAGTGACTCCGATCCGAGGCATTTTGATGTGGGGATGTGAGTTAGGAACACGTTTCTGAATCTAACCTTGAGATGTGTTTTCGCAAGTTTGTTGCAAAGAAGGAAACAAGTTACCTCCGTTTTGATCATGCTTGGACATAACCTCCATTTTGTGAACTATTCACTCAGTTTCGAAAGATCTGCAGCAAGAGTTTTGTCCGTTTGTTCTATACTTTGGTGTTGGGCAGATATACCATGTAGTCAGCATTTGCCAACTTCTGTGATGTCGTGTCTGAAGGATCATAGGTGTAGAGGTTGAAAAGAAGTGGTGCTAAAACTGATCCCTGGGGTAGGCCATTGTTATGTTTTCCAAGCCGACTCATCATCAAGAAAGACTTGGAATAATCTATTGCTGAGCATCATGTTGTTTAGAATTGTTGAATCGTCGACAAATGTCACAGATGTTTAGAGCATGGCTTGGTATCCTGCTTCTATGTGTGTGGTAAGAGTCAGCAGTTGATCACAACAACAGCGCCAAGATCTAATCATCATCATCGTGTCCTGTAATCCCGGCTGGGACATAGGGCGTCAGCAAAACGTCTCCATCCTTCACGGTCTGCTGCAAGGTTCTTTAGCTATGGCCACGTGTTTCTCTGGTATTCTGCTTCCGCTAAGACAGTTGATTTCCATGTTGTTTTTTGTCTTCCAACCCAACGTGAACCCTGAGGATTCCATTCAAAGGACTGCTTGTTTGGTGTGTGACCAATCCAACGCCATTTACGCTTTCTTATGTCGACGTCCAACCGCTCTTGACTTGTCCTGCACCACAATTCCTCGTTTGATATTATTTGTGGCCAGCAAATCTTTAGGATGTGGCGCAGACAGCGATTCACAAAAGCCTGCAATTTCTTGGAAATGATAGACGTGACTTTCCAGGTTTCACAAGCATATAACAGCACGGATTTGACATTGGAATCGAAGAATCTCAACTTAGTGCATAGGTAGAATTGACTAGATTTCTAAATTGGGGACAGAGTACCGAAGTCAGCACGAGCTTTATTTGGCACATCCCGTTCAGCCCACTGATGTTATTTATCAGTAGACATATGACATTGGCATAGTCTAAATGACTGAGCCTTTCGAACGGTCTCCATTGAATGCCCTGTCACACAGCTGTACCAACACTGGCCATCAATACGTCGTCCATCGCCAGCAGGAAGAGAATTGGCGATAGAACATCCCCTTGTCACACACTCTGTTGCAATACGAAGGAGTCAAATAGCTGCCCAATGTGTAAAACAAAACACCTGGCGTTGTTGTAGGCCTCTTTAATAATGGCAATAATTTCTGGCGGAGTTCTTCTACCAAGCAATGATCCCCAAAAACATTCTCGGTTAACTCGATCAAAGAAAGGCCCTCTCAAAATCCACGAACATGAGGTAAAGCGGTGATTGAAGTTCCATCGACTGCTCGAGGACGATACGCAGGATGTTGATATGGTCGACACATGATCGACCAATGCGGAAGCCAGCTTGATGCCTCTTGAGCGTAGACTCGATTTTATCCTTTATTCGCTCGAGAAAGATGGTTGCCATTGGTTTTGGTAAAACGCACAAAACGGTGATACTACGGCAATTGTTGCAATTCTTAAGGTCACCTTTCTTTGGCAGCTTAATAATCACACCATCCTTCCAGTCCTTGGGATAGCTTTTATTTTACCAAATGATTTGTATCAACGGATGTTAAATACTAGCCGCTGTTACGGGATCGGCTTTCGGGAATTCATCTGTTCATCTGGTAATCCGTCAAGTCCAGCTGCCTTGTTGGTTTTGAGTAGATTTATTGATGTTTGGATTTCCGATTCTGACGTGGGTTCGATGTCAATGCCCCTCTGCTTAACTAAATCCTCATTTAGCAGAGCACAAAAATAGTCCCTCCATCTGCGTAGCTGATCAAAAAGTGTGCCATCCACATCTATTACAGGATGATTGGTGTTGCTTTTTTTCCCCAATAACATCTTTGGCTATTTGGTACAATTCCCGGATATCTCCACCCAGATCCAAAGCTAGATTATTCCACGGGAACTACCTACTACTGCGTTGATGGTAGGTTAGATTTAGTTTTAAATCAGTCTTTTGAAAAGCCTGTGAAGGTTCCTGTTTTCAAAATGTCTGAATTAAAGCGTGCGAGCCAACTTTTGAAATGTGTTCCGCTATGGAGAAGAAACTTGGGAAAGATGCCATCTAGGGCAGCTGCTTTTCCGGCTCTCTAGATTTTTATTTTACTTCATACCTGCCATAACCAAAGCAATTTGAAAATAAAAACAATTTTGGTTTTTGGAAATATCTAACGGAAATAGAGCGTTAAAGTTGTGGTTTATTTTTGGGTATATTTGATCCAATTTTGGCACAAATATTTCTTAAGACTATAAAATAATATTGGAATCCAGAAGTGGGGTTTTTCTCCCTATGTTTAGTAATGAATAGATTTGAAATGGTTTTCAATTTTAAAGGTTTATGTGTGTCTGGATGTGGACAGAGTTGGGTTTGGATCTGGACAGAGGTGGATCTAGATCTTTGAAACAAGATTATGAAAAACTAAACTTTTCCCGATTGTTTTTATTTTGAAATTTTTTGAAAACAAAACAACTTTATTCTTACATTCTTTTTTCAAAATGAAAAAATGAAGTTCATAGAAATTTTGTTTTTCTTCGAATAATGAATGAAAACATTTTTTTTTTTCGAAAATTTCAATAAAAATTAAACTTTTCTCAACTTTTGTATTCTTTTTTTTTCGGTTTTTTTTTCGAACTATAAACGATAATGTTTTTTTTGATTCTGTAAAATAATGAAACTTTTCTCAAGTATTTTTTTTTTTGCAAAATTAAAAAAAGAAGCATTTTTCTTCCGTTTTTTATATGGTCCAAGAAAACTGTTGACATTGACGCCTGCCAGACGACTTAACATATCCAAAGCGGAGCAACGGAATATGGAATTAAAATCCTGGGAACCCACGAAGCGCGCCATCTAAAAAACTGTTTTGGCACCTGCTAAAAAGCTTTTTTTTAATTTGTAAGCAAAGTTTATTGAAAAAGTTTTTTTTTTTTCTAAAGTGTAAAATAAAAATCAACGAACTGGTTTCTTTTAAATACATTTTTCAAAAAAAAAAAATTCTTTCCTTTGTTGAGTTCCAGACCCATCTGGGAATCTCCTCCGTCAGACAATACTCCTTCGAATCCACCACCAACAAAATCTATGAAAGACCCACCTCCAGAACCTCCTCTGTCAGACCCTACTCTATCAGAACCATCACCAAGAAAAGTCTTGGAAAAAGGTATTCAAAAAAAACGTGTTCCTTTGTCCCAGTTCCACAGCCACCTCCAGAATCTCCTCCCTCAGACACTTTTCCATCGACCCCACCACCAAGAAAAAATCTGTGAAAAACTCCATTCCCACTTACCACATGGAACTTAGAGTAGAATGAGAATTAATAATGGCTGTCGCATTGTAGTAGAAATGGTGGGATTTTAATTTCCGGGATCTTGGCGAACGGGATTTTGACAAGCGAGATTTCGACTTGTGGGGTTTTGATTTACGGGCCAATACTAAACTCAGAATTTTTGAACATAATTAATAACCAGGAATTTGAGTACATACTTCATACTGAAGCGGAAAATTATGATTTAAAAATGTATTTCTAAAAATGTTTGCCTAAGGCCTACAAAATTTTCCACCGTTTTGTATTTTTCTTATAAATTTATTTTCTTTTTATTAAAAAAATGCCATCCCATTGAACCAGAGACTTATGAAAACTCAAACATTGGTAACTTAAAATTGAATGAAGGTAGTAAAACATTGATTGAAATCGATTGAATCTCTCGTAATTTCATCAAGATGTTAAAATCGATTGAGAAATTGATTGAAAAATTCCACATAGACGAAAAAATAGTTTTGACTTCAATTCTATACCAACCACTTTAGAATATCTTTTTGGAAAAATTCTAGAACAAACTGGGAATACATCAGCAAAAGGAAATGAAAAATTAAATTCACTCTCTCATGATAATGAGCCATGAATTTTGACAAAGAAATTACCTGTGAATTACATTTCACCTCACAAATTTAACAAATTTCTAATTAACTTAGTTTTAACGTAATGTATAGGTTGTTAGCGAAAACAAAGTATTTCATGCACAGAACATGAGCTTAACAATAAAACAAATAAAATACACGCAGCTCCTAAATATAGACTCCGTATACACATTGAAATGAAGGTCATTTACGATAAGTTTTCTTTTTTTTAATACACATCTGAGTAATTTTTTGCGGAACAACACGCCCATTTCAACCTCCTGAGTTCCGGAATTTGTTCATGACCAAAATCCCTCAAAGCTCAAAAACGCAAACAAGAAAATACCACTTGTCCCTAAGGGACACGTACATCGTACATATCCGTGAACTTGAACTTATTCTGATTCAGTGTTCCAATTTGTATTTAAATGTCATCGTCCAGCATATAGTTAACTACTCCCCCGACAGAGTCAGTCAAGTAATTTACCTAAATCCACAAAACACACATAAAAAGCTTCATTGCCATGTATTTAAATTAACACCAACATCCGGTCAAATATTTGGATATTACCTCAAAGAACAAGCTAACACCATACCCACCCAGGAACATCTTGGAATATTTATTTAATGGTTCATTGGCTAATTCATCAGCTGAGCGTTTCAGGATTTCCTTGGACAACCTTAATTCTGGACAAAAATAGCAATGCTTAAAACAAGTCACATTAGAGACTACTACAACTTAGAAGAAGTATTCAATCATTTATATAATCGTGGTCAGGGATAATTATCTTAACGGAGCGGTGCGGTGCCATGGGTGGTATAGTGTTGATGTTGAAGTAGGCAGTTCCATGTTTAGGACTCGTTTAGTTTTAGGTTTGGCCATTCCGGTATATTTAAGCTTATCGGCATATCAAGGAGGACAATCTCTTGTTTGGGTAATCATTGAACAGCCATCGCTATTTTCATGTAAATAAAACCAACGAATTGGGTCATCGATTGGAGAGGCCAAAATAAACAGGGCACTCCCGCACCTTGACAAAGAATTTCAGATCAATCAGAGGGATATCTTTTAATGCTTCAATTCCATCGTGTCTCAAATGTGAGTTTTATGGACATTCTGTTTGTGGCCTCGATAGAATTATTGATGATCACACAGACAGGAAAGTTCTATAAAATTGGTTTTTTTGGAGCAAACTATAACTGTATGTGTTTGTGTATGTATCGTGGTTGGTGAAAAGTGAAAATTTATGATGGCATGATGGCCTCTCTGCCAGCATACGATGTGGGTTTTTTTTTAACTATTTTTCGCTGTGCTAGTTTTTTCTTTTTGAGGCCATCAGATTAGCGGCTGAAGTTGCAAAAGTGATTTGAATACCTACACCATATTTTAGGTGAATGGGTAAATGAGTTGTGCATATTGCTTGCATATTAGATTTTTTTGCGATAGCTGGCAAATATTTTATGGATACAGAGTGTCATTTTTTGAGATTAAAAATATCGACTGATTTTTTATTCTAAACTTAATCAATCAATTTTTTTTTTCTATTGAAAAAAATAGATTTTTTCAGAAAAAATATTTATTTTAAATTCGAAAGTCAAAAGTTTTTCTAAATATAGGATTTTTTTTGTTTTTACTTACTCAGCAGAGGAAGGTGTTGCTTTCATGATGTATAGTCCGTTGAGACTTTAAAGTAAAACAAATGTAGGTATAGGTACCTACTGAAATTTGTAGATTTATGTAGTAGGTCTGTGGCTCAACTAGGATTTTGTTTGGGGGGGGGGGGGGGGGGATTAGCCTATTTAGTCACCATTGTGGGATAGTTCTGGCAAGGTTTTTTGTGTGCTGAATCCGAATCTGAGCAACACAGACAACAAAAAAATTAAATGCTTTTTTGGAGTTTATTCACTTACATATGTTCAAATAAAGAAGTTTAATTGAGCTCTCCATAAACTGCATTTCTTCCAGATACCAGAGCTGTATCAATCGGAATTGATTCTTTTTTTTTTTTTTGACTCGTTCACCAAAAGATTGATTAATTCCATCACCAGTTCATTAGAGATACAATCATTTTTCAATCTCTTTCAAAAGTAGAAAAAGAGTATAGAGTGAACAAACAGAAACGATATGTTTCGGAAAACAGAACATCAATCAAAAACATGATGAAATAGAACACAACGAATGCGAACAAACATTGAATTGGGTCAGTTTCTTATAGTACGTTCATACTGGTATCTCTTTAAGTTCCCCAATTGTTTAACAAAGGCTGTGTGAAAATAGAAGGGTATTATTTATAATAGTCGTTTTTTAAACATAAAATCATGGGAATTTTTAAAGAATTTTTGAAAAAGAACGAAGATTTCCCCATTTTATTCGCAACACAAATGAAACAGAAACCTAAATGTTTGAAAAAATGAACGATTGAAAAGATCGTATCATTGAACTGAATGAACATATGAACGATTCAATCTTTTAAAATGAACGACTGACACACCTCTACCAGTTGGACTCATCAGTTAGGTGCTGTTCTACCCTTCTAAGGTTCTAAGACGCAAATTTTGGTCGATGTTTACCGTCTCATATGAAGTTCACAGCATGGATACACTGTGAACTCTATTTATCCAGGGGAATTTGTTGTAACTCAGAAAGCAAATGCCTGTGCTCAATCATTCTATAATTACGATTATGAAGGAAATTTAAAAAAATGTTCTTTTGTTTTAGTGGAGCGAATGAATTAAGTTCAAATAAGGAAGTTTAAGAGTTGAGCTCAAAATTTTCTTTATTTCAACTTAATTCATTCGCTCCAGTAAAGCGGAAGAATATTATTTTTAATTTTCTTAAAAATCGTAGTTTTTCACTTATGGCTCGAAAGCTATCAGTTCTTCGTAAATGACATCTAAAAACAATTGAAATAGAAAAATCTCCATTCAAGGTTTTTTTTCTCAGACAACCCATTTGAACTCAAGCGCTAGTTGAAAATTGATGTATTTTTACTATCTCCGAAAACTCACAACATTTGAATATTTGTCCCCAACATGAAAAAAATGCGCACTTTTCTGATGGTGGTCTTTGATGCTCTGAATTTGGCCTTAGAATTGTTCCAGCACTTCAAGTTTTTGAGATATTCGAATCTAAAATTTTGAAATAGGTAAGTACTTTTTTTAGGAAAATTTCTCAAGGAATTTTTTTTCGAATAAATTTTAAACGTTCTTTTTCAACGTTCATTCATCTTCGAGAAATCAATATTTAGTTGTTAGTTCTCGTCTTAAAATATCTAATGGGGTTTTGCGGAGATAGTAAAAATGCGCGTCAATATTCAGCTAGCGCTTGAGACCCAAAACGGTTTGACGAAATTATCTCGAAAATTTTTGTTCACACGAATGCTAGGCCTAGGAACAGCAAAAAAATATATCTCTAACAGAAGGTAATGGAATAACTACAAGCATAGCATGTGTATTGAGTTAGTAAATTATGTACTAAGTACACCTACCACTTGAGCAAAACTGTTTTTGGCACAACATGATGTAAACTCATGGCTTCTTTCCTACACCGGTATTTTGTATTGTGAATTATCCAGTTATTGTGTGATTTATCACTTAACCAGTTGTTGAGAATACTGACCAATGTTAAAGGCAGCAAAATAAACAGGCTATAAAAGAGAACAACAAGCTAACTAGCCAACAATTACTACTTGCTTAAGAAGTGAGAACTATTTCTGAAAAACTGTAACAAGTGCAAATAGAACAAATTTGCCATGACTTGTTTGGACCAGCTGAAGAAGTAATTTTTACACGATAAGTCGTAAATTTTAAGACAAAAAAGCATTTTTGTCCAAAATCAGTGGTTTGCTTTTATTAGTGAGTGAATGTGAATTATAGAAGGGACTTTCAGTAAGATAATTAAAAACTTGTACACCGGCCGCTTCGTATGGGGCTCTATTTCAAAGTTAATTTTTGTTTTAATATTTTATTCTGTTTTTGATTTCAATATCTCTGTCCCATTCAAAATAATAAAAAAAAAACATTTTGTAAATAAAATTCTTGACCACTAAATAAATTCTAAACCAATCTTCTTGAATCAATCACTTGATAAAGGACTATACTGCAAGTATTTATTTCTAACTTGTTGACTTTGAACAATCCGCAACCCGCGCTCGAAATTTATCAACTATTCAATTCAAAAAGTTGACTTTCTACTTTGTAAACTCTTGTTTTTTCCAATTATGATGAGATTTCCCACTTATTGAAAAAAAACCATAAGACAATTGTTATATAGTGCTCCTAGACTTTTTCAAAATATAAAAGACTAGTTCTTGAATTTTACTTCTTCAACAAGCACTTAATGTGGTTCTGGACCTTTGGCACTTTATATGAGGGAAATTTTATAAAAAAATGCCATCTAATTGGTCAGTAACTGGTCAGAAAAAGTCAACTGGTCCCCGAAATTGGTCAGCCCTAGATAACTTGTAATCAAAGCTCAAACTTTTTCAAGGTCGCTCAAGGTCATGCGCGATTTTTGGCACCTCATTTATGGGAAATTTGTAAAAATGTATACCATCCGAAAGATTTCCAGATCGTGATAAAAGGTGAACTATTCTTTCCGTGTATGCACAAGCCCCCAAATGGTCGAAACGCAAACCTATCTACGTTTGTATATTTCGAGAGAAAAATGTCACGACGATTGACTCTGAAAATTTATTTTGCGGAAAAATTTAGGACTCGAACGAAAAGAAACTGCAAGCCCAGACGAAGAGATTCGACACTGAACTCCTCACTGCATGAACAGAATGGAGACGCATCTGGAATAGTTGTTAAAAATGCTGCACTCTACAGAGAGCACCTACACAAGAAGCTATCTGCTCTGCGTTCACCTTCCATAGACGCCAACAATCAGTGGTCCTAAGATCACTGGGTTGTCAAAAGTATGACAGAGGGTCGACGTCATCGTTCAGCCAACTTGCCGTTGAAGAATCTTTCACGTTATTGAAAAACAAGCGAAACATCTTGGCCTAGAAAACGAGGACAAGGCTAACAAGAAATGAATTGTCTGCACACCTGCAAAGACGAAATGTAGCAACAACTTCGAAATAGTTAAGGAGCTGAACCAAAAACAAGAATGAGACCTTAGTGGATATCCACCGAAGTACATATAACATCAGAATAGCACTGTTACTTCGGTTTGGGAAAGCATAGGGTTCAAAACTTCTAAGAGGAAGTGTGCACTCTAAAAAACTCTAAAACATCAAGGCCTGCACCTGAGTATTTAGTTTTGGGGGATAAGCAGAGAAGGAGAACTAATACTGGGCACCTCGACCGATATTAAGTTTTGTGCACGCGAGATGGGCAAATGAGGCTTGTGTCTCCGTTTGGAATTCTGTAAGAGAATTCTTTCTAGATCCTCAGCACTCGACTGCATTGCATATATCTACTTCCGTCTTCACATATTCATCTACGCAGGGCTCCAGTCTATCTTCGGTTAGATAATTTCACCCTTTTGTGGAACTTTTAAGCACTTTCCCTATAGAAACATTACCCTTCAGTTTAATTTACCTTTTGGTCCCGTTTTTTTTTTCTCTTATTTCTGAGAATTCAGGTTCGCTTCCAATTATAGCTCACGACTGGCATTTTGTGTTCGTTTTTAGTAGCTGGTCTTACAAAAAAATCTATCTAATAGACTTCAATAGATTTATTGGTATTTGGCAAGATAACCCGTCAATACTTAGAAATGATTTCAAACCCAAACTTGTTTTACTTTTAAACAGAAAGAGCAATCAATATTAAAATGTTTCAAATTCAAAATTACTTCACCAGTTTTGTTCGTTTTTTCCCTTTTTTCATAAAAAAACACAGTTGAAAAACTCACCCTATAAATCAATTTATTCCATTGAAGTCTACTCAATGATCCTTAATTAGATGCTAAATCTACCAAAATAGGGTTCACTCCCAAAAAAATAAATTCCTTTCATCCATAGCAAAACATCATAGTAAAACAACATCTTAGCACAACACGCGCACAGAGAAAAAAAAAACAAAAATCGAAAACAACCCCATACCATCCTGTGCTATTAGTGATTTTATTCAACATCACAAAAAAAAAGGGACCCTTTGACGCGTACCATACGAACAGAGAATAAATTATACCAAATTACAGTGTGCTCAATTGACCTTTTCATGACAAATTTACTCCATGAAATTTTAATTTCCTGTTAAAATCTTTTTGCGTTGTTGTTGTTGTTGTTGTTACTACAGCTACTCCTAAAGAACCAAATACAACCCTTGCATAAATTGAAAGTCCATCCACCCACCCTTTGAGTCCTTTTTTTTGTTTTGATGTAATTAAGAAACTTTTAAATTCTTAATTGATTCCTGCCAATGCCAAAGATTCCCGCAACATTGGTGGAGCCAGAGAATGATGATTTTTAGTCCCGAAAAAAGCGCTCCTTAAATTTTGGTAGGTATAGAGACAAAATATTTCTAAAGTTTTCATATTTCCTACGCTCGTTCCAGTTGAATGAAAATTCAATTATCCTTTTAGACCTAAGAACCAGAAAGAAAAAGAAATATGCAACCCTATTTAATTTCGTCCCTATTCTGAGTTAAAAAAAGAACTCTTAAGC
Source organism: Dasysyrphus tricinctus (assembly GCA_963921185.1). NCBI lineage: Eukaryota > Metazoa > Arthropoda > Insecta > Diptera > Syrphidae > Dasysyrphus > Dasysyrphus tricinctus. The sequence goes on from OY992531.1 coordinate 14,377,767, forward strand.
ATTTTCTGTCAACACCCGCTCCCACATCCGTCAATCAAAAAAAAAAAGGAGAATATAAAAAAATCTGTCACTTACAGTGTGGTTAAACAAAGTGACGAAAATCCCCGCCACGTGACAGAAAACTTAATTAATTCTGTCTGTCTGTCTGTCTTACCTTAGGTGATTCATAGGAGGTAGATACATGTACCTTCCTATACCACTCCACACCACCTAATAGCACTTTGAACTAAGTGGCAATGGTACGAAACGAAAGTCATTAAGATCCATTAATCCACCCCTAAGTACACAAATACACACCCATCTATAGGTAGGTATATCCTGCCAACCGCCCACCCACCACCAAAACAAATCGACTGCAAATCCTTTTCTTCAACAAAACGCACATACGCTCAAAGTGCAATATTTCACACCAACCCTTAGCGAATATGGGTGAAAAAAACTAAGCCTTGTCACTTGGGCAAATATAGAAAATCCCTGGCTCTTATCCAGTGTAAACAAATCGTCTTACAATTGCACGTGCTCAGCCCGTAGTCCTTTGACCGGTTGGACGAGCCCAGACATCGACAAATTTTTTTTTTTTTTTAGACAGTCTCTAGGTCTTTTCAAAAACCTAATCTGTGTATCCTTGTTCTTGGAGTGATTCTTAAAGGGAGTGCCAGTCAAACGTGTAAATCAAATAAAAAATGCACTCGAATGCGAACTAAATCGTGCAATAATCGTCCTTCTTCACACCAAACACACACACGTACGCATCCTGTTCGGTAACGATAAGTAATTCAATGGGGGATTCGTAACGGGGTTGGTTGCTTGCAATGATTGACACTCATCCCTTCGTTGAACGGAAATTAAAACTCTAGGAATGTTGGTCTTCTACTACTCAAAATGCAACAGTTGAATCCTGATGTGTGTAAGGACATTCGCGAGCATAGAGCAGAACTTTCCTCTCGCTCAAGGCCGATGGCAAAATAGAGACACAAACTCCAGAGCGCATGTGACCTCACGTAAAAAGGGGAAACACAGGCACTCCAATATTGAGAGTCATGGCATGCGACCGAAAATATCAACTTAACGGTTTATCGTTATCCACCCAAGGTTTCAGGATTCAGTTTGTCGCGAATATCTGCTCAAAACGGTTGTATAGCGCCAGTTAGTTCAAAAATAAAATATCACCCCCTATACATAGAACCCCCCCTTTCGACCCCTTAACAATCTATGAGCCTTATTTTGAATGTCTGTGCAAAACTGTCGTGCGATTACTTAACATTGTTTAGTCCTTCTTCGTCCTTCGAAAACGTTTCACTCGTCAAATTGTGTGTCTGACGTGAAAGTTGGCAATAACGCTTAAGACCAAGTGCAAAAGGAGTGTGTGCTACTCAGTGTTCGTTCAGTTCGTGTGTACGCCAAAGGTACCACAATAACAACAAAAAAAAAAAGTTATTAATTAAGGATATTCATGCTATCATTCGTCATCCGGTTACAATTTCCAGGACAAACCACCAAAAAATAAAAAGGATTACGTTGTGTGTTGTATAGGTATACCTATTTTGTCCTGGATTTAATTAAGTGGGTCTTTTATGGAGTTAGTGTAATCCGAGATGGTATACTCCTTGGTACGTGTGTTTTAAGATTGGTGATGAAAAATGATCCTTAAATGTAAAGTAAAAGGGTGAAAAAAAATTATTATTATTATTATTAAAAGGATATAGCCCAAGAATAAAGAGGCAGAAAAATAAAATCAAAGTGCGTGATATATTTTGTCGGTGTCAAATTGAAAAGGGATAACGTTGTTGTTGTTGTTATTGTTGTTTTTTGCTTTGTATCTTGGCAAAACAAACACATTTACATATATGCAAGCAAATAGAAAAAGGATATAAAGGAGGTGGCAGTTAATGTGTAAGAATATTATATACAAATGTTTTTTTAGCTTTTTTTTTTTGTTGCAACAGAAAAAGGATTATGTAGATACCTTCCCAAACGATTGTCTTTATTTATATTTTTTGAAGGATACTCTGACTAATAATGTTAACCCACATCATATCGTTGTCCTTTTTAAGTTCTTTTATATATTATTTTTATATATAGAAGTTATATAGAGACATTTGCATTAGGTTCGTGAAGTGTGATTTGAATAAAATTGTATTGGACTTGACATTGTGATGATGAGAAGACCTAAATAGGTAGGTAGGTGTATTTCTCTAGAATTTATTTCCATCTTGTAACCAATTTGAATTTTATGTTAATCTAGAGTGTCAGGTGTGCAATTAATCAACAGAAGTAGAAATTTTTCTTCCTTAGTAAACATTTTAGCCAACAAAGTTTACACGATAACAACTTTGATTTGATCTTGAATAATCCTTTTTTAATGCACGTTGTTAAAAAAATAAGGAAAAGTTTCTTTAAGCCTTGTTTGGATTTTCAAAATACATAGATCCTGCTCTTGAGCTTAGGTGCCTTCACTTACCCAATTTTTGTGCTTTCATTTTTTTGTATAATTTTGTTTTGCAAAACACGACATTCTGTCGTGGTCGATCTGAAAATTGTTAGTATAGCTTAACTGAGTCAAAGCTTCCGTGAGCAGACTGCGAGCGATTCTAATCAACTTTGTGCAGGAGAATATAACGTTAAACTTATTTTATAAACCTTCTGTTATACTCTTCGGACAGAGGTTGCTTGAATTCAAACAACTATACGTATATTTGTCATTAATATTAAATATGTATAGTGTTTGTTGGTGTGTGTGTAAGCTAAATTCAAAGTTTGAATATTGTTAAACCAACAGAATACACGATAGAAAAATCCAACATAATATATTCACCAGGTTAACGAAGATGAAAAAAACTATAATATTATTTCTGTTTAGCTTTAGATGGAGCGATGGAATTCAATTTAAAATTCAAACGACTTGAACTCCAAAATGCGCTTTGCACCTGGGAAGATTGTAGGCGATGACATAAGCTTCTATTCTAAGATGTCCGTTCTTTCGAGTTTCATAGTTGGGAGGAACACAAGAAAATACAAGATTTGAATCAACACCAGTGGCGTAAAAAATCTACATATTTCTTTTTAAACCTAAACGTACTGTGTCTATGTACCTGCTATACAAATGAGGGCTCCAGGCAGTGCCATTCCTAGCCTTTAGAGCACCTGGGGCATGCTCAGAAAAGCCGCCTTTTTCGATAAAAATTTTAATACTGAATTAATAAAAATAAATTAAGTAATTATTCGCTCACTCGGTTTTGTACAAATGACCGGCAAAAAAATGTTAACTTACCCAGTCGAAATGTAGGTTAATATCGACTATCTTGCAAGTTAAAATACCTACTGTTTGATAAAATTTCGACATTTTGAAATCTCGACTCGACCAAAAAAAGACTTTCCAGAATTACACACAAAACAGTCGATATATAGATCTACATTTTAAACAGTCAATTTTTCAACAGTTCGACATTTTTTCTATTAGTCATTCCTACGTTAGCTTAAAGAACAACGCTCTGCTTGAAATGTATGCATGGAATGGGCACCGTATCATAGTTTTTATTCTATGGAAAATTTAGACTCTGTTTAAGACACATATCTTTGTTCAGCTTCAAACAGCCGCTTTATTAGATTGATGAAAAAGCAAGTTAAACGCGCCTGTTAACATCATTCCCTAGTTTATGATCTTACCAAAATGTCTATTTTCAAATTTCGTCATTAAAAATGTCGACTATGGAAATATCGATTTCTAAAATGTTGATCACTGTCGAAATTTTGTCTACTTTTGGATCAGTCGGTCTTTTAACCAGAAACATGTTTGTCATGGAGATTATAAAAATCGATTTTATGGAGTCATATCGTTCCCACTCCATTTCGAATCCATTTCAGTAGAAAAGCAATAATAATTTTTCACGGCAACTTGCCTGGGGCAACTGCCCCATTGCCGCCCCCCCACTTCCGGCCGAAATCATGTCAAAATAAATGGAATTTCAAAAACGACCTTTTTTCACGCTTGTAAACATTTTTCAAACTTATATTTCAAAAATCTTAGAAAGTCCGAAAAAAAAACCGTTTCCATCATTTCTGGTTCTTTTAAAAGAAATTTTTCAAAAAAAAGCATTCGAAAATTAAGCTCACACGTCGAAGATCCTTTTGACTCATATCAGCGTATAGCAGACAAAAAAATCAAGAAATTAAATGTTTGCATATTTTAGTTCTTTGTGCTAGGCAAAATAATTTGTTTATTAATGTTCCTTTGAATTCAGCGCTTTTTAGTAATAAACTTACAGTTTCGACCCTTTAAATCTTTTAAGCAATTTTACATAATATTATTTTTTTCAAAAACAGCTCCGAAACTTTTCTTTTAAGAAAATCAATTATGTAATTCTTTTAGTAAGGTTACGTTTTGATTGGAAAACAGTTCTTCAAAAAATGGATATTACATGTATCACCTACAGAATAAATTTGTAAAACCTTAAAGAAATATAAACAGTGTTATGTACCTACCAAAGTTAAAAAAAGAAAATATTTTTTGATTATTTTAAAAACAACATAGTCGATAATTTTTAAACTTGGTACCATAATGATTTTTTAATAATGTCTACAGAATAGTCTGAGGAAATATTTAATTTTCATGAAAAAATAACGGTACATTCCATACAAATGTTGAAAAAACCCGTTAAACTAAATTTTTTTTTTCAAAAAATGCTCCTTAGATTTAAATTAAGTTTTTAAGTATGCTAAGATTAGTGTGATCTACTTCCAAATATTGAAAAAATTTACACTTAGCGACTCTAAATTGTAAGTATCTCCCATTGAACAGTCTTACCGATTTTAATTTTTTAATTTTATTTTTTAAATTATATTTCGAAAGACTTTGAAAAATATTGCATACCACAATTTGCAAAAAAACATTTTTTTATTTTTTTTTTTTAAGTTTCAATTTTTGTTTTTACTTGCGATATAGGGACTACATTATAAAACAAGTTTTGGATTCGTGAAAAAAATAAATCTGAGATAGCAATCAAACATGTTATTGCGATGATAGAGAACACCAAAAAAGTGGGTGGCACAATTCAGTTTGTCTGTCTGTCTGTCTGTCTGTCTGTCTGTTCGTCTACAGCCTAAGCGACTCGATAGATTTTCTCCAAACTTGGTACATAGTGGATATGGTGCCCACATATTTTTTTCATTATTTTTAGAACCAAAAATAACGGTACTTGCCATACTTGCTGGACAAATTTTCTTAAAAAAAATTCAATAAATTTATTTTAGTAAAGTCTTATTTTTTTATACAGAAGCTTCCAAGAAATATAAATAGTTTTGTCTACCAACATTATTGACTCAATATTAATGAGTTTTTTAGTACTTTCTAAAATACTTTCAGAAAAAATTTTACATTTATGAAAAAATAACGGTACCTTCCATACAAAAGTTAATAAACCACAAAGGAAAATATTTTGATATTTTGATTTTGATTAAGCTTTTTTCATATACTAAAATTATTACAATCTACTACCAAAAATTATAAACTTCTACACTTAGTAACTATTAATAGTACCTGTCAAAGAACGTATTTTTTTATTTTGAATTTTCTCGTTATCGGCTAAACGGATTTAGATTATTTATTTTCAAATAAAATTAAATAATATTGCATATCAAATTTTTCAAAAAAAGAGTTTTTGGATTTTTAAAAAAGTTTCAATTTTTTTTTTATTAAAGTTCGGTATCTCAAAAACGGGTTGACAATTTTTTTCAAATTTTGTTTTTATATACACATAAATATATACTTTAGATTTGCATACCAAAATTTGTTCTTAAAAATGTTTTAAGAATTTTATATATAAAAAAATAATTTTTTTAAAAACCGCTCCAACGATTTAAAATTTTTTTTCCCATACAATCATATTCAATCAAGAATTAAGATGGCATTCTATTTTTTCCACCTCAAACTGTCAAAAGAGTTGTTTTATCCAATTTAAGTGTCGTATTTCATGCTTCCCTACATTTTTCTCTCATAATGTCCATGTTTTTATATACAATTTTCTTAAACCCACAGTGTCTTGAACATAAAAGCAAGATTGTGTGACCTAGTCGTGCATTTTATTTTAGTTGTATTTGTCTCAATTTTTGTGTAAAAAAAATTTGTAGGTATCACTAAAATTATAAAACAAAAATGAATTTTTTAATTATTACTATCCACCTAAGAGTTATAAGACGAAAGAAGTAATATTTCATTAAGAGAACTACAAAAGGATCTAAACAACGTTAGTAGGGGTATATTTGAGGCTGTGAGTGCAAAAGTGGTGTAACCCACTTTTTTAATCATATTTTTCATTTTTAATCGATCTTAAATAATATTTAGATTGTGATTCATGGAGAAAAAGTCACATATTTGCAAAGCTTAGATATTTAAGTATTAATAACTTTGCTTTGCCTAGATGTCTTTTGATGCATAAATGTAAAAATAGGAGACAAAAGTATCAATTTTGCCAAAAAATGGGTTACACCACTTTTGCACTCATTTACATATGTTTAAATTAATTTTTGGAATTTTCTTTTTAATAAAGTTAGATTTTTCAAAGGAATTTCTTTTTATATGAATTATTTTTGGGGCGTTTTCGTACTTTTTGGCCCTGAGCTCAAATCCGACATCAATTTTCCGCCATCAGCTTAGGATTTCGAGACAAAAAATTTAAAATAACAGTTTTTCACCACTTTTGAGTTTTTTTATTAAATTAGTAACCATTCCTCTAACCTTTTTCCGCAAAATTTGGTAAAAATTTTTTCAATATCTTTGTTACTTTCTGTGATATCCTTAGTTGGATCTTAGTCGTCACTGTCTTTTCATTATTTTTGACGTTACGTAACAATACCATAAAATATTTTCAAAAATGATTGTAACGATTCCTGATCGTAGGTTCTATCCTCCTTATTTTAGATCTGTCCGAAAAGCTCCTTCAAAATGTCAGTAATATTGCATATCAAAATTTTGAAAAGAGTAAATTTTGGGTTTTTTAAAAAATATAAATTTTTTTTAATTCAATACATATTTTGAAAACGGGTTGATGAATTTTTTGAAAATAATTTCGTTAATGTGTATTACTAAATACTCAAAACTGGCATCCCAAAATTTTGTTTTAAAAATATAGCTAAAATTTTATATAAAAGAAATTAGTTTTTAAGAAAACCGCTCCAACGATTTCTAATTTTTTTTGAATAAACATATTATGTATTTCTATTTTTTCAAGTGATAAAATGGTATACTTGGTTTTGTGTGCTAAACTATTTTACTAGTTGTGTATACAATAAAAGAACGATTTAAATGCTTTTTATACATTTTTGTATATTCTTTCTTATATTTGTTATAGTTTGTTCTATAATGACTTATTTTAAAAGCTCTTAAGTTCCAAGCAACTTGAACATAAGAGCAAGTAGCTACGTGCGATCCAGTCGTGCATTTTATTTAAAGTGGATACAATGAATTTGTACTATACATATCGTCGCCGCTCTGAGAAAACCGGCAATACCCCTGCTCAAATAAGTTAGTTCTTCAGAAAATCAATTTTAAGTTTATGAGTGAGAGTATTCTTCAAGACATTATTTTTTTTTTTTTTTCAAATATTTAGATTCTAAAAGGGCCAATTTTTTAATGTTGACTTCTTTGACTCAGCGGAAGATGTGCGATCTGCCCCGACTGTAATAATGCCTATGTTCTCAAATTTTGTATTAGCAACCTGTTAGTTAAAGTTTAATTTTCAAAAGAAATTAATATTTTTTTAAATTAAAAGGAAAAATATTCGATTTCTCGAAAATTTACAACTTGGACATTGGCCTTTAAGAACCAAGGTAGGCTTGAATCGAAACCATCAAATTGATTCAACAGTTCCAACATAGCGTTCCCCTCCGGAGTTGGAGTCGTAACGCTTTGTGCCAACTGAGTCAATCTCATCAATAAATACAACCGAAGGTGCGTGTTCCTCGGTGACGCGGAATAGTTCTCTCGCGAGCTTGGGACCGTTCGCCGAGGTTTACTTTTGAATCAGCTCACTTCCCACGACACGCAGGTAGGTCGCAGATGTTTGATTTGTCACAGCTTTGGACAGCAAAGTCTTGCCAGTACCCGGAGCACAATAGAGAATAACTCCCTTTGGAGTTTTAATTCCCATCTCTTCATAGTACTCAGGATGAGTCAGGTGCAACTCTACGGATTCCTTGATCTCTTAGATCTGAGTGTCCAGACCACCGATATCAGCATAAGTCTCTTATGGAGCCTTCTCCAACTTCATAATAGTGACCATGGGATCCAGTATCATCGCCCAACACGCCCACAACAGCGTGAACTTTGTGATTAAGGAGAATCGTGCTACCGGGTTCGAGCTGATCCTTACCGAAAAATGACAAAATGCTAACATAATATTCGCTCCTAACGGAAGTCGAAACAATTGCATGATTATCATCGATAATAATTTCTTCCAAATTGCCCACAGACATGGGTGTTCCTCTCAGATCACCGACCGCCCCTCCTCATTTTCTCGTCCTTTGGTTGCAATGGCTCCTGATTGAACTCGTCCTCCATCATGTTCGTAACGAACATAAATCCATAGTCTTATTTCGGCATACTATTTATATATTGAAATAGTCTCCGCGTATTTTAAGCGAGCTTTCAAAAATTTCTAAATGCAGCAGAAGATATCATTCGTATTTAAAAATTCACTGTAAAAATGTTACAATTTTGATATTTCAGAAAAATTCTCGATTCGTCTATGTATTTATTCATTTCTCATCAGTATTCCAGTTTCATAAAGGAATAATAAGCATTAAGAAAAAACATCACTGAACTGAAATTAAAGCTTTATAAAAAAAATTAATTTAATTTTGACCGTTATTTTTTTCAATATCTGAAAAACAAAATAAATTCCCAATAATGAATGAGAACAAAAACAAGCAACTGATATTTTGTGAGTAATTTTTTTGTATATTCACGAATGCCTCCGTTTTATCTCTTCGTTTTTGCATTTTGAAGGCTTGAATTTCATTTTAATAACCAAAGGCTATAAATCAAAATTATTATTGCATCTTTCCAGTGATATATTTAAATTCAAGCATGTGGCGGGTGTGGCGTTAGGGGGTCTTCTCTCTATAATGTATGTATTTTTAATATGAATATATCTCCCGACGACACAAAGGATCCTTGGTGGGGAAAATTTGAGCCTCAAGGGGATGCTGCCCGTGTTTGCCGTGCCGAACTCCACATTCACACTGTTGATTTGTATACTTTTTTGGTCCTGATGATGATGGCTGGGATCATCTTTCTCTAAGGAAGGGACACTTTTTCCGGCTTTCTGTTATGATATGATTTATGTTTCCAACAAACACACCTGTATACACATATTCATCCCTGTTTTACACACCGTTGCAAAGTCAATAGGGAGGATGATAATTTTTTTTTCGAAATTTGTGGCAACAAAATGTCGATTTATTTTAGGACAACCAAGTTTTGTTTAGCATTGGGGGGTTGTGGCTTTAATAACATGATTTGGCTTTAAAATGATTTTCGCATAAATATTCAGCAGGAGCCATACCGGGCCATACACCATTGTTGTTGTTATATTTGTGAGTTAAACCTGTTTTTGGGTTTTTGCTGAAAGGTTGAAAGGAACATTTTATTGGTCGGAGACACCCTCTCCGGAAACACTGAATGGTCGTTAGTTTTAATTTATGAAAAATTTATTGCATAATAATTTTATGGCTGAGAACTTACTGTTTCCTGGCTTTGTTGTTTGTTTGTTCGGGTGCTATTATATAGAGTTGGCTCCCCTTTGGATGGTTTGTGCGTGTGACAATATGCACCTGGGGTTTTGCACCCTATACACTTACAGTTCGGATTGATGTTGGAGTCCCCATCATCATCATCAATGTTGGGGGTGGTGTTATAAATTTGTTGAAAATTAATTGAGATTGAACCGGAAGAGTGGGGCTTTTTAATGGGCCTTTATAAAATGCACGCAAATAAATTGTATGTATAAGTATATGTATATGGATGTATTTTGCCAAAGGACCATAACAGAGGTCCACTGAGTCGTGAAATTGCCAACGAATATAAGCATTTTGGTGTCATTTTGTGAATGCTTTTCTGCCTCAATGGATGGAGGTATTTTTATGACATTTAATGTTCTCAATTTCAATTATAATGACCACAAACAGGATGCGGGGAAACTGTGAATGGGCATGCTTTATGGGCAGTTTTTTTTTTTTTGTTGTGCATAACAGAACGGGATGTTTACAAAGTGCATTGCACATGAAAGAGCTTTTGCTATATTCGATATTCTTTTGGGTAAATGGAATATATGAAAAACCACTAATGGCTCATAATGGTGAATCAATTTTTATTTGCGGTTACTTTTTCCTTAGAAAAATAATAATAATAAATTATTAGGTAATGTACGTAATTAAGGAACAATATAAATTTTAGAAAATTTACAACGGTTAAAAAGAGAAGGGAAATATAAAAATAAATCATTAGATATTTATTTGATAGTTGAAATTGTCTCAGTAAAAGAACTGTACCAAAATTATTCTATCTAGAAGGTAAAGGAAACTTCGTCGGAAAATGGTTATCAAATTGCATTTTTCTATCGAACACATTTTATTTCAGTACCCATCCGTTCGGGTGAACCCATTTTTGTATTTTAATTATAAGTAGGGCCCAGATTTTTAGGAAAGTAAAATGACACCTTATTGAAGAAGGAGGTAGGTAATTTTGTTTTTTTTATTTAACAAATTGTTCACATTTCGTTTTGTATCTATTGCAAACGAGATTATCAATTTTGGCCTTGGCTGGTGGTCACTTTTTTCTGGATCCTTACTTACTTACTTACTTAAGGTGGCGCTACAGTCCGGGGTGGACCAGGGCCTCAACCAACAAGCTTCTTCCAGCCGGCTCGGTTTCTAGCTAGCTGTCTCCAGTTTCGCACGCCAAGTTGGTTGAGGTCCTCTTCCACTTGCGTGCGCCACCTTTTACGCTGTCCACCTCTACTGCGTTGTCCCACGGGGTTGGATTCAAAGACTTTCCGGGCCGGAGCATTGGTGTCCATTCGCTCTAGATGACCCAGCCATCTCAGTCATTGGCTTTTCACTTTTGTGGCTAGGTCGGTGTCGCTGTACAGCCCATACAGTTCGTTGTTGTATCTTCTTCTCCATTCCCCATCTATGCAGACGGGACCAAAAATCACCCGGAGAATTTTCCTCTCAAAACAGCCTAACGCGTTCTCATCCACTGTTAGCAGTGTCCATGCCTCTGCACCATACATCAGGACCGGGATGATAAGCGTCTTATACAGGGACAGTTTAGTTGCTCGAGAGAGGGCTTTGCTCCTCAATTGCCTTCTTAGCCCAAAGAAACAGCGATTGGCAAGAGTAATTCTTCGTTTGATCTCAGCGCTGGTGTCGTTCGCTGAGTTTATAGATGTTCAAAGGGTAGACATGTGCATTCAAGAGGACACAAGCGTCCACAAGCTTTGTTTCAAAGCGAACCTCTGTCTATCAACTCCTACTCTCACCTCCCCGCGGTGAACATCGGGTGCCTAGTACCTTTAACTGAAGATGGGGTTCCAATCCCTGTGGACGGTTTTAGGGGGCAGCAAACGAGAGAGGGGGGGAGGAGTGTTCCCACTAAGGCACTTCTCCTTCATCCAGGCGGCAGCGGAAGAATTCTCAAGATGGAATCAACGGTGGCGTCTACAGTTCCAGTTAGGCTGAACTACTTAGTGAACACCTTATACGGGCTACTACGACATATTCGGAGCTCAGGCCTATAAGGAGCGGTTAATCCGGCTCCCCGCCCTTGGAGTTATATATATAGGGGCTGGTCCTCCAGGTTGGGGGTCGTGCCGTCGGGGTGACTTCCCGGCCACGTAAAGCTATTTTAGTTGCGAAGCATCAACAAGCCTCGGATACGGACGGATTTACTGTTGACGAACCTAGCAAACGAAATAAGGACAACGAACTTCGGATCTGCACGTGGAATGTTCTGTCTCTCTATAGACCACGTGCAGCCGAACATTTAGCGGAGGCCCTAGACTGCTACAAAGCAGACATCACCGCCATCCAAGAAGTGCGATGGGATGGGCCGGGCACAAGAAAACTGAAAGACTGCGATGTATACTACGGTGACTGTTACCGACCACAAGGGCAGCGTCTTTTTGGATGTGGATTTGTTGTTAGAGGCAGACTGAGGCAAGAGGTCTTGAGTTTCAATTATGTGAACGAGCGCCTCACGACAATTCGCATCAAGGCTAAATTCGCCAACATCAGCCTGATATGCGCGCATGCCCCCACAGAGGAGAAAGATGACGACACCAAGGACGAGTTCTACGAGCTCCTGGACAAGACATATGAGCAATGCCCTAGCTATGACATTAAAATTGTCTTGGGTGATTTTAATGCCAAACTAGGAAGAGAAGACGTCTTTGGTGGCACAATCGGAAGATACAGCCTGCACGACACCACCTCCGATAACGGACTCAGGCTAATCGACTTTGCTGCGGGGCGAAACGTTGTGGTAGCTAGTACGCAGTTCCCGCATCTCGATATTCATAAGGGGACATGGCGAATTCCTGGTCAATCAACCGCCAACCAAATTGACCACATTGCGATCGACGCAAGGCACTCCTCCAGTATCAAGGATGTCCGAACGTTCCGAGGAGCCAACGTTGACTCGGACCACTACCTCGTTGTAGCAAAGGTAATGCTACGGATATCCAGACCAAAGCCAAAACAGGGAAATACTGTCAGGAAGTTCAACGTCGGACGGCTACAGTCGCAAGAAATCGCCAGGTCCTTTTCCGATCGAGTCTCTCGCGCCCTCTTAACTAGTCCTTTGCCGCCAACTGCAAACATCGAGAACCAGTGGAAAAACTGCCAGGAAGCCATCAGAGATGCCGCCTCTGACGTGCTGGGCTTCGCACGACCACCACAGCGAAACCCCTGGTTCGACGAGGAATGCCGGCAAGTACATGCAGCCAAGCAACAGGCATACAAAGCGGCGCTGCATAGAAGGACCAGAGCTGCTCGCGAGCTCTACGAGCAGAAGAGGAAAGAGGAACACAAGCTTCTCAGAAAGAAAAAGAAAGAGCATGAGAAGCGCGCGATCGAGGAATTAGAGGGATGCCACTGCAGGAATGAAGTTCGGAAGTTTTACCAAAAAGTAAAAAGAACCTCCCAAGGTTACAAACCCCGAACCGAAGCCTGCAAGGACGATCAGGGGAACATCGTGGTGGAAACGCAGTCGGTGCTGAGGATATGGAAAAATCATTTCTGCAAATTGTATAACGGCGATGACGAACCGAATTCCGCTACCATGCAAATTGCACCATTCAACCTGGACGACGTAGGCCAACAATTCCGTCCACCCGATCTTGACGAAGTGAGGATAGCCATATCTAAACTTAAGTCCAATAAAGCTGCTGGAGCTGATGGCCTTGCGGCTGAGCTATTCAAAGCGGCTGGCGATGAATTGGTTAGGAGTATGCACCAGCTCATCTGTAAAATATGGTCGGAAGAAAGCATGCCCGATGAATGGAACCTCAGTATTGTTTGCCCGATCCTCAAGAAAGGCGATCCTCTGGACTGCACCAACTACAGAGGCATCAGTCTTCTTAATATCGCCTACAAGATCTTCTCTGCCGTACTTTGTGAACGCCTGAAGCCATTCGTCAACAACCTGATAGGTCCATATCAGTGTGGCTTTAGGCCAAGGAAGTCCACCATCGACCAAATATTCGCACTACGGCAGATCTTGGAGAAAACCCAGGAGTTCCAAATCGATACCCACCACCTTTTTATCGATTTCAAGGCCGCGTATGACAGCATCTATAGAGACGAGCTATATAGAGCAATGTCTAGTTTTGGCATCCCTGCCAAACTCGTCCGTTTGTGCAGGATGACGATGGAGAATGCACGCTGCTCCATCAAGGTCGGCAAAGACCTCACCGACACCTTTGATGTCAAAAAAGGTTTTAGGCAAGGCGACGCGCTGTCATGCGACTTCTTCAACATCGTTCTTGAAAGAATAGTGCAAAACTCTCACGTCAACACCAGAGGCACAATCTTTCAAAAGTCCGTCCAATTACTCGCTTACGCTGACGACATTGACATAATCGGACGAACAAAGCGTGATGTCAGTGGTGCTTTTGTGAGCATTGAGAAGGAAGCCAAGAAGATGGGTTTAACGGTGAATGAAAGCAAAACAAAATATATGCTGTCCACAAGAAAGGACACCCAACACCGACGTCTCGGACAGAACGTCACTATAGACAGCTATAATTTTTCTGGATCCCCTCAATGCAAAACTGGGTCTCAAATTCTTGATTTTATGTTAAAAGGAAAGGACTATGGTTTTAAACGGTTTAATACGACTCTTTTAATAGCTTGATGTGAAAAAATGGAAAACGATCTGATTTCTTGATCAAAATATGAGTATGTGGACAAAAATTAAAATCGGAGCGGTTCTTAAAAAAGAATATATTTTTATACAAAATACTTAAACAATTCTTAGGTAAAATGTTGGTACTTTTATATGTATATGTAAATCTTAAGTATTTATTAATACGCATATAAAAAAAAAAATTTCAACAAAAATCGTTGAGCCGTTTTTCGATATCGCATTTAACTTTGAAACTTTTTATAAATTTAAAATTATGTTCAATAATTTTATTTCAACCGCTTTGGTTTTGAAAGATATTAAGTAGTTATTTTTTTTACATCCAAATAACATTGTTTAAAAGAATTGCGTACACAATACTATTTATATTTTTATAAACCTCTGCATAAAAAAAATTAAACTCAGTTTTAAGAAAACGAAAATAAGAGAATGGTCATTTTGGAGTAACTTTAAATAACCGTATTTTGAAAATGGTTTTTTACTGAAAGATAGCCCTAACTAAAAGAAATTAATTGATTTTTTTTTAAGAAAAGTCTTCGAGCCGTCTTGAGAAATACGATTATGTAAAATAGCTAGGAACGATTGTATGGCATGTCTGAAGGAAAAGCCTTCTGAATTCTTGAACAAAATATAAATATAAATATAAATATAAATATAAATATAAATATAAATATAAATATAAATATAAATATAAATATAAATATAAATATAAATATAAATATAAATATAAATATAAATATAAATATAAATATAAATATAAATATAAATATAAATATAAATATAAATATAAATATAAATATAAATATAAATATAAATATAAATATAAATATAAATATAAATATAAATATAAATATAAATATAAATATTTAAAATTCGTTGGTGTGGATTTCTTAAACATTTACAGCCTTATTCATAAACGCATCATAGCTTATGCATAGTGCAATGCACTCGTTATAATGCATCTGAACGCAAAAACCTTATTCATAAAACTTATGCAACGTTACATAGACTCATTATAAGCTAAACGAGTTTGGAGGTTGAATAGTGGCAACATAAGGATATTTTAGTATCAAAATGTCACTAGCACACACAAAAGTGAAATATTTTGATATGCGCACATATACATATCTATACCTATTCTTCCCAAAAAAAATTTGAGCAAAGAAATAATGAAATAAAACAACAAAACAGATTATTTTCTCAAAAAAACTAATTTTCTTTTATTTATGCACGTATGTAAATGCGTATCTACTATAAACAATACAATAACACAATGAAAATAGAATAGAAAAAAAAAATAGAGAAACTAAAAACAATCCAACCGGTCGGTGGCGGCAGCGCAGCAGGAAAACCGGGGGATGTTTTTTTTTTTTTATAAAAATTCACTGAGAGTAAAGGAATGGAATTGCTATGAGTTTTTATCGAAACTTTTATTTTTTTTTGCTAAAAATGAGTACACAAGAAAACTACAAAATTATAATATTATAGACACAGAAATTGAAAAGACCGAACTGGAAGCATTTTTCTTTTATTGATTTTTCACAAACAGCTGATGTTTGTTTATGTGAAGTTGAAGTAAAACGTAATAAATTTCCTCTTTGTGGTGCTTTATTTGACACAAGCGTTGCATAACTAAAATGGATGGGGAAATTTTTTATGAATAAGGATTTATGTAACGTTACATAGTGGCTACATAAATCTTTATGCAGTGCATAACTATTCATCTGTTTAGCGCATTCTAGTGAATAAGTTATTTTATATACCCAACTATTAAAATTGCTTCGCATTTCAGACATTATAGTGTTATTTGTTTCTCTAGCGCACCAATTACCCCTCTGATGTGAAGAAAATACCTTATTGGAGCATTATTGATTCCTTAAATATTTTCTGGTGCAAATTATATCAGCTCGATAGAAACGATATACCAATGATTCTTAATCTCTCTATATTGTTCTTATGAAATGACGGAGCTTTCGCTTCTATAGTCATCCTGTAAAAATTTTATACAATCTCTATGTTAGTTTCTGTTACTTGCTAAGTGCAGCCACAAACCATTTCTGCTATACTAGTGAAAACACAAACCACTTCTGGTATACTAAAGATTATAGAGTATATAGTGTGGATAAAGTGCATAAGTTTTGTTTTCATCGTAAATGTATTCTTCCCTGGCCGAGCGGCTAGTGTGGTGGACTTTCAGTGCGAAAGGACCATGGTTCGAATCTCACAGAAACCTTGTAATTTGTATAACTTAAAAAATATCTAATAAATTCTAAGATTGAATTTCAGATGAAAACTTTTAAATAAAACATCAGCAAATAAATAAAATAAAATAAAAAATATAAATAAATGTTAATATAAATGAATTGTGAAATATTTTTTTTATTTTTCACCTTCTATAAGACCTTTAAATTGAGTCAAGTAAGCAACTGAATTTAGTCCATAAAGGTCCAATAGGAACTTAAAAAGGCCGTCCTTTTAATTCTATGGACTATTATAAAATGCTTTTATGATTGCAAGAAATGATTATGAGAAGCTTCTTTGGATGATTATAACGCCAAAAATTGCTAGTTGGGTAGCTATGTATCTATGCATGTAAATAATTTTTTTTAAACATTTTGTGTAAAAATAATGGAAGGTATGCAAAGTTTAAGTATAGGAATTTTTGTATTAATTCTTAAATAAGAACTAAATTTTTAAAAAAATATCAATCTATTTTTGAAATTCTAAATTATATTTTATGAAAATTTCGATATACACGTAGCAGACAGAAAATTGTTTTCAAAAAGAATATGAATTTAATTAAAGAATATGAATAATTTATCAAAATTTGTTATTCCGTTTTCAAGGAAAACAAAAAAAATATTTATTTTGGACACATTAATTGATTTTGAATGTATAGATTTTATTCAAGCTGGCTCTGTCGTGCCAACGAGTCCGTACCGATCCTAAGTTGATCGTGCAAGGGGTGGATTGACCACCGATCCATTTGGATATTTTGCCAATCTGAAATCCAACCGAGCACAATGGACCAGATGGCTCGGTCGTGTAGGGCCCAGGTGCGGATTCAGGAATCCAGTTTGGGGGGGCGGGGGGTCATGAAATTTTATCATCAATAAGAAGTGCTTAGCAAAAGCTAATCATGGCTTCATTCCAGTCGAAGGCTTGATCAGGGAGAAGCTTAAGGCTTAATCGGACTCCCACTTATATGTAGTTTGAGCTAAAAACTTTATTCATCAACAAGATTTAGCTTCACTTCATACTTTTAGGAAAATGATGATAGACTAAGAGCCCACAGCAGATTTTGGGTGTGAACGATAGCAAAAAAAGAAGTATAGGCGTCGAAAGCTCCATTAAAGACTATTAAAAAAATCAAAGTCTTGCAGTCCACAACTGGGGCCTTTGCGAGTAACAGTGCATCGAAAAAAAAATATGAATGCAACTTCGAGGATAATCATGTTAGCCGAAATTGGTTTTCACACCTCCCTTGAGAAGCTCCTCGGATCACATATCAAGGAATCTGAGACCATTTGAGTGTATAGTTCGCTCTACCGGACCGTTTAAAAAATTCAAAATTCTAAGTGAAAAACGGTTTTTTTAAACAGTCTGGCAGGGCGAACTAAACACTCAAATGATCTCAAATTCCGTGATATGGGATCCGCGGAGCTTATCTAGGGAGGGGTGAAAACCAATTTCGGCTAACACGATTTTCCTCGAAGTTGCATTCATATTTTTTTTTCGATGCACTGTTTCTCGCAAAGGCCCCAGTTGTGGACTGCAAGACTTTGATTTTTTTAATAGTCTTTAATGGAGCTTTCGACGCCTATACTTCTTTTTTTGCTATCGTTCACACCCAAAATCTGCTGTGGGCTCTCGGTCTATGAGGATAAGATAAACATACGATTATTTTGAGAGGAAGAAATATAGGTCCCTCAATTCTGTCCGTCTATAAGTTTGTCTACACCTCGACCCACAGACTAAGACACAGAAGCCACTGTCTTTTAATTTAACAAGGAACTTTGGGTTTCTATTCCTAGGTGGTTCCTTAAAGAGGTGAAGTTGCAACAACTTTTTTAACTCATTGTTTATAATATGTACCAGCCAATAACAAAAACTTTTAAACCTACGAATTTCTATGAAATAAATTCAAAATTATCTCCAGGAACACAAATGCTGCCTTCTAATATTTATAGTGCAATCGATTGCCTTTAAATAGCACTCTGAAGAATTAACATTAAATTCTTTTATATTTACAAAAAACTTCGACAACAATTCTCGTTTCCAAAATATTCACTTCAATCCATTAAAAAAATGTCACTTTAAGAGTTTTCCTCATGAATCCTACAAACTAAAGCTGTTATAAACGACCCTCAAAATAGTCTGTTCCACTTCCGAAAATCCTTTATCTAAATACTTAAAGTTTTCGATATGCAATATATTTAAAACTTCTATCTCTAACACGCAATCTAAGCAACTTTCGAAAATTCCAAACTTTCTCACTCAAACTATTTTCCAAACTTGCAAGTGGCACAACATTTGACTCTGACATACCTTTTTAATAAAAAATAAGTACTCTTATATGTGTTTCCGGTCACATTTCAAGGACCAGCCCAACGATGACTATGACTATGACGACGACCGACGCGACGTGACGACGACGAGACGTGCCTGGAATTTAACAACACCATTTGAACAAGGGAATAATGCACCTTGCTTGCTATAGATCCAAAAAAAATGTCAGTATCGTTTTGTACCTTGTATACCGCAACACAATAAGGACAAGAGTAGTACCTATTGTTGAATAAAAATAAAAATAAAAACAAAAATAAAAGTTTTATTGTTCTCAGTGAATTGATGACATTTATGTGTTTATCCATATCCCGCACCCTCTCATAGTCTCAAAACAAATAAAATCCCGATGGAAGTTCTCAGCTAGAAAATCACAACTTTTTCCACAGCCAAATTCAACAATTCAGACCCAAAAGTTGAACCAAAATAAAAGCTTTGGTTGTCCCACGACTGACCGTCTTGTTGGCGACGCGACCGACAACTACAAAGGGACATAGGACAACTTACGGTATTCAAACGAAAGTCAAAAACGATTTATGAAGGTTGACAACCGTTTTAAATTTCTACAAAAACATTTCCCTCAACGATTTTTGCAGAGAACAGAGGAAATTTAAGTAATCGATCGGCCCACTTTAAAGAAGCTCCAAACATCCGGTTGGCCCCCATGAATAGTTAAGGTTGCGTCCTTCCGTTTGGCTCTGTGAATTTATTTACATTGTTTTTCTTTGTGTCTGTTTCTCGTCGTAAAGCCACCGCCACCGTCGCGTCGCCATCATCCTGGGAAAATGTAGGTATTATTTGCAGTGTTTTTGCTGATTTAACGTCGAAACCGTTGTTTTCTCAGTTTGGCGGGGAATAAATCGCGAAAGTACCGTACCGTTCCTGAGGAACTAATTAAAAAACTCATTCTTCTAGGAGTTTTCTCTCACTTTGTAGAAACTTTGGTGGCGATGATGGCCATGATGATGGCGACGACGACGACGACTAGAACGACGAGGACAGCTAAGTACGTGGGCAAATTATTTATTCGGCTTTTTGTTTGTAGTTCTTGTCCTTACACTTGGGGCCTTGTTGCCTCCTCGAACTTAATGCAGAACATCTCCACCAAAAAACGAGAGAAATCAACTTTTTATTGGAAAATGGTTGGACTAGACAAACGGGATGCAGTAGAACAAGATATCCTATCCCGATGGGGATGCTATACACCCTGGCTGATGATGCTTTAAAAAAAAAACTAATTCTTCATTTCGGAAGCCGACCCTTGTATAATATGGCCTCACTCATGTTGAAAGTCGTAATTTATTTATGCTGTAGCTATATCGAAGGAAGAATTATTTATTGCTCTGAGCCTTTGGAGTTTTCATTCTCCTGCTCAACCGGAAGAGAAAAAAACTACCGAAGGACGAATAGTCTGGCCATCTGTGACTACGAGGTTGTGCTGCTGTTTGTGATGCTTATACCATCAGACAGAGCTAGGCCATGGATAATAAGTATCTGTGTGATGTCGCATAAACAACAATGAATCCATTTATTCATCGAGATGATGTATCTTTTCCTTGATATCAAACAATCTGAATATTGCTGTTTAAATATTTATCGGATGGGAAAAGGGGGAGGGGGAATTGAAATGTAGACTAATAAAGTCTTTACAAAGAGGAAAACTTTGCCAATTTCAATTTGAAGTTGAGTAGTTCCGTATATTTTTTGGTGAGGGGAAGGATTGTTTTAAAATACATAAATGTCAGAGAATTAATTTCGATGAAATTAAAAAGCCATCAGTTAAGGTCTTTATGAGTATTTAGAAGTCAATTAAAGACTTATTTCGTAAAGTGTTGACTTGGAAAATAAAAGTATTTAAACAATAAAGTTGATTTATAAATTTGTTAAACGTTTAGTTATTGAAGAGTAAGAATTATATCTAACAAAATTAAATACAGGGTCATCCATTTTGTGGCTCAAAGTAAATTTAATTAAAACACATTTGTGATTTAAATTCGATACAAAAAAAATATGTTAAAATATTTTCATTCTGAATGGAACATAGCATTACTCAAACGTCTTTCACGTGAATTCTTGCAGGAACTAATTTTCGATCGGGTGATTAATAGTTCGACCATTACTTGACGAACATTCCTTTTCAAAGCTTCAAAGGTTTTCCCAAAAACACGATCCCTTGCATTGTAAAAAAATAAACTAAATCCAGCGGTAACAAATCACTCGACATTGGTGGTCAGATCATATCGCCCGAACGCGAAATAACTCGTTCGGGCAATTCTTCTCACAAAGTCACAAATAAGGTCTTGCCGGGTTAGGCTGTGTGGCATTTTTCAGGCTTAACCACTTAGGGCTGCTTTTTCAAAAGTTGACAAAAATCTATTATCATCGATGTGCGACACTAAAATAGAGATGGTGCCACAACGGAATTACACTTTGAATAACTTTCACTATCAAAATTGTAAAAGTGTCATAACTGAAAAGGCCCTCAATTTGGTCCCTGCATTAACTCACCAGATTAGGTGCGAGTTAACTCGGAGTTAATTTTGGAAATTAATTGACTGAAAAACACGCTCATGGAGTTAAGTCAGGTTTGTACCAGAGACCTGGGACCTTATACAGGCTACTACATACCTCGTACAAATACAAATATTTATTAGGAGCTCAGGCTCATAAAAAGCGATTCACCCTGCTCCCCGCCCTTGAAGTTATATTATAAGGTTGTGATCCTTCAGGTAAGAGGTCGTATCCACGTAAAGTTTTTTTGTTTCGAAGCACAACAAGTAATGGATATGGATGGATTAACTGTTGAAAAGCCTTGCAAATGAAATAAGGGCAAAGAACATCGGGCCTACAAGTGGAAGGTTCTTTCTCTCTATAGACCACGTGCAGTCAAATTTAAGCAGAGGATCTAAACTGCTACAAATCAGATATCACCGCCATCATAGAAGAACAATGTGATGGGCCTGGCAAAAGAAAACTGAAAGACTGCGACTTACTACTACTACGGTGACTGTTACCGACAGCAAGAGCAGTGTTTTATTGAAGTGGATTTGTAGTTAGAGACAGACCTAGGCAAGAAGTCTTGAGTTTTTAAACTATGGGGACGAGCGCCTCAAAACAATTCACGTCAAGGCTAAATTCGTCAACATTAGCCTTGTATGCGCGCATGAAGACAGATAATGATATCAATCTCGAGTTCAACGAGCTCATAGACAAGACATACATATGAGTATAATGCCTTAGCTATGACATTAAAATTGTCTTGTGTGATTTTAATGCCAAACTATGAAGAGAAGACGTCTTTGGTGGCATAATCAGCATATATAGCCTCCATGACAGCACCTCCAATAAAGGCTCAGGTTAATCTAATGTTGTGAGGGGTGAAACATGTGAAACAGCTAAAACGCAGTTTCCACATTTCGAAATCCATTAGGGAACAAGGCGATATCCTGGTCAAACTGCCAACCAGATTGACCACATTGTGAGTGATCGATACCAGGCCTTTCTCCAGTATCAAGGATGTCCAATCGTTCCCAGGAACCAACGTTGACTCGGACCACTATCTCATTATATCCAATGTCGTGCTACGGATAACCAGACCGCATCCAAATCAAGAAAACACTGTGGGAAAATTCGACATCGGACAGCTATAGAAATCACCAGGCCTGATTGAGACTCTCAAACCCTCTTGAGCCAGCGGAAGAATTGCCAGGAAGCCATCAGAGATGCTGCCTCTGACGTACTGGACTTCACACGAAACCCATCGTTCGACGAAGAATTCTGGCAAGCAACCAAGAAACAGGCGTACTAAGCGGCGCTACATAGAACGATTAGAGCTCCTCGTGAGCTCTACGAGCAATAGAGGAGAGAAGAACACCTGCTTCTCAGAAACAAGGAAAAGCATGAGAAGCACGTGATTGAGGAAATAGAGGGTTGCCATTGCTGAAATTATTAGTAAAAATTTTACAAAAGGTAAAAAGAATCTCCCAAGGTAACAAAGCTTAAACCAAAGCTTCTATAAGGACGATCAGGGGAACATGGTGGTAGATTTACAGTCGGTGCTGAAGATATGGAAAAACCATTTCTGCAAATTGTTTAACGGTGATGAAGAATCAAATTCTGCTGCCATGCAAATTGCACCATTCAACCTGGTCGATGGCAATGTAGGCCAACAATTCCGTTCACCCGATCTAGATGACGTGAAGATCGCTATATCTAAACTTAAGTTCAATGAACTGGTTAAGAATAAGCACCAGCTTATCTGCAAAATATAATGGGAAGAAAGCATGCCCGGTGAATATAGGCTATTGATTATGTCCTAAAAAAACAGGGCAATAAGGAAGTAAGACGTTCATGGAATTTTATTTTTGTAACAATCTTCAAAGGGGTCATTGAAGATGAGAAAACCGCGGAGTGCTATTAGAGGGTACATTTTGGAGAGGGGGTGCAAAAGCACCCTTTTTGGTTTTTTGCATATAACTCGAAAACGAATCAAAGTTTCGAGATAATTCTCAGAATCTTTTTTGTAGAGAATAAAATGTACCATCGAAATGGATTTAAAAAAAAAAATTAAAAAATTTTTAGCTCGCTAATTTTTAGAAAATCATTGCAAAAAAATGTGAAAAATCGCATTTTCTGTTTTTTTTTTTTACTTATTTGCTTATAACTTTTTTACCAGCAGAGATAGGTATAGGCATTGCCCTATATAAAAGAAAGATAATTAAATTTTCTGTAAAATGAATTATTCAAAAAACTGTTTGGATACAAATCGACCGAGAAATAGTCGTTCAAACTAGGCTGATGTTAAGTTTTTAAGGCCTTATAAATGGCATTTTTGACTATTTTGATGGACTTGTTAGATTATACACTCAAACTGGGTGTATTAGGGAGTCATGACCAGTTAAGACAAAAATAAAAGTCAAATTTCATAGTTTTAAGGTGTCCATCTAATTTTGTAAAAATTTATAATAGTTGTCAAAATCAACACACTTGCTTTTACAAAGCCGGGTTTTGAGCACATAATTTCAGCATTCTTTGATCAAAAGAAAGGCAATCTTCTGGACTTCACCAACATCAGAGAGGCATCAGTCTCCTTAACATCGTATACAAGATCTTCTCTGCTTAACTTTGTGAACGAATAAAGCCAGCCATTTGTCAATAACCTGAGAGGTTCATACCAGTGTGTCAGGAAAAGCGACCATCAGATCGACCAAATATTTACACTACGGCAGAATTAGGAGAAGCTCAGGATTTTCAAATCGATACCTACCACCTTTTCATCGCTTTCAAGGCCGCCTATAAGAGCATCTATAGAGATAATTACTGGTAAGAGCATTGTCAAATTTTGGCATCCCTCAATCCCTCCCAAACTCTTCCGTTCGTGCAGGATGATGATGGAGAAAGCACGGGGCACGCTGCTCTTTCAAGATTGGCAAAAACCTCATCGATACCTTTAATATCAAAAATGGTTTTAGGCGATCTGCTGTCCTGCGACTTCTTCAACATCGTTCTCGAAAAAACAGTGCAAAAAACTCTCATGTCAACACTAGAAGCACATTCTTTCAAAAATCCGTCCTATTACTCGCTTACTCTGACGATATTGATATAATCAGAAGAACAAAGCGTGATGTCAGTGGTGCTTTCGTGAGTATTGAGGAGAAAGCAAGAAGCATAGGTTTAACGGTGAATAAATGCAAGACGAAATATATGCTGTCAACTAGAAAGAACATCCAACACCGACGTTTCGGACTGAGCTTCACCTCATACATCTATATAATTTCGAGAAGGTCAAAGACTTTGTGTACCTACCTAGGCTCCGCTATCAACTCAGTCAATAATACCAGCACTGAGATCAAACGATGAATTACTCTTGTCAATCGCTGCTTCTTCGGGATAAAAAAGGCAATAATTACGAATCAAAGCCCTCTATCGAGCAACTACAGAATCCTTGTATAAGAAACTTACCACATCGATATTATTGTATGGTATGCCTGTGCCTATTAACATAGTGGATGAGAACGCTTTAGGCTGTTTTCAGAAGGATGCGGAAGAGAGAAGAGGATACGAAAATGAACTGGCACGGGCTGAAAACGACACTAACTACAAAAGTGAAAATCCAATGACTGCGAGGTGGGTGGGTCACCCAGAGCGAACGGATATTAATGTTACGACACGAAAAGTCAAACTCCAATCCCGTGGGAAGGCATATTAGAGAAAAACAGCGTAACAGGTGGCACATACAGTTGGAAGAGGACTACAACAAACTTGGTGTGCGAAACTGGAGACAGCTTGCTAGAAACCGAACCAGCTGGAGAAACCTCTTGTTTGAGGTTTTGGTCCATCCGACTCTAGTGCCACTTTTAGTCAGTAAGTAAGCTGCAGAACATTCTCAAAGTATAGTTTGGTTTGACGTTAAGTATGTGATTTGATCAAAGACGTCAAATCTTTACCACAAATTGGGTGAACTTTTATTTGCAAACAAACTCGAAAAACGATCCAAGCACCTACTTGTGACAAATAAGAGGAAAATTATTTGCAAACGATAGATTCCCTATAGCAAGCACTTTTCTTCCATTTCTTACCAATGAAAGATGCAATAAAAATCTTACTCGATATATTTGTTGTGCCGATAAATTCCTTAAGTACCTTCAATTAGTCATTCGTTTTCATCAAATTTCACTTTCTCGCATTATGAAGAGGTAAAAATATTATACTTGGAAAGGTAATGGAGACTATGGGAGGGTATTTTTGCAAAGAGAAAAAAATTGTTAGGTATTCATCAAAGACGAAGAGTTTTTTTGAAAATCAGCATCACTATTTAAAGGGTCTATCCCCATCCGTTTTAAGCCAAGTTGTTAAATTTATGGCGTTCTGTATTATTTCTTACTTCTGAATTAATCTTTCCTAGCACGTTCCTGAAATTTAACAACAGCATTAATTTTGAATATAAAATTTTGGCACCTGTGTCCATTTCTTGAATTTCTTCTTTCAAAATGCAAAATTTTATTTAGCTCTAGAATTAATTCTATTTTCAGCCTTCAGCAAAATAAAGAACCAATCATTAAATTCTGTACAAAGGGAGACAGCTTAAAGAGAAAATGAAAAATATCCAATTAAATTTCTCCAAACTTTTTCCTTTGAACTAATGTTTAACCATTAGAACTTGCAAATCATCAAAATAATACCTCTCCTTTTACTTCCGGGCATTTACATTGAACACCAAGTGCCAACATTTAGCAACAAAAAAAAATCTCATTTTTTTGGTCCCACGTTCAAGATAAAACATAAATATTATTTATTTCTAAGAATAATTGTCTTGGAAATGCGTTGACATAAATTTTCCAACAATAAACAAAATTTTTTCACACAAATACAAAGAAACACACGAAAAATAAACAAAAACAAAAAAATTACGCAAACATTTAAATTGAAAATAAGCACTTGCCAACGAATTCTCCCTTCGTGTCCCCAAAAATCCTGTTCAAAATCCAACACTCACAAAGAAGAAGAAAAATCATAGTAAAAATACAAACAAACAAAATACAAAATAAATCAAAAGTAACAACAATAAGTTAACTGTTGAACAGGAAAATCAAAAGGGCATTTTACACTTTGCTTTTGTTTGCTTATATTTTTTTTGTTCGGAGCTATGAACACGGTCAGAGAGAAAGTTACCTTCATCTTCATCATCATTAGCCCCGAGGGCAGTGGGTGGAAAAAAAAATAAATAAAATACTTCAGTAACAGAAAAAAGATTTCCCGGCGCAGGTTGAATGAAAAACACCTCTGTCCCCTGTCCACGAAAACCAAACAAGAGACCTGGAAAAAAGTACACAAACATATACTTCAACCATCCTTCATTGCAATCAACAACAATTTACATAATTTCGTCCAGTTCTGGGAGGAACGCAGAGTGCAGAACTGGAGTCGTTCTTGGAAATAGCACCACCATGTCCTCGTTCCAAAAGTCCTTGGGGCACAGTTTGTGTCCGTGCCAGATGAATGGTAGAGTTTCACCCAAAAACGCAATCATAAATCCGCTAGGTCTGCAGCATTTAGGTAACCTGCAAGCACCGCAGGGTTGATATCACAATTATCACTACGGAGAAGTAACCCAGGACAACAACTACAAGGGTGTGCCACATCCTATTGAAGAAATATGAAAGACGCCCTCAAGGTCTTACCGCAACTCCCTGCACCACACAATAGAACCGATCTGAGCGCAATAACAGAGATGGTATATATTTTCCCTAAGCGTTTCCCGGCACAATTCAAGGAACTGCTGCTTTTGAAGGGTAAAGAAATATTCTCTCCTTTTGTCTAAAGGTTGTGGCCTTGTCTTTATGGCCACCGCTTACTTTAAAGCCACCCCATAATAGTTCCGTCCTCCCCCCTTCGATGCTTCCAAAAGTGCCGGCAAAGTAATTTAAGCAAATTTCGAGCAGTTCATTGAGTTGTTAAAGCGATAAACTTCAAGGACTCCCCCGCTCTTTTTTGTATGTGTATCATGCATATGAGCCACTGTCATGCATAAATGAGCGTTATACACTGCCATACCTACTAAGCCTACACACAAAACGCTTAATATCACCCCCAAGGGGCTTTTTGCAACATTCACTCTGCAACCGTCTACCGGTTATGTTGAAAGTAACCAAATTGGATTGAAATTTTCAACTCTCCATCTCCAACCCGCCACAAACACCGTACTGGTAGTATTTCATCCCTTAATTTTTGGAGAAGGATAGAAGCAGACTGTGCGCGAAGATAATTAAAGACTGCAAGTGCTGTCCTAAATGGTTAATCAATAGCTTCGCTGGTAAAGTTCCGCAATTCATTGGAGTTAAAACTGGTGAACGATGAATTGGGGACACAAGGTTCGACGTAATGGTATTTGTGTTGCTGATATTATGGATGGGAATAAAGGCTGTCTGCTTGCCTGCTTGCTGATGGTTGTGCAATTTGTCTTTTGAATTATTAATGAAATTTTGCAGAGTGAGGCTCCCTCTTTCTCGTTTTTCTTTTGGGGCTTTCTATAGATTTTATATATGCATGTGTATGTGTGACAAGGATGATCGATTGTGTAATGATTGTGGATCCAATAGTAGGCTGGGTGGGGGTGTATAGGATTTTGTGAATAGAACAGTCTCCCCTTGTGTCGCAATCGCAAGCAAGAGCTCTCTGAACAATGGAATGGTGATATCTCGTGATTGAATTGAATCATATTGGCTCTGTCTACTGCCATTTTTGTAGATTAAGGAGAATCTCGTTTTTTTGTCTTCTCCTTCTTAGTCGTGCTTCATCCTATTCTTAATATCCAATCCTGAAAAATTGTCTTTAGGGAAAAATGAGGCAGAGATTTTACCGAGATTTTATTATAAATATTTGGGTTGGGTTGGATTGGTTTTTCTTTTGTTTCTCTTGGTGAAAAGATAGAATTATTCATTTGGGTTTTTTTTTTGCTTTCTAAAAAAAAAGATGACTTGACAAGATAAATGGGGTAATGGGTTATTAAGATGCGGGAAATATTCCCTAATTGATGATGCATAAGCTTGTGAAATTGGGTCATAATGGAATACGCTGATTAGAATAGAATGGAAAAATCGATGATTTTTTTTTGCTGATTTGTTTGATTAGCAAGATGCTGATTTATTTCAATTATAATTTTGTTTGACTGAAGGTTTTAAAGGGTGGTTTTACTTATATGCTGCCTAATATACATATAAGTTAAATGGTAACTTTTTGAATTAAGATTTGTGTATTTACATAATTGAATATTGTATGATATTATAATATTTTATATCCTAATTAAGCACAGTTATTTGACTTTTTAATTTGTAACCATAGTTATAAAAATTCAGAGTTTAATTGAACATTTTATATATGTGATGGGTTTTTCCATATAAAATTTGTTTCGTCTTCTGAGCTGGGTTATCGGTAAAATAGTGAGCTTAAATTTAACAGGATTAAATTTTATTTATTTAGAAGAAATAAGGGGTGCACCAACTTGAATTAAACAATGACCTTTGTAAGGATCCCCCTAATGCTAATATACATACATAATGATAAATACAAAACAAGGGCCTCACATTTCCATCAGAAAAATTTGAAACATTAATTTAAATGTATATCGTAGATTGGTAGCCGGTCACGCACATGAGAATCGAATATTTTTGACCTAAATAAAAGATATTGATCTGGCTTGGGGAAGCTAATACAATTGTGAATCTTTAGTAAATGGTTTGCATAAATGCTTCCTAGGTTAAATTATTTCAAGCTTTAGTGGCACATCAACTGACAGTCAAGTTCATGGGACTTATAGAGTTATTAGAATAATGCTGGGGTTGTTTGTCCTGTTGCATGTTTTCACAGCAATTAGTTAAGGAGCTCAACAGCTTAGAGTCCAATGCAATATATAGGACACATATTTTCCACCCCCACTTCCCCGAAAAGATGGTTGGTGCGTAGGACTGTCATTCCGAAGGTGTGGGTTCGATTCTCAGCCATGCCACATAAAAACAGAAATATTTTATCCGGGGTACTGCCTCATGCGAGGAACTGCTGACACATCCATAAGAGTATACTTGTCATGAATAAGTGCTTCTCATTTAGCCGTTTGAGCTCGACAAAAAACTGTAGGTCCCCTCCATTCCTGCCAACAACACGCACACAGGAATGGTTGAGAGGTGTAAGTCACAAGGCCCTGGCTCTCCACGAGCTGTGGCGCCACCCAATTTATTTATTTTATTCCCCGAAATGCAAAAAATAATTTAAATAGCATCCAACTTAGCTGGTTTTCGCAGCTTTAATCATGGGTTAAGCTTTTGTTACGGAAAGTTTAGCCACTGTACTGTACATATGTTATTCGAAGTGCTGATTACTTGAGGCGATTGAAGATTTAAAAAGAATCACTACTAAGCACCACTACCACAATCACCACTAATGAGCAGCAACGCTTTTTTTTCAGAAAGACTACTTGACCTGGAATTACAACAGAGATTAGGCTCAGATGATTGTAATTTTTTCTGATAAATTAAAATAAATTCAACTGGATGGACTTGATTGGAATAATTACTTTTAATATAATCTGAGCAAAGAGAAGTGATTTCAAAACCGTCATCACAGCAGAAAAGGTGCTATTATAGTTTGCTAGAATTAATTTGTTGTTAAAGTACCAAAAAGACTAGAAATAGCTAAAAAAAATGTCTCCGTAGAATTCGTAGTTTAAAGTTCAAATACACTTGAAAAAACTAAAAATCTTTGCTAGAAAGATCAACAAGGTTTTTCAACAAGGCAATGCCCTATCCATATATTTAACTCAAGTCGTTAAATCATTTTTTGCAAGCCAAAATGTTCACTTCCTGCCTTAGCCACCACATTTACCACACCTTAACATAATATTTTTCCTATGGGGCTGGCTCACCCGGAATTTTAACGAAGAAAGAAAGCAATACGATGGCAAGAAGACCTTTTTCACGCCTTAAGTTGACCTTGAGTGGAATTTCATTGAATCTCTTAGGACCCGTTGTACAAACGTGGCTAAAATTTTGATCCGTGGTTCAAATATTTGTATTTGCTGATTTTGGCGAAATTACTGAGGTTCAACGATGGTTTAAGGTTCCTTTATGTTATAGTAGCCAATTTAATACCTGAACCATCGCTGAACCTCAGTACATTCTCCGAAGTTGGTGTGTTAAAATTGCTGAACCACGAGTTAGATATTTGTATAACTGCCCCTTAGAAGCACTATTTAGGTGTCTAAAATATCGATTTTTCTAAAGATAATTTTGAAATCTGGTGGCTGCACACACTTATTAATAAAAACAAATAAGTCCACAAAATTAAAAAATTATATCTGCCTTTTTTTGTAAATTATTCTAACCCAATGACCCCAATGGTGGTGGAAGGCATGTGCCGTGTGTGCCACCGCACACGGCCCCGCACTAAGAGGAGCCCCGAAATGCCTGGAAAGGTCCTCGCGTTTCAAAGTCAATAATTTATTCGTGAATACATTTAATTGAACTCAGAACCTTGCACCACACTTCACAACCAAAACTCATTTTTAATTTTTTTTTTGTGTGTGTAATTTCAAAAGATTTACAGATATCCAAGTAGATAAGAACAGCGATTTTCAACCCTTAAAATGATATAATTCATTGCAAACTATTGCTGCAAGTAAACCCTATTTAATTGAAGACATTTAGTTGCTATAGAGATATCTAATGACCTAGGCAAAATTTAACCAAATTGGTCTTAAGCCAAGAGCCAACGACTTAAAAGTCAAGGCATTTGTGAAATTTAGTAAGTCCTATCAATGGATAGCCATTGAAGTGTTGAACCAGAAAGGAACCACTTGTCAGCCTACCTGAACAGGTGACGAACAGGTATAGAATTTGGGCGCAGGGACATAAGGCCTAGGGGCATAACGCCCAATTTTTGTCTCTGGGGATAATGTCCCAGCTAAGTGAGACCCAAGCCCCAAATATTGCTGCTAAAAATGGGACGCAAATCCAAATTTTCTTAGAGCCACAGAGGAATAAAGAGTTTTCGATAATTTTTGTGTTTTTCAAAACTTCTTTAAATCCAGATTCTTTAAATGCAAAAGACACTTTGCATACATCCCAAGTCCTAAAGTGTGTCCAAGGAGGGGGGTTGCAGGGGGGCACCATGCCCCCCCCCCCCAACTAGCACTGATCTTACTTACACTTGCCTTGCCTTACATAAATACTGTACTGACACCCCAGCATTATGGTGAATAAATAGTAAGGTATGTATTTATGCAACCCCCCTGCTTGGCCGCACTATAGAATTTGGGGTGGGTGCGAGGTTGGGTGAATGCAAGTTCTCTTTTGCATTTTAAGAATCTGAATTTAGAGAAACTTTGAATTTATCCTATCCATTTATTTTATCCTATCCATTTTATTGAATGAGTCTTCTTTGCATTTGGTGATTCTTATTACTCTTGAGTCTCACTTTAGGTAGGACTTAAGCCCCAAATTCAATATCGGCTTTACGACCCACTCCAGTGGGACATTAGCCCCAAAATCTAAAATTGGGCGTTATGTCCCTACGCTGACGTAAAGGTGTGAATAGAATGATGTAAGTCAAGCTTTGTGCGTAACGTTGGTAATTTAAACCCAAATAGGTAAGAGTCAGTTCTTAGCTCTTTGTTTGTTACAAAAGTGGTGGCAAACAAGATCAAAAGTGGAATTTATGGAACTTTAAGTCAAGTCATTTTGCCTAAAAGTTGATTGAAAGCCATTCGTTTCGACAAAAATTCCTTGAAAACCCAGCAAAAATACCTTCAAAGCCCCGACAAACTTTTAACGTGTGACGTTGCATTTTAAACCCTAACTGGAAGTGATTTTGTATGAATGCCATTTCTTTCGAGATGTCCTCATGAGTCTCAGTTCAAACAGCCAGGTGGAAACTCCTTCAGGAACACCCTGAGAAACTGTTTTTTTTTTAATTTGTTCAACGTTCTGGGAAAAAATAACAACAGATTAAGAAGTGCCTCATTAGACATTGTGAAACAAGTCTTCAAAGGTTTTGTAACACAATATAAATTTTCATGTACAAAACTTTTCTTGTATCACTTCTTTTCCAAGAAAACCGGAGAAGTTACAGTTTAACTTCTGAAAAATATGTATGTAAAATAAACCTTATGTCTTGCAGTTAACATATATGGCACGTTATGCATTTGTAAAAAAATCGAACTGGAGATTTTTACAATTTTTTTTTAGGTAGGGAAGACGAAAAATAGAATCTTCTGTTTTTATGTCTCACCATTGAGCTATAGCCAAAAACAGCTGGATCGATTTTCTTTAGACTAATTACATAGACTTTTTTTGGCCGTTCACTCCAAATACATGTTTTAATTCTTGTCAGATCCAAAAATAACGGTTCGTGCCACACAATTTCGTATCTAAATTTTGTATATACATACCTAGTCTTATATCTCTCAAAAACGAATCCCCAACTTAGTGCGATCTACTACAAATACGAAAAAATTGCACTTAGCAACTATTGAAAGGACTTTCCATAGAACAGTTTTTTTTTTCTTAAAAAGTAATTTTGAATTTTTAAACAGTTTTTTCTTCATAATTCGATATCTCAAAAATGGGTCGACATTTTTTTTCAAATTTAATTGACATCACATTAATAAAAACACTTATGAACTTAAGCTTTCCATACCTTAAATTATCTTTAAAAATATTTTAAGAATTTCATAAACCACTCCAACAATTTTTAAAATTTCCATGTTTTCATATTTAATTAAGAATTCAGTTGACATTCTTTTATTTAACCTCAAACTATAAAAAGATTGCGTATGACAAAGGCCCTCACTATCATTATGTCAATGATGAGTCCAAGTGAGTAAACCTAACAAAACGCCATAAGAAGCTATTTTGAAACTATTAAAAGAGTTTTTTTTTTAATTCAATTATTGAATTTGCATCACTTTAAACATTTTTGTCCTAAATTTATGTTTGTATATCTTTTTTCAAAACTTTAAGTCATGCCCAAATTTAAATTTTTATATCATATCTATTACCAATATTTTCAAAATTCAAGTTTTTTTAAACATCTTACATGTGTTTTCCCATATAAAACTTCATCCGTGTTTGGGGTCGGGTTAGCGGTAAATATAATGAGCTTAAATTTAAAAGGATGTGTATTGCTATTTATTTGGAAGAAAATAGAGTACAGTTACCTTTTTAAATACCAATCTTATATTTGAGGCCGTGTGTGCAAAAGTGATGTAACCCATTTTTTGGCTTTTTTGATATTTTGGTCTCGTATTTTTACATTTATGCATCAAAAATCATCAAAGCTAAAATTTTAATTTCTAAAATATCTTAACTTTCTAAAAATATGACGTATACTCCTTTAATCTCAGTTTAACTAGTATTTAAAATCGATTCAAAACGAAAAATATGATAGAAAAGTGGGTTACACCACTTTTGCACTCACAGCCTCATTTATTAGATTCCTTTTTCTATTTGCTGCCAACTGTGATTTTTGCGCCCTCAAATTTAATAGCACTTCGTTGTTTCCTCCATCTGTGATAGCCACTTTAAAAACCCATGAACGCCTTAGTTCCTTATTGCCCTGTTTTTTGGAAGCTCGATTTAGTGAAACTCGAAATAGTGAACTATCCACAATAGTGAACACACAAAATTGTATGTAAAAACGTATTTTGTGTAAGAATGTCGCGCAACCATTTTACATAGCTTGAGAGCACAGTAGAATTGTTTCTGTTTTCTGTTTAAACTTGAGTGAAAGCCTTGTTTAATGCTTAACTAAAATTAAAAACCCTCTCATCGAAATAAATGTATATTATGGATCAAATTAATCTTTACAATGCCTTTAAAACTCCCGCTCAAGAAAGTGAACAATCTCGAAACAGTGAACAGGCCTGATTTGAACTACTTCACTATATCGAGCTTCTACTGTAATCAATATTCAATAGCCTAATATGCAAAGAAAATTCCATTTTTGTACTTATCTGTATTTGGATTTTAGGAAATAAGAATAAAGGCCGGTTTCACATTCGGTACAAAACTGTTGATCAGGCATTTAAATACAAACAAATGTTTTTTCAAATTCGCCCTATATTTGCAATTTTCTTAAAGATTCACAGTCCTAGCTTTTTATTGATTTAATTGTTTATAACATTCAAAAACAGTCATATGACCTTAGCCAATCTACTTACTCCAACACTCCATCTCGAAAAGCTTTACAATAATCTTAGTCAAATCATTTAATTTTCACATTGTTAGAGACAAACTATTTAAAGAAAACTCGATGAACTTGCAAAATTTATATTTTGTTAAAAAAAAAATAACAACATATTTTGTTTCTATTTCCCCCTTTAGGTCATCAACACTGCCACCATAAGGAAATCATTAAAATACATGAAAGACATTTGTCACATCGCTTTTCGAAAAAATGCAAAACCAAATAATCTCATTGTTCTCACTGACAGACGTGCCTTCTTTAAAAAAAACTTAATAAAAAAAAACAACAACTCAAATATAACACACAGTAGAAACAACGACAGCAGCAAGCAGAGATGAAAAATTGCAAATATTTCAAAAAATCCCAGCGTGTCCAGTGGTCAGACAGACGGAAAGACTGCGGTTGTCATCCGTGTCAGTGAAGAAGATGAGGTGAAACCTATATACAAGTGCCATATCCAGGAGAAAAAACAAATCGAAAAAAATAAAAAAAAAACAACAACAAAATCCATCCAGGGTACACACAGTTTTACATATGATGTTTGCACGGACAAAATTCACAAACAAGCACCACCGACACCATATCCAGCCATTGCCGGATGGCCTGAGGATATTGCGAAATCAAACGGAACGAACCCCAAATTTAAGTGAGACAGAGGCAGAAATACACTCACATTCACAGTCACCAGCACTGCACCAGGCAACTGTGTTCGGAATAAGGATATAGACTAGGGGCTTGTGTGGGTCAATAAATCGCAAAAAGATATCCACTGCTGATGTGCATATCTGTAACTGTATTCCTCTTGCTAACCAGAGGAAAGTGCAACAAAATCAAACGAACAACTTTGACAAAGAAATCAAACCGTTCCTAGAGCTTAACCACTACACAACCATCACCACTGGCTATCTGTAGCCAAGCTCTGTATCTATATCATTGCAGCAGTTGAGAAATGTAATTTCTGAATTTAAACGGGACGACACTCGCAATCACACATACACACTCACACACACATTCATATATTCACCATAAGCCAGGTGGAAGTGAAACTCAAATAGAAGCAATCCTGCATCTTGCTGGAGTTTGTACAAACTTTGAATCAGGACAAGCGGAAGGATAAACAAAGGAAGAGTCTTATCGTAAACCGCACACAAAAGCTCACACTACCTACCTATCCGGCGACAACGATACACATAAGGAATAAATTGGCTATAAAGTTGATCGAGCTTCGTCGTAGTTGTAGTTGTAGTCATCGTCATCGTCGTCGTCATCGTCGATTAACTACTGGCAAACCCTCCTTACAACATGACCAAATTTTGGATTTACTTTTGGGGCACCATGGTAACGTGGTATCCATGCTTATCCAATGGCTATCTTAACGTATTCATTAGTCACAAAGAGGTCATGAAGCTTATGGGTGAGTTATTTTGTTTGTATTGTATTTTGAAGAATTATTACTCTAGGTGAATCTTAAAAACAAAAAACTTGTGTTTGTGCCTTAAACTCAGCTTTATCTATTTTTTTTTTGTCAAAAAAGACGATGGAATGTCAAAAAAGACGATACTAATTTTAATAAATACAAAAAAATAAATAAAAATAATTTTTAATTAAATTTAAAAAAATAGTACGTATACGCCCCCGTGTCTTAAATTAAAATGTTTTTCTAAGAGAAGGAAAAAATATTCTTTGAAGAAAAAATTGGAAATTGGAAAATCTAAATACTATTTAGGGTTGACAATTGAAAATGGCACATCATTTTAAATGAAACCTCGTTTTGGTAGAACCTGCGCATTGCATCTTAAGCCTTCTCATTTTACCAAAACATCCCAATAAAATGTTTTTCCCTCACTTAAACGCAATTCAAAATAGAGTTGGCATTTCATATACCTCCTTTGATGTACTCTAAAGTGTTTCATCTGTAAATTTTAAGCCAAACGCCGTTCTATCAAAAGAAGGCTCACATACCTTTCTACATAAATTAGTATTCCGAATGTCAACCGGAAAAGTCAAATGCTAATCGATTTGGTTTGAAAGCAAAGTTTCCTCAAATAATTACATACACTCGTCTTAATTGAGTTCCTTTCAGCTCAACTTGCTTTCCAATATCACATTTCCAGATAAGTAGTTTTCTAAATCCCACATTTGACCCAATTTCTCTTGTCCTTTATATAACGTATATAATCGTTGGTCTCATGTCACGTATTAGTAATTAGCTAATCACATCAATAAGAATGAGAACCAACATACTATACTACTTTTCCATGACTTCATGCTTAGGGTGTATAAGTAGCATACACAAATTTGAACATATATTTGGATTTGCTACGAATTTAAGTTTGTAAGAAAGGAATACTTTGATTTTGAAAGCTGAAGACACAAACAAAAATGTTCTTAACTGCACTCACTATAATATGAACTTTTACTTATTTTTGTAACAAACTTTTTATTAGAAAAAGAAAAAAAAAAAACAGTCTTAAGTAGATAATTAGTGTAATAAGCATCAAAGTTAGGAAAGTTACTTAGCGCTCAAGGATTAAATTTCTGCGAATATACCAGTATCACACTTGTGTCGCTATGACACCAAAACTTGTTATAACATTGTAGGAACATTATTCATGAAGATAATTTTTATACAGAGGAAGTTATACATACATACACATATGAGATAAGGTGCTCTTCATTACAGAAAATAAAAACAAAAAGACGAAAACAGTTTTCCTTGAAAGCTTAACTGCCATGAAAAAGTTTTCTTTTTTTTTTCTTTTAAAACACCTCAGGGATTTATGGGAAGTTGTAAATTTATTGTAAGGTAGATACTTGCTTATATGAATTCCAGCAACATAACTTAAGAAAATAAAATAATGATGCTCATGCACGTAATTGTTCTATGAGTAGGTACCTACTTCTAGCTGTTAATTTAATGAAGACTAAAAAATTTATAGTTTTGAGCAGAAAATAGTCTGTTCAGTGAAAGCCTATTTTTGAAATTTTATAAGTTAATATTTGAATCAAATATGTATGATTAAACTACAAAACAAAAACTCCAATATTTTATATATCCAAGAAGGAAAAACAAAGAGAATGAGAAGCGTGCGATCTAGAAACTAGAGGGATGTCATTGCAGGAATGAGGTTCGGAAGTCTTACCAAAAATAAAAGGAAGCTCCGAACCGAAGCCTGCAAGGACGATCAGGGGAACATCTAGCTGAGGATATGGAAAAATCCTTTATGCAAATTGTATAACGGTGATGACGAACCGATTTCCGCTACCATGCAGATTGCACCATTCAACGACCACGAGGCGAAGTAGGCCAAAAATTCCGTCCACCCGATCTCGACATAGTAAAAATAGCTACACATATGTAAGTCCGATAAAGCTACTGGAGCGCTTAAGGAGTGATTAATTAATTAGGAGTATGCACCAGCTCATCCGCAAAAAGCATGCCCGATGAATGGAACCTCAGCATTGTTTGCCTGATCGTCATGAAAGGCGATCCCCTAGACTGCACCAACTCATCTGCAAAAAGCATGCCCGATGAACGTAACCTAAGCATTGTTTGTCCGATCGTCTTGGAAGGCGATCCTCTAGACTGCAACAACTACAGAGGCTTCTTAATATTATACATACAAGATATTTTTTGTCGTACTTTTCTAACACCTGGATCATTCGTCAACAACCTGATAGGTCCATATCCGACCAAATATTTGCACTACGGCAGATGTTGGAAAAAACACAGGAGTTTCAAATCGATGCCCACCATATATTCATCGATATGAAACGAGCTATATAGAGCAATGTCTAGTTTTGGCAACCCTCTCAAACTCGGCCGTTTGTGATGATGACGATGGAGAATGCACGCTGCTCCATCAAGATCAACAAAGGTCTCACCGATACCTTTGATGTCAGAAAAGTTTTAAGGCAAGGCAACGCGCATTCTTCAACATTTATCTTGAATGAATAGTCTCACGACAACACTAGAGGCACAATCCTTCAAAAGTCCATCCAATTACTCGCTAACGCTGATGACATTGACATAATCAGACGAACAATGCGTGATGTCAGTGTTGCTTTCGTGAGTATTGAGATGTTAGCCAAGAAGATGTGTTTATCGGTGAATGAAAGAAAGACGAAATCTATACTGTCAACAAGAAAGGACACCCAACACCGAGTGACATCTCGGACAGAAATGTCACTATAGACAGCTATAATTTTCAGGTGGTCAGAGACTATGTCTACTTAGGATCTGCTACGAGCTCAGCGAAACCAGTGCTGACATCAAACGAAGAATTACTCTTGCCAATCGCTGTTTCTTTGGGCTGAGAAGGCAATTGAGAAGCAAAGCCCTCTCTCGAGCAACTAAACGTTCCCTGCATTAGACACTTATCATCCTGGTCCTGATGATATGGTGCAGAGGCATGGACACTATTAACGGAGGTTGAAAACGCTGTTTTGAGAGGAAAATTTGCCGGATGATTTGTGGTCCTGTCTGCATAGATGGGAAATGGAGAAGAAGATACAACAATGAACTGTACGGGCTGTACAGCGATACCGACCAAGCCAAAAAAGTTAAAAGCCAACGACATCAATGCTCCGGCCAGGAATGTTTTTGAATTCAATCCCGTGGGACAGCGCAGTAAATATGGACAGCGTAAAAGGTGGCACATGCAAGTGGAAGAGGACCTCAACTAACTTGGCGTGCAAAACTGGAGACAGGTTGAGGCCCTAGTCTACCCCAGACTGAGCGCCACCTTAAGTAAGTAAGTATTATTTTGTCTGCCCGATCCGTATACATTAAAGATGTGCGTGAAGTAAGCACCGCCTATTTCGATTTTCTTAGAACAGAATTGTGCTATCTTGTGTCGTTAGTAAAAATTGCAAATTTGCATTTCAGTCACTAGGCTTTGATCTCCTAACACTTTTGCGTTGCCTGCCATTTTGGATTTTTGGAAAATACAAAAGGCTAGAGTGAAAGAGATGGGCTGGAGACAAACAAAAATCGTATTGGAGGGGGTCTATTCACCCCCTTTTAAGCGGGAGAAAAATTTTTCTAAGAAAATAACTTTTGTTAAGTGTATTTTTAGTAAAAAGTAAGAAATACGCGAATTATTTAACAAAAACTCATCTTCCTAAAATCCAAGATGGTGGCCAATGCAAAAAGGAAAAAAGTAAAACGAAAAACTATCTTATTTTTGTATTCCAACTGAACATTTCAACTGGGTGTTAGTTGTGCTGTATTACGCTCAACTTGTGCTGCATTATACCTTAAATATTTAAAATAAAATGCAAGACTGGGTCGCACGTACTTGCTCTTATATTCAACACACTGCGGGCTTATGAAAATTGTATATACAAACATGAAAATTATGAGAGAAAAATGTAGAGAAGCATGAAATACTACATTTAAATTGGCTAAAACAACTCTTTTGACAGTTTGAGGTGAAAAAAAGTATGCCATCTTAATTCTTGATTGAATATGATTGTATGGGAAAAAAAAAATTTAAATCGTTGGAGCGGTTTTTTTAGAAAAATAATTTTTTATATATAAAATTCTTAAAATATTTTTAAGAACAAATTTTGGTATGCAAATCTAAAGTTTATATTTATGTTCATATAAAAGCAAAATTTGAAAAAAAAATTGTCAACCCGTTTTTGAGATATCGAATTTTCAAAAAAAAATTTGAAACTTTTTTTAAAAATCCAAACATTTTTTTGAAAATTTTGATATGCAATATTATCAAATCTTATCTGAAATTTGTATATAAAAAAATTCATCTAAATCAGTTCAGCCGATAACGAGAAAATCCAAAATATACAAATACGTTCTATAACAGGTACTATTAAAAGTAGCTAAGTGTAAAATTTTATAATTTTTAGTAATAGATCGTACTAATTTTAGTATATGAAAAAAGTTTAATCAAAATCGTAAGAGTCGCTTTTTAAGCAAAAAAATATTTTCCTTTGCGGTTTTTTAACTTTTGTATGGAAGGTACCGTTATTTTTTCATAAATATAAAATGTTTTCCAAAAATATTTTAGAGAGTACTAAAAAACTCTTAAATATCGAGTTTCAAAAAAATCGATCATGATGTTTTCGAAATATTTGATTTTCCAAAACAAAGGAGAATGGGCAAATTTGTATGAAACATGGGCGTGAGCGGCCAAGAATGGTTTTGTTATTTTTGGTTGTGTTTTAGTCCTACAATCACCGTGCAGAAATTTTGTCATTGTGGTGTACTTCAAAACCGAAAAAAATGCATTTTTAATAAAGTTTTGCTTAGTTTCTGGCTTCTGACCAATTCAAAAAATAGAAAAAGAAAGTGGAACAAGAAATCTAGACAGTCTCAAGAATATTTTGTACATAAAAATGGCCATATAACATTATTAATAAGAACATTTACCATAAAACTATAACACTACAATCCTCACAATATTAAAAATCCTGAGTCAAATATTATGTTTAAAAAAATTACAAAGTTGTTGAAATACGTTGGGTCTGTTTAAACCCGTAATGCGTCCTTGGGATATTCTGAAACCCCGTTAAACACACTACTACAGTGTCAGTAGACGTTATGAAGTTAGAATAAAGCATTACACCCACTAAAAATATAATCACTATGCAATATTGCTCAATACAATTGCATTATGTAAACATTGAAATATATTCTTTTCTAAATGAAATGCAATGTAACGTCCATAGTGAAAGTTGTTTCTGAGTAGCATACCTTTCATTTGACACTAATTTCATTAATGGCCGCTAACGCCCAAAAATGCCCATTCTCCTTTTGAAACATTTTTTAAAAATCCAAAAAATATTTCTTCAAAAATTTTGGTACACAAAACTATTTATATTTTTTGGAAGCTTCTGTATAAAAAATTATTGAAATCGGTCAACCGTTTTGAAGAAAATCGAAAATTAAAAAATGATTCTTTGGGAGGTACCATTAATTACCATTTTTGAAAAATGGGTTTCCACCCAAAGGAAGCCCGTACTAAAATAAATGTACTGAATTTTTTTTAGAAAATTTGTCGAGTCGTTTTTGAGAAAAATGCGGTTATGCAAAATTGCTAAAAAAAACATTGTATGGCAGCTACCGTTATTTTTAGTTCTAAGAAAAAATTTAAAAAAATGTGTGAGCATAATCACCAAAAACTACTATGTACCAAGTTTGAAAAAAATCGATCGAGCCGTTTAGGCGGTAGACGAACAGAGAGACAGAATTGTGCCACCCACTTTTTTGGTGTTCTCTATCATCGTAATATCATGTTTGATTGTTATCTCAAAATTTTATTTTTCCACGAATCCAAAACTTGCCTTATAGTACCTACGTATATCGCAAGTAAAAATCGTATAAGTGGTTCTATTCGGTCCTCTTTAGGCAAGAGGGGCAATTTTCTAAAAAAACTTGACTTAAAATAGAAAACAAATTATTTAAAAAACTACGGTAACACTTACAGGAAATAACATGTTATACTTTTTTGTGACGCCAAATATCCCTTCTTTTATTTTATTTTTAAATAGAGTTAAACTCAAAGTCTGTTGGAGTTGATGGTATTTCGAATGTTGTGTTGAAAAAAACTGCGTTAAATATAGTAGATGTAATGTCACACATTTTCAATAAAAGTGTCTTGTCAGGAATCTTCCCTGATGAGCTCAAATCTGCTTTTGTAATTCCCATTTTTAAAAAGGTAACAAAAATGACATCAAAAACTATAGACCTATTTCGTTATTGCCATCAATCTCATAAGTTTTTGAAAAAATTATGAAAACGAGAATTCTGCGTTATCTAATAAATTTAAATTTCTTAAGTCCCCTTTAGTTTGGATTTAGGTCAGGTTTGTCAACAGAAGATGCTCTGTTAAACTTTTGTTGTTTAATCCAGCAAGGTGTAGATAAAAAAATGAAATGTGCTGCTCTTTTTGTTGACATCACGAAAGCATTTGATATGGTTAATCATAAAATCCTTTTGAATAAATTATATGACGCTGGTTTTCGTGGATTCATTTACAATTGGTTTTAATCTTAAAAGTAATGTTTCATGCTCCGTATTGCACCCGTCTTAGCCTGTTTAATAGTGACTGCTTAAGATCTTCTCCATTATTTAGTTTTAATGACATAGAAGCTTGCAGTAGTATGTGTTTTAATGTTGAAATTGTAAAAGATTTCAAATATCTAGGCGTCACAATTGATCAACACTTGAAGTGGACTAAGCACATTTTGAATCTTAAGCAGTACTTCCTTTCTACGATAAGAGGTTTTTATCGCCTAAGAAAGTTCTGTTCAAATTCAACATTAAAAAACACCTATTACGGAATATTTCAATCCAAATTACAATATGGAATTTGTTGTTGGGGAGGCGCTCATCTAAATAAAATTCATCAACTGACGATCCTTCAAAAATGTGTTTTAAGAAAGATATGCAACGCTTCTCGCTTAGCTCACTCTTTAGAATTATTTAGACAGACGAAAATTCTACCAGTAAGACACTTGTTTTATTTTAAAGTCTTAAAAATATTTTTTATGAGAGGTGGTTATTTGGAAAGCCCTATAACAGACCTATACAACTTGAGAAGAAATGCTACCACCGTTCAAACTTTACCCTTTCGGACTACACTTTTTAGAAACTCATACACAATCGTTTCTCGCAAATTATACAACAGACTCCCAATCGAACTACGGAGCATTAGAAACTTGCCACTTTTTTTAAGTTCCTTAAAATCATGGCTTCTCCACTTTAATACTCATGACATCGAATCTCTGCTAAGCTACATTGTTTGATTTAATTTTCGATTTAATTTTTAATTTACTACCATGATCTCTTATGAATGTTTTTT
This sequence comes from Dasysyrphus tricinctus, assembly GCA_963921185.1. Lineage (NCBI taxonomy): Eukaryota > Metazoa > Arthropoda > Insecta > Diptera > Syrphidae > Dasysyrphus > Dasysyrphus tricinctus. The sequence goes on from OY992531.1 coordinate 14,421,315, forward strand.
TTTTTTTTGTAAATATTCTTTCTTTCTTTTTTTATTCAATTGATGATAATTATGTTATTTGTTTAATTCATATCAATTATTGTAACACTTTTCTTTTTATCCAACGTTAATTCCTGTATTCACCCCACAATAGAATAAATTTTTGGATGTGGCATTATCTCAATTTGTATTTAAATTTAATTGCTACAAACTATTCTCTTAAATTATTATAAAAACTGAATGTGTATTTATTTATCATAGATATAAGTTATTAAAAAATTGTTAGGAGAGTAAGGACTCAATAAATTCAATTCAATTCAATTCAATTTTATGAACAGTTTTTGAAATTTAATTTTCAAACTTCAAATTTTCCAGAAAACTTAATTTTAAACTATTTTTTTTTTCAAAATTCTATAAGTTGTTATAAGTACTATTTTTGTTTTAAAATTCAATAATTTCAATTCTTAGTCGAAAACCGGTTAGTTCTAGGGCTTTTAATTTTCAAAACATTAAAAAATAAAGAAACCAATTTCTTAGTAAAATCCAGAAAAAAACGAAGCTGATGAGTGATGATAGTAATCAACCGGTTAGTTCATCTTTATTTTTTAATATTTTGAAAATTTTAAGTCCTAGAACCATCCAGCTTTCCGTGCTTGACTAATAAACACTGTGTGACAAAAATTTAATTTTTATCTCTAACATGAACAAGAAAGTTTTTGATACACTGTGAATTCGAATCTGGTCTCAGAATTGTTGTAGCACTTTACGTTTTTGAGATATTTGAATATAACTTTTGAAAATATGAAGTGATATTATTTCTTGAAGTAATTTATTTCGACAAAATTTTGTATCGTCAATCGGAAGTATAAACATTTTTCTTTGATATTCTTTTTTAATCTTTCAAATACCTTGATTCATCTTGGAGAAATCATTAATTACCTGTCTGTCACCCTTCGCTTCAAGCTTTCTACTTTATTCTGAAATATGCTAAACTCATAAATTTCAATTGAGGACTTCGAAGAGAGTAATACAAATATTAAAAAAAAAAAAATAAAAAACTACATTTTATAAAAGAAGTTTAATTTTTTTAGATCTAGTTGCAAGTTTTGTAAAAAAGATGATCTTGGGGGTACCCGTGACACGGGTACATGTGTTTTAAGGAATTGGTACCCGTGTACCCGTGTTTGTTTTAAATATACGTTTAAATAAAAAGAAAGTTTATACGTTTATTTAAAAGAAAGTGCTCCTTTTTGATGATTGCTGGGCCAACGACACGACGAAGACGAGTCTTGATGTCATCTCGCTAATCTCTCACCATGGTTTTCAGTATCGTGGTCATTAAACTCGTCTCGCTGTGGTCTCGTCATTCATTAACATTTATGTTTTTTTTTGGCATCTGGCATGTTTTACAGTCATCTCGCTTTGGTCTTGCTAGAACCTCGAAAAAGCTCTTTTTTTCATAAATAAGGTTTTGAAAAAGGTTAAAAAAAGCTTAAACCGTGGTTTCTTAAGTCCATACGTAGTTTTCTGTGTCATGATAATTGAGTTCATCTCACTGTGGTCTCGCCGTGTCCATTTACACTGGAATCTGTGTCGTGGTTTTCTCGCTATGGTCTCACTTAAGTCTCACCATGGCATTTACACGTGGGTTTTGATATTTGGCATGTTTTTTCATAATATCACTTTGTTCTCGCTATAGTCTCGCCAAAGTTCTTTTTTCATAAATGAGGTTTTGAAAAAGGTTTAAAATAAACTGAAACCGTGTTTTTTAAGTCAATACGTGGTTTTCTGTGTAGTGATCATAGTGTCCGTATCACTGTGTTCTCTTTGTACCCATTTACACTTTTATTTATCTGTGTCTTGGTTTTCTCGAAATGATCTGGCTTTGGTCTCACCGTTTCATCCACACGTTGTTTTATCATAGTGCACGTCTCATATTATTCGTCTTGCTTTAGTCTCGCCAAGATTCGACTGCCATAGTAATTAAATTTTGTTTAGATTAGTAGCTATATTTTTCAAACTGCTGACAACCAACGGTGCCTTACGGGACCAAGAAAACTGTTGACACTTCTTAGCTGCCGGCCAAGGATACCCTAAAGCCGGTCAATGGAGAAAATGAGTTGATATCTTTTTACTTATCGAAGTTTTTTTTTCAATATTTTGAATTTTTAGAAAATGTATCGAAATCTTTTTTTGAAAATTTGATATGTCAAAAACAGGTTGACAATTGTTGATTTTAATTTTATTTTTACTACTCATTAATAAATATCTACCTTAGATATGCGTGTCGAAAGTTTTCCTTAAACAATTTTTGGGGATAAAATCAATATTTTTTGTTTTTAGATAGATACCACCCCACTGATTTAAAAATATTTGTCTCTCATAATTTCTATGACTTCAAATACAATGTTGGAAACCCCAAGCCTACCCAGTCGTCCATTTTCTTTTCTTTGGTGTAGTATATGTAGTGCTTAAAATAAAGTCCACAACAATGCTCTAATACATGTTTGAACTTAATGAAACTATCAGAGCTATTTTTCGCAAAATATAGCCACAGTTATGAAAAAAATAGTTTAAAATTTCATCATTTAACAATCACCTCTTTGAAAGCAGGCGAGGCGCTCATTTGGTAGATATGGTTTTCCATTACCTTTTAACCGCAGAGTTTGTAGATAGGAAAATACTTTACTTACTTACTTATCCATGTAAACACTTTTCTTGCGCACTATCTGCTCCAGGACTAGGTTGAAGAAATCACATGATAGCGCATCTCCTTGTCTGAACCCTGTACACGTCTGGAATAACTCGGATGAGCTGTTACCCATTTGCACGTTGCACCGCGTATTTTGTAACGTCATGCGGCATAGCTGGATCAGTTTTTTCGGGTTCCCGAGTTCCGACATCGCCAATAGAAGCTCTTGGCGACTTATGCTATCATATGCGGCTTTGAAGTCGATGAATAGGTATGGTGGGTCTTGACTTGGAATTCGTTGGTCTTTTCCAGGATTTGCCTCAATGTGAAGATTTGGTCTATCGTTGATTTGCCTGGTCTGAAGCCACACTGGTACGTGCCGATCTTAGTGTTGCAGAAAGGTTTTAAACGCTCACATAGTACGTTGGATAGGATCTTGTAGGCAACATTAAGCAGGGATATGCATCTGTAGTTCTTGCAGGACATAGGATCGCCTTTTTTGTAGATTGGGCATATGGAGCTATTTGACCAGTCGTCGGGCACACTTTCCTCCTCCCACACTTGGTTGATGAGCTGGTGCATGCACCCTACCAGGACATCTCCTCCATACTTGAAGAGTTCCGCAGGTAGGCCATCCGAGCCGGCGGATTTGTTGTTCTTAAGCTTGTGGATGGATTTCTTAACCTCTTCATTTCTGGGCGCTGGGACTGGATCTTCATTGACTCGTCTTATGCTTCTTTGTTCCTCTGTTGCCTCCTATACATAATGCCCATTAAGCAGTTGCTGGAAATGCTGCTTAAACACGTCTACAATTCCCTGTGCTTCGGTGACTTGGTTCCCTTCGCTGTTTCGAAGAGCTTGCTGCCAGTCCTATAACCAGATGCCAGTTGCTTGGCTGTTTTGTAGAACCGGCGTGCGGGTGTTGGTGGCAGTGCTAGACTCTTCGAGATACCTGAGCTGAGAGGCTGCGGATACTCTTTTCTTTCTGCGCAGGGTTTTTTTCTCTTTCCTTCTCTTTTCACGGTACTCCTCTCTTGCTGCTCTTGTTTTCCGTTGCAGCATTTGCATTCGTGCATTTTCCGTCTCCTGCTTCAATACCGCGCATTCATTATCATACCACGGGTTCTTTTTTCTGGGTGGTTGATAGCCTATGGTGGTCTCGGCTGTCTCCTAAATGATGTCGCGATATTGGTTCCACTGGATGTTGGCGCTTGTGGCTGGGTGCACGGCAGAGAGTTTCCCGGTCAATTGCTCACTGTATTCTCTGACTTTCTCAGATGTGCTAGGCCATGCAATGATGAATTTTTTCCTTTGGGTGGTCTTCGTTTTCTTTTCGGTGGACAGTTGGGCTCGGAACTTTGTCACAACAAGAAAGGGGTCAGAGTCCACGTTTGCGCCTCGGAAAGTTCGCACGTCCAAGATGTTCAATGCATACCTTGCGCCAATTAGCACGTGGTCGATTTGGTTGGCGGTTCGACCATCTGGGGATCGCCAGGTTGCTGTGTATCCTTCGCCTGGGGAACCTAGTGCTACTTATCACCATATTACGAGCTGCAGCAAAGTCTAAGGAAAATACTTTAGATATAAATAAAAATATCACCACATTTCGAAAAAATTACGTTTTTTAATACAACCTCTCCAATAATTATGAGCTTTTTTTAACTATTAATTCTGATTAAAAAATATATTATTTACATTTTTCATTAATTTAAATTAATGTTTCAAACATCAATGGAAATTAAGATGCTCATAAATATGAATTCCCTTCAAAACTTTTTGGGTTTTTTAACGATTTTCAAATAAAATAAACCTATTTGATGTCCATTTAATACACCCACCAACCGTTTAAATCACCTCATAATACCTCATAGCCCTTTAAAGACCCACTCAATTAAAACTCGCATAACCCTGCATTTGCTCAAAAAGGATTCATTTAAATCCTTTTTTTAATCTCAAAGTGTTTCTTTACAGCCCATTATTTCTTTGGCCTAACAATAGCCTTGGAAACTTTTTCATTCAAAAAACTGTTAAGTTTTTTTTAACACATTCCACCGGAAAATATGTATTTACCGTTGCAACACTATGGCAACCGCCTCCTGTATAAGTGTTATATTGTTTTTTTTTTTTGAGATATTTTCGTGCCACACAAAAACATTTATTATTCATAATTATGTTTTCATAATTACTTCTTCATTTAATTTTCATACTAAACTTTTTCTCCGGAGGTTAAGGGTAACAAAGAGGTATGGAAGGGTTGCTTTGGCTCTGTTGTATCATAGGCTTGGCTTGGGCGCTATTTTTTTGTTTTACTATTTTTAATGTATAATTTCCTTTGAGGTGAATCGTCTCCCTTTCTCCATCGTCCTGTGAATAGAAAATAAAAAAAAAACGATTTCTTTCCGATACAATTTGTATTTGTTTTCCATCTCTTTTGTGTCGATGTGGAATGAGAGTAACATCAAAGAAATCAAAAAGTGGTGTGGCCTTACTTTCTCTGCAATGATTGTTGGAAACTAAAAAACAAAAAATTACTTTCAACATCAAACATTCCTCATCATCATCATTATCGATCTGTTTTCTCTTCCGATTGGCAAATAATTACTTTGCAATCATTGCACAATTTTAATCCTGGCGACAACAACGACAACCAATGTTTGAAGAACATAGAAAACTGCCTCCGAAAGAACTGTACGCGGGCACGTTCCATTGCTTTTCTTGTTCCCGTTTCCATTGACAATCCCCATCCATTCCCTCATTTTGTTTTTTATTTGTCTACAAAGAGTAAAGAGGAAATCGTTTGATTTTCCGCAATCTGCAAATAGAGTTTGTTCTTTCCATACACAACTTCCCTTCTATATTTAATGGGAAATTATTTCCTGCATCTCGGGACCACAGACTTCCGCATCCTTGAAGTGCGGCGCGCGCGTTTACTCAAACCCGCAACGCTAATGTGCCGTTTGCGTTCATGTCTTACACTGGCAACTTGTCTCTGGAGTTCTGGGGTTTTTCTTCGCCTGCGATTTTATATTTTTCTTCGTTGCGGGTTTCTTAGAATTCTTCCTCTATAGTCCTCCACCCTTTGCATGTATTATGTCCTTATATTCCTATTTGAAGTAGGTACTTATGTGCAAAAGTTCTGAGGGTTTTAGGTTTTGAGTGGAAACAAGGAGCGCAACAAACAAAATATTTATATTCTTCTATGAGAAGTAGATATGTGTACATACATTTGTACATAACCTATAGTCCCAGTCCCAGTCCCATCCCATTCCCAAATGAGCAGAGAAGTGGAAGAGTAAGTGTTATGGCAACATTATTGGTTTAAGCGGAAAATATTGAAAACATATTTTCTGTGTCATGAAGGGAGGCACAACAGGACAACACAGGGCAGAAGGATGTTATGGCATGAATGCTTTTCTGTGTTGGGTAATTGGATTTTAAAATTCCAGAAATATGAAGGAAAAAAAAGTTATGCCACATTCGGCACGAGCGCTCAACGAAGAATCATATTGAGCGTGTGAGAGTTCTACAGGATGTTTTTCTTTGTTAGGATTAGTTTATGATCCCATGTAGGTATAGAATGAGAACGCGCCTCACTTGATGACAAAATGTAAACAATACTTCTTATACCTAAAAATAGGATGTTTTTTTCGGTTCAATTGAATGACATTGTTCTTTGCCAGGGAAGAAAATATGTTTCTTTTTTTCGGGAAAATATTGATGAAAAAAAGATTTACTATACAACATACATATGTATGTATGTAAATAAATGTCAACATATTTTTTTTAAGCTATCGTTTTTTTTCAGTGGAGTAATCCAACCTCTGGGAAATTTTCCTTCAAAGCGAATTGATGGAAAAACTTTAGTCTATTAAATAAAGTTCATGACCTATAGGATATATTGATTTTCCCAGGGAATATAATGTTTATTTACATTTTTTTTAATAAACTTTATTGTTTTGATGATTTGGGCCTTTCGTCTCAGATTTTGTAACACTTCCTGACCTATATCATTGGAAAGGTCTCGACGAGTGCTTTTATTTTTTGTATGGGCATAAGCCCATAAATAAAATTTTGACAGTCCTAGGAACTGTCAAATAACGAGTATAAAATTTTAGATTTTTTCAAAAACATCTGTCCAGTTTGGATAAAATTATGCTAAAAAGTGGTTGTTTCGATGTGATATGACATGAATGGTACAGGGAACTAAGTCCCCAGGAACTTAGTCCACCGAGGGACCTAGTTCTCATCAAATGGGAACTAAATCCACTTTAACTAAGTGGACTTAGATCTCATAAAAGGTGGGAATTCAATTCTTCAAAAACTTAGTGGTCATACTTCCCTTTCAATGTGGATATAATTCCCACTTCCAAGTAAAAAATCAATCTTATTAGTAAAATAGAAATATTTCTTACAATTCTTGCATATATAGGTTTTGTTCAAAAGTTTCTTTACCTAAATCCAGATTCTTTAAATGCAAAAGAAACCCAGCCTCGCACCTACCCCAAATTCTATAGTGTGCCCAAGGGTTACATACCTCACTGTTTATTCGCAGTAATACACTGTATGAGGTATGCAACCCCCTGCTTGTGCACATTTTAAGATTTTGGGTAGTTGCAAGACTGGGTGTTTGCAAAGATTTTGCATTTTTATAGTTTTTATTGTTGAAAATTAGTTCCCTCTTTATTTTTCAAAATGTGTACTTAGTTCTCATAAGGAAGTGAACTACTCTTTTACCTTGCCTGCCCTAAAGTGGATTTAGTTCCCATTTAATGAGACTTAGTTCCTTGCACCGACATGAATCTAAGAAGCATTACCTGTTAAACCATGGAGCTCCTCATGAAGCACGTTAAAAATAGAGCAGAAAAAAAGATGCAAAATTATGACCTCCTCACAAATAGCTAGCTGCTGAAAAAATACAAAAAATGTAGGAAGCTTGTGACGTCCTCGTAAGAGCTTCTAAAAAGTCAAAAAATGTAGGCAGCTTCAGATTCCATGCTGGACAGATCTGTTTTTCTTTTCGCCGAACATAAGTGGTGGTATTGTTTCACCTAAGCCTTGTTTTGTTTACAAATTCGTAACTCACCTGTTATTCCACTTTTGACGACCTCATCAATCTTTTAATACTATGAAGTTTAAAGGTTGTTATAGAGTTTACCAGAGACATAGTTCTGAAATTAAATAGCTATTTTTGGCTATCCGATAAGTGATAATGATAACCCTAAATGTCAACGGCCCCGATCGAAAGAGCACATAACACATCCGTTCAGATGCTTTATCCAAAAGCTCGAATCTGTACCCACGCCATACCATAAAAAAGTTATTGATTGTAAGGCGATAAGTGATTACCTGGCTATGCTATGCATCAAAACGCCTTTCCAAAACATAAACCTAATATGAATACATGAACCTATATCGACGAAGCTGAAGAGCCTTTAAACGGAACCCGCATAGATTCTGTTAGGTGAACGACACTAAAGTTGTGCTCGGAATATTACTGCAAAATTATAAAAGGAAGACATCTTCGGTGGATAAGCTGTTGAGCACGCAAATTCCAAGAAACAACATCAAATAACGGATTCGGACAAACAGACTGTCTCTTTAATTAATGATCCTGTTAAGTCTTATTGAAAATCTATATAATTTAACTATATAAACGGTTAAACTGACAGCACTTGTCTATGTTATCTACATGACTTAATGTTGTATCAACCCTGAAGTCTTGTTACTTTTGTATAGATTTAGAATTGTTCATCAAAAATTTGATTTCTATGTATATGAACTACGTTCTTAAAAAAAATTCCTCGTTCAAATAGCTTTTTCCAAAGGTACTCCCTCTAATTTCAATAAGTTTAAGGTATCTACCCACAGAAAGGGAAAAAATTCACCTTCTCGCTGAGGTAACATAAACCACACGTTGGTTTTATATCACTCCTCTGAAGTACAAGATTCAGGAGGAGTAACTCTGCTCGTGTTTTTAAAATGAGTGACATAATGAGGTCGGCTTAGAACTCTACCCTGAAATAATTTTTTGTTCCTATGGAACGAACTTCTACCTTTCCAAACAAAATTTTCTTGCAGTTTCTTACCATCTATTCAACTGATGAGGCTTAAGAAGTCGCTTTTCCAAGTGTCAATCTGTTTTTGGAATGTAGTCAGGCTACGTCCAGAGGTTTAAAATGAATAAAGGAGAAAGACCCATCTCCAGCATTAGAAAATGATTTGCTATACTAATTGGTAGTTTCAAAGTTCGATTTAAAAAATATTTCAGAAGCTGCTTTACTTCTTCGAACTCTGTGCGTAAAAATTCAGTCATACAAAGTAATGAGATCTAAAATATATGCCAAGTTCTTGAAGTTTAATATCAAATATCTTAAGTGTAGACTGTAGAGTAATATCAAAACAACTCCAAATTTTGATTAGAATAAATATCTTTTTTGCCAAGATTAGGTAAAAATCAAATCCTACCGCTATACCAAATTTTATCGCTCTAAAACAATTGGAAGTTCACTACATTTTCTTATCTCGTGTCACGGTGTTTGTCGCCAAACTCCTCCGAAATAGCTGGACCGATTTTTATGAAATTTTGTTTGTATATTTGGTAGGTATGAGAATAGGGGGTTAAGTATTTTTCATCCAACTACCCCAAAAAACAGCTGAGTAATAATGCATAAATACATCATATGTATGTAAATTAGGGATGGTCGGTATAATGGGTTTTTCTGAGTTTTAATATTTGGTTGGGCCCAAATCAGCTCTTAATGAAGAAAAAAGAATTCTCTAATTTTTTTAGATTTTTATTTTCATCCCCTATAGTCGCTGTAAGGGTAAATTAAATTTCCCCTTTTTTTTGGAAATTCGCGTAAGATCTGCCGAAAAGTTCAGAGCATGAAGGTAAGAAGTAGACAAGAAAAAAATCCTAGTGGAGGGGGGTAATATCTCAAACCGCTTGGACGGGAGGGGCAATTTAATAAAATAATTGCATAAAATAGAAAAAAATTAATAAAAAAACAACGGAAACACTACTTCTACATTGTTATGACACTCTTATAAGCGTTATATAGCCCACTTATGAGAGGCTTTCTTTCTACCTATAGAAAGAGTAATTGTTTCTTAATGATATTTTTAATCTCCTTAACGAAGTTTTATTATAGTTTAATTTTGTTCGAGTAGCTATTTATGTTATGAGGGAATCAATAATATATATGTGTGTATGTTTGAGCTGTACCTACATTATTATAAGTTATTTTTCACACTATTGTGAAAAAATCCAAAATCGGGCCTGAAAAATTCCTAGAAAAGACCTGCGACATATACAATAACAACAGCTCACATTCAGTTTCAAATTTAATATTTCACTTTCGATTTATACTTATGTTCGATTTATTTGATAATTTAACTAGCAGAACAACGTTTGCTGGGTCAGCTATTATATACATATGTATACAAATGAATCTTTATTTCCCTTTGTCACGCCATAACTCATGCACGGCTTGACCAATTTCGATGATTCTTTTCAGGTTATCTTTGGTATCTGTCTGGAAGTGAAGTTTGGTCAAATTCGGTCTTGCAGTTTGCTTAAAAAATGCAGGAAAACGCACTCTGGGAACCTGTTTTCTATAAAAACAAAAAATTAATTGAGTTTGGAAACGAATCAATCAATTACGAAATTTGGTTCTCAGAAAATAAAATTAAAAAAATAGTACAGTCGAATTTGTTTTGTTAATTTGTTTCAAAAACTTTTGTCTACCGGAGCCAGGGCGGGTCAGCTAGTAATTGATAACAATTTTAAGAATATGGGTGGATGCCATGCCCTCTGAGCAGAAAATTCTAAAATGTTTACCTTTATCTTTGCATACACTTCAAAGCCTACCCGTCTACCAATTTTCGTTTTTCTAAGAATTTTTCAGAGAGTGGATCGATGCCACGCCCCCTGAATGAAAAATTCCTCATTTTTGAATTTTTCCTTTGTATGCACTACAAAAGGCCACAGTGGCAATCTTCTCATGCAAAAATGCTGTCAGGAATAAATGGTGCCTTCAACCTGGTATTACTCATTGGCTATAGACTTTGGTGATAAGACCGATTCTCACTTATTGTTGACTCCAAGATCCTTTTCTTTTCTTTTCGTTTGTTTAAATTAAAAAACGTTCTTTTTCTTTAGTTAAGTTATACTTCAAAATTTGTTTCGTATATTTAATCGTACTTTAATTTTATTTTTACAATTTATAAGAATACAACCTTTTCGTTGGATGGATGAATAAAGAAGAAAGAACAAAGTTAAATTGCTATATCTCTAAGCCTTTACTATACATATTATTTATAAAAGCTTACAAAGCTTTATAGAAGAAAAAGGCGCGAGGAGGCAATGTTCATGAAAAGTTATTAAATTTATTCCGACTACACACCCTAGTGATGGGCGGATAAAATTAAAATTCATTTATTTAAGAATGACGAGTAGTGAAAAACTCGCTTGAACACTTATGGTGTTGCAGTATGGATGGTTGCTCTAGATAAATCGGTTAACTGCGACAAACTTAGCAAAATACAACGCTCGGCTTGTGTATGTATAAGTGGTGTGCTTCATACGATACCCTCTGCCGCTCTAGACGTTCTGCTATATCTGACGCCCCTTGATATTTTTAGCAAACAGGTGATTGCAAATACAGCCATACGCTTACAAGCTTCCTCACAATGAACCAACAGAAATTTTGGCCATTTCATCGTTCTGAATTCATTCGGATCACTACCTAGTCACATTGTCTTTCAAGCCACAATTTCTTCTAGAACCCTCTGGGAGGATATGGCTTTCTTGGACGATCAATCAATTCATATCTATACTAATGAAGGGGTGGGTGGCGGTGTGTACTCAGAAAGACTAAAATTAAGTCTCTGATTCCGTCGTTCTAATCATTGTAGCGTGTTCCAGGCGGAACTTATATGGCGATTAAAGAAGCCTTATCTTGGCTGAAAGAAAACGTGGTATCAACTACAGATATCCGCATCTTCTCGGATAGTCAAACAGCTATCAAATACCTGGAATGGGTTTCGACTAACTATTTAACAGCCCTTAATTGCCGTTCATCTCTGCTGGAGATAGCGCAGCAGTTTAACATTCACCTGTGTTGAGTGCCGGAGGGACATCCCAGGTAATTGTTAGGCCGATGAACTCGCTAAAAGTGGAACAACTCTACCTCTTCTACCTACCAAGGCAGATATAGGTATACCCATCGCTACTTGAAAACTTTTTCTGAGGCAAGATGCATTAGAGAGAACAAACCTTAGGTGGAACAATATCACCATTCACCACTTGCTTGACAACAAAACAAAGCTGGTCAGTAATGGACTTAAGCGATCTAAGTGCTTGATGTCTCTAAGATCTAAGTAGATTGCACATTAGCTCCTGACTCGTGTTATTACCGGACTGTCCGTTACGCTTCATAAGAAGCTCCAAACGGTTCAGCGAGGAAGGAAAAGGTTTTTCTAAATTCATGTGGTGTCACAATGGACCAACTCATGGTCTAAGTGTCTCAGTCTTCACGACTGCCACTACAACTTAACCTAACCTAACCTATGCACTACAAAGCCATTTTATGGCTCTAGGGATTTTTGAAGTGCTATATCTCAGGTGCCACTAATTCCAAAGAGTTAAAATTCCATGCGGTGCCAGTGATTGATCAGCTCAGCAAATGCTGCGAATTCGCAGTTTCTGCCCTTAAGTGTACTGAAGTTAGAGGGGGTCGAAAATCGTCTGACGCGAACCTGGTGACGCACTACTTTGCCCTTTCATATTGCCGCTATATTAGTGGGCGAATAGATTGGTCAACTGCAAATTAGTTTTCATGGAAACCAGCTTGTGACTCGCTCAAGATGATATTTTCTTCGACCCAGTTGTTAAGCCATTAGCAAAGCAGTTTTGTTTAAACTTTCATCGATGCATGAGTTTAGCGACGATGTTAGCAGAAACTCAACTGTCGATTTTTTTTATTTGAACCTCTAAACAAGAAAATGGTGCATCTAACTCATAATTCTGTTGATAAGGTATGGAAGAAACTAATATAATCGGGTTAGAATTTCCTCAGTTCTTTGAAAGAGATTGGTATTGCTTAGATGACTTCTATGTTGTTAGTTGCTTTTAGACAATATTTTATCCACATGCTCATTCATATAAGCTTAAAAAATCCCTAAAGTTCATTGTTTGAAATAGTATCTAACATTAGACAAACTTTGTATCATTGACGGAAAACGGTATCTTACAACATTTTAAGGCAAGCCTTTCAATTCAAAATATTGAATAAGATGCAAAAAAATGTAGAAAATTAAGTTATTAATTAAAGCAAGAACAAAAATGGACCAAGACTCCTGTCTTGAGGAACAACCAAGTCATTCAAAATTTATTTCAGAGAACTAGGACCCAATTTGTACATATTGAAACAATTTGCCACACATTGAAAATACCATGGCTCTTCAACCAATCCTATATAATTGAGTATCAAAATCTAAATATTCAAGCTTTTTCGGCAGTATTTTATTGTTTACTATATTAAACGCCTTCGAAGAGCCTGTTCAGACATCTACTTGATTTCCTTCCCCATTGTATTAACACTGAAGTTTTTTAACATTTGATCCTTGGTTCACAATAATGAGGTAGCAACAGTTCCATTTTCTTAATGCCAAATGTTTTTTTTTTGAAGAAAGCAATTATTTCTCATAAAAGACGTTAAAATATGTTTCTTCAAATAAATTTAAATTATAGTGAAAAAGACTTTTCCTCTGATTAATTTCTAAAAGGTCAAACATTCTTCACTTAAGCCCCGCCATATTTCACTTAATGGAACCTAACTCTCTTTAACTCTCTATATACGCCCACATCTTAATTACATGCAATTTCCTTCGTTTGGCTTTTAAAAATTCACTAAATCAATTAATCCCCAGCAAGACTTCTTCACCTTCACATTTTGTCACAAACATATAATTCACTTTCACCCAAACCATTTCTGTAAAAGAACAAAAAATTTAAATGAATAGAAAAACTATTAAGTAAGGGTTCGAAGAAAAAGTCAGAACAAATTAATATGTCATCCTTTCTCAGCATGAGGACCAACTTATTGAACAAACCGCCCAGCAGGAGGATAATCGAAAAAACATTGCACAGTTCCGGGATCAAAAAATAGAAGCGGTGCAATTCAGTTTGGCGATCAACGACGGAGAGCTATACGGGTTGAACTCTGTATGAGGGCTAACATTATATAAACATAGATTGAGAGCGGCGGCGGAGTGGAGGGAATACTTAAAATTCGCTTAAGTCACAAAGTACAAAAAAGAGTAGAGTCACGGAAAATCCATTAAACGATTTTCAAAGTACCTTCCTAATGGAAGGAAGGAACGAACCACTGCTACCGACAACAACGCACTGAAAATATAGAAGTGGACGGGGGTTCGCCTTCGGATTGAAGCAGATGAAGGAGGTTCTATATCCACTTTACTCTAGCCATTGAAAAATAGAAAAGAGTGTACGATATGCGTTCATACAGCCAAGAGGAACGTTCAAAAACTTTTAGCCTTAATTTTGAGGATAATAGGATGCCACAAAAAAGCTTTTTCTTAAGTTCATTTTTTTTTTTTTGTATTATTCCTTCTCTGATGTGAAGTTTACAATGCACTACTCAACCTAACTCAGGCTTGATGGGATTCACTGAGAATAAAGAAGAAGAAAACAAAAAAAAAAACCATCGAGGAAGAAGAAAAAACCTTTATCCAAGTATATAATCAAATAATGTTGAAAAGAAGGGAAAAGGCAAAAAGGGTCCTCTAAAATAGCATCAACTTTGGCTAACGTACGGTAAGAGTTTGATACATCACATTTTGGTCCAAACAGATTGTGTCTTAACCTCTCAGCGTGAGAGCTCTATTTTCAAATAGAAATCAATTGTGTCTTGCCTCTTGCCTTGCATCATCATCCTTATCGTATGTCAGAACAAAATAGGAAGAAGCCTTTTTTGATTTAAACAGTCAGTAACAGGAGTTTGATATTATTTTGAGTAGAATTTAAACGTACCAGGTAAAGGCTTCTTTAAGTAACTTTCAAGTTCAGATTAAGGTTGATTAAGTGTATAGTTAGAGTTAGATGAAAATAATTTAAAGGCTTTTATGGACAATTTATCAAATTTTGCTCACACTAAACTTTCACTAGTTGGGTTTCTTTGAGTTCCTTAATATGCACCTCATTAGAAAAGTTACATAGTAGCCCTCTATAAAGAAAAACAGCAGCTAGCATTTATACAGGGTGATCCAATTCGAGCTTTCTTTATTGGTAGCACTGTAGATTTGACAGCGTTTCATATGCCAAATGTAAGATAAAAACTTACTCAATGCGTTAATATTTGTCCAATAATTGTTCTCAGAAATAAAAATTCTGGAACTATTATGTTTTTCGAAGCTTATAGGAAGATTTCGGTTCATTTCCTCATCCGACTCTCCAAGCAATTCGGGCAATAGGGACAAAACTTTGAAGAAACTGGGAGTATTTTAAATAGGTTTACGACCCCTGGCCATGTGTACGATTCTTCAAGCAAGAATATTGCTGCTATAATTTTTCAGCGATAATGAATAAATAAATAAAAAAAAAATTACGGTGCAATAGGCGCATGAAAAATTGATTTTTTGTTTGATTCAGAAAGACGTTGCAACTTGACGTACACATCGCAGATAACGAAAGATGTATTGAATGAAAAGTTTATAGGTCGCATTATTTCAGGTTTCGGTGACGTCAACTGACCGTAAAGGCCTACCTAGATCATGCCATTGCATTTTTGTCGGGTCTTCTTATGACTTGCATCAACAACAAACCTTTCTTACTTACCCACTTATCCGGCTATTAAGGATGGCACCCTGAGACATGGCTTCCTTCCAACTTCTACGATCCCAAGTACGCTGCTTCCAGTCATCAAGACAAAGATTTCAATCATCCACGATGGATTTTTCTTTAAACCATAGGTTCGGTCTTCTTCGCTGTCTATAACCTGGGGGCTGGGACTCGGCTGCAGCATTATTTTCCTTGCACTCGGTGTTCCCCAGCCAATACAGTCAACGTTTTTTTTGATTTTCTAGACTGCTTACGTCCACATCATGATAAAGCTCATATAGAGTTCGCGGTTGTATATTCTCCACCATTCACCCTCCTCCAAAGGACCAAAATATCTGTCGAAGCATTTTTATTTCGAAGGAGCCCATAGTATCAGCTCTCCATTTTTGCTTATCGCCCAGCACTCGGCGCCATAAATCAGGACTGGAAATATAAGGGTTTTATAGAGCGTGCACTTCGTCTTTCGTGTGCGGAGCTTTGAACACATCTATGTAAAGCCAAACGAAAGTAGCACCGTTTTGTTGTAATTCTTCGTCAGATCTCACTGTTGTTCATGGAATTAATGTTTACTACGAGGTAGATGAACATTTTCATTATTTCGACATTATTTCTATCAACAGTGACATTTTGTCCTAGCCGTTTGACAGATCTTTCATTGTTGTTAGCATTGGTGTTCGGTCTTGTCCTTGTTTACTTCAAGACAAACAACAAATTTCACCTGTTCTTCAATTGTCGTCAAAGGCTCATTTGGCATAGGCATCAGCTGATGTCGATAGCATCAGCATAAACTAGAATTGATATATCGAAAATAGTGCCTGCCTTCGGTGTTAACGCCTGATCGGCGCACTATTTGCTCAAGAGAGAGATTGCACATGATGCACATCTCCTTGTCGAAACCCTGTGCTTGTTTAAAATAGTTCGTGCAAGCTTTAGGATTTCATATGCTACATTTATCAGGGCTAAGTCCCGATAGTACTTGCACAGGACATATAGGATCGCCTTTTTGGTAGATGGGCATACTTACTTACTTACTTAGGGTGGCGCTACAGTCCGGGGTGGACCAGGGCCTCAACCAACTAGCTTCTATGAAATTATATAAATAAAATAAAATAAAAATGATATAAAAAACAAATTATTGTTTTATTCAATTTATTTAAAACTTAAGTTTTTGTTACACAACGATTTCTTAATTTGGTTTTGCTACGCGTTTCGGAATTAGAATTCCATCTTCGGGCTGTGTCAACTGATTCAGTTGACACAGCCCGAAGATGGAATTCTAATTCCGAAACGCGTAGCAAAACCAAATTAAGAAATCGTTGTGTAACAAAAACTTAAGTTTTAAATAAATTGAATAAAACAATAATTTGTTTTTTATATCATTTTTATTTTATTTTATTTATATAATTTCATATATACATACACAACCGGAGACGTAAAAATCAACCATGAACTTCAACTAGCTTCTTCCAGCTGGCTCTTTTTCTAGCTAGCTGTCTCCAATTTCGCACGCCAAGCTGGTTGAGGTCCTCTTCCACTTGCGTGCGCCACCTTTTACTCTGTCCACCTCTACTGCGCTGTCCCACGGGCTTGGATTCAAAGACTTTCCAGGCGGAGCATTGGTGCCCATTCGCTCTAGGTGACCCAGCCATCTCAATCGTTGGCTTTTCACTTTTGTGGCTAGGTCGGTGTCGCTGTACAGCCCGTACAGTTCGTTGTTATATCTTCTTCTCCTTTCCCCATCTTTGCAGACGAGACCAAAAATCACCCGTTAACAGTGTCAATGGCTCTGCACCATGCATCAGGACCGGGATGATAGGCGACTTATACCGCGACAGTTTAGTTGCTCGAGTGAGATTTGCTTCTCCATTGCCTTCTTAGCCCAAAGAAACGGCGATTGGCAAGAGTTATTCTTCGTTTGATCTCAATACTGGTATCGTTCGCTGAGCTTATAGCGGATCCTAGGTAGATGGGCATATGGAGCTGATAGAACAGTCATCGGGCATGTTTCCTTCCAACCAAACCTGGTTGATGAATTGATTTACGCACCCTTTCAACACATCCTCTCCGTGTTTGAAGAGCTCCGCTGGTAAACCATCAGATCGGGCAGCCTTGTTGTTCTTGAACTTCCTTATAGCTAAGTTAACCTCTTCTATACTGAGTTGTAGTACTGAGCCTTCATTGACTGGAGTTGGGTTTGCTCCCCTTCCTTTTTCTCGGTCAACCTGAAGCCCATTTAGCAGCTGCTATAGAAGTGCTACTGGAATACTTCTTCTATTCCCTGTGCTTTGGTGACTAGATTACCTTCGCTGTTTCGAAGAGCTTGCTTTCTGGTATTGCTTTGATCGCTAGACTCTTCGATCTCTTGAGCTTGGTAGTTTCCTACGCCCTCTTCTTTCTACACAGGGTCGTCTTCTCCTTGCTCGACACTCCTCACTTGCTGCTCTTGTTTTCCGCTGCTGCATATTTGGATTTTCATTTTCTGTCACCTGTTTTAGCTGAGCTTCTTTTTCGGGGGTGGTTTTAGCTGCCTCTTTGATGATACTAGGACCACTGTTCGTTGCCATCTGTAGGAGATGAATGTACAGTGGAGAGCTTCTCGCTCAGATGCTCACTGTAGACTCTGGTGACTCCAGCAGGTATGCTAAGGCGAATTTCTGCCTTATATGGCACTTAGTAATTTCTCTTCATTTGACAGTTGAGCTCTTAACCTTGCCGCAACAAGGAAATAGTCAAAATAAATGTTTGCACCTAGAAAAGTACGCATGTCTGAGATGTAAGATGCGTGTCTTCCATCGATTAAGCACATAATCGATCTAGTTAGCGTATAGAATCCAATGTCAAATCCGTGCTGTTTTATGCTTGTGAAACCTGGAAAGTCACGACTACCATCTCGAAGAAATTGCAGGCTTTTGTGAACCGTTGCCTACGCCATATTCTAAAAATTCGCTGGCCGCAGATAATATCAAACGAGGAATTGTGGCGCAGGACAAGTCAAGAGCGGCTGGACGTTGACATAAGAAAGCGTAAATGGCAATGGATTGGTCACACACTGAGGAAACCAAACGATGAAATTGCAAAGCAGTCCTTTGAATGGAATCCTCAGGGTGCACGGCGGGTAGGAAGACCTAGAACAACATGGAAATCAACAGTTCTAGCAGAAGCAGACTCGCGAGAAAGAGAAAGACGTGGCCATAGTTAAAATATTTATCTGCAGACCGTGAAGGATGGAAACGATTTGTTGGCGCCCTATGCCCCAATCGGGGTTACAGGACTTGATGATGATGATGATCAACCAGGTTGCTTTGTGGATTGTTAGCCGTGGAAACCTAGCGCTTCTTATCACCGTATTACAAGCTTTTAAAAAGCGGATCACAGCCAGGCGATCACTTATCGGTTTAAAATGCGATAACTTTGCTTCTTGCCCGATTTCCCATGATGAATCGGCATCCTAATATGTAAAATCTAAAGTCTTCTTATCAATCCATTGCATCTCCTGGATTGTGGTAATGTTTGCCTTATACCACGTGAGGACAGACTCACGTTTTTGAGTTGCACCTGGGATGTAAAGGATTCTAACGTTCCAACTATATACTCTCAAGTCGTTATCCGTTGACCTGCCGGTCATTGTTTCCATCTGAGGATTATCACCATCCGATGCTCCTCGTGTCCACTCATAACCAAAATTTTTGTATGTGGTAGGGAAGTTAACCCAACGACACAACGTCGAAGTTCGGAGGACCCAGTTAATCCGATGCCAGTAGCCCACTACTGGGATGTAAGCGCTGCCCTTGACCCGTAAGAAGTTCATCCACCATCACTTTATCTTTTTCATCTGAAAATGTATTCTGACCTCATCTCTAAATATGCTTGAGAATCTCATGTAAGATCTCTGTTCTCCAGACTCTATGTTGAAGTCATTGGTCGAACCTACAAACTCCTCTGTCAAAAATTCTTCAAAAATTCGAAATTGTTTTTGTAGGAATTATATTTGCATCTCCTGTACATTTTTTCATTATAGCATACCTACCCCCATTTTGTATTATTCTCTTAAGAATGCTTGAGAAAATTTAACCTTAATGCACAAACACTCGTTGAAGGAAATTATACCAAATTGCAAAATAATATTTTCAATTCATTTAATTTCACATTCTTAAAATAATATAAAACATACATGTGTGTATATGTTTTTGTACATAAGAATATATTTCTGCCATAGTTATTTTTCATTATTTTGTTTATTTTTTCTTCCCCTCTTTCGCCCTTCTCTCTCTCAACAGGTCTTGAAGCCGATTTATTTTATGTTCACGAGGGTGCTATAAACACATATGCAATGCACTTCACAGTACCTGTTCCGGCAGATGTGCACGACCTGGAATTCTCATGGCAGAGTCTAACGACATATCCGGTGAGTATTCGACCCAGAGAGCCTTCCTTTTAACCCTTCCTCTTGTCCATATGTGTGTTTGTCTGTACTGTTCGTATATTCAGGACGAGAAACAAAAAAAAAAAAGTAAACACACACGGTATGCACTTGACAGGAAGTGCACACATAAAGATACAGATACAAGTGCTCCGCATATGTCTTGTGTTTGTGTGCCAAATTAACCTGCTCTCAAATCCATTTGTACAATTCCCATTTTCCTGACTTGTCCGTCTCTCTGCAGCTATACGTGCGAGAGAACCCTTGTTTCATAACCTAATTTGCTTTCGTTCTTCCTGCACTCTCCCCAAACATTTTGGCATCATGGAACATCACTTAGCTGCCATACATAATCACCATTGAGTATAAATCCGACCAGGGGGCGCTGGGAGCGCCCACCCTCAGTATACCGCCCAAAGGCTATGTTCCACAAGCTATAGAGACATTCACCGTTCATCTGCCATGCACGGGAAATGCAACCGATCAAGTACCACTTAGCATCAATATGCATGTTCGGGGTCCGCCCAGGACGAATGACACTAAATTGGGTTTCAAGCGCAATAAAATTTGCCTAAAAGGTAAGGATCTCTATAAGTAGTATGGTTGCAGATATGGATCCCAGTGCTTCGGGGATTGACTTAATTCAATTTGTTTGCCTGTTTTATTTTTTTTTTTTTCTGTTCTTTTCCCTTCTTATATAGGTCTGTTTCCAGCGCCCAATCAGTCACCGGCTCCAGCTCAAGCACCATCCCAAGGTCCAGCGTTGCTAGGTGCGGCAGCTTGTGCTTTAGGTTTGGTTCTGGTTGTTGGGCTGATTGCCAGTGCTATGTACGTTCGGGCGAGAAAACAAATTCGTCAGGATTCTTTGCAGTGAGTATTTTAATTGGCAAAAAGGTGTCTATGTTGTAGACTTATATATTTTTAGACAAGATGTTTCCTATAACAACGGGATTTTTTTTTTTTTTTTTAAGTGAACAGGAATTTCAGCTATTTTGCTTGATGGTTTTGTGTTGCTTTAAAAGAAAACGAGTTATGTATAAAATAGGAGAATTTATTCAGCTAGCTACTTGTGAAAAGAATTTAGGTGTATCGAATTATAAACTTGTGGAATTGGAAGTTATTGTAATTGGTCAGATTTGTGAAACAAAAAATGTATGCACAAGTATGTATCTCAATGTTTTGAGCTTCATAGAATCAGAATCCATAATAATTTTTAAAGAGATATCTGCATTTGTACGTACGTTCGTCCATTCGTACGTTCTTTAGTTCAGAATATCTCTAGAAAATATAAAGATATTGGGCCTTACTAATAATCAAATTTAGCAACGAGTTAAATATTTCAGTGAAATTTACCATAGTGTTATGGATCCCAAATAATGAACCATACATGGAATGTTAATTTTTTTGGAGTTCATACCACCTATGATTACGGTGACCATATTTCCTTGAGCAAAACCCGGGACAAATAGTGAACAATTTTTAAAGTGAAAAAATTTGACTTTTCTATCATTTTTATCAAGTAATATCTAAAATTAAGTTTAAAAATTACATAAAAACAAACGAGAGGAAATTCTTAAAAAGAAAGGAACGTTAAATTGAATTATAATCTATTCACAACGTAACAAACTAAAAACAAAAATAAAACTTGATTTTTAATTTCATTATCTATTAGAATAATTCAGTCTTCTGATTCTCAAAACAACTATAGCTAGTCCTGTGCCTACGTTCTGTAACTCTCGTATCGAAAAAACTGGTCGAGAAACGATGAAAATTGAAACAAAATGCATGAGCACGGTTGCCGCTTGCAAAAAAAATTCCTACCAAATTTCCTAAAAAAACCTACCAAATTGAATAAAAACCTACCAAATAAATAAACTCTATTTCCGTTCTGCAAATTTTCTTTGGTAGAAACCTCTAACACATTAGAGGTACGAGGTTTATTCACAATCGTGATTTTCCAGAAAATTTGAAAAAAAAAAACGAAATTGTTGTAGGTATGATGAGCTAAAACAAAAATTCGAGTTCCACCCCACCCCAAAGATATGCAGTAAATTTAAAGTGAATCAATGTTTATGTTAAAGAGGTTCAATTGGGCGCATATAGATGCTAGTTATATATTTCCGAATTATTTATTGAGGTAGTTTCATGCTAACATTTAATGATTTCTCCTTCCTTGGAATTTTCTATGCATATAATTTTGACATAATCTTCAAATGCTTTCACTTGAGGTCTGACATAACATAATTTTCAACATAATTTTGTATGAATTAGGTTAAAATCATTTCATTTTGAAAAATGAATTTTATAAATTATATCATTTGGAAATGAAATTATAATTTTTCAACGAGATGAGCTCATATTTGTTCTTAAAAAATATGCAGATGAACGCCAAATGATTCAAGTCTCTGTTTACTTGAGTTTATTTGACATTTTTTGAGTTGATTGAAAATTATCTCAATTTTTATGACTGTACAATGTTTTATATTATGCTCAAAAGTAGTATGAAAAAACCTACCAAATCGGATTTTAGCCTACCAACCTACCAAAGCTGAAAAACCACCAAGTTTTGGTAGGATCCTACCAAAACGGAAACCGTGTGCATGAGAGTAACAGAACGTAGGTACTGAAAATAAGTTTACCTTGAGCTATTTCAGAAGTAGTTATTTAGTTGAGGATTAGTTTATTCTTTCAGCTGTTAATAATCTATTGAAATAGATGTTCCACAGTACGATACATGGATATCACAATCGAAATCGCCAACGTGCCACAATTAGATTAGTTTAGATCCTGAGTTAACTCGCCAAATTAGGTAAATTAACTCGGAGTTAACATAGGACTTAGATTGATTGAAAAACACGTTTCTGGAGTTAACTTAGGTTTAACGCCAAGGCTTGGATGAGATCACACTGAAAAACTGACCCAACATTTTTAAATTTTATACCTGCAGCTAAAAAATAATGTTCCGTAATGCACACTAAGCAAATTTTAAAACATGTTTCTTTGTTTTCAAAACAAGATTTTTGGAAAATCAATTAATTAATGAATGCGTTCAGTGGGCATTCAAATATATTTTTTTTATTTATTTAAATTATATGAAACTTAAGAGAATGTACAAATACGGGATAAATAACTAAATACGGGCACTTGTACGTCCCGGCTTTCTTAAAAACTAAACCGGGACAGGCTACACAAATACGGGACTGTCCCGGTTAACTCGGGACGGATGGTCACCGTACCTATGATTCATTGTTAAGAGTTCAATTAAATATTAAGATCATACCATGCATGGTTTATTATTTAGAATCCATTTCATTATGGTCCATTTTAATGAAATATTTAAGTCTTCACTTAATTTGATTATTAGTAGGGCCCATTGACTTTGCATTGATTTTCTTTCATAGATGATAATGTCATAAGGTGTAGAGAGGACTTTCAAAAAATTTCAATCAACGGTTTTTTTTATAGCAGTTTAAAATAAATAAATCTCGAATATCTCGAAAACAAATTATGTTGTCGGCTTCAGGTTAATTTTTTTCTACGCATATTTGTGTAATAAGAAATTGATAAAACATAAAAAATCATCAAATGATATTTTTCTGTTAAGAAAAATTGCTAAAAATAGATGGAAAAACTGTTGAAAAAAGTTTTTCGTTTCGAATATCTTGATAACAAACAATAAATTTGGCTTCGGGATAATTTTATTGTAAACAAAAAAAAAAATCAGAATTGATAATTGATAAGATATGAAAAAAAAATTAATAAACGGTCTGTTTTTAAGAAAAAAAGCTAAGAAAATTGTTAAACAAAGTTATTGTCTCAAATATCTCGAAAGCAAACAAAATCTTTGGTCTTCACTTAATAATTTAATATCGAACACCTGCTAACGTTTTCGAAGATCTTTAACTGGCAATCATTCTATCATAAAATAACATCAGGCCTCTAGCTTTTGAAGGCAGTGATGCCAGCCTATTTCCTGCGGAGGGGGGGGGGGGGGGGGGGGGCTTTGCCTCCCACATTGGGGTAATAGGTATTACTTACTTACTTATCCGGCTCCCGATCCATGAAGGGTCTCTGCCTGAGATATTGCGGTCTGCCATCGGTTACGGTTCCTCGCACGCTCCCTCCAGTCGTCGAGACAAAGCGCTCTTGCGTCTGTGACCGCCTGGTCCCTATAGCGGAGGTTCGGTCTTCCTGGTCGTCTCAAACCTGGGGGCTGGGATTCGAAGATTTTCTTGGCGGGAGCGTTGTTGTCCATTCGCTCGATGTGGCCGAGCCAGTGTAGTCGACGTGTTTTGGCTCTTTGGACTACATCCACATCTTGGTACAGCTCGTACAGTTGAATCTTCTCCTCCAATTGCCCTCATTGCATAAAGGACCAAATATCCGCCGAAAAATTTTCCTCTCGAAAGTGCCCAGTATCAATTCCCTTTTTTTACTTATCGTCCAGCACTCGGCGCCCGTAGAGTAGAACTGGTGAAATTAGCGTTTTGTATAGCGTGTACTTTGTCTTTTGGGAAAGGAGTTTTGAACCCATTTGTTTGGCCAAACCGAAGTAGCAGCGGTTCGCTAGGGTAATTCTTCGTCGGATTGCCACTAAGGTGTCGTATGTGGAATTGATGTTTGTTCCGAGGTAGGTGAACTCCTTGACTACCTCGAAATTACTGCTACCAACAGTGACGTTTTGTCCTAGGCGATGGACAAATGAGGCTTTGTTTGTTGATAGCATATACTTTGTTTTGTCCTCATTCACTTCAAGACCAACGCGTTTCGCCTGTTCATCAATAGCTGTGAATGCTTCAAGTACAGCTCTCTTGGACCGGCCGATGATGTCGATGACCTGTTAAAGATAGTGCCTTCCATGTTAACATCACTCTTGCGCACTATCTTCTCCAGGACTATAGGTTAAAGAAATCATATGATAGCGCATCTCCTTGTCTGAACCCTGTACGCGTCTGGAATAACTCGGATGAGCTGTTACCCATTTGCACGTTGGACCGTGTATTTTGTAACGTCATGCGGCATAGCTGGATCAGTTTTTTCGGGATCCCGAGTTCCAACATCGCCAATAGAAGCTCGAATAAATAGGTGGTGGGTCTCAACTTGAAATTCGTTTGTCTTTTCCAGGATTTGCCTCAATGTGAAGATTTGGTCTATCTTTGATCTGCCTGGCCTGAAGCCACACGGGTATGTGCCGATCATAGTGTTTCAGAAAGGTTTTAGACGCTCACATAGAACGTTGGATAATAAGTATGCTGAGGATAAACTTGCAAGTGAAAAATATTAGGGTTTGGGGGGAACTAAATCTCGCATTAAAAATCTCTCATTATAAAATCTCGCAGTTAAAAAATCTCTCTCAAGATTTTTATTAGCGAGATTTTGATAAATAAAATTTATTCGTTTTTATTTTTTATAAAATTTTGCGAGATTTTCTAACTTTTGCAAAATTAATCGAATGCCTTCTAACTTTGAGACCATATTTTTTGTTCATAATTGTTTCAATTTTTCTTAAAGAAAAAAGGAACTAAAAAAAATATAGAAACTGTACATCTCTGGTTATGTTGCGCGAAATGCGAAACTGAAAAGGATATGTTACTCTGAGATTTGAAATTGCGAAATTTCGATTTACGAAATATTGATATGCGAAATTTCAGTTGGTCTTTGCGAAATTTTTTGGTACGGGATTTATGTATATGCGATATTCCTTAAAGTGACATTTTGTAATAACGAGATTATGACAAGCAGGATTATTAGTTTGCGAAATTTCTTTTTTTTTTAGATTTTTAAAAAAATTGCGAGATTTTAGTAAGTGAGCTTCCGTACCCTTACCAAAAAACAGTATGCGCTATTAAGCATATGTTTTTAATGAAATTATAAACATGACAAATATTGAAAATCCCCCCTCTTGTAAAATTTCTGCGCACGGGCTTGCACCAATGGTATGCAAGATTTCATTGCTTTTTATTCAACAGGTACACATCAATGTGTTTTTTGTTTCATTTACATTAGGTTGGAACCCCTTCTATAAAAGAAGAATAATCTTTTGCTATGAATTTAATATATTCACATTTTAAAAGACAATTGATTCAATAAAAATGTTCAAAACTCAGGTTATGACATAAATTTACTGGTGAAATATATCCTTACCCCTTTTATTTAAAGTTAACTATGCATTTTAGTATTCATGGTGTTGCTTTTCATGTTACCGTTGTATAAATACCCTCAATTAAACCGGATTTCTTTCGCTCAGCTTCTTGCGCTGATAGTCACGACAACGACAATGGATGGATGAGTCCACCTCCCGCTGCTTTTTGGCAGGATATATACGAAAAACATGAAAGACGTGAGCGGAAATTTAAAATTCAAATGGAAAAGGCTCCATTTTGTTGCTGATTCAAAATGAAAAAAAAAAAATATGTTACAGTTTTTGGCGAATATTTATTTTCTGGTGTATCCACAGAATACCTATTGCATCAGGGTGAGGAAGGAAGAAAAGAGATACCATCATTCTTAACTCTTCATTGTGACTATAAAAAGGATTGAGAAGGTGCTAGTTGTAGGACATGTAATAAAGTGCGATGAAATCAGAGGATTTAAATTCCTTCTCTGACACCTTTACATAATGTCTGACAGGTGTATTTTTTGGGTAAAAAGATAAAAATTTTTTGTAGCTTCAAGGCAATATAGGTACCAGGAAAAAGAAAGGACTAGGGTTATTTTTTTAAAATTGATATAACGAAGGATTCTTTTTACAAAGAAAAGTCATTTTATTTTTGGCTTATTTCTTACATATTTTTTTTTTTATTTCTTCTTTATAGTACAAGCTTTACAACTGCAGCCTACGGAAGCCACCAAAATGTGTTTATACGATTGGATCCTCTGGGAAGGCCACCGAGTGTGAACAGCGGATCATATGCGACGATTGCCAGTCTGAATAAGTTCCCGCTGACAGAGTCAAAAAAGTCATGTAATATATTTGATAGTAGGTAGTCTTCTTATGTACAAAAAAAATATGTTCCTATACTATATACAACAAAAAAAAAAACACCATGCGACATTTGGAGGAAATTGAATATTTCGCTCCTATTCGCATGTCATTCGCAGGATATTCAAATGTGTCACTAAGCTGTGGTTTATTTTCATAGGATTTCGTGGTTCACCTACACCATCACCATATGCGACAGCTCTATTGCCAATGGGTGACCAGATAGCAGAAACGATATACTCGAAGCCCGAATCAGTGTGTCCCTCGAGAATTTCGTATTATGCCTCATCGCAGCTTACTCAGGTGAGTTTTATTTTGTTTTTCTTTTTTGCTTACATCCTTTTCAAAATAAAATCTCATTTCACTGTGAGGTTTATAGGTATGCCAGGATACAAATAGACAGGATTTTTGGACGTGAATAGGTCTGTTAACTTGAAAGTTGAAACACACAAAACAAAACTTTGATTCAAAACTGAATTGATTAGATGGGATACCTCAGTCTTTTCTTGTTACACAAAAAACTTTTATGGTTGTATTAAACGTTAAAGGAAGTAATAACGGGTGATTTTTTAAGAGGCTTAGAACTTTAAAAAAAAAAAAACACAAAAAATTCGAAAAAATTAATGAAATATTTATTTGAATCGATAGTTTGAACCTTGCAATTTAATGTTTAAAGATAATTTCATGCAAATGTTGACCGCGGCTGCGTCTCAGGTAGCCCATCCGCTGAGTCCAATTTTGGCATACTCTTTCACACATATCGGCCGGTATCTCACGAATGAATGCATGGATGTTGGCTTCCAGTGCGTCAATCGAAGCGGGCTTGTCCCTATAGACATTAGCCTTGACATACCCCCACAAAAAATAATCTAATGGTGTCAAATCGCACGATCTAGGCGGCCAATTGACCGGCCCGAAACGTGAAATTAACTGTTCACCAAACTCGCCTCGCAATTGCGCCATTGTTTCGCGTGCTGTGTGGCATGTGGCACCGTCTTGTTGAAACCACATATCATGCAAGTCAAGAACTTCCATTTCGGGCAAAAAAAAGTTTGTTATCATCGCTCGGTAGCGTTCACCATTGACAGTAACGCTGCGATTCGCATCATCTTTGAAGAAATATGGCCCAATAATGCCGCCGGCCCATAAACCGCACCAAACAGTGGCTTTTTCGGGATGCATTGGTAGCTGTTGCAATGCTTCTGGCTGATCTTCACTCCAAATGCGGCAATTATGCTTATTTACGTACCCATTCAACCAAAAATGAGCCTCATCGCTGAACACAATTTTTCGATAAAAAAACATTTCGAACCGAGCACGAATTTTGATAGTAAAATTCAATAATTTGCAAGCGTTGTTCATTTGTAAGACGATCCATGGTTAAATTGCAAACCAAACTGAAGCTGTTTGACAGTGACACAAGGTACTAAACACACGTCAGCTGTCAAAACCAGTGTTGCCAAAACCAAACCAGCTAAAAAATCACCCGTTATATGTATAAATATTTTCAATGGAATTTATTCAACTAAGGAAATTTATTTAATGTTTTCTTGGCTTTTTTAGGAAACAAAAACATTTATTTATTTAAAATACAATAACTAGCCAAGGAAAATAGCAAAACTACTAAAAAATTCCGAAAAACTGAATTTTGGTGGAGACCTTTGTTTTGGCGACTTAAGAATGTTCAAAAAGGATACCTGCCCTTAACTTTGACTTACGGCTTACGTTTTTAGAGAAAGAGGTTACAGATCAGACAAGATCTAAATTGTAGCTTATGTGGTTCTACACAAAAATTTAAATACTCCCACTTTTCATACAATCAATAGATTTTTAAAAAATTATTAAAATATCAAGAATCAATTGTTGACATTTTTGTTCAATATGTGTTTGGCTGCATTATAAAACCAAGTTTTTGCGGTGCTTTCGGAAGGGGGAAAGGCACCATGGACCATCTTGAACAAAACAAAATTTAAGTCGAATATGTTAACGTTTTATCAGGATCTAGCCCTTTTAGATGGTATATCTTTTTGAAAAAAATTATTAGATACTAAAAACAACACCTAAATTTATAACAAAATGTTGTAGCTTTATGTGAAGCCAGAAATCTGATCCTTTATTTCATTTCAAAATTTTACTTAAATGAATTAATTTTTGAAAAAATTGTTTTCAAAATAAAAAAAAAGTCTTATTTAATTGAAGTAGAATGAATATGTTCCAGTAGGTTCCAGGTTTTTGGTTGGCTTTAAAAAAAAAAAAAATGACACAAAAATTGTTTAAATAAAATGATTTAAATGATAAACAGCCAGTGACTAAATTTTATTGGAGTTGATCATTTTTAATAATAACACTATTGATGAACTTGAAAAAAGTGTTCTAGCTGATTTTCATCCATTACTAGTAGTCCAGTAACCTTGTTTCATAAGACTGAGACCTTGCGTCAGGTCCGGTAGCTCTGAATGTTAATTTCAACTCCCCAAAAAAACACCCTTTAACAACAGATATTCTTATAGACTCTTCTTATTATTGATTTTCATGACAAATAAACCATTGATGGCAAATCGACGGAACATTATTTTCAACAGGTTTTCGGTATTATTTAACTCTTGTACTGAAAATGTAGTCATAGTTACATACAAAATGACTGTAACTTTTTTCACGGAGGCCGCATCGACTTGGTATTTGTGTCATTAGATTCAACATTTAAAACTACCTCAAAAGCATGTGTCATATGCTCAGGGGCCTATTTCAGCGCTACTACAACAGAGCTACATCAGCTACATCAACTACATCATACATCTAAATCCTACAACTAGAGCAGTTAAATGTGTCTGATTCAAACATACAACTGAAGTTATGAAATAAAAGACAAAAAAGTTTAACAAATTATAAATGTAACTGATGTAATTGTAAGATGAAGTTGTAAAATGTAGTTGATGTAATTGATGTAGTAGCGCAGAAATAGGCCCAGGTTGCACCAAAGTTAATTTTTCTGTTTGATACACCACAATTTCCCCCCCCCCCCATTCAATACTTCTGTTTTCTTCTTTTGGGCCAATCTAAACGCTCTATTGCTTTGATGAAGCATATTATGTCAAAGACCATGTTTTTGTTATTATACTGTTGAATATACTACTTGTTGTTTTAAATTTCCTATTGCTATATTTTGAAAAGCTGTTCCTTTGAAACTATTGTGTCTACGGAAACGGTTTTGGGCTCAAATTGGACTCATTGAAGCAAATTTATTAAGGTTGAAATCGTAGAGCAATGTTTTATTCGGAAATTAAGACGTTTAAATGGCCAATAAGTGAAAGAACCGCGAGAAATCGCGAATTTTTTGGTTTTTACCAATGTTGCATTTGACGCTCGAGGTCGAAAAATTGGATTTATCACTAGACCAACATCACAAACAACTCAGCAAAAAATCAGAACTACCGGACCTGACGCAAGGTTTTATGTATATAGTTACTGGACTATAGCAGCAATATCGATATTTTGGAAAAGCAGTAGGTATAATTTGATCTCATAATTTGGCCTCTAAGAAGCATTGAATAACAAAATAGAACATGAAGCTTAACAAAAACTGGCAATGCAAATAGCTTTTTTGAAAGCTAATACATACTTCATTATTTTATTCATTATTTTATTGTTTTTATTGTTTTTGAGAAATTAAATTTCAAAATAAAATTTTTGAAAAAAATTATGAATTTTTAATTCAAACTGAATTTCTTAAATTCTTTTCTTAAAGAATTGTATGTTTCGATGATTTTTAATATTTTGTTTTTGCTTTTAAAGTCAATGTTTCAGAAATTGCCCCCTGCCTCAAGGGGAGAGATACAACTTTCCCAAATACAATTTTTTCTTAGAATATGGCCAAGAATCATGCCTTAAAATATTGTTAACAAATTAAGGGACAGCATGTATATTTAATTGTAATTACCGTTTTCCACCACTTTCAATAATTAATTTAAATGAGCAATGAAATATAAAGTACCTACTGGCACTTAGGTAAAAATCATACTTGAAATATCGTGTTTTTGTAAGGTAAGTTTTTTAATACCATCTTAAAGCAGAGATTTTAACAAGAAAATGTCCTTTTAAATTTTTAAAAAATCTCCAATTTGTTTGTGAACGATGCTAATTTTCGGTCCAAAAAGTTCGGTATTGGCTCGGTACCTTTTTGGATGCTTTGGAGCTGGTATCGTCTCGGTATCGTTCCTGTTTCCGATACCAAACGATACCGAGACTTTTCTGGTATCGTGAACAGCCCTAGTTGAGGGGCAATTCATTTTTACTCTTTTGTGCAGCATTAATCCTAAATTTTCCCAACATCCATTTACAGCAAAAAAATTCCAACTTTTGGCATTTGAAAACTGGTTTGGCACTGGCTTCATGGCTTTTGTCTCAACCAAATTTCTTAGAAACGACCATACAGAAAAAACTGTGGATACCACATAAGAAAAAATTAAGTCCTAAAATTCTGTTTGTACCTTGACTAACAGCCTGAACCACTGAAACGAAACGATTTTTTTTTAAATTGTTTAACTCCAAAATTTACGGTATCTGTCATACAATTGTTAAATTTATTTATCTAAGAAATGGCTTCAATAATTTTGATTAATATAAAATCAGTGAAATATTGACGTCAGGGATTAGTTTTTGGTTATAAATTGTTTTACTAAAAATTGTTATTAGCGGTACCCGCCTGTTTTTTTTTTTTTTTTTTTATAATTTGCACACACTCAAGGGATTATGAATACCCTTATAATATTATGATGTAACACAGCGTGAGCGTTTAGGAAAAGTGGAGAGGGTGTAATAGGAGATGCCGATGCACGTTGATCTTGAATGCTTGTACATCACAATGAAGGGGAAAAATCGAGTTTGGCAAAGCATTCCACATCCGAGTAGTACGGCTAAAGAAAGAACCTCTATATTTGACAGTACGTCCGAAGTTTGGCTCAAGGGTAAACTGATGAGCATTCATAGCTTGACGAGTATTACGGCGAAATTGCTTCAGAGGGGGAATGCAACTGGCTATTTCATCTGAGCATTGTTGGTAGAAAAAACGATAGAACAGTGTGAGACAGGAGACATTACGACGGTGTTCTAGCGAAACAAAAGTTTCCGTAATGTTTGAATCACCTATAAGCTTAAAGGCTCTGTTCTGGATTCTATCCAATAAGCTTAAATGTGTTATAGGGGCACCTGAACAGACATGGGAGTTATACTCAAGTTTTGGGCGGATGTACGCTTTATAGATGTTAGCCAGATCAGAAGGGGAAAAAAATTTCTTACATCTTTTAAGAAAACCTAAGCATTTTGCTGCATTTTTTGCAACATCGAATATGTGATCATTCCATAAGAGATGATCAGTAATGCACATACCGACAATGGAAAGCTTTTCGGTTACTTTGATGCAAGTGCCATTCATGGATAATGGCATGGGTGGTATATTTCGCTTAACCGATAGAAGACAGCTTTGTGTTTTTGAAGCATTAAATTCCACACGGTTGTTAATACCCCATTGTATGATGCTGTCTAGATCGGAATTTAATGAGCTTATCATATGCTGTCGTTTCAGTTCCACAACTGAAGCGCAGGGTTGTGAATCTGGGAAAGAATATGAAAAGCTTAGAGAACTATCGTCAGCAAAATAATGAATCGGATTAGAAGTTTCAGACAAGAGATCATTTATAAAGATAAGAGTGTCGGAGACAAAACGGAGCCTTGTGGAACACCAGCATTTATTTTGTGGATATCAGACTTAAAACCGTCCAAAACAACCTGAATTGAACGGTCTGACAGGTAACTTCTAATCCAAAGAAGGAGAGACTCATCGATACCAAACGCACGCATCGATAAAAGAGCTTCGTGCCAAACTCTATCAAATGCTTTAGAAATATCTAGTGCAATTACCTTTGTTTCTCCAAAATGATGTAAGGATTGGTTCCACTTTTCGGTGAGATATGCCATCAGTTCACCAGTGGACCTATAGCTACGAAAGCCGTACTGCCGGTCATTGAAGAGCTTTCGTTCTTCAAGATATTTCTTAAGCTGATTGTTGATCAGCGTTTCCATGACCTTGGAGAGAATGGATGTAAGTGCAATTGGTCGATAGTTGGAGGGGGAGGAAGATTCGCCTTTTTTAGGTACTGGCTGGACATATGCTGTTTTCGTAATGGTTTTGCCAGTGTTGAAGCACACGTCTTCAGAACTAATGGGGATATACAATCTGGACCAGCGGATTTGTGAGTTTCAAGATCTTTCAGGACTCTTGCGACTGTACGAGTGCGAAAAAAGATTTGTCCCATAGCAGCATTTACGCACTCAAGTACAGGAGGAGTCATAACACTGTGTGGCAAGGTCGAATTTGCAGCAAAAAGGGCAGCAAACAGATTTGCTTTTCCTTGCGAGCTAACCACAGGAGTGTTATTGTGAACGAGTTTTGGAACCGATGACGACGAAGAGTTTCTAATATTTTTTACAAATGACCAAAACCTCTTACTGCCTTTCAGACATTGCAGTATCTTTTGCCGTACATTTTGGTCATGTAAGAACTTCGTTCTATGAATATGAGCGTTGCAGGTATTCCGGGCTCGTCGGTATTTTTTTCGGTTTTCCTCAGTGGGATTTTTTTTGAAGCATCGGAAACTTAATTCTTTTAATCTAATAACCTCTTTACAGCCATGGTCGTACCAAGAATTTTCCTTAGAAATTATACTCTTAGTCCTATTAGGGATAAAAGTTTTCATTCCATTTGTAATAATACCTGTTAACATATCAGCACTGGCATCTATGTCTCTATCGAGAAAGCATAGTGACCAGTTAAAGTTGCGATAGAAGTTGTTGAGACCGTCCCAGTTGGCTTTCTCATACTGCCAGACGGTTCTCTTCGGGTTTTTTTCTTTAACTGGATTGGTGGAGCATGAGAAATTTGCTGATAAGATACAGTGGTCTGACGTGCCTAGAGGTGCTAAGATGTTAATTGTATACTTATCAGGATCTGATGTAAGGAAAAGATCAAGTGTGTTGGCGGAATGATCTTCAACGTCAGGTATTCGTGTTGGCTCCTTCACAAGCTGAGTTAGATGGTTCAACTCAGAAAATATCTCTACATATCTTCCCTCGGGTGTAGTCTGTCCAGAATGTCGAAGCCAAGAAGAATTATGGATATTGAAATCACCCGTAATAATGATTTCAGTGCGGGGAAAATGGGTGCAGATTCTTAATATGGAATCTGACAGCGCATCGAATTCGTTGGAAGTCGAATTGCTGTCTAAATTAGGGCTTCTGTATATGAAACACGCATGTATGATGTGCTTACTAACAGTAATTTTAAGCCACATAAAATTAAAGTTCGTGTTAGAACAGTGGCCGTATTGAGGCTGAAGCTGGTAAGCGACATCATTCCTGACGTATACGGCGAGACCATGGTGGGGGAAAAATTGATTGAAATTGATTGTTTTTTTTTCGATTTTATCATTAATGACTCAACCGATTTCAATAAAAAATTTTACGCAAAAATTTCCCTTAAAATGTTAGTAATATTGCATACTCATCATACATACCTATTATGGAAAAATATATTTCGGACTATTAAAAAACTCGTTTTTTTTTTTGAAAATTCAATATTTCAAAAACTGTTTTGTGAATTTTTGGAAACTAAGATCTTCATTTATATTAATAAATGTTCAAAATTATCATGCTAGTTTCTTTTTATTTTACCAAAATTTTTAATATAAAAATTAATTTTTTAGAAAACAACTCTGACGATTTGAAATTAATAGTCAATATCACACTCGTCAATGAGCTGGATCGCGCTTCAGCTTAAACAAATTTCAATAACAAATTTCTCTTGTAACAAAAAAAAATATTAGCCTTTATGGGGATGTTGTTTCGCAAAAATCAACCTTCTTGCGATAACATCAACAAACTTTCACCAATATCTTAACTAACTATTGATAAGAAATACCAAGACTGTCAAAATTAATTTTAACAAGCTTTACGTAAATAACAAGATTATTTTCTTTATCGCAAAATAATTCAAATTGTTTTTGTTCTAAGCGGGCGTGCCCACGAGGGACCCCCCGCTCCACCACACGTAAATATTCAATATATTGCTGTAGGTACTCTTTGCAATCTACATTTTTATGATAATTGCTTTCTCATCGAGCAATCTTATAAAGGTATTGACCCAGCTACTTAATTTCTAAAAACACTTCTGTTATATGTAATTATATGTAATCAAGCAGATATTTTTGTTTTCCAAACATAAGAATAAAACCGATACATATATTCTTTTGTTTAAAATTTTAATCTGCTTTTACCTTACATTTTCCGAACTTAAAAATTAACTTAGCCATAAACGTAAACAGAACCTGGAAAACCTTAAAAACAATAAAGACTATAACAATCAGAAATCCAATTACATCTAGCGACATCAGCTGGAAGTGATTCAAATGTATTGCAGGACTTTGCATATGAGCAGCTCCATGATGCCTCAAAACATACTCCACCCAATAGACTGCTGTTTCCTTGGCAGTCATTGGTCGATCTTTGTAGAGTTTGGCAAATCGTTGAACATTATCCTCAAACTTTTTAGTCGTCAGAACTTCATTAATTGTATTGTTAAACTCATCATGCGATAATGTGGCATAGTTAACACCCAAGCCAAAACCTTCCTTGACTAGATTCTCTACATTTGTACTTTGTTCATTGAACAAGGGAATGCCAACCATTGGAACTCCATGGTATTGAGATTCAACAACACTACCCTGTCCGCCATGTGTGATGAAAAGGCGAACATTTGGATGAGGCAGGATATCATCTTGAGGCAGCCATTTCTTGTAAATTATGTTTGGAGATTCACCAGGAACATCTGAATCGCCCCACTTCCACAGAACTGTTTGTGAAAGTTTGGAAAGAACATCGAATATAATTTTTACTTTAGAACTATCAAGATGGCTTTTGTGGATATTTGTTCCCAGGCTAAAGTAAATCACTCCATTTTGCGTGGAGTTGTCCAAGATGGCTTTGATGTCCTAAAAAAGTGTTCTTGTTAAGTTTTGGACTTTGGTTAATTTTGATAACTACTCTCTTACCTCTGGTAATGGATCTGGTTTTCTTTTGATTTGAATTCCACCAATCTCAACTAA
The DNA here is from genome assembly GCA_963921185.1 of Dasysyrphus tricinctus. Lineage (NCBI taxonomy): Eukaryota > Metazoa > Arthropoda > Insecta > Diptera > Syrphidae > Dasysyrphus > Dasysyrphus tricinctus. The sequence continues at coordinate 14,457,405 of OY992531.1, forward strand.
AGCAGGAACATCAGGACGAATTGGTCTCTGACTAAAGTGATGGTTTGTCATTATGAGGGAGATGTTTTTCTTCATTGCATCGAAGGATGGATATTTGTCCGATGGGAAGTTAGCGCTGGAATAAAATATATAAATAGCTCCAATCAACTTTTTCAGTCAAAGACTTTCATTCTTCACTGTAATAGAGAGGATCATCAAATTTTTTGGAAGAACTTCAAACTCACTTGTACAACTGCTATTGAGCCCAATACAAATATAGCTCCAAGGCAACTTCCTCAACCATACCCACATAGATGAAATTCTTTACTCTATCAATGAATCCCAATGGCTGTTTTCCACCGGCCATCACAGTGGGAACATAAGCTTTCTCCTGAGGATTGCCCACCATGTTATTAATATTCGGAACTGTTCGAATAGTAAAAGACATCACAACGGGACATTTAAAATGTGCTGCAACACCCAAGAGGAATTCATTGAAGAAATATCCCTGAACAACCAAGTCAAATGATTCTTCCTTCATCAATTTCTGAAGGGGCTCCTGATGTAAGCTCGCATTAGCAAAATGATTCATAGATTCCAAGAAATGAAAAATCCGTTTGTACCATGGTGGTGGATTATTAACTGCTTTTGCCATAATATTAGATGAAATACCCGGAACATCTAGTTGAATATACCGATAGGGAAGATTCTTTTTGATTGGTGGATGTGATGAAACAACTGTGACATCATGACCCCGTTCAGCTAATGCTTCAGCCAATGCACTATGGATAATTAGATGACTTTTCATTGGAGTTATAAATAGTCCAAGAATTCTAGCCGAATCAGTGGCGATAACAAAAGTCGCAAGAAAAATAGCACTGGTCAGTATTAAATTACGCGGGTACAGCATGATTGTTTGCTTTTAGACTAATATCTACGGAATTTTAAAAATTTGTTGAATAGGTTATTTTCTCTAGCTTGGGATTGCTATCAAATCTTATACATTGTTATAAATTTGAAATTGATAGCGTAGCCTTATCGTCACTGAGCAGAAAATATTATGGGGTGGAAAAAAATTGTTTTTAGTTTAGCAGCAAAATTTTTTTTATTGAAAATTATAAGAATCTAACTTAATAAGATATGTAGTAAGCCCATATAAGAAGCAATCAGCTTAAGCTAGAATATAAATAATATCAGACAAAATATTCATAGAGAAATTGATAGGTAGGTACTAGAGCTAGCAACGGATTTAGTTCGGTACCATATTTCAGCATAGATTGGTGATGAAAAGATTCATGATAACAAGGTTATAAAATACAAAAATGCCAGTTATACAGATACACTCCAGTTCGCTCGATGAGGTCATTTTATAATGTTTATGCTGCGAGATGTCCAATAAGCTCATCATCTCATATATACTGTTCATTGATTTACTTTCTACTATAACGTACGTTGCCCTAGGGATTTTTTTTTTTGGGAAAACTATCCGTAGACTAGTGGAATTTTATATGAATTACAAACACAACATCAGCAGCAGGATCACTGCCGATAAAAGCTAAAGAAGGATCCTGCTGCAGATAAACTTTTGACATTTGTTCAAGTCTCGATACTCGGTTGAATAGAATTTTGGTGATTAGTTTATCAGATTTTGGTATACGATTGATATTTTTGTATGTACCTGAATGGCTATGTTCGAAGAGTACCTAGTGCTATTTAAGCACCTTGGTAATATTGTGACTTATGTTCAGGTTGTGACTTTTCACAAAGCCATGACGATGGTCTTGTGGATGAAATTGGTGAGGAGAAAGACACTCATGGTTGTTTTGCTTACATGCAACTATATTCATTTCCTTCATCATGTGCAGAACTATGATAATCAGACTTTATATTACTTTTTGGATTAGGCCAAGATTGAACTTCTAGTAAGTTTTTAGGTATTAGGTACTTCACATAAAAAGTTCACTCTATTTACGCCCTAAGCAAGTGGGAATAAGTTTGGAAAGGTACGATATGCCACAAGCCAAAATCTCGCTTCTTTTTTTAAACTTCTTATAATGGGATTTCGCAAATTAAAAATCTTGGTTTTCATAATTTCGCAATTACAGAATCTCGCTTTTGATAATCTCGCATTTACATCTGGAACTTAAAAAAACCTCTCAAAGTCCAACCAAAATCTCGCAATTTAAAATTTTGCAACGAATCGCCCACGATTTTACAAAAAAAAAACTATTGGTGCTGGCAACGAAATCTCGCAAATCAAATTCTCACATTCGAAATCTCGCAATTAAAAAATCTCGCTTTTATAATTTTATATAACAAAATCCCGCAAACTAAAATCTCGAAAATATAATTTTCGCAAAATTTAATTGCACACATACATTTTCTTATCAAAATTTCACAAACTAAAATCTCGCGCGAGAAAATTGCAATGTAATTAAATTTTTCTAAATTTTGACTTTCGAGATTTTAGTTTGCAGGATTTCGTTATTGCGAGATTATAAAAAGCGAGATTTTGTAATTGCAAGATTTCGTTATGCGAGATTTCTAATGCGAGATTTTGATTTGCGAGATTTCGTAACCAAGCCCAATAAAGACTGATAGTGGACGAGTTACCTGCCTAAAATTTTAAACTCACTCTTGCAGAATCGCAAAAATCGATGTGTTGACGTCTACACGATGTGTTACCTACACAGACAACACTCACTCTTGCGGCATTTTACCCAGGGACGCATTCTACAAAGCAGCGAAAGAAATATTCACTCGAGTTTTAACAAAAAAAAATTTAAAGCACCCATTTCACTGGTTTATTTTTTATAGTTTAAGCATATTATTCTATCACATACTTGAACATTGAATTATCGTTGAACCTCAATAACTCCGCTAATATTGGTGAATTAAAATTATCAATGCAAAACAAGGTACATACATCTACAATTAAATTATTAGCACATGTCCCGATTTATTATTATAAAATTATAACCAATAACGTCATCTACTCCATGTGTAATAAGTCTGCTTTTATTCGACGACTTTTGAGTCATGACTTTTTTCAAAATAAAATTAGTGCAAACGAGAAAAAAAGCATTTGATCACTTTTGCACTTATTTAATTTCGAAAAAGTCGACTAATTACCCAGTCAGGAAACCGAATCCCGTGTACTTTTTGATGCGGCCTGTATTCTATCATTGGAATTCATTTTTTACACACTAAAGGGGAAATTTAACTTGGGACTCATTTTTGTAAACCAGTCCCTTGGACGCCATTTTAAAAAATAGCGCCCAATCTGGGGAAAATAGCAAATTAAAAAAAAAAAATCGTCAATAAAAGTAACAATTGATGTCTTAAAAGAAAGGTGTTGGGTAGGTGTAGGTACCTTCACGTAAAATTTCAATATTGCCAATATTCGGGAACATGCTTTTTTTTTGTCAACGGGTGGAACCTCCACTATTCTGATAATTTTAAATATTTTGATCATGAAAAAAGTTGCGGAAAGACCTCCAGATGCCAGGTGCGGGTTAGGAAATAGCAATTTACATCTTAAAAAATAGATGTTCACCTTTGGTTAAAATGTCAAGGTTGCCACTCTTCGGGAACAAATTGTTTGTATGTCAAAATGTGGGACTTCCCCTTTTGTTAGTAGTCTTTATTTTAACGTGAAAAAAGTTGCGGAAACGCCCTCAAACGTCAAACGTGTGTTGGGAAAATATAGGTTGATGTATTAATAATAGTTAAGTATTGTAAATAAAACGACACTTAACGGACTTACCGCGATAATTAGATGAAATCAAAACTATTTTTGATTATTTTCCCGACGTTTCGACCAGATTTCACTAGTCGTGGTCACGGGTTGACTGAAATCTGGTCGAAACGTCGGGAAAATAATCAAAAATAGTTTTGATTTCATCTAATTATCGCGGTAAGTCCGTTAAGTGTCGTTTTATTTACAATGTCTCAGTACCACGATAAAAAAAGTCTTAAATCTACAATAGTTAAGTAGACGCGCTTTCGGGTGTGAGTGTAGCCACTTTTCGGGAACACACTTTTTTATGTAAAAAGATGGAACCCTCACTTTTTTGGTAATTTTTAATAATTTAACATGAAAAAAGTTGCGGAATCGGAAACGCCTCCAGATGCCAAATGCGTATTTGGAAAAATAACGGTTGACGTCGTAAAAGATAGGATAGTGTTAATTTCAGTGTTGACAATTTTAGGCAATATACTTTTTTTTATGTCAAAGGGTGGGATTTCTACTTTTTTGGGAAAATAACGGTTAATGTCTTAAAAGATAGGTGTTTCGTAGAAGCACCCCTTCGGTTAAAATTTCGGTATTGCTCTGCTTTTCGGGAACATACTTCTTTTGATGTCAAAGGGTGGGATTTTTTTATATTTTTAACGGGGAAAAAGTCATAAAAAGAGGTCCCCACCAAAAAGTTCAAGGAATTCAGTTCTTTGACCGAACTATAAAATATTATCTTGAAATTTCAGATTAAATTGGTGCAGTGCAATAACACTTGCGGTAGTAAGGCCCGTGGACCTATTAACGCGGGTGTTATTACATTGCAGCGATTAAATGGCGACTTTTTATGCTAATTTAATTAATTTCAAATCGTATAGTGATGTTTTAATCAAAAACTGGTTCTTCCAGACATAAAATCGACTTAAACTTAGATTTATTTACTAGGCCAACATCATAAACACATCAGGCAAAAAATCAGAACTACTGGATCTGAAAGCAAGGTATCTCTCCTTTGAAACTACATGGTTATTGGTTATTATTAACAAGCTTTTTTTACTATTTAATTTTTATATGTAAATACAAAATTTTGAAAACATTCTTAAGGAAAAATAATGTATTTATTTATTTCAACCCATTTTTTAGGTAGGTACCGAAATTTGGAAAAAAAATATTTTAAAATTTGTTTGCAATAACCACAAAATATTTTTGGAAAGCAAATTATGTATTTGTTTGTTGTTTAGGTACCCAAGCAACACAAAAACTCTTGAAGAGTTCTTGAAATAAATTTATCAGCTCTTAATGGCATCTTAGTTCAGTCTTCTTGATACCATTGCACTTAATAAGCACTTTATGAATTCTTAAGAAGATAATTTAAAGCCAATACTTAAAAATACATCTTAAAGACATCTTACAGACCTCTTTTTGAAGTTATTTTTTCATATTTCTTTATGAAACTTCTTCAAAACTTCTTTAACTCCTTAAAAATAAGAGTATTTTAAGAGTTTACTAGCGTGCTCTCTCAAAGACATTTTGAAGAGGTCTTCCAGATATCTTTAAAGACATTGTTGCATTGATTTCTTATCTGTCAACTTGACTACACTTCAAACGATAACGCTTTTTCGTAGCACGGAAATCAGTGTCTATTTCGGATCAGAAAATTTTATTTTTTTTTTATTTCTATGTAAAGAAATCTATTTATACTGCCATTGATTTATTCTTGGAAGCAAACTAAGTTCAATCATATTTCCTGCACCATAATCTGATCAGTTTATAAAGTTCCTCTTGTCTTGCTATGCACTTGTTGAACACAGTAGTTGTTGCCATTGACACTGGTTTGACATTTCGTTTTTTTAAGACCTAAAAAGTAATTAATGACCACTTAATGGTATCTTATTAAGGAATAATTAAGCGTGATTTGACTCTGGGGAAGAGTGACTATATCCAAGACGTTTTTAAGAGTTTTTAAAGAACTTTTTAAAACGTTTTGAGATTTGGAAAAAATATTAATTTACTTGTGTATATTTTTACAGGGTGTCATTAACATTAAAAAATAAAAATATTTGTATTTAAATGTTTAATTGATATTTGTATATTTTTTGGTTTGTTTGTCTATCTGCTACGCATGTTAGGTTATATTTTGAGACCAAATGGCTACATTATTGTTATAAGCCGCATTTTATACAACTTTTTGATCAGATCTGTATGATAGAAAAAGCGTTTATAATATGTGAATAAAACTTTGAAAATTTTGCGAAAATCTGAAGGGTGAAAATAGCTTTCATTTTGATGTGTAATCAAAACGCGCGTATTCTCGGAATTCTGATTTGACATTTTGACACCTCCTGTCAAACTAAAAGTGTTCTAGTGGACCCAGAACGTCAGGCGTGACATTAGGTAATATCAACCTCCTAAATCGATTAGCGTACTCCGTTTTTCGAATCCGCTGTACCAAAACTTTTGGCACATTTTGACACCTGTCAAACTAAAAGTATTCTAGTGGACCCCCAAGGTCGGGTGTGACACTAGGTAATATCCAACTCCTAAATCGATTGGTGTACTCCGCTTTTCGATCCCCCGTATCAACAATTTTGGCACATTTTGACACCTGTCAAACTAAAAATATTCTAGTAGACCCAGAACGTCAGACGTGACACTATATCTTGCAGTATTCAAAGCTCTTTATTTAAGAATTCTGAAAGATATCTGTAAGAGGAGAATGTGTTGCTTGGGTAACTATTAAATTTTAAGTAAAACCTTTTGAGGAATTTTTAAAGTTTTATAAATTTTAAAATTTTTAAGAAAAAAATGTTTCATTAGAGAATCAATGAAACACTATAAGTGGGTTATAAGACAATAGGTAATCGAACGGCCAGAAGTTCGCAAGAACATTATGTGGCCCACTAGCGTGGAGCACGATGTACGAGTTCATAATTGGTCTGAAGGTTTGAAGACTTATGACCCAGGAAAGGGATTTTGTGTACCTAAAACACTTATAAAGGGCAAAAGAAAATTCTTAAAAAGCCAAAAAAAAAACATTTTTATTAAAATTTATCAATTTTATCATTTAAATATATACCAATAGCTTTTTAGAGTTCTCACTCTGGTAACTGCTTTCTACGATTGTATCTTAAAAGCAGCTTTGAAGGAGTTAAAGAGCGTCTCTGTACTTGAGCAGAAACGAGTGGAATCTATTTAGAACTCTATACAGCCATTCACTTTTCACATTTTCTGGAAGTTTGGAATTGACGTCAACATTTATTACAGCATTTATTTGCTCAGTTTCATTAAGTCCTGTATTTGCATTTTAAAAAGCAGTGAACTTCTTCAACATTCAGCCCTTTGCTTTTACCAAATTTTAATCGAAATTCTTTAAAATTGAGAACACTCTTGTCCAATTGATATTCCTTAGTAAATATAATAGCTTTGTTCCAGATATGTTTAGGCAAAAAGTAGCAGTCTGCCAAATTTTTGAATTTGTTTGTATGTATCTGACATCCGACCTACATCAGCCTAACATTTTACAAACCAATATATTTTATGATCTTTTTGATCTTAAAAAAAATGGACTTTGATGAAAATGCTTAAAAGGCAAAATAGGCAAAAAATGGCAAAACTAAATACATATTTTTGGAATCAGGAGGACATGTAACGGTAGATATTGTAAAAGGCCGATACTAATAATGTACGATTACGCACAGTAAAGACAAAGTTAGTAAAATCGTCTCCCTGCTTATGGCACTGCACCATTTTCTTTATTTTTTTTGTCAGTCATCATTATATCAATTTAAATCTTTAGAGCTCATCCTCTGATAATGCCTGATTTCAATTAGAAATTCTGAATATATACTCATCAGAGTAATTAAACCGAGTCCTTTCATCCTCTTATACTCATTATCATTATATGTACAGTACATAGTTCATATTGCCTCCTGTTTCGAATTTAAATTTAAAAGGCTATCATTTTATTTCGAACTGTGGTTATGGCCAACACCTGAGGCATAATTCAATTAAGAAAACAAGCACCCTATACCTACTTGCATTTCAATCTATACTCGTCTCTGTGGGTAACTCTGTGTCTCTGTTGTAGTTCTAAGTCATTATATAATAACATATTTCCCTATACGAGTTGAGTCTTGAGTGCAACATCCTACCGACAGAAGCCTGTAATTTAGTAAAATACAATTATTATATTGAACAATTTTCGAATATAATAATATCTCCATTAATTTATAAGGGCTACACAATTAAGTGGCTACAATCATTTGGAGATATATAATATCAAATGTGGTTAACAAAGACTCAAACCAAGATTTAAATTTCTACAAGGAAAGATTGTATTAAGGAATGGTTAGTTTTGAAAGGATGACATAGATGTATGTCAGCTACTCGTTCTAGATAAGCTTTAACCAAAATTCGAATATATCTTCCAGGGAATCACCTACATAAAAATGTGTTTTATCTTGTATGAAATAAGAATATATAAGGAGCCCTTTGTTTCTCTCAAACCATTTTCAAACTTTTATATTCAAACATAAATCCAAACAGTAATTAGAATTTCTTCATTTAGACAAAATAATGTACAAAGTTAAGTCTTTCTTATTCCAATATTAATCTCATCGTAAACCTCTCAAGAAAGAATTTAATAAGTCGCAGTAGCTTTGCTTTAGAAAAACAACAATACAAACTTTGTTAAACCTAAACTTGCTCAATAATAAATTGGTTTTCTTTTTTAATACAAAGAAACAAATAAACATAAGAAGAATTAAGTTTAGTATTAGAATTTATATGAATTCCAGTCAACCAAACAGTATTTCGTAATTGATTTCGCCCTTTATATAATTTTGCTGCTCCTGTTTTCCATTATCATTTTTACGCTTCAAGTAATATTCCTTGGGATTTGGGAATAATGTATCTACTGTGGTGCTTATGTGTATTTTGCGGCGGTAGCCTATGTTTCTAAATGGAAATTCTAATTACAAAACCCACAGAAACAGAGAGATAACAAAGAAAAATGTCCTACATTTCATTTTAACCTCAAATCCCCAACCCCGCACCACACAAGACTCGCACAAAAACAAAAACCAAATGGAACAAAAAAAAAAATTATTATGCCGATTCATAACCTAAATAAACTGCGGCATCGCAAGCTTGAATCTTGCATAGCATTAGTCCTAATTCACTGAAGCAGCAGCAATTCCTTGGAAAATCCAATTAAATTGTTCCCATGGGTGGGTGTTGGGGGTATCTACAAAAGTGCTACTGGATATGACAAACACCCTTGCTTCGGTTTTTATTCCGCATACTTAAATGAATGAACAAACTCAAAAAACAAAAGAGCTCTAGTTTATCGTCTATGAAGAATTGGAGGCAATGGTACTCAGCATCAGTAGCGCATCGCATATCGCTATTTCATCAAGGTAAACCTCTCCGACACGCCACCACCCAGTTTATGGTAGATAAAGGTATCCAAGGAAGGTGACATTACAAAACGAATATAAAAGATAGATGGCAGAAATACGAGTTCAAAGATAATGTGAATCCCTCGCGGGGAGATGCTTCTGGCTCAAGATCACATGTAGTATCTCATGTTATTCACTGTGTAACTGCACACCATGTGGTGAGAAGTAGGCTGTCTAGAACAGCCAGCAGAAAGCGGATAGAATGTAGGAAATGAAATACGGGGATGCTTGTTCCTTATTTCCATTAAATCTAACTTAACAGAGAAGCAATTGTTTTAATGTACCAAGTGGTGTGCACACAATTTGTAAAGGGTGAGAGCAGCAATTGGGAAAGAGGGCTACCTACCATGTAACCGGAGGACTTATTGTTTTCATGTCTGAATTGTAGGTATATTCCCCAATAGGGTATTATAAGGTCTCATATGATTTCCAAACACAAAGAAAGAGTCAATCCGAGTAACCCTGATGAGGAGTGTATTTTTGCTGTTAACTCTTAAGACAGTTTAAGATCTCTATTTAAATAATTTGTTGATAAGCTTTTCTGTTAAATATAATCGATATTATTATGTGTATGACTTTCCAGCCTGTTAAACTAACGAATAATTAAGCTTAAGCTAAGCATTGAGCGTGTAGGGTTTATCAAATGTTCTCTCGTTTGGTCAAGGAGAGCCATTTTATAGGAAGCACTGAACTTATTTCTAATTTTCTTAATAATTCTGAAAACGATACTGGTGGGTTGGTAGGTTCTTTGAGTGCACTAAAAACTAAAAGTAAGGGTGACTGATGCACTTTTTGTATGGTTTTTGTACTATGGCTGAACACAATGGTGAAGCTGTGGCCGAAGCTCGTAACACTGTCAAAGTAGAAAGATATATAAATAGCATAATATACATACGAATATGAAGTTGTAGACGCAATAAGAAATGTATGATGGAGTCTGTAGAGTTTAGCAGAAAATAAACAAACTTCAAATTATTATGCTAAATCAGCAACAGCTACATTCATTGCGTTCAAAGGTAAGAATTCCATTACATGCTGTGAAAATAGGTATGAATAACTGTAAAAAAAAACGGCTTTATGGTTTATTTTAATTGTGATTTCCTTAAACATATTCAAAAGGTTACCGAAATAACAATTCCTTTTCCGAATATCTTCAGACGTGTTTTATAGGAAGTTTTATAAAGTAAAATTTCAACTAATCAAAGAATATTTTAATAAAAAAGGCCATCAATGAAGTGGCTTTATTATGGTTTACTGAGAGGAATTTATCTACGCTATCTATGTATATCACAGTTACAAAAAGGCTTACTATTGTACTGAATTCGGTACTATTGAACTTTCCCGAGTACGCAAGTACCACTTTTCAATTTTCTGTACTATTTGTACTATTTTTAATTTTTTGAAAAGGTTAACTTTCTTAAATCTCTAAAATCAAACAAATTTGTTCAGTTAGACTTCACCAGATCTTCATGTAAAGAAGCTTTTAATGAAAGACCCATATTGTCAATTAACTTACTAGAAAACCACCTTACCGTCGAGGAAATCTATTGCGCGACCGAAAGTGACATTTTTAACACTTTTAAAAATTTAACTGAAAGCGAAATTTATAGCTTTAAAAGCAGGGTCGGATTAACAAGTAGGCAGAATAGGCAGTTGCCTAGGGCCCCCGATTTTAGGGGGCCCCGAAAAAAGAAAAAGACTTCTAAAATTTTCTTACAAGCATAAAATTCTAGTTACACTTTTTTTTATTGCAAAATTTTGTTGTCAAGTCCGGCAGCAATGGAGTAGGTCTTTCAGTCGCTATAATTGCAGATTTGTCTACTGAATTCCACTTGTAAAAGGGTTTGCTTATTAGTTTTTCAATAACACAATCACAACGGGTTTTAATAACAACTTTTTCAGTACTTGATGCCAATTTCTAGTTAAATCTTACACGCAAATTATAAAAGCATTACTTGAATAAAACAAAAACGACTTCCAAATTTTATTTACAGGTTAAAGAAAATTCGTTTTCTTACCTCCACTAAAAAAAAAAACTCTATTCAGTGCGAAAATTCCAAACGAATTTCCCATTTTGTTCATAATCTTCCAGCACGAATAAAACAAAAAAAAGTCAAGGTACAACACTATTCCCATATTCATACACTGAGTGAAAGTGTAAGAACTTTGAGTACTGTTCGCCACTTTTCTAGAGATTTGGAAGAATTTTCCATTGAAATGAAACAATTCCAAAGTTACGTGAACTCCAGATACACTGATGCACAAAAAACTCATAGTCATTTGTATAAGATTCTAATGGAAGATCAATTAGCCGATGTATTTCCTAACACAGAAATAGCTCTTCGGATTTTTTTAACATTATTGATCACAAATTGTTCTACCGAACGATCCTTCTCGCAATTAAAAAGAATCAAAGCTGCTGAAAGAGCTACAACGCGACAAGAGCGATCGAGATGTTAGGTATACTTTGCATTGAGTCAGATTTATTGAACAAAATCGATATTGATGATATACTTGATGAATTTGCCGAAAACAAATGTAGAAAACGACATATTTAATATTAATATAATATATAACTTTTTAGGCTTTCGCGGTTGTTAATAGACATAATAGATAATTATTTTTCGGATAAGCCGCGTAATAAAAGTTTAAAGAGTGCACTTTGGTACTCACCCCAAACGTTTCGCATCAAATTGCATTGAGCGTGGTCACCGGGAAACTGCTCTTGAAATGTTATAATGTATTAGATTGACTACACAGGTTGTAGCTGTGCGTAGGTGGTTCTATCTCATGATGTTGTTGTTGTTGTTGAGGTGCAGCTTGTTGGGAGCAAACAATGCTCACTACATCGGAGGGTGTTTTAAGTTTGAACTGGGATGCCGGTAAGGTGTTAATGACGGGATCCCAAGAACGTGAAAGCTTAAAACTGTCATCTCGATTGAAATTTTGGTTGCGTTTTATTTCAATCGCCTCCCGTACCAGCCGTGGGATGTAGTGGGTTTCTTGAGCTAAAACCTTGGCTTGGTCAAAATGGATCCAGTGGTGTTCATCTGGATTGTCCAAGATGTGCTCACAAATTGCCGACTTCTCCCGCTGGTTCTTACTAACAGCACTAATGTGCTCTTTTAAGCGAGTAGCAATGCTTCTTTGTGTTTGTCCAACATACAAAGACCCACAGCTACAGGGAACAGCATATACCCCCGGTGTTTGGAGAGGAAAATGGTCCTTTGGTGACTGAAGGTGGTTTTTTACCTTTTTTGGTGGTATAAATATGGATTTTACCCCATATCTCTTCAACACTCTGCCAACTCTATCCGTTACACCCTTGACGTAAGGTAAGAAAGCTTTTTTGTCCAGATTGCTTTCGTCCCTTTCATGTGACACCACTGGCTTCCACGTTCTTTGCCTTTTGGAGTAGCCATTTGCTCTTAGCACATTGTCGACTAGGTTCAGCTCAGTCATTAGATGTTCACTGTCACAAATTCTGTGGGCGCGCTGAAACAATGTCGAAACAACAGATCTTAAATTTGCTGGGTGGTGGTGGGAAGTAGCATGTAGGTATCTGTTAGTGTGTGTTTCCTTCCGATAGACTGTGTGACCTAATGTACCATCCATTTTCCGTGTTACCTTCACATCCAAAAATGCAATGAAATTGTCTTTTTCTTTTTCCATCGTGAAACTGATTTTTGGATGTTGAGAGTTCAGATGTTCAAAGAAACTCTCAATAATGGAGCGTCTTAGGATGCAAAATGTGTCATCCACATATCTTAACCAGATTCTGGGTTTTTCCGTAGAATTGCTGAGGGCTTTTGTCTCAAAATGTTCCATCCACATATCTGCAATAAGGGGAGCTAAAGGTAAGCCCATAGCAACGCCATCCACTTGTAAATAGAAATTTTTGTTAAAACAAAAATACCCCGAAGAAAGACAGAACTCCAAAAGCGGCATATAGTTTTCGTTAATGCCGGAAGTTGAGATACGCTCACGGATAACACTCAGAACCTCCTGTACAGGTACATTTGTAAATAGTGACTCAACATCAAAGCTCTCCATAACTTCATCCTCATCGAGTCTTAAGGTACCGATAATTGAAACAAAGTGAGAGGAATCCTTTATGTGATGTTCTGTCAACCCAATTAAAGCTGAAACTTAAAACACCCTCCGATGTAGTGAGCATTGTTTGCTCCCAACAAGCTGCACCTCAACAACAACAACAACATCATGAGATAGAACCACCTACGCACAGCTACAACCTGCGTAGTCAATCTAATACATTATAACATTTCAAGAGCAGTTTCCCGGTGACCACGCTCAATGCGATTTGATGCGAAACGTTCGGGGTGAGTACCAAAGTGCACTCTTTAAACTTTTATTACGCGGCTTATCCGAAAAATAATTATCTATTATGTCTATTAACAACCGCGAAAGCCTAAAAAGTTATATTGTTAGCCTGTACGGAGAGGCAATACACAAATACCTACGCCAGTTCGGGAGCTTTCGGGTAAAACGCGCGCGCCTTCTAAGTGCTTTAGCTTTCCTAAAAAGATGCCGTGATTGTGCCGTGCTACCCACCTGTGTTAAACTTAAACCTATGCGACACATATATGGTTCTAAGAAAGTTCTCACGACGGCAAGTGAAATGTTATTGATTAAATTAATTAGCTCCCACCGCAGTGAATTAAATGCTATATCGGTGAAGCTATATGACATGCACCAACACCTTGCATGGGTTCTAAGTGCAGAAGATTTTAGTGTGTGTGATAGAATAACTTGTATGCAAGCAACGAATATCCAACAACTGTGTACTCAAAAACAACAACAAAAATTTGATAAGCTAATCAACGGGCAAACCAAACAGTCAGAGGTAAACACTATCGACTTTACAAAAGCCGTTGTTAATGTATCAAACATAAACTTGGGTCCAGCAGCCACAAGCATTCTGAGCAAAGGTTTGAACTTTGCACCCACTCCACGGCGTGTGCCAATCGAGAACATTATTGGAAGTGTAGAAGAATGCATCTCGCGCAACAAATTCAACAGCATCGATGCCGAAGCAATTCGGCAAGACGTAGCGGTCTTGGTTCGACGAACCAAAATAACATCAACAAGCAATGTAAGCAGAGATGAAATGGTTGCATTAAATTCGTTGCGTAAGGAAGAGAGCATATTTATTTTACCTGCAGATAAAGGCAATGCGACTGTTGTTGTAAATAGAAGTGACTATTTTGCCAAAATGAATGTTTTGGTAGAAGACACGAACACATATACGCCTGTTGACTACGATCCCACAGCCCGTGTCTTAAGAAAAGTTACAAAGCTCATTAATGAAAATAAAGCGATTTTGCCACTTCAGCGCTTAATTCCCTCGTGTACTCAACCACCAAAATTGTATGGGCTGCCGAAAATTCATAAAGAAGGGTATCCAATGCGACCAATTGTGAGTCAAATAAATGCACCTTGTTATCTTTTAGCAAAGCATTTAATAGACGTTTTCAAACCTTTAATTGGGTTGACAGAACATCACATAAAGGATTCCTCTCACTTTGTTTCAATTATCGGTAGCTTAAGACTCGATGAGGATGAAGTTATGGTGAGCTTTGATGTTGAGTCACTATTTACAAATGTACCTGTACAGGAGGTTCTGAGTGTTATCCGTGAGCGTATCTCAACTTCCGGCATTAACGAAAACTATATGCCGCTTTTGGAGTTCTGTCTTTCTTCGGGGTATTTTTGTTTCAACAAAAATTTCTATTTACAAGTGGATGGCGTTGCTATGGGCTTACCTTTAGCTCCCCTTATTGCAGATATGTGGATGGAACATTTTGAGACAAAAGCCCTCAGCAATTCTACGGAAAAACCCAGAATCTGGTTAAGATATGTGGATGACACATTTTGCATCCTAAGACGCTCCATTATTGAGAGTTTCTTTGAACATCTGAACTCTCAACATCCAAAAATCAGTTTCACGATGGAAAAAGAAAAAGACAATTTCATTGCATTTTTGGATGTGAAGGTAACACGGAAAATGGATGGTACATTAGGTCACACAGTCTATCGGAAGGAAACACACACTAACAGATACCTACATGCTACTTCCCACCACCACCCAGCAAATTTAAGATCTGTTGTTTCGACATTGTTTCAGCGCGCCCACAGAATTTGTGACAGTGAACATCTAATGACTGAGCTGAACCTAGTCGACAATGTGCTAAGAGCAAATGGCTACTCCAAAAGGCAAAGAACGTGGAAGCCAGTGGTGTCACATGAAAGGGACGAAAGCAATCTGGACAAAAAAGCTTTCTTACCTTACGTCAAGGGTGTAACGGATAGAGTTGGCAGAGTGTTGAAGAGATATGGGGTAAAATCCATATTTATACCACCAAAAAAGGTAAAAAACCACCTTCAGTCACCAAAGGACCATTTTCCTCTCCAAACACCGGGGGTATATGCTGTTCCCTGTAGCTGTGGGTCTTTGTATGTTGGACAAACACAAAGAAGCATTGCTACTCGCTTAAAAGAGCACATTAGTGCTGTTAGTAAGAACCAGCGGGAGAAGTCGGCAATTTGTGAGCACATCTTGGACAATCCAGATGAACACCACTGGATCCATTTTGACCAAGCCAAGGTTTTAGCTCAAGAAACCCACTACATCCCACGGCTGGTACGGGAGGCGATTGAAATAAAACGCAACCAAAATTTCAATCGAGATGACAGTTTTAAGCTTTCACGTTCTTGGGATCCCGTCATTAACACCTTACCGGCATCCCAGTTCAAACTTAAAACACCCTCCGATGTAGTGAGCATTGTTTGCTCCCAACAAGCTGCACCTCAACAACAACAACAACATCATGAGATAGAACCACCTACGCACAGCTACAACCTGCGTAGTCAATCTAATACATTATAACATTTCAAGAGCAGTTTCCCGGTGACCACGCTCAATGCAATTTGATGCGAAACGTTCGGGGTGAGTACCACAGTGCACTCTTTAAACTTTTATTACGCGGCTTATCCGAAAAATAATTATCTATTATGTCTAATATAATATAATAATATTAATAATATTATTCCATAATATTATTCCATTGTGACAATAAAATTTTTATGAAAGATATAAGTTTGAATTTTTTAATCGAAAAAAGAAGGGAACGGACGTGAAAAAAAAGGGCCCCCAAATTGATGGTTGCCTAGGGCCCCGTTGAGGGTTAATCCGGCCCTGTTTAAAAGTCATGCACGGATGATCTATATAATATCTTTCCTCGAGGATGTGCAAAACAGATTTAATTTTGAAGATATTTTTTTGAACTCGTTGCAACATTTTTCACAAACTTCAATTTTAGATGGCCAATAAAAATACAATAGATTTTTTCCTGGTGAACAAAAAACATTGAACTCATTAATAAAATATATCGATCTCTAGCTGACTGCCAATACTTTAAAAAAAATTAGAAAGGCTTCTATTTCTGAGTTCTTTGCTGAAATTGGCCTTGTGAAAAACGAATGTAACGAGTTCATGTCCTTGTAAAAGACACAGACGAGTTAGCTTGTAAAATTTTTATACCACACGGTTTAGTAAAAAACATGCGTTAGAGGAATGACAATTTCGCTTGACGAAAAACAAAATCGCTGCCTTAACTTGAAATAAAAAAGACAACTAAGTTTTTTTGAAACACTTACTTCAATTTTCATAAAGAGCGATTTGGTACCGTTAAACAACAGAAAAATCAGTTTTCTATTTTGAGCCTATATATATTTTTTTTTAATTTCCATTGGTGGGATAGAAATGATCAATTTATGGGGGACACTTACTTAATAGCTCCTATTTAAAAAAATAAAGCAACTAAAAATCCTTTAAATATTTTTTAGTTAGAATGCATATATTATTAAAAACACTGCATCATTAGATTTTTTGTATCGTTTTTAGTTTCATTGCTAAAATTCAGGCAGTGTGGTAAGTAGGCCTGGGGACACGTCAGGGGAATGACATTTTGGGTGTTTAAATGGAGATAGCGGGTATGATATTTTTTTTAACTTTATTTTTTCTAGAGCGAATATTAGAACCCGTTTGTTTCATGCCATCCAATTAACAAACTTATAATTAAATTTTGTACTTCGGTTCAAAAATGAAGGAGACTGAAATATTAATATTTTGAAATATTGACCCATATACATTTACGTATGTATGTATTCTTATTTCTTAAAAATCCACATTGCGTAATCGTCATCAAAATGAAAATAAAAACAACAACTCCCTACCACTATTTTAACAGTGTAGGATTGGTTACATACTTTCTGTACTTGAAATTAAATTAAAACATTTTTCAAAAAAATCCAAAATACAATTATTTAGGTTTTTATTTTTTGCAAAATATAAATTTACGTCAAAAATAAGATAAATCCACTTTTAACGAAATTAATTTTTTTTGATTCAGAAATAACAAGCATTAAATAACTCACTATTTGGTTAAGGTATACATACATACTTAAAACACTGCTACCTTGACTCCAAATAAGAAAAAAGCAAATTTGTACTTGAGTTTTCTCTTCTTTGTACCGCACAAAAAGAACTCGAAAAACATTGTTAGAGGTACCGAAGCTTTGGAGATTTGAGTCTCAAAACGAGCTTCGGCTTACAAGATATTATATTTAATTGAAAAAAGCTGTTTGTGCCATGGTTTGTAAGCGTATAATAAGGAACCTCCATTTATTTTCACCAAAAACATGGAGCAAAAACCAGAAAACTCCAAAAACAAATTTTTCTATTTCTTATGAAGGTTTAACTTGTTTTTTAAGTTTTAAGTTTTTGCTAATATTTTTTTTTTATTTTTAATATCAACATACATGGGTCAATATTTCAAAATATTAATACTTCAGTCTCCTTCATTTTGGAACCGAAGTACAAAATTTTATTGTAAGTTTGTTAATTGGATGGCTTGAAACAAACAGGTTCTAATATTCGCTCTAGAAAAAATAAAGTTAAAAAAAATATCATACCCGCTATCTCCATTTAAACACCCAAAATGTCATTCCCCTGACGTGTCCCCAGGCCTACTTACCACACTATCTGAATTTTAGCAACGAAACTAAAAACGATACCAAAAATCTAATGATGCAGTGTTTTTAATAATATATGCATCCTTACTAAAAAATAGTTAAATGATTTTTAGTTGCTTTATTTTTTTAAATAGGAGCTACCTATTAAGTAAGTGTCCCCCATAAATTGATCATTTCTATCCCACCAATGGAAATAAAAAAAAAATATAGGCTCAAAATAGAAAACTGATTTTTTTTGTTGTTTAACGGTATAGAATAGCTCTATGTAAATTGAAGTAAGGGTTTCAAAAAAACTTTGTTGTCTTTTTTATTTGAAGTTAAGGCAATGATTTTGTTTTTCGTCAAGCAAAATTGTCATTCCTCTAACGCGTGTTTTTTACTAAGCCGTGTGGTATAAAAATTAAAAAGTTTTACTCGTCTGTGTCTTTTACAAGGGCCTACGTGAAAAATAATATAAAACATCTAATTTTCTACTAACCTCCATTTAATTCTCATAAAACACCCTTCGGAATCATTCCCCTAACATCATTTTTTGTGTCATTCCCTTGACTTTTAAGTTTTCATTATAGTGATTGATTGCGTTTTGGTAACTCTAAAAGAATCAATAATATTACATTTAAACATATTTACAGTATTTTTAGTAGTTTTGAATTTTTTCACATTTTCTCGGTCGAAATATCATAAAAAATACGATTATTACTATAAAATGTTTAGTCACGCAAAATCCTTGAATCACGAGAGCAAGTTCGTGCAACATAGTCGTGGATGCTATATTTCATGTTAGTATTTGTTCTCTTTTTTCTTTACACTCCTGAAACCATTCGCAAAATTAAATATCCATCTAATCAACGGAGTAAATATAAATTTTTGTCATTCCCCTGATACAAGTATCATTTCCCTGACTTAAAAAACCGTTAGATTTGATCAAATGTTATGACTCCTTGTTTTAAAGTGGTTATTATAGAGTTATTAAGAGACATAATTGTTCGTCTACCAAAATAGGTTCTTTTGAGCGAGGGTCCACTTTGGAATGAAAAATATTAATGTTTTGAAATATTGACCCACATACAGTTTTTTTTTTACATTTTTCTCAACATTATAAAATTTTGAGTTATTTGGGTTTTGCACCGGATCCTTCAATAATTTTTGTTTTTATTTTCATTTTGATGACGAATAGGCAATGTTTTTGAACAACACAATTTATTTCATCAATTTATTGTTTAAATGTAGGTAGGTACTATATTGCAAGTTATGCACTCGTAAAAAATCAAGTCTGATATTTTGATCAAACCTGTCATTATGAGGAAAGGGAAAATAGAAAAAAGTGGGTCCACAATTCTGTCAGTCTGTCTCTCTATTCGGCTTCAGTCAAACCGGCTGTATTGAATCTTTTTAAACTTGTTACATTGCGTTTTTGTCACTCCCCCGACATGTTTTTATTTTGTATTGAACAGAAAATAACGGTAGGTACCTGCAAATTTTTTTTTAACTTAACAAAGTTTTTTTCTTTATCAAAAATGGCTTCGCGGATTCTTTTCATTCAAATTCAGTATATTTTAGTGCAAATCCTTTTTTTGAAAAATAAATAAATACTACACACCATATAACCACTTATTTTATTTACAATTTTACTGAAAATGGTAGTGTGTAATCATGTATTTTTATATTTTATTTCGTGCAGAAGCTTTCGAAAATTATCCTTTTTTTAATTTAAAATATTTGGGTTCAAAAGTTTCAAAATATGTAAATAAAAAAAAATCTCCAAGTTTAAGTCTGTATTCCTAACCCTTGCCAACACAATTTTAAATTTTTCCATAGATTATTATTTTGCACATGAAAACTCCAAAATTTTGGAATATATATGAATATATGGGACACCCTTACATATTTATAGTTTGAACACAAATATATAGGTAAACACATTTTTAAAAAAAGACTTAAAAAGTGTTTAAATAATATTGCATTTCAATACATATTTTCAAAAATTAATCCTTGAATTTTTTAAAAATATTTATTTGAGAATTCTGTAACTCAAAATCGGGTTGCTATTTTTTAAATTTTCTTTTTATTATCAGAATTTTTGTTAAGACCAAACAGCCAAAGGCGAAGGAGAAAATTAAAAACTCTTATATACCTACAACATTTTTTGTTATTAATATAAATTATTTAACACTCGCATTCCAAAATAATTCCTTAAAAATGCTTAAAAAATTTCATACACATACCTTTACAAAATAGTTTTTAAAAAACACTCGAACGTTTCTTAAAATAAATTTTGCTTTGTTCAAGTATGCAATTGGCGCAGGTGCAAGATGAAGGGTAAGTTGGGGTATAGACGGGTAATGTGGTAAAGGCCTTTTTTCACAAACTAAGCATGTGTCCATAACGGTTCTTGCTTCATGTGCTTGTGTTAAAGTGATCCACATTACCAATGACTTTTAAAAAGTAACGATTTCAAGGTCGTACAAATATTTTGTCCAAATATATTTTAGTTACTGTTAGAATCCAACAAAAACCAGACTACATAGTAGCTTATTGCTCGTGATTGTTTTTAATTCAAAAATGTCTTTTTTGAAAATTTTGATATGCTATATTTTTCGAAATTTTTATTCAAAATAAAAAAAAATTCTATGTGAAATACTACTACAGTTACTAAGTGTAAAATTTTATAATTTTTGGTAGTAGATGGCACTGTTTTAAGCATATGGAAAAAATTTAATCCAAATCGTAGGTGACATTTTTGAGAAAAAAAATATTTTCCCAAATAGTTTTTTTTTTTTACTTTTATATGGAAGGTACCGTTATTTTTGCATAAAAGTAGAAATTTTTACTTCATGTCGTTTTCGAAATATTTGATTTAAGAAACAAAATTTGAAATTTTTTTTTAAATTTCAAAAAATATTTTTTACAAAATTTTGGTACACAATATTATTCATATATTTTGGAAACTTCTATATAAAAAGAATATTGAAATCAGTCATACTGTTTTGAAGAAAATCGAACATTTAAAAATGGTTCTTTGGGAGGTATACCATTAATGATCATTTTTTGAAAAATGCTTTACCACCCAAAGGTAGTCTTTACTGAAATTAATTTATTGATTTCTTAAAGAAAAGTTGTGGAGCCGTTTTAGAAAAAAAAAGAACTACCTATTTAGTACTTATGTTAAATTGCTAAAAAAATTATATGGCAGGTACCGTTATTTTTGGTTTTAAGAATAAAATGTAAAGAGCCTGTGGTCTGACCACTACCAAAAACCACTATGCACCAGTGACGAAGCGTTAATATATTGAGTGGAATGAGTGCTTCCGTAAGACAGTTCACAAAATGCTCATAGCAAAGAATTTTAATATTCGAAAATTCAAATTGTAGATACATTAAATACATTTACATCATTGACCTATTATTATAGTATGTCAACGATTTACATTTTCTTGATATCTAATATTAATAAATTATCTCTTATATTAATTAATTATTTCCCAATATTAGGTATTACATATCACGGGAAATGATTATTATTTTTTAATAAAATCACTCACGAGAACAACGCTTAAATCCCCACATCATCTAACCAAACCCACAAATTTCCACTATACGCCAAGCCAAGCCATTTGAGAATGCGTAACATCACTCCATTCTCCATTATAAAATACTATACGAGAGTTTTTGCTCTAGAATGCGCAACAGCTTGGCATTCTCTGATTTTACCTTCTTAACTCAAATTCCGTCCAAAATTCAAAGTAAAATCTGATGATTTCTTTCTGTTTGCCCAACGTGTGAAGAATGAGTTGAGTGAATTCATTATGAAAATTCAATAGCAAAACTAAAGAAGTATTGAGTCGTTTCCTGCCGCACATTCCTAATGAAAAAGGGGTAGTTTTAGTTTTATACTTTGGATCTTCGGTGTTGTGATTGTGTGTGTGTGAATGCAAATCGTATATAGTGTTTCATCCATAAGAAATGCATTGATTGGTGTTTTTTTTCGATTTGATTAAGTTTTTTGGGCGAATTGTTTTGTTTGTGATTGCTTTGGCGTTTTGCTTAATGCTTATGAGTACCTGCAAATGCATAGCAAAGAGTGTTTCAAATTAATTATTTCGGCTAGAGAAAATACATTTTTTATACTCTTTATAATATTATTAGGCGCAAAAAAGCGGTATGATATAAATTCTAAATTAAAGGACTTTTATTTTTTGAGTTTTAAGTTGTGTGCTTCCGCTTCCGAAAAAGTCACGCCTCGTGCCTGCTATGCACTAAGTCTTAAGAAAATCGATCCAGACGTTTTGGTCGCCGTAGACGAACAGACAGGCAGGCAGACAAACAGACAGACAGACAGACAGACAGACAGACAGACAGACAGACAGATAGACAGACAAACAGACAGGTAGACAGAATTATGAGACCCACTTTTTTCATCTTTTCTATCATCGTAGTGACAAGTCTGATCAAAATCTCATGTTAAACTTTTTTACGAATACATAACTTGTCATATGAGTATATTTTTACATCACAAGTAAAAATAGACTTTTTGAGATTGCATCAAACAGATATGCCCAAATTTATTTATTTCAAGTCGGTTATTTTAAGCTTCCCTATTTTTGTCCACAATGTCCAAACGAACCCGTTGAACCGCATTTTTAGAACTAAGACTTTTAATTGAATTATAAAAATAAAACTTTATGTACACAATTTTTTTCTTATCAAAACCGTAAAAGCAGTTTTCGTGCAACATGAGGTTCTTGCAGATATGGCAGGAACCGTTATTTCAAGAGTTCAATCCATGCAAATTCCACAAAAAACTTAATATCCAACCCTTAGCAGCTTAGGAGGAAGGTCAAGGTACAAAAAGAAAGACAGAATGTGTACTGAGCGAATACAAAAATGTAAATCTCACAAAGTGCAGAAAAAATGTTCAAGAAAATGAAATGAATTTTTTTTTTTCAAACAAAAAATCCCATTTTAACGTCCCTTATCTTGGCGGATTGGCTATTTGATTCCGCCAAAAAGTATCCGACAAGATAAGGGACGTCCCATTTTGCATCTTTTTTATAAAGACATTGAAAGGTATGCCCGGGAACTTTACTTCAAAATTTGACGAACGTGACTTTTCAGCTTCAAAACATATGTTTCAATCTAATTTCTTTCAATAATGCATTTTTTGGTTAGTGTTACCCTTTGAACCAACGAAAAAGTCGTTTTTTCAATGGGAAGTATAAGAATAGGGTATCACGAAATTCATATTTTTGAAGAATAGTTTTATCCTTATTGTTTTTTTTTTTTAGCTTAGAAGATAAATTCAAGATAAGTATAAAGTCAACTCAGTTGGGTTTGAATTTGAAGATAAATAGAAGAACCACGAGCAACTTCGCCGCTAGGGGCATTAGATAAATTAATTTAACGAGGGATGAAAACTTTCCGTTTGTCATCACATTTAAGAAGGTTAGATGGGTGGATTAGTTGGAAATAGGTGATGGGAGTTGAGTTAGTGTAGTTGAGTTAGAGTTTGGGGTTATGTGTACCCACTACCCAGTATGTGTGCAATCCTTTTCACACCAACTTCGGCAACAACTTGCATCCGTTTGTCATCGTTGTCTACGTCGATCGTGAGTGTACATAAATGAGGATTTGAGTTTCTCTACTATAGAACTGTGTCTTTGGCTAGTCCCGTCCCGACCCTTTAGAATGTGTTAAACCCTCTTCGCATATACATATAGTCATGTTGGAGGAAACTTCATTTTTATTTCTATATCCGTCTTTTGTCCAAAACTATACGAAGACTACCACGACTACAACGACAATGAGGAGATTTATACTTATACGACGAGAGTGTGTGGTTCATTGTTTCTTGGAATCCTTTTTGGCATAACGACTATTCCTATAGACGTCCCGCTCAAGTCGGATCTATATTGTATAACTATGTGACTATATGAATGTGTAGTACGTTGGAATTCGGAAGGGAAAATATTGGCCCATTATGGTTGAGATATATTTACGGAAACCATTAGATGGACATGAAGTAATTCTTCCTTATCCTCTGCTATACAAGTTATTGTGTCCCAGAATCGGGACTCGGATACATGATGTATACGAGAGCATATAGGAGGTGGAGCCGTATGGGGACATGGATTTAATGGTCTGCCCTTGGTTTTTGTATTGTTGTGGCTTTTATTGTCACAGAGAGCTCTTCGTCTGGACATTTTATAGAAGCCGAAGCCGGCTTCTGGCTTCTATTGCAGGCGGTCATCCATGATGATGATGATGATTATGATGATGATGATGACGACGAAGGATGACTAGGTATAGGACGATGATGATGGTGATGGTTTTCCTGTTTTGCGGTTTGTTGGTCAAAATTGAAGTGAGCGACACTTTTACGATTGACCCCAAACCATATCAACTTTACCGTCCTCCACCCCGAAAATTGACCCTGTTTATAGTGTATGTAGTTGTTTGTCAGCCAGGACTTCTCTATGGATACCCCAATAGCCAGGCTGTGTGTCTGTGTATACGATGATGTGGTGAATGTGTTTGTTTGGTGTTGTTTTAGCTGCCGATGTCATTGTTATAACATGTAGACCGCAAAACTATGTGTTGTTAGTGAAAAACATGATTTTGAGGGCGACAAATCTGCTGTTGCTGTTGCTTTTGCTGTTGCTGGTGCCGTTGCTGGTTGCCAAGAGAGACGACACTTCAGGATGCAGAGAGATGACAAAGAGCCCTTATAGACGTGCAAATAGTAAGTTTGGATACAAAGAAAAAATTGGGTCAGACAGAGGGTGGGATAGTACCTACCTAATGCCGACAGTTAGGTACTTTTTTTTTCTTTATTCGATTTGTTTCCTTTGACAAATGAACAACCAGGCCGAGGAGAAAACGGATAAGGAGGTTTTGAAAAGTCTCAAGTAGTTATGGTGATGGTAGGTACTTAGCACACAAACTTATACCTTTGCACGCACAGCACACCCCACACAATTATTTGACAAATTCAATCCAGTATGGGAGTGATGATTCTTAAGAGCAATCTTTTCAAGGAGTCTGATGGGTTTGATTGTTTGGATGTATGGTGTCATGGAATCTTTGCTGAAATCTTTTTGTAAACACATTTGAAGGAGAGGAAATGATGTGTTCATTTTTTTTTTTTTGTTTCTTTCTTAGCTCTGATTGTTCAAAGGAAAAGGATATTTTTATATTCCCTCAAATTGATGAAGTGAACAAACTTTATTTGGGAATTAGGGTAGACTTTTCTTGACAGACAAAAAGATTCGTTGTTTTAAAGCAATGAGGGCACATTTCGAATTAAGGATTTAGGCATTCTGGAAAATTTGTGAAATGCTTTCCAGTTGGCTTTAGAAAAAAGAGCGTATGCAGCTCCGTACAAACCCTTTTTTTTTTTTTAGAAATGAAGACAATATTGGAACATATATACCTTCTGTCTTAATCAGTTGACGAAATGCAGCCGCAATAATGAGCAAAAGCTTCGACTAGCTTACTTACTTACTTATCCAGCTCCCAATCCTTGAAGGGTTGGAGCCTGAGACACTGCAGCTTTCCATACTCTACGATCCCCAGCTTGCTACTTCCAGTCATCTAGACCAAGCATTTTGGCATCCGTGGTGGCATGGTCTTTAAACTGGAGGTTCGGGCTTCTTCGATCTCTAGAGCCTGGGGCCTGGGGACTGCGATTCAAAGACCCTCTTGGCTGGAAGATTATTGTTCATTTGCTCGATGTGGCTGAGCAAATGTACTTGACGTGTTTGATTTCCTAGACTACATCCACGTCTTTATACAGTTCATAGAAGTTCACGGCTATTCCTTCCCTTTTATTCGCCCTCCTCGTACACAGGACAAAATATATTCGTCAAAGAATTTTTCTTTCGAAGGAGCCCAATATAAGTTCTCCCCTTTTGCTTATCGCCCAACACTTAGCGCGGCGCCATAAAGCAGGACTGTCGGGATTAGAGTTTTTTAGAGCTATAGAACTTCGTCTTTCGTGTGAGGAGTTTTGAACCCATCTGCTGCGCCAAACACGGATTTGCTAGGGTAATTCTTCGTTGGATCTCCACTAAGATGTCGTTCGTGGGATTAATGTTTACTCCGAGGTACAGAGATGAACACCTTCATTACATCGAAGTTGTTGCTCAAAAGTGTCCTTTCGTCTTACCCGGTTGACAGATATTTCATTGTTTGTTGATAGCTTGTAAACGGTCTTGTCCTCGTTTACTTTAAGACCAACAAGTATCACCAGTTCTTCAATTGCCAGGAAAGCCTCTATAGCGGCCTGTTAAGATCGGCCGATGCTGTCGATATCACCCAGCATACCCTAGAGATGGACAGATCTGTTGAAAATAGTGCCTTTATGTGTTCAAGCCTGAATATGCAACCTATTTAATCCAGATCAAGATTGAATAAATCGCATGATAGCTCATCTTCTTGCCAAAGCCCTGTACATGTTTGAAATCGTTCGGAAGAGCATTTTCTTAGTTACACATTGCATCCCGTATTTTCCAACATCACACCACACAACTGGATCAGTTTCCCCAGGATCCCAAGTTCAGCCATCGCCATGCAGAGCTCCTGACGATGAATGTTATCATATGCGGCTTTGAAGTCAGTGAATAGATGGTGAGTGTCGGCTCCGTGAAATAACTCCCCAAAAAATAGCTCCCCAAATTGAACCTGCCTGCGGCGTGGAGTGGCGGGCGTGGTGGCCAGACCACGCGGCAGAGCGCGTTCCAACCGACCCGGCCACCTCGCGTGCCTCTCCACTCCGCTGGGAGGGATATCAGGCATATGCCTCGATAGTTTTTGAAAGACAGAATCCCCTTTTTTGGAGATGGGACATATGGAGCTGATAGACCAGTCATCGGTCATGGTCCCTTCCACCCAAACTTGGTTGATGAGTTGATGCATGCACTCTTTCAATACCTCCCCTTCGTGCTTGAAGAGCTCCGCTGGTAAGCTATCAGATCCGGCAGCCTTCTAGTTCCTTAGTTTTGTTAAGCTAAGTCTACATCTTCTTTACTGGGTGGTGGTACTGGGTCTTCATTGACAGGAGTGAGCTTCGCTTCTTGTCCTATTTCTCATTCTACCTGAAGCCCACCTAACATCAGCTGCTGGGAATGCTGCTTGAATACATCTACCTATTTCCTGTGCTTCGGTGACTGTAGGTTAGCATCGCTGTTTCGAAGAGCCTGCATTCCAGTTTTAAAGCCAGCAGTCAGTTGTTTAGCTTTTTACAAAACTTCTTTTTGATTAGCTTAGACAAATTTTAAAATGATAAAGAATTATTCAAAAAAGCTTTGTATTTTTCCTTAAATTTAAGTTTCTGTGTCATTGCATGTGGGATGAGAATTCATTGTTAAATCCAAACTTTTCTGGAATTTATATCAAGAAAATTTAACGTTTAGGTGCCTATCTGCCTACAATTTTTTTTTCTGATATCTACAAACCTACCTGTATACAACTACCGCATCGACCTTAATCTTTCCTTAAGCAAAACTCTATCTCGATACAACTTTGTTAAACAAAAATTAAAGGTAAACTGCCAACTTTCACTTTGGATAATCTTGATTCTACTACACCTCCTCCGCACAATCTATTATTCCCCGACACTCCTTCTTTCGTTAATGGGTGTAGGTATATTACCTTCCGTTCTTGACTTATTCAACTCACAAATAAAACAAAAACAAAAAGAAATGAGGTTCCGTTATTAAACGCTATCCATTTATGCGTTAAGGTTCTTGAAATATAATGTGCTTGATAGATATGGTTATGTAAAAGCTAATATCCGTGCGGGTGAGGCAAGTGAGGCGAGCGAGGTGGGTATTACAAAACATTTTTGCGCCTTCTTAACGAACCTAAATAACCAACCGAAATAAGAGCACGTTTCCTTTCTGCAGGATTTCCTGCCTGCTCTACTAAATCAATTCAAATTTATTACAATCTTATCCCCGAAAATTAATCAATACAAACAGCAATAAATCACGGCGGGCGGCTTAAAATTACACTTTTCTTATACTCCAAGGACGACGACGAGCCTTCTTCGTCGTTTGGTTTCTTTATGTTCAGCTTGGTATGGAAAGCCGTTCCCACGCCCGATACAGTGACAAGCACTTATGCTATGGAATTAATTACATCGGGGCCTAGTTCTCCTTCTCAAAAAAAAAAACAATGGAGGAAAAAAAACCGAAACACGAAAAGCTAAAGCGGAAGAAATAAGTCCAAAACATTGACAAGAGTTTAATTTATTAAACAGAGAACGTAACCACTATATGGAGATTTATTTGCGTTAAACCGCAGCGATGGGACGGGTGTGTGGGTGTTTGGGTGGGTTGCCTATAGAGGGACGAACTGGTTTAAACGAAGCAGTGAAACAGCTAAAATCGGGAAGCGGAAACATCAAACAAAATTTTACCCAAAAGCAAAGAAATTTTCAATTAAAAGCGAAACGTCACTACGCTGAACCAAAGCGATAAATCTTGTTCTGAACTAACATAACGGAGAGCGCATAGAGAATAATCCTACACACAGCATGAGTATGGAGTGGCATTCCTCTGTTTTCCCGCTGCACCAAAGTGAAGCTCGTTTTTTATGTACGTGTGTGCGGGTGGGGTTGTATAACAGGATGCTTTAGTGCTATATTGCTGCTGCTGCAGCGGAAATGCATTTCCACAACGATGACGGAAAATTTGAAATTCCACCCATTTACCGGCCACACACACAAAGGGAAAAATTCTACAGGACAATAAGGACGAAACAGTACCGGGACCAAGTGACAATTAAAATTCAATAAATCACTTCTTTATATGGGCAGCAGCACTGTGTATACTCAGCCAGCGATTCAGCCAGCTTAAAAAGCCCCAGCATTGTGTTACACATTTTCAGCTTCCAAATGAATGTTTCCCTAGCGACCGGAACCAAGCCTATTGTTTCAATTCGAGTAGCTTGTCATGGGCGGTGCAATTTGACGACGATGACAACGGTGACGAT
The DNA here is from genome assembly GCA_963921185.1 of Dasysyrphus tricinctus. Taxonomy (NCBI): domain Eukaryota; kingdom Metazoa; phylum Arthropoda; class Insecta; order Diptera; family Syrphidae; genus Dasysyrphus; species Dasysyrphus tricinctus. The sequence goes on from OY992531.1 coordinate 14,486,625, forward strand.
TATATGCGTGATGAACGTGAGGAGTGCCTTGTTTTCTGTATGCTATAGCATCTCGATTGGAGCATTAGAAAGGATACTATGCATCTGACAAGGATGACGATGAGACTCTCCCGAGAGATGCAATGCAAACCCAGCGTTTATAAGGAAGTATGTTCGATGCATTTTGTATGGCATCACGGTTGCCAAGTGAAGGACTACAAAGATTAATGAAGGCCCGAAATTTAAGTATGGCCAGCTAATTTTAATTACATTCGAAGATTCAGAGCAAAGCAATTAATTCTAAGTCGTTTTCGTTTTTGGGAAAGTTCAAGCTTGACTCACCCTTACATTCAGATAAACCATCTCTTTTGATGAACATGAGCTCGTCATAGTTTAATCGCAATGCTTATTCCCTTGTAGTTAATAGTATAACTTTCAAGCTACTGCTAAGTATCCTGTTTCGAGTATACTCTTGTTATAGTATTATGTCAAATTCAAGTAATTGATTTAGAAGAATACATTTTTGAAGGGGTGGTAAAAAGAGATCTGTCAAAATGCCTTCGCCATTACGGATATTCAAAAATCTAATGATACAGGAATCAGATGCTAGTTAGGTGTTAATTTTGCAGCAATCATAACTGTGCACTTAATTTTACTTCCCAATCAAAATTATGGCGATGCCAATCTGACGTCTAGGTTTGCACTGCCGCGCCGCCGCACAGTGGGGTCGAGATGGAAAAAACCTCATATATAAAAGTGTTTAATATGGCATCGTGATATACTTTTCTTTCAGTATTTTTAATTGCGGAATGCAGCTGTTATAATGATTTTATAGTAAAAAATTAGCTTTTGGCAAAAAAAAGGGGTTAAAACGGACCATTGGAATTTTAAGCCTTTAAAACTGATGTTTTCCATGATTCCTCCATCTTACGGATTATTTTTTTTTAATTTTTCTTTGAATGTACTGTGTTAATATATACTTTAATGTTTCTGATGAGAAAATAATTTACCCCATTTTTTCGATTAAACCGAAAAATCTAGCCAAAATTTGAACATCGGGTGAACTTCCGGACTTGAGGAGCCATACAAAAAAAGCTCCACCTTCCTAGGGTCTGTTTAAGCTCTTTTCTGGTAGTCCTGATGGTAATAAGATCCTATTAAAATTTCATCACCAGATTCTACCAGTTTTGGGATCAGTTCAATAAAAATGTGATTGTTTTTTCACAGAAGTCAAAATGGAATTTGAAAATTCTATTATTCTTCTTAAAAAATAACTTTGAATCACTCCAATCCACTTTTTCTTCTCTGAGATATCGTTATTTACTTTTTAGTTTCCACCTGACGTACTTGATACAAAAGGGTTGGCTACGAAATCTCGCAAATCAAAATCTCGCATTCGAAACCTTGCATAACGAAATCTCGCAATTACAAAATCTCGCTTTTCATAATCCCGCAATTACAAAATCCCGCTTTTCATAATCTCGCAATAATGAAATCCCGCAAACTAAAATCTCGCATATCAAAATCTCGCAAAATTGAATTGCATTGCAACAAATACATTTTTTTAATCAAAATCTCGCAAATTAAAATCTCGCGCGAGATTTTTATTTACGAGATTTTGATTAAACAAATGTATTTGTTGCAATGCAATTCAATTTTGCGAGATATCCTACCTACTGCAAAATATATAATCCAGTGTCTGGGTACTTTTAAATTAATAAATAACAGTGTGGTCTGTTATTTATTAATTTGAGCTTTTGATTTTTGAATATTATTGTTTTCAAAAGAACAAGAAGGAGAGAGAACATAGAGATCATATATCCAGTAGTAAAGTGTCATGTGCAAATCGCATTACTCGTATTTGGCCTTGAACTATAAAATACTTTTAGTTCCATTATAATCGCGTAAAAGACAACCAAAAGGATTATAGAGGTTACTAACAGTAATAAAGGATGTACAATTTTTTTTATTGACGGGTATAGTTATTAAATGGAAAGAAAAATTATTCAAAGTGCTCTTGGGTAGGTAGATATATTCTCAAAAAAAAAAAAAAAAATTTTCTGAAAGCCGTGTGCGATTCGCTGCTGTGAAATTTGAAGTTGCGAGATTTTGATTTGCGAGATTTTAAATTGCGAGATTTTGGTTGAAATTTGCGAGATTTTTAGGTTCAAGATGTAAACGCGAGATTGTAAAATGCGAGATTTTGTAATTGCGAGATTATGAAAAACAAGATTTTTAATTTGCGAGATTCCGTTATTCGAGATTTTTAAAGAAATGCGAGATTTCGTTATTCGAGATTTTGGTTTGCGGGATATCGTAGCGCTCCCGATACAAAATATCCCACTTTTATGAAAAATTAAAAATTTCCCCTTAACTCTGATCATAAAACGGATGATACCATTCAATTTAGCGGGTGCAAATACATACGAAATGATACCGGTTAGAGGTTTTTTCCCTAAATCGTCGGTTTGGCCCCACTGTGCGCCGCCATAATAGAAATTCTTAAATTAATAATAAATAAAAAATAATTCCATGGGTGGGATAGTTCAATGCGCTAACTATTTGACCTTGAAGTCGGATGCAATAGTGCACATTTCCACTTTTTTTTTCTTCACAACATGAAAAAATAAAAAAAAATGGAAAGTTAATGAAAAAGTGTAAATAAATCAAAAGTAGGTATGTGCAGATGTGAGAGTCCTTTACTCAACCTAAATAAGTGGATGCTCGTCAACTCCTTGCAACGCCCAAGAAAACCTTAACACTTTGTATAGCAATAGTCTTTGAATCCAAGAGGTCACATATTGAGGATTGATATAGCTTTTGGTGCTCCCCAATGCAGGAACCACTCATAGACAGAGGAAATGGGGATAGGTTTCGCTTTAGTGACAGAACTTAGTATTGGATTTTGGAAGCTTGAAATTAATAAATTAATGAATATAATGATTTTATTATCCGACGCTAACATCGAGGGATGAGAAGAGAGAAAATGGACCCGCTGGGAAGGAGTATAACAACGATGCAGGCAATAAGATACATCATTAAAAAAAAATGTGTAAAAAGATCGGAGATCAGATAAAACTGAAACCTGTGGCAAACCAGCATTTGTTTTAAAAAGTCAGTTGAGTTTATCTTCCTTGGGGTGTTCCATTCCGGTTGTCGAGTGATGATATTGGTAGGTAGGTAAGAAACTACTTCTTAGTTGTCCATCCAGGGCTTCCGCCACACTGAGGTACCATGGCTAGGGTTGTCCTCACTCGGTGGCCATCCTTCTCATTTGCTATTTTGGGTGACTGTCGATGTTTACCACTAGTTTTTTAACCGATATACCTGTTCCTACTGGGACTATTATTTGCTTCTGTGTGGAGGTGCTCGTTGCTATAGTGTTTCTATTTTAAATCTGAGCATTTATTTTCGAACGTTGAAATTCTTTGAAGATTGCTGTCCCAAATGGAAGTAATACCTTGGCATAACGGTTAATGCGTTGAACTATCATACCAAAGGTCTGGGGTCGATTCCCAGTCGCTTTGTACCACCTAAAAACAAAAACGTTTTTTTTGTCCGAGGTACTGTCTCTTGCGAGGAACGGACAAATCCGCCAAATGTTTGTTGTCATGAAACATGCTTCTCATCTAGCCATCCGGACTCTTAGATCCCCTCCATTCCTTCCAACAACACGCACACAGGAATGGTTGAGAGTTTTAAGTCACTAAGGCCCTGGTTTTTCTCAAGCTATTATGCTACAAAATTTATTTATGTATTTATTTTATCCCGACTGGAAAGCAATACCTTCCGACCAAACATAGGAGTTGCCTGTACATTAGTACCCTTTTCTTTCGGCCTAGTCCGGTTCTTCTTCTAATCAAAGGATATAGACGGTGGAAAGCATATCTGTTTGTTTTGAAAACATTTGATGAGTAACGGTTGTACCTAAGTAAATTATTGAATTGAATCCCAACTTCGATTTGGCATATTGTTGAAGGCAACATCTAGTTTTCTTTTACTTCTGCTGTCTAAACAGTAGAAAATCAAGCTGCCGTACAGAAGAATAGGAAGAACAAGGGTTTTTGCAACTATCATTTTAGTATGCACAGGCAGACAGCTTCCAGTTGTATGTAAAACCCGCAATGCAGCGTACGTTTTTCCCAAAGCACAAGAAACGTGATTTTCCCATGACAAAGTTTGATTAAAAACAATTCCTAAGTTTTTAACTTTTTCAACGTAGGTGATGACAGTGCCATTTAGTTCAATGTTCGGAAAATATGACGTTTCAAGCGCAGTATTACTTATAGCAATCGCCTGATAGCCCAGGAAAATTAGACTTTCACTTGGAAAAAATTGCGACAAAGCTGATTTTTGGTGGAGTGGCTTAAAATGACGTCTTAAGCATTTCCTGAAAAGTACCCTAAATTTGGCCCGGGGCTAAATTTTTTAGGGGGGGTGAAAGGGGTTGAAGTTCAGTTTTTTGGGAATTGCTCCTAAACTATCGGTTTTATTGAAAAAATGTGAAGGTAAAAATTAAAGCTGATGTTATTTTACACAAAAAATGTTAACATACTTTTTTTCGTAGAACCAATAGTTTCAGAGAAAAACGTTAGAGAACTTCATAGAGCAGTGAGTTAAGTCCAAAAAATTTATAAAATTTTTGCTTATCGCTGGGAAAATTTTGTTTTGTGATTTATGTTTAAGTACAACTCCTTATTGAAAAATCAAGTTTTTGGGGTGGTAGGGGAAAGATGGCGGCCAATCTTGAAAACAAGGTTGATTTTGTTTTTATTTAATAACTCGTTGAAATTGGGTTTTTCAAAAAAATGACCAAAAGACAGATTTTAGACGATTAAATTATCTAAAAAATGAGCCATTAAACAGCTCTGTATGATTATTAATCTCAAAGTTACAGCGGATCAAAGGTCACCTATGTCTCATATATGGTGGGGATTAAATGACGTTTTTAAAGGTTTTTTGCTTATTTGTGAGTTTTTTTGATGATGTCTGGAATATATTTTGCACTGCTCTTGATTGTCTGTAAAATGAGTCTTCTATTCTGACCAAAAAAATTCACAAATAAGCGAAAAACCTTAAAAAAAACGTCATTTCATCCCCACCTTATATGAGGCATAGGTGACCTTTGATCCGCTGTAACTTTGAGATTAATAAACATACAGAGCTGTTTAATGGCTCATTTTTTAGATAATTTAATCGTCTAAAATATGTCTTTTGGTCATTTTTTTGAAAAACGCAATTTCAACGAGTTATTAAATAAAAACAAAATCAACCTTGTTTTCAAGATTGGCCGCCATCTTTCCCCTACCACCCCAAAAACTTGATTTTTCAATAAGGAGTTGTACTTAAACATAAATCACAAAACAAAATTTTCCCAGCGATAAGCAAAAATTTTATAAATTTTTTGGACTTAACTCACTGCTCTATGAAGTTCTCTAACGTTTTTCTCTGAAACTATTGGTTCTACGAAAAAAAGTATGTTAACATTTTTTGTGTAAAATAACATCAGCTTTAATTTTTACCTTCACATTTTTTCAATAAAACCGATAGTTTAGGAGCAATTCCCAAAAAACTGAACTTCAACCCCTTTCACCCCCCCTAAAAAATTTAGCCCCGGGCCAAATTTAGGGTACTTTTCAGGAAATGCTTAAGACGTCATTTTAAGCCACTCCACCAAAAATCAGCTTTGTCGCAATTTTTTCGAAGTTTGGCCATTTTTTTGTCTAATTTTCCTGGGCTATGTCATTGTCATCGACAATTTTTAAAATCGCTGAGGTATAGCTGTGTTGTGGTCTAAAACCAGATTGGGTGGGTGAAAGAAGTGGATAAGTGTTTAAAAAAAAAGTAATCTGTTGACTCATTATCTTTTCAAAGGCTTTAGAGATGAAAGGCAAAATGGATATAGGACGGTATTCTTTCTGTTTTGAGTTGGGTTTCTTAGGAACTGGGATAACTTTGGAAGCTTTCCATAGTTTAGGGTAGCGGGAAGTGGTTAAAATGGTATTGAAAATATGGGATATATAAGGGGAAAGGAATGGAAGAATAATTTTTATGAATTTAGGATGGATTTTGTCCAGACCAATCGCATTTGATTTAATCGCACTAATTGCGTTAAAAACTTGCATTTCATTGACTCTATGAAAGCTAAGACTTGGTGAGTAATCAGACACAGTGGTACTGACGATAAAGCCATCATCTACAGTAAATCTTTCGCTGGAGGAGGAATTCACGAATAACTTGTTCAGCTCATTACCATCGCAAGCTTCATCTGCGCATTCGGGCTGTTTTGAGATACCCAGGGATTTGATATTCCTCCACAGTTTTTGAGAAGTAATGTTATTGAACTTAGAGGCATAAAATCTTTGCTTTGAGTTTCTTATCTCAATGTTAACAGAGTTTCGTAACGTTTTATAATAAATAAAAATGATGGAACTCGAAATTTTTTCCAACGTTTATATGCAGCATTTCTCTTAGTTATTAACTGTTCGATTTTTTCATTATACCATCCTAGTTCATTGTTTTTTATTTGGATAGTTTTGATTGGTACGTGCGTTTCGAAGAGGTTGTTTATCGTTGAGGTGTAATATTGTACCTGTTCGTCAACCGTTGCAAATTGGAAAATATTCGAAATAAGAACATGTGAGACAAGGGCTTGCATGTTAACAGATTTGAAGTCTCTGAAAGAAATTGTTTTGCTAGTTGGATTGGAAGACACATTAAGATTATAAAAAGCTACAATGAGATCATGCTTTGAGAAGCCTGAAGCATCGAGTTGCTCATAGCAAGTCACAAAATTTGGCTGGCTGACAAGAAAAACATCTAACAAAGTAGAGCTTGTAGTAGTAAAATGTGTTGGGTATTTATGGTTTATAGAAGAGATATTCAAGGAAGCTATATTGTCATAAAAGTATTTAACTTCACTATTTCGGACATCTAAAAGATTGACATTTAAATCACCTGCAACTATAATGTGACTGTAATTAGGAGTAACTTCTTCTAGAATATCTGTGATAGAGCTTGTTTCAGTAATATGTGGTGGCTTGTAGATCACTCCAACTAGGCACTTATCTCCTGCACAGGCTACCTCCAAGAATAGAAATTCCAATCTATTACTCCTATCGGATGAGGTGGCAACTTTGCAAGTAAGACCCTTTCTTATAAAAATAGCAACCCCTCCTCCCCGAGAACCGAGACGATCTGAACGAAATATCTTGTAATCACCAATTTTAAGTATGTTGTTATCAATTTGTTTCGTAAGCCAAGTTTCAGATATACAAACGATATCCATAGTCGTATCCATAAATGTACCCTTAAACTCATCTAAATGTTTTCTCAAGCTTTGTTTATTAATGTAGCAGATTGACAGTTCATTATATCTTTTCCGAAAAACATTCAACATTGCTCTTGTTTTGTTAAAATTAAGCACACCGTAGGCCTGAGGATCCCTATTATTATCTGTTAATAATTGGTTCGCAATCATTAGCTTTAAGCAAGATAAGAAGCAACCCAAATACGACAAAACAACTGCTGCAAAAAATCAAAGAGAAAATAATCCCAAGGCAGAAAGCAAAAATTATTTTACATATTTTAAGGCTGAAAAAGAACTAAATTAGAATAGTGGAAATAATTAATTTTATAATAATTAGAGAAATGATTTAAAAAAGAAAAAACTAATTTATTGTAAATTAAGAAAAATAAATAATAGAAATTAAATTTAGAAAAAATAAAAGCAAAATAATAAATTTTAAACTTGTTGTGGTGGCAACTCTGCATGACATTCATATTTTGGTGCATTGTCATTGTTGCTTTCTAAGTGCTGTTCATCGTGGGTTTCGGTAGTTAGATCCATTCTGTTGTTTACAATTAAATTCAATTCTTCAAGAGAGTTAACAGTAATAGGCTTATCTCTACTTGTTGTTAGTTTTATGCACACAAGGCCATTTGAGGAGAATGCGGAAAAGAGAAGATGTTGACGTTTGAAATTAATTGCATGACGAAGAATAATTCTGTTGGTTTTGGTTAGACTCTCTCTCATGAAAGTAGATCGGGACATCAGAGTTTTCGCCAATATCATTCAAAAAAAGTGGTCGAGAGTTTTTCTTCCGGAAATTTGCGAACGCCTTTAGAGTTTGATTTTTGTCGTGGGCAGCTATAAATTTAACAATAATGACGGAGTCCTCCCTTGGGCTTGCGCGAAAAATTTTAGCTAATTGTGGCGGTTGAAATTCCAATAAATGGCAAATGTTATTAAAAGTGTTTTTTAAAATTTCATTGGGCATAGACGGTATTCCGATTAAGATTGCGTCAGTTGCAAGGGTGTCTGTTTTCTCATCTTCTTCGTATTTTGTTTCGGCAGAGCAGTATGGACAAAGTGAAGCTTGAACGCAATAATTTTGTCTATACCCCTGACGTTTCGCCCTCTTTATCTACTCGGGGCTTCACATTTTTGGAATTCTGTTGATTTTTTCACATTGTTAGCAGTTATACCTCCGTTTAAACATTTCTAATGCTAAAATAAATTAAACAAAAATCACAATTATTATTTCAGCAAAAATGTACTTTAAAATTTAATTTCTCAAAAATTTGTCACTAAAACAATTAACTTAAAAAAAAATTACTATTTTCGTCGTGCGATGCACGGTTCACGAGATATTTGATAAAACGTGGTTTTTAAAATGGTGGCTCACGCTCTCATTCCTGACTTGGACTTACATTTGGGGGGTGTATTCCATCAAGAAAATCAGTTCAGTAGGCCTAAGGTACCTACATTATGTACTTTAAGGGTGTCAGAATTTTGTTTTATTTTGTATATCAAATTGGTATAATGGATCCTGTAGGGTTTAGAAAGAATTAATTTTTGTTCTGGAACATTTGCCAAAATTAAATTTTGAGACGCTGCCGCACAGTGGGATGAGAAGTGATTCCAGCGCGCCAAAACTATAAAAGCTTATCAAAATTGGGTCTTTATTCCATATAATTACCCCAAGAATACTTTTGGCGCGCTAGAATCGCTTCTCATTCCACTGTGCGCCGCGACCGTTTTTAGATTAAAAAAGTCAATTCGAAAAAGCGGTCAGAAAAACCAATTAAATTTACGTCGATAGGAGGTCACAGTACCTTGTTATGATTTTTTGTTTGCTTTTGTAACCTGTCGCTAAGAACCTTAAATCTTCATGAAAACCACTGAAAAATTGATAAATTTTCTAGATGTTTTCGATTATTTTTTCAACATGGAATGCTCAAATTGGTTGAAACTTGTTTTTTAAGATTATACTGCATACTAAAATGGATGTTCGGTAAATTAAACTGAGAAAAGAAAGCCAAAATAAAACAATATAAGCAGTTTTGAGCACATACCTACCGACGCAAATTTTAATTCCCAAAACATTGACCTCAAATAGAAAAATAGCTCTTTAAAAACAAGGGAAATACTTAAAATACCGAGCTATCGCTTTTAGAAAAGCTTAAAATGGATTCTTCTATTTTTTAATCAAGTTTAAAATATTTGAAAAACTCGTTTGTAAACTCAAAATTAATAAAAGTAAATTAAAACAATTTGTTAACCGCTCAAAGTCGTAAAATTAGTGGTATATTACTGAGACCCACAAGACCATTTTTGCAATTTTTGCTTAGATAAAAACTCAAATAATTTAATCTGCCAGGCAACACAGAAATAAACTTAAAAAAATGTTTCAATAAAATTCAAACCTAAGAATCTAAATTTATGCCTTAAGAAATTTAAAAAATTGGCTTTCGAGAAATGTCTGAAGTATCAACTTTTAATTTTAACCATTTCAAGAGTTTTTGCACTCTGTGACTGTGGCCCTTTATCTAAAAGTCCCGGTAGGCCCTTCGACCCCCAGTCCGCCCCTGGTCAAGTTCAAGTTGATATTTGAAAAAGGAGTATTTTGAACCAACCTACTTGGCAACCAAGCCTTACACTGCAACTGACAGTACATCCCAATTAAAGCGCACTTAAAACCATCAGCGTGTCCCATGTCCGATTTTTGGTATTAAAGAACATTATGGCACACATGTAGTTTGTAGGTACTTATACCTTGTTGAAAAGTTTCATTTTGAGCTGCGTAAGAATGACACATCACCACCAAACCCAAAAGGGTGGTTTATAGCGCTGTCATGTTTCTGGCATGCGAGTGCAATTTTATGAGTGTTGTCGTTCAAAAGAGGACAAGGTGTCATTTTTGTTCGCGTGCAGACTAAACATGTTAAGAAAAGAAAAATCAAATTCCCTCAGGATAATTTAAAAGAGAGGATAGAATGTTATTGAAATCAAGGAGGTGCTCTCAACGATGACGACGAGGTTTGGATGTCAATTATCACGCCCTTGTTTTTATCGAGCTTGTTTTTATCCGTCTTAAAGAAAGAAGGTAGTTAGGAAGGTACCTACATAAGTAATATGATGATAAAATCTTAAGAATTCGTCTGCCTCCTTTAATAGAACAAGAACGACGAAGACGCAACGGATATAGAGACAGCAACGAAGTGAATGGCAAATGAATGAATGCTGGAGAAACAATGGTGGATCATTCTTTACGTTCAGATTAGCCTAATGGACGCAATTAACTTCTCTTCCTCCATAGTACCATCAGTTGGGGGAAAGAAGTTATGTCCTGAAGTTATGCGAAGTTCAGATGTCGATGGAAAATCATAGGAAAATACTGAGCTTTTTGACTTGAGTTGTATAGGGATACATGGCAAGAAGGCAGTTGTGTTTACGATAGTATTTTTTGTTTGAATTCCAACAAGTCCTCGATGGAATGGGACTCAAAGTAGTAAAGTATCTTTGGATGGGCTGGTATTCTCTCAGAAAAATGGGGTCGTCGTATGTCTTTTCACCTAATAGCCCTCTTATAAGTGTACATAACATGGAAAACAAGATATTTGTTGAAAAATGTGAAGTTTTATTTAATGAGCTGAAAATGTCTTCCAAGAATTTTAATTTTTTTTTTTAATAAATGTATCTTGTTTGGAGGTTTATTTTGCATAACTGAAATTGGTGATATTTGTTTTTGAAATCAACACGTTTTTAAATAATTATTCTAATAAGTTCTAACTCCAAAGAATCTTCGGAAAATTTACTGATAAAAATGGAAACTTCAAAAAAAGGTTAAGATAACGAATAATTTGCTGTTTTCTCGTGCGTAATTTCACTTCGCCAGCTATTAAACCAGCTGGAGGCAAAAAAAAATTAGTATAGATTCCAACAAAAGAAATCTTCTATTTTTGACCAATCATCCTGGCTGTTCTTCAATATTTTTTTTTTTTTTCACTAGCTTAAACCAGACAGGCAAGATATTTCTTCATCTTAGACCTTTATACTCGAAGAAAACCCAAGCTTATAATATTAGAAGTTAAAATCAGTCCTTTATCGAAATTGAATGAATGAATGAATGAAATATTGGGGTTGTCGCACTGCGACCTTAAGATCTATTGTGCCCCCACCTAAAAACTGGATGAGATTGCTCATCTTACAGTTCTTCCTCCACCTTAATTTCTCTCAGAAATTTGAGTATTTGGAGGACTTTTAGAGAGGAAAGTTCGCCCTCTTCCACCTGGTAGTGTCCCAGGTGTTTTTTCCTTTGATGCATGATTGCGTCACATTTTCCCAATATATGGTCTGGTGTTTCCTCCTGTGCGCTGCAGAATCTGCATGTTGGACTGCTTACTAGACCAAGAATGTTTAGGTGTCTATTTAGTCTGCAGTGGCCAGTTAGGAGACCAGTTATTTTTCTTAGGTTGTTCCTACTTAGGTTGATGCAGTCTTTAAAACGTGTTTGGTTGTAGTTACCAAGCAATAGTTTAGCCTGCCTCAGCTTTGGGAGTTCTTTCCAGTTTTTGGATCTTTTAACCTCCTCTTCTTCTCTTATTTTGTTTTTTATCACATTTTCTCCTATGCCACAATAGGGTTCAGGCCCCATTAAGGGAGTACTTGCCCCTATCTTCGCTAAGGAATCTGCTTCTTCATTTCCCTGGACACCAACGTGACCAGGTACCCAATGAAGTGTGACACTGTTGTTTTTGCCAAGGACATTAAGCCTGTTCACACACTCCCAAACTACCTTGGAGCTGATGGTGTAAGAGCTCAGCGCTTTGAGTGCGGCTTGGCTGTCTGACATAATGGCAATGTTTTGGTTTCGGTAATTTCTTTCGAGATTACGATCTGCGCATTTCGCTATGGCGTGAACTTCCGCCTGAAAGATGCTAGTGGACTGTCCCATCGGTATAGAAAGTTTGGTTCTAGGCCCAAAGATTCCCGCTCCAGTCCCTTCAGTCGTTCTCGATCCATCAGTGTACCACTTGATGGCATTTGTTTTGAGATTGTAGTTTACTGTTTCACCTACCCACTCCTTTTTGCTACTTAACTCCGTTTGAAAGTTTTTCTCGAAGTTGTATTTTTTAATCATGCCATCTCTTGGAATGTCAATAAGGTCTGTTACCGCTGACTTTGGAATGCAATCTTTAACCCTGAGGCTAATGCACTTGCCAGTACCGGTTCCCTCCTTGGCAAACCTCATGATAGCTCCCTTTGCAGCGCTTGCTATAGCTTCATGTAATGGGGATAGATGAAGGATAACTTCCATTGCTGCCGTAGGGCAAGTTCTCATTGCTCCAGTTATGCATAAGCATGCGAGCCTTTGTACTTTTTCTAGTGATTTCCTAGTTGTGAGTAATTCGGTTCTTTTGTGCCATGCAACCGCACCATAGGTAATGATGGGTCTTACCATCATGGTGTACATCCACCTAAGGATAGTAGGCTTGCAGCCCCATGATTTGCCTGCTAATCTCTTGCAAATCATGAGGGCTTTTGTGGCTTTCCCGACGGTTATTTCTACGTGTTTATTCCATAGGAGTTTACTGTCTAGTGTGATTCCTAGATATTTAACCTCACTTTTTGTTTGGACTACTTCGCCTCCCAATCGGATTGGTTTCATGCGTGGCATAAGTCTTTTTCTAGTAAATGGTATAATCGTCGTCTTAGTAGAATTAATAGATAATCCTACAGATATGCACCATTTACTTGTAATAGTTAGTCCTCTTTGGATTATATCACAGAGGGTTTCTTCAAACCTCCCTAAGGCTGTGATAACGATATCATCAGCAAAGCCAATGCATTGTATGCCTTGGGAAGTAAGCTTTTCTAGCAGTTCATCCACTACAAGACTCCACAGCAAGGGTGATAGTACCCCTCCCTGTGGACAACCCCTTGTCGTTAAGATTTTTTGCATATTCGGTCCTGCTAGTGCCTCAGCTGTTCTGGTGGCTAACATCTCACCAATCCATGTGGATATGGTGCTGGGCACACCTTTCCTTACAAGAGCTCTATTAACCGCATCATGGGAGGTATTGTCAAAAGCACCTTCTATATCAAGGAAGGCAGCTAGTGCTATTTCCTTTGCGTCTAAAGCTTTCTGTAAGGCATTAGTAAGTTCAAACAGAGCGGTTTCTGTAGATCTTCCCGCTCTGTAGGCATGTTGGCGTACATTGAGAGGCCTATCAACTAATACTTCTGATCTTATGAAGTTGTCGACTAATTTTTCCAGAGTTTTCAGTACATAGGATGTTAGGCTTATCGGCCTGAAAGACTTTGGATGGGTTGTATCTTTTTTCCCTATTTTAGGAATAAAAATTACTTTAGCTCTTCTCCATAGGCTTGGTATATACCCAAGAGCTATACTACTACGAAGTATGCTAATAAGATAAGGCATTAGATGTTCCTTACCCTGTTGTAATAGGGCTGGAAATATGCCATCCACACCTGGTGATTTAAAAGGTTGAAAGGTACTAATCGCCCAATCAATCCTTTTGCTTGAGCAGATAGTTGCAGCTAACTTCCAGTCTTCTTTTCTTGGTTTGAGAGGTGTTCTCTCTGCCAAGTTCCCTTCAAGAGGTAGACTGCCTGGAAAGTGCGTGTTAAGCAGCAGAGTAGACCTCTGCTCTTCATTTTCCGTGAAGCTTCCATCATTATACCTTAAAGCTAATGATGTGATTGACTTCTCTTTTGCAAGAGCTTTATGCAATCTAGAAGCAGCAGGGGTTGAGGAAATATTCTCACAGAAGGATGCAAAACTATTCCTCTTGGCTTTTCTTAGCTCCTTATTATATTTTGTAAGTTCTGAGGAATAGTTATGCCACTCTCTGGTTCTTTTTGCCTCATTAAAGAGTTTTCTTACTTGGGATCTTAATTTTGACAGATTTTTGTTCCACCAAGGAGCGTCTTTCTGCCTTGTTATTGGTTTAAGGGGACAACTGAGTTCATATGCCTCTTGTATGGCCCCACTAAATTCATTAACATTAGATTCCAATTCAAGGTGACTATTTGTCCTGCTAGCTGGGCCTATATGTTCCAGGTTTGATTTCAGAACAGTTTTGTATAGGTCCCAGTTTGTTCTCTTTGGGTTCCTTCCAGAGGTATTCTCTGTGAGAAGGCCTTCCAATGTGAACACAATAATTCTGTGGTCGGACATGGAGGGCTCTTGGGATACCCTCCAGTCTCGTATAAGACAGCCTACATTCGGAGTTCCAAAAGATATATCTAGAACTTCTTCTCTCACTCTAGTAATAAAAGTAGGGGTATTCCCTACGTTGAATATTTCTAGATTTTTTACCAACAAAAAGTCTAAAAGGTACTCACCCCTTTGGTTTATGTTGGTGCTACCCCATGTTGTATGGTGGGCGTTAGCATCACATCCAACTAAAAGCGGTAGCTTCCTTTGGGTGCAGTAATCAACCAGCCTCTGCACTTCGATTGGTGGTATGTTGGCTTCGTCACCGGCGAAGTAGGCCGCTGCAACCACCATTGTCCTGGTACTGCCCTCGATGTTGATTTGGGCCTGTATCGGGACCAAGTCCCTTGTCATAAAATCTGAAAGACATATAAAAGTTATGTTATTTCTTATTTTAATACAAGTTCTGGGTGAGTCTACTCTCGTATCCCATACTAATTTAGAGTCGCTACTTGCTAACCCTCTTACCTGACCCTTGTAGGTCCAGGGTTCTTGGATCCGTGCTAACCCTAAGTTGTCCGCGGTGAACTTCCTTGCTAAAACGGCTGATGCCGCCTTTGCGTGGTGTATGTTCACTTGGGCTAGCCTGGTACTGATCCCGCGTCCGGTCATAGTGTTTTTTTTTATTCCTGTTAGCAGATGTTCTTCTAAAGAAAACTTCAGAATTTAAAATCAATTTTGAAACTTTAAGCACTTTTTCCATGCCATTATTTTCTCCCCGATAAAGAATAACCTGCGGCAAGATTTTAGCAAATAGAAAATATACTTTCAATCAACTGAGTAAACTGGACCCAAACAATATACTAATACACACAAAATGTTGCCTTAAGGGATGATCCTACGAAAATGTTGTCGGAAGAATCCTTTCCATTTGAACTATTAACATATACGACCCCCAATTCCATTTTTGTGGGAACCGGATTCCCCACTTAGGTACTAGGTATATAACGCCTAATACCCTTCCATTAAAATTACCAAATTAAACCATTCAATACCTCATTTACAGCGGTATCTATGCATCAAGTTGTCTCTATCTACATTTCTGTTCCTTATGAATTATTCACATTTTCCCCTTAGGAGAGAACATTGACGGACGAACAAACGAACCCAAAAAGAAATTTAAACCAACCCGCAGGATAGAAATTGTGAAAAGTCCCTTTCCATTATTCGACCATTTTCTTGATTCTGAGTATCGAAAACCCATTATTTTGAGTATGAGTTTGAGTTTCGTGGACGCAAAACTGCAAATCAATGATAAACATTTTCTAAAAAAAGGGATTATTCCATAAACCTCCCCTGACTAAAACCTAACCATTCTTCGTCTGATTTTGTTGAAATATTATTCCTAACAAAAAACGAACAAGACGACGAAATCCCCTGGGATTCCAATTGACATTCGGGGATTGCTCAACATTATAAAGACACCAAATATGTTGAACTCTTTGTTCGGGAAGACTAGGTATAGAGTGTTGTACAGAGAAGGTGTGAGAAACTAACATGTGTGTCAGGGGGAAAAATAAGATTCGCACGGAGTCTATTTTCACCCTCACTTGCATTTGTCACTACCTCGATTATCATAATTTTATTTGACAAGGGAATCCTCCTGACGGAGTACACCCCCTTTTACATATATATTTTTGGCTTCTTCTAATAAAATTTTACAATTTGTTGTTCCCATTCCAGGTATATAGTATGTCAACACCGAAAAGTACTCGGGGTAGTGGCAACGACTCGAAAGAGAAACTTCGACGAATTCCTAGCGTTCAACCGGGTACTCTCCTTTGTCAACATTTGATCAAGGAGGGAACGTACGGCCGGATTTATGCCGGCAGAATAGGTGATTCCTGTGATATACTTATAAAAACTGTTGTGGATGGTGCGTCTTTGACACAAGTCGCATGTTTGCTGCAAGACGCATCGATGCTGATTGGTGTGAGCCATCAGAATATTCTGGCACCAATGATGGCGAACACTGAATTGCCAGGCCCACCTGAAATTGCTTATCCCAATCCAGCTAAGGGCAATTTAAAAATGTAAGTTATAAAACGTTGTTGTTGTTGTTGTTGTTGTTATCTTTAAATTAAAATTATTCTTTAACTCTCAAAAGTGGAGAGCATGAAACTTCATTGTCAAAGTTTTTATTTTGTTTTTTATTTATTTCAATAATTCTTGCAGATTTCTTCAAAAATCGAGAGAAACAAACTCTCCACTAAGTACACGAACACTTGTCGAGTTTGGACTGCATGTAACTAAGGGCTTGGCCCATCTACACTCTTTAGGAATCTTACACAAGGATATAGCTACCCGAAACTGCTAGTAAGTATATATTTATTAGATAATTAGATTTCATAATTAAATTTAAAAATCTGGCTAACTGAACCGAAGATAAAATAACTAGTAAAAGTTTTTCATGTAATTTTGCAAAAAGGAAACCTTGGTGGTTATGCTGTCTCCCAATGTTATCAGTAAGCATCCCTCCCTGCCCCCCTCCTTGTGTATGCCTTTGGTCATTCGCGATTTATCAGCTATAGTATTATAATCATATTGATGAAAGCTGATTAGCTGTGAACAAACTGGTCGTAAGTCATATCAATTGATACGTCTGTGAAGTTAGTGGGTGCCCTACGCAAATGGGATATTGATAGGAATTTGCATTTTTTTTTGCACTTTTTTGCATTTTCTTACATTTCTATTCCCATTTTGAAGTTGGCCAATAACGGTGTAATCGAGTGACCTGCTATCTTCACTGTGTAGTTAGCAGGTCACATCACGTATCTCAGGAACCAAGAATACTAGGAAGTTGAAATAAGGCTCCAAATTTGCATTTTTTTTTGCATTTCAAGAATAGGCTAGGTCATAATTTTAAAGTCCTTTTTTTGAAAAAAAAAATTCATACTGACCTGCTAACTTCACTGTGAATTGAAGGAAATTTGAATTTTGGGAAATTTTTCAAATTGAGGACTTCATATTTTGAACATAGTCTAACCTTGAAATGCACAAAAACTGCTAATTTGGAGCCTTACTACAAGTTCCTAGCATGCTTGGTTCCTGAGATACACTATGTGACCTGCTAACTTCACAGTGAAGTTAGCAAGGTCACTCGATTACGCCTTTATTTGGCGAACTTCAAAATGGGAATAGAAATGCAAAAAAAAATTGCAAAATAAACTGCAAATTCTTGTCAAGGTCCCATTTGCGTGGGTTAAAGTTGACCTGCTAACTTCACCGACGTTAAATGGATAGCCTTTAAGGTGTTGAACCAGGAACCGCTTGTCAGCCTAAAAGTTGGAGTAAATAAATAAATTTGGTGGCGCAACAGCTCGTGGAGAACCAAGGCCTAGTGACTTACAATTCTCCACCATTCCTGTTTGCGTGTTGTTGGCAGGAATGGAGGGGACTTACAGTTTTTTGCCGAGTCTGAACGGCTTAATGAGACGCACCTTTTCATGACAAGTATACTCTTGGAGGATTTGTCAGTTCCTCGCAAGAAGCAGTACCTCGGACAAAACATTTCTGTTTTTAGGTGGCACGGCTGGGAATTAAACCCACACTTTCGGCATGGCAGTCCTACGCACTAACCATCATGCCACGAGGTACTAAAAAATTTGCCGTAAGGATGGGAAAATGGGGCAAGTCATGCCATTTGCGTAAAGTTGATTATTTTAACCCAAATTGGTATAAAGAGCCAAAAAGGCAGCTTCTTTCAATGTTACAAAAATAGTAGCAGGCACGTTCAAAAGTGGGAAGTGATCTTAGTAAAGTCATTTGCATAGCACTTAATTGAAGGCCATTCATTTTTGAACACTCTCTTTAGGGAGTAATATTGCGTCATGCGCTGGAATGACATCGGAAGGCGGAGTTGCTAACTCTGTAAAAAGTGATGTGGTGTAAAATTTTTTTGATTACCGTGCCTTTTGAATACCATGTTCTCATAAGTCTCAGCTCAAAAAAGGTAGATCAGAATTTCTTGACAAGCACCCTTGCAGACTGCTCTTTATAGGGGTTTTTCTTTTTTAGTTCAGAGCAGAGCCTGAACTGTCAAACAAAAAGTTGTGTTTCTTTTTTAGCTCTGAGCGTTCAGAGCAAAAAATTTGTGTTTCTTTTTTCGTTCAGAGCGTGTTCTGAGTTTGCTCAGAGTGCGATCTATGAGCTCAGAATAAAATGGCTGAGCATTGACATAGCATTTGACAGCTAGTGTTCAGGTGTGTTTCAAAAATGGTTCAGGTTCAGAGTGTTCAAAACAAACTTGTTCAGATTATGTTCAGAACAACCTTGACATGCTCGGACTCTGTTCAGAGCTCTTTTCTGAATTAAAAAAGAAAAACGCCTTATGATGATAAATCGAAACTTTGAATCAAATACAGCTTATGGTATGCCTAACGTTTCTGCCTTAAACACTATCCCGTATTATGTCATAAGTCTTCATAAAATTCTGGTGAATATTCCCTTTTTCATCGTTCAGGGAAAAGTAACAATAGAGTAAGAAGTGCTTGATTAGTGTGAAACAAGCGATGCCTCCTGATTCCAAACACGTATTGGAATAATATAGCAATTGATACTTTAAAAATAGGTGATCAGTTAAAATGTCAACGTTGCCACTTGTCGGGAACATCCTTTCTTATGTCAAAAGGTGGGACTTTTGTAATTTTTAGTATATTTAACATGAAAAAAGTTTCGGAAACACCTCCAAACGCAAATATGTTTTGAGAAAATAACAATTTATGCCCTTAAAGATAGGTGACAAGTAGACGCACCTTCGGGTAAAATTTCAGTGTTCCCACTTTTCAGGGATATGTATACTTTTTCATGTCAAAGGCTCTGATTTTCATTGTTTTGGTAATTTTTAATATTTTAATATTTTAAACATCTTATCCGAAGGTAACTCTACTTAACACCTATCTTTTAAGAGTGTTCCGGACTGAAATGGTGATTTCATGAAAAAGATTGCGAAGCGTGTACTTATCCGATCAAAGCGATTAAGGTGTCTATGTACAGATAAACTTATTCTCTATGCAATATCATTGGACAAAAATGTAATTTTGTGCTCTAGATTTTGGTAAAAGCCTCTAAGAAATCGAGAAAATGGCTAAAATGGCTCTTTTTCAAAGCAAATGTAGCCTTCACTATAGCATTTTTTCCAAAATATGTTTAATTTTGTACCTAATAAAAATTTTAATAATGCAAAATAAAAATGCTTGTGAATTTTGAAAAAACCCATTTTTGACCGTCAATTTTGTATACCTAACAGTATTTTTTTGACAATTTTTTTTGCAGTGGATATAAATTCAATATATTTTTCATGATTTTCATTAATTATGTAATCATAATTGTATCATTTGATATTGAAATTTTTAATTCTTAAAATGCAATTTTTCACAGAAAATTTATGTAAATTTAGAAGTTAAAATCAGTTACTTTTAGAATTTTTTTTTAGTACAATAATACGCCTACTAGTGACCAATTAGAAAAAATGTTAAGTTTTATAAAACAAAGTATCTGATGAAAGTGAAAAAAAAATGGTTTTATATATGCAAAAAAAAAGTTAGCAAATAACTGGTTTTGTTCAGTTCGGAACACTCTTAAGACATCAACAGTCATCTTTTCAAAACACTTTTGGCGTCTGGAGGTCTTACTGCATCTTTTCTTATGTTTAAGATATTTAAAATTACCAAGAAAAAGGGAGAAGTCCCTACTTTTTGACTCCCAAAGAGTGGCAACATTTCTTTTTTTTTATTTTACCATTTTCCACAAACTTGGCGTCATTTTTGAAAACAGCGACAGGATAACAACAGTTACTTTTAGGCCTCCACAAAAATTGTAGGGATTTCGATTTCATTGCTGGACTACAGGTTGGGCGCCATTTTTTAAAATGACTCACAAAATATATTTCATCCTTAGCGTGTAAGGAATGAGTTCCCAAATCATTAAAAAAGATCCTCACCAAACAGTGAACGGGATTCGGTTTCCTGAAAATGTATGTATATTTTTTTGAATAAAACTGATGCGTGTGACCTCTTAAAGTCATTTTAGAAATCTGTAAACAAAAAAATGCTACTAATATTGTTGTTATAGTATTGGAAATCTTGTGCGGAGCTTCATTATAAAGAATCAGACTTGAATCTAAAAAAATTATTTTGTTAGCGTGAATGGAATACGATTTCAACTTGATTTTTGTTTTGTAAAATTGAATTCATTTAATTTTGATACCGAAATCTTTGTGAAAAACAAAATTGATTACTTTTACCATGACCCCGTGACCCCGTCTGTATTCTCCATTTTTATTGAGATGAAAAGGATCAAATAAGTCGGTCCCAAAATCCGTTATATTTATCTGTATGTATATAAATAAAAGGCGAAACAAAAGGCACCCATTGAAATGGCCATCAAACACACCCACATCTTATTCTACACTCGACGACAATACCAAATTTTTCAAAACCATTTCTTCGAGATATGATTCTTCTGACATTCGTCTATTTCTCGATAATTTTTCAGTCTGATGCCTTCAGAATAACCTTTTGGGACTAATTATTTTCAATACCTACAAATTCAATCACTTTTTCACATAAAAACATAAAATTTCCTCTTGCCTTCCTTCTTCATAATCATTCGATTTCAACTGAGGTAGGTACACAATTTTATTTGACCTTTAAAAGTTGTCCTTTAAGGGCAAGGCCAAAAGAGCTAAAAGTGCGTAGGTATTTCAGCTACCTAAATCTTTTCTTGATATATCTAAAAATATAAATCCTATATTTTATCTTGAATTGACGTAGCTACGCAGACATTTCTCAACAAAAACTTTTACAATTAATCTTTGTTTTTTAATGGATAGAGAAGTCATATATTTAAGGCAATAAATTTTCTTTCAAATAGGTACCTGTCCATGTTTCTAATTACATAGGTATACGAGTTGTGTGTACCTACATATATTTTCCATATCCCCATATTTCAACAATCATACCAAGAACCAAGCTGTATGTACAGTACATATCCCTATTAACTGTTTCCATAGGACCTTTCGGATATCTTCACAAAATGACACTTAATTATCCCCGAATTCAATTAGTCGCTCGCTAGTATGCATATATACTCCCAACTCTCTCTCTATCTCTGTCCTCTTGTATAAATATAGAACCTCAACGACGACGAATGTAAACAAATCGAAGACAATTTGGAAACATCAATCGCAGAATATTCTCGGTATCTGTATAAATACAGAGAAGTACCTCTCGTCATGATGTAGTATATACGGACAGACAATCAACTCTATACCGCTATAATATATGCGCACACACATATCAATTTAACTACCCTCAACCCATCACAATCAACTATGAAACCACCCTGAAGCCATTAAATGCCATTAAAATCATCAATCAACCGAAAATGTTAAATATCGAATAAAAAAAAAGAAGAAGAAGAGAAAATTTATGTGCCCGTTGATATGTTCCAATGACTGACCATTCGCAATTTGCCTATCCGGTCTCTGTATGAAATGGGCCTCGATTATCCACAATATATACAATCATACATATATACAACATTCCATTGACCATTTATATCCACCATCAACCCACTCACCAATCAACTATGAATCCTTTTCTATACTTACTGTGTAGTGTAGTGTATGTATGTATGTGAAGCACGGAGGCATACTGAATGCCACAAATGGGTTATTATTACCAGGATGTAGGGGTGGCAATGGCTGACTATTAGTGAAATCATTCGAACCGTGATGTCAGTTCCACACCATCAATAAAACTTTTGTCAATATTAAATTTTGTGTGGATACTAACAAGCTATAAGCATAAACCGGGTCATTAATTGAGGCATCGATCCAAAAATATCGAAATCGGATCTAAAGTATTGGGTTATTGAAAAAAAAAAAAAATATTACTTCTAATGTGATAGGCGTAGGCCAACCAATGAACAAATAATGTTCAAGTTGTAAAGGAGGTTTCATTGGCAGCACTATTTCTAGTGACAGAAAATTTGACAGGAAGTTTTTTTCTGCTCAGTATATTCTGCCATATTTCACCTTGAATTTGGCACTTCAACCACACTGGATCAAGCAAAAATAAAAATGAAATGGGATGTGGAAGAAGAGAAATAAAAAGCTGAGTTCGTTCTGTTTTCTGCAACTACAACTACCACATCGATAAAATTTGTCAAGAAACGTTGAAAAATAGAACGAAACTCATATATTTTGACTTGGGTTGGTACCTACTGGGATGTAGGGAAAATTGCATTAGAAACCCCATGGGCGTTGGTTGTACTGAAAAGAACACTTAAATATTTGTAAATTAAAACCCATAAAATGATTAAAATTAATTAATTAAGTTCAAAACATTTCGGTTTCAGTTGTATCAGTTCCTAATGTGCGCCATTTTCGATTTTTGAAATTAAAAGTTGCTACCTCCGACATTAAGAAATAAAAAAAATTTACTCCAACGCTCCACTTTTTCGAGATCTACTCCTATTAAGTCACAGACAAAATCTTTAACCCAAACATGAAAGTAAATGGGAGCACTGGAGTTATTCCACAGATCGAGAAGCACTTGTGTAGCCCAATTTCAAAATTCTTTTAGCAAAAAATCGCTCCCTTAAATGTAGCCTAAA
Organism: Dasysyrphus tricinctus; assembly: GCA_963921185.1. Lineage (NCBI taxonomy): Eukaryota > Metazoa > Arthropoda > Insecta > Diptera > Syrphidae > Dasysyrphus > Dasysyrphus tricinctus. Next base: position 14,509,748 of record OY992531.1, read on the forward strand.
AACTAGCCCAATCTGACTTACTTACGTATGTAACGAATTATCTTAAAAATAATAGGGGCTATCGTGAATAAAATTTCTCACGGAATTTTTCCCATCGTCGAAAACTGGGAACGTGAATTATGGTCGCAGTTTCTCTCGGAATTTATTGGCATCGAAAATAAATATTATTGATCAACCAAATTTGAGCCTGCAAGGAAAAGTGGAAAATTGTTGGCACTTCCAATTTAAGAAGATGGGAGAAATTCCGTGGGATATTTTACCCGCGATAGCCCCCAATAAAAAGTTGCATCAAATTGGGCTGCTTTTTTAAATTCTTTTCCTAGAATAAGAAAAAGATATCCTAATTTATGATAAGTAGCCCAGTCTGACAGCTTTTTAACCAACTCTGAATGTCTGAATCTGAAGCTTTGCTCTGTTCTGAATGTAATTATTTTTTATTTTCTTACGCAATCTTTTTCGTTCTGCCTAATTTATGTGTGTGTCTGAGTTTGCCAATTTCAAAGTTTCTTTTATTTTTAAACTTAGGTATATAGGTTCCTAATACGGAAATTTTGGTTTAACTCCACTTTTTCAAAATCTGCTCCAAAATTTAACTTATGGGGTTCGAACCCTGGCACCGTCATTTTCAATTTTCAAAAAAAAAAAAATTGTACAATATTCTGCTGCCTTGTGCACTAAATATTAAAATATTAAATTCGCATATGTATTTGGAAATCTTACGAATAAATATTGTTTTTATTTTTATACTAGCTGTAACCCGCCCGCCTATTTACCATTATTTTTAGGCTTCATGCAGTACGCGTTAAGGTACTTACACGGATCATATGTAAGCGCCTGCTTTGTGGCTGAGTTGCTTTTAGCAGGACAGAAAACGCAAAAAGGGAGTAAAGATTTTTTGAACCCATGAAACGGGTAACCTACGATACTATTAATTAGAAAAAAAGTAGGTACAGCATTACAATTAATATTTTACAAAATCACCGTAACAAATAATAGTTTGTTTGTACTTAAAAGTAGGTACCATAGGATTTAAACTCACCCTTTGGAACGTCCATTGCGTTCAGATATTTCCTATGCTCCGCTGAGGATATGGTCAGTCATTTACGTATGCTCAACCTAACGGGCACCTATTTCAACAGTTTTCTTAGGCAATAGTACTTTAAGTGACCCCCTTCGTGGATAAAAGGATTTCAACTCAATCTTACGGCTCTCTGTACCGCTCACACAACTCTGTTGCTCTGCTTTTAACTGTCCATTCGTCGCGCAGTCACCTTTATAGACAGTGCCATAAAGTAAATGCCAGTTTTGTATCTTTAAGGACTACCTATTTTCGTTTATGTATGTACATACATATGTATCTAAATTCTGAATCACGGAAACTTTGAGATAAAGATCACGAAATGGTCGGAAATTTGAGTCAGAAAATTCACAGTCAAATTATTAGGCGTGTTCAGGAAAATGAGATCCCAGACGGCTCAGTGTCAAAATCTGAGCAAACGAATCTAATATTTTTCTTTCCTCAGTTACATATTTGACAGCAAAATTTCTGAGGAGTCCTGTTCACGAGACTGAGATGGCTGAGGGCTCTGATGTCCCATTTTCCTGAACACGCCTATTGACAAAAAAAAAAAACAAAAAAATAGTCCGTTTATCGGGTCCTTAGTTGAGTTCTGGATTATTTAAAGTTGACTGTATTGTTTTTTTATTTTATTTTTGAAAGGTCTCAAGCTTGATTGATTTGTAAAAATTAATTTATTTATTTTTTCTTATGTAATATGAAGTTGTTTTGGTACCGAATATTTGCTTGTTTTTTTCTTTCATATCGTTAAAAATAGTATTCTATAGCTTATTGCAATACATAATAGCCGTCCACTCCTAACAAACATCCAAACAAACAAACAAACATTCACATTTATAATATTAGTAAGATAAGATAAGATAAGATAAGATAAGATAAAATAAGATAAGATAAGATAAGATAAGATAAGATAAGATAAGATAAGATAAGATAAGATAAGATAAGATAAGATAAGATAAGATAAGATAAGATAAGATAAGATAAGATAAGATAAGATAAGATAAGATAAGATAAGATAAGATAAGATAAGATAAGATAAGATAAGATAAGATAAGATAAGATAAGATAAGATAAGATAAGATAAGATAAGATAAGATAAGATAAGATAAGATAAGATAAGATAAGATAAGATAAGATAAGATAAGATAAGATAAGATAAGATAAGATAAGATAAGATAAGATAAGATAAGATAAGATAAGATAAGATAAGATAAGATAAGATAAGATAAGATAAGATAAGATAAGATAAGATAAGATAAGATAAGATAAGATAAGATAAGATAAGATAAGATAAGATAAGATAAGATAAGATAAGATAAGATAAGATAAGATAAGATAAGATAAGATAAGATAAGATAAGATAAGATAAGATAAGATAAGATAAGATAAGATAAGATAAGATAAGATAAGATAAGATAAGATAAGATAAGATAAGATAAGATAAGATAAGATAAGATAAGATAAGATAAGATAAGATAAGATAAGATAAGATAAGATAAGATAAGATAAGATAAGATAAGATAAGATAAGATAAGATAAGATAAGATAAGATAAGATAAGATAAGACAAGTAAAACGAAGCAACGAAGTAGGTAAGCACTACCATTTTTGTTGCAATTTCATAAAAATGAAAATTGTGCTATTTTGTGTTTAGTTTGTGCAGCTTTGCCGAAAAGATACATACAAAATTCATATATTTGCAACTTTTTTAGCAGAAAATTATTTTGTGAAGCGTGAAACTAGTGCCGCAATTTTCAATAAAAAAATTGTGCTGTATTGGGCTCAGCTTGTGCTACACGACGCAAACTTGTGCGTTTCGCAAACAAGTATCAAATTCGCGATTTTTTAACGAACGACACAGCCGTAAATATTTCTTTTAACGAACGACAAATCGAGAATTTGAAACTCTTACAACAAAAATAAACTTTGGGAGACGCTGCGTAAAGTAAGCACCGCAATTTTTGATTTTCAAAAAATACTTGTGCTGCCTTGTACCATAAATATTTTTAAAAAATCACAAATTTGTCAATTTCACTAACAAAACCATTTTTCAATTTCTCAAAAACTAAAATTGTTCTATTTCGTGCTCAGTTTGTGCTACAAAACGCTGAATGTTGGCGCTTATTTCACACTTTGCAAAATGGTTTTTGAACGAGTTGAAAATATGGGATTTTTTTTTGTTCGGCATATTTCAGCACAAATTGAGCACAAAACAGCACAACTTACATTTATGTTAAATTGCTGAATTTCAGAATTTTATGTGGAAAATTTGCTAATTTGTGAATTGCACAAGGCAGCACAAGTTGAGCAATTCCACACAACTTTTTTTTGAACATCGAAAATGGGGTGCTTACTTGACGCAAAAAAAAAAAAGATACTTTCAAAAATTCATACCAAACAACGGAACATGGCACATTAGCACAAGTTGGGCACATTACAATACAATCTTTTTTCAAAAATCGAAAATGCACACGCACATCAGCTCTTACGATACATTGGTATTGCCTTACCTATTGAAAAGCGTTGACAACTCTGCCGTGTTGAGAAGAAAAAACGCATCTGAATTTTTGGCATTTCAAGATAAACGCGTTTTTCTGTTTTTATCTCTTTCTTATTTGGATGATTTTCTGTCGTATCTCCAAGTAAATGATTTTTTTTTCTAAGATTATTTATGTCAGATCTACGAATGCTTGTATGGTAGTCACTATTTTTATCTTAAGAAAAGTTCTACTACGGCAATTTTTCTAAAAAATAGCATGGTTCTTTGACCGAACGTCATTTTTCTTAAGCGTTTAAACCATTAAAGTTTTACAAACGTAAGTCAGGACTTTTATTTTTGAAGAATAAAATAGTAATCGTATCAAGGATGCCAAAGCTGGCCCCAAAACATCCAAAAAGTCAAATACGTTTTTTCTTCTCAAAAAAATTACTCTAGGAGCCGAGAAATTCACATTTGCAAACGTTTTTCAACGCAGTTTTTTTAAATGTACTCGTACCAGTTTTGATCTATTAAGGGTTAAGGCTTTCCAAGAGGAACTCTTTACGAAACTCAAACAAAATTCGATACAATATTTTTGTAGTCTTAAATAAGTTAAAAATGTATCTGAACTACTATTATGGGAGAAGACCTTTTACTCAACTTTCAATTTCTTACAATATACCTTGCTTAACTTTAACTTTTTTTTATTATTTTCAGTCTGGACTCGGAATCCTATGTGAAAATTTGTGATAGCGCGTTATCGCGTGACCTATTTCCCGATGACTACCACTGCCTGGGTGACAACGAAAACCGCCCTCTCAAATGGATGGCCCTTGAGACACTTCAGAAGAAATACTACTCCGGCACTAGTGACGTTTGGAGTTTGGGTGTACTTTTCTGGGAGCTGGCAACTCTGGCGACGATTCCATTTGAAGAAGTGGACATCTTTGAGCTGACGCCGTACCTCATGGATGGCTTTAGACTTGGACAACCTATTAACTGTCCGGATGAGTTGTAAGTATTGTTTTTGCTTAAATTCTCTAAGTCTTGTATAACATTTGTTCCAATTAGCTTCACTGTGATGTCATGTTGCTGGCTAACCGATCCGAAGCAGAGGCCATCATTTCCCCAACTTTTGGCCTATTTGCAGGACTTTCACGAAGACTTGGGCAAATATATTTAGAAAATCTAGCGATTGTTTCTTTTTTCGTTAAAGAAATAATATATAGCGTGCGTTCACAAAATTTAATTAAAACAAAAACTAATAATAATATTTCTATACCTAAATATGAAATGGACTGAACTGCAGACGACACTTAAATCAAAGAAATTCGCTGCACATTTATTGTTATTAAAATATGAGTAAATTATTACCCATTACATAAATATTAAACATTCGGGCATATAAAAACGAAACTTTAAAACATAAGTTTAGTTTAAAAAAAAAACTAAACAAACGTTCAATTTAATTACAACAAACAAAAAATAGAAGAAAAATTTGATCTTGATCAGCTAAATAAGGAGGAACAAAAAAAAATTATATATATTTATTATTGTAGATTATAAAGTTATTATTAAATATTTTTTTTTAAATTAGATAGATTTACTAGGTATGAAATGAAAATAAAATAAAAAAGTATATTTAATATTGTAAGTATAAAATAATTAAATTAAATGTAGTGTCATTTTATACTTAAGATTGAGAGTAAATTCTGTAAAAAATAAAATAGATTTTGGTAGAAAATTAAAATTAAATTAAAGAAAAAAAAAACGAACAATATTACGAAGATGAAGATTAAAAATAAAAATAAATTTATAATCAATTAAAAATGGTAGATAGGAGAAAATCAAAAATATTATAATTAATACAAATTAATTCGGCTGTCAGACATTAAAATGTTTTTAAAACAAGGACATGTTCCTTGTCGGGTTATACATATATACAGATTTCTAGGTCATTAGTTCCTAAAAAATAGTTGTTTTTTTTTTATTTTGAATGCAATTGCAGCTGAACAGGTAATGGAGATTTTAAATGATCACCGGAGGCAATTTTTCTTTAATCGTTCTCCACTGGCATAGTAACTTAAAAAGAAGAAAATTTGTGTATTTACATTTTAAATGATACTATGTACAAGGACTAAGGTATTAGGCATCTTTGAAAAGCTTTGTGAAGAAGGAGGCTAGGAATAGAAAGCATTTTGAAGCCGCCGACAGTTATTTCTTGAGTTCACTTTCCTTGTACTGGACTTTTTTTTTTTTACTTTTGGAGAAATGCATTACGCACCATAAGTAGGTATCCATACCTCCCCGGGTGACGGACTCTCCAAGGGATTTCAACCTTGGCATACCGGTTAAAAAACCAAAAGTGTCTCGGTGATCTCCCCCCTCGGGACTACTCACGCATTACTTCTAGGGGGGTCCTTTTCTAGGCGTATTCGGTTTCATGAACAGGCTCCTCTCGTTTTTTCGTTCTCAGGATCTCTGTTAGATGCGAGGTTATTTGCATCCATTGTTCCTCATTTTCAAGCATCTTTTGGACGATGTTGTCTTGTCTGATTTCGCCGATATTGCTGTTTAAGTTCTGGCGTAGGGATCTGCCGCACCCTAAGACAGTGTGGTTTGCGTCATCTGAAGTCGAATCTCCGTACTGACAGGAGGAGCTTCGAATTTTTCCCATCTTATGCAGGTAGGCGTTGAAGTTACCGTGTCCGGTGAGGAACTGGGTGACGCAATAGCTCACTTCTCCGTGTTTCCGATTACTCCATTCATCTACGTCTCCGATGAGTCTCGCAGTCCAACGCCCTCTGCTTTCAGACTCCCACCGTTCCTGCCACTTCCGTTTTGTAAGTGCTTTTGCTTCCACCATCGCCGCTTCCGCTCCAATTTCCACTTTCTTTTCATGCCAGCACTTTCGTTGTGCTGCAAGAAGGTCTATTGGTGTCACACCTGCGATTACCAGAACAGCTGGCTCCGACACCGTGTGGTACGCACTGGCTATTCGTAAAGCACCGCTTCTCTGTACCGATGCCATCTGCTTGCGGTATTTTTCTATTTTCAATGCGTCAGCTGAAATCTCACTTCCGTACAGTAGAATGGCGTGTGTTGTCGCTATTAGGAGCTTTCGTTTACTTGCGGATGGTCCACCAACGTTTGCCATCAGTCTGCTCAGAGATGCTTTCACTTTGGATGCGCGTTTTGCAGCCGAACGTATTTGTTCCTAGAAACTAAGCTTCGTGTCAAGTCTTATTCCAAGATATTTTACTACGTTCTTACTCGTTATGATCTCGTTATCGATACGGAAATCGATAACCGTGGGGATTTGTTTCTTTGTTAGCAACACTACTTCTGTTTTATCAGTAGCTAAAGACAACCCATGTTCTTCCATCCAGAAATTCGTCCTCCGCATGACCTGGTTTAGTTTTCTCTGCGCACTTTCGGTGTCTCTTGCTGTTATCACCGCGGCCACATCATCTGCGTATCCAACTAGAAAAGAATCTTCCGGCATCTCCATGCGAAAAATATCATCGTAAGCGATATTCCAGAGATCAGTTCCAAGGATGGATCCCTGGGCTGCTCCTGCTGTGATGTCTTTTCTTCTCGGTCCTTCTGTTGTTTGGTAGATAAATTCACGGTCTCTGAGATAGTCTTTCACCATCTGCAAAAGATAATCTGGGGTTCGAAACCTTCTTTCCAGCGCAGCCAACATATCTGTCAACCTTACAGAATTGAAGGCATTACGAACATCTAGTGTTGCCAGTAGCACTACTTTCCCGGGGAAATGGTTTCCCCGTTGGCCGGTCTTAGCGGCTCTTACTACTTCCTTGTACTGGATGCGACGCATCTTAATGTTATATTATCTTTGCCAGTAGGGATGCAGAAGGAATTAGTGATGCTGAAAATTTGAAAAAACTATTTCTGCAATCCGTTTAATGGCGACGAAAACCAATAACCACTGTCAGGGAGAATGAGCCATTCAGCATAGACGATGATATAATAGCGAAAGCTTCCTTTCACCTGAACAAAATAAAATAAAGATAGGAATATCCAAACTTAAATTGACAAAGCAGCTGGCTCCAACGGTTTTCGAGCTGCATGCATTTAAGTCGTAATTTCAACACTATCTGAGGAGTGTATGCTCGATTAATGAAATTTCAGCATCGTTTTCCCGATCTACGTTACAATGACTATAGACGAAGAAGTCTTCTAAATATTGCATACAAATTTTTTATCTGCAATATTGTGTGAATGCGTGCACCAACTTTTCAACTACAAACTGATCAGCTTCTTTAAATGTTATTTATCGCCAGGCCAGGATTCAGGAAGGCCATCATTCGATCAAATTCACACCTGGAAGATCCTTAGACAAATTAAAAATCTCTGACAGTAGTTCCCCTTGAGGACTATCACGCTAGAAGCCTAGCGATCGAGTACCTGTCCATGCCACCTAAGAACTAAAATATTTTGTCAGGGGTACTGCATCTTTCAAACAAGTGAGCAGTTATCCAAGAGTATCTTTTGTCAAAAAAGTGCCTCTTATCGTAGCCATTCGGAATTGGCAGAAAATTATATGTTTCTTTCATTCAAGGTTCGGGGATCGATAAAATATGATTTTTATTTTTCGTGAAAAATTCAAAATACCCCATTAATAGAAGTTCCTTACATTATTGGTACATTTTGCAACTTGAAAAGTGCATTTGCTATAACCTTTGCGACCAGATAAAGCTTGTCCGAACAGTAGTTTTGTAAATGTTTGGACTAAAGCTATCGGTTGGCATCCTCTATTTGCGTGGCCGCGATGAGATAGGTAATCTTACGGTCGGCTCCCGGACTATTATATCGGGTTTTTCAATAAGAGCGCTACAAAAGTTTTTTTAAATAAAACAAAAACGGTTTTGGATATCAATGAAATTCTTTATTTCTGTGAAAGTACAATTGATGCCATTATGTATGAAACTCGATTTCTTTTGCATGGCCACCACGGGCACGCTTGCAGAAGTCCAGACGCTGAACCCAATTTTCGACGGGTTTCAAGCATAAATCGGCCGATACTGCTGCAATTTCACGTTCGGTATTCGTACGAAGTTCATCAGTCGTCGCTGGCTTGTTGGCATAGACCATAGACTTATCGTAGCCCCACAGGAAATAGTCTAACAGCGTCAAATCGCACCACCAAGGTGGACCATTTCGTGAGATAACACGTTCTCCAAACTTGGTTTCCAATAAATTGATTGTGACATTCGCTGTGTGGCTTGTGGCGCCATCGTTCTATTGGAACTACATGTCCTCCGGCCCATAAACCACACCAAACCGTAATTTTTTCGGGATGCAATGATGACCCATGGAGTACGTGTGGATTTCTGCCTGACCAATACCGCATATTTTGTTTATTGACGAAGCCATTCAGCCAGAAATGAGCCTCATCGCTGAAGATGTTTTTTCGATGAAAATCCGAAACGTAACGCTCTTAACGTTGAGGCCACTGACTCTGAATTTCGGTAGTAAATTTTAATAATTTCGACTCGTTGTTGGCTCGCATATCTTTCTATCATGAAATGGCAAACCTTACTGAAGAGAAATGTCAAAAGACCGGCAAGAAATATGGCGTCGTTTGCTGTCCCTGTCGCTCTACTTTTGTAGCGTCCCTGTTGAAAAACCATTTATTTTGAAAATGAAATTCGTTTTCACGGTCAAATCAAATCTGCTGGGATTTGCAAAATATGGTTCGTTACTGAATTTATTACGTGAGAAATATAAAGGATCAATCCATTGCTTGACAGATGGAAAGCAAACTTTAGTTTGAAGGAAAAGTGTACTGCAAAATAGCACCCTGTTTTTTTTTGGAGCAGTAAAAAAACTCCGGAAATTTATGATTTTGTTGAGGGTTTTTAATCCATAGGCATGGAAGCTATCTTTCAAAAGAATTACACAAATAATGGCTTGTACGCTGACGGAGATATTAGCTGTGTTTTTTTGCATGTCCAGATATAATTGTGTGAAAAAAACGACAGCAAAGCAAAACAATTTACATGTTAAATACAACAACAACTATGTCCATATAGAGTTAGCTAAGTCCAGATAATTAACTGGAGTTAACTTTTGTCCCGATAAAACGGTATTGCCAGACTACCATTGTCGTTGTGTTATCGATAATTTGTATAGAAATGTCAAATGTTTGTTGGTAATATAGTTCAGAACAAAATGGCAGACCAAGGCAAATGTTGAAATGTCCCGATGTCGTTTTTTTCGCCAAACTCCATATGGACATACAAAAAAACGCAGCTATTATTTCAATCGAAATGTCATCCAACTTCTCCAAACCTCTACGAGTTCTTAGAGTAATTTTAATCCATCAATTTCGTAGCCATGACAGTAGACAGATGGGGGACGACCTATATTCTGAGGGAAAAACTGTATCTCGATTCAAATGTCACCCAATAAATTTAGAATCACTCTTTTCTGGATTGGTAAAAACTCTGAAAGTGTCCACTCAAGTCCATTCGCCAGCTTTTTCATCATAGGAAGCATATTCAAAAAAAAACTTAAATGTCTTTATTTTCACCATGGCAACACCATTCGCAATTACATACAAGCAGATTGTAAGCTTTAATTTTAATTTTATTTTTGAAATAAAGTGGATTTAGAAAATATTTCCATCCTGTTTAGCTCGTTTATTTTTCATTTATATGCAACCATTCCTCTTTCTTAAACAACACTCTTCATCTACCTATACATATGCAAAAAGAACACAGAAACTTAAATGAATTGAACAAAAAAGCAAAAATATTTTGTAAATTCTTACACAAAATCTTCAACAAAGGACGAAACACAGGGTGACACTTATGTATTTATTTTTTTATAAAATTTTCTATTGTAAATCGTAAAATGTAAATTTATCAATAAAGTTTGTATAAAATAAAAAAAAATATTTAAAAAAATAAAAAAAAATATTTAAAAAAATAAAACTATTTTTATTTTTGTTTTATTTTTTAAAAAATAAGTTTTATATTATTGTTAAATGTTTGTAGTACTATTTGTTCAATTTTTATTTAATTTTTTAACCTCATCAACAGATAAAATATCTGAAAGAAATTAAAAGAGAAAAGAAGAATGTTATATAAAAACGAAAGAAAACAGTGTTATGTCTGTGTATGTTTCAATGTCATTTTTACTATCAAACTAAATGTCTTTTTAAAAACTGTTACTTATGTAGATGTTTTTCACTAAAAAATAAAAACAATTTGAAAAAAAAGATGCAAACATTTTAAACAACTACAAGAAAAAAAAACATAAATTCATGAAAATATAAATCAAATAAAAATGTCTCTACAATCCCAAAAACTAAAGAAAAAATAAAATTACAAAATAAAAAAAAGTTCTTATAATCTGTAGCTAACTTTCTTATTCTCCTAAAAATACTACTACATAAAACAAATACTTACTAACTACATTCACTTACACACACTCTCTTATCCTACTCAATGTGCAATAGAGAACTCATAGTTTAATCGAGTACAAAACGAAAATAAAAAATAAAAATCAAACCCATTTAACAAAAAAATAAAAGCAAAAACAAACAGAAAAAGAAAACGAAAAATTTATATTTTGTAAATAAAAAAACAACAAGGAAAAGGATGGAAAACAAAACTAATAAGAATATACGTATGTAAATGTGAAACTCAATTAATGTTTTTTATTGTATTTTTCTCTTACTAAAAAAAAACAAAATATTAAACGAAAAAAAAAACAAAACTTTTAACAAAATGGTTGCATGGAATTTGGCCAGAATATCAAAAGAGGAAAACAAAATAAATTATTATGTACATGTATATGGTGACGATTTAGCATTAAAATGGTTCGAATGAATAAAGAATATATTATTTGGAAAAAAATCTAATTTAACTGTTTTTATTAAAAGAAGTTTATTGTTTTAAGTTTTGAGTAAATATGTTTTTTTTTTCTTTTACTCAAAAATAAAATACGGAAGGAATTAAGTTATGGTCAAACAATCGCATTCAATCAAATTATTTTAGTAGGACAATATTGCTCTGATGGACCTTTGGCAACTCATATATATGGGAAATTAAAAAAATGCCATTTAATTGGTCAACAAAATCAACTTGCCCTAGAAACTGGTAAGCCCTAGATTAATTGTAATCATTTTTTGCAAATTTCCCATTAATAAGGTGCCAAAAATAGATTTTATTTTGATTTTTTTTAATTCATTAAAAAATTATAAGAAACATTTATGGCTGACCAAATGCTGAAAGTAGTTGACCTTTTATCACGATCTAGAGATCTTTCGGATGGCAAAATTTTTTTGCAAATTTTCCACAAATAAGTTGCCAAAATTTACGCAAGACCTTGAGCGACCTTGAGGATTTAAATCCTTGAATCCAAGTTATTTAGGGCTGACCAATTTCTAAGACTAGTTGTTTTTTTTTTGACCAATTATACTGACCAATTAGATGGCATTTTTTTTAATTCCCATATATGGGGTGCCAAGGTCCAGAGCCGAAAATATCGCTTCCTATTTTCTTACAAATAAAATACATGAGGCTATTGCACTAACATGACATGTATCCGATGTCATTAACTCACTACGGGAAGGGGATGCTATGCCTGCCATTGAAATTGTAAATACTTACCTAAGTCCTTGGACCTGTTATGATCGTCAGATACCCCTTGCAGCACATAGAGCCTCCACATTCCCTACGTGCCATCGTGTACGGTTTCTGGAGATGTACATACATCAGCTTTATCTAATTCTTCCCCAGTTGCGCTGATTCCTCTGCAACCGTTCTTCGCCAAGTACTTCTAGGTCGGGTGTTGGTTACGATTTTGCATAATGAAATCTCGCAATTAAAAAATTCCGCTTTTTATAATCTCGCAATAACAGAATCCATTTTTTTAATAAAAATCAGCAATTAAAAATCTAACACAAAATTTTAATTTGTGAGATTTTTATTAAAGAAATGTATTTGTTGCAATGCAATTAAATTTTTCGAGATATTTTATCTTCTGCAAAATATGTAAATCGAGGTCCTTCCATCTTTTAGACCACTCTGTTGAGATTTGAGTTTGCGAGATATTAAATTGCGAGATTTTGGCTGAAACCTGCGAGATTTTTCGAAGCGAAATGTGACTACGAGATTATTTAAAACGAGATTTTGCTATGGTGGGATTATGAAAAAAAAAATTTAATTTGCGAGATTTAAAAAAAAATACGAGATTACGTTATTTGATATTTTAGTTTGCTCCCCTAGGTCAAGCCACTTGTCTACCTTGATGCGTGGAACTGTTTGATTGCATCGCTTGACTGGTAATGCACTTGTGACTTCTAATCCACTGCCACTTACGTTTGCGTTTGATAGAGTCGATAGTTTCCTGACATGTCCTTGCACCAAGTTCATCACTGGAGATAAGGTTAGGGCAGAAAATCCTCAAGATGATTTGCAGAACCGTTTGTAGCTTTCTTGTGACAGCCACATCGGGAGTTACTTTTCAAGTCCTGCACCCTTAAAAACACTGATTCAATGTTGGAGTGGAACAGTCGTAGCTTGGTCTTTAGGCTTATAGAGTTGTTTCTGCATATTTTGAAGAGCATTCCGAACACAGCCTTTGCCTGAGCCCGATTTGACTTATTATATCTAGTCGGTCCCGCCATCAATAGAAACAATACTCCCAATATATTGAAAACACTCTAACCATCTACTGGATGTCCAGAAACATCTACTTGGGTGGATGAGGAAGTTCCAAGGCTGATACTTTTTTATTCCGCATTGATCTCAGGCTCAATGATTTCAGCTTCTCTATCCATACTTGTTGTCATTTGTTGGAGATCCATGATCCTATGATAGAGTAAAGCGTACGTCATCCGCGATGTCCAGATGTTTGAGCACTAAAAGGAACAGTATTGGTTAGAGTATACAACCTTCTCTAACCCCACTTTGGATTTTAAACACCTCTGTCAACCTTTCTTTATGCAGAACGTGCGACTTTTGGATCCATCATTTGTAACCTTTAGCAATCATTTTATCCGGGATGGCCCTCCCTCCTGCGCAAAGCAAGCCAGATAAATTCTCTATTGACACTGTCGAATGCCTTTTTGAATTAGATGAAATGTGGGTGAAGTGGTGATTGAAATTGAATGAACTGTTCAATCATCAACCACAAGGTGTTGATGTGGTCCACACAGAAACATCCAGTGTGGAATCCAGTTTCCTCGGCATCGAGGGTGTCTTCGGGGTGGCCTTTTCTTCGCTCAAGGACGAATTTTGCTATTACCTTGGCTACAGTAGGTAGCACGCAAATAATTCCTCTCCAGTTTACGCACTGCGTAAGGTCTCCTTTCTTTGGAAGCTTGACACTCATTTCCTTTTTCAATACTCTTCATGAAAACTCTCTGTTTTCCAAGCTCTCTCACTTAGTAGGTACAAGAAAAAATAAATAAATTGGGTGGCACAACAGCTCGTGGAGAACCAGGGCCTAGTGAATTACAACTTTCAACCATTCCTGTGTGAATGTTTTTGGCAGGAATGGAGGGGACCTACAGTTTTTTGCCGAGTCCGAACGGCTAAATGAGCAGCACTTATTCATGACAAGTTTACTCTTATGGAGGATTTGTCATTTCCTCGCAAGAGGCAGTGCCTCGGATAAAACATTTCTGTTTTTAGGTGGCACGGTTGGGAGTTGAACCCACACCTTCGGCATGAAAGTCCTATGCACATACCATTATGCCACTAGATACTACAAGTGGGTACAAGAGCTCAGTCGATATTTTTGGCGCAGGTCGTTAGAGAATAACATCAAGTCCCACCGCTTTGGTCTTCTTCAATGCTCTTATTGCGGTTAAGATTTATTCTCTACTGAGTGATACAGTGCGTATTTGGGAATTTGTTACTATGGAGGGGTTATTAGGTGCTGCGCTCAATACACTGGATAAAAGGCGTTTCAAAACCATAGCAACTTGCTCTTTTTACCCTATGAGCTGGTCCTCATCCAAAACTAGCAGAAATGCGTCTGTGCCTTATACCCAAGATCTTTGGACACCTATTAGCTCCTCGGTAATTCTATAGACGGTCCTCCTGTCACACCTACTTGCGGCTATTCTGCATCTGTAGCTAATGCGTTGATATAGTTAAGCTTATAATGCGCACGCTACGGTGGACTTCTTCCATCTTCTTGCGATACGCAGACTCTAGGTAGTTTCTCTCTGCTGCTGGAGTCAATTTCTTTATTCGACCAAGCCCTCGCTTCTTCGGAAAGCCAGGCCCTATTACATCCTTGCAACCGACCGACAACACTTTCAGCACCGGAAATAAATATATTCCACAGCAAATAATACAATGGAGAAGAATAAATAAAATTAAAATATTTCCCCACAAAATTATTAATTATAATTTTTTTCAAAATAAATGCGAGGCTTAAATGTGGCAAACCTTCAGGCCATCCCTGTAGCATCACTCCAATTCACTTTTTGATAAAAAAAAAACTCTTCTGAAACTGGCTAAAACAAACAAATTTCAACACTGTTTAACATGCGTTCTGACAACTTTTTCCAAAAAACAACCGAACAAAAACAAATCCCAAAACAATGCTCTGCATGGATTAACAGCTTACATTCCCCCCATCATCATCAGCTTCAAACACCCTGCACCCTGGTAGTTATTGCAGCAATAGCAACAGAGAGCGCAAAAACAGCAGCATAAAAGTCAAGCGATTTAATTAAACGGTCATTAAGTCGACAATTAACAGCAACAAAACATAGCTGCGAGCAATATGAAAGTCCCCAAGCTCGCACCCTTCTGCCTTGTATCGAGAAGGAGATATTGTTCTCGAGCTATAAGTTGCGAGTTTGTGTGCAGATTTGGAAAGCAACGCGACGTCCTTCGAATTAACGCAGCGCGACACAATTGTTTTCGATTAATTTCACGCTGCAGTGTTGTGTGCCCTGATCCACTTTACCTTCACCATGCCGAAGTGTTCATTCCTCACGCAACGGGGGGTGGATATAAGTATCAACTTATCGCCTCCGGAAGTACAAAAAAAAAACACACACAAACACATAAAAGGCTAAGCCCCGCCAAAGGACGCAGAGGGAAATTGATTGAAATTGTTTTTCTTTTTTTTGTAATTGAAAAAAGTCGCATGTCTAAGCGTCATGTCACTCCCAGCCGGGAGTGTGGAGCAGCAACTAAGGCACGAGAAAAAAAAAAAGCAAAACACTTTCAAGGAAACGAATCATATTTAACCCCAGCAGAAGAAGGGTTGATTTTACTGTGTCACAAGTTGACATGTTGTTGCACCCTTATTGCTCTCTAATAAATAAAAAAACGAAGCGAAGTGAAGTGAAAAAACAAGCAACTGCCATCCAACGACCCCCAAACATGTCGAAGAGCAGCAAAAAACGAGCACAAATCTCTGCCTGCCCTCCGTCATCGTCCATCCGACCGATGGCCATTTTTTTCTTTTTTGTCCATTCAGGCTGACATGTGTTCCATGGTTTAATTGGAAATATCGATAAAAGTAATAATGCTGCAGTTAAGTACATGTGGAGCAAGGGCAATCCTAAAGTAGCAACAGAGGCGTACAATCACGAAATGGTCCCTCTTGGTCGATGTCCCCATTTAAGTCCGATAGAACTTTAATGCTAACAAGACTTTCGAGGTGGTCGCAATTTATATATATACGAGCACAAGGTTTTGCCTCTTCCATAGTGCGGACAGGATATGAGAAACTTGGGTTTTTTGAAGAAATTGAGGAAATTATGCCAGCTATAAAAGCCGCATGGGGCTTCTTTGGTTCTTATACACCACGACTTTGTATATATACGGGTTCTTGGTTGTGTGGCTTTTAATGGTGACTTTTGTTTTACCAGATGTGCTGAATTGTCAAAGCTCTGTAGGATAAGAATCTTTATAATGTTCTTCTATTTGGGGTCAATGAAGTTGTTGCATTTATGGACTCATTTTTGAGGACAGTCATTTCAGACATTCTACTATTATACTACGAAAGGGTACTTTAATTTTTTTTTTATGTTGCAGCTATTAAACAAATTATAATCTTTGAACTATACTAAATGGAATAATGGAAAGATTTAATATCATTATTCCAATTGTCAATTAACTACTGAGTAGCACATATGTATTTTCTGGAATATTGTAGAACTGGCAATTAAGTAAATAAGGTCAAAATGGATTGAATTTCGGGCGTAACTCAAACTTCTTGTGAATACAGGCTTACATTAGATACAGTTAAAAAAAAATCCTGGTGAAAACGACAAGAGACAGCATTGAGCTTCCAAACCATTAAATTCTATGTGGTTTTTACTCCCCATTGGACAATGCTAATGAGATCAGAATTTAATAAGTTTATCATACGCTGCCGTTGAAGTTCCACATCCGAAGAACAAGGAAGTGAATCATGAAAAGAATATAAGAAGTTGAGGGTACTGACGTCTGCAAATCAATTCAATGGATTAGAAGTTTCAGACAGAAGATCAAATAATGAAGAGAGTTGGAGTTAAAACGGAGCCCTGGGGCACACCAGTATTTATTTTATGAATATCAGACTTGAAATCGTCCAACACATTTTGTATTGAACGGTCTGAAAGGTTATTTCTACTCCAAGGAAGAAGAAATTCATCAATACCAAATGCAAGCATTTTCAGTAAGAGAGATTGATGCCAAACTCTATCAAACGCTTTTGAAATATCAAGCGCAATAATTTTACTTTCTCCAAAACGATTTAAAGATTTGTTCCACTGCTTGGTGAGATATGCCATCAGATCACCAGTGGACCTATTGATACGAAGAGCATACTGCTAGTCATTAAGAAGCTTTCCGTTTTTGAGATATTTCTTAAGCTGATAATTTATCAGGGTTTCCATGACCTTGGGAAGGAGGGACGTAAGTGCAATGGGGCGATAGTTAGAGGTAGAAGGAGAAAATGATTCGCATTTTTTAGGGACACGCTGGACAAATGCTATTTTCCGTACACTCGAAAATAGACCAATAGAATATGAGAGATGGAAAAGCTTACGCAGCAGCGGCCTTGCCAGCGTTGAAGAACACCACTTCAGAACAATGGGACCAGCAGATTTGTGTATATCAAGATCTTTGAGAACTCTTGCCACTGCACGAGTGCGAAAGAAGATTCATCCCATGAATTCATTAGCGCTCTCAAGTACACTCTCTGGCAGCGTCGAACTAACAGCAAACTGTGCTGGAAGCAAATTGGCTTTATCAATTGAGCTAACATAGGGAGTGTCACCGAAGACGAGGTGTGGTATTTCTAATGTTTTTTTTTTTAACAAATGACCAACAATTTTTACTACATTTGGGACACTGTAGTATTTTTTGCCTTAATTTCTGGTCATGCAAAAATTTGGTTCGTTGAATATGGCCGTTACAGGTCTTTCTATAGCTTGTTTGGACTTTTTCCGGTTTTCCTCCAGTAGGGTTGGCTTTGTAACAACCGAAACTTACTTTTCTACCCCTGATAACCTCTGTGCAGCTCAAATCAAACCATGAATTCTCTATTGGTTTGATAGATTTTATCCTATGCGGGATAAGAGCCCTCCTCCGCTTCTTTGTCCTGACACCACATAAAGGTAGAACTAGAATAGTCGGAAGCCTACTTAAGTGGTCGTACGAAACCGAGCGAAAACAAGAAATGTATATGACGCGCACATAATTGCGAAGTCAAACTTTTCGTTTAGTTTTCGTTAATTTTTGCCGTCGGACGTGAGAGCGCTCAGCGACCGCTCTTTCGTAAGTGGGCGAATGCAAAATCAAAATGGTGGCAGCAAACTAACAAGAACTTGGCGCTTGGTGCATAGTTTTCAACTTATTTTCTGTTTTATGAATGAATGAGTGAAGTCTAATCAATTTTCTTTTAATTAATTTATATCACATCGAATTTAAGTGGTTTCACAAAATAAATAATTAAAAGCATATCACTCTGTGCTGTGAATAAGTATGAGAAAATAAACATTGAATAAACAACTATGTATTATTTTTTTTGTTTCATTTCCAACAACTTAAGTGCGTTATGGGTCACTTGTGAAATTGACGTTTCGGATAGCTACTTTTCGGTCGGTTTTGACATAAGCCTCCGACAGCTTCCGACTATTCTAGTTCTACCTGAAGCCTGATGGGCTGGTGCCCAATCTGCATACATAGATGTGGGTTCCCATTGAGTTGTGACCCATTAGGACTTATCTTAAGTAAATATTAAATTTTTTGCACATACTCTTAGCTCATACCGGTAACGTTGTTTCAGTTTTGACTTTGTGGCTATGATAATGTCATATAAAAGAGACTAAGACGTTCTTAGGTTTTATTGTAAAAATCATCAAAGGGGTCATTGAAGACGAGGGTGCATTTTGGAGGGGTGGGTGTGCAAAAACACCCTTTTTTGTTTTTGGCATGTAACTCGAAAACGAAGCAGAATTTCGTCTTTTTTGTAGAGAATAAAATTTACCATCGAATATTCAAACAAAATTTAAAAATTTTGTAGGGTTATGAATCGCGAGCATAACCAGACTAAGCACCACTAAGAGAGTCTGATGATTGAGGTGGCACTCGTCAAATAGCTATATCTTCAGCCTTATACACTTTGCGGTAACACCCAGGTTGTTGTTGTTCATTCAAAATTATGAAAGTATTTTTGTTTTTATTTCGCGTGAGGAGAAATGTTTAGCGACTTCACAAACAGCAGTTTATTAACTTAGAATTTATTACAAACTAAAAGTAAAATACTTAGGGCTGGAATACAAATACAAAAATCTGGAAGCTTAAAAGGATCTGTTTAGGTGGCTTATCACCTTCGGCCATACCTACCTACGGCCATCTTGGCGTTTTCTATCTATTGGATTCAGATCCTATTGAACTCAGATCCCCTCAGGTTTCCTTCACGGTCTTGGAAAACTCTGTTGGTTCCCTTGCACCAGATCCTTTCTAAGGAGCCGAAGTAGTCTTGGCTCCCAGAAGCGAGTACCAGGATTTTTGCCATAGACTCGCCTTGAGGGGACTCCTGCCCCTGCCGTTTAGCAGAGTTTTCGGCCACAGTGACATCTGCTTCCGAGCTACCTATATGTCCGAACTAGTGAAGGATTTATAGTCGTCGTCACTGAGAACATGATTTTCCTCATCAGACGCCATCGCTCCATCGATCGTAAGTCCAACAGCACCATTCCAGAGTCAGCAAAATCCATTAGGTATTTAGAAATCAGCTCATGGATTTAACTCCATTCCTGCCAACAACACGCATACAAGAATGGTTGAGAGTTGTAAGTCACTAGTCCCTGGTTCTCCACGATCTGTTACGCCACCCAATTTATTTAATTATTTTTCATGGATTTTACTGGCATAACCGCTGCTACATTCAGCAAGTGTACAAGCAGTCTACTGCTTTTTTTGCCATTGATTTGTAGTTTGTTTTGTTTAGCTTTTTGTGTCACTGGCGACTTACATAGCTTTTTTCTAGAAAAAGGCCTCGCACACTCGACTTTATCCATATTAATTTATAGTTTTTAGATAGACATTCCTGCTGGCTTTCTTGGTTGTTCGATCGATTATAGCTGAGTTTCTGGAGGGTCGAAGTCCCCCCACCACACCAGCATAAGTTGAAATTACCTTTTTTATCAAAAACTGGCTACTTAGTCCAGTAACTATATACATTAGACCTTGCGTCAGGTCCGGTAGTTCTGATTTTTTGCTGAGTTATTTATGATGTTGGCCTAGTATTAAATTTTTCGCGGTTTTTTCACTTATTGGCTATTTTAACCATTACGCCTTAACTTCCGAATAAAACATTGCTCTACGATTTCAACCTTACTAAATTTGCTTCAATTTGAGTCCAAAGCCGGTTCTGTAGACATAACGGTTTCCAAGGGACGGCATTTCAAAATATAGCAATAAAAAATTTAAAACAACAAGTAGTATATAAAACAGTATAATAACAAAAACATGGTCTTTGACATATGCTGCATCAAAGCAATAGAGCGTGTAGATTGGGCCAAAAGAAGAAAACAATAGTACCGGATGGGGGGTATATATCCCCCCGTTTAGGCGGGAGGGGCAATTTTAAGAAAAGTTGACTTCAAATAGAAAAATAACCATAAAAATACAATGGTAATATCTGGACGAAAATCCATTTCTCATCTCAAAGCCAGAAATCCATTCTTTAATTTTTTTTTAAATAAAGTTTTTTTTAGCTGATAGTTTTTGAAAAATTTACTTTCAAACTCAAAATTTTGAGAAAAAGACAATTTTTTTTTGTTAATCTATTTTTTTTTTTATTTATGGTATTAAGTACTATTTTTGATTTTGATTTTCAATGTCCTTATTAATTCTTAGTCAAAAACTGAAAACCAAATGCTAAAATGACTTCTAGTTTTTGAGAAAACTGAAATTAACATGATCAACTTCACTGTTTTCAGTCTAGTATCCTTTTTCTTCGGGGTGGGAGGGCTCTGCCTCAAATCCGATAGTTCTGATTTTTAGATGAGTTGTTTATGATGTTGGCCTTAGCAATAATCCAAGTTTTCGACCTCGAGCGCCGAACGCAACTTTGTGAAATACGCGAAAAACCGAGAAATTTTTGCGGTTTTTTCAGTTATTGGCTATTTTAAGCTTCAAGGCCTGGTTTTCGATTATAACTTTGCTCTACCATTTCAAAATAATTAAATGGGCTTCAATTTGAGCTAAAAATCAATTCAAATTGTGAATTTTTTCATCAACTTTTGAATTTAGAATGCTGCAAATCGAATTGAAGGGGGCTTATTCACCCCTTGTGTGAAATCGTTTGCCCCTTTTCAATGATTTTTGTATACTGTTTAGCGTGTCATGTTGGCTTTATTTTAAGATCTTAATCATGAAGATCAGATGAGTAGAACCGGAGTTATGATTTTTTAAAATCAACCATATAAGACTCGAACTAAAACATTCGCTTCAGATAACTCACTGGTGGGTACTGAACTGAGTACTAAGAATTAATAAGGGCATTGAAAATCTAAATCAAAAATAGTACTTAATACCATAAAATAAAAAAAAAAAAATAGATTAACAAAAAAAAATCGTCTTTTTCTCAAAATTTTGAGTTTGAAAGTAAATTTTTCAAAAACTATCAGCTAAAAAAACTTTATTTAAAAAAAAATTAAAGAATGGATTTCTGGCTTTGAGATGAGGAATGGATTTTCGTCCAGATATTACCATTGTATTTTTATGGTTATTTTTCTATTTGAAGTCAACTTTTCTTAAAATTGCCCCTCCCGCCTAAACGGGGGGATATATACCCCCCATCCGGTACTATTGTTTTCTTCTTTTGGCCCAATCTACACGCTCTATTGCTTTGATGCAGCATATGTCAAAGACCATGTTTTTGTTATTATACTGTTTTATATACTACTTGTTGTTTTAAATTTTTTATTGCTATATTTTGAAATGCCGTCCCTTGGAAACCGTTATGTCTACAGAACCGGCTTTGGACTCAAATTGAAGCAAATTTAGTAAGGTTGAAATCGTAGAGCAATGTTTTATTCGGAAGTTAAGGCGTAATGGTTAAAATAGCCAATAAGTGAAAAAACCGCGAAAAATTTAATACTAGGCCAACATCATAAATAACTCAGCAAAAAATCAGAACTACCGGACCTGACGCAAGGTCTCAGTACTATGAAACTACAAGGTTACTGGACTAACTATCCCACAGATCATTTTTTGTTTGCTTTAAACTTATTTGAAGACAGTGCTTGCATTGATCAAATTGTTTTATGCACAGGTTTTAAGAAAGTCTTAATAGTACTGCATACCAAAATTGAAATATATTTTTTGCATTAAAAAAAAATTTTAAACATTTTCAACAAACAATTTTTGCTTTTACCTATCTAGAACTCTTCTTAGAACAATCAATTATAGTTCCTAACTTACAAATTTCAATAAACCGTTTAGGAAAACATAATTTTGGCTCATATTTTTCATTATTTCCATACCTAAAATTTTCCGTTGTATTAAAATTAGTAAGACCTACCATACGATATAAAATTTAGTTCTCATCAATGATTTTTAGTAAACATTTTACAGGGAGTTTTAAAAAAAGTTAAAATAAAATTTTTTAATTGATTATGTATTTTCAAAAAAAAAAAATTAATTTAATACAATATTTCATAAAGTTGATAATTTTTTCTTTCAAAAAAATCAGAAATTCAATAATTATTTAAATAAATTCTTACATAATATGTGTTTCTTAAACGGCACCAATATTTTTTTATATTTTTTAAGGTTTGGGGTCAGAATCCCGAAAACCGAAGTCCCGAAAATTCAAAATCCCGAAAATCCAAAAATCCTCAATGTCGAAAACCCAAAATCCCGAAAACCCAGAATCCCGAAAACACAGAATTCCAAAAAGCCAAAATCCCGCAAACCCCAGAATCTCAAAAACCCAGAACTCCAAGAACCCAGAATCCCGAAAACCCACAATCCCGAAAACCCAAAATCCCGAAAACATAAAATCCCGATAACCCAAAATCCAGAATAAGTAAACTTAAAACATATACCTACTTAATTTAAAAAAGGTGACAGCCATTACTGTGACTTGGAGCAAATTCGGCGGATACCCGGCGCGTAGTGTGTACTACTTCGCTAACAAAGAAAAAAGAAATTTACTTTAATTTTTTTTTTTGCAAAAAAAAAAGAAAATTTTTGTATGGGAAAAGTCGAAAATCAACTTCATGAATGGACGGAATACACCTAATGCATTGTTTAAGTGGTCTTAAACCATCTACTCACTATTGCGTTTTTATAATGAGGCTGGTTCACTTCACTTAGGGCCAGTTTTTCAGTGCGAGGTCATCCTAGTCGCGAGGTTAAACCGGAGTTAACTCCAAAAACATGTTTTTCAGTCAATTGAAATCGAAAGTTAACTCCGAGTTAACTCGTCTAATTTGGTGAGTTAACTCAGGCACCAAATTGAGGGTCTTTTTAGCTGTGGCACCATCTTGATTTCGATATTGAAAGTTATTGCCAGTGCAATTCGTTGTGGTGCCATCTCTATTTCTATGCGTAAAAAGCGTAGAAGGGTGATATCCATAGTATCGCACATCGTTGGCCTCAGAATTTTGACAGCTGAAAGATAAAGTTAATCCTCAACTGAAAAACTGTTCCTGAGTTAACTCAGGGTTAATTTATTTTTAGGATTAGCTAACTCTGATTTAACGCAGAGTAAAGCCTGAACTGAAAAACTGGCCCTTAGAGTCTGAGGCTTTTATGATAATTTGGATTTTTCTCACTTCAATATATTCATTGTTAGAATATTTCCATAAGAATTTTAAAAACTTAATTGGCCCTACCAATGACTAAATTTAGAGACGGCTTAAGTATTTAAGTAAAATGAACCAAAATGGTATGTACTGTGTATAATAAACTTAACATGGCATGACTTAAATATTAAAGTGGACCATAAATAATGAATATTACAAGGCATGGGTGAAGCTGTTGCTATAGGTAAATCTGGAGCTTATCATATTGAAACTCCATCATGTAAATTCCAGGTTTGTGAAGCAACAACTAAAACAATATCTGAGGCTGTGAGTGCAAAAGTGGTGTAAGCCACTTTTTTTTTATTATATTTTTCATCTTTAATGGCTCTTCAACACTGTTTTATTTGAGATTTTGGTGGCATAAGTCACATATTTGGAAAGCTTAGATATTTTAGAATTTAAAATTTTGGCTTTGATGACTTTTGATGCACAAATGTAAAAAATACGAGACAAAAATAACAAAAATGCAAAAAAATGGATTACACCACTTTTGCACTCACGGCTTCATCTATGAATACGCCCCAACAAGTATGGTCATTATTTATAGTCCATACTATTATGGTTCATTTTACTTAAATATTTAAGTCGTCTCTCTAAATTTGGTTATTGGTAGGGCCCAATATGTGTATCTTACCAACAAACATTCTTAAAGCAACCTTTCTAAAAGTTTTGTTGCGGATTATGATATTATTCTTATTGCTTCATTTCCACTTTGAGTGGAAACAAAATATAAAAAGCCAACAAAAAAAATTGCAAATTTTCAAAAACCAAACCAACATAAACGACTAACAACATGATTGATTGTTATCTCTTTTAGTATTTATATATACATGCATACATCCATCGTACGTAGGTACCGTACTTTAAAGTAACAATCATGACCAAACAGAAAAACTCTCACATTATGTTTCCTATACGATACGCAGTAAAACACACCCCAAAAGCATAGATGTGTAATCTTTAAAATTGCCGCAATTTATTTAAATTCCCTTTGTAAATTCATTGAGTAATACGGATGTTCATCCTTTTTTTTATTTTTTATTTTTTCGTTAAAAAAAAAAAAACAATCTCCATCATGAGAAAATCTCGGATTATTCACCATCAGAGAGAGAAAAAAAAAATGATTTCCATGAGTATATCCTATCCATGTCCATTTTGTCAGTATATATGGGAATTTGGGATCGCATGATGGGAATGGGCTATTCAAAGGCGCCTACCATGCATGTAAAATTTCCCTAAAATTGCCAAAATGGCAAATGAAACAACTCTTTGTCGTACACCAAACCAAAAATACATTTCTATGGTAAACGCCGGATGGCTCCGACCATTTATATAGATAAACCACCCTCCGACCACCGCACCTTAATGGTTAACCCAGAAAAATCAGCAGCTCCTCAGAAAGCCATTCGAACATATATACCAACCAAACCCCTCATCTTCACCAACTATACATCCACAATTCCACATCCATATGCATACAATGAACGAAAAGTTCTTCCTTTTGGACATTTGATTTTTGAAGTTGTGCACTATACTTTCGTTTTGGCGAAATCGTGTTCCTTTTGCTTCTGACTCTGACTATAGCTATACTTCATGGCTACAAGACCATTATCTCTAATCAAAGGTATTTCATCGCCGCAGTTCTATACAATAATTCTCTTTCTACAACCGAAACGGAGGAGTTCTATGGATGTGAATGGCAAGGATTTCCGGAATTTTTCTCTCCGACACAATTCCATTGTGTGCGGGTGTGGTGTGTTGCTTCTCGTTTCGAATTTTATATGATTTTTCTTCGATTTTTTTTGCTGCTGCTGCTCATCGACTACCGCTAACCAACATAGAAATCAAGGATATGATCTCGAATTTTATCCACAATTCAATGGTCAAACAGTAGAAGGAGAGAGCAGCGCTGTGATATAGCCATATACACACAGAAATGGTTAGGCATAGAGCCTTCAAATGGTGTATGTATGTTGAATATCCTTTATATGGCTATGTCTCTAGCAGAATAGGTACTGTTCCAGTTAGGTGCGGTTGGTGCGGGTCAGAAAAGGACGTGTAACAATAAAGAGACAAATTTCAATGGGTTACGCTTGAATGATTTTTATTTTTCAATCGACCTTTCGTCTGTAAGTCTTTGATTCTTTAATCTTACACTTTGAAAAAAGAAGTTCGATAGATACTGTTATTAAAGTTTTTGAACCAATGATGTTGGATGGTGGAGATTGATTTAATAACATTTGTGGTTCTTTTGCAATTCGTAAACAGTATTGATATAGTTGATTGGTACAACAATATGGTTGAATGGTAGGTACAACAACAAAGGGTCAATTTAATATTTTTTTTGTGATTGGTAGCTAGAGATTGCACAATATGGCCGAAAATCTTTAATAAATCATAACAAGATATTTTGTTTAATTTTCTTTTAAGTATTTGGTTTGAATTAGGTTATTGTAAATAGCTATTTACTAAAATCTACATACATATATTCGAGATAGTGAAAAAAAAAAAAAATGATTCTCATTCCAAATGGCGTGAAAAACTTTATTCAAAATGTCAGTGCCGTGGCATGTCGCTTCCATGTTTTTCCGATTACATATCTACGAGTATGTAATTTTCTTTTTTCGAATAAAAATATTCTTCTTAACCCTTTGCTCTTAAGCCTTTATTTTTGCTAATTTTTTAGAATAACAGTAGTTGATAAGATGGTTTCAAATTAAAAGTACTGCGATCTGAAAGATAAATGTTTGATGAGGTGGTTTCAGGCCGTAACCACAAGGCACAAAGGGTTAAAGAAGATCAAGTGCAATACACTTGCTCGACAAAATTTTGTAAATACAAAGTCAAAATACTTATTTCTAAATGAAAAAATCGTACATATCGGGTTTTTCAATAAGAGCGCTACAAAAGTTTTTTTAAATAAAACAAAAACGGTTTTGGATATCAATGAAATTCTTTATTCCTGTGAAAGTACGTTTAATGCCATTATGTATGGAACTCAATTTCTTTTGCATGGCCACCACGGGCACGCTTGCAGAGCAAAAGTCCAGACGCTGAACCCAATTTTCGACGGTTTTCAAGCATAAATCGGCCGATACTGTTGCAATTTCACGTTCGATATTCGTTCGAAGTTCATCAATCGTCGTCACTGGCTTGTTGGCATAGACCATAGACTTGACGTAACCCCACATGAAATACTCTAACGGCGTCAAATCGCACGACCGAGACGGCCAATCGACTGGACCATTTCGTGAGATAACACGTTCTCCAAACTTGGTTTCCAATAAATTGATTGTGACATTCGCTGTGTGGCTTGTGGCGCCGTCCTGTTGGAACCACATGTCCTCCAAGTCCATATCATCTAATTGGGGCCAAAACTTTTCGGTTATCATTGAACGGTAGCGATACCCATTTACAGTAACGTGCCGGTCTTGATCATCACGGAAGAAGTACGGCCCATTGACGCCGCTGGCCCATAAACCACACCAAACCGTAATTTTTTCAGGATGCAATGATGACTCATGCAATAGCTGCCTGATCAATACCGCTAGGACGATTATGACGACCATAAATTGGACGTAGCGCTCTTAACGTTGAGGTCACTGACTCCGAATTTCGGCAGTAGATTTTAATAATTTTGACTCGTTGTTGGCTCGTATATCTTTTCATCATGAAATGGCAAACTTTACTAAAGAGAAATGTCAAAAGAACGGCAAGAAATATGGCGTCGTTTGCTGTCCTTGTTGCTCTACTTTTATAGCGGCCCTGTTGAAAAACCCGTTATTAATATTTTTCAAAAGACTTAGTTTTGGTTTTGAACGTTTTGACGTTCATATGGAGGTGCTCTGAAAGATACACTTAACATATTCATAATTTACAACAGTCAAATAATTTGTAAGGGATTATATAAACTATGTTCGAGCGTCCCCAGATCCAATCCAGAGCCATTTGCTGTCATGCAAAACAATTGACCGGTAATTATTTTGCATGAGAAAAAAGTATGGTGAGTTTAAATTTTTTTTGAATGGTCAGCTTACACTTCCAAAAAAAAAATATATTCAACACAAAGCATTATTTGCATGCAAATGGTTTTTGCATCCAAAAGTACTTGTTTTCCATTTTTAGGCCTATAATTTATTGATTGAGGAGAAATTAATGATTAAATGGGTGGTCTAACCTGGCACAACATGAATATTATACAATGGTGGATAACTGTTTTGAAAATTTGTATTTTTTTTCGCATGAGAATTGTAAACTAGGCTTAGGTATTGCCGCAACGTTTACATGTAGTTTTTGGTACTTAGCATGTTTTATCGTAGTCTCACGAAAGATTTTTTTTTTTAAATAAAGCTTGAGCTTTTTTTTCCATTAATTTTCATATTTTTTTCAGCAAACCCTTTCATTTTATACCCATATTACAGGAGTGCGTTAAAAATAACTAGACCACCATCCTGGCGGGTCCAATACATTGGATTAAGAGTAAAGTCATTTTACCTTCGTATTCTTCTCAACAAACCCTTTTTTTTTTAAACCCATATCATCGAAGTGCACACAAAATATTTAGTCCGCCGTCTTGGGCCATCCACCATATGGGATTTGGAATGGAAGAACTTAAAACTTACCATGCATTTTCATCCTAACTTAATGTGTTTGCAAAATTTCATCTCAATTGTTTAAGGATAACTTCTTTAAAATTCAGTTCAAATATTTGTACATAATGTAATGGGTTGGGTACTAAATACCGAATGCCTAAATCCCGAAAGACAAAATCCCAAATGGAAAAAATCCCGAATGCGGATCAGAGCAATTTTTAATACCCAAAACCGTACTAAGCCATTCGAGGTACTAGCCTTCAAATGGAACTCTTATGTGCTTGTCAGTAGATACATACATACGTACGCAGATACTTGTTGATTTTTATATTGAAAATGGCTTGAGAAAATTGTTTTTGGTGTTATACTGAAATTGAACGCAAGTCAAGCCAGTAAAAGCAGTTCCGTTTCTTTGAAAGTAAAAAATGGTACTAAAAAAGTATTAAAATTTGGGATTTTATCTCGAATGGATTTGGGATTTTTGGCATTCAGGATTCTGTCCATTCGGAATTTTGGCATTCGGGATTTTGTCCATTCGGGATTTAGGTATTCGGGATTTTGGGGATTCGGGATTATGGCGTTTGTGATTCTGTATTTTAGCTATTCGGGATTTTGTACTCTTCCCTAATGTAACACAAATAAAATGGACGACTGGACTGCACGTACTTGCTCTTATGTTCAAGTTGTGTGGAACTAAAGAACTTTAAAAAATATTCATGTCATCATAGAAAAAGTATAAAAATGCATTTAAATCGTTCTTTTAATTGTAAAGGGTGGATAAATTTTAAGGGCCGATGTTGAATGTGAACCACACCTAAACGTCAAGTTTTTTCTGTATTTCATTTGACATTTCTCAATTTCAGACTATCTCAATTTATTCATTCTTATTATGAAAATGGGCGTTCAAATCAAAATGCATATCGTGTACTTCGTGAGGCACATTTTCACCTCAGTGGATTCGTCAATTAGCAGAACTGCCGCATTTGGGCGAATGATAATCCAAGAGTGACTGTCAAAAAACCAATGCACCCACAAAGAGTGACTGTTTGGTGCGGTTTATGGGCTGGCGGCATCATCGGGCCGTATTTTTTCCGGAATGAGGCCGGTCAGGCAGTTATACTGTGAATGGTGTTCGCTATCGTGAGATGATAACGAACTTTTTATGGCCCGAATTGGAAGATATGGATGTGGACGATATGTGGTTTCATTAGGACGGTGCCACTTGCCACACAGCTAACGAAACGATGGCTCTTTTGCGCGACAAATTCAATGGCCGTGTTATCTCACGTGGTGGCGATGTCAATTGGCGCCAAGATCATGTGATTTGACACTGTTGGATTTCTTTCTTTGGGGTTATTTTAAAGAAAAGGTGAACGTCGTTAAGCCAGCAACAATTCAAGAGCTCAAGGACGAGATCATTCGGCACATTAACGGCATAGAACCTCAATTATGCCTCAGCGTCGTCGAAAATTTGGACCATCGGATGGAGGTGTGCCGCCGAGGTTGCGGCGACCATTTGGCCGATATTTTGTTCCATACATAATTTAACTATACCAATATTATCATAATAAAAGAAATAACAATAATTTCCTAAATAATTTGTGTTTTATTCAAAATCAACATCGGCCCTTCAAATTTAACCACCCTTTATAAACAGACCAATACATAACTTAGAGCTCAAAAACTAGTATGCCATTTGATTACTTGAAAAAATATGAATATAAGCAAAAAAATTTAAAATCGTTGGAGCCGTTTTCTTAAAAATTAATTTTGTATACATAATAAAATTTTCGTTACATTTTTCAAAACAAAAATTTTGGTATGCCAATTTTGAGTATATATTCACATTTAAAATTGAAATTTCAAAATAATTCCTTAATCCATTTATAAATATTGAATTTTCAAAAAAAAAATTTGAATCTTTTTTTAAAAATCCAAAATTTATTTTTTCCAAAATTTTGGAATGCAGTATTTTTAATATCCTTAGAAAGCTTTTGTGCAAAAATTCTTGTTGAAATCAGATGAGCAGTTAATGAAAAACCGAAAGTCAAGAAACCATTATATGGCAGTTACCGTTAATAAATGTTTTTGGAAATTTTTTTTCTTTACAAAGAGTACACTATATTTACAATAATACACTGATTTTTTGTATCAAGATCGGTGGAACCGTTTTTGATATATATAAGATTTTTCTTAACGGTTGTATGGCAAGTATCGTTATTTTTAGAGCTAAAAAAATTTAAATTTCCCCTCTGGAGAGTTACAAAAAAACCTTAAGTTAAAAATTTCAAGAAAATCGCATCATTAGTTTAGGCTTTAGATCCAGATACAAACAGACAGATAGATAGAATTGTGTGCAAATTTTTTCGTGTTCTCTATAATCGTAATGTTATATGTATTTGATTGTTATCTCAAATTTATTTTTCAAGAAACCCGGGACGTACAAGAGTCCCGTATTCAGATATTTGTCGATTATTTGTCCCGTGATGGCACATTCTCTATTCAACGTTGCGTAAATCCTTAAGCCTAGTACGCTGCTGATGCGAGAAACGAAAAATCCCATACAAAAATGACACAACGAAATCATAAACTAAAAATTTAGTTCTACTTTTCGTTCTGCAGTACGCTGTTCGATGAGCGAAATTGATAACTGTAGCAGATTATTTGGAGATGTCTACCACTCTTTTTTCGCACTCAATTTATTACCCAGACCATTTATTGTGTGCGAAAAAATTACATTTGTGTTTTTTCGTGTTTATTTTTGTTGTTTCTTTCATTACAGCATGGCTGCTTGTGATTTTTTTGCATTTGCATTTGTTTTAGTTTTTTGAATTTGTGCAACTGTCAATGAATATTTTTCCGCTTCGTTTTCGTAAGCATTTCGTTGTCTTGTTGGAGAGTAACTAAAAATTTCGTTTCGCATCAGCAGCGTACTAGGCTTTATTCATAAAATATTTTCCGACTCATTCAATAGAGTACGAAAAAGAGAAATCTATTACCTTTAGATGTCAAACAAAAATATCCTTATGTACCTAGTCACTATTCTACCTGTAAATGCGTTAAGCTTGAAATGACTCTAATTAAAGTTACATAAATTGTATGAATAACATTTTGGGGTTAGGAGGTAACTTCAAGTTAACTGGCCTAGTTTGATAAGTTGGCTCAGGGACCAAACTCTCCCGCTGCTTCTGAAATAAATCTGGTTTGACCTATTTTTTATTTAACTCAGAGTTAACTCTGCACTGAAACTGGCCCTTATTTTAATAGTGAAATTAAAAATGTTAAGTTTATTTTTTTTTAAGTTTTTAGTTATTTTTATGTTATGGTTCCTTCATTTTTCATTTGTTTTTCTGTTATTCAGCCTTATTATGAGTTTCGCCCGGAAAATATTTCACCCGAATAATTTTTGTTCCCCCGGAATTTTTAAAGCTATTATGAGTTTCGTCCAAACTTCTCTTGGTCAAAAATAAACAAAAAACTTGCGGAAAGGGCACAAGCACCACCTGTTTGTCTTTTGTCCACCTTCAAAAAATAAGTGATAATTAAAGATCTTAATTGCGATACATTTCGCTCGAAATGAGTACTCACAAAAAAGGGGAATTTTCATTTTTCGGGTGAAACTCATAATAGGCGAAAAGTGAAATGTCAATTTTTCCGGGTGGAATGTTGTTCACGGGAAACTCATAATTAGGCTGATTATGTTGTTCTTGAATTTTTATTTTAGATATTACATACAAATTATTGGAAAATCGAATAATTTTTTCACGTTTTTAAATTTTTCATATTTTGTCCCGAGTTTTGCTCCCAGAAATATGGTCACCGTACCTATAGTACCTACATATGTATGTATATCGCAAGTAAAAACAAGCAGAAAGCAAGTTAGTTAAACCTTGTAAGATAAATTAAAAGAAAAAATGTTGTACTTCCTATAGGGGTAACTTTACAACTACATTGATATCAATGTTTAAAATTGTTTTTATTAAAATTGAATTTAGTAAAAAAATTTAGATAAGATCTCTTCAGGTAGCTTGGTGGTTTTGTTAGGCTTACTCAGCTAGTAGTTGCGATGCTGCTATTTTTAATTTTCTTACGTTGCTTTGTAAGGATGTCTGAGAATGTTTTAATACTCCTTATTAAAATTATTTTTAATAATAATCAATATGGATGGATGGGATACTTTGTAAAACGATGGTACACCTAGGCGTATACGTACTTTTTTCAATTTAGTGCAAATTTTCTTTATTTTTGATCTTGTGCAAATTGTGCTTACGTATAAGTATCTCTACGAATAACATCTGTTATGTTGCATAAGCTGTTATTTTACATATGAAGCGAAAAGAAGTTCAAACATAAAAACAGCTGAAAAAGCCTATGGTGTTGACT
The DNA here is from genome assembly GCA_963921185.1 of Dasysyrphus tricinctus. Lineage (NCBI taxonomy): Eukaryota > Metazoa > Arthropoda > Insecta > Diptera > Syrphidae > Dasysyrphus > Dasysyrphus tricinctus. The sequence goes on from OY992531.1 coordinate 14,542,596, forward strand.
GATGATTTTTTTTTTTTTTGCTTAAGAAACGATATTTTTACATACAATATGAATGGTCATAGTTTAAGATAAATCCCCAGTTTCCCCCGATAATAACTGAACTGATTTCATTCAGATATGTTATGCAGAAGATTCTTAAAATTATTGTGAACCTAAAACAAAAACAAAAATACTTCTAAATTTGAGAACAATAGTTTATTTTAAAAATTTATTTTTGAACTTTTTTTTAAGAAGAATTAGAGAAAATAAATAAATAAATTAATGATAAAGAGCCTGTTATTTATTTTTAAATCAGATGAATAAATCCATATGCTCGTATTTTAAAACCCCAGGGTAATCGCACTTAAGTACTAGTTTGTGTGACCCAGTTAGGTACACATTTTTAAGTTTATTTCTTGTAAGAAACTTGTATTGAAACTTCGAAGACTTTTTAGTAGCTGCCTATTTCTGCAAGCCCAATTTTTATTGTATACAAAATATTATTGAAGGTTATTTATTACAACAAATAATAAAAGGAATTAATTTTACAGCACCTTTCAGTTCTTCACACTTCCTGCTTTAATAAGCCCAAACATGAAAGGTATTAGTGCAAGTATTAATTTCCAGTCGTTCATTTTATATTTCTTTTTTTCTAAATATCAACCATAAAAGGATTTTTCTTTAAGTGTAGTTCAGAATTCTCATCATTGTGTACGTGTGTTTGGTATGTGACAGGACAATAGACATGTAAATTCATACAATTTACGAGTTGAAAATATTTTCTTACAAGCAGAACGAAGAAGAATCTTCGTTTCTCTGAGATTTATAACTAAGTGTGGATATGATTCCAAGGCATATAGCACGCCAGGACAGGACAGCAGGGCAGGACAAAAAGGAAGAAATACATTGACCTGAGAAAATATTATCCCACGTCACCAACACCACCGACCAGCCCTAGCCGTGTTGAATCCTTTCTATCGAAAAAAAAAAAATAATCTTTATGTCCTTGAGCATAGTCGCCAACTGTCATTGGAATTGCTCAATTGTACGTGATGAGGCGTAGAGAATGATCTGTTAGTTCGATAAAATATAAACCTAGTATGTAGGTATGATAACAGAAGAATAAAAATAAACATATAGATATCCTGGGAACAGGACTATCTCTCCTTTATTGTAGTAAACGATTAAAAGAACGCGATGCCAAGGCATTTCTTTGTAGGTAGGTACATTTATTCTGTTCCAAAGCTCATCCCACGCACTATGTTTGCATTCGGATTGAATGATTCTGTCTGTGTCCATTAAAGCGAGAACAACAACCTCCTACCGAAACTAACAGACCAGAGATATATTTATGTGTATGAAAAATCCCAGTCCCAGCCATGCTATAGTTAATGCAAACAATGTGTTGGACAACATTTCGCTGTCGCAAAACATTGCCGATGATGATCCTATGGACCATGCTCACTGATGCTCGTCCCTATTCTCGTCATCAACTTGGCCATCCTCGCCTGGCCGGCACGGCAGTCGGCACGTCACATCGCATGGCTACATTTCACATGCAACCTTTTCTACCATCACAATGTCTCACACCACCTTCATCAGAGACAGAATCGATTTTTAATAAATTTGTATAAGATGGACACAATGTCACTTGGAATGGGTATTTATGCTTTTCTCCTGTTGAAGCTATGCATCCTAGGGCCCCCATAAATGTACATATATGTAAATATCATGGAATGGTGATGGACGATGGAATTCCATACTTCAGGAGCTGGAGGTGTGTGTGTGACATTTTATGAAAAGGATGTCCCTTCCGGATGAGTTGGCTTACCCCAACCACCATAATATCCTCATTAGGGAAAGTGGATTTTGATGCGAGTTGAATTGAAAACCTTGTCATCCTTCACAATCCGATATTTTGTATTGAAAGGTTTAGAATTTTAGGATACTAAAAGAGCTGTTTTATGGCGGCTTTTTTTTGGGCAAATTACTTTAAAAAAAATCATTGGTAGATCTTTAAAATACAAAATAAGATTCTTTATGAGCTTAAATAAGCAGCTTTACGAGTATACGTGTAAGTACCTGATGACTTGCCCTTTTATTATTGAAAATGTTTAAAGAGTAATTTTAAATAAAGAAATGAATAAAATGAATTAAATTAAGGAACAAAATTACTTATTACTTGTTTTTGGGAAGGAACAATTATACTAAAACCATTATTTTTATAACCAGCCACCACACATATTTATAACCGTTTTAATTTGGATTTGCTCATTAACTACTTCACTAATATGGATCGGAACTTTTTAAACAACAACTAAGGAACTCTGTTTAAAAATAATAAGGTTAATGTTTATAAATGATGAATTTTTCCTTATAGGCTTTTGGTAAAGACACGTTCAAAGAGGGATGCAGGAGGAGGTAGAAGCTTATTAAACTGAAATGTTTATTTTTGGACAATCTTAGCATATAAGATACATGGTTTTAGGGTAATTTTTAAAGCTGAATATGTTAAAAAAGTAACAGTCCTTTTTACAGGCGCGGATCCAGGATTTCGTTCAGGTTTCCACAATCTTGATGAAGTCTACAGAAAATTGGAGTACTTCTTATCCACTCTCCACACGTGGTCAAACAAAGCGATGTGGGTTTGAAATTTGAAGAACGCAATTACTTTCTCCATAGCTGCTATACAGGTATCTCGAGCAGCAGTTACTTTGGAGCTTTGTGAAATGAAGCTATAAGCACTTTGTGGCTGTAGCATGGTGTGTTTGCAGCGTTTTTGAAATCTCTCTGGATCTGTGTAACACCACCTCGAATTTCGGAAAGCGTAATGGCACATCGGTATGTTTCTATTCCAGCTCATTACTTTCTAGTTCGAGTGAAAGTTTTAGCCTCCTCTTTAGCTGTGACAAGATAAATGGCCAATGGCTTTGCAGGTAAAGGCCGTTTTCGAAAAAATCATCTGCGTCAAAACGCATTTGCAGAATGTTCTCAAATATCGTTTTGTTCTAAAATTCAAATACAAGCTTTTCTGCATAAGCATTGTGTTCGATAAGACAGTTTGCAAGAGTCACATATTAGAAAACATTATCTGCGGTGCAACTCTGCAGTAAAAATTGAGCTGATGACAAAAATATTAAGAAGACAGGGAACATTTCAAATGCACTTACAAGAAAATTGAGTGACGTTGATAAAAAAGATTTTGTGCAAACAAAAGCAATATTCACGTCAAAAAATAACAATCATTTAACATACGAACTGACGTTGGCCGTTTTCGAAAAGGTCAAATCAAAGTCAAAATGATCATCAAATGATCATAATTTTTTGACGCAGATTGCAATCGTCACATGCAATTGTCCTGCTTGCACAAAATTGGTTTGATAAACGTCATTCAACTTGCTCGCAAAAGCATTTGATGTTTACGAACACGCTCTCTTGTTTCGCAATTTTTATTCAATGGTTCTACATAATAAAGTCATACAATATTACCACAGATACTATAGTTACATAGATATCGCACGCAGAGCAAATAAAAATGACTACTTTTTTATCGTGGGACGTAGAGCTACATCCCAGTTTTATCAATATTGTGTGAGTTATGGACCACGTATGATGTTTAAAAAGATAGATTTACACTTCAGCTGCGTACTAGGCTATAGACATAAATTCAAAAAGTCAACGACAAGTCATCAGTAGTTTGATCAACTGACTCGATTTTTGAGGACGAAACAAAAGAGCTTACAATCACAAAATATTGAAAAAATGGTCATTTTTATTTGTACTGGATGCGATATCTATATAAGTCTAGTATCTGTGATATTACTGTTTCTGAGTTTAAATTCAAAAATAACAGCTTCCCTACAGTCATTTCCGTTTAAAATAAGGAATATGGCGTCAAAATTTTACTTCCGACTGTACCATCCACGTTCTACAACAAAATTAAGTCTGCCATCTATTGTCCAGCTTTGGATATATTTTGGCATTTGTAGGGTTTCTTATAGCTCAGACAACAATCAACTACAATAATTCTCTTGCAAATATGGTTTGTGCATTGGCTATGACTAGTAACATCTAGTGGTAAATAGTTTAACTAATCCAAAGTTTCTTACATTGGTTACAAGATGACTTTTTTCAAATAAATTCAAAAATATTTTATTGGCATGACGTCATGGTAAGGAAATGGGTGTGGATTTATGTTCAAAATTAAATTTTTTATTTTACATACCCCAGGTCCTAAGGGTGTAAATGGAGTGCTCAATTTCCTCTTTTATTTTCCGTAAAGGTAAGTTGAAAATCAATTGTGTAAGTCTCTACGTTATACTTGCGATATATGAAAGTATGTATATTAAGCGTGGTCGTTATAGAAAAAGTCATCCTAAATCGGCTCTTAATGAAGAAAAAAAAAATTTCCAAATTTTTTCAGATTTTTATTTTCATCCCTTATAGTCGGTGGAGAAGCAAAAATCTGCCAAAAAAATCAGAGCATGTAGGTGGAAAGTGGACATGAAAAAATCGTATGGGAGGGGGGTAATATCTCCCCGCGCCTGTACGGGAGGGGCAATTTAACAAAATAATTGCATGAAATAGAAAAAAACAACGGCAACACTTCCTGCAATGTTTTGTAGTTTTTTGGAAAGCCAGAAGTGCATTCTTACGGTTTGTTTTAAAATTAATTTTTTTTCACGAAAAAAATTACTTTAAACTCAACATTTTGAAGAATTTTTTTTTTTCAAAATTTTAGGTTAAAAACAGTTTTTTTTGAAATTGTTTATTCAAAAAACTTTTTTTGAAAATAAACTATACCTAAGAATCCAATCCAAAAATAACGGTACTTGTTATACACCCGTTTTGGAAAAGCCTATTCATCTCAAAAATGGCTGTAAAGATTTTGATTCAAAAATAATCAGTGAACTACTGTAGTTAGATATGGTCTGGTGTACTCTTTGGTATGATACAAAATAACGTCTCTTTTGGTTTATGATTTTCTCAATAACGGCTACACCGATTTCAATAAAAATAAAATGCACGACTGGGTCGCACGTACTTGCTCTTATGTTCGAGACACTGAGGGTTTAAGAAAATTGTATATAAAAACATGGAAACTATGAAAAAAAAATGAAGAGAAGCATGAAATACGACATTTAAATTGGCTAAAACAACTCTTTTGACAGTTTGAGGTGGAAAAAAAGAATGCCATCTTAATTCTTGATTGAATATGATTGTATAGAAAAAAAAATTTTAAATCGTTGAAGCGGTTTCTTAAAAAATTAATTTTTTATATATAAAATTTTTATAAAATTTTTAAGAACAAATTTTGGTATGCAAATCTAAAGTATATATTTATGTGTATATGAAAACAAAATATGAAAAAAAATTGTTAACCCGTTTTTGAGATGTCGAATTTTCAAAAACAAAATTTTGAAGCTTTTTTTAAAAATCCAAAAACTTTTTTTTTGAAAATTTCGAAATGCAATATTCTTTAATCTTATCTGAAATTTGTATGTAAAAAAAATCATTTTAACCCGCTTAGTCAAAAACGAGAAAATTCAAAATAAAAAAAAACGTTCCATGACAGGTACTATTAATAATTGCTTAGTGTGAAATTTTATAATTTTTGGTAGTAGATCGTACTATTTTGAGTATATGAAAAAAGTTTAATCAAAGTCGTAGGAGTCGTTATTAAGCAAAAAAATATTTTCCTTTGTGGTTTTTTAACTTTTGTATGGAAGGAACCGTTATTTTTTCATAAATGTAAATTTTTTTCTGAAAATATTGTAGAGAATACTAAAAAACTCTTAAATATCGAGTTTCAAAAAAATCAATCATGTCGTTTTGATTTTCAAAAAAAAAATTTGAAACATTTTTTTAAAATCCAAAAAATATTTTTTCAAAAATTTTGGTACGCAAAACTGTTTATATTTTTTGGAAGTTATATCGTTTTGAAGAAAATCAAAATCAAAAAAATAGTTCTTTGGGAGGTACCATTAATAACCATTTTTGAAAAATGGTTTTCCACCCAAAGGAAACCTTAACTAAAATAAATTTACTGAATTTTTGTTAAGAAAAGTTGTCGAGCCGTTTTTGAGAAAAATACGATTATGTAAAATTGTTAAAAAAATTGTATGGCAGGTACCGTTATTTTTGGTTCTAAAAAATGAAAAAAACGTGTGGGCATAATCACTAAAAACCACTATGTACCAAGTTTGAACAGAATCGATCAAGCCGTTTAGGCTGTAGACGAACAGACAGACAGATAGACAGAATTGTGCCACCCACTTTTTTTTTGTTCTCTATCATCGTAATATCATGTTTGATTGTTATCTTAAATTTTTTTTTTTGCACGAATCCAAAACTTGCCTCATAGTACCTATAATCGCAAGTAAAAATTAAACAAAAGCTCCTTTAAAATTTTAATAATATTGGACATCAAAATAATGAGAAGGTTTTTTTAAAATACCTGTACTAGTTTTTGGAAAATTCAATACAAATTTTGAAAGCAGGTTATAATAATTTTTTTATTTGGATTTTTAATGTATATTATCTAATACTACAAATTGGTATAGATAGCAAAATACTTTTTCCAAAAATGTTACAAGAATTGTATATCCAAAAATTAATTTTTAAGAAAATTGCTTTAATAATTTTAAATTTAAATTAAATAAAATTTCAGAAAAAAATATCAACCCATTTTTGAAATGTGGAGTCTTCAAAAAATAATTTTTAAAGTTTTTCTTTTATTTAAGTGCTTAAATGTTTAAATGCATGAAATTCGATATTTAAATACGCTTGAAGAATTCATTTAATAGTTGATCTGCAGCCCACACTTACTAGTCATCAATATTATTAAATATTTTTTTTTTTAATAGATACATCAAAAAGAAATAGAGCTTCGAAAGGCAAAGCTTCGAAGGATAAAGTTTCGAAAGAAAAAGCTTCAAAAAACGAAGTTAAGAAAATATTAAGTTTCGAAAAGTTCAAGCTTCGCAAGACAAAAGTATCGAAGGACAAAGTTTCGATGAAAAAGTTCTGAAATCATCGGAGGTTCGTTGTTCTTTGAGCAATTTCAACGAAATCGATAAGGGTGATAGCTGGTGCAAAATTAAAAAAAAAAAAATCCAAAACAGGGCATATTTTTAGGCCAAGAGCAACAAAAGGTGCTTCATCGTTCTCCTATCAATGAATGCACCGAGCATCGGAGGCCGTACATCCACATTAATTACAGTTTTCCAAGCCAAAAGTGAAGCGAATATTCTGATGTCGTCAACAGCAGTCGCAACTTCCATTCCAACCAAGCAAAATGGCAGCTCTACGATATGTAAGGTTAGAAGGATTGATGATACGGCAAGCCGCATCATCTCACTCGCGGATCTCCGTTGATCTATCCCCAGGATAGAGGTAAGTAGGTGTGGGCAGGGGGAGGGTGATGGGATTTGAGGAAAAGGAGTTAAGAATGGAATGCTTCCTTGAACCATCCCAACTTCTGAATGAGTTTCAGGATATCCTTTAGTGGCAGGGTAGAGATGTCACCAATTTCAAAAATACTCTCCGAGGGCTTCTTTTCTAATTCTTGCTAGACTAGGGCATTCACATAGGAAATATATATTTATATATCCGATGGGTTGATACGTATTCTGCTTATGTATAGGTTCCAATTGAGTTGTTGCTCACTAGGACTCCAAACTAGGAGCGATTATTGAGGCCTGCTTGTCTTGAGTAAATATTATCGTTTTTTTCTTTTAAATTTTAGGCTAAAAATTCCTTAAAACCCGATTAGTACAAGATACTGCTCTGCTTGTTTTTATTCATTCTGATCCTGATGGTCATGGCGATATTTGCATACCTATGCCAGGAAAAAAAATCCAAGCAGAAAGATCTTAATCTCCGCAACACCTAAAAAAAATGTTTCCATACAATTATATCAGGAATTCAGATAGAATTCTCATTTTTCATCTCAAACTATTAAAGAAGTTGTTTAAGCTAGTTAAAATTGCGATTTTCATGCTTTTAAGCATTTTGCTTAACATAGATTATAATATTTATCATTTTCATTAGATATACATATACAATTTTTGTAAGCCCTCAGCATCTTAAACATAAAAGCAAGTACGTGTGACCAAGTCGTGCACTTTATTTAATTCTGTATCATCTATTACCTGTATCAATTACACTGAAATCGCTTTAGGTAGGAACAACGAATTTCTCAGAATTTCGGGATTTTTTTCGAAACTTTGTCCTTGGATACTTGGTTTTTTGAAACTTTATCTTTAACTTTTGAAGTTGGATTTCACGAAATCTTTTCCATGTAAATTTGATTTTTCTTCGGATATAAATAACACTACATTACCCCTGTTTCTGTTTACCACAATATCTTACATATATTTCTGAAACATTTTCTTAAATGGGAGTAAGTTCAAAAATTATACTTTATGCGTTACGTGCAGGACATTCAAAATACCTTTATTTCAGCCTTTGATTAAGAAATGGGGATTGTTCTGCTTTGAAAGATTCTTTTTTCTAACGGAATGATTTAATTTGTTTTGATAAAATGTACTTCAAATCATACATCTTAGAAGCCACATCGGAGCGACAAATTGAATAGGTGCTCATGTTGACACTTTAGAAAGACTTTCGGTCCATTTGGATATAGAGTAGAAAAACATAGTTAAGATTGTTGTAAGCCTAGGGTTAATTTAAACGAAAAACTAAGCTCACGATCCTATATACCCCATTTTTTAAAAATTGTTATCTTATAATCCATGCTATCTCCCACAGTAGAAAACTTTCTTTCATAGCACATATACACGTGATAGATATCATGGTCATTACAGGTAGGTTGGTACCTTAAATTGAGTAAAATTAGATAGATAAGATGTGTGTCTGTTCATTTTAGTAAATTATTGGAAATAATTGAAAAAGACAAATATCAAACGTTGTATTTTGTAGATACTTCTTTCTAACTATCAATTTCCCCCGATAACATCAGAAGACTTACTTTTCTATTGTTCACCACTGTCAGTCAAAAAGAAACCCACAAACAAAAAAAAAAAAACAAAAAATAATAAAATATCCGAAGCTCAAAGTATAAGGTAGTAACATTTTTCTTAATGAGTAGCTGTCGAATTTATTATCTCTTGCTAGTCACACAAAAGACACCCTGAAGCGGAAAGAATGAACGCAAATATACCAAAGGCAACATTAAAATGAATAAACTACTTCAGAACCAACATTTTCAGTATTTTTTTTGTTTTCTTTCGTCCGCCTTTGTAGTCCGGAACGCGTAAAAGCCTCATTAGGGCGGAAATTCAACACTCATTTGCTTCACCCCACCTCCTTTCAGCGAATAAATGATTTTTATATCAACTCTACGTCTACGATATACCAAACATAAAAGAGGGTAGTTTTATGTTTCGAGTCAGGAACTGGAGTGCACTTGTTTCGTTAGCTATAGCTGGAGCTGGAGCATGAATAATATGGAAAATGCTTTTGAGCAATGCCATCCACACACAAGCTGTATAAAAATCCACCCTTGAAGAAAATAAACATTTTTCATCCCCTATTTGGCAATGAATACAAAAAGTATTAAAGCTGACTATAAAAATAAGTCCTGCAAAAAAAAACAACCAGAGCGCCCTTTCATGGAAAGACTTTATTTTTTCTTTAATATTTTTTTCTGGTTTATGGCCAGTTTTGCCCAAATCAGTTATTTGCAGGAAATTGCAACCCAAATGGAAACTGGATGGGTGGACTTTTTTTTACATTGTCAGACTATGAAACTTTTGCTATCGTTTCATCCTTGTATAGGAACATTTTAGACTTTTAAATGAGCTAAAATGGCAAGATATTTTTTATAATCTTTTTTATGGATAATCCCAAAATTTATTGTTGTTTGAAAAAGTTCCATAGAGCAGGGATGTAACTAACTGGGTGTAAATTATATCCATAATGACTCAAGCTGGGAAATGAATTGACTTTATAATAAACAATTACTCATATCTGCGGGTGGCAAAATGCTACAGTGAATGTGTATAGCTAGTGCTTCATTGCTAAAACTTAAATATTGCAGGTTCGAAACGAAAGATGATAAATATGTTATGTAGATAGAGGGCTTGTAGGATCCCATATGCTGAAGAAAATTAAAGCCAGGTACACGATTAAAATCTTTGTGAAGTTGTCGTTTCCGAGAAACCAAGATATAAGACAAAATTAGGCGTGGCAGTGGATTGATTTCACTAAAGTCACTTCCCCGAAAACAAAGTCTGAAAATCTCATCTAAATCGTTAGAGCTGTTTCTAAGGAAACCAATTACCGGAATTGTTTACTTGCAATTATTAATAATAATATGCAAACATACGAGGGCGGATCAGTAAGTCCCTGAAAAAAGAAATAAGGAACGTTTTTTTCAGAAAAAAACTTTATTTTTCGACATAATCTCCCTTTAGCTGGATACACTTCATCCAACTTTTTTCTAATTTTATTCCCTCAAAAAAAAAATAGTTTTTTTTTCGAAATGTTCACTTGTTTCTTGAATAACCTCAGCAAGCCAAATTTTTTTCCACCGAGCCACTTTTTCAAATCGGGAAGTAAGAAATAGTCACAGTGGGCCAAATCCGAATTTTGCCATCGCGACTGCCGACTTTTGCGCAGGAGTGTTGTCTTGATGAAAAAGAACTTTTTTCCTTGCCAAATGGGGTCTTTTTCTCCTTAAATCAGCGTCGAATCGCTCCAACAGGTCAGCATAACAAGTACCGGTAATCGTCTTTCCTTTCTCAAGGTAATCGATATGGATGACACCTTGCACATCCCAAAAAATTGTCGCCATTACCTTGTTTGCCAATAATCCTGCTTTGGCTTTCTTTGGCTTGGGTTCACCTGGAGAAGTCTACTGTTTAGACTGTTCTTTGTTCTGTTTCATCCACAGTCACAAATCGGCGCAAAAACTTATTTGGATTCCGTTTGAAGATAGCCAAACACTCCTTTGAAATGTTTAAACGGTTTCGTTTATTATCGATTGAGAGCAAAGGCAGCACCCATCTTACGAAAAGCTTTCTCATATCTAAATATTTGTGCAAAATTGTAATTATCGGAGCCGTGTGACAAGCCTGTAGACTCATCGAGTTCCCTCACTTTCACTCGCCAATCGTCTAATATTAGACCGTGGATTTTATCGACCATTTCCGGAGTGGCACCTTCAATCGGGCGACCAGAGCATTCTGCGTCATTTTTGCTGGAGCGTCCACAGCGAAATTGGGTAAACCAATTGTAATGGATTTCTTGCACAAAAAATAATGTTTTATCAGCACGTGAAACTCGAATTTTTTCATTTTTTTTTTACTTTTTGACTGCTTCTGACTAAAACCGCTATAACAACAAAACTGACAGATCTGAATAAAAATTTCAGGGCATTCATTTGAAATATCCTTTATGACAACCTGATTCTTGGATTTGAGATTACAAGGCGATAAGTGAAAAATTTTCAGGTACTTACTGACCCACCCTCGTACATTTTTTCTGCCGACACCAAACGATGCCACCGAGAGTCTCAGTAAATTTCGTAACAAAAAAACGGTATCGGTTCGGATACTTTGAAGCTGGTAGCGTCAAGATATCGTTTCGGTTTCTGATACCGATACCAAAAGAGACCGAGACTTTTCTGGTATCGTGGTCAGCCCTACTTCTACCAATGCTACTATAAAATTCTAAGTTGTACCGGTAAATTCTAGAACTTCAATAATTCGGGATTTTTATCATAATTCACTATTGATTTGAAACCGTGCATTCCGTTTTGGCAACCGGCTATTACAGGAATTAAGGAAGCCAGCAGGGTTTGTAAAGCCCATTTGTGGCCAAAGGTGAAGGTGTCCATAACATTTCAGAATCCCAAATTCCCAAAGGCCGCTTAGAGCTGTGTGAAATGGGTATAATACTTGAGCCGAGTACTTGTAATTATTATTGCATTCATCTCGATTTAACAAATTCATCGACGGGAGTCAGGCTTACTTTTGTGTTTTGTCTTACTTGTGACTCTGTGATCAATTATAAATTAAATTTAAATTTGCTTGTGATATTTAGGTAATGTTATATCCAAAATTTGAAACCCGATTTTTACTTTCAGTAAATCTCTATTTTACAACCTCTTCTTCTCCTAGCTATCAACTCGAACTTAAGGTGCGTTTCCTCTTGAGAGTATTTTCACTACAAAATTCTCAATACTTCATTGCTGTGTCCACTTGCGAGTTTTACTCCGGAGAGCTGCTTGAGAGTTTCTCGCAGTCTTTTAATTCTCAAACGGATACGCACCTTAATGTATGGTTGAGACTTGAGAGTCAGTTGTAGACCCAGGTTCTCCACGAGCAGTTGCGTCACCAAAATTATTAATTTTTAAATCTTAATTTTTCGTTAGCATGGTGTGTACCTTTCCAAAACAGTATCAAACTCCAAATTTCTTTTCCTTTCCGAAAAATGTGTTCAAAGTAGCGCCAATGTGAACGCTTTTTTGTAAAGAACAAAACGAGACCACGGGTGTGAATTTGCGTGGTTATGATTAAAACAATGTATTTGTTGCAACGCAATTAAATTATGCGAGATTTCTGAACTTCTGCAAAACTTACTCCTGTGCAACGTTTGCAAATCGTGCAAATTTATTACCAACATAATGGTTCGGCTCGCGTGCTGCGATAAGAAATTATGAAAAATGAAGCCGACCATAATGTTACAGTCATAATGGGGCGGAACGCTATAGAGCCATGATTATTGACTTTTTCGTGTCTGAACTGGAGGATGTTGATATTGATGACCTTAGGTTCCAACAAGACGCGGCGCTTACATGCCATACAGAAAACGAAATAATCAACAACGCGTTATTGCTGACATACGGCCCCAATTGCTCCAAAAAGTGTTAGAAAATTGGTCCTCTGGGCTGGAATTTATTCGAGCGAGCCGCGGCAAACCCTTATCTTAATAATAAAGCTAAATTCTTGTCCTTAACATTAAATTATATGCGTTTTATTTCTTCTTGAAAGCCACACGTCTAAAAAAACACCCTTTATCTATTCTAAGCTATGTTGTTATTCTTTATTAACAACAAAAGAAATGTTAGTAATTTTCCTTCGAAAATGCGCTTTGAAGATAAAAGCTACTCAGAGACTCAGACTCAAATGAAATAATGTGATATGTTTGCATCATATTGTGAATCAGTTTATACTGAACCAATAAGCTTCAACATTGACGAATTTAGTCACATGACAAGCAACGTTGTAAGCCTTTCTCAAATTTCAATTAATCTTGAAGAATTGGTGCTTACATTAAAAAAATAAGATGTTAACAAAGGTGCTGGACCTAATGATATTAGCCGCGTTTTATTATCACTCATAACCCATATGGTTCATCTCGTGAAAATAAAACGATGCAGGTTAGTGCAGAAAGTCAAGTCTCTTATTTTCATATGTGTATTTGTTTTTTCATTTAATGCCTGATGTCTCTTTTCCTCTCTATTCCTTAACTGCTGACAAATCGCTGACATCATTCACAATGGTAAATAGCCCCCTGCCGGTCAGAGTGAAAACCTGTATCTGGGTTATTGAAATTAACCCCCATATAAACCTGGATCCCATGTTGTTTTTGTAATACATGTTGAAAGATAACCTCGACCCAGACCCGGGAGATAATAAAACGCAGCTAATACCCCACTTTTCTTGAAAAGGACTGCAGACACGTTGGTAATACTCTTTTTGGAACTTTTCAATAAATTTTTGGAATGTAGTGTTTTTCCAGAAATATGGCGTGAATAATATTGGGAGCGCTACGATATCCCGCAAACAAAAATCTCGAATAACGATATCTGGCTTTTTTTTTAAATCTCGAATAACAAAATCTCACAAATTAAAAATCTTGTTTTTTATAATCTCGCAATTACAATATCTTGCTTTTTACAATCTCGCATTTACATCTCGAACCTAAAAATCTCGGAAATTTCAACCAAAATCTCGCTATTTATAATCTCGCAACTTCAAATTTCACAGCAACGAATCGCACACGGCTTTTAGAGTGCTGTTTTTTTTTTGAGAATATACCCACCCAAGAGCACTTTGCATAATTTTCCTTTCCAACTAATAACTATACCCGGCAGTAAAAAAATTTGTACATCCTTTATTACGGTTAATAACCTCTATAATTATTTTGGTTGTCTTTTACGCGTTTATAATGGAACTAAAAGTATTTTCTAGTTCAAGGTCAAATACGATTAATGCAATTTGCCCCTACAACTGAATATACCATCTCTATGTTCTCTCTCTTTCTTGTTCTTTTGACAACAATAATATTGAAAAATCAAATGTTCAGATTAATAATAACAGTGTGGTCTAAAAGTACTCAGACACTGGATTATATATTTTGCAGTAGGTAGGATATGTCGCAAAACTGAATTGCATTGCAACAAATACATTTTTTTAATCAAAATCTCGCTAATCGAAATCTCGCGCGATATTTTAATTTGCGAGATTTTGATAAAAAAAATGTATTTGTTGCAATACAATTTAATTTTGCGAGATTTAGATATGCGAGATTTAAATTTGCGGGATTTCGTTATTGCGAGATAATAAAAAGCGGGATTTTGTAATGGCGGTATTATGAAAAGCGAGATTTTGTAATTGCGAGATTTCGTTATGCGAGATTTCGAATGCGAGGTTTTGATTTGCGAGATTTCGTAGCCAACCCAATAATATTTAACTCTTATTTTTAAAAGTTTTCGTAGCCAATCCAGTAATATTTAACTCTTATTTTTAAAAATTATAGAAGAATTGCAATATTATCGGCCATTCCAAAAGTTTTTGAAAAGCTAATATCTGATAAATTGTGTGTAGGGTTGAAGCCAGTTTTTAGTGATCATCAACATGTTTTTTTTAAAGGGAGGTCCACTGCAACCAATCTTTCTGACTACACTTCTTTTATTTTTACTGAAATTTAAAATAGAAACCAAGTTGATGCAATCTACACCGATTTCAGTAAGGCTTTTGACATAGTTGACAATGGGTTGTTAACTTTTAAGTTACAGAAAATTGGAGCACGATGTAATTTATTAAAGTGGATTTTTTGTATCTATCAGACAGAAAACAGTATGTGAAATTTTGTGGTGTATATTCTCGTGCAATAAATGTTACTTCGGGTGTTCCTCAAGGTAGCCACCTTGGTCCCCTGTTCTTTTTGTTATTTATTAATGATTTGACTGAATTGTTTGAATATTGTAGGTTTATGTTATTTGTAGATGATCTCAAGTTATTCAATGTCGTTAACAATGTGAGTGATGGGTTCAAAATGCAAAAAGATATTAATACTATAGTCAAATGGTGTAATATAAATGGTATGTCGTTAAATGACGCAAAATGTAATGTAATCTCTTTTGCTAGAAGAAAAACTGTATGTATGTCTCATAAACTATATTATTGAGGAAAAAAACATTGAAAGATGTGAAGTTTTAAAAGTCTTGGGCATACTTGTCGATTCTCGCCTCACTTCTAAGCATCAAGTCTGTTCTAAGAGCAACAGCATCGTTTGGTCACCTTTATTTGATGTCGACGTTAAGAAATTAGAATCCGTACAAAAACAATTCCTTTTATTTGCACTGAGAAACTTTAATTGGAATCGCGAGAGTTTTGTGCTGCGGCTGCCTCCATACGAAAGCCGTTTAAAAAATGGTTAGAAAATGCACTTTTCAGGTTGTATTTTCCGCTAAATGTACCTAGAACTCAAGCAACTTATATAAATGGGGTATCAAATGAACGCTAAGACTGTCCTCTAGTCTAAACGATACTATTGGTCGGACAGACGTTTTTTGGCTGTTGCGACGAGTCCGACCACTTTTCTAAAATTAGGGATTTTGTGCATCCTTGGATGGAAATGAAAAAAAAGTGGTTAAGGTTAATGGTCGGACTCGTCGCAACAAGCAAAAAAGTCTGTCCGTCCATTGGTATCGTGTATATGTAGAGGACTGTCCTAGCTTTCATTTGATACCTCATTTATATAAGTTGCTTGAATTCGTAGGTTCATTTAGCGGAAAATGCAACATGAAAAGTGCATTTTCTAACCATTGCGACCAGATAAAGCTTGTCCGACCAGCAGTTTTATGCAAATGTTAAGGCTAAAGCTATCGGTTGGCATCCAATTTTTGCGTGGCCGCAATGAGCTTGGTAATCTTACGGTCGGTTCCCGGACTATTGTTATATCGGATAAATTTGCTGAAACTGCAAACGATGCTACTGTGAGATTTGAATTTACAAAAATTTGGTTTGCGAAGTTTTCGATTATGGGATTTCAGTTGATATTTGGGAGATTATTTGGTGCTGTATGGATTGGATATCCGAGATTGTTAAAAGCGAGATGTTGTACCTAATTGAGAGATTATGAAAAGCAGGATTATTAATTTGCATGAGTTAAACAAATGCGAGATTTCGTTATTCGAGATTTTGGTTTGCGGGATTTAGTACCGCTCCTGACGATAGAGTGGACGCCGATGTTGTCAACCATGGACGGCACTTTATGATGGGCAAAATTGAGTAGTTTTTATTTAATGTTATAATTTTTTATTGAATTGAATTGAATTGAATTGAATTGTGTTGAATTGAATTGAATTGAATTGAATTGAATTGAATTGAATTGAATTGAATTGAATTGAATTGAATTGAATTGAATTGAATTGAATTGAATTGAATTGAATTGAATTGAATTGAATTGAATTGAATTGAATTGAATTGAATTGAATTGAATTGAATTGAATTGAATTGAATTGAATTGAATTGAATTGAATTGAATTGAATTGAATTGAATTGAATTGAAATGAATTGAATTGAATTGAATTGGATTGAATTGAATTGAATTGAATACAATTAAATAAGAACCTTTTCCGTAGGTACTCGGCATGCTGGATTTGAAAATGAAACGTATTTTCATTAATCAGCTTTAGTTTTTGAGATATGGACTGGAGGGTTTAGGCTACAGGCACACACTGGATTTTCCAGGGGGAAATATTCCACGAGGGGAGATGGGCAAATAATGGACTCTAACTGAAAAAGACAAGTAGGTACCTATTTGCCGAAAGTCCATAAGCTAGATTTTGGCGGGACAAACTGATATTTCATATTTTAGAAATTTCTTGGCAAGATTTAGAGCGGAGCACTTCCCCACATAGTAGACATGAAATTACCGAGACTTAAAATGCATGTGAAGGGGAAAATTGAAAACTTGAAGCTCCGCATTTTTGGAGGCGTGGCGTGAAAAATTTTGTTAGTAATTGTTAATTAGGACTGTAATGCACTGAAAAATTGAAATTTTATGTTCAATAGTCGTGGCCTCAACCCAGTGTCACAGAAAAATTTTCTGTTTTGTACCTTTTAAACTGCCAAAAATATTTTTTTTCCAACTGTTTCCAGGATGCAATACATACCTCTGGTAACACTATCATTAATAATAATATACCCCACCACGTAACTACACACATTACATCTTACAAAAAATATAAAATTATTTTAGATTTCAATTTAGATGTCATTAAGACCATTTAACGACTGGCTGGTATTTAATGGTATAGCTATTATTTCGAATGAGCTTTTTACCATAACTTAAGTAGGTATAGACCTACACGACACGTACCATTCATCACTAATGTTACATAATGTATACTTACTTTTAAACATCGCATGAGCCTAACTCATGATATTTTGATTTCACTTCCATCATGTCAAATTTTAAAAGAGCTTAATCGATTGTGTCACGATACACAATTTATATGTATGTCCGAGCAAAATCGAGGTCTATACACTTAAGTAAATAAACTGCCCCATAGAATCAACGGCTCGTCATTAATATGTAAGTACTGGTAGAGGCATATTCCCAAGACTCCTCTTAAGCAATGAACTATACCCACTTTGTCAATATTCTTCATTATTCAATTTGTATGAACTGGCATCATTGTTTCGAATTTTAGCTAAATTAAATATTCATAACCCACGATTTCAAACAATTCTAATTTATTTATTTCCACTCCAATGGTGATGTTGAACTCAATCATAACTTTAGAAGGTATAATGAGCACATTCTTTGGCCCAAATGGAACAGAACCGTAAAAGGAAAGCCTCCTCACGTCAAGTCCGCAAGAGAGCCCGCCAAGAGCCACTATGCAAAGATTCTTGGTACAGATAGTTGGGGCAACGAAATTCAACACCTTGTTCGAGATCGAGCTGCGGCCGGCGGACTGGCAGACGCAGAACTCCAAACCTCACCCGCCATTCTGCCGCTCCTAAATAATGAAAATCCAGTGAAGATACATAATTATATTATTGTCTGTTGGACACGACGCACGCGACGACGAAGTCGACTTGGGCAGAGAAATCGTCGAAATGGGCTTTGGCTCCGCTCCAAGCGCCTATAATCATTGACCGGAACGGCTACAACCACATACATATACAGATACCTACACAGAAAAAAACAAACATGTATCTGCGAATACGATATCATTTATCTTAGTTTTCTGGTTGTGTATCGCTAATGAGATAAATGTTCGGTTGGGTTTTTGGATATAGCATTTGATTCAAGTAGCTAAAAGGGGGAGCAATAAGAAACGATAAGCGAAAACAGGGGTGAAGCCGATGGCATTCTGGAACTATTTCAGGAAATTGAAATATCAGCTTAACATACATAAACAGTAACACGTAGCTTAGCTACAAAAGAAATCTTGAAATAATTCCACTATTCCACAAGAAAAGGTTTCAAACGAGAAGGTTGGGGGGGTGGAGGAGTCTGAAATTCAAAGGGCAAACAAGAAATATGTATACTTCACACGCAATTAAGATGTTAACAATTAATAGAAACATGCACTAACTATTTTTCCCCATGGCCAACTACTGGTAATGCTTATACCTATATACACCAACACCGAACGAACAAAAGGAACATTTTGCTGAATGGATAATTAACGCTTATTAACCACGTTGTTTGTTTTGTGGAGTGGGTAATTGAAAGTAATGAAATTATGAGGCTTATCTATATTTAGCAAAAAATATTAAATCAATTCTGGGTTGACGTTGTGGCAAACAACACAAAAACACTAAAGGCACATCACGTCCGCTGCCATCGAAAATAATTGTAGTTTAAGAAGAGATAATGAGAAAGATGAATGTGGGCTTATCTATACTTAATTAATCATATAAGGATAAAGATAGCTAAATAAGCCTAATAGAAAATTTTATTATTTGGAGTTGAATACGAATGTTCAGTTTAAATATAAGCATGAACTATGATATACAGAGTGTATTTTTTAGGCCAAGATTACACATGTAAGTTTTACTTACCACTTATGTAAGTCTTACAGAAGCAACTTACAAAAGGCTTTACATTACAGATGAACTTACAGTAAGAAATACTTTCGTAAGTTTAAAAACTTATCACTGCCGTTTGAGTAAGCTGTGAGCATTCCGTAAGTTGGAAAAAACGTATTTATACTTGTAAGTTTTTCTTTCAACTTACAACTTACGTAAGTTGATAAATTTACTGTAAGTCACTTACAGAGCTGTTTACACTTGTAATTTTGTCAAAAGTTGCTTTCGTGAGCAACTTACGAAAGTAAAACTTACATGTGTAATCTTGGCATTAGAGGTGGAGAACTTTAAATTGGCAAACTGTTTTTTGTGACAAATGGTTTGACATTTCTTATTTGTTTTAAGGTTAGTTTTAGTTTGGTTTCGCAGTTATCTATAAAATTATGAATAGACTCACGCGTGATTTCGTACACTTAGGTAAGGTTTTTAGTGCGAGATCATCCTAGTCTCGTTAACTCCAGTAACGTTTTTTTTTAGTCAATTGAGATCCGAAGTGAGATCGAAGTTAACTCACCAAATTTGGTTCCTGCGTTAACTCGGATTAATTTATTTTCAGGATAAGATAACTCGGGAACGCTACGATATCCCGCAAACCAAAATCTCGAATAACGAAATCTCGCATTTTTTTAAAAATCTCGAATAACGAAATCTCGCAAATTAAAAATCTTGTTTTTCATAATCTCGCAATTACAAAATCTCGCTTTTTACAATCTCGCATTTAAATCTTGAACCTAAAAATCTCGCAAATTTCAACCAAAATCTCGCAATTTAAAATCTCGCAAATCAAAATCTCGCAACTTCAAATTTCAAAGCAACGAACCCAAGAGCACTTTGGATAATTTTTCTTTCCAACTAATAAATAAAAATTTTAATAAAAATAAAAAAAATTGTACATCCTTTATTTATTACTGTTAATAACCTCTATAATCATTTTGGTTGTCTTTTACGCGTTTATAATGAAACGAAAAGTATTTTCTAGTTCAAGGCCAAATACGAGTAATGCGATTTGCACATGACACTTTACAACTGGATATACCATTTCTATGTTCTCTCTCGTTCTTGTTCTTTTGAAAACAATAATATTGAAAAATCAAAAGCTCAAATTAATAAATAACAGTGTGGTCTAAAAGTAGCCAGACACTGGATTATATATTTTGCAGTAGGTAGGATATCTCGCAAAATTGAATAGCATTGCAACAAATACATTTTTTTAATCAAAATCTCGCAAATTAAAATCTCGCGCGAGATTTTAATTTGAGAGATTTTGATTAAAAAAATGTTTTTGTTGCAATGCTATTCACTTTTGCGAGATTTTAGTTTGCGGGATTTCGTTATTGCGAGATTATGAAAAGCGGGATTTTGTAATTGCGGGATTATGAAAAGCGAGATTTTGTAATTGCGAGATTTCGTTATGCGAGATTTCGAATGCGAGATTTTGATTTGCGAGATTTCGTAGCCAACCCAGATAACTCTGGTTTAACTCAGAGCTTATCTACCCTCAACTGAAAAACTGGCTTATAGTGATTTGCGGATTCATTGGTACAGTCTATTTTTTTTTATTTCAAACAGAAGCTTCACAATTTAGGTAAGAGCATGGTCTAAGAAAATCTAAATTTAAAAAAAAATCTATTTCGAAGTCAGGAAATGTCCTTAAATAATTGCTTGAGTGTGTAGCTACTTTCATATAAAATTTACTCCAGTACAGACTTGTACAAAATTTAAAAAATCTAGTGCAAAATGTAGAGCAATGTTCCCCACAGACTATATATGTTTATTTATTTATTTATATATTCATCAATGGACTAAAGTCTGCTGATTACATTTAATATGAAAAATAAACTAACAAGATAAAAATAGACATTAAATATTAAAACATAGCTTTGACACAAAACAATTAATTGATTATACAGATTTACACATGATAAGTTAAAAAGTCTAATACTTACTTGTCTTTTAAATTGATTCCTACTTACTACAATGTCGACTTCATTGCAGACGGAATTAAACAATGTCAAGGATCGTGAAATAGGCTCATTTAAACCATAATTTATTCTTTGATTAGACACATAAAAAAGTACACGTCTGCTCCGAAGTAATCTTTCCAGGACATAGAACTTTATTAGAGACAATAATTCAATTGAATCGATACGATTACATAAAATATCCTAAATAAATATTACGCTTTGAGTATATCTTCTAACTTCGAGCGTTTTCAAATCAATAAGTGCACATCTTGAAGTATAGTTCGGCATTTCACCGGTCCAATTTAGATTTCGAAGTGCGAATCTAGTAAATCTTTTCTGAATTTGTTCTATTCTTTGTACACCATTCGCATAAAATGGACTCCAAATTACAGAACAATATTCAAGATGAGGGAGAACTAATGAATTAAATAAGGTTTTAAGGTGTGTATAACGTCTCTAAATTCTTTTGAGTTTCGTCTTATAAAACCAAGCATTGAATTACCTTTGGATACTACAAAATCTATGTGCGCTCTGAAATCCAATTTTTAATCTACAAACACACCAAGATCATTCACCAATTCGACCCTTGAAAGTGATTCATGGTTGAAATTATATGAATAATTTATAGCGTTAAATGACCTTGTTGCACTAAAAATCTTGCATTTCAAAGAATTTAATTCTAGGTGATTGTATTCACACCACTTTAAGAAAAGATCAATTTCCATCCGAAAACTTAAACAATCATTTAAAGAGCGAATGGGATAAAAAAATGTGTAAGTACATCGTCAGCATACATTAAACATTTAGATTTATGAAAGGTTAAAGGTAGTAATTAATAAAAATTAGGAAGAGCAATGGACCAAGGTGACTTCCCTGAGGAACCCTTGAATCAAGACTAGGAGAAGAGTAATACACAGAAATATTAACAATTTGACTTCTATCAGATAGGTATGACTCTAACCATAAAAGAAAATTGCTATCACAGCCTAATAACTTAAGTTTAAGGAGTAGTGGACTCGGTTAAAAGCCTTAATTAAATCCGTATAGAGTACATCTACTTGGAATCCCTTTTCGATTTCATTTAAACAAAAATTAGTGAAAAGATAGAGATTTGTGGCCGATGAGCGACCTTTAATAAAACCATGTTGACTAGTCGATAAGAACTGTTCCACGGATGAATAGAATTTATCAGTAATAATCTTTTCAAGAAGTTTTGAAATAGATGAAATTTTCGAAATTGGCCTATAATTTTTAATCAATTGTTTTGAACAACTTTTATAGATAGGGTTGATAAATGATATTTTCCACTCGTCCAGAAACTCTCCTGACAAGAGTGATTTGTTCTTTGTTACTTCTTAGCTCAAAACTCTACTGAGAAAACTAGCTTGATATTCAAAGTTAAGACTTTTCTAATGTTTACAACGTGAAAATGTAAATCCAGTTTATTTTTTTAAGTCAATAAATCTAAAACTAAACTAACTTACTATAGGAGTGTCAGAGGAAAACAGATAGATGAGGAACATTTTAATAAAAGAAGGGGCGGAATGTTATCATAGCCTGCTTTTTTTAGAAATATCCAATTCACATAAAGCCTCTAAGACTTCATTCACAGTGTAACGAAGTTACACCTTTTACTGCCCGGACCACGGGATACAGAAGTACAAAACGCCGAGGTTCCACTATACTTACTCCATCAAATGAATTGAGCAACAATCATTGCATATCCTGCGGCGCCCACGCAAATTTGCAAAAGAGGACACCCACTGGAGGTTGTCGGCACACGTCAGCAAATAAATTTCGCTTGTCGACGTCAGCAAATAAATTTCGTTTGTCGTGTTTATAGTTAACATTTACTCCTAGCTCGAGAATCAACAAGTAGAGGTGACAAATTCATCAAAAATTAGATTCTTCTTGCCATTGTGTCATAGTACCAATCAAGTGTACTAGGTAAAGGAACATATCTCAAACATTAGTGTAAAAACTTATACGAAGCACACTGCTGGCTATTATTTATACCAGGTAGTAGCTTCACAACCTTTTGGCTTAAGCCGTTAAAACCCCCTTCCGTTTTCCCCTCCATTATCATTAGTTAAGACTAGGGACTCCATCCCAACCTTCGCTGTCTTAACATCCTAACCTCCTCCGACAAGCTAAGACTAGGGACTCTACCCCAACCTTCGCCGTCTTAGTTTTTACTCCTTCGCCGTCAACGTTAAGACTAGGGACTCCATCCCAACCTTCGCTGTCTTAACTCTCCGAGAAGCTTAGACTAGGGACTCTATCCCAGTGTCCCCAGACTTTCATAACCTTTTTCCCCTGTATTTATCAGCAAACCCAATTTTATTCCCCTAATCTCCAAAAAAATTCCCCTTTTTTTCCCCTTTTCATGAATATGGCATAAAAACAAAAATAAAAATTAGATATTTGTTAACAGTTTTAATTTTAGTAATAACCTTAAAGTAACATTAGTAATATTTATACATTGTATATGTAGGTACCTAATAGAAAGAATTTCCTTTATTATAAAAAATAGTTAAAAACCAACTTTATATCTTCATTTACAAAATGCTCAAACAGCTGAAGTTGATGCTGCAATTTCTTTTTCCTCCTGATATAGCAAGTCTTTGAATTCAGGCAATAATTCCCATTGCTTCAAATATCTATTTCTGGATTTTACTTTCGAAATGAAAGAAAACCTTCAGAAACTCAAAACTTGTAAATGGGACATTACATGGGTTATTAACTTTCGAGATTAAAATTTAGAAGAGAATGTTTAGATTGAACTTTTTCTTTTTGAATGAAGTTTGAAAATATTTTATAATGAGAATACGTTTGAGTATTTAATTTATATAAAAAATGTATTTTAAATGCTTCATTTAATAAGTTTGTCCTTTATGAATTTTTTCCCCTTTTTTAAGCTTGTCCCTCGATTTCCCCTTTTTCATTATAAAATCAGCAAAAGTGGTGCTTTTCCCCTCAATCTGGGAACCCTGCTCTATCCCAACCTTCGCTGTCTCAGACTTCTATTTTCCGCCGTTTTCGTTAAGACTAGGGAATCTATCCCAACCTTCGCTGTCTTAACTCCCCACCGTTTCCGAGAAACTTAGACTAGGGACTCTATCCCAATCTTCGCTGTCTCAGGTTTCTTTTCTCCGCCGTCATCGCTAAGACTAGAGACTCCATCCCAACCTTCGCTGTCTTAGCATATATTCTTCACCGCCATAGTTAAGACTAGGGACTCTATCCCAACCTTCGCTGTCTTAACCACCGACCGTATTTCCGCTGCAGACTAGGGACTCTATCCCAACCGTCGCCGTCTCAGCTATCCACCGTTGCTAAAGACTAGGGACTCCATCCCAAACTTTGCTGTCTTTAGCTACGTAAAGGGTAAGGGATTTACTCCCGCAATTTGAAGTATATGAAATAACTTGTTAGTTTATTATAAGATCAGGAATATTGTAAAAGTATATGAAATAATTTGTTAAGTTATCAGTAAATAAACGATAATTGTATTTTGGAACTTGGAGTTCTGAACTCTCTACAAACCGAGTTTTCGCTTTCTACGGGTAAACCCTGGACTCCGCTGACCTACCTCAGCTGGAAACAAAAAAGCATCACAACAGACAGATGCGGAAGAAAAAAAAACTAATATCGGCATTGAAATTTGAATACTTAGACCTGAGATCCTCGATTATGTCTTTATTGTAAGACGATTTAAAAAATTTTGCAAAAAGGTCGGTAGAAGATTGTAAATCATTAGATTTTTCATTTTCATATTCCATACACTGTGGAAACTAATGCGCTTCGAATTTATAAAAATCCAGAATGATTTACTATTTTTTCTTATATTTGATTCAGTGGAAATAATGTATTGTTTATATAAAAAATTATTCAAAAAATCAAATTCTCTTCTAAATTGAAGGAAACGAAACCTATCAACATTTTGCCCCGTCAATTTGAAACGCTTGAAAGCTTTATTTTTTTTATTTTCCAAATTTGTAGTCTTTTGTTATGCCATGGCAGTCTTAATGATGTTTTTTTTCTTTAAAATTGGGACAAAAAGTTCTATATACCTTCGAAAAGAATATTTTTGAAAATTGTGTACATGTCCTTAAGGAAACCATTTAGAAAAATATTTTTCCAATCAAATGTCTGTAAAAATTATTCAATGCAATGAAATCGGCATTTAAAAGTTTAATTTTCTGTCTTCAGTAGGTTAAAGAACTGCAAATTCATAAAATTCAATATTTACCTCAAAAGCAGTATGGTGAATGGAGTTATTTAATAATATATTTTAAATCATTATTATTATTATATTATAAGCATAGTAAAGTTTAAACTTCGTTAATCTGTCAAATTTTCCATACAAATTGTGACAGAATTTCGAAGTTTTTAATTTTTCAACGTTAACGACGGTTTTACGCTGTTGTATGGATACACTTTAAGATAAATAAATAGATTCGAAACCAGTGTAGTCGAAGCTTTAAGCTGTGTAAGACGTCTTTATCTCGCTTGATCACCCAAACCCGAGGACAATTTAGAATAAAAAACTTTGTTGCAAAATGGATAACTTAAATATTTACAAATTGTAAAAACAGATTCTAATAATTGAAAACACTCCAAATAATGGAATCCCTTACCCTTTCAGTGTCAGCCTGATACTGAAAATTACATTGAGGAAATGGACGATATTATCAATTTTATAAAGTTAGCAGGACACTTTTGGAAATTCATGTTAAAAACTATCCTATCATTAGTTGCTACTTAATTGCGAATTAGTTACGCAAAAAAAAATTAATTGCTTTTTTTGGTTTAGGAAAAAATGGGTGTCCTGCTAACTTCATATGAATTTAGCAGGACAACTTTCCCAAAAATTTGTATAAACGATTAAACAAAATTGATTTTGAGAACTAATTAATTGCGAATTAGTTACGCAAAAAAAATTAATTTTTTGTTTGTTTGCGAAAAATAGGCGTACTGCGAACTTCACGTGAACTTAGCAGGACAACTTTCTCAAAAAAGGAGATAATCGAGCTGAAAAAACTACGTTATTGAGAACTAATTAATTGCGAATTAGTTAAAAAATAAAAGAAAAAATGGGTGTCCGGCTAACTTCATATGAAACTAGCAGGACAACTTTCTCAAAAATGAAGATAATCGAGCTGAAAAAATTTGGTTGTTGAGTACTAATTAATTGCGAATTAGTTACGCAAACAAAATTTGTATTGCGTTTAAGGTTTGCGAAAAAATTTGTGTCGTGCCAAGTTCATATGAAGTTAGCGGGACACCCATTTCTTCGCAAACAAAAAATGCAATAAAATTTTTGTTTGCGTAACTAATTCGCAATTAATTAGTTCTTAACAACCAAATTTTTTCAGCTCGATTATCTTCATTTTTGAGAAAGTTGTCCTGCTAAGTTCATATGAAGTTAGCAAAACACCCATTTTTTCGCAAACCAAAAATGCAATTAAATTTTTGTTTGCGTAACTAATTCGCAATTAATTAGTTCTCAATAATAAACTTTTTCCAGCTCGATTATCTTTATTTTTGAGAAAGTCGTCCTGCTAAAGTTCATGAAGTTAGCAAGACACCCATTTTTTCGCAAACCAAAAATGCAATAAATTTTTTTTTTGCGTAACTAAATCGCAATTAATAAGTTCTCAATAATAAACTTTTTTTTAGCTCGATTATCTTTATTTTTGAGAAAGTTGTCCTGCTAAGTTCATATGAAGTTAGCAGGACACCAATTTTTTCCTAAACCAAAAAAGCAATACATTTTTTTTTGCGTGACTAATTCGCAATTAAGTAGCAACTAATGATAGGATAGTTTTTAGCATGAATTTCCAAAAGTGTCCTGCTAACTTTATATACGTGATATTATCTCGCCTAGTGAAAAAAAATATAGGTTCCTATGTATGTGTCACCAATTAAATTTTTGCAAAAGTCCTTACGATTATGTTCACCAAATGATGCAATCTCTAGAAGTGAATTATTATTGCATAAAAAAACTATCCTTCGTGGTCAAAATCAATCGTGAATTGTTAGAATTTCATAATAAAGTTCTATTTAAGTTAAAAGACTAATGGCCGATTTCACGAAAGGCTTTTATTTATTTAATAGGCCATTTAGCCATTTAAATGATGTTTTTTGGTTTTATTATATTTAAGAAAATTTTAAATGCCCTTGTAAACTAAAAGCTCGTTTTTGTCTCATTAAATTTTAAAAGTCTTTTTTGTTAAACCATTCCAGACAACTACAGCTGATATTTTGCTGTCAGAATAATAATCCCTCATCCATAATGCTTTTTCACTTGTTCTCATAGACTTCGCATGTGCGAGGGAAACAACCTCTTTTTTTTAATTCAGGGATGTGAGTAAACTCAGTAAAATTAAAATATCCCTAAAATATCCCTTTTCTACATTTGTGAAACTGAAAAATTTTAAATATCTGATAAAATCTAGTAGGAATTTAGATAAAACCAATTTTAGTGTTTGTTTATGAAATTGGCCATAAAATTGACAATTTTTCTCACATGACCTTTAAAGCGCCAAAGCTTCCAAAGTGATTCTCTACTTGTTAGGTGAAATGAATTTAAATGAACTTAAAACCGAACTCATTAACCTCGGGATATTTTCCCTGAATTAAAACAATAACAAAAATATATGAACAATATTCAGACGCTTTTTATTTAATCTCTCTTCAAAATGGTTCTATAAAACTACATGAATTAAGAAGGAATGTTCGCTCTATTTTCCACATCCAGTAAAATTGGAGTTTCCAAAAAATATTAAAGGCAAATTGAAACAATGTCATAAATGCCAAATGTTTGGACACGGTGAACGAAATTTGCAAAAATTCACTGAGGTTATTCATTAAGCTAAAAATTGGCGTGATAACCAGGGCCCGATCTAGGGGGGGGGGGGGCGAGCCGGGCATTTTACCCAGGGCGGCAAAAATTTAGAGCGGCAAATTTTGAATTTTGTAATTGACCGGTAATAGGTTGAAGGTAATAATTCCGATAAGCCTTTTAATAAAAAAGTCTCAAGTAAACTATTAATTGAGTAAATCTAACTGCTCATGAAGCTGAAGAAAGAAAGACCAAAACTAACGAAATTAATTTTGAACAAATTCGATAAAACACCAAAAGCAGGGTGTATAATGTCAATACTACAACTCTTGTACATATTTGGATTTTTAACAACGCATTGCAATGTTGCGTTCGGTGGTCGAGGTGGAATTCTTATGTCTTGGATTATAACCGAGCATACAAAAAACAAGCTTAAGTTAATTGGCTTATAATTTGGTACGAAGTCTTGCATGCATACATATATATACATATATAGCATTATCGTCGGTTCAAAGGTAAAACTCACTTACTAACTTAATACACTATTGAACGAATCTAGATTGAAACATACGTTTTCAATCTGAAAAGTCAGGTTCCGCAAATTTTGGTACTTTTTGGATTAAACAAAAATAATCTCATTCTCCGTTTCTTTAACATTTTTGTCTGCACTTAGTGAGTTTTACCTTTGACCCAAAGAATTATGCCGTCAAAGAATTACCAAAAATTGAAGTCTTAGATCATTGTTAAAACCTCAAGACTATTTTAAGGTTTAACCCACGAAATTGATTAAAACTTTCAGAGAATTTTTCGGTCTTATGTATGATTTTATATTGTAGTTCGTCTCGTCAAAACGATTTGAAGTTTAGAAAAGAATTAAGATTTGATCCAAATATCAGTAGGTATATCAGTTCTGGTACGATTTGTATAAAAAACAAGATTTGTGACAGTAAATTGAAAATTGTTAACAATTTTGCAAAAAAAGTGCAAAAGAAAACAATTTTAAAAAAACAAGGCAGAGTTGAATATTCTGAAAAAATAAGCTTTGGTTTAATTTTTGAATGACATTCGTTTTGTGGCCTTACTTAGTTCTGATGTACTTTTAGGTATTTAAATTAATTTAAAAAAAACTGAAAGTAAAAATTATGTCAAGCAAGTCGATGTAATAAAAGAAACATAAATATAAACTGACTTCATAAAACAATTTGGTCTATACTACTCAACCGATTTTGATCATTTTTTTAAGTCAGTTAAAAAAATATTTCAATGCAATCAGTAGTTTTTGAGAAGTTTGTAAACAAACATAAAATACGGTCATAAAATTTGATAGGTATACTCGTTTAGAAGCCCCAGCAGACTTACATTATATGGTTGTGAATATTAAACAATTCCAACCATATTACATTCACACCAGTCGAAATGATAACCTCTTTTTTTAAAGTTGGTTAAAAATCGGACCATCTCTGCAGTGGCATGTTTTTTAGTGTCAACCCCCAAAACCCCCCTGCGTTCGCCTTTGAGGGTAACTATTAAAATACCCAACGATTAAATGTATTGGAAAATAATTCTATCGCTCCAAATGTCAGCAGAAGTATTCACAACAAATGTTTTTCAATTTCTTAAATAGGTATATCATAACATTGACGTATACGTTATCTATAGATAACTTAAATGACAGAAACTTGACTGGACATTGATTTACATTTAACCACACCTGATTTATAAGTGCTATCGAGTTGATAGGACTGAAAGCCGTAAGTCAATTCAACATTCACTTTTGCCAGTTATTAGAACTCAGTTGGTGGAAAATGTTGGAATGTTGGAATTGAGATCAAATTAAAAAATATGAGAACACTTAAAACTTATGCCGGATTTACACGGTTGGAAAACTGCCAGTATAATGACAAAAGCAACAACAAAAGAATTGACAAATTCATTCTTTTTGTCATTATACCTACTGGCAGCTTTCCATTCGTGTAAATCCGGCATTACTGTGTCTATTTTCCTGGTGGTTCATCCATCCTCAAACTTAAAAATATTAGAGATGCTTGAATAATGACTTAAGAAAACTTTTAACAATACCTAAGAGATGGCCTTTTGATTGGTTGTGACCTTAACTGTAAGCACAGAGACTGGGATTGCAATAGGGCATATAAACGTTCAAAAAGGTTTTTTTTTTTTGGTTTTGGGGACAAAATAGTTGATGTGATGATAAAGGGGGGGACTGTCCCTCCAAATGAGGGACGTATGGTTGCCCTATTCCTGATGTCCCGATTTTGAGAAAATTTTATCTACCAAACAAAACCAAAACCCGTAAGCGATGTTATTACCAATTTCTTAACTACTGTATTACGTAGGTAGGTATTAATTTTCTTTTCCGACTTTATTCTTTTTTCTCTGTATTCGTATTAAATTTAATGTCTGATCTAATGTGTTGGTATTCTGTCGTCATTGCCACTCCATTGCCTTATTCGTGTATCGTTTATCAATATATTTCTTTCTTCTTGTCATTCTATACTTTTCCATTTACATTTTTACATCTACATCAACACTACGTAACGTAACCTATTCTCTCTTGAATTCCAGTTAATAATATATCTCTCCAGTCTCCATAATCCAGCAGAACAACAAAATGACGCATGGCGGATGGAATATGGAATAAACCTAAATTTCCCAAATGACCAAATCGCTTTCCACTTCCAGTTTGTATAAGTTCCACTTTCCCAAAATGAAGCATGAAGCGACGACGATGGAGACTGTTCACAACTTCGGGTAACTTCGTTTGGCAAACCAAACGACATCTTAACCAATCAAATGTAAGTAACGAAACTTCGTCAATATTCGGGTGTGATGGGCTGGACTTAGTTTTCCAAGGGGTGAGAACGAACCAATGCTATTAAAAGAGGGGAAATACGAAATTCAAAGGGATAAGGAAAACAGAAAAGTTGATTTTTTCGATTGGTTTACACTTTTACAGTTAGTCTGTTGTCTGCTGCCTGTAACGGATGAAGTGTACGAGTGCAGGAAGACCACGGCGCTTATAGGTTGAATTTTTTTTTTAACTAAGAAATGATGAAGTTGACTCCATTTTTTTTTTTTGAAAGTGGAAACTTTGAAATGAAAGAATTTTATTCTTTTTATTTAAATTAAATGAAAAATGCTGAGGTTTGGGAATCAAGTAGGTAGCTAGATAAATGGGTAGGTAGGGTTACAAGGCTTAGATACACATGTAGGTACCTACATTGAACATATAATGTAGGTCGATACTTATGTCAGACTTTTGGTGGATAGGTAGATAGTCTTGGTGTAGGCAAGCGTTTTGGCTTTTATTTTTGATTAAATAACGAGAGTATAAAGGAATGTAGGTAGGTATAGGTACATACTACATACCTACCTTTGTACCAAGATAGCAAAAATGCGCTTAGATATATTCATGAGTAGAAACATGGTTAGAGGTTGGTACCTGGAGATTGGCGGAGTTTTCTTTTCGTAGATATTTGTTCGTAATTTTTAGTTTTACTGGGTGAACCGTAAAATCAATGGTGATCCAGCTGCAGCTGTAGCAGAACGTTGAACACAATTTTACGTTTAGCAGTAGCATGTCATGGGTATGCGCCCGCCGAAAGGGACAAGTAAGGTATTTCCCGGCCCCTTGCTTTGAAAAGTACTAGGTACCACGTTACCAATTTTTGTTCCGTTTTTCTTACTTTCTACGGACTTTAGAAAAATATTTGCCTCTTTTGTCCTTTTGAGTCCATAATGATATTGCCCACAATGAAGGAAGGTTTGTACAATGCCCCTGGAAAAATTCTTCGAGAGCCTATGTGCAGTAGCTGATGTACCTACCTAGCACATGCTATCATTCATTATAATTGCTCACTCATGGGTTAAGGATATTTTTACAAATAGGTACAGTCTCCAGCGGCAAGAAACCTACCTAGGTACCTACCTTGCTACTTTTCAAAAAATAAAATTGTTGAAAAACTTACATAGGTACCCTTTACTTATTACTGCAAAGTTAGCTCAACCTGTAAGGCCCTCCCAAACCAACGCGAAACATCTAGTTATTCTTAGATACACCTTCCTAACTAAGTACCTACCTATCTACCACTTCTAATAAATTTTCTCTAGCTTCTTGTAGGTATAGATATGAAGCTACCTTAGATGTAAAATCAAAAAGATAGGTATAGGTAGAGGTACATACAAGACTGGACACTGAAGAGTCCTAGAAATAGGGAGGTATGAAAATACCTTCTTACCAATATTTATTAAATTTTCTTAAAGCTTTTATTTTGATTGCTATTTGACTGGATGAGCAAAAGTTCTTCCATACCCTCTGTTATCTAAAGTTCCAATTATTGTGAAATTAAGCGCATGCTCTGTAAAAAAAAACTCTATAGATAGATAAGTTACGCAATGGTATTTATATGTATATCGCTGAAGCTTTCTATAGGTATAGTTTAATGTAGAAAAGATAAGTAAGAATAAGAATCTTTTATTGAATGAATAAAATTGTCTTATAGGCAGGTAGGTATTAGGTATACCTACCTACCATCCTTCAATAGTATAACGTATACGCTCGACCTATAGGTAGGTATACCTAGGTCTACAATAATTTGAAGATTTGGATAACACTTGCAGATACGTGATACGTCATTCCTACCTACATTTTGTCATCATATTTGAAACAAAGATATGTAGGTAGGTAGTGCACATCAGCATCAAAATTAATCCTTTCCAGACGAGGGGTATTTTTAATAGAAGCTAGTGTATAGGTATAAATATATAAAAAACAACAAAACCACCAGGTTCTGATGGATCTATCAGCTCAATATGCCCCATCTACAAAAACAGGTGATCTTTTATATTTCACAAGATTAATCGAGACATATCTCTGCTAACATAGCATATAAATCACGGCCGTAGCCAGGATCAATCGTATGGGTGAGCTCAAGGTATTTTTGGGTGAGCTGAAATTTGTTAACGAAAATCATAATGCTGTCCTTAAAATATACAATTTTTATTGACACAATATAACATATACCTGATTACAAATACCTATACATAAAATCACAAATATGAGCAAAAAGTATTTGAAAAAGTTTAGGGCCTTCAGTGTTTTTTCACAGATTTACCCAAAATACCTATCATCCATTTCCATAAATTCAATAATGTCTTTTGCAAGAAGATAAAGACTGCACAGGCTTTGATCGGATATTGATGACATGATGACACGTTTTGTAGATGTACTGATCCCTATAATGTATCGATTGCTTCAAAAACCAGCTTTAATATGTCGAAAAAATAAAACATATAAAGTTGTTTTCTAACTGTTATTTTTTTGATTAGCAGAAAAGTTTTCGTTCGTTCAATGGTGCTGAAGCCAATGATTAAAAAAAAAGTCCCAGCTACAAAATTTTGTATAGGTAGACATTTGGTCGATAGGTTCGCTGTGATCGCCTTACCGAGATCCCTTAACAAAAATTAGTATTACATTTGGACGCATAGATGGCCATGAGCTTTTTTTCTTCATGAGAATCTTCAACGAAAGAAGGAGCGGTCTGATATCCCGCAAACCAAAAGCTCGAATAACGAAATCTCGCATTTTTCTTAAAATCCCGAATAAAGAAATCTGGCAATTACGAAATCTCACTTTACACAATCTCGCATTTAGGTACATCTCCAACCTAAAATTCTCGCAAATTGCAACCAAAGTCTCGAAAATTCAAATTTCACAGCAACGAATCGCAATAATGCAATTTGCACATTTACTACTGGATGTATTATCTCTATGTTCTCTCTCTCTCACTCTCTCTCGTTCTTTTGACAGCAATAATATCGAAAGATCAACAGTAGCAATTATAAATAACAGTATTGTCTAAAAGTACTTAGGCACTTGATTTAAATTTACAGAAGGTTATAGGTTAACTCGCAAAATTTAATTGCATTGCAACAAATCTATTTATTTAATCAAAATCTCGCAAATCAAATTCACGCTCGGGGTTTTAAACAGAATTTGTTGCAATGCAATAAAATTTTGCGAGATTTTAGTTGCAGGATTTCGTTATTGCGAGATTATAAAAAGCGGGATTTTGTAATTGGATGATCATGAATTGTAATTGGGAGATTTCGTTATGCGAGATTTCGAATGAGAGGTTTTGATTTGCGAGATTTCGTAGCCAACCCACATTTTACTGTTGGCGCCCATTTAAAATTTAATTTTGAAGCAATATTTTGTTTTTTTTTTTCTTTTATGCTAAAAATTTCCAAAATCTTAAAATGTCCCACAGTTTTTTTGGTGAGCTCAACATTATTTTGGGTGAGCTGAGCTCATCCTAGCGTAGGCCTGGCTACGGCCGTGATATAAATCGAATACAACTTATAACTACATATGAATAAATCTGGTGGCGCGAAAGCTCGTGGGGAGCCAGGGTCTAATGACTAACAACTTTCAAATTTAAAATTTAATAACAAAATGAGAGTTCCCGGTAGCAAACAAAGAGTTCTAGTGTTCCTCATACTTTTTTCAATAGTTCTGGCGAATGGAGTGTTAAAATTAAAAAAAAATGTTTGCTAACTTCACGCAGCAAAGACTTTTTTGAGAAAAAGAGTTCTGAGCATGTTTTTCACCTTAAAATCAAGAGCTCTAAAGTTCCTGCTGGGTTTTAGAAAGAGTTCTACAAAACTGGAAAAGTTAGGGCAATTTAAGGTGCCCATTGACTTAGAACCAAAACATTTCAAAATCCAAAAAAATTACAAAAAAAAGAAGTTCTGATTAGAGTTCCCGATAGCAAACAAAGAGTTCTGAACATTTTGTTGATAACTTTTTTTTCTAAAACTAATTTTTCAAAAGTTATTCGCAAATTTAGGTGCCCATTGACTTCGAACCAAAAAACTTTCAAAATCCAAAAAAAATAAAATGCACGACTGGATCGCACGTACTTGCTCTTATGTTCAAGTTGTGTGGGACTAAGAACTTTAAAAAATATTCAAGTTATTATAGAAAAAGTATAAAAAGCATTTAAATCGTTCTTTTAACTGTATAAACAGTCTGATAAATAACTTAGAGCTCAAAAAAAAGTATGCCATCTGATAACTTGAAAAAATATGAATATATGCAAAAAAAAATTTAAAATCGTTGGAGCCGTTTTCTTAAAAATTAATTTTTTATATATAAAATGTTTGAAACATTTTTCAAAAAAAATGTTGGTATGGCAATTTTGAGTATATATTAATATACATTTAAAACTGAAATTTCAAAACAATTCATCAACCCGTTTTTGAAATATTGAATTTTCAAAAAAAATGTAAAAATGAATCTTTTTTTAAAAATCCAAAATTTATTTTTTCCAAAATTTTCGTATACAGTATTATTTATATTTTAACAAAGCTTTTGCACAAAAAAAATTATTGAAATCCGATGAGCGGTTAATGAGAAAACCGAAAATCAAAAAAACCGTTATATGGCAGGTACCGTTAATAATTGTTTTTGGTATTTTTTTTTCTTACCAAAAAGTACACCATGTCTACAGTAATACACTGATTTTTTTTTTTATCAAAATCGTTGGAGCCGTTTTTGAGATAAATAAGCTTTTCCTTAACGGTTGTATGGCAAGTACCGTTATTTTTTGAGCTAAAAATAAAATTTCAATTTCCCCTCTGGAGAGTTACAAAAAAACCTTAAGTTCAAAATTTGAAGAACATCGCTTCAGTGGTTTAGGCTGTAGGTTAAGGTACGGACAGACAGACAGACAGACAGACAGACAGACAGAATTTTGCCACCCACTTTTTTCATGTTCTCTATCATCGTAATGTCATGTTTGAATGTTATCTCGAAATTTTTTTTTGCACGAATCCAAAACTTGCCCTATAGTACCTACATATATCGCAAGTAAAAACAAAAAGGAGTTCTGTTTAGAGTTCCCGATAGCAACCAAAGAGTACTGAACATTTTCCTAATAACTTTTTTTCTGAAACTAATTTTTCAAATAATTGTTTTAAATTTTTTTTCGTATCCAATTTTTTTACAGATTTTAATAAAAAGAAAGTTGGAAAATAAATAATGATATGATGAGAACCAAAACTCGCCATAAGTGGCACAATTCTGTCTGTCTGTCTGTCTGTTTGTTCGTCTATACAGCCTAAACGGCTCGATCGATTTTCTTCAAACGTGGTACATAGCGGTTTTTGGTGACTATGCCCACACGTTTTCTTCATTTTTTCTTAGAACTAAAAATAACAGTACCTGCCATACAATTATTTTTAGCAATTTTACATAATCGTATTTTTCTCAAAAACGGCTCGACGACTTTTCTTAAAAAAAATTCGGTAAATTATTTTAGTAAAGGCTTCCTTTGGGTGGGAAACCATTTTCCGAAAATGGTTATTAATGGTACCTCCCTAAGAACCATTTTTTTTTATTTTTAATTTTCTTCAAATCGGTACGACCGATTTCAATTATTTTTTTATGCAGAAGCTTCTAAAAAATATAAATAGTTTTGTGTACCAAAATTTTTGAAAAAATATTTTTTGGATTCTTAAAAATGATTCAAATTTTTTTTGAAAAGTCAAATATTTCGAAAACGACTTGAACGATTTTCTTGAAACTCGATATTTAAGATTTTTTTGGTACTCTCTAAAATAGTGTTTGAACAAAATTTACATTTATGAAAAAATAACGGTACCTTCCGTACAAAAGTTAAAAAACCGGATTTAAATGAATTTTTTTACATGCAAATTTCAGATATAATTAAATAATATCGATACCTTCCCGTAAGAATGTATTAAGCGACATTTCAAAAATTTTAAAGGCATTGAAAAAAACCTCTGGTCCAGTTATTTATTTATGTATTTAAAAAAATAAAAGGATTCGGGACGGGAATTTCAACTCAAAATGCTTCGAAAAATCTGTTTACTACAACAAAATACCCAAATAAATAATTGAATAAGAGGTATTTTAAAAATTTAATTTAAAATTTTTAAAATGTCGCTTAATACATTCTTACGGGAAGGTATCGATATTGTATATCAAAAAAATTCGATATCTCAAAAACGGGTTGACAATTTTTTTTCAAATTTAGTTTTTATATACAAATAAATATACATGAATAAATATACATTTATAAATATACTTTAAATTTGCATACCAAAATTTGTTCTTAAACATTTTTTAAGAACAAATATATCCAAAAAATTATTTTTTTTTAAAACCGCTCCAACGATTTTAATTTTGTTTCCCATACAATTATATTCAATAAAGAATTAAGATGGCATTCTTTTCTTCCACCTCAAACTGTCAAAAGAGTTGTTTTAGCCAATTTAAATGTCGTATTTCATGCTTCTCTTCATTTTTCTCTCATAATTTCCATGTTTGTATATACAATTTTCTTAAACCATTAATGTCAAAATATAGTTCGTCTCTGTGAAGCTATTTTAACTGCCGATGTATTAAAAATCCTAAATTGATATGAAGGTCAACGCAAGCTACGTATTGACATTGTAAAAACTTCTGCTGCATCAACGTAAGAATACAGTCAACGCGTTGGTGAACGTGTTCTAATTTCGTTGACAGAGTGATTACACGGCCAACGAAAATAATCATCGTATTGACACTTAAATTTGTGTCAACGAAGTGTAATCGCAGCCGTCAACGCTTCGACAGTATTCTGCGTTGACGATCACACGAGAAGACAGCTTTGGGAGAGAAGTTGACGTTACGTCAGAGAGTCAACGCGTTAACCATTTTCGTTGACCATCTAATCGTAGCTTAATGTAAAGATCCTAGAATGTTATACCTTTAAAATAAGTTGATGTAAGTTTATTTTGCAGGAAACAAAAAAGGTAGTGCCACTGTCAGAAAAAAGGGGGCCCCTAAAAAATGATACGGGGCCCCTGAAATGCTCGCTACGCCACTGAATACGACGTACAAGTCAATTACATAACTTAGATTCTACGTTTTACCTTTGTATATCTATCATAATATCGTATAAAAAGATCCCACCAACTAACGTAATTTGCAATGTTGTCTAGGAAAATTGGACGAACAAATGACAAGAC
Source organism: Dasysyrphus tricinctus (assembly GCA_963921185.1). NCBI lineage: Eukaryota > Metazoa > Arthropoda > Insecta > Diptera > Syrphidae > Dasysyrphus > Dasysyrphus tricinctus. Next base: position 14,580,803 of record OY992531.1, read on the forward strand.
TAGGAAAAAATTCTGACAAAACTGAATTTTAATTGAGAGCTTCGTTTTAATAAATATTTTTAAGGGAGGGGTGAGGAGGTAAAATTCAGTACTCGAAAGATATCGGCCTTTTTTTTCCAGTAGTGCGAAGTATCTATTAAGTTTCGTGAATATAAAATCGTATCCATATCTTAGGTCTGTTTGTTATTTCATAAGCTATACAGGGTGTTTTGCGGGAGATTCATAAAAACGCAGGGCACAGGTTGGAACGAAACAGGAAAAAATTGTGTGGGAGGATCGTTTAGTCTCCTCGACTAAACGATCAATTTTCTAAAAACTTGACCAAACATAGGAAAAGATTTACAAACATTTTAAGTTGTTTGAAATTTGAAGAAAATCACTTCATTGCTCTAGGTCTAGGTCATGATACAGAAAGTGAATTTGTGCAGTAATAATGTACGCATTTTCAAATTTTCGCATCCTCGGTTACAAGGGTATTTGATGATACCCGGGTACTACCCGGGTATTAAAGTACCCGGGTGGGTCTTCGGGTACCCAGGTTTTAAGAGCTCTAGTAGGTATGTCCGCATCGATGAAAATCAATGAAAATGTTTAAGCTGGTATTAACCTTTCTTTGAAGTAGGTACTTTGGTATGTAGTTTTGTTTGTTTTATGAAAGAAGAGCCTACCTAACCCCAAGTTAGGTTCCTACCTTATTCGTAAGCATAACTCCTAAATACTTAATCTTCGAAAGGGGTATAATAATGTAGGTATAGGCAGATATAGCTTTAGAATGGTAGATACCTATAGGTACGGTGAAGTTATCTAATTAATAAATTTGTAAGAAAGTTATGTGGAAGGTGTCTTTTTTTTTGTTTTCCACCATTTTAAGCGCATGCTCTGAACATTTCCAATTTAGATAAATACCTACCCACCTACCTATTCTCCCCAATTTTATTCCTTAAAAATTTGCCTTAACTTCGTTCTATAGTAAGTTCCTAGTTAGTTGGGTGAATAGGGTAGCTTCATACGTACGTACCTACCTTGTTTACTCATAGACACGATATCATAGGTACTACCTACCATACATGTACGTGATTCCATTTATGTACCTATATTATCTTACATAAGTAGGTACCTATCTAACTTTATTAATTATAGCTTGCTTAAAACAATGCTTCCCCAACTTCCTATCTACTTCCTACGATATGGTCGTCTGTTTCCTTCCTTGTTGTCATAATAATTCTATTTATTTAAAATATGTCAGATGTCACCCTATTTAATTAGATAGGTAGACATACGACGATAAGTCCTATTCCTAATTACTTACCTACACAAAAACAAAAATAAACTCAGTAAATGAGTTTCTAAAGAAGAATTGTTTTTAAGAAAACGTACAGAAAAACTATTCTAGACTATGAACAATAAATCCGTAAATTTCTTTAATTTTTGTGGAGTTGATGAATAAAATTCAATTAAAAGGTAATTGTGGCCAATGAATACGTTTCACCCAGGCATGATGGTGCGTTCATCAGTTGATGAGTTAGAGTTCCTCCGTCTTCGTTGAAATATGAAATTACAATGGTGTCTACCTATCTGTTTAAAAAAAAAACAAGAAGAGAATGGAATGCCTTACAAATATACCAAAAACAATCCATTCCACAAATTGGACTAAATCCAAAAACGTATAAGCAAACAAATAACAAACGAAAAGAAAAACGCTTCGGGTTTTCATTTTGGTTCGGGATTTCATCGTGTAAAACCCGAACATTTATCGATTTGGAGAGATTCCACTGTGAATTTGTTTTTGTTTCAGTCCGTTCACATTTTATCTAGTATCTTTTTGTTCTTCTCGTTCTTGTTGTTTCGTTGGATTTCGATTCCGCGCGCTACTTGCGCTCTACTTTGCCGTATTTGGCAATCTCCATTTAAAAATGAGTTCATACATGCATGCATGTATATGTATGGGGAAATAAGCTCTGTTGGTGGTTGTGTACGTTGCGTAGAATATTCGTTTATTTTTATATAATTTCACGTAACGTTTACGTATTGTTATTCCATACAAATCCACACACAACTTGATAAGATACATATAGACTTGATAGTATTGGTTTTAAGTGCGAACACACAAACCTACACTATGAAAGGCCAATAAAGATAATAAGAAAAGAGAAATTAAAAATGTACATTTTTTTCTTCTTGTTCAAGGTAGCAACCAAAACCAGCAAACAACAACCGAAAACAGCGATGAATGTGCCCGTTCGACATTTTTGTTTTATTATTATTATTTTTTTATGTTTATTTTTCTGTTCGTGCATGTTTGTGAAATCTCTGTTTTGCCATTTTTTTAATGGCTTTTGGGCATATTACGTGATACGTTGCCAGATTTCGTTTTATATTTTTGTTTAAATAACGCTGACAGAAAAGATTATTATAGGTGCCTATACGTATGGAGATATTTCTATAGACTTGTTTACGTAACGTATAAAGCTCATTATTATAGGTAGGTATATTTATTAAAGCATAGTGTTGTTAAGTGGTTTTAAGTAGGTAGGTTTTACAGTAGGTACCTACTTATTTATTTGTTATTTATAATTAAGGTGACCATAGGTCCCGATTTCGGCGGGACGGTCCCGCTTTGGAGCTCTGTGTCCCGCTGTCCCCAAAGAACCCAAAATGTCCCGCTTTGAATTCCTTAGTTGAGATTTTTTATTGGGTGAACCTAATAGAAGTCGTCAGAAAGTTCTGGCAATCAAGATAGGAATCTACAGAATTTTCGATGAGTTTTCACTCAAATGTTATTTGGATAGCTGATGCTGATGATATTGCCATTTTTGCTAAATCAGAATTGGAGATGAAAAAAATCTTTTTCAGCAAAAGGAATGAAATTAAATACAGAGAAATTAAAAATTATCTTGTCCGACAGAAAGATTTCCATACAAACAAGATTGATTAGAAGCTGCGGATAGTTTTGAATATCTGGGAGTAAATCTAAGTCGCACAGGCTCTTGGAATGAAGCCATAAATATCTTCAAAACCAAAGGAAGAAAAGCTGTAGCAATATCAAACTGGAAAAACTTATATGGAAAATAGGGATGTATTTGAATCAAGTATTCAGTCGACTGTCGAGATATGGGGACTGGAAGCTGGAAAAAGAATTGAAGTTATTCAAACTACAGTGTTGGAGAAGTTACTTGGTTTTGCTAACAACATGCAAAGCAACGTAGTTCTTATGGAAACTGGGTCTCTTCCATTGGCATACGAAATAGCTAAAAGAGCTTTGAATTTTTGAATGAAACTTTAAAATGTCACCGATAATCGCCTGGTAAAAAGCGTTAATATGAAATTTTTAGAATCCAAACTGGGCAAAAACATTCAAGGATCTCCTAATAAATAATAAATTTTACTGACATACAGCAAAACCTATGAATTGTTTGTGAATCGTAGGTTAACACAAGAAGAGAGTCCTCATGGATGAAAGTTTGAATCCAACTTCCAAGCTGTTCGTTCATAGAGCTACGGCGCAAGTTAGTGGTGCTAGCAGAAAAAATATATCCTACCATACCTTCGTTTTGCACGGTGAATTTCGACTCAAAAAAAAGATTTGCACTATTTGCGACAACATTAATAAAACTTTTAAAATATTGTGTCTTGTTGAAAGAATTTAACGAGTCCCGCTTTGAGATGACAAGATTATGGTCACCTTATTTATAATCTAAAATATGAACTTTGATAGGTTTCTTCCTATACAAATCTAAAAGAAAAATAGTAATAGCCTCAATAGTAATATAGCCCATTTTTCAAGACAAATTAATTAGATAACTCTGAAACCTATGAATAAACCTTCAGATCGCAACCTTAGAACATGAAGGTTTTATATAACATTTTGTCGAAATCAATATTGAATTGTACTAAAAAGGCTATGCCCTTTCGATTGCAGCTAACCGTATATTTCTTTTTCGAATTCAAGTTAAAAGTTCAAGTGAGCTCAACTCCATATTGCGTTTCGCCCAGTCACTCCACTTAATCAAAATGTTTTTCATATTCTATTATTAGGTATCTTTTTCTTATGGTTTCGGAAACAATCCAAGAAAATGCTGGGAACAGGGTTTTATCTTATCTACGCATAGGTAGGTACCTTACCTACCTACTTAGTTTCATCTTAGGTTCACAAGGTTCTTACACCTAACTAGCCAGAATGAATCTCTTGCGTAGGTATACCAAGAAAAACAAATAAAGTTAGTGCCTACTAGGGTTGGTTAAGAAATCTCGCAATACCTATGATCTCTCGCAATATAAAATCTCGCATTCAAAATCTCGCATATTGAAATCTCACATATTGAAATCTCACATATTGAAATCTCGCATATTGATGAAATCTCGCAATTACTAAATCTCGCTTTTCATAATCTTGCAATAACAAAATCCTGCTTTTCATAATCTCGCAATAACGAAATCCCGCAAACTAAAATTTCGCAAATCAAAATCTTGCAAAATTTAATTGCATTCAACAAATACATTTCATGTACATAATTAAAATTCCGCTTTTCTTAATCTACTGATAACAAAATCCTGCTTTTCATAATCTCACAATAACGAGATCCCGCAACCCGAAATCTCGCAAATCAAAATTTCGCAAAAATTTAATTGAATTGCTGCAAATAATTTTCTTTATAAGAAAAATTTCGCAAATCAAAATCTCGCGTGAGATTTTGCAGGATAAACTACCTTTTGAAAAATATGTAAAATACATATCACAAATTGAATATACTTGCGAAGCATTGCTAACCACATTTCTTTGACTCGCTTGAAAATTAAATTTATTTAATTTACCAAAACTAATAAATAAAAATCTTTTTGTTTTTACAGGTAGGTACATATTTTTTTTTAAAGTAATAAAAAAAATAAGTGTTTAGTTACTTCTTTAATTGTTGAAAATAATTGTTAGCAATAAAAGTTGAAAAACTATTTTGCGTTTTCGAGTTTGTAATTTTCATTTTCAGGATTTGTATTTCTCAGTACGAAGCCCAGAACGATGCGTTGCTCTGAAATTTGACTTTGCGAGATTTTTATTTGCGAGATTCAAAATTGCGAGCTTTTATTTGCGAAATTTTGGCTGAAATGGCGAATTTTTTTGGTGTGCAATGTAAATTCGAGATTAATGATAGCGAGATTTTGTAATTGCGAGGCTATGAAAAACAAGATTTTTAATTTACAAGATTTTGTTATTGGAGATTTTTCAAAAAATGCGAGATTTCGCTATTCGATTTGGGATTTCTGGATATTATGCTACCGTAGTAGTAGACAGATAGAAACCTTGGTGCAATCCACGGCAATCCATTACTAGAATTTAGTTTGATGTGAAATATAGGTAGGTACCTATACGTATACATATACCTACCTATATTTTTGAATCGTGACACAAAGTTCTTTCAGTTAGTTAGAATAGAATCTTCTTTTCCTTCATCCAATAAATAATTTATTGTTGAGGTTGAGCAACAAAGTTGTATCGATTTTTTAAAACCTTAACTACTCAATAACTTTTCAATACATTTTAATTTATGTATAAACAGAAAAATTAATGTATGCCTACCTTAGTTAAAACTATTTAAATCAAGGTATCCATATTATCTATAAGGAAATATTCAACCTTAGTTTTCTCGAATGTAATGTGTGTGCACTAGCCACTAGATTATACCAAAAATATTAAATAAAAATAGGATCACAAATTTCAGTTAAGCCAAAAAAGACGTTTGGGAAAATTTGATTTGAGCTCAATATTCATGTTACGATTTGTATGTGAGAAAACATCTGTTTTATTTTGAATTTTAAGCTTAACAATACCAACAACAAGTACACACATTTTTTCATCTTGAACTTTGAATTTTTTGAACAGTCTAGCGTGGCGGTTATATGTAATCCAAGGAACTTATATCTAGGGAGGAGTAAAGGCCAACTTCGGCTAACACGATTACTTTCGAAGTTGTATTCATATTTTTTTTTCCATGCCATGTTTAATCAATAAGGCCCCGCTTGTGGACTGCAAGACTTTGATTTTTTCAGTAGCCTTTACTAAAGTTTTTGACGGATTGACGCCTATACTTCTTTTTTTGATATCACTCACACACAAAATCCGCTGTGGGCTCTCGTATTGGTCTATAAGGAGTATACCTTTATCTTAATACTTCTTCGTAAAATTATTACCTATGTATTAAGAATTTTGGTTAATTTGTAGAGCGTGTGCGTATCATGAATTGCTCCTACGACGACGAACGCGTTGCGACGCTGCACTGGCTTCGAGAAGAGTTTTGAATTGATTTTGATACCTAGTTGCATTAACGTTTTTTTATTTTTAAACCCTCTTCGATCACAACGCAGCATTTCTATTGCGTTTATCTCAAATTTTTCAATGAATCAATAGAATATATAGTTCAGCATACCTACTCGATGGGATGGATAGTTGGGTTTCAGTAGAGAATTACCTAATGATTATATTTCTTGACCGCTCAGTAATTTTCCTGCGTTCTTTGACAGATAGCCTATTGAATAGACCTTTTAAAAAGGAACAATTACGTGCAAGGGTTTTTATTATTGAATATGTTTGTTTGGCCCATAAGCATGCTTAAAACCGAAAATGCTACTAAATTCACCCATGCGTTTCTGAGAGAATGGTCACACTGGCCACTTTTCAGTATTTTTGGTGTAACTTGAAAAATAAGCCGAATTTGACAATTTTACACATTATACTTTTTGTTCAAAATTAAATCTTCTATTGAAATGGATAGTTCAAAAAATTTTACGAATAAATTTAAGCAGGAAAAGTTAACAAAAACCAACCTAAAAAAAATAAAAAATCTAGGATATCTAAATTTTTTAATTGCACGTAATTGTTCCTTTGTACCCCTCATTTTCCGGTCTATTCAATAGGCTAAGAGCAGGAAAATAAAATATAAGCAGGATTCCTCAAATAGAAGTCAACATCAACACAACTCTTTTTTTTCCTCTTATGGTCCTATGTTCGAATTCAAAAAAATTCAGCCCGAGTTTTTAAGGGGAAAAGTGAGGAATTTTTTCGAGGCATCGTGTTCAGAGTCTTCTGAGCACGCTGAGATCGCAGAAATATAAACTGGCTAATTTTGAACTGGAATATCCTCCTCGATGTCATTGCAGATCTTGAAATATTCACCTACAAACTCCAAAAAACAAGTAATTTTAGTACCTACTTATAATGTATGGCTGTTTTTTTTTTTTTTTTTTTTTTTATAATTAACGCGCACTCAAGGGGTTATGACTACCCTTAATATGTTAAACACAGTGCGAGTGTTAGGAAAGTAGGATAGGATTTAAAAGGAGATACCGATGCACATTGGTTTTGAATTTCTGAATATCACAATGGGAAGGAAAAATAGAGTAGGGTAAAGCATTCCACATTCGTGTTGTGCGGCTGAAGAAAGAATCTCTGTACTTGACGGTACGCCCGAAATTGGGCTCAAGGGTAAACTGATGTGCATTCCTAGAAGTACGAGTATTACGGCGGAATTGTTTAAGGGGAGGAATGCAACTGGCTATTTCACTAGAACATTGTTTGTAAAAATAGCGATAAAATAATGACAGACACGAAACATTGCGGCGGTGTTCGAGAGATGCAAATGTTTCCGTTATAGCTCTGTCGCCTATCAATTTTAAAGCTCTATTTTGAATTCTATCCAAGAGACTTAAATGGGATTTAGGAGTACCCGCCCAAATATGGGAGTTGTACTCAAGCTTTGGACGAATGAAGGCTTTATAGATTACAGCCAGATCAGAAGGAGAGAAAAATTTCTTGCATCTTCGAAGATAACCAAGACATTTCGCAGCATTTTTAGCAACGTCGAAAATGTGATCATTCCACAGAAGGTGGTCTGTGATGTACATACCCAGGACTGAAAGCTGTTCGGTTTCCTCGATGCAAGTGCCACTCATGGATAGTGGCATAGGGGGTGGGTTTCGCTTTAACGACAGAAGACAGCATTGAGTTTTCGAAGCATTAAATTCTACACGGTTTTTTGTTCCCCATTGGACAATGCTGTCGAGATCAGAATTTAATGAGCTTATCATACGCTGCCGTTCAAATTCCACATCCGAAGAACAAGGAAGTGAATCTTGAAACGAATATGAAAAGCTGAGGGTACTGTCGTCTGCAAAACAATTTAATGGATTGGAAGTTTCAGACAAAAGATCATTTATGAAAATAAGGAAGAGAGTCGGAGACAGAACGGAGCCCTGGGGCACACCAGCATTTATTTTATGGATATCAGACTTGTAACCATCCAGTACAACTTGTATTGAACGGTCCGAAAGGTAATTTCCAATCAAACGAAGAAGAGATTCGTCGATACCAAATGCACGCATTTTCGATAAGAGAGCTTGGTGCCAAACTCTATCAAACGCTTTTGAAATATCAAGTGCAATAATCTTACTTTCTCCAAAACGATGTAAAGATTTGTTCCACTGTTCGGTGAGATATACCATCAGATCACCAGTAGACCTATTGCTACGAAAGCCATACTGCCGGTCATTAAGAAGCTTTCGTTCTTCAAGATATTTCTTGAGCTGATAATTAATCAGCGTTTCCATGACCTTGCATGGAAAGAAGGGACGTAAGTGCAATTGGACGATAATTGGAGGGAGAAGAAGATACGCCTTTTTTAGGGACAGGCTGGACAAATGCAGTTTTCCATCCGCTCGGAAAGAGACCTGTAGAGTAGGATAGATGGAAAAGCTTACGCCGAGGTTTTGCCAGCGTTGAAGAACACCTCTTCAGAACAATGGGAGGGATACTATCCGGACCAGCGGATTTATGTATATCAAGATCTTTCAGGACTCTTGCAACTGCACGAGTGCGAAAAAAGATTCGTCCCATGAAAACGTTAGTGCTCTCAAGTACAGGAGGAGTCATGACACTCTCTGCCAGCGTCGAATTAACAGCAAACTGTGCTGCAAGCAAATTGGCTTTTTCAGGTGAGCTTACATAGGGAGTGTCATTAAAGACGAGCGTTGGAACCGCGGATGATGTAGTGTTACGAATGTTTTTTGCAAATGACCAAAAATTTTTACTACCTTTGGGACATTGTAGTACTTTTTGCCGTAATTTTTGGTCATGCAAAAATTTGGTTCTTTGGATATGGCCATTGCAGGTCTTTCTAGCTTGTTTGAACTTATTCCGGTTTTCCTCAGTGGGGTTGGCCTTATAACAACGGAAACTTACTTCTCTGACCTTGATAACCTCTTTACAGCTCAAATCAAACCATGAGTTTTCTTTCGGTTTGATAGATTTTATCCTATTCGGAATAAAATTTCTCATCCCGTAAAGAATTAAATTTGTAATCATATCTGCGCTGGAGTCTACGTCACTATCGAGGAAGCATAGTGACCAGTTAAAGTTCCTGAAGAAATTGTTAAGACCGTCCCAGTTGGCTTTCTCGTATTGCCAAACGGTTCTCTTAGGGGTTTTCTCTTTAACTGAGGTTTTTTGGCACGAGAAATTTGCAGATATGACACAATGGTCTGATGTGCCTAGAGGCGATAATACACTGATAGTGTATTTATCAGGGTCAGAGGTAAGGAACAAGTCTAGGGTGTTGGCGGATTGACCTGCAACGTCAGGGATCCGAGTTGGCTCGTCAACAAGCTGAGTTAGGTGGTTTAACTCAGCAAAGATCTCGACATACCTTCCTTCGGGTGTTGTCTGGCCAGAATAGCGAAGCCAACTAGAATTGTGTACATTGAAATCGCCCGCAATGACGATTTCAGTGTGAGGATAATGGGAAACAATTCTTTGGATGGAGTCGGACAGATCATCAAATTCGTTAGAAGTTGAGTTTCTGTCCAGGTTTGGACTTCGATAAATAAAGCATGTGTGAATAATGTGCTTGTTCACCGTGAATTTTAACCACAAGAAGTTAAAGTTTGTGTTAGTACACGCACCATATTGTGGTTGAAGTTGGTAAGCAACATCATTTCTTACATATACTGCAAGGCCGTGGTGAGAAAAGAATAAAGGCACTAAGTTATACCCATGTAGATTAAATTCCGAATAATCAGTATTATCACCTACCTGGGTTTCACTCAGAGCCAATACAGCTGGTCTGTTTATTACAGAATGGACATACGCAGCACAAAAGTTCTTTCTTAACCCACGAATGTTTGAATAATCCACTCTAAAATTACTTAGCATTATAAAATTCAAAAAACTTACCTTAAAAGCAATACAGACAATTTTCTATATTAATTTACAGATCTAAGTTCCGATTGAGTTTTGCTTGCACGAATATTTTTCGTTAAGCGAAATAAATTCTTTAATTCTTCTCACCTTTGTTTTATTTATTTCATCTCTTAGGAACAATACCTACTAAGAACTTGCATACAGTTTAACAATTACTGCGGCTAAACAGAATTGAGACGGAGCTGCAACTGGAGCTGCTGCTGGAATAGCTGTTAAAATAATGAATAGGTAGGTACAAACAAATTCAATGATACGAACACAACACGATACACGAAGACGCAGCTGCAGAAGGATGGACAAGTTGGCCAACTTATATATTTTGAACAACTTTTCCAGCTGTAGATCCAGTTCCAGTTGAAGCACTCTATTCGGTACAAGTAATTATTCGTAGACTATGTAGTTCGGTCGCACGAACTGTCTCCAAACCTGGCATTTTGGCGGTGTCGTAAGGTTTCTTCTGATTTGTCGCTAGTCGCACGGTCCAATGTATGACAAGGACATATTCACGGTAGAACCTGTTGTATAAAACTGAAGTCCACAGACTGTCCTTATGAGTTTTAACGTGTTACGTTAATGGCCCACTAAATAGCCACGCCCTCGAAAATCGTTAAAAATTAAAATCCTTTTGATTTTGGTGAGTTCAAATTTTTGTTAGTGGCACCAAATAATGGTTACCTACTCGAGATATCCCGTAAACAAATAAAATCAACTCGACATTGTGCTCGAACCATGTTCGAGCGTCTCCAGAACCTTTGACATAAACATTTTTGACATCTCTTTCCAATGAAAAGTTATTGCAGAAAAACTGTCGAGTTTTTTTAATAAAAAATGTTTTTTAGAGTTTATCTCGCTTTTTAATCTGAACGAAGAAATTACTACATAGTTTTTTGAAGAGCACCTGGTTTCCTACAGTTTTGTATATTTAGATTTAATATGAAACACACAAATTTTTTAATATAGTGTAACAAGGGAAATAATTCCTTAAAAACATTACAAAATAAAAACGGCTTCTTGTAGGGCGACACAATTCAAGATGAGTCAATCTCCTATCATTTAGTGAGGAGGGGGGCATATTTGACAAATAAAAAAAAACACTTAGGTACAATGCAAAGAAAACAATGCGAAAAACTTACAACAACTTACAACTCGTTTGAAATCCAAAAGTCGTTTCTTTTATTACATTTTCCAATCGAGTTTAGCGAGAAATATACGATAAAATCGTTGAATTGTAGGTACCGACCTGGTTTGTATACAGGTCGGTCGGTTGTATCATAGACTTACTAATATCATAGACCAACTAATATTATTAGTAAGTCTATGGTTGTATGCTTACGATAATGTCGATTGTTGGTACAACCGTTGTTGGTTACTTGGATTTCGGTTTTCTTTAAGTCTTGGGAATCGAGTTTCAATCCGAGTTGCCTAAGTCAACTAGATTTCTGGATCAGTTACAACTCTGTTAATATTTCAGATTTTTGATAAGGTTTTTTTTAATATACTGACGTCGCATCCATCCTTCAATGGGATTTGACAGTTCATGGCTTGAAAGATGGAGGGTAAACTATGCATTTTGATGGTAAAGTGTATTGCGATTCAAATGTCACCCAATTGTCCTAAAATTATGTATATTGATGATGATTACGGAACTTGCAATACTGGGTTCGTTCACAGTAGATACTGCGCTCTCTATTCTCTCTACTCATTTGCCGTGAAAAGGAAAGTAAACTCTGCATTGTGATTTTCACTTTGTTGTCAAACTTTGTGGTTTAGTTTTCAAAATATTTTGTTCGGTTTCCATCAAACAATGTTGTCAAAAATGCTGATCCGTGCAAACTCTCCTCATGAGTTAAATAATACCTTTACGCACATCCCTAAATTCCTGCCTTAAAGCCATAAGGACGACAACTACAGCTCAACGGCACAGATTAAGCTGTCAAAAAACTCGACAACTTTATCTTACAAAGGCATGTGTCAAATTGCCGTTAATGCAGCTGTCAACGAAATTTCAAAAGTGCTTGAAGCGTAGGTGAAATAACTGCAAATATTTACATATGTAGGTATACCTACCAATCGACCAACACTCATTTATCATTTCCTCTACCTCCTATTAGGCCCTATATACATACATACATATGTTATACCTACCTACCTATTTTATCGGCATTCCTTTGAATGAATTTATGCAAAATCATTCACTGTCCAACCACAATTCCGATTGTGATATGTGTACGACAGCATTTGCATTGTTGTTTTCGACGTTGAAAAACCTACGGCCATTTTGTTGGCCATCGACAGCGACGACGACGGCAAAACACGACGACCAACCGTACAACAAAATTTTGATTCCCAACCAACGTCAAAGCGAAATGCCGCCGCTAGCGAGGATTCCACAAAAGGCAATGCCAGCCACAAAAAGGTAGAAAACACCACTACTACGATAAAATCCAACAACAACATCAAAACACAACGCAAAAACCACACGAAGAAGAAAAAAAGGAACAATGAAAAATTATACACGAACGGAGGGTTCACATGAGGTTAGAGTTCCTCCCGGTCCCGGGCCATCATCCTTCAACCATGTTCCGCGTGCTGGCATGGGCATCGTCAGAGTCAGAAACAGAATCTCGTTCGCCTGCATGTGGGAGAGCAAGTCGACGTCATTATGAAGTTGCTGTTCGTTTCCCTTTCTCGCCTTCGCTTCGTGTTCATTTTCTTCTGCCAAAACAGGAGAGCAAAGTGAAGAACGAAACCTGGAATATAACTATACAGCCGCCACAGAGGCCGACAGGAATAGCTTTTCAAAAGGGCGAGCATGGAACGCACAAGCACGCCACCACGTTAGCCTAGCCTAGATGCTGAGTTCTGTATAAAGGATAGCAATCAACTACATTCTTAGCACTTTGTTCTACTGCTCTGTGCGCAATTTATTTGATAAGCTAAGCAGATACTCGAAGTTTTCCGTTTCCCTTTAGCCCCTTCCATTCCTTATCGACAACCCATCGAAATTGCTTAGCCAAAGGCTTTTTCAAACATCCTTTTTGATAAGAGAGGAAAAGAATACAATAGGAACAATGTCCCGTTGCTTTGAAAGTTTATCATGATTGTACCTTTTTAGAGCACCCGAGATGGCAGTTGTAGTCCCTTGCAAAGAACTTCTTTTTTTTGTCAAACGGAATTAAAAGCACACAACTCAAAGCTCGATCCTGGATGAAGGACCCAGAAACAGAAAGAAGTTGATATGTAATAGATGTTATAGTATTTGTTCAATGAATCAGTCTCAGGGGGTGGAACCCATAAGGGTTGATAATTTTTTTCACCCCATCTAATGCGACAATCTGGATAAATCGAAATGAAGTTCGATTAGGATTAAAGCAACTACCTATGTAGATATGTATGAATGACAGTGTAAGGGAGAGAGAGATGAAATGAAGTGTGTAAAGTAAATTTTTGCAATTGGTAGGATGTGAAATTGATATACGCGCGGATAAGGGTATACTGAAGAATTTCCGCCCTGCCAGGGATTGGCAATCAATTACACAAAGCTGTTAAGGGTTTAACGCCGGGTAATAATATGTGTCCTTGCAAACTAAATGTGTTTTGACATGAATCACATATACACACATAATGTGTAGGTCGTAGGTACTTTGGGGATTGGAGGTGTCGTAATGTGCTGGATGTGTGTCGTGCTGATGTAATGTCGTGCTGATGTAATGTCGTTCTGATGTCTAATGAGCTTTCATTAGTTTCATGAATTCATTTCAAATTCAACAATAAGTAGGTACCAGAAATCTACTCACCTTGGTGAACTTAAATATATTACACTGCTGACATTCTCAATTTATAAAAACCAATTTCAAAAATAAAAATAAATTTGGTTCTTTGACAGCTCCAGGGGAGGATAACCAGGGCCTAGCCTAGTCGGCAGTAATAGAGGGGACCTACAATTTTTTTGTCAAATCCGAACGGCATGGCAAGAGTTATAGAAGATTTGTCAATGTTAAGTAGGGAGGTAGGTACCCCTGACAAAAAAAAACCTACGATTCGATCCCAGACCTCTAGCGCCATTTTGTAAGTGTCAATAGAGTTCCGGCCTTATTTTGAATTAAAGTGTCTTTATACCTAATGTTATTTGTTTTCAGTAAAAATATCACAAAATGAATGTTGCTCTCTGAGCAAACAAAATTTTTGTTTGCAGTAAAGTCCCTGTATTCGGCCACCAGTTTTCATTATATGAAAAGAAGAGGTACGAATACTAGAAACTTGTCTCCTTACCTCGGGCTTTTTAAAACAAAAGTATTTAAAGTTCGTCTTTGGCCAATGTGATTCAATTAACCATATTGTTCCTGTGTTCCAAAAAGAAGATTTTCTATTGCATCAAAGAACTTCGAGAAAATTATGCGTCGGGAACATTGATTGGGCTGCTACTCGTGGACTACAAAAAAGCTCAAAAATAAAGCTAGAGATATACTTTTATAGAGCTGAAAGAATAAAGCCAAAAAGTACGAAACCGATACTGTCTTACGGAAACTTCTAGGAAAATCTGTCTGGTATTTCTAATTCTGAGGCAAGTGACAGTGATAGCGACTTCAAAATTTCTTTTGTTAAAAAGGAAAGACTTTAACCAATTTAAAAATCAAATGCGACTTAAACCATCCAAGTTAAGGGATTCCCTGTGATCGAACAGGGAACAAGAGTATCGGACAGAAATGCTGCTCTAATCACAAGTTATTTAAAAGACGTTGGCATGAAATCATAAGAAGGCAAATCGTTAATCGTATGTCCATAGATCGTTCGAAAATTAGGGACTTGACCCAATGTAAGCAGACTTGTAAGTCTTTATTTAGCCGAACTTAAAGATCGTACCAAAACTTTGCCAAAGGAAGGTGAACGATTATTATCATAAAATCTCCATCGAAGAACATATTTCTCTTGTTCTAGAACCTGGATTATAAAACGTTGCATATCTTTCTCCCAGCAATGGAAATTATCTTGTTGCCGTGGGATACAACGGAACATTTGCAAATACTGGCTCAAAGAGTGATGTTATTAGATTGAAAGAAGAAAGATTACAAAAACTTTTATTATGGAACATTAGTTTACTACATTAGGTCTGATCCTTTACTTGAATTTCTGTGATTTTTAGTCCAAACTTCTTAGAAATAATTTGTTTGTATATGAACTTTTTCCATGGGGCTAAAATGCGCAGAAATGCACAGAAATTCAAAGTAAAGGAACAGCCCTATTGTTTATAGCTGCCAGCTGATGCTCCTTCGACATCTTGTAAAGTTTGGATGGTCACACAACAGGTCTATATGGCTTCTCTAGGCCGTTTTGCAAACAAATGGAATATGTTGTACAAAAACGATGCTTGAAAACTTTATTCTAATACCAGAAAACCTAACCCTAAGCTGTGATACCTCCATAATACATATATGCCAAGCCGTAGACACAGGAAACTGCTCAGTAGGCATATGTTTGCTGTCGAGGAATCTCAGAAAACTATCACGTGCTCCTTAGCTGACTTCTGCAAACAGGATTATAAGACTTTTTATATAGGAACTAAAAACCCATTAAAGAATTTGGTGATTTCGGCTAATTTTATTGGTCGGGCTCACGGGCTTGTGCTATGTCGGGTTTCTATCAGGAATCATGCATCTTGCAAAGATGGTGCGCACAACTTGTGGAAAATGATTTTGTCTCAATATCTGGATTAAAAAAATTAAAAAAAATTATTGATTCTGTTATACAACACACTTAGCTATGATGGTAGAATCAAGAAAACCGATTCGTGATCTGGCACTCAGACGCGATTGATGAAAGCACGATCAGATAAACACTCGAGTATTTTTAGTTCCTTAAATAAATTTTAAAATCGATGAATATGTGGACTTAGTCAACTTTACATTTTGAAAAGCGAGGAAACTGGGTTTAGTCTGATACTGATTCCGAAAACTGGAAACGTATTTACCGAAAAAGTTATTGTTTAAAAAGGTTTATTAGTGGGGCGGCAATAAGTGCCCATATAAAGCTTCATTGTGCACTTTGTGATAAAGCAAATAATTTTAATCAATGTTGGAACACTATAACAAAATTATTATAAGATATTGGGCCACTTCTTATCTCCGCCCATTTAGGTGGGCGGGTCAATTTTGTTTTGAAAATGACTTGAAATGGAAAACATTATTAAATAAAATGCACGACTGGGTCGCACGTACTTGCACTTATGTTCAAGTTGTGTGGGGCTTAAGAACTTTAAAAAATATTCAAGTAATTATAGAAAAAGTATAAAAAGCACTTAAATCGTTCTTTTACTTGTATAAACAGCCTGATAAATAACTTAGAGCTCAAAAAAAAGTATGCCATTTGATAACATGAAAAAATATGAATAAATGCAAACAAAAATTAAAAATCGTTGGAGCCGTTTTCTTAAAAATTAATTTTTTATATTTAAAATTTTTGTAACATTTTTCAAAAAAAAATTTCGTATGCCAATTTTGAGTATATATTAATATACATTTAAAACTGAAATTTAAAAATAATTCATAAACCCGTTTTTGAAATATTGAATTTTGAAAAAAAAAATTTGAATCTTTTTTTAAAAATCCAAAATTTATTTTTTTAAAAATTTTGGTATGCCATATTATTTATATTCTAACAAAGCTTTTGTGCAAAAAATTTCATCGAAATCGGATGAGCGGTTAATGAGGAAAACAAAAATCAAAAAAACCGTTATATGACTGTTACCGTTAATAAATGTTTTTGGTGATTTTTTTTCTTATTGGAATTTACATCATATCTACAGTAATACACTGATTTTTTATATATAAATAAGCTTTTCATTAACGGTTGTATGGCAAGTACCGTTATTTTTTGAGCTAAAAAAAAATTTTCAATTTCCCCACTGGAGAGTTACAAGAAAACCTTAAGTTCAAAATTTGAAGAAAATCGCTTCAGTGGCTTAGGCTGTAGGTTGAGGTACGGACAGACAGACAGACAGACAGACAGAATTTTGCCACCCACTTTTTTCGTGTTCTCTATCATCGTAATGTCATGTTTGATTGTTATCTCGAATTTTTTTTTTGCACGAATCCAAAACTTGCCCTATAGTACCTACATATATCGCAAGTAAAAATAATGGTAACATCAAAATATTTTTCTATTCCTTTTTTTAAGCCAAAATGCCATTTTCTTATTAAGTTATTTTAGTAAATAGACTAAGAGCCCACAGCAGATTTTGGGTTTGATCCTATACTTCTTTTTTTGCTATCGATCACACCCAAAATCTGCTTTGGGCTCTCGGTCTAAAATAGTTTTCGAAAAAAAAAAAATTTAGATTAATTTTGAAAAAAAAAGTTGAAAGAAATGTAATGTGATTCTTTTTAGCTTAACGAAATTATACATATGTATAAGTATTGACATCGAACCCAGAATCGGAAATTCGTACATCAATAAATCTCCTCAAAAACAACAAGGCAGCTGGACTGGACGGAGTACCAGCTGAATTCCTGAAAGCCGATCCCGTAGCAGCGGCTAGCATTTTACATCCGCTGATACAAAACATTTGGGAAAACGAAAGCTATCCCAGGGACTGGAAGGATGGTGTGATTGTTAAGTTGCCAAAGAAAGGTGACTTAAAGAATTGCAACAATTGGCGTGGTATCACCGTTTTGTCCGTTTTCCCAAAACTAATGGCAACAATCATACTCGAGCGAATAAAGGATAGAATCGAGTCTACACTCAAGAGGCATCAAGCTGGCTTCCGCAGTGGTCGATCGGTGCGTCGACCATATCAACACCCTGCGTATCGTCCTCGAGCAGTCGATGGAATATCAATCACCGCTTTACCTCATGTTCGTGGATTTTGAAAAGGCCTTTGATCGAGTTAACCGAGAATGTATATGGAGATCGTTGCTTGGTAGAGGAATTCCACCAAAAATTGTTGCCATTATTAAAGAGTCCTACAACAACGCGAGGTGTTTTGTTTTGCACAATGGGCAGCTATCCGACTCCTTCGTAGTGCAACAGGGTGTGAGACAAGGGGATGTTCTATCGCCAATTCTCTTCCTGCTGGCGATGGATGACGTATTGACGGCCAGTGTTGGTACAGCTGAGTGACAGGGCATTCAATGGAGACCGTTCGAAAGGCTCAGTCATTTAGACTATGCCGATGACATATGTCTACTGGCAAATAACATCAGTGGGCTGAACGGGATGTGCCAAACACTGCAAGTGAAGGGAGAGTCGAGTGGTCTAAGAATTAACAGCAACAAGACAAAAATAATGCTCACAGGCCGCTCCACACAGCAGCGTATTATTTTACAGGAGACGCCAGTTGAAGTAGTGGAACGATTTAACTACCTTGGCAGTATTGTTTCTGAAAACGGTGGTGCGGATCTGGACGTTAAAAGTAGAATAAATAAAGCTCGTGCTGCCTTCGGTACTCTGTCCCAAATTTGGAAATCCAGTCAAATCTCCTTACGCACTAAGTTGAGATTCTTCGAATCCAATGTCAAATCCGTGCTGTTATATGCTTGTGAAACCTGGAAAGTCACGTCTACCATTTCGAAGAAATTGCAGGCTTTTGTGAATCGCTGTCTTCGCCACATCCTAAAGATTCGCTGGCCATAAATAATATCAAATGAGGAATTGTGGCGCAGGACAAGTCAAGAGCGGCTGGACGTCGACATAAGAAAGCGTAAATGGCGTTGGATTGGTCACACACTGAGGAAACCAAACGATGAAATTGCAAAGCAGTCATTTGAATGGAATCCTCAGGGTGCACGGCGGGTTGGAAGACCAAGAACAACATGGAAATCAACTGTCTTAGCGGAAGCAGAATCCCAGAGAAAGACGTGGCCACAGCTTAAGTACCTTGCAGCAGACCGTGAAGGATGGAGACGTTTTGTTGACGCCCTATGCCCCAGCCAGGGTTACAGGACACGATGATGATGATAAATATTAAATTTATATTTTTAGTGCTCCTATCAATTCTGGGTTGAATTTCAAAAACCAATTGGTTGTAAGTCTCTTAGTTTTTGAGAAAATTGAAAATTACAAAAACCATCTTTTTTGGAGTATTTGTTGAATTCAAACCGTAATTTTCGATTAAAAACATCCTGAATTTGTACTTATGTACATATAAACAAAAACAACAATATAGATCAGCAACAGTTGAATCCCCTTCCTCCGCCGCGGGGTCTCAAAATTCAATTAAGCCTAATGTTCCAGAACAAAAATTACTTCTTTCTAAACCCTTTAAAAGATCCACAATACCCATTTTGAATATAAAAAATAAAAAAAAAAATTCCGACACCCCTAGTGTTCATATTTAAAAAAATGAGTAAGAAACTTAATATGACAATAATTCTTTTAATTTAATGACAGCATTTCTCCAAGTCTACTTTGTTATTATATGTTTTATATTTAAGGCTTGATTCACACTACTGCGCTAATATCGATAAATTCTCAAAACGTTCTCGCTCCGATACTTAACCCTAGTATTCACATTGCGGCTCCGATACCGATATCGATATAGCTCTCATATTGGTTTGTATTCTTTTTTTCATATTATTTTCAAATTAATTTTTTTTTTGTCATCGATTTGTCACATCAAAATAAATAGAAAATTGAAAAATGAGCTCTCACTTCGATAAAATATTCTTTCAAACAAATCGAAATCGGAGCGAGAGCGTATCGGTTTTGGAGCGATAACGATTGTGTGAATATAAACATTGTTTCTCGTTTAAGAATATTTTAATGTAGTGAGCACGTACTGAGACTGTATCAGTATTAGAACTATAGTGTGAATCAAGCTTAAAGGTATGTATTTTCAAGTGAGCTTAGGTTATTTTAATTATACTTTTATAATTTAAGAACAACATATGAGTTAAATACCTTTAATTGAAGACCATAAATATGAAAATATGTATATTCAATGTTACGAGGGACCTTTTCTTTCTTTTTTTTGCATTGTTTTGAGAAACCTCTTAAAAATAGTAGACAAATAATTTGTATCTATTTCTTTTTCCATGCCGTTTCATTAGTAAGATGGTGAGATAATGCATTTATGCTATGAAAAATACTTAAAAAATTGAAAAACCAAACTTTTTTTTACAAAAGACAAAATAGGTACCTCTATTTATTTCATTGAATGCTTATAAATTAAAGAATAAAAACAAAAACTTCATTAATTCTACTCGAATAAGTTTAAAATAAACATAAATAACAATTTTTAACAAAACAAACAAAAATTCAATTTTAGAATAATAAAAACATTGTAATGTAGAGTTAATAACACAGTTTGCCCCTGATGGAGCAAAATAACCCCAAAATAAAAAAAAACAGCATGGTCAGATTAAAAAAAATTCAATAATTATTATTTATTAATTAAACAAACAAATGCTATGTGTACAGTATTAACAAAACAATATAATAAATAGAAAATCAGTAGTTCCTTAATTAAAGTTCACACAACTGTTTTTACACACACTCCTAATTATTTGGGTGATTTTGTGAAAGAAAACAATCTTAACAGAATTAGAACCTCATTTAGCCGCATCGATGGAAATATCCCGAATCTGAGTAACTTCCCTATACTCACCTTTCAAGATCTACGCAGGATATCAATAGGGAATTATCAAATTAGCCAGGCTCTCTCTTATTGTGGGAACATTTAAAGGTAAACGGAACCTATACCATCGAGGTCTGCGAAGACCGGATGCGAGTTTCTTCTTCTGCACATCAAAGTTTTATTGGCAACAGTAACTTTTTATTACGAGGGCGAATCAAATCGACTGTCTCGTTTTAATGAGGACTGTCGGTTGTTGCGCTCATGTGTAATGAGCATTTTATAGTATTTGGGCTATGCACGACATCAGGAAACAATAAGCATACCACCAGCCCTGTTTTTGGATGGTATTTTGATTGACACTTTTAACGAAGACTATTTTTTTTTTCAATTTATTAACATTAATATATTTTAAATATCATATAATTTGGTAAAAAAAAGATACATATTTAAAATGAAATATTACTTTTGTTTTTTTAACATATTTTTTAATTGAATTTTACATTTTAAAAGAAAAGTGTTAAATGGACGGTATTTGCCCAGTGTATGATAACTTAATTATATATCAGACATTACAGTGATGTAAAAAAAATACAGGTCATGAGTCATCACTGATTTGTTCGAGATATTGACTTTCGAAAGTAACTGAAAAAATATTTTTTTAAATAGTTTTTGGCTCGTTTATTCAAAATATATCAGGTGTAGAAAAAATGTTTAACAAAATTTGAAAGATATTTTTATGATCTTTTATTTGATATCAAAATATTAATCTTACGTGCCATACTTTATAGACTGAGAGCCCACAGCAGATTTTGGGTGTGAACGATAGGACGATAGCAAAAAAAGAAGTATAGGCGTCAAAAGCTTCATTAAAGGCTATTCAAAAAATCAAAGTCTTGCAGTCCACAACTGGGGCCTTTGCGAGTAACAGTGCATCGAAAAAAAAAATATGAATGCAACTTCGAGGATAATCGAAGCCGAAATTTGTTTTCACTCCACCCTAGATAAGCTCCTCGGATCACATATCACGGAATCTGAGACCATTTGAGTGTATAGTTGGCTCTACCAGAGCGTTTAAAAAATTCAAAATTCAAAGTGAAAAACGGTTTTTTTAAACAGTCTGGCAGGTCGAATTTAACACTCAAATGATCTCAGATTCCGTGATATGGGATCCGCGGAGCTTATCTAGGGCGGGGTGAAAACCAATTTCGGCTAACACGATTATCCTCGAAGTTGCATTCATATTTTTGATTCGATGCACTGTTACCCGCAAAGGCCCCAGTTGTGGACTGCAAGACATTGATTTTTTTAATAGCCTTTAATGAAGCTTTCGACGCCTATACTTCTTTTTTTGCTATCGTTCGCACCCAAAATCTGCTGTGGGCTCTTAGTCTATTAGGATTTATAAGTAATTGTTTGCAAAAAAGCCAGATTTTTTTAATTTGCAAAGGTCAACTTCAAGCTCAATTATCTAAAAATCTCCGGAGCCGAATTCGAAAATATTTGGCAGATAGATTGGGCTAAACGTTAGCTTTCATTTGGTACTAGTCACGTTGGTGTACGCTCTGGAAAATGGATCATCTCCTTTAAAAAAATTTATTTTGTAATTTTTTTGACTAGTAGGTACCGGTATTGCCGCTGAAAAAAAAATCAAAAAGGGTCTTTTAAAAAATTGCCAAAAAAGAGAGAATACAAAAAATTTTATTAGTATTAAGGAAGATTTAATAAACATTTATTTAAAAACTAAAGCAAAATTTACTGCAATAATAACAAATATAATTTATTTAACTAAAATTACAACAAAAATGTAGATTGGTAACTATTTTTACCTTCTAAATAAATTCGAAAATTAATTTTATTTTATCACTTTCTTCTGTCATTTTGCAGAATTTAGTACGAAACTTGGTGAAGTTCAACTATTTTTATGTAAAAACCCACATACATTTTTAAAAAGGGGCCAATTGGTTGAATTTTAAAAAAGTGGGGGCGACGGGTCTCGAAAGATAAAAAGGGGCCATTTGGCCACTAGAGGGGCCAAACGGCAACGCTGGTAGGTACCTATTTCACTTCAGCATTTTACGAACGATTTTTTTTTTATAAACTTACTTATCCGGTTCCCGATCCATGAAGGGTCTCTGCCTGAGATACTGCTGACTTTCATCGGTTGCGGTCCCTCGCACGCTCCCTCCAGTCGTCGAGCGCTCCTGTAGCGGAGGTTCAGTCTTCCTCGTCGTCTCGAACCTTTGGCTTGGGATTCGAAGATTTTCTTGGCTGGAGCGTTGTTGTCCATTAACTCGATGTGGCCAAGAGTGTAGTCGACGTGTTTTGGCTCTTTGGACTACATCCAGATCTTGGTACAGCTCGTACAATTCACGATTGAATCTTCTCCTGAAATCGACCACTTCGCAAATAGGACTAAATAATATCCACCGAAGAATTTTTCTCTCGAAAGTTCCCAGTATCAATTCCCTCTTTTACTTATCGTCAAGCACTCGGCGCTGCCGTAGAGTAGAACTGGTAAAATTAGCGTTTTGTATAGCGTGCACTTTGTTTTTCGAGAAAGGAGTTTTGAACCCATTTGTTTGGCCAAACCGTCGCCTTTCCACTAAGGTGTCGTTCGTGGAACTGATGTTTGTTAAGAGGTAGGTGAACTCCTTGACTACCTCGAAATTACTGCTACCAACAGTGACGTTTTGTCCTAGGTGATAGACAGATGAGGCTTTGTTTGTTTAAAGCATATACTTTGTTTTGTCCTCATTCACTTCAAGACCAACACGTTTCGCCTATTCATCAATAGCTGTGAATGCTTCAAGTACAGCTCTCTTGGAGCAACCGATGATGTTGATGTCATCCGCATTGCCAAGCAGTTGAGAAGACCTATTGAAGATAGTGACTTTCATGTTAACACCACTCTTGTTCACTATCTGCTCCGGGACATGATGGCGCATCGCCTTGCCTGAACACTGTATACGTCTGGAATAACTTGGGTTAGCTGTTACCCATCTGCACGTTGCACCACGTATTTTGTAATATCATGCGGCATAGCTGGATCAGTTTTTTTGGGATCCTGGAGTTCCAACATCGCCAAAAGAAGCTCTTGGCGGCTTATGCTATCATATGCAGCTTTGAAGTCGATTAATAGATGGTGGGTCTCGACTTAAAATTCGTTGTTATTTTCCAAGATTTGCCTCAATTTAAGACTTGGTTTATCGTTGATCTGTCTGGCCTGAAGCCACACTGGTATGTGCCGATCATAGTGTTGCAGAAAGGTATCTATTAGAAGCTCACATAGTTCGCTGGGTAGGATCTTGTGGGCAACATTAAGTAGGGATATGTCTCTGTAGTTCTTGGTTCTTGCAGGACATAGGATCGCCTTTTTTGTAGATTGGGCATATGGAGCAGTCGTCAGACATACTTTCCTCCTCCAACACTTGTTTGATCAGTTCGTGCATGCACCCTACCAGGATATATCCTCCATACTTGAAGTGTTCCGCAAGTAGGCTATCCGAGCCGGCGGATTTTTTGTTTTGCAGGTAGGTATATACTATGTAGGGAGAAATCTAGTTAGATAAATTAAAGTTCCCTTTTTTCAACATGAAAATGTCCTTTAAGCTTATTTTTTTCTCGCAAACGTCCACGAAAAGGGTTTTCGCTCACTATCTGCTAGGTATCACGGAGATGAGTTCATCTCGATACCTACGTATGGACCTAATGTAGGTAGGTACATGTAACATGTTGGTTACTGTACCTAGGTATTCCATAATCTATATCATAACACTCCCTTACCCACATAGGTTCCAACCAACTTCGTTTAAACTTCGAAGTTATATGTATCTAAGGGTTCAGAAGAGGTAAACTTATGCTGGCTCTTGCCATTCTAAAAAGACAACAGAGAGAAAACTTTATTATTGTTTCATAAGTGAAGTTTTAGTGTGGCATTACTTTTTTTTTCAAATGCCATCGTAAACCACACTGGCAGAAATTGTTCATCGTATCCATGTGCTTAATCTTAACAAGCAGTCACCGTTGCCATTGTCGTTGGCGTTGCCACTGCTGTCGCTTTGAAAACTTGACACATTAATTAATTCCTAGTTGCTAGTTCCCTCTCTCGCTCTTCATGTGACGACAAACAGCAAACACCCACCTCATCTTTCTCCAACTAAAGGCAAACCAAAGCAAACCACCCGCTTAATACAAAAAACTTACTTCAATAATCCAACAACAAAAACTACTAGGTATACCTACATACATTCGTTCAGCCAACTTTCAGCTTTATTATTCGAACGCAACGAAGCGCTTTCGCAATCCAAATCCAAAACAAAAAAGGCAACGAAATAATGAAACGAAAAAAAAAAAAAAAAAAAAAAAAACAGAAAGTAAACGTTGCGAACAAAAACAATTTCACCCAGAAAAACTTTTTTGCCAACAGTAAAAAGTTTGCCATCATCGTCTCGTCGACCGTTGCCTTGGTCCTCAGGGGGTAATGGGTGGCAGCGGGTGGGCTATACCACCCAAATGAAAAAGCTACAGTCATATTATTATTTCTCTATGCCTTGCCTACACACACAACATACACCCACACAGTCAAAACTATAAATAAGTGTGTGTAAACAGCGGCAAAATCGGGAAGAAGAAACACAAAAGCAACGAAGAAAATAATAATGCGACGCTGCCAGCTTTCAAAATAGTAAACACCGTCATAGCGACGAGACGTGAAAATATTTGTATTCACCACACACACACACACACATTCCTATTCAGCGATACTATAATGTTATTGTGGTGTGACTGAACACAGCATACAAAGTAGTCAATGCGTGTGTTTGTACTGAAGAATAATGTATAGATACGTGTGTGAGTACGATAAAAATTGGTATTTGCACAGTGTGTGTGTGCGTTAGAGAGAAATACACTGGCAAACATCGTAATGAAAAAGGTCAGAGCGATGTTGCCGAATTTATTCTCAATCTCTAATCAAACTATTGAAAACGCACACAACCAAAACCAACTGCTGGCGCACTTGATTTTTTTTCGCTCGGTGAATTTAAGCTCTTTTTCAAGTTAACGTTGTTTAGCGCGCTGAAAATCAAAAAAAAAAACAACAAATTAGAGAAAGTTCGAGTTTAATTTTTTTCCATTTTTAGGTTATGCACGAAGTTGTAAGGGAAAAGTACCTAGATGCAGATACAAACGGTAAAGGTACCAGAAAGCGAGTGTAATTGCAGATAAAAGTCTGTATATATCCAGTGGAATACTGGAACGTATGGGAGATTATTTTTCTTTTGTGACTTGAGGGCGCAGGGCATTCATTCTCTTGTTGAAAAAGTTTCCACTTTTTCGTCTCTCTACTTCACGTTTCTTGATTATTGTGTAGAGATTTTATTTTTTTTTTTAATTTTATTTTGTTTATTTCGTATTGATAGGTGGCATGAATTATGCATGGGCTGCGCAACGAGATGGGTCTTCACGTAGTAGGTATATCATAGATGTTTGTGGTTGGCAGTATTTTTTTTACTTTTGTTTGAGAGGTTTTGATGAGATGTTTATTGCTGAATACCAAGATATAATTTACTATGACAGCTTTGAATTTTTTTTTTTAATATACCAAGGTAGGTTCCTATCTCATTGTTGATTTTATTAATTATGTTAAAATTACGAAAATTGATTCAAGTCACGTATTACATAATAAATTGATTAATTCAATACCACAAAGGCTAATAGATAGGCACGAAGCACAAGGCGCATTATTAGGTAGATTGTGGTTAGTGGATAGGTAGGTAGGTTAGGTAGGTATGTATTTACCAAGATGGTGATGACTTATGGCTAGGTCTAGATAGTTATCTATGTGTTTAAGGTCACTATGATTTATGATGTTAAGATATAGGTACTTATGTACCTATCTTTAATTATGAATTAAACTGATGAGCACAACTGTTGTACACTGGCGAAATACAATAGGTATAGGTATGGAGCAAATTTCAATTTAACTTTTAATTGGAACCTGCCTACGTAGGTACCTACTTACAGCCGTTTTTTTTAAACCAACTGTAGAGGTAAATATAGTAGTACCTCGTGGCTTGATGGTTAGTGCGAAGGACTATCATGCCGAAGGTGTGGGTTCGATTCCCAGCCGTGCCACCTTTAAACAGAAATGTTTTATTCGAGGTACTGCCTCTTGCGAGGAACTGACAAATCCTCCAAGAGTATACTTGTCATGAAAAAGTGCTTCTCATATAGCCGTTCGGACTCGGCAAAAAACTGTAGGTCCCCTCCATTCCTGCCAACAAAACACGCACACAGGAATGGTTGTGAGTTGTAAGTCACTAGGCCCTGATTCTCCATGAGCTGTTGCGCCACCCAATTTATTTATTTAGAGGTAAATATAGGCCAGAGAGACGTCCTCTTTTAAGAGAACATGCTTTAAGAAAATGTCCGGTATCTTTTTGAAAAAACATTCAATTTTTCCTCTTTTTTTGGTGTTCTCAGTTAACTAAATTTTTCGACATCAAAAAACTACAAACAAACTTTATTCAATATCTACCAAATCAAAAATTGTCTTCATATTTCTATGTGAACACGACCTTCAATGCATCAATATTCATTCTTGCATTCACTTCTGAGCACAACGCCATCTTTTCTTTTTCAAACAGTTGATTGAACACTCATTTGACAGTTCAGTCCATAGCTCTTTTTATCTGTTTGATTTAATATAATAAATACAACGCAACGGTTTGTTTTGTTTTGTTTATATTGTGAATGCTTTTTATGCTTTTAATGTAAAACAAAATGGACTAAGAAATAAAATGGCAAAGAAAAAAGGAAGGTTCAACGAAGAACTTTAGAAAAAAATCCCATTTTAAGACAAAAAAAAAATATAAATGAACGACAATGTGTCCTCTTTTTCACGGTTTTGAATCAGTAGACCTCGGTTTTTGCATATTTGCATATTTTTGAAGGATTAAGATAGCTAAATTCTGATGATACCAAGGTTCGTTTCGTTGAAAAAAGAGTTGAAAACGATATGCATATTTTAAATTGTTTTGCATATTTGCATGAAATGCATATGCATGATATATGCCAAAATATGCTAAAAGTATGCAAAATATGCAAAAAATATGCAAAATATGCAAAAAATATGCAAAATATGCAAAACATGCTAACATTTCCTATGTTAAACAAATCAAAAAATAATATAAAAACGATTCAGAGGGTGGTATAGTTTTATTAATTATTGTCAGATATTTAAATAAGAGCAACTGATACTTAATATATATACAATATATAGGCTTACAAACTATTCAAGATAATTGGTATTACAGTATAAAACCATAATTTTCTCTAAATTATTAATTGAGAGGCTTTGACGTTTCTCTCCAAAAACCATTTTGTAAGCGGAGAAGTTTCTTTCAACGTCACAGGAAGTAATTGGAGCAAATTTATATTTAATAATATTTTCATTTGTGACGGGTTCAAGCCCAGACAAATCTTCAGCATTGAGATTTAAAATATTATTTATTTTTGAAATGATATTAAAATCTGGATTTCTTTTCAAAAAAACTTCAAATTTCTCTTTTAAATTGATCCCAAAATCACCAGTTATGCTATGGACAATGCTTTCAGCTTCCTTAAATAAACTCATTGACTTTGCTAATGGTAGACCCTTCGCTTCCAAAGAAGTTATGATTTCTTCAATTCTCTCGAAATTCTATTTTATATATATAAAATCTCGATATAGTTGGGGATTTTTTATCAGCTCTTTTGCCAGCTTTATAGATTCAGCATCTTCTGGGCTCAGTGTTTCAAGAACCTAATATGCAAATTTAGAATTTTTTTCTTTACTAAAATAAAGTAAATCCATATCGTCGTTGTCCAAAAATAATGGGTCATCGGATGCTCCATTATTTTGCAGGAGAGCCAAAAGTGAGTCCTGTTTTCAAAGGAATAGTTGTGGCATAAAAAGATTCTTATTATGGAATAAAAAAAATTGTAATTGCCCGATGACCCACTTTTTTGACAACGATGCTATATTTAAAATGGTGTTTGTTGATAAACATTATCTTACCTCTATTATTCCCTCCATATTATCTGCATAAAATGATTCCGCCTTTAACCATGTACCCCACCTGGTTATGATCGGTTCTGGTGGTAACTCCTTATTTAGTATTTTCTTGTAACGTTGTACTCTGAGCGGAGCTTTTATGAAATTTTTTTTACACAGGATATGAACGAGTTAGCGACAGGAAACGATGTTCTTACTTTTTCAGCTATTAAATTTAAACCGTGTGCCAAACAAGCTATGTGTATTAGATTCGAATAAAAAACTTTTAAATTTTTGCCAGCTTTGATCATATATGCCGCAGCATCCGTTAAAAGCAACAAAACTTTTGACTCATTCCCTTGTGGCCACAATACGCGAATGCTGTCGTTCACAAATCGAGAAATAGTTGCATTATTTACTTCTTCCAACTGTTTACACGACAGTAAAAATGAGCATGAAGATTCATTTTCGCTCAATGTTCCAACAATCAAATTCGCGACATATCGCCCTTGTTTGTCCCTTGTTTCATCCACTGATCAGTGTTGCCCCCCCAACTGATTGAAAGTGTAGTATTTAGGAAAAAAAGTGTAGTAAAAACGTAGTAAAAAAAGAACAAAATAATTTTACAAATTTTGTAATCCTTTTATTCACTTTTAGATATACATAGGTATAATAAACCATTATGCATACACAACTCATAAAATGTTCTTACATTTTACATTTTTACAAACCAAAAAATATACATTTAAGGATTACTAAATCACTTAAAACATTATCAGCCTTATTCATTAGAATGAGCTAAACAGATGAATAGTTATGCACTGCATAAGGATTTATGTAGCCACTATGTTACGTTACATAAATCCTTATTCATAAAATTTTCCCCATCCATTTTAGTTATGCAACGCTTGTGTCAAATAAAGTACCAAAAAGAGGAAATCTATTACGTTTTACTTCCACATCACATAAACAAACATCAGCTGTTTGTGAAAAATCAATAAAAGAAAAATGCTTCCAGTTCGGTCTTTGCAATTTCTGTGTTTATAATTATAATTTTTTACTACTACGTTACTCATTTTAAGTAAAAATATATCAAA
This sequence comes from Dasysyrphus tricinctus, assembly GCA_963921185.1. Classification (NCBI taxonomy): domain Eukaryota; kingdom Metazoa; phylum Arthropoda; class Insecta; order Diptera; family Syrphidae; genus Dasysyrphus; species Dasysyrphus tricinctus. Next base: position 14,610,748 of record OY992531.1, read on the forward strand.
GTTTTTATAAGAACTCATAGCAATTTGATATTCCATTTACTCTCGTGAATTTTTAATAAAAAAAAAAAACAAAACAACCCTCATTTTTCCTGCTGCGCTGCTGCCACCACCGCACCGGTTGGATTGTTTTTAGTTTCTTTATTTTTGTTTTGGTATTATAATTCAGTTTTCGTTGTGTTATTGTTAATAGTAGATACCTACGCATTTATGTGCATAAATAAAAGAAAATTAAATTTTTTGAGAAAATAATCAGATTTGTTTTATTTCATTTTTCCTTCGCTCACAGTTTTTATTGGGAAGAATAGGTATTATAGATGTGTATATGCGCATATATCGAAATATATCAGTTTTGTGTGTGTTAATGACATTTTGATACTTAAATATCCTTATGTTGCCACTATTCAACCTCCAAACGCGTTTAGCTTATAATGAGTCTATGTAACGTTTTATGAATAAGGTTTTTGCGTTCAGATGCATTATAACGAGTACATAGCACTATGCACAAGCTATGATGCGTTTATGAATAAGGCTGTATATATATATTTACATGAATCAAAACAGCATTAAATTATTTCGTACTTAGGTTTTTTGATAGCTGAAAAATATCTATTCATTTGGTACTCCTGGCAATAGAAATTCACAAAATAAAATACGATTTTGTGCAACTCCATCAAACATTCGAGAGTAATTTAAAAAACAATTCACATTCCAATTTCAAAACATTGTGAAACTGAAGTAGAAATGTGAAGAAAATACATTCATTTTAGAAAAAGAAAAGCAATATGATCTGTCAAACTGTAGATTCCATTCAGGAAGTGGATTGTGGAATTGAGAATGTTGTGTTCTTGGCTTACACAGAAAGTATTGGTTAAGATTTAAAGCTACAAACAAACAATTTCTGATAAAAAAAAGTGTAGTGTTTGGAGGAGCGTGCGTAGTGTGTGCTTTTGAAAAAAAAGTGTAGTAAAAACACTACAATTGTAGTAGGGGGGCAACGCTGCCACTGATATCCAAACGCTTTCGTCTTTGATACTGTCGCGAATTTTTTGGATTGATTGTTGGTAGCATTTATCCAAGTAGCTCTTTCTGAGAGTACTTTCATCTGGAATTAGTTGCCCTGTGTATTTCTTTAAAAAATTATTAAATGTAGCATTGCTAAGCACATTCCATGGTATATTTCCCGCAACCAACGCTGTACATAAATCCATTTTAAATTCATTGTTGGAACTGTCGGAAAAGTTGCTGAACGTGTTGCTAGAAGTACGCGCATTTTCGTCGTTGTTGTTGTTGGATGCCTTTGACCTTCTGTGAAGTGAAGTAGCAAAATATTAAAAACATTAGAACTTACTTTTAATTTAACAATCGGGCTTACTGCAAATAAATGTTTCGAATTTTTAAATTCGTAAAAATTTGAAAATTAGTTTGCATAAGCCTGAATATTTAAATTTCACCTTTTTGTCACAAGTTGTACAAATTATACTGTTTCCATCAATTTTAAAGCACTTTTCGGAAAGGCAGTTAAACCATTTTCCTATTAAATTTTTCTTATATCTGTTAATTTTTGGCATTTCACTACACTACACTTCATTCAACTTATGTGTTAATTTTACGACTGTAGAAAAGTACAACAAACGCGCAAATCAAACGCGCAAAATAACTGTAAGGATCAAACAGATAAGAAATTACATTAACAAATATGTGACAGAGTCTTCAAATAGAGAAGCTACACCTGTTTTTGGCTACACTTTGGCTATGCTTAGCAACAAGCACAGCTTTGTTGTTGTCATAAATATACAGTGATATGTAAGTCGAGCTTTCAATAAAAATGAAAACCGGTTTTTGGGTGCACTTTGCTTTGCGTAACAACAACAAAGGCTTTGCTCTGGTTTAGTTTAAAGTAAGGTAAGATAAAGCGTTAGACAAGGGAAAGTGGTATATTCTCCTCTTTGTTGATTGTTTTTAAGCCAACAAAATATTCGTCTGTATTGCTCGCACTTTAATATTAACCGAGTTGAATTAAATCTTTCGATGAAATTCGTTTGCATCTATTTTGCATATTTTTTGCATATGTTGCATATATTTTGCATATTTTTGGCATAATTTTGTGCATATATTTTGCATATATTTTGCATATTTTTAATATGCATTACAATTTGTTATATTTGAACGATAAAACGTCTAAATACAAAGTTTGGTATAAATCTGATGAAAAATATGTAAATATGCAAAATCCGAGGTCTACTGATCAGCCTAGGCACATACATATCTGTGGTGTTTGGGAGAAACATGATACTACCTAACTCCATTTTAAAATTTGCGTCTTCACGTCCATTCTACATCGAGCTAGAGCGTAAACGGGCACACCGATTTCCTTAAAATTTTAAAAATTATTTGACAAAGGACATGTTCATAACTATTCCAAACTTGAAGAATATCGGTAAGCTGGTTTCGCTTCTGGTTCGATGTAAAGTGGACGTAATGGACGTAAGGACGAGAGTTTTAAAAATGGAGTTACCTATCATGTTTCTACCAAACACCTTGGCTTTGCCGCGAAGAAAAAGGCAGTGAGGGCCTTTTCTAAATTTTTTGGGGGCCAGTTGACAAAAGCTGGGGCCAAATATTTTACAAAGAAATCCTTCCTTAAAAATAACTCATTGGGTATGGAATTTTTCTATTTATTATTACTATTTATTTAATTAATGCGTTAAATAAATAGTTTAAACAAAAAACAAAATAACAAATGCTTCACATTTGTTATAATTTAAGGATTTCTTTCGGCTTGAGCCATTGAATAAAAATAACTCAAAAATTTGAAAATATTTTCAGGTAAGCACTGTTATAGGTGTTTTCCTTTTTAAGTTAAGAGCAGAGCCTGAACTGTCGAAATAAATTCTGTTTCCTTTTTAGCTCCAAGTTCTCAGAGCTAAAAATGTGTTCCTTCTTTTTGCTCTGAACATGTTCAGCGCACGCTCTCTGAGCTCAGAATAAAAGAAGTTAAATGCTAAACAAAAGCCTTTGACAGCTAAGGCTTATATATGTGTTTCAAAAATAATTCCGAGCACTCCTGAACATGCTTGGTTCAGAAGATGTTCGAACATGCTTGACTCTTTTCAGAGCTCTTTTCTAAATTAAAAAGAAAAAGGCCCTAAGATGCAAATATGTAGGTATGTGTTATTTCGTTTTACAAATTGTGATTTAGGAATATAATTACCACAATTACTCAAGTTGCCCTGCAAAAAATCTTTAAGTCTCATTAACGAGCGAATAATTTAATACGATTACCTTTTTCGATTATCCGTTTATATGTAATGTACCTACCTACCTATTATTATTTATAAACGAAAAAACACCCTCAGCAGATGCACTACTGTGTGGAAGACTTACTAAACCAAACCCACCACTTACTAGCGTCAATATCATGATCTTCTTTACATATCTCTTCTAAACAGTCTTATATCTCTAAAGCCATTATATTTTTAGGGCAACTGAATGAATTCTGAAATTTTATGTGTATACTACAAAAATAGAAATCAGTCTAAAATCATCACGAGAGTGTGCGTCTTAGCAGCTTTATTCCACCCGATGCATTTCTATACACTTATATGTATTAAGAAAGTCGAGGGCTGATCCAGGAGCCTATTTCAGCGCTACTACAACAGAGCTACATCAGCTACATCAACTACATCGTACATCCAAATCCTACAACTACATCAGTTAAATTTGTCTGATTCAAACATACAACTGGAGTTATGAAATAAAAGACAAAAAAGTTTAAAAAATTATAAATGTGACTGATGTAATTGTAAGATGAAGTTGTGAAATGTAGTTGATGTAATTGATGTAGTAGCGCAGAAATAGGCCCCAGGATAGAGCGGCGATTCCGCTAATCATCCACGTCAGCCATAGAACTGACGATAGGCGGCTCTATTACAGTCAGTGGCGGATCCAGAGGGGGGGCTATAGGGGCTGAAGCCCCCCCCCCCCCCCACGGCTGATACAGAAGAGAGTTAGACAAACCAAACTAAGATTGTGGCTACAAAATTTGCATGTGAGCTGTGTTTTTCCAAGCCATAGGAAAATTGAATGAGTTGTTGGGCTGAACCATATTATATGCAAACTGTGTTTATTTTCGAAGCCCTAAGAGAATTGAATTAAAAAAGACGATTATATAAAAAATAAAATATACCTACGTAGGCTCTATTTATTTCAAGCTTTACAGATATACACTGAGGGAAAAATGAATGCACTCCGTACAGAACCATAAATGTAAATTGTATGTACCGATGTTTGCAAAGGATTGCCATCGAAGGTCTATTCACTAAGTAAAGTTAATATGTACTAGTTATAATTCAAGTTATGTATCGAATAAAACTAACAATCTAGAGTACCGATTTATGTATTGGATACAGACGTAATATACCTACTCATTACAAAACTATGGACCAGCTAAAGTCAAATATGTTTCGATTTAATAAAATTTAAATTTAAAAATTAAGCTTATGTGCTGAGTAAAAGCAATGTGTACTAAGTCTATCTCGATATCTATTCAATAGAGACGTTTAATACCCAACACATATCAAGTGCCAGCCATCTAAATAAAAAATTATTAACTACATTAAGTTATGTGCTGTGTAAATACGACGTGTACTGAGTCTATGTCTACATTTATAGAATGCAGACGGTATATAATCAGCGCATATCAAGCGCCAGCCATCCAACAATAAAAAACAATTGATACATAAAGTTATATACTGAGTATATGCAACGTGCACTGAGTCTACAGTGACATTTATTCAATGCAAACAGTTTATACTCAAGCGCCAGCCATCCACAAATAAAAAACATTTATTACATGAAGTTATGTACTGAGTAAATATGACGTATACTGAGTCTATGTCGAGATTTATTCAATGCAGATGGTATTTACTCAGTTCATATCAAGCACCAGCCATTAAAGTATAGAAAACATTTATTACATAAAGTTATGTACTGAGTATATGCAACCTGCACAGAGTCTATGGTGACATTTGTTCAATACAGACGGTATATACTCAACACATATCAAGCGCAACCCATGCAACTGAAACTGTTATACGTTACATTAAGTTATGTGTTGAGTAAATACGACGTGTGCCATTTCGACATTTATTCAATACAAACGGTATATACTCAATACCTACACATGTATCTATTGACTAGCTACAGTGCTGAGTCCACGCAACTTGTACTGACTCTATGTGTATATTGAGCACATCAGCCATCCAAGAAATGAGTTTCAACTTATTCAGTTTTGGCACCAGTTTTTTGTGCCCCCAAGTGGCCTGGTGGATGCGTGCTATCTTCGTGTGTGAAAGGTTCCCAGTTCAAATCCGAGTAAGTATCACAAAGTATTTTTAAAATAAAATAAATATCTAGAAAATAAACTTTCAGAATAAGGTGAAACGTTACAGAGGATTCTCTTAAATGTAGACTCATAACATAAATGTGTAGTGACACATGGACTCATTAAATATGTGGAGTACATAGACATATGGACTCATTACATAAATATGAATTGAGTACATAGACTCGATACAAATATATGTAGTGAGGAAATACACACGTGGAGTACATAAACATATGGACTCATTACATAAATATGTACTCATTACATACAAATTTGATCTGTCCTCACTACAAAGAATCTGTACTTATCACAGATAACCGGTTTGTTTTTAGAAAATGCATACATAAAATATTTATGTTTATTTATTGAGTGCATAGACACTGTACTAATCGCAGAAAACTAACAATTTTTTCAAAAATTGCCTAAATAGATTTATTTACATTTATTTAATAAGTGCATATGAGCTATACTCAGTACATCATCATGCGACAACCTACATATAATTATTTACTGAGTCCATGGAAAGTTTATATTTACGCAATGATACCAAGAAATAGTGCATAGAATCTATTCTCACTACATAATCGTAAGCTGGCGTGGTACATATTCGTGTAATGAGTCTACAGAACTATTTAGTAGCTGCTTCACTGCTAATAGGTTTATGTTGTCAGTATAGATTTCATTAGGTAATGAGTACAGAAAAGTATGTGTGCAGAAAAATATAGGATGAGTAAATAAAATGATGTGCTGAGTGCATACATTTTTCCCTCAGTGTAAGACAAAACGTTGAGGCTTGGGGCTAAGCCTTTACGAAGCGTTTTCCTAAGCGTGCAAGGGAATCAGATGAAAACTATAACACTGTTAGGGCTAACTTATTTGCATAATAGCTGTGTTTTTTTTTCCAGGAATTAAAGAAATTCAACGAAAATAAGAGGCAAGAGCTAAAAAATTTGCATGGAAGCTGTTGTTTTCCGAAGTCCAGGAAAAAAAAGAGGTTGGGGCTTATTAATTTGTTTTTTCTAAGCCCCAAACGAATCGGACTAAGCAAATAACAAGTTTGGGGCTAGTAAGTATGCCTAAATGCTGTGTTTTTTCCAAGCCCTTATATTGAAACTAGTGAGGTTGACTTTCATGCTATTATTTTTACCTAGATTTCCTTCGGTATCGATATTTCTTAAAGATCAAATTAAGTTTGACAAAGCGAATGAATGTAAAGCTTTTTGCTTAAACTCCTCTTGATTTTTCGGACTTAGCTAAGCCCGAATAACTTTTGGGGCTTAAGTTTAAAAACTCAGTTTCCAGTGTAAAACATCACCCTACAGAATCCGACGAATGAGTCAGGCCCAATTTTGACATTTGGATTATAGTAAAAATGTAAAAATTCAGTCTGATTCGCTCCGCAGTTCATTTGACGGATGCTATAGGTAATAGGGCTGAATAACTTTGATATGGATAGTTTTCATATAATAACATCAAAGTATTGTTTTAGAAATTGTAACTTATGTTTTATTTCAGTTTGTTTTCGTGTGCAGAAGGATATTTTGGCGATTTCAAAGACTTTAAGAAGAAGCGATTTTTGATCTTATTTTCTCTTTTGATTTCCTTTGTGCTCTAAAAAAAGATAAGAGAGCTCTTTCCGCGAGCAATATTAATTAAATGAGAGAAAGAATTTCAATTCACTTCGAACTCATTTTCGAAGTGTAAAAGTCAGCTGTAAAAGCTAATTTTTGTTTTCCTTACAAAATGTAATATACATTTTTGTTTTAATATGGAACCAATATTCGTCTAACTATGAATAATTGGGCGGAACAAATTTTAAAGTTTTAACTCAGATTTTTTTCAAATCTTCGTCAAACTGTAAGATTTGAATTGACAAAACATGTGAATAAAATTCGCATTAAAGTTAATGATCGGAATGTTGAACACGAATTTTTATGTTCGAAATACCAATCCGCATGGGCTAAAGTCATTTTAGGTGTAATAGATACAGAACATCCAAATTAATTTTATTTCCTCAAATTTACAAAAAGTGAATGGAAAAACATGATTTAGCTAATTTCTTGGAACAGCTACTTTTACCAAAAATTTGCAACTGTCTTTTTTATAGGGAGCTTAATTACCTTTCTTTTTTGCCATTTATAGCATTCTCTTCTATAGGAATTAAATTTTAAGATTTAGATAGGTAAGATACAAGGGCGTACACCGGATTTCGATTAGGTGGGAGAAAAACTCATTCAAAAAATAGTTTTATTACAGAAATCTTGCTTTAAAATGTTTCATCAAAGAAGAAAAATTGAATAATATATTAAATATATTCTGACTGATTAGGGGTGGGGTGGGGGGGGGGGGGGTGTGGGCAAGCACATCTAGCTGCCCCGCTTACGTACGCTCTTTTGTTTTAATTTGTTCCATTTAACTTTCGCACGGATCTTACATTAGTGTCAAAAACAAAAAAAAAGTTTACACTGATTTTCTTCTTTCTCATTAGTTGGAAATATGCTTTATTTAAATATGTAAATAAGATGTCTAGTTAATCAAATCTTGAAAAACCAATTATAGTTCAAAAATTTTAGGACAACAGTAACCTACAAAGTTTATCAACACTTTTTTGGAGGTGGACGGCTGGCTAAAGTTAAACCAAATACTTTAGAATGAGTTTTTATAAATCCTACAAAAAATATTCAAATTAAAGAATGCTGAATAGCCTACTTTCTGAGAAAAGAAAATTAGGGTTGGTGGGCATTCGTATATTATTAAGAATTTTTCAAAAGATGTGTCTAAGGGAACTCCAAGCCCCCCCCACAGCCAAATCCTGGATCCGCTACTGATTACAGTCGAGTTCTCCTTGCACAAGATGGAGCTGAGCACCTTCGGTTCAGTAGGACTGTGTCCGATCGGGACCGAAGAGAAAGGGTAAGGCAGGAGAACCAGATCTGGTGGTTAAGAAATGAAGATCCTTCAGATATTTAAAGATTGACTTTGCCTTTAAGCAGGTACAGTCATCAGGGTGGCACCAAAACAAAACAAAATGTTTGCTTTAAATAAAAATGTCAGCATTTGATGAAATATTGTCAATCGTAAGGGTTATGATTTGATTTTATGGAAAAGAACTTTATAGTAAGGGTATTTATATTTACAAAGGTGAAAGTTGTCATAAATTTAGTAAAGTTTTAAACTTCGTTATTCTGTCAAAATTTTTATGGAAAATTAGACAGATTTGCGCAGCTTACAACTTAACAACGTTTGCGATGACTTTACGCCTTTGTATGAATACCCATAGTATAAGGATGGCAGCATGCAACAAAATTTTCGAAGATTTTCTAAGGAAAACAAAAGAAACAAATATTTAAATATCAACGAGTGCAGATAAAATCTGCGGTGCAGATTTTCGAATTTCAAAAGTCTGTAGATGCAACGAAAATCTGCAAAATGCAGATAAATCTGCACTAATGGCAACGCTGGTTAGGGATTACCGCTTAACGAACCCCAGAGCTTATACATAGTGTAGTGAAAAGAGGGTGGGTCACACTCGGGAACCTACATCACCTTGGGTTTCCTAAACGCTTATGTTTGTGATCGTGGCTTATTGAGTGAATGAGTATCAAATTCAGGTTCTTGATTAAAGATCAGATATTGGCATGAAAACGATGTACGGCAGTCCAAAGGCGGGTTCATGATCCCATGCCTCCGACGAGCTAGTTCAAGGCTACAGTAAGCATGCCTACCAGTAATTGGCCATTTGGACAACTATCTTCACTTTTGCTAAGTATCCTGTAGTTAAGGTTGAGTAGTGAAAAGGCAGAACATCGCCTAGCAGCGAAAGGGGAACATCTATACCGTTGTTTGGCCCAAAACCATGCTTAAAACCGAAAATACTACTAAATTCATCCGTGCGTTTCTGAAGGAATAGTCACCCTGGCCACTTTTCATATATGTTTGGTATAACTCAGAAACTAGGCCGAATTTGACAATTTAACTCTAAAAATTTTTTGTTCAAAATTGACAAAAACCAAAGAAATAAAAATCAGAAATTTCAGAAACTTTTTTGAACAGAGATAGGCTTAAGCCATGTTAAGAAAAAATAAAGAAGAGCATAACGGCTGCAATATGGCATGTTCAAAAAGTAATTTTTTATTATAAATTCTCTGGGATATACCCATTCAAACTTAACCTTTTTTATAATTTGTTGCACTTATAGTCCGAAAGCCTCTTTTTGGCACAACATAGCAAATTTCACATTCGTAAAAATATTCGAACTCAATATTTTGATGAAATAATAAAAGACATAATGATTATAGAGAATATTTACAAAGTAGGTATAGGCCCGTAATTTTGTGTTACGGTTGTTACTAAATGCTTCCACACTACCTCCCAAAATAAAGGCCACCGAACAAAAACTTGCGAAAAATGACAAGAAATGGTAACGTTTGAATGGCTTTATCTCTGGCAGTTTAAAATACAATGGCTTTTTGAACATGTCATATTAAAGCCTTGAGACTCAACTTTATCTCTGCGCAATTTAGTAAATAAATAAGAAATCTTTGATTTTTTAATGGCAAACTCATTAAAAAAATAGATTTGGTATAGAAATCTTGCTTCTAAATGCTTTCAAAAAAAAAGATAAATTGCTTGATGTATGAGATATATTCAGATTAGGGGAGGGCAAGCGCACTTACCTACCCCCGTGCATAGTCCCTTTTCTTGGTACATACAGTTTTATGGTCATTAGCCCCTCAATTTTTTATTTTTTTTAAGAACCAAAATAACGAATTTTTCAAAAAAAAAAACTTTTCTATAAAAGAATTCAATAAATTACTTTAAGCAAAGGCTACCTTTGGGTTGGAAACCATTTTTCCAAAAATGGATATTTATGGTACCTCAGGAAGAACCATTTTTTCTACTTTCGATTTTCTTCAAAACGGTATGACTAATTTCAATACATTTTTTATAGGGACCCTTTAAAATAAAAATGTAAATAGTTTTGTGTACCGAAATGCTTAAAAAATATTTTTTGGATTTAAAATTTTTTGAAAAAAACTTTACTTGTATGAAAAAATAAGGGTACTTTCCATACAAATGTTAAACAACCGTTGAGGTACATATTTTTTTCTCAAAAAAGTCTAGTTCTAAAATAAGTGTGATCTGCTACCAAATATTATAAATATTTACGCTTAGGAACTATTAATAGTAGGTATACCGCGAGACTTCGTTAAGCGAGATTTTGTACTCAACCCAGAACTATAACTAAAGGTTTCTCGGGGAGCGAAATAGATAAACTGATTTTTAAGAAGAATATTAGTTACTTTAAGGAATTGTTGCTAATTTTGCTTCACAGGAATTTAACTCACGTTGGTACATAACTTCAAAAATTGCGAAAAAGACGTTTTTTCTTCAATTTATAACGGGATTATAACGAAATCCCGAGCTGATGGTGGAAAACGGATAACTGATTTGATTTCAGTACCAAAAATTACATGTAGCATGACTTTTACCGTTTACAGAACCGTGTAAGGTGTAAGCCTGTGTAATTAAAGCCTAGTTTACAGTTCCCGTGTGCAAAAAAAAACCTACGCAAATATTCTCGCATGTCAAAAATAATTGAGGTGAAAGGCAAAATTAATTTTTGCATGACTAGTTTACAGTTTCATGCAAAAAAATAAAACATTGCTGTCATGGAATGTCATGCAAAACAATGGCCCGGCAATTGTTTTGCATGCGAAAAAAGTGTGGTGAATAAAATATTTTTTTTTTGGATGGTCGGTTTACACTTCCAAAAAAAAATTTTTTTTCACCTCAAGGCTTTATTAGCATGCAAATAGTTTTTGCATCCAAAAATAATTATTTTCCATTTTTAGGCCTATAGTTTATTAATTAAAGGTAAATTAATGACTCAATGGGTGGCTTAGGCCAAGGCAAACGTTTTTTGCCTTGAATATTATTCAATTTGGTGCACAGAATAGATGGAAAATCGTTTTGAAAATTTTAATATTTTTTTCGCATGGGAACTGTAAACTATGCTTAATACAAAATTAATTTTTTGCCGATACCAAAAGATACCATCAAAAAATAAGGTTTCGAGAGCTTGTATCTTCTCGGTATTGTTTCAAGTTTCAACTGCCGATACCGATAGTGATCTTTAAAATTATTGATCTCAGATGCAAAATTGAATGGAGCGCCATCAGAAGCGCTCTAAGTTATCTTTGTTTGTATGTGAGCCGAATTAAAAATAAGGCTTCAACTTATTTCTTAACGAAGTATTTTTATAAAAATAACTTTACCTTGTCCTTTGATTTATAGATTTAAATAAATTTGAAAAGCTTTAGGTCGTACTAAATTTTGTCAAAAAAACTTTATATAGATATTGTCATTATAGAAAACAATTTTTTAAACAGTTCATGGTAAGCCTCTAAACATCCTTGAATAAACCACAAAACCAAGTTCGTGCTTTGTTTGTTAACATTTTAGTTAAATTTAGTTACCAATACACAAATACAAAATATCTACTAACCCTTTTCTATAAGAATTTTAAACTTGGCAATATTGTGTGGATGCATGAAATCTCTTTAATCATTTTATGTTAATTTCCGTCTTTATAAAAACAATTTCCTTTCCTATGTATGTACTTACTATAGTATAGCTACCTCGTGGCATGATGGTTAGTGCGTAGGACTGTCATGCCGAAGGTGTGGGTTCGATTCCCAGCCGTGCGACCTAAAAACAGAAATGTTTTATTCGAGGTACTGCCTCTTGCGAGGAACTGACAAATCCTCCAAGAGTATACTTGTCATGAAAAAGTGCTTCTCATTTAGCCGTTCGGACTCGGCAAAAAACTGTAGGTCCCCTCCATTCCTGCCCAACAAACACGCACTCAGGAATGGTTGTGAGTTGTAAGTCACTAGGCCCTGGTTCTCCTCGAGCTGTTGCGCCACCCAATTTATTTATTTATAGTATAGCTACCAACTCTTAATTTAATTAAAATTTCTATTGGCCTTTCTACAGCTATAAGATAAATTTCAAAGGGTCACGCATGTAGATTATTCTTAACTTACGTTCTTCTTATGCACAATTCATATTAACAATAAAAAGTTAACCAGACTTGAACATGAACAACATGCATAATCCATTCATATACATTATACCTATAGAAGGCGTGGCAAGTGACTGTGAAATTGCCTTTAAAATGTCGGACGAGGATGAAGTATGCTACTTTTTGAGCCGCCAAAAGCAATTAATTATGGGTTGGGTTCCTTTTTGATGGAAAGATAAGCTTGATGCACCTTGCAAAGGTATAAAAGAATTTTTGTAGGTGATTGATATGAGGTGAATTTGACGTGTTTTATATGGTGGAAACTGTTGGGGTATATAGATACCTTATATTTTACTTTTTCAATTTTTTACTTTTAGCTTCTTGGCTGTTTAAGACATATCAAATAAGTAGAGGTTTATAGACTCGAATCTGGAACGAATTGATAATGTCTTTGAAAATATTTTTTGAGTTTTATTTTCACTTTTTATAGAGGGTACGGTAAAAATAAATACAAATTCATCGTTTGGATATCATTTCCATTCTTTAAGACCCAGTTTTTCAGTGCGTGATCAACCTAAACTCATGAGTGTATAATTAGCAAAGCATCTTTGACGAATCGAAAGGAAGGTGGATAATTTGCCGATAATTAGTCGTTAATTACTTGTGACAGTTTCGAATTTGTCGTTAATTTTTTTCTATATTTTTGTTGGGTGCTTTGCTAACTTGGCATAACTCAAAAAGCGAATAAAACTTTTTATACTTAATTTCTTATGGCTTAATAATTTGCCGTTAGAAACTCTTTAATTAGTTGTGAAAAATTAAATTCTATGTTTTTGTTGGGCCCTTTACTAGCTTGACATCAAGTTAGCGAAGCACCACCTAATAAAGGGGTTATCACTACTTATACCGATACAGAATGGTCTATGGCTTAATAATTTGTCGTTAAATAGTGTTGAATAAGTTGTGACAGTTTCAAATTTGTCGTGTAATGTTTTCTACGTTTTTTGGGTTCCTTGCAAACTTGACATTGAGTTAGCATAGCACCACCTCGAAAAAGGGTAAACACTTTTAAGACCGAAGGGTTTCTGGCTGAATAATTAATGGTTAATCAATCATTAATAAGATTTGGCAATTTCCAATTTCGTTCTATGTTTTCTATGTTTTTTTTTTCAAAAAATGGTAGACGTTTCTTAAACTTGACATTTTATAGCTTAATAATTTGCCATTAATAAGTCGTTAATAAGTTGTGACAAATTCAATTTTTTGTGCGATGTTTTCTATGTTTCTGTTTTTATTTCCTTTAATTCATATGAAATCAGCAAAGAGCTCTGGAAAAGTATTTAGAACCTATTATATTAAAGTTTTAACTGATTAATAATTTGTCTTTAACTAGCCACGCATTGATTGTATGTGACAATTTTAAACATTATCGTGCAATGCGTTCTATGTTTTTTGTAAATGATTTTTCGTTGAAAAATACATAGAAAACATCGTCCAAATATTGATTTTGTCACAACTAATTAACGACTAGTTAATGGCAAACTATTTAGCTTTAAAATGCTAAGTCTTAGATGTTTTTATCATTTTTTGAAGAAAAAAAAACATAGAAAACATAGAACGAAAAATTGAAATTGCCAAAACGTATTAATGATGGATTAACAATTAATTAATTAACTATAAACCATTCGGTCTAAGTAGTTTTTACCCCTTTTCGAGTTGGTGCTATGCCAACTCGATGTCAAGTTAGCATGAGGAACCCAAAAGACGTAGAAAACATTGCACGACAAATTCGAAACTGTCGCGACATAATGAAGGAAATGGTAATAATTTCGATAAATTATGATATGACATGTAATAAAAATACAAGCAAACATAAGAAACTAAACTAGAGCTTTTTCTTTGATTTCTGTAAAATTTGGAGAATGTTCCTTATTACCTACATTCTTAGAAGAAGAAATAGCAAGTGAACTTTGTCAAATTAACACCGCAAATCGAAGAATCAAGCCCGATGATGGTTCCATGAACCGAAACGCGTCGCTTTAACCCAAAAATTCAAACTTATGTTGTGATTTAAATAAAGTTAAATAAATTAAAAATTGAAATAATTCAAAAATTTTTATTATTTTTATTTTTTATTTTTGTTAATATCTCATACATTCTTAGGCTTGTTTCACACACATTCGGTTTCATTAGGTTCGGTATGTATTCGGTTCAATTCGGTCGCACCTGATAAGTGTGAACCGAAGAAAACGGCAAGAGTAAAAACCTAATAGAAACCGAATAGCACCGAACGTAACCTCGACACGAATCGGTTTCATTCGGTTTCAAAACTGTTCGTATTCGGGTCTAGGGCACACAAACTATTCGTATACTAATCGAAGTAGACCGAGAGCCCACAGCAGATTTTGGGTGTGAACGAATAGCAAAAAAAGAAGTAAAGGTGTCGAAAGCTTCATTAAAGACTATTAAAAAAATCAAAGTCTTGCAGTCCACAACTGGGGCCTTTGCGAGAAACAGTGCATCGAAAAAAAAATATGAATGCAACTTCGAGGAAAATCGTGTTAGCCGAAATTGGTTTTCACCCCTCCCTAGATAAGCTCCGCGGATCCCATATCACGGAATTTGAGATCATTTGAGTGTTTAATTAGCCCTGCCAGACTGTTTAAAAAAACCGTTTCTCACTTAGAATTTTGAATTTTTTAAACGGTCCGGTAGAGCGAACTATACACTCAAATGGTCTCAGATTCCATGATATGTGATCCGAGGAGCTTCTCAAAGGATGAGTGAAAACCAATTTTGGCTAACACGATTATCCTCGAAGTTGCATTCATATTTTTTTTTCGATGCACTGTTTCTCGCAAAGGCCTCAGTTGTGGACTGCAAGACTTAGATTTTTACTTGCGATATAGGTACTATAGGGCAAGTTTTGGACTCGTGCAAAAAAAAAAATTCGAGATAACAATCAAACATGACATTACGATGATAGAGAACACGAAAAAAGTGGGTGGCACAATTCTGTCTGTCTGTCTGTCTGTCTGTCTGTCCGTACCTCAGCCTACAGCCTAAACCACTGAAGCAATTTTCTTCAAATTTTGAACTTAAGGTTTTTTTTGTAACTCTCCAGAGGAGAAATTGAAATTTTTTTTTTAGCTCAAAAATTAACGGTACTTGTCATACAACCGTTAAGGAAAAGCTTATTTATCTCAAAAACCGCTCCAACGATTTTGATTAAAAAAAATCAGTGTATTATTGTGGACATAGTGTACTTTTTGGTAAGAAAAAAAATTACCAAAAACATTTATTAACGGTACCTGCCATATAACGGTTTTTTTGATTTTCGGTTTTCTCATTAACCGCTCATCCGATTTCAATAAATTTTTTTGTGCGAAAGTTTTGTTAAAATATAAATAATACTGTGTACCAAAATCTTGGAAAAAATAAATTTTGGATTTTTAAAAAAAGATTCAAATTTTTTTTTGAAAATTCAATATTTCAAAAACGGGTTGATGAATTGTTTTGAAATTTCAGTTTTAAATGTATATTAATACATACTCAAAATTGGGATACCAAAATTTTTTTTGAAAAATGTTACAAGAATTTTATATATAAAAAATTAATTTTTAAGAAAGCGGCTCCAACGATTTTAATTTTTTTTTTTGCATTTATTCATATTTTTTCAAGTAAACATATGCCATACTTTTTTTTGAGCTCTAAGTTATTTATCAGACTGTTTATACAATTAAAAGAACGATTTAAATGCTTTTTATACTTTTTCTACAATAACTTGAATATTTTTTAAAGTTCTTAAGTCCCACACAACTTGAACATAAGAGCAAGTACGTGCGATCCAGTCGTGCATTTTATTTTAATAGTCTTTAATGGAGCTTTCGACGCCTATACTTCTTTTTTTGCTATCGTTCACACCCAAAATCTGCTGTGGGCTCTTAGTCTATAGCGTTCACACATATTCGGTGCTATGAGGTTTTTTTTGTTTGTTTTTATTTGGAATTGACAACTAGTGGCTGAAGTTTGTTGATATTTTGGGAATTCAAAATTGATATTTGAGTAAAAACCTTATATGAACCATGTATGTGTAAAAATTCAAAACTGAATCCGAAGACGAACCGAATACTGACCGAACCGAATGAAGCCCCAGGTGTGTGATACAAGCCTCACGGGAATTGATATGTACCTACATACATGTAGTACCTCGTGGCAAGATGGTTAGTGCGTTGGACTGTCATGCCGAAGGTGTGCCACCTAAAAACAGAAATGTTTTATCCGAGGTACTGCCCCTCTTGGGGGGAACTGACAAATCCTCCAAGAGTATACTTGTCATGTAAAAGTGCTTCTCATCTAGCCGTTCGGACTCGGCATAAAATTGTAGGTCCCCTCCATTCCTGCCAACAACACACACACAGGAATGGTTGAGAGTTATAAGTCACTAGGCCATAGACATATTATATGTCAATGCACTAGGCCCTGGTTCCCCACGAGCTGTTGCGCCACCCAATTTATTTATTTTACATACATACCTAGTCCGCAAAAGCAAAAACACAAATACTTGACGTTTCTTAATTCATGTTTTCGTTTTTTTCTTCTTGTCGGAAGTAAAAGTCAATTGGTGACTTTTTTGGACCAAGTTAACAATAAACTATTTATCATTATCAATCAAACTTGATTCGTATAACGACGAATTATAAAACCAAGCTTTTATTCTGATTCGAAATGTTTTTCCAACAAATCAGTCTTTCAAAAATTCACATGCAAATACAAAAAGGCGTTTGCTTTTACATATATCAATATTTTTCTTTTTAAACTGTCCAATTCTGCAAGCAAAATAGAAAGTTATCTTTTTTTTCTTGCTTTAATAAAGTCCTTTTGATGCTATAAATAAAATATTTGTATAGATATAATGTAGATACCTTCGTAAAAGCTTTTCCCTTTTCCTTTTATTTTTGTATTTATGCTTCCCTAGTGGTTTGTAATAATAAAGTTACATAAATTGGCTCATTGTCCACCTTGGAAATATCATTCCTTTCTTAATCTCTAAAGTAGCCCAGAGAGGTCTGAGAATCAATTTTTCAAGCAATTTATAGGGTAGAAAGGACAAAATAAAAGTGACATCAATTTAGGATTAAGACAGTGTTATCGGCTCTATAGCTCTAACTGTATATGGGAGGATGACAGTGCAAAATAAAATTCTCTTTGTTTTCAAGTAGGTATGTATAGAGTCGTATAGTGTATTGTATAGTTTGTGTAGTGAAGTTAAATGAAAAAAGAAGAAGAAGGTAGCTGCTATGAGAGTAATAAACAATTCAACGTCAATAAGGATTATCTGCTGGAAGAAATTGAGATATTAATATAGAAAAAAAAACTGTCGTGTCCATGTGGTTCACTTTTGGGTCCTTGGGAGTATGGTGACACAAGTTAAAGACTCTTAGAGCTTAAACATAAATTGTTATCGATTGACTATGGCCGAAGATTTATTATGCACACAAAATAAATAACCATAATCACGTTATAGATACTGGCTTGTTTTAATTGAGAATGAAATAAAGTAGATAGATTGATGTACGTAACAAATTTGATAGAGTTATGGTTGAAATTTCATCTTAATTTTGAAGAAAAAAATCAAGGAGTGGAATTCGGTGCCTCAACAAATTTGTCAAGGCGTAGACATAAGAATCAAGAGGGAGGAAGGAAAGGCATAACAGATAACACACTAGCCCCTTCGAAACAAATTTTTTGATAAACAATGGAAGTACGAGTATTTGTACCTATAATAAAAGGTGATTTAAGATTTAAAAAGATTTTAAACAGCTATGTCCTATAACTGTCCTCCATAGCCAAATTTAATTGTTTAATAACAATAAATTCGAAAATAATTTTTTATATCCAATCATAGACTTTAAAATCTATTTGTTGGGGTTTAAGGGTAAAATTATATTAAAAGTTTCGTTAAAAAGATATTTAACAATTACCATTGGCTGTGACAAGTTTTTCTGACATGGATATGGCAAGTTTTGGTTCTCATCGCCTCAATTGTACCTTGATATAATTCACGAAAAATTGATAGTTTTCGAGCCATAAGTGAAAAACTAAAAAAAACATGTATTTTTCCATTTTTTTCTATATGTTGCCTTAGGAAATTTTAGTCGGAAACCTCAGATTCGGATTCAGCATGCCCGAAAACATATAAGCAGAGAAAAATCAAAACTCCCCCACAATTTGCATAGTAACAAAACAATTTGACTGAACTACTAGCTCTAGGTAAAACGACTACAAACTAAAAATAATTTACATAAGTATGGAATTTTGACAAATACACTGTTTCCTTCGCTTTTTTTCTGTTGGAGTTCATGGTTTCCCGCCACCTGGAAATAAAATTGTATGCACCCCCGACCCCCCTGAAAATAATCTGGGAGCGCCTATATGTTTTCAAGAGAAAACTGCAGTACAAGAAAATTAAATACTCTAGAGCTGCAACTAAGAAGGAGACAACACGCCTCGGTCTCGTCCCATCTTGTCTATTATTTTTTGTTCAAAAAATTACAAATTAGAAGATGTTAAAATATTAACATTAAAAAAAATACAATTTATATTTGAAAATATGCTATTTTTGTTGAATTTTTATCTTTTTTGCCAAGACCTCTAGAGCGCTGAAACTCTCGCAAAATGCCGGTCCAAAAAATATTTTGGAAGCCTTAAAGTAAGTATCGTCTCGGAATCGGAATTGTCATGGACCCCAAGACGAAGCCGAGGGATTTCTCTCATGACCAGCAGTGGCGGATCCAGAGGGGGGGCTATAGGGGTTGAAGCCCCCTCCACAGCCGATTTGTAACATTTATTTAATAGCAAAATACAATTTATAACGATTGTTGTATTCGTTTTCAAACCTAAAATGTTTAAGGACACTTGATGAAACATAGAATGATCCTAAAAATCTAATTAATTCTAGATATAATATTGGTACTATAGTCTGTCCAGGAAAAATTGTCAGTACAGGGCTTATCGGCGAGCTTTTTCCAAAACAGTGCTGCCTGTGTATACCACCACAACACTAAAATAATAAATCTGCCACTGAAAAAGATACTAACCCCACTGATTAAAAGACATGAATTGTTGTTGTAATTCTTTGAAACATTTCGTACACTCCAACATGACCATCATCTTTAAATGCAAAAAGCAAAGCATTCTGATTCTTCTGATCGTATACTCGCTTTCATTTCTACCTTCCCTGTGTGAAATTAATCAAAAGAAATCACATTCCAAAGGAGTTGCCTTTGCGAAATCAAAACAATAGAATAGAGCTTTTGCAGTGGTTTTAATGAAACAACTTTTGATTTTTAAGCTTTTGAGAACTAAATCTATAATGGTGAGAGCCAAAAGTGTTGTCGTTTTGATTGTCCCTTTTTTATTTGTTTGTATTTTTGAGTAAACTTATAAAATGCAGTTAAAATCTGTCCGACTTGAGTCTTTGAGAAGGAAAAAGTTTTTTGCACTAATTTTTTAAACATTGATAAAGTGTTATGTGATCAAGGTGTGGTGTGGTGAAAAAAGGTAAATGGATCTTTTTTTAATATGTTTAAAATGGTATGCATGGTTACCATATGCACATTGTTCTTCGATTTGCGGCAATTTAAAATTCAAAGTATGAAAACCATGTAAGAGCTTTAACTTGAGACAGATGTATGCAAGCCAGTGCAACCAGACTGAGAGGCAAACATCCTATCTTCCCTG
Source organism: Dasysyrphus tricinctus (assembly GCA_963921185.1). Lineage (NCBI taxonomy): Eukaryota > Metazoa > Arthropoda > Insecta > Diptera > Syrphidae > Dasysyrphus > Dasysyrphus tricinctus. The sequence goes on from OY992531.1 coordinate 14,630,904, forward strand.
TACTGACAATTTTTGTGGGATAGAGTATAGTCGGAAGAGAATGGGACAAAAAAGTTAAATTGGGGCTAAGAAACGTATGTTTTTATTATGCTATTAATACAAGGTTGGGGCTGAAAAATTTGCATGAAATCTCCAAGGGAATTGGGTGAAAAACGAAGATGATACTAAGCAAATCAAACGTTCGTAGGCTATATTTTTCCAAGCCCTTAAAGAGGACAAAAAATCCAATTTGGACTAAGCAATTTATGCCTCAAATGTGTTTTTCCAAACCCTTGGTAAAAAAAATGAGAATGGAGCTATTAAATTTGCATGTTGGCTGCTTTTTTTAGTATATAGAATTTGTATTATAAGAAAAACCTTCTTATAGAAACTATGCAAAAAAAAAAAACAGCTTAATGATTAGTAGTTCTAATCTTGTTGGATATAGTTGACAATGTTTTGTTTGCCAAAAAATCCATGTAAGTTAAAGGGACCTTAATACAAATTGTGTATGACAAAGTTCCTTACTATGTCATTGATGAGCTTTTAAAATTTTTTTTTAAAAATTCAAAAACTCTTTTGAAAATTTGGATATGCAATATTATTTAATCCCATCTTGTACACACAAAAATTCAACTAAATCCGTTTAGCCGATAACGAGAAAATTCAAGATAAAAAAAAATACGTTCCATGACAGGTACTATTAATAGTTGCTAGGTGCAAAATTTTATAATTATTGGTAGTAGATCGTACTAATTTTAGTATATTAAGAAAGTTTAATCAAAATCGTAGGAGTAATTTCTGAGAAAAATATATTTTCCTTTGTGGTTTTTTTAACTTTTGTAAGGAAGGTACCGTTATTTTTTTCATAAATGTAAAATTTCTTCTAAAAATACTATATAGAGAGTACTAAAAAACTCTTATGTATCGAGTTTCAAAATATTGATCATTTCGTTTTCGAAATATTTGATTGTCAAAAAAAAAAAATTTGAAACATTTTTTAAAAATCCAAAAAATAATTTTCACAAAAATATTCGTACACAGTCCTACTTATGTTTTTGAAAGCTTCTGTATAAAGAAATATTGACATCAGTCTAACCGTTTTGAAGAAAATCGAAATTAAAAAAAAATGGTTCTTTGGGAGGTACCATTAATAACCATTTTTTGAAAAATTATTTCCCACCCATTTATTGAAATCTTTTAAGAAAAGTTGTCGAGCCGTTTTTGGAGAAAAAATCGATTATGTAAAATTGTTAAGAAAATTGTATGCCAGGTACCGTTATTTTTGGTTCTAACAAAAAAAAATGAAAAAATGTGTCGGCAGAATCACCAAAAAGCACTGTATATCAAGTTTGGAGAAAATCGATGGAGCCGTTTAGGCTGCAGACGAACAGACAGACAGACAGAATTGTACCACCCACTTTTTTGGTGTACTTTATCATCAAACATAACATTACATGTTTGATTGTTGTCTCGAAATTTTTTTTTGCACGAATCCAAAATTTGCCTTAAGTACCTACCTATATCGCAAGTAAAAAGGAATGTTATTACTTGAACAAAGTACCCAAGTCTTATATAAATCGGCCCAGCAGTTCAATCTTTAGGTCTGGAAGCATTAACAAAAAAGATTGCGTGCTTACCTACCTTTCAATTGTATCTACAATCTTATATAGGGCTGGCCAAGATACCAGAAAAGTCTCGGCATCGTTTGGTATCAGTATCAGAAGTCGAAGCGATACCAGCTTCAAAACATCCGAAACGATACCAAGCCGATACCAATACTTTTTGGACCAAAGTTCGAAGATACTCTCGGTAGTATCGTTTGGTATCGGCAGCAAAAATTAATTTTTGATTTGAATATTACAATTAATTTATTACAAATACACAACTCTCGTAATTGGTTTCGTGGAAACGGTTCCAACGATTTGAATGAAATTTTCACAGTTTTTCTCTCTTTAGCTGGGAGAAAATTAAGGCAACGATTTTAACTAGAACTGCAGATTCCCTCTTCTCTGAAACAAATCATTTGAATGAAATTTTAAGACCTGGTTCTTAATTTTATGAAGAGTGGACGAAGTGATTTAAGGGAAATACACCAGCTACCCGCATATTTGTTCGTATATCTCGGTTTTTCGGAAACGGCTTCAACGATTTTTATAACAATTTTACGAAACTCAATCTTTTAAGTACCAAGCGAGTTCAAGAACATGTAACCAAGTCGTGCATTTTATAGTTACTGTGACTGGAACCAGCTGAAACCAGATGAGACCGATACTGATGCTGATACCGATACCGAGACCGAGACGATAGTTTGTTAAACGAGACTGAATTATAGAAGACCGAGACCGATACTGAGACGATACTGATATTTTTCGATTTTGACGATGTCGCGAGACGATACTTACAAAATTATCCTTGGGTTTGGTATCGTGGCCAGCCCTAATTATAATGACATATTTGAACAGTGAACAGAAACTCAAGGGTGAACTAAGTAGCATTTTTGGTTTGACGCAAACAAACATATATAAAAATAAAAACTTTTGAACGTTATTGTTCCTTATTTAAAGGTATTTTCACTAGAACCATTGTCTAAGGAGATAGGTTTCTGACTTTCTTGTAGATATTGTTGTTGCAGCTTGCTTTAAGCTCACTACAACTAAGAATCTGAAGTGCAAGAGATATAGATGTTTGTATTAGGTACATCGTAAGTATGTACATAAATTGTTCCAGATACTTAAAAAAAAAGACAACAATTAGACAAGCAACAAATCTAAATAATATAAAGAAATCATCCTTGCCATATTGCTTTAGAAAGTCGTCACAGTTTTTCATCATTAATTTCCGTTTCAAAACCCATAAAAGAGGAAAGAAAAAGATTAATCACCAGCAAAGTACCAAAGTACCTACAAACATTTCGTCTGGCACATAACTTTCTGTCTGATGAGTTAATTTGCTCAAACAAAATAAATTGACAAAAACAAAAAAAAAATCAGCACCACAAAAAAAGTCTACACATTTCTACATACGCTTACGCTTCAGTTGAACTAATTAGCCATACGTTGTGAATCCGGCTTTGAATGCACGTTCACGTTCGACTTGTTCGTTGTTCCGTGCTGTAGTCGGTTGTCGTCGTCGTACTCGTAGTCGTCGTCGCGTCTGTCATTTGGTCTTGTCAGTCCGCTTCCCCATCTATAAATTCCAAATCACGCGCATTGCATTCACAGCTCGCGAGCATTTCGAGCGAGAAAGAAAGATCTTATCGCCAGAATCGATCTGAAATATGGGCATTCCGATTCCGAGGGACTTGGAAGTTCGGAGCAAGGAGCATTATCATGCCCGCACATGAGTTATGTGTGCCCACGTCCGTGATTGCCCCAAGTATCGTATCGACGACTCTGTTCAGCAGCGGTGATGGTGTGGTGGCGATCAACGACGAACGATTGTCGACGACGACGATGTGGTTTTTCGATTTGTGACAACGCGGCGCAATGAAACTGGTTCGCTTTCTGAATGACACGACAACGACAACGACGAGTTCGACGAGACGTCCTTGTGAGAGACGCGCTCATAAAACACTTATATTATTGACTCTTTTTAGAATAAAATTTGTTTAAATAAACAAATCCAGTTTAACATTATTATCGGTCTCACAACCCCAAAAGTTATACCTTATTTGGATGCGGTCATAATAATGGAGGGATTTATGCGATCATTGCATCCGCTTTTTGTCAGCTCAGCTCAGAGTTTAAAAAGGTTGACACTTCCTCCGAGCGATTTACTGCCCTCACAGCACATCGCATCAGAGCTCACAGGTAGCTGTCCAAATCGAGCCAATTAGCTGCGTTTCTCCTTGACTCCTATAAAGGTATTCATTTTTGGTCAGGTCGGTTTTTCTGGGACCGATTGATGGATCACCATAAGCCTCAGTCGTCCATTGTTGTTCTCTTCTGAGTTCTGTAGAAGTAGGAGGACTAAATCGTGGTCCAGCTGAAAGATGCTGTGTGTTAAAAGAGAGTGGGTGTTGTTCAAATATGACACACAGGTAGTTTCTCATTTCGTTTTATATTGCCCATAAAATTTATCGATTGAAATACCCGTAACATCAGTTGGTTTCAGTTAGTACCTTCCACATTCAGTACCATTTAAGATACCGGCTTTCCGAAAACAGAACTTAATTTACATTATGAATTGGATAATTAAATACGATTTTTATAGGCAGTGTGTGTGTTTTTTTTTTGCGCTTGATAGAGGTATTTTTTTTATCTTTTGATTGAATCTAAATTGGGATTTTTAAATTAAATCTGAAACTTGCTGTGTTCAAAGATGTTAAAGTTGTATAACACACTCTCAACAATTTAATTGGCTGATTATTTTCCAAAAAAGAAGACAAGTTTGCAGTGGAGCTTTTTTTTACGGTGCTAACAAGATTTTATAATTTATACATGCAATGTTTTATGAAAAGAGCAACATTTTAAATACAAAATTCCATTTCCTTGTATACCTACAATCTAAACGCAGTTATTGAGTAATAGGGGTATTAATGTCAGTATAATTTGTTACAGTTGTAGTTTCGTGTCTAACTTCCGACACTTTTTAAAATTAAATTACTTTATTATGAGGTATTGCAGTATTTTTTCAAACTCAAGTTAAGTTAATATTTTCTTATAATTTTTACTACTTATATCAAATTTTGCATAATTGAATTTGCTGATCGCTTACGCTGTTGTTTGTTTTGACTTTTGAATACTTAAGTTGCTCTTGGCAATATAACAGCACCAATTTATTACCAATGGAGACTCTCCAGTAATTGCAGTATATCAATATTTTGTACGGTAGCTGGAAGGCAATAAATTAGTCCTTCGCATTGTCAAGGCACTCAAGGCAGTGTATTTGACATTTCGCCTTCTTACAAAATGGTAGCAAATGAGATGAAAGCAAAAAAGGTTGGCATTTCATTAAAGGTTAATCAGAAAAAAGTGTGCCATCTATTTGGTCAGTAAATGGTCTTGAAAAATCTGCTAGTTTCAGTAATTGGACAGCCATTTGTTTCTTTTATGATTTTTAAAGTTTTTGTTTAAGGTCACCTCATCAGTCGGATAGTTGCAAGTAATATAGATAAACCATCTGAAATGCCAATCAATCGTCAAAAAAGGTAAGCCAAATTCGTTATTCGCTTAAAAATTGAACTCGCGATTAGGATCAAACTTGTTTTTACGAGGATAGAGCAGACAAAAAAAGTTAGTCTTACAATTCTGTCCGTGTGTCTGTTTGTCTATCCGCTACAGCCTTAAGGCCCTTAAGTTAGTACATAGCTTTTTTGATTTATCCCCACACGTTTAAATTTTTTTTTCATAATCAACAATAACGGAACCTATCATACATTATTTTTTGCAATTTAACAAAATCGTATTTTTCTCAAAAACGACTCCACAACTTTTCTTTAAAAAATTCAATACGTAAATTGTTTTTAGAACAGGCTACCTTTGGGGGGAGACCTCAAAAAATGTGTTTATTAATGGTACCACCCAAAAAATCATAATTTTTTTATGTTCGATTTCGTTCAAAACGGTTTGACTAATTTCAATTTTTTCCTATACAGAATCTTCTAGACAATATAAGTAGTATTTTGTACTAAAATTTTCAAAAAAATATCTTTTGAATTTTATAAAAATGCTACAAAATGTTTTTGAAATTTAAATATTTCAAAAATGATTTTTAGATTATTATAGTTAAAATTTAGCTTTTATGAATAAAATAACGGTACCTTTCATACAAATGTTAAAAAACCTCTAAGGAAATTTTTTTTTTCTCAAAAATTGCTTCTATGATTTTGATAAAACCTTTTCTTTATTCTAAAAAAGTACAATCTATTCTCTGATAGTGAAGTCGCTATTAAATCCCTGCACTCTGTCTCTACAAACTCTAGAACAGCCCTTAACTGTCGATCATATCTGTTGGAGAAGGCGCAACAGTTTAGTATTCACCTTTGTGTCATAACACGGCACTGTTTAATAGGCAGGCACGCAGCGCGGTTCAGCGTACCTTCAAACGATGTTTGCAGAAGCTGTATGGACGAGGAAGAAACGATTCCTCACCTTATCTGTACTTGCCCTGCTCTTTCCTACAGACGTAGGCTCCACTTGGGAGTTTACTTCTATAACGATCCTAGTGATATGGCAAACACAGACATTTATAGTCTCGCACGCTTCGTCAGGAGCTCTAAGTGGTTTGGCGAGTAAGGAAGGAGTTTCCAATGGGCGTGAAGTTAGCACCGCCATTTTTGATTTTCGAAAAAAGAAAAGTTGTGCTGTACTGTGCTCAACTTGTGCTGGCATGTCCAGAAAATATTTTTGAAAAATTTTCAAATTTTACGAATGAAATTTTTGCGAAATTTCAGAATTTCTTAAATAAAAAAGTTTTGCTGCATTGTCCTCAAAAAATGATACTAAGAACTAAAAAGAAAAAAACAAAAATTCGCATAATTGCATCTATTATGGCCCAAACTAAACTTTGCGAAGGGCTATAGCGTAAAGTAACCACCGCCATTTCCGATTTTAAAAAAAATAAAAGTTATACTGTACTGTGCTCAACTTTTGCTGGCATGTACCGTAAATATTTTTGAAAAATTCGCAAATTTGCAAATTTTACGAATGAAATTTTTGCGAATTTCAGAATTTCTTAAATAAAAAAGTTGAGATGTATTGTGCTCAAAAAATGATACTAAGAACCAAAAAGAAAAACACAAAAATTCGCATAATTGCATCTATTATGGCCAAAACCAAACTTTGCGAAGAGCTGTAGCCCCGTAAAATTTGCAAACTTGAAAATTTTTTAAAAATATTTACGGCACAAGGCAGCACAAGTTAAGCACAATACAGCACAACTTTTATTTGTTTGAAAATCGGAAATGGCGGTGCTAACTTCACGCTAGAGCCCTTCGCAAAGTTTAGTTTTGGCCATAATAGATGCAGTTATGCGAATTTTTGTATTTTTCTTTTTAGTTCTTAGTATCGTTTTTTGAGCACAATGCAGCACATTTTTTTTATTCAAGGAATTCTGAAAATTCGCAAAAATTTCATTCGTAAAATTTGCAAATTTGCGAATTTTTCCAAAAAAATATTTACGGCACATGCCAGCACAAGTTGAGCACAGTACAGCACAACTTTTCTTTTTTCGAAAATCCAAAATGGCGGTGCTAAATTCACGCACATGAGTTTTCAAGATTCCTGTGGTATCACAACGGACCAATTTTGGTCTAAGTGTGTCAGTTCATTTACACTTTTCCCATATACAATTTTTTATGGGACTTTCACTCTGTTAAAATTTTTTTTCTCGAGTTATTGTTTTATTTTTTTATTTTTTATAATTAACGCGCACTCAAGGGGTTATGCCTACCCTTAATATGTTAAACACAGTGCGAGTGTTAGGAAAGTAGGATAGAATTTAAAAGGAGATACCGATGGGTAAAGCATTCCACATTCGTATTGTGCCGCTGAAGAAAGAATCTCTGTACTTGACGGTACGCCCGAAATTGGGCTCAAGGGTAAACTGACGTGCATTCCTAGAAGTACGAGTGTTACGGCGGAATTGTTTAAGGGGAGGAATGCAACTGGCAACACGAAACACTGCGGCGGTGTTCGAGAGATGCAAATGTTTCCGTTATAGCTCTGTCGCCTATCAATCTTTAAGCTCTATTTTGAATTCTATCCAAGAGACTTAAATGGGTCTTAGGAGTAAATTTGTTTGTTGATTTTTGTAATCATTCCCTTATATGACCACATTCAAAAATGTATTTCAAAAGAACAAAATTTTTTGACTCGAAATATTACGAAAAAATTCCCTATAAAAACATCATAAAATAAAACGTCATAATATTCAATATAGAATTTTTGCTATTAAATTATTAATTATTTATTTTAAGGGTTGATTAAAGAACAAAAATCTAAAAATAAATTTAGAATAGCTGCAGTAATTCGAGAGAAACAAATAAAACGTGCAAAGAGCGAAAATCCCAAACAAATTTGTATGGGAAAAGTATGGGCTTAAAGCCACATGTTAATGACCTCGGGCAAAATTATTTTTGGCTAAATATTTTTTAGGGCTTCAACTTTCGATTTAGGGGGTGTCTTCGATTAAAAAACGAATTTGGGAAATAACGGACATCCTATGCCCTGACTTTTTGATAGCAATTGTAAGAGCCGTTTTTGAGATAAATAAGCTTTTCCTTAACGGTTGTATGCTAAGGACCGTTAGTTTTGGAACTCAAAAATCAATTTACCTCTAGGAAATAACAAAAAAACTTAAGTTATGTACATTTATGTATAGCGCAATTTTTGTTGTCGAAATATTTTCCTTTTCCCTACTCCCTTATTATAAATGAAGAATTCTTGGGAACTTTGTTCCCTTTTCCCTTCTTCCATATTATATTTTAAACGAACTTCAAATATTTGAACAAATTCCTCGGGGAAAAAGTATGAATTCTAAATGCCAAGAATAGGGAAAATGTGAATTAGTTTGGTACGAGATTTTTCCCGGGATATTTGTTAGAGAGTTATCAATAAAATATTAGATTTTCCTTTTCGCAACTTAAATTTATTAACATTTCAATAATTATATTTGAGGTCAAAGGCGAGAGACCCCCGTTATCCCCAAAAAACAACATCTCAATCGGACGGAGTCCTCAAAAAACTGGAATCCAACTAGACGATATCCCCATGGGGAATGGGGGCATATGTACAAAATCCCCAATAAATATTTTTTTTGGGCAAAGTCCCCGAATCGCTTAAAATCTCCATTAACCCCAAAATAGTTTTTGCAAATAGCATATACACGTTAAATTTGCTGAAGAGCTGTGAGGCTAAAGTATACCGTTTTTTTGAAAAATAACTTTTATGTTTCGGATGATATTATGTTGGTACATATGCACATATACCTACATATCGCTCATTTGTTACAAGAGCGTCATAACTCCAAATTTGTTGTATCGATATAAATGCGATTACAAATTTCGCTGTTTTACTTTTAGTTTTGGGTAAGCCGCAAATGGAAGATATTTGTTCGTGATGTCGTAACATTTCAAAGGCTAGAACTTGAAACAGGCCACCCAAGGGCCACCTAATTGGAACAACGAAATTGCGTGATGAGTGGGATAGATGACCCGTGAGAGAGTTGAAACACTTTCAAACATCGAATCGGGCCATTCGAATGTACTTTGCAGGAAAACTTATAAGATTGCTGCCTAGTTGGTACCAATATTATATTTACTGCATCAAGACGTGGTCGGGCTTTGATTGTTTCTGAAATAATGAATCACAATGAAGTCCATTTTTTCAATGGCATTTTTCGGGGTTTGCTATACATTTGTTATTATAAAAAAAAGGTAAAACGCATCGTTAAACTTGTTTTTCATTAAAAAAGGAAGGCCTAGAATCTAAAAAAAGGCTTTTATACTGGTTAAATTTATTTGAACTACCCCAAAGAGAAGATGTGCAAGTAAGTGAATCAAGCAATAAATCGTGCGCGCTTTTTGGGATTTTCTCTTGGAGATTTTGTTTTTTAAAAATATTGTTTGATTTTGTCTTTACTAGGTACAACTAAGGGATTTTTATTGGGGGATTAATGCCTTAGGGCAGTGTTTTCCAAACTGTGGGTCGCGACCCCCTAGGGGGTTGCCAAGAATAATTAGGGGGGTCGCGGTCGTAAGCCATTACAAGGTACTAAAAAAAGTTTTCTTTTATTAAATGTTCAAAACATGGTTGTATCTTTGAGGTGTTAACAATTAAAGCATTTTCCTATTGAAGGAAGATAACGTGAATTCACATATATGTAGTTATGAAGTGGTGAATGGCACTAACAATGTTAAAGCCTCTTTTGCCAGCTGTAGATATTTTCCTCTTCTCTTCTCTATATCCAGAAATGATCAATGGTTCTTACATTGAATTCAGAGCATACCATCTGCAGCTAAATCTATAAGATTTTCATCTTTACCGATGGAAAATCGGCCAGATGGAATGATATATTCAAAAAAGGATTGAGTATCTATCTCTGTCCATTTCCACCTTCAGAATAGAGTTCTGGAAAGTCACATAATAGTTTTTTCTACTAATTATGCAAACTCTCATTAGAGAAATGTGAGCTCTTAATATCATGGAATGAATCTGATGAAATTTCGTCGAGAATTTTCTGAACCCAGGGAAAAGAATCATAATTTTTTTTTGCAAATACTCTGAACGCAAACGAAGTTTTGCGAGGAGTCCTCTGATTTTGTCTTTTGCAGTCAAAATGTTTTCTTGTCTCCCTTGGAGTTGTATCAAGATGTTTAAGTGGGCAGAAAGATCAGCGGGAAATGATAATTTTAAAAGCTGAGTGGGGACAGACAAATGATTTGATTATCTCGATTTTGAATCTTGTACAAACATCAATTATTCAGCTTTCAATTCCAGAACTCGTGTCAACTAGACCGAGAGCCCACCTTCCCTAGATAAGCTCCACGGATCACATATCACGGAATCTGAGACCATTTGAGTGTTTACTTCGCCCTTCCAGACCGTTTAAAAAATTTAAAATTCCAAGTGAAAAACGTTTTTTTACAATTTGGCAGGGTGAACTATATGTATACTCAGATGATCTCGGATTCCGTGATATGGGATCCGAGGAGCTCCCTAGGGAGGGATGAAATTCAATTTCGGGCTTACACGATTACCCTCAAAGTTGCATTCATATTTCTTTTTTCGATTCACTGTTTTATCACTAAGGCCCCGGTTGTGGACAACAAGACTTCGATTTTTTTGAAAAGCCTTTAATGAAGCTCTCGATGCCTATACTTCTTTTTTTTGTAATCAATCACACCCAAAATCTGCTGTGGGCTCTAAATCTAAAAATACCTTACCTTTTGACAACCATCTGAGCTCTGTTTGACAAAGATTTTGATGAGCTCGATTTATGTCGCTTTTCAAATAATTGACGAAGTATTATTATGAATGTGGGGGTCGCCAGAATGTTTTTACTAACAAAGGGGTCGCGTACTCAAAAAGTTTGAAAAACACTGCCTTAGGGCAAACATCACTAACCAGTCAACAACTAAAATCGAGTGTTTCTGAAACAAAAAATAAGGTATCTACTCATTGTTATGGCAAAGACCAATGGGGGTTGAGTGCAAATTTAAAAAAGTATGTTTACAATAAACTTTAGTACCTAAATTCAAATTTAATTTATGTAAATAATCATAGACATTGGTCTGATAACAAAAATATGTTAGATCAAAGATACCTACGAACTTCAAAAAAATAATTGCGGGACTGGCGGTGGACACAAAGGGGAACAACAGTTTTCTGATTACGAACGGGCCAAAGGTATATAATATAATTTGGTTGAGATGAAAGCGTACATAGCTCACTTAAATCGAAATTAAAAACTCTCTAAGAAGAAGCGTCAGCAAAAAACGGCCGAATTCCTAAACACATTCATATGTTGCGCAAAATGCTAAGCAAGGAGTTATAAATGCAAACATAACTTCCTGCTAAACAGTATGTCCCAAAATGCAAGATTCTTTTTACTTACGATATAGGTAGGTACTAAAGTTTTGGATTCGTGCAAAAAAAAATTTCGAGATAACAATCAAACATGCCATTACGATGATAGAGAACACGAAAAAAGTGGGTGGCACAATTCTGTCTGTCTGTCTGTCTGTCCGTACCTCAACCTACAGCCTAAGCCACTGAAGCGATTTTCTTCAAATTTTGAACTTAAGGTTTTTTTGTAACTTTCCAGAGGGGAAATTGAAATTTTTTTTAGCTCAAAAAATAACGGTATTGCCATTAAACCGTTAAGGAAAAGCTTATTTATTTCAAAAACGGCTCCAACGATTTTGATTTAAAAAAAAAATCAGTGTATTATTGTAGATATGATATAGGTACCTTTTAAGAAAAAAAAATCACCAAAAACATTTATTAACGGTACCTGCCATATAAAAGTTTTTTTTTATTTTTGGTTTTCTCATTAACCGCTCATCCGATTTCAATAAAATTTTTTGCACAAAAGTTTTGTTAGAATATAAATAATACTGCATACCAAAATTTTTGAAAAAATAAATTTTGGATTTTTAAAAAAAGATTCAAATTTTTTTTTTGAAAATTCAATATTTCATAAATGGATTGATGAATTGTTTTGAAATTTCAGTTTTAAATGTATATTAATATATACTCAAAATTGCCATACCAAATTTTTTTTTTGAAAAATGTTACAAAAATTTTATGTATAAAAAATTAATTTGTAAAAAAACGGCTTAAACGATTTTAAATTTTTTGTTTGCATATATTCATATTTTTTTAAGTAATCAAATGGCTGCCTTTTTTTAGCTCTAAGTTATTTACAGGCTGTTTATACAACTAAGAGAACGATTTAAATGCTTTTTTATACTTTTTCTATAATTACTTGAATATTTTTTAAAGTTCTTAAGTTCTACAAAAGTTGAACATAAGAGCAGGTACGTGCGATCCAGTCGTGCATTTTATTTCTTTTGCGAGGTTTTTGCGCCAATGTTAAAATTATGTTTACACAATTCACTTGGATTTGTTTTGTCTGTGTTATATTTTTACATATATCTGCTTTGCATTCGTTTTGCTTTGCAAATCTTGCATTAATGAATTTGGCCAAATATAACTCAAAGCTCTTACTATCGTTTGCAAGCAAGTCCAAGGGAAGCTTTTGAAAAAGAATTCAAAATCCAAGAAGAATAATATGACAATGTGAAGGATGTAATCAGAGGATTAAAAAAGTTGGTTGTTGCTGTCGATTTTTTTCTAATTCTTCTTTTTAGTGCAAAATTGTTAGTGCGATACTGAAAATTAATCTGTTTTTTGTTTTAAATTTAAATAAATGTAAAAATTTAAAAAAAATTCTCTCCCTGCTATTTTATTTGGAGTGTGCTTAGGAACTATGCCAATAACTGCGAAACAGCTGTTTCGGACATTCAGAATTCCCGCTTTCGAAGGGAAAATTATTCTCCCGGGAGATTCGGAATAGGAGAATTTAACGCTCGCTCGGGAGATCACATCTCCCGGGGAAAATTGGGCTGTTTGAGAAAAGGCTGCCTTTAAAACATTTTTTTTCCGAAAATAGTTTTAAGTGATCGATATATTTACTCCCTTTAAACATTTTAATTGATTTTCGATTGTTATCGCCATTACCACTGATTTTGATAAATTTGTAAAAAAACTTGGATATATGAAAGACATTTCTGGGAATTTCCTGCGTTCTTATATCCGTGTTCTATTGTACGTACTATCATTTATTTTATATACATATGCATATATGTATATGTATATAAACTAAAAGTTGTATATATTTAAAAGTTGAAGTCAAAACCAAGTGAGATAACCTTGCACCACCTGATGATAATAATATACTAATTTGATAGTCAATGAGGACGTTAACTTAACTACAACCAACTTAGATAAATTGAATGACCTTTATCAAACAAGTTTTTTTTTTTTGTTTCTCTAATTCATCGAGGCAATTCAAATCGATAAGCATAACTGCCTACCTACCCGTATTCACAAAAATTATCAAAACATTTGCTCAGATAAAATACATTAATTAATGGTTCACAAAAATCAAGTGGTTTCCCTACATCTACAAATAAAAAAATCAAACAATTTGTTATCAGCATAAAAAGCCAGATAATGATTTCAAACAAAAAAAAGAAATCTCATTCAATCCCCAAACGAACAGCACAATCAACTCAAATCAACACTCATACCTACACACACTCGCAACACATCCATTCACTTCGCAATCATCATAAAAAGAAACCAGCGCCATTCGAGATTGGGATTAATGAAGGAATCATTTTCACCAATGTTCAGCTTCGTGTTACTTTTGTTGTTGCTTTTTTTTTTGGGTTTATTTTTTTTTTATTTATTTCGGCAACGAAGAATGGTCCCACGTCCCACTGTAAACGTCTGTTGAACGTGATCAGCCGTCACAACTGCAACTGTTGGCTGGCTGGTACGGGTACGGGTCGATGCGTGAACTCCACGGGACGTCATTAATAACACTTAAGTCGCCTTCTATACCACTTCTCGTTTGCGTCCTTTTACCCCGCTCTCCGCACAATAAACCATTTTCCGAGTTTTCTCGTTTTTGATTACCGACACACGCACCAGTGTGTATAGTGTAAACTGCCCCACAGGCGTTCGGGTTCGGGTTGGTAATCCTTTTGTGACGATTGCTTCAGGTTACAATGCCACCACTTTCCCCTTGCACGTCTCTCTTTGCTGTGTCTTCTGGTCGTGTCGTTGTCCTCGACGACGTTGTCTGCTTTTATGTTGGTTTCGTCGAAGTAAATTGCTCGGAAAATCTCTGGCACGTCATTGATTGCTTTTTCAATAGGGAAAACTATTTCCCCGAAAAAAAAACTCTCAGTTCGCTTGCTTCTCAAATTGATGCCTTGGCGCAAACTTATGCTGGACCCTTTTATTTTTTAATGAATTTAAATTTCTAAATCGAATTTAAGTGGTGATTTGGGAAAAATAAACATAAATACACACTCGTAGTTGTTGTGGAGGCAAAAATAGCATGAGAGGTAAGTATTTACCAAAAAGATTAACCAATTTCCTTCGAGCCGGATTTGAACCAGCGACCTATGGATGTCCGCTTTTGAATAATTTTCTCTTCTACAGTCCACCGCTCTACCAACTGAGCTATCGAAGGCAGTTGGAGGCTCCCTAACAGATTAACAACCGCCATATTTGGCTTTTTTGTCGATTTTCATCCGAAGGTAATCAACAATCAATTATTATTCACCTTTCACTTCGTGTGTGCCTGCGATTGTTGTCTCTGGCCAAACAAAAATAATTTTTTTTTTATGTTTCTTTTATACTTTTTTTTCTTTCCAGCGAGAAAATCTTCAATTGGAATAACGGTTTTCATCGCCTTCGATAGCTCAGTTGGTAGAGCGGTGGACTGTAGAAGAGAAAATTCATGAAGCGGACATCCATAGGTCGCTGGTTCAAATCCGGCTCGAAGGAATGAGTATAATTTTTTTTTCTTTTTAATTTAAAAATAGTACGAGACGATTACATACATATACCTACATACATGCATTAAAAGATTTTTTTAAAAAAATTTATTTTTATATTGGTGATCTTTCCTCTAATCAGGTTTATTTTTATCAATAAATGTTAAACAATTTGTTATCATTCTGTGAAACCTATACAGTATACACATTCCTCAAATAAGTAAAAAAAAGAAAAACATAATTTTGTAAAATTTAGACTTGCAAATGTCCGCTTAAGAGTGTTCCGAACTGAACAAAACCAGTAATTTGCTAACTTTTTTTTTTTGCATATATAAGACCGTTTTTTTCACTTTCATTAGATACTTTTTTTTATAAAACTTTGCATTTTTACTAATTGGTCACTAGTAGGCGTATTATTGTAATAAAAAAAACTTTTTTTCTAAAAGTAACTGATTTTAACTTCTAAAGGAGAATAGGACAAAACGGTCTACAAGACCAATAACGACGAGACATGTCGTCGGAAAGGTATATTTAGGTACTACAATAGTTACTATGGGGGCTTACTTCAAATCACTGTGTGAAAAAAGTTATTCGCTAAATAGGATTGTGCTCTGGTGCATTCTAGTAGGAATAAAGTATATTTAGTATGGGGAAAATTTATGAAAACCGGTCTAACCAATTACGCCAATATATATGTCATTGGAAAGGTATTTCCATTACCTACAATATCTTTCATATTAGTTCAGTTCAAATCACTGTGTGAAAAAAGTTATTCCTAAACTAATGAAATATTGTGGTTCATTTTAGTGGCAAAAAAAATGTTTTTTTTTAGTATGGGCGAAAAGTTTGATGGCAAGTTCAATCAATAACAACGGGACGTATGTCGTTGGAAAGGAAATTTTATGTACTACAAAAGTCAATACGGCAGCTTAGCTCAAATCACTGTGTAAGAAAAGTTATTCGCAAAAATGTTACCCATGCTCCATACGTTTTATCTGTGCTAAAATTCCCTAAAACGGCGAATAACTATTTCCACATAGTGATTTTAAATAAGTTGTTATGGTAACTATTATTGTTCATAAAAATACCTTTTCAACGACATGCATCTTATTAGAACTGGTAAGACCAGTTTGTATACATTTTCTTCACACTAAATGGTACCAAAACAAAACGTTGGTTAACGAATAACTTTTTTCACACAGTGATTTGAAATGAGCCGCCATAGTGACTATTGTAGCGCATAAAAATACCTTTCCAACGACATACGTCTCGTTGTTATTGGTTTCTAGACCACCTTCCATACATTTTTGCCGATTGTCCTTTACATAAATTTTCTATCAAAAAGTGTATTTTAAGAATTAAAAATTTCAATATCAAATGATACAAATATGATTACATAATTAATGAAAATCATGAAAAATATATTGAATTTATATCCACTGCAAAAAAATTCCGTTAGGTATAAAAAGTTGATTGTCAAAAATGGGTTTTTTCAAAATTAAACAAGCATTTATATTTTGCATTATTAAAATTTTTATAAGTTAAAAAATTAAAAATTTTCTCCAATAGTGGCATAATAAAAATATGGAATTTTATGTTATTAAACATTTTCTTGCAAAAAATGCTATAGTGTAGGTCTCATTTGCTTTGAAAAACAGCCATTTTAGCCATTTTCTCGATTTCTTAGAGGCTTTTACCAAAATCTAGAGCACAAAATTAATTTTTTTTTCCAATAATGGCATAGAGAATAAGTTTATCTGTCCATAGACACCTTAATCGCTTTGATCGGACAAGTACACGCTTCGCAATCTTATTCATGAAATCACCATTTCAGTCCGGAACACTCTTAACGCATTTAGATCACCAGCACCGGTTTTTGAAATTGTAATTTGATAAAGTAATAGATGGATCATTTATTGTATAGCTGCATTTTTATACATTTTTGTTACTAAACCAATTACAGAGATTTGGTATAAGGCTACCTTGCTATTGAAAAATTAAAAAAAAATTTAATATCACAGTTCATAGAGCTTTATACAATTGGTAGAAGAAAAAGCTACAGAAAAAACTTTGTTAGTAAAGAAGAGATGGAGAGGGCAGGTAAAAATGGTTTGGCTACGAAATCTCGTAAATCAAAATCTCGGATTCGAAATCTCGCATAACGAAATCTGGCAGTTACAAAATCTCGCTTTTCATAATCTCACAATTCCAAATTCCCGCTTTTCATAATCTCGCAATAACGAAATCCCGCAAACTAGAATCTCGCATATCAAAATCTCGCAAAATTGAATTGCATTGCAACAAATACATTTTTTTAATCAAAATCTCGCAAATTAAAATCTCGCGCGAGATTTGTTGCAATGCAATTCAATTTTGCGACATATCCTACCTCCTGCAAAATATATAATCCAGTGTCTGAGTACTTTTAGACCATACTGTTATTATTAATCTGAACTGTTAATTTTTCAATTGTCAAACGAACAAGAAAGAGAGAGAACATAGAGATGGTATATCCAGTTGTAAAGTGTCATGTGTAAATTCCATTAATCGTATTTGACTTTGCACTAGAAGATACTTTAAGTTCCATTATAAACGCGTAAAAGACAACCAAAATGGTTATTAACAGTAATAAAGGATGTACAAATTTTTGTTGACGGGTATAGTTATTAGTTTGAAAGAAAAATTATGTAAAGTGCTCTTGGGTATAGGTATGTTCGATTCGATGATTCGTTGCTGTGAAATTTGAAGTTGCGAGATTTTGTTTTGCGAGATTTTAAATTGCGAGATTTTGGTTGAAATTTGCGAGATTTTTAGGTTCGAGATGTAAATGCGAGATTTTGTAATTGCAAGATTATGAAAGACAAGATTTTTAACTTGCGAGATTTCGTTATTCGAGATTTAAAAAAAATGCGAGATTTCGTTATCCAAGATTTTGGTTTGCGGAATATCGTAGCGCTCCCTGTTAAAATTGACAGAAAGCCTCAAATCAGTGACTTTTTACAAATTTGCATTTAAAATAAATACATTTTTAATTAACAACAAATGTAGGTATAAGTAAACAAAAATAATGGGAATATCACAAATTTTAATAAATAGACATTTAAATAAATAAACAAATACCTAAGTAAATAAATAAACATTCAAATAAATAAAAAGAATAAGCAAATACCAAAAGAAAAAGAAAATAAATAAATAAATAATCAATAAATAAATAAATAGATAGAGAAAACAAATAAATAAATAACTTAATTAAAAAAAAAATATCACAGAAAAAAAGTACAAATACATAAATAAATATACTAAAAAATCTATTTTAATAAATTAACAAATAAATATATCACAGAAAAAAATAATATATAAATCTCTATAGATAAATAAATACATTAATAAATAATATTCATTAAGTCAAATTTGAAACTTCTAAAATTTTATTTTGTATTCTTTGCAACTTAAGTACCTTTATGCACATTTCCCTGCACAGGTGATCCTACAGCATGATTTTTTGAATAATATTTAATATAAAATACGCTTATTTTCATCACTTTACATTGATTTTATATTTATAAGCGGATACAGCACTAAGCACATTAGCCTTGTTACATACATATAAGGTGCCTTTAGAAGCTTTTAAATCCTGTCGATGTATCTTTGTCTAAGGCCTAGCTTATTTTTTAAATATTTTTTTTAGTCCACGTTCCCTAAAGTTTGAGAAAATTAAAGTTAATTTAAAATTAAATTTTTCGGTCAACGTTAGCACGGATTTTGGCAACACTTGACATTCCCAACAAAATACATTGGGCCTTACTAATAATCAAATTAAGTTATAGCTTAAATAAAAATCTCCATATTTCAGAAAAACCACATACCAATAATCAATTTAGCTGCCAGACTAGAGACTAGCAAAACGTCCAAATTTAATACACAGAAATCCATGTTTAAAGCCGTAACTTTAATATGTGGAATGACATTTCAGTGTGAGTGTTGCCTGTAGTACTATTTCATATTATGTATTAAGTATAAATAAGTACTTAAATTTACTCGAATATTACTGTATAATTTTATTAGTATTTTCATAAAGCCTGATTTTGGGTTGATAAAAAAAAAACAATGATATTTTTGTATATAGATATGTTCATACACATAATGTACATATATGTAAATGTGAGGTTTGGTACATGTTTGATTTAGCTTAAATTTTTAACATTCATTTTACATGAATTATTTAATAAACATTTTAATAAGTTAATCAGAAATCAGATTAATTTTTCTTTTTAAAAATTACCATTTTTTTGTTCAAACGTCTTGTCAAAAATATAACAAGGCACACTTCGAAATTAACGTAAACTGCGTCGTTTCCTTGCATTTTCAATCCGTTTGCATTTCAAAAGTCTTCCAAGGGTTTTAATGTTTCCAGTTATGTTTGCGGAGTGTTTTTATCTCAAATTTCATTAAGGAGTGCTATTTGAACACAATGTAAACATACGTTAAGTAACTCTTTGGATTACTTGTCACAGTGATACATAAATGTTTTCGAAAATTGTTTGTCAATTCAGGAAGGTGGTCGTTTAATGTATCATTGGAATTAAAAAGGAGTGAAATGTCTCAAAAAACGTATGAAAACAACAGTATCGATTACTGATCCCTAAAATAAACCTTAAACAATTTTCTAGTCCAAACCAAAGTTAAACTGATTCTCAAAACGAGATCGACTTAATATATTCTCTTTCGACCATTTTAATTTTTTGATATTGTAGCAATACCCATTGACAAAATATGCGAAATTATATATCACAGTGAAAAATATCGACAGAAAATAATTTTTTTCCGTTGAAATTTCGTTCTAATATATACAAATGTCAAAAAATTATGAAGTATATTCAAAATATGCATGTTCTTGTATAAAGCTTATAAACTTTATACAAAAAACAAAATTGTAATCGTCCAAACTCTTCAAACAAATAACGTACTATGGTACTGAAAAAGTTACTGTTAAAAAAGAATACGGCAATACTTATCTCCTCTCTTAAGAAAAAAAAACAAATTGAAATTCATCTGTCATTTTGCCGAGCTAAAAGAAAGATTTCAAATCGTAAAACAAGTGAAAAAGATTATTAAACTAAATAAAAAAGTGTAAAAATATAAGTTTAGTGAAAAATTGAAATACTTTATTGAATAAAATACAAAATAACATGCTGTGCCACGCTAAATCCTGTAAAAACGCCTAAAACAAAAAGTGTACAGACATTTCACAAGTGTTATCTAATATTTCTACATAAAGTAAGGTGAAGTGATGGTTTTTAGTTTATCAAATTATCGTAGAATACTTTAAAATCCATATTTCATGATATTTTGCTTTTAAAAGAGCATATTAAGTTGTAAATAAAAATATATTCCAACCCAGCGATTTTGCTGAGATTCATCTGTCAAATGAGAAATTCTCGTCCAGCCGGGACGGATTAATTTTTCTTGGTGATGGCAAGGCGCTTAAAACCGTTTAGCGCCTGTAGTACAGAGTTTATTTCAATAAAATATTCTTAAACGTCTTTCTGCTATTGGCTCTATTTATCATGTCAGTTTTTATCTTCCTCAAGAAGTTTTATATCAGTTTAAAATATTCTACGATAATGTATTTAAAACATCACTCAACATAACTTTATGTAGAATATTAAAAAACTTACTGTGAAATGAAAAAATTGTTCACTCCTTATTATAAATATGTATGTGTTTTTACATTATTTAACGCAGCACCGCATGTAGTGTTATAAATGTTTGTATATTAAAGTATTGCAAGTGTTCACTCTGTATGTTTGAAAATCTTTTTTTTACTATTTTAACGATTTAAAATCTCTACACTTTCTTATAGCGCGGCAAAATGACGAAAACATTTCAATGATTTTTTGGTTTTTATTTTTTGAAATCTTTTCTCTCCTTAGGCGCCCCATCATACGACTGTGTAATTGCACGCCGACCCTGAGTCAATGCATGCGTGTTCGTGTATTTCTTCTTCTACGTATTAACTTGTGTTATTGTAGTGTGCGGTTTTGTTTGATGGAATTTGATGCAAATTGTAGTAGATTCAAGGGAAGTCTGAGGATTTTGTTAGCAAAAGGGTAAAATTGTTTATTGGTAGCATTCTGTTTAAGCATCACATTTTATTTTAACCTCTCAGTTAGTTAATAGTCGACATTAGTGTTTGATTATTAGTAAGGCCCATTGAGTTTACAGCCTTTATTAAAAATGTCGACAAAAGTGTAAACGTACACAAATATTTGCACACCCACTCTGCAAAATACCACGCTAACAAAGATTTCTCCCCCCCCTTTTGGGAAAATAATCTCACCCTGGAATACTTGCCTATCCCCCTCCCAGAAATATTCTTGAGTATACCTACATATGTGTCGAGGTACAACCAAAGACAGTTTTTTAAACGTTTTCGAAAACAGTTGGTAATTGTTTATGTGTACTTTATACAGGGTGTCCCGGACCTGAGTGGAAGTATTTCAGGGGGTGGTTCTTTGGGTTATTCTAAGAAAAAAATTGTATGGGGGGAAAGTTGTATCTCCCCTCCCTGAGGCAGGGAGGGGCAGTTTCTGAAACATTGACTTCAAATGCAAAAAAAAAACATTAAAAATCAACGGAAACACATTTAATAATTTGCTATAATTTTTTTGAAAGTTAATACTCCATTCTTGTATTTGGTTTTTAAATCAAGTTGTTTAAGCGAATAGTTTTTGAGAAATTAAATTTCAAAGTCAAAATTAAAAAAAAAAATTGTAATTTTTTTTTCTTAAGTCGATATTTTTCAAAATTTTACGTAATTAAGGGCATTTTTTGTGTTCAATATTCAATGCCCTCATTATTTTTTAGTCCATTACCGAGAACCAAATGTAAAAATCTTTCTTAGTTTTTGCGAAATTAAGAAAAAACAAAAAGGTACTTTTCCCGAATAAGCCTGAAAAAATGAATTTGTTCATGAATTATCCATAATTTAACCCTTTTTCGGGCTTTTGTGGTAAAAGTACCTTTTGTTTTTTCTTAATTTCGCAAAAACTAAGAAAGATTTTTACATTTGGTTTTCGGTAATGGACTAAAAAATAATGAGGGCATTGAATATTGAACACAAAAAATGCCCTTAATTACGTAAAATTTTGAAAAATATCGACTTAAGAAAAAAAAATTACAATTTTTTTTTTAAATTTTGACTTTGAAATTTAATTTCTCAAAAACTATTCGCTTAAACAACTTGATTTAAAAACCAAATACAAGAATGGAGTATTAACTTTCAAAAAAATTATAGCAAATTATTAAATGTGTTTCCGTTGATTTTTAATGTTTTTTTTTTGCATTTGAAGTCAATGTTTCAGAAACTGCCCCTCCCTGCCTCAGGGAGGGGAGATACAACTTTCCCCCCATACAATTTTTTTCTTAGAATAACCCAAAGAAACACCCCCTGAAATACTTCCACTCAGGTCCGGGACACCCTGTATATTAATGAATAAAACCTCATTAATGTGACCTTAGCCCGCATTAAGGAGGTTTTATTTGTTTTCGAAAACTATAGGTTCGAAGAAGTGCCGACAAAATAAACACCCCTGCAAAAAGATGGATGATGTAAAGAATTTGATAGAGTTTTCGGTTATACTGGATAATGCTCACAAGTTCTACAAAAATAAAATGCACAACAGGATCGCACGTATTTGCTCTTATGTTCACGTTGCTTACAACTTTTATAATATGCTTGCAATTATATACAAAACAGTCAAGAAAAGCATTTAAATCGTTAACTGCAAAAAAAACTCATAAAATAGCTTAGAGCTCAAAACCAAGTATGCCATTTAATTACTTGAAAAAATACAAATATATGCAAACACAATTTAAAATGGTTGGAGCGGTTTTTTTTAAAACTAATTTTTTATGTATAAAATTTTGGCAAAATTTAAAAAACAAAATTGGTATGCCTATTTTGAGTTTATATTAATATACATTTATAAACCTAGTCTCAAAAAAATTCATGAGCCCATTTTCGAAATATTGAATTAAATTTTTTTTAAGCCAAAATTGCAATATTATTGACATTTTAAAGGAGCTTTATCATAAAAATTTTGATTGATATCGGTTAAGCCGTTAATGAGAAACTCGAAATTAAAAAAAAACCGTTATATGGCAGGTACCTTTGATAACAGTTTTTGGTAATTTTTTTTTACAAAAATGTACATCATCATCCATAACACACTGATTTTTTAAAAATTAAAACCGTTATTGGAGCCGTTTTTCAAAAAAATTAGCTTTTTCTTAACAGTTGTATGGCAGGTATCGACCGTTATTTTAGGAGCTAGAAAAAAATTCATTTTCACTCTGGAGAATCACAAAAAAGCCTTAAGTTCAAAATTTGAAGAAAATCGCTCCAGTGGTTTAGGGTGTAGGTTCAGGTATAGACAAACAGACAGAATTGTGCCACCCACTTTTTTCGTGTTCTCTATCATCGTATTGTCATGTTTGATTGTTTTCTGAAATTTTTTTTAGATTCCGAAAGGAGTTTTTGGACAGAAAAAAAAATTCGTAATGTATCATACCTACCCTCAAATATCGCGAAAAACGTTTTTTAAACCTTTTCTAGGAATGGATATTTCGAAAAAAGTTCTTTACAAAAAAAGTGATTGCCCTAATTCATTGACACAAAACTAGTCTATAAGATATGCTTTAGATATGTTTTATAATAGTCCAGTCAATTTAGACTTTTTTTTGCAAAAGATTGGGGAAGCAATCTTTTTTTTTGATCTCATTAAAGTACCATACAGAAAGCTTAAATCAAAATTTTCGACCATCTTGCAGGGCTGCCGCTACATTGACTTAAAGAGTGAATTTGTTTTTAACGAATACTATCCGTAATTTTTACTTTATTGAAAAAATAAAAATGCATTTCTAACAAAAAGCGTCAGTTCTAAAAATTTGAATATGTAATATTTTTTCAGATTTTGTGTATTTAACGAGTTATAACCAATTATTAGCAAAAAAAATGGAGTTCATACTTTTTTAGTCGTGAAAGTTTCTTTCAAAAGTTCTAGTAATCCTATATCCTATAGTTTTCTAGGCAATTTTTTACCAACTGTATTGCCTGAAAGGTATTCGCACATCATCATAATTAAGTGCTTTAAAAGTGTGAGTGGGTTTTTCTCAATATGGAAACGGAGAAGACATTTTTTGTTTAGAGTTCGATGAAGTACTATAAAGAAAGCTTAAATCCAAATTTTCGACCATCAATCCAAAACAGGGTTGCCGCTATCATCAATAATTTGGGAATGAATTCGTTTTTCACAAAAAAAAATTCGTACTTTTAATTTTATCAAAAAATCATTGCATTCCTGATAAGAAGAATAAGTTCTACAAATTTGTTATTGTGGTATTTTTCATGCCTTGTGTATTTTAAGTTGTAACCAATTATCAGCGAAAAATAGAGCTCACATATTTCTTATTCAATTTTTGTTCAGTGCTTTGTAAAAAATTTCTCCTTAAAGTTCTTTAAGAATTGTTAACTTACAGTTTTATCTTAATATTTTTCAGTCCAAGCCAGTTGTTTACTTACTGTAGCACCTGAAAAAAATTTTACCTTCCTAATTTTCTTGATTTGAATCAATATACATAGCAAGCCTCGGTTGTTAGTTACGAAAACAGAATTTACTTTTTCACTCAAGATGGTGAAAGTTTGCAGAATAAGTATAATCATGTATCTGATATGCAAAATAACATTTATATATGTATTTTAATACATGCTCGCACCTTACTCTAAGCTGCTATTTAAAAAAAATAATGTGCCTTAATTGCGCTCATGTGATGAATCGATTGATCAAAAATAAAGATTGATAGTCCACATAGTTTCTAATGATATCCGATTTTTAAACCCATCCGTTAAAAACATAAAAATCAAATTGGTACTTGAAAAAATTGATCTGGAAAAATTGCGACTCTCAAACAAATTTTGATTCAAAAACTAACACATTAATCAAAAATTCCTCAAACATGGGTAAAATAATTTTTTCTTACCTTTCCAAAAATACCTTTCTTACCTTTCCAAAAATATAAAATTTTCTAAAAACAAATGTCATTCTGATTTATTGCAAATTACTTCCTGGCCATCTAATTTCCCGTTTTTGACTTTAAAACGTTCATATCTCCATTCCTTTAATTTTCCGAATTTTTCATTACACTTACGACTTTTTTGTAATTGCATAATCTATCGAATACAGAAAAAAACATCTTTCTACCTCTCCCCGTTTAGAAAATAGCCAAAACCTAGTTCAGTCTTCAAATCAAGATGGAGGAAACCCTGCCAAGGGTTGATGGTCGAAAACTTGGATTTTAGCTTTCTATAAAGAACTCTAACGATAACAAGAAAAAAATGTCTTCCCCAACGTGTTTTTCCCATAGGAGCTAAGACTAAATATACTGGCCTATAAGTCAAATTTAATTTTAAATATTTTATTAATAAGCACTTACAAAATTTAATTTTCGTTCTTGCTATTAATTTGTGAAAAAATTTAAATAAATGATATTTGAAAGCTAATATGTATGTATTTTGTTCTTTTATATGCTTTTTTAATCAAGTTGTTTAAGTGAATAGTTCTTTTCAAGTTGATTTTTTTTCAAAATTTTGCGTTATTAAGTGCTTGCTATTTTTGTGTTTAAGACGGATGTTAAAATCTTCTTTAGTTTCTCAGAAAAAAAAACAAAAGGTTTTTTTTTAAATCACTTAAAAACTAAGAAAGATTTTAAGTTTTCGGTATTTAACTAAAAATTAATAAGAGCATTGAATTTTAAACACAAAAATAGAACTTAGTTACACAAAATTTTTAAAATTTTTTTTTTGTTTTATTTTGACTTTTAAAGGACCATGGGCATTTTGGTCCTACTTTCAACATTGCTCAACAGTGATGAAACTTATGTCATTTGAAAGGTCATGAGGAGTACTTTATTTCATTATATGGCAGCCAAGTCGAAATCGAGCGCAAAAGTGGTGTTTTGGTCTATTTTATGAAAAAAGTACTTTAAAAATTGAAAAAAATATTACAAAAAAATGGCAACACTGACAAAAATGATTTTTACATTTTTTGAAAGTCAGGAGTCTGTTCTAGTATCTAGTTTTTAAATCAAGTATTTTCTACCAATAGTTTTCGAAAAAATACTTTTAAACTCAAAAACAATGCAAACAAAATGTTAAAAAATATATTAAGTCTACTAATTGTTTCACTATTGTGATATAAAGTTCTAAGTTGGCTTGTCAATACACTGCCTCTATTTATTATGTATCAAACACTGACAACCAAACACTTTTATCCTTTCTAGTTTCGGAAAAAATTGAAAATAACTATAAGAATTTTTATGTTTGAATATTTACGTTTAATTTTCTTGAGGTAAAACCTGGCCTAATGCTAGTAAGTACATCAGTAATAAAACCTGTGAACGCTCTCATTTTTCATTCTATGACAGGTATGTTCAAACAAAACTTTGATGTTGTTTTAGTTGATGTTATTGGTTTATATAAAAAGTTACTTATGTAATTACAAATAAAAAACAAATTATTATATTGTTTTTAAGTGAACATAATAAATTTTTATTTCGATTCGAGAAGGCATAACATAAAAATATAAATATAAAAATTAAATGTAAACAAAATTAATTTTCACTACTCAAATATTTAAACAAAATATGCGATACTGGTGCCCCAATAACCCTAGAGAATGCCATCAAAAACGTTTACATTGTTTAAAAACGACAGTTTGGTGTGCCATTTCAGCGAGCAAGTGGGGTCGCAAATGTAAGGGCCCGACTGCAAGAGTGTTTTGAAAAAATGGGCATCATTAGGATGATATTGTTTTTAAAAAATTAAGTCAGCATTGTTACTCTGCATTTAATTGAAATAAAAATAAAAAAATAAAAAAATATAAATAAAAACGATAGTTTTTTTTATATTGAATTTTAAAGTTGAAAATATTCCGCTGGACACACTTTACTTTGACCTAGTTGAAGAGAATTAAAGTATATCTATTACATTCAATTAGAATGGGCTTTGTGCATTCGCTTTATGATCTAAACACAGTTAAATATTTGAATAGTGAAAATTAATTTTGTTTACGTTTACTTTTTATATATTTTTTTTTTTATTTTTTCATTACATTTTATGTTATACCTTCTTGAATCGAAATAAAAATCTATTATGTTCACTTAAAAACAATGTTTTTTATTTGTAATTACATAAGTTACTTTATACAAACATCAAACCAATAACATCAACTAAAACAACATCAAAGTTTTGTTTGAACTTACCTGCCATAGAATGAAAAATGAGAGCGTTCACAGGTTTTATTACTGACTAGCTGGCCCGCCCGGACTCTGCCCGGGTATATAAAATTTCGAGATCAAATTAACAAAACAAAATTTTAATTATGTGTCCTCGATTAATCGAATTCGGAATAATCGAGATTCGACGGTATTTTTTTTTTATTTTGTTATAAACAAATTTTATGATTGATTGATTTTTTTTTCAAACCAATAGATTTTTTTTGTTGCATAAAACAGGTACCCAGAGTGCACTTTCTGCACCTTTTTGGCAAAACGCAAGACCGAATTTAACCAAACCTCACAAAAACAATCTCAATACCAAACACTACCTGAAAAAAATCATTCAAATAGTTCAAGCAGTACTTGAGTTATGGTGTGACAAAGGGAAACATGGATTCATTTTTATATATAGAATTCGTTTTAGGGCTCAAAATTTCAAAGGTCCGGTTGAACCCCGTTTCGGATGAAAGATATTTTTTACCCCAAAAATAAAAATGTTCACTGTTTTTCTAATATGTATTTCAAAGAAACCTTTACCATTTTTGCCCTATATTACTCCACTACATGTACGTAGGGTCTCGTCAGAATGGTTTTGATGATTATTGTGTTCAAATAGATAGACAGACAAATTTTTTTTTAAAAATTATGCACTTATGTTTCTTAGCAAATGAACAACCACCTGAGGACCTTTCAATTATTTTCATATTAAAGACAAACGCCCCAATTTAATTATTATGTTAATAAAACCTGGCAGCGATTTAATCGTATTATTGCATTTTAAAAAGTCATTATTGTGGTCAAAGGGCCGGCCGTAGCATCGTTGTCTTGTTGGTGGCATGTAGTTTGCACGGTACGCCAGCAAAATTTTGAGCAAATCTTCCACCACCTCTAAGACTATATAATTATTATTGTTCTAATTTAATTGTCTGACACTTTTTAAATCGATTATTTCTACTTGTTTATAATAATTTCCTATATATTAATTTTTTGTTTCGACATAATTTTCCCTAAACTTCACTGCTTTTCTAATATTTCAAAGAAACCCTTAACATTGCTACAATTAAAAGTAGCCTCCCTAGATCACTCCCAGAGTTGTCCACTACATGTACGTAAAATCCCATTATAACCTGTTCTGCTGTTTCGAAGGTTACCGTGGACAAACAGACAGACAGACAAAAAATTTTTAAATGATGCAGTTATGTTTCTTAGCAATTAAACAACCACCTAAGCTCAAAAACTTGAAATTATTTCAATATTAACGACAGACACTCCAATTTTATTTATATGTATAGATGTACTTACTAGCATTAGGCCCGGTTTTACCTCAAGAAAATTAAACGTAAATATTCAAACATAAAAATTCTTATAGTTATTTTCAATTTTGTTTCCGAAACTAGAAAGGATAAAAGTGTTTGGTTGTCAGTGTTTGATACATAATAAATGGAGGCTGTGTATTGACAAGCCAACTTAGAACTTTATATCACAATAGTGAAATAATTAGTAGATTTAATATATTTTTTTAACATTTTTTTTGCATTGTTTTTGAGTTTAAAAGTATTTTTTTCGAAAACTATTGGTAGAACATACTTGATTTAAAAACTAGATACTAGAACAGACTCCTGACTTTCAAAAAAGGTTAAAATCATTTTTGTAAGTGTTGCCATTTTTTTGTAATATTTTTTTCAATTTTTGAAGTACTTTTTTCATAACATAGACCAAAACACCACTTTTGCGCTCGATTTCGACTTGGCTGCCATATAATAAAATAAAGTACTCCTCATGACCTTTCAAATTATATAAGTTTCATCACTGTTGAGCAATGTTGAAAATATGACCAAAGTCCATACAAAAGTGCCCATGGTCCTTTAATTTCTCAAAAACAATTTACTTAAATCACTCTATTTAAAAAGCAAATAAGAGAATGGAATATAGGCTTTCACAATTTCAAATTTCAAAACAATGAAGATCTAAATATGCTGATCCACAGTAAAAAATCTCAATAAAAATCTACTGCAATCAACAAGAACTCTGCTTTTAACAAAGAATATTTATTGAACTGCACATGTACATACTTTGTCATTACATGTGAAGCTTAGCAAATTATAGTCCCTCATTTAAGGTTGTAAATAGACTCTGTCACTAGAGTCTAATTCTTTTTATCTCTAGTTTCTGGCAAAAAATGACAAACAGTATTTTTAACTTAATTGTTGGTTAATGTTCCTGCTTTGGTGAGTTATTTTATTGATAAAATTTCACACAAAAATAACTGACTGACTTAAGGATAATTCATATTTTATTTGAGTTTATTAATACGGGTGTTGGTGCTAATCTCAGAAGAATAATCGTATTTATGTACTAGAATGTTCTGCAAAAACTAGGAAAATGGTCCCCAGTGCCATCGAAAGTATACTAAGTAATACATTAATGTAATGTGGACAAAAAATGTATGTCCAAGGAAGATAAAATTGGATTATGATTCGTGAAAAGTAAACATTCACACGAGTTTTTAATATTAGTTCTGCAGCACTGGCACTTATGTTAAAATTTAAATCTTGTTGCTTTAAGTTCACAAATGATTCTTGTAAAGAAAATGTTAGTTAAATAACAAAATAAAAGACCTGCCCTTTGGCCATAACCATTAACCATAAAACAATTTTTTGTAAATTTTTGAAGATTTGAAATTTTGTAAACTTAATTTAACTTAAAAATAAAGAGAATTTTTTTCAATGTTAGAAAACGAAAGTATATAAGTTAAGTAGGTATATGGAACATATTAGAGAAAATTATGTTAATCCCCAGGAGAGTGTCCAAAATTGTTCATGGGTTATTCCTGTTGTCTTGTTTTTGTCTAAAAGTATGTTGGGAACTCATTTAGGTCTATTTTATAAGTTGAAAATCAAGCTTAGGTATATTTAACTCTCCAGATTGCATATAACAAAATTAGCTCCATATTATTTAAAAATACTACGTATAAATTTTCCTGAAACTTATATCTACAGAATTAAATACAAGAATTTCTTGCATTTGGCAAAATTTATTGTTAAAAATCTGAAACATGAATGTAAAACCTAAATTTTGTTTTGGAATGCCAACCTATTCAAAACAAAATTACTAAACTACCTCCCCCAAGTCTTTATTTAGATACATAGGTACATGAGGACATTACTTTATAACTTTTATTATATTCTGATATTGTAGATCAAGTCCTTTTAAAATGTTCTTCCATTCTTCACCATAAATCTGTGATATAAAATGAAAAATACCTAAGCCGTTTTGTTCTCATATACAGCAAGGGATTATTTTTTTTTACAACAAAACCATTCTATTATATCTCGGGAATTAAAAATAAAACTGTAAACAAACTCATAATAGCCTTCATATTAGTCCCCTCGCCTAACACACAACATTATGACCTGCAGTGTATTATCTTCATTCAAAGCAGATTAAAACTGAACCGAAACACCACCGGCATACGCCAGCCTTTATATTCCAATTCCAATGGCATGACCACACCAAACCACACCACACCAAAACCATTCCACATCAGCAGAAGCTACATCAGAGCGACCCCACCAAACAAAGCCGGTGATAAAATAAATATTAAAAAAAAAAAAACTGTAGTAAAAAAAAAAATATTTAAATTCTACTAAAAGTTCCTCGTTGACTTCCAATTACCTCATCGCGCGGGTTGAGGCTATAAATGAGGCTATACACCATCATACCATGTCATCCGGCTCCCCATGGTTATGGTGGAGCGCAAATGGAGATAAAAACTAAGGCAAACTTTGTGTGCTGCGCTGCTGCCCCCTATCTGTCCTCGTTGTCGACGAACCCTGTCGTTAGTTCCCCACAGTCCACACAGTTTTTGTGTCATATCGATTTATCTGGTTATTAGTAGCAGCATGGAATTCGCGGATAATGTTACTAAATGCCAGGAAAGGAAGTCGAATAGAAACAGACAAGTTACAAAAAAAAAAACTAAATTGAAGTAAACATCCTGTGTCTGTGTGTGTCGCTTTGTGTGAGATCTAGCGAAGGGCGTTTTATTAGGCAAACTTGGGGCCATGTAATCAATTTCAGGGCCGTTCTGCTTCAGCCATCAGGGACACAATTCAATGTAGCCTCGCTAATGGAAGTCCCCCCTCCAATCGGGTTCAATCAGCAACCAAGCCCAATTACAGCGCTCAGGATGTATTAAATCGCAATACAGCGTTCGGCGCGCAGTCGTAGCAGTCGCTGTCGCATGAGCTCCCCCTTTCTGGACATTGTCGCTCTCTCTTCTCGGTTGCCATCAGACCCGCAGTGTGTAGTGTAGGTACTTATAGTATGGTTTGTGGCAAAGTTATGTCAAGCGGCGACTATACAAGGAATTTTCTGGCGCAGACTCTGCGAACAATTTACAATCTTGTCGCTTGAGTGGCTTCGTTGATGGAACTAGTTTTATGCCGCACAAAAGGCTCCAAGCTATGTTGATGCACACACAGCGCCCGGTTTTGCATGCACGCGAGTACACAAGATATCAATCTATTTGCTGCAAATCTAAAACGAATCCAATCCTCTCGCACGTGCATTTATTCAGTCGCGCACTTAATGCACGCATATCAGGTCTGCATACCAAAAATACAAAAAATAAAAATAGCGCAGCCTTTGCATGTAAATTGACACATTTTGCACTTAAGACAAGAGCTTGCTATACTCTGTGTATAGCGATATAACAACTAGTTTTTTGGTATCGGAATGGATGAAATGAGCGTGTTCGTGAATTTTTAGCTCAACAATTTGCATTTCAAAAGATGATCAGAGTATTATGGCAAAGCTTGTCTGATCTTGGCTTGAAGTGTTTCGAAAATGTTGTGTTAATTGGATGACTAAAAGATGATCAACACCTGATTATCTCTGTCGATTGATTGAAGTTGGCTTTTGAAGGCCTCTCTGTAAGGACGACGGGACTTTTTTCTTGTTGGTTGTTAATTTTTGTGATCACAAAAAATTAATTCAGATATGTAGTAAGATTGCTTCCACATGAAAAAAAAAGAAACTAATAATTTCATGTCAAACTGCTGATTAAGAGACAAATAAATTTGAAATAAAACTTTAAAAATCTTTTAAAACTAAATCTATACGTACATTCCCTATACCAAAGTCCTGCTTCCCGACTGTTTAGGAACTATAGTGATCTTGAGAGCTACCAAAACATTTATGATAAGTAAACTATACCTCTGTGACCTACATACATAGCGTACTTAGTGTGTATACGTGACTTAAAGCAATAAAAAATTTAACTCATGAGATGAGAAGCAGGGCTTTTAATAATAAACAGGTTATCTTGGATTTCTGGGGACTGGGGCACTTTATAAATCAAAATGTGGGGAAATCTCTGTTGCTGTCTTTTCGCTCGGAATTTTATTTATAGACCAAAAATGAAATTTCATACTTTATTTTCCGAGTCCGAAGGGCTAGATGTGAAGCACTTATTCAAGACAAGAATACTCTCGGAGGATTTGTCAGTTCCCTCGCAAGGGGCAGTACCTGGGATGAAACATTTTTGTTTTTAGGTGGCACGGCGGCGGGGAATCGAACCCACACCTTCGGCATGACAGTCCAAGGCACTAAACATCGTGCCACGGGGAACTACCCAGCATACTGTTCGTCAGAAACAAAAGAACCAAAATTCACTCATGGAAATATGCAGGTAATAACTATTAGTATTGGTATACAAAAGAAAGAGATGAAGGTATCAGTTAAATACTGCCTTTCGGGGCGCTGTCCAACTGAAGAAGACTATGCGGAATTCCTTAATTTCTAAGGCCATAACTTCCTTGTTGGTGGTGACCTCAATGCTAAACACACCCACTGAACACCGAAGCTTAAAATAACTACTAAAGGTAAACGGCTATATCAAATAGACTGCAAACTACAACAGCTAATTTTATTCTTCTGGTTCGCCAAAGTACTGACCATTTGATGCCAACACAATATCAGACCTTATGAACTTTTTCGTAGGTTCGTCTTAGCAGTGAACTAAAAAAAGCATATTTGAGTTCAAAAAAATGATTCACTTAGTAGTTTCCTGAAAAGTCTGAAGTTGGATGCTTCTACCAAATACTCCTAATGGAAAGCCAAGCACCTTAGCGTTCACCAAAATCGCCGATAAAATCTCAAGAACGTAAATGGATCGGAAACCCAAAACAGAATGCTGACCTCGTTGCTGTTTATCTTGTGACGAGATCCCTTACAGTTTCTTGATAGAAACTACAAACGTGAAATTCCTTTTTTTTCCCGCTCACAGCTGTAAGAAGCAAGTTATCTAACAAAAATCACCAGGGTGCCTACGATCTAATAACTGCTCAGGTTTTGAAAGAAATGCATTTGAAAACCTTCAAAAAACTTTAATTTATAATAACTTCATGCCTTAAAGTAAGTGTGTGCCACAACATTTGAAAGTTGCAAAAGTCATTGTTATACCTAACCAAGGTAAACCACCAATAGAAGTAAGATATTACAGACCAATATCCCTTATATCAATCCAGGTTAGTCGAACTACGGATGTTGTGGAAAAATAACTTGAAGGAAAACAGATATTCTCGGCTCTATTCTCAGATGTTGCTCAGCCTTTGACAAGGTTTGTGCAATTGGAATTTGAGTTCAAACTAAACCTCCCCAGACAATACCAAGAAAAACTGAAATCTTACACGTTACGAACCAACGCAGACGGTAAGAACATAGAAAATTAAAGCCGGTGTTCCACAAGGAAATGTCTTTGGACTAACTTTTTATATGCTATACACAAGGGATATCCCAGTGGACAACAATGCTATTGTAGCCAACTTTGCTGATGGTTCTGCAATATTGAAGACAGATAAATCCGTTACTACTTACTCAAATAACAAAATGCAGTCGATAAAGTATAAGTGATTGGACGCAACAAAGGCGTATCAAATCAAACGCAAAATAACTGACGCATATAAACTTTACAAACAGAAAGGTAAACAATGTTCCAATTTTTATAAGCAGTACGGCAGCACTCTATGCCAATATTACCTAAAATCCTTGGAATAACTTTGGATACAAAACATGAATGGAAAGCGTATATTGAAAAGAGAAGAGTTAAACTTGAAGTTCGGAAAATTGTACTAGCTACTAGGAAAGAACTCGGATATATCCATCCCAGAACAAAATAATAATGTTATACATATATGGAAGTACTGAAAACTCTTTGGAAATGTATGGCGTCCAACTAAGTGACTGTATTATGAAAACAAATGCTGAACCCATCCAAAAATTCCAAAAAAAAATCCTAAGTGGAATAATCAATGCTTGGTACATAAGAAATAGCGATCTACATCGTCACCTTCAAATTGAAATCGTAACAGAAGTAGTTAAAAAAACATTTTGTATAACACAATCAGCCATTACAAAGTCATTCCAACCCCGAAATTGAGACGGTCTTCTGAAGGACAATTCAAAGATTAAGAAGAACCAAGCCCCATGAACGAATGGTCTAAAAGGTATGGGAAAGCATTATAACTTAAACTCCCCCTCATGCGATATATAAATTAAGAAAGAATAATCATTTATAGATATTTCACACTCGTAGATTGGTTCACCGGTGGTTTAAGTGCGGTAAGAGTCCTACACTACTTGGTATTGATCCTCACCTTTTCTTTTGAATATTTCCATTGGATAAAAAAACGACTTGGTTGATCTATAGCTCGAACTAAGCGATAAGACCACTGATTTTATCTTCAGTATATATATATTACCTACTTTTTTTTTCAACATCAAATCTTCTGACCCTTGCAGTTAAAGGTTTCATTTATTACATAGATAGATACTGGCTAAAATATAGCTAAAAGTATGTTTAGTTAACATAAACTGTATATATTTTTTTCAAACTTTGAGCGCCTGTAACTCAATAAATTTCAATCCTATTTGCAAATCAAGGACCAAGCACTACATTGTCGGAAGGTGACAGATCAGGACATTAAAAAAACTTATTTTTACGAATATCTCTAAAACACTTCTTAGAAAAAAAAATCTTTTTCATTTTCTTGGTCAGCGACCCAAAATTAGCCTATACCCAAACCATAATCTAAAATTTTGTAAACTAGAGTTATTGCTCCAAATAAAATTAATAATTCACATTTTCCGGCAGTAAACTTATATGGAAACAGTAATTTTAATTTATATCAATACTGGTGGAAGCTCCCGACTGCTCTATTTAATGAAACGCCAATTTCAGTCTCTGTTTTTAATCAATATTTATTCAATATTCGCCGACGTTTCGATTCTGGTTGGAATCTTCTTCAGGTAGGTCGGTAATATCGACTGGAATTTGAAATATATAAAGACACCATCGATATTACCTATAGATCCCTGAAGAAGATTCCAATTGCAACCAGAATCGAAACGTCGGCGAATATTGAATAAATATTGATTAAAAACAGAGACTGAAATTGGCTTTTCATTAAATTATATCAATACTGCTAGGACTTAGGACATATTAAAAAAATGAGTGAACGCATATTGAATTTTTGACTAGAAAGTTGATCCTCGGTATACTTCTTAGTATCGTTAGTGAAGGGAAGTGGTAAGAACCCCCAAAACCCCCTGCATATGACCCTTATGTACATTTTTATTTCAATTTACTTTTCTTCAATCGAGAAAATTTTTTCATCGAAAAAAACCTTTTTCGGTGTTTTTCGTTAGCTAGCATTACGAGAAAGCTTTTGTCTTTTGATCTTTATCGCTTTATATCTCTTGGAACAGCATTTAATCGTTACCTTGCTGTACTATGCCGATGATAGGCTCTCATCACAACATCGATCTTTTGTTTTTTTGTATATCTCCCTGGGCTATTACTTTCTACTTCAGAAAGGTTTTTTACGCAAGCGAGACGCCACTGATTTCACGGTGCTTAGCGTATATACACACTTTTGGATCGGTTTCCCATCCCATACTAATCCCAATGTTTTTTAATACATTTAAGTCGTAGCCATCCTTCAATGGAATTTGACAATTGATTACTTGAAATATAGGAGACTAACAATATTTTGGCTGAAAAGGTGAATTTCAATCCAAATGTCACTCAATTGCCTTAAGCTCACCTTTTTCTGGGGCAGTCAAAATTCATTAAAATTTTTAAATTTCTTAAAGGTTCTTAAATCCAGCGATATCGTAGCCATCCGTCAATGGAATTTGACAGTTGATAGCTGGACAGATAGGGGACAAACTATATTTTGACAGAAAAAGTATATTTCGGTCCAAATGTGAACCCATTGACCTAAAATCACTTTTTCGGGAACAGTAGGAAACTGTGAAAATTTAATTTTCTTGAGGTTCCTTAAAGCATTCATATTGTATTGTTTTCAAACTTAAATCAAATTGGATTTGATAAAAAAATATAGTATTGAATGGAATTCGTTAAAGTAGAAGAGATTAAATTTAATCGAAGTCGAAATGAAAATTGAATCGGAACAGTATAATCGAAAATGAATTCAGTGAAAAGAAAATAATCCAATGAGCAATTGATTGAAATGATCGAATCATTTTGGTGATCGATTCTTGAACTATTCGATCATTTGATATGATGGATTTTCACAGTTCTAATAACTGATAACTTACGATAAATTTTATAACAAGCGATTGCATGCGAATTCTAATAAACATTTCTAGGAGAACTTTAGATACACCTACATGCCACAGTAAATTAATTTTTGTGTGTGACATATCTTCTTGAACATAGAAGGCATTTTGAGTCAATGTTCTTAGAATGAAAATAAAAGAAATCTACGAGTATTTCATCTATTTCCCCAATATTTCGTTGGTTTTCCCGTCTTCTTCAGGTGTTTTTTTTATTTTGAAGTACTATAGCGGTCTTTAAAAGAATTTCTTGAATTAAACTTGATACTCCTATTTAACGTTTAAAATATTTACTTTAGTGAAATAAATTATCATAAAAACAATACAAAACAAACTAGAAAATTTGTAGAAAAGCCACCGTCCCGCCGCCGGAGACTAAGTATGTATTACAAACTTTAAGATATTAGGTATATGGCCGAAATATTTGTTCTCTATGTTCTAAAATTGTTGTATGTACCTATTCTAAACCATGAAAAAAATCGATTTTTTAAAAATTTTCTTAAAAAATTTCAATTTTGTTTTTCCTCAATTGAACGGAAGTGTTGAAAAACAAAATTTCTTCCAAACCTACGGACGTAGCAACCACCTCCTCTTAATCGATTTTTCATAATCTAACTGTTCTCTATAGGAGCGCATATACCTACACTCTTACATTTTTGTGCGTATCTATGTATAAGTTGAAAGTAACCGCAAAATTAATTCTCAAAAATGAAAGTTCCTACCAACTTATGGTTCGTTGGACCTTTAGAATTCAACCCAACCACAAATCTCTTAGCTTTCAAAACATAATAAATTGATTCTCTGTTTTCGAAAACCATCGTTCCATGACTTTAGTAGCAAACTTTCTAGACGAGAATTTCATTTTCGCATACGTAACGAAGGTATACACAATGTGGGATCGCGGTGAATGTGACACCCCATCACTTCCACTTTATAACCTCAAAAGAAGTTCATTCAATTTTTGTTCTGTATCCACTCTACTCAATTCCACCCGAGCTACAGTAACGACAACGACTATAGGACGACAAAAAGAGCGTCGCCGATGTATTTAATAAGTTTTGTCATGTCGCAGTCGCGCCGTGTTGTTTGTTCCAACTTTTCAACAATGGGCACCCACTTGCTGCCAGTTGGCTGCAAGTTCTGTGTCTGTATCACTCTAGACACGAGCACCCAACCCACCCACAATATCCGAAAATTCAGGAACGTCAACCAAACCGTCTGCTGGCAGTGGCAGCGAATGAATACCCCTCGCAGCAGCACACCCTGTGTGCACACATTAATGTCGTTGTCTGTTTCTACTTCTGCTGCTGCTGCTGGTTGTTTCTCCAAATTCTGGATTCTGCGTCGTGATGCGGCTTCCTACAATCTTCTCGAAGACCATAGACTTCAGAAACACAGGAGATGGAAGTAATTAATGGGCAAACAAGAAGTGGAACTTCCCTCCCAAACGGAGTCCTTGTATCCCAATCGGATTTTAATTAGAAACTTCAGTTCTCTAAACACTTTTAATTTCTTTTTGTTGTTTTCATTTTTATTTTACTCCGCATTTAGCTCGTTCTTTGTGATGCACAAATGGCATGCAGCCAAAGACTGCATCACAAACGAGATGTGAGGCGCAGAGATGAGGTCGGTGGCAGCGGCGGCGGCGGCGGCGGCGGCGTCTATGTTGTGGGAGTGTACGGAACTATGGGTACTCGATCGATTTGAATGAGTCGGAGCGACATTGAGTAACCAGAAACATCACTGACGTTTAGTTTCATGTCACGATTGATGGCAGTAAAAAATAAATACAAAACAGTTAAACCATTCTCAATGGGGGAACGGCAATTGGAACTGGCTCTGGCTTTACATTTTCTGATGTCAATCCATTTCATTGCACATATCGACTTCCTGGCGGGAAATCCACTTAAGCAATATAATTATTTGTAATTAATTTCAAGTCGAATACTGAGAGGGTAGTTAATATATATTGACTTTGAAGGCGAATGTAACAAATGTTCAGGCATTTAATTAAAGAAAATCTCCCCTTTGTTGGCACAATGTATATATATACCTACCTTTACACGAGAAAGCAATTTATTATGGGGAAAAGTTTGTAATTGTTGTTGGTTTCACGAATTTTACTCTGGGAAATGGCAAACATTGTATAATCAAACGTGTAAGTATATAGATCCGACTTGAGTTTTTCGTATTCATTTGTTGGAATAAGTGGTTTCATCACAGGCCTGAAGTGGAATCAAGGCTATAAATAAGTTAAGTGAATAACTTTGTTAAGTTCTTTTGCTGAA
The DNA here is from genome assembly GCA_963921185.1 of Dasysyrphus tricinctus. Classification (NCBI taxonomy): domain Eukaryota; kingdom Metazoa; phylum Arthropoda; class Insecta; order Diptera; family Syrphidae; genus Dasysyrphus; species Dasysyrphus tricinctus. The sequence goes on from OY992531.1 coordinate 14,670,168, forward strand.
TGTTTGGAAGGAAGTTTTAGTTTTTTTTTATAAATTACATGTTTCCTTTTTCTTTTAAAGTCAGTTATTCAGTGCTGAGTTAGTTCTGAGTTAAATCAGAAATAGCTAATTTGGAAAATAAATTTATCCCGAGTTAACTCAGAAACTGTTTTTTAATGGAGGTTTAACAACTTCAGTTGTCAAAAATCTATCCTGAAATTCTTTCACTATCGAAATCGAGATGGCATCACAACGGAAATCAATACAATCATACATTTCAATAGATTTAACATGAATCTGTCAGAAAAATTTAGTCAGGTTAGTCAGCGCCAATTCTAGCCTTAAGAGCACCTGGGGCAATCCGCCCTTTTCGATACAAACATTTTAATAGAAAATTAATTAAAAAATCAAATAATATATCGCGGACTCTAAACAACTACCTAACTTCATACATTTAAGTAAATTGGGTATGAATGACCGGCAAAATAAAAGTTCACTTTATCAGTTGAAATGTAGGTTTATATCGACTTTCTTGAAAGTTAAAATAGCTCCTTTTTACTGATAAATAAAATTTTGACATTTTTTAAATCACGAGAAAAAGTTGGCAGCCTCAAAAAAAACGAAAAAAATATTGACTCTTATCTACTTGTCGATATTTTTTTCTAATACTTAAAAAATCGATCTAAATCGACATTTGAACCTGCCGAAATTTTAAAAATTTGACAATATTATGTCGTTCAATCTTATGCAATCAATGCTTTGCTTGAAATGTTTGCACGGAACGATTTTTGTCAGACTTTTAAACAGGAACCCAATAGTTATTTGATGCTATGCAAAAATTTCAACTCTGTTTAAGACGCATGTTCTCTAAGCTTTAAAGTTTAAACAATCGTTTAATTTGATTGATGACAATTCAAAGCAAGTTAAGCGCACCTGTAAACAGCAATCATGAACTGATCAAAATTTTCGACCTTAAAAATGTCGACAGTTGAATTCTCGATTCATAAAATGTCAATTAGTATCAAAATTTGTTGTGACATTGTGTCTTTTTTTCATCAGTCATTTAACCAGTAGACATTCTTTTTGGCGATATTATAAAAATCGACCTTATGGAGTCGATATTTATAAATCCGAAATATCATACGCAATCCATTTCAGTTCATCAAAATAATAGCAATAATATTTTTTCAATTAGAGTTTTTAGTTTTTCTGCGAAAGTACACAGTGCGGTGGCTATTTCGACATTGTTGCGCCATTCACGGAACACGGCATGCCGTGTAGAGGGCATTTGCCCTCTGTCCCACCCCTAGACACATCCCTGAGTTTGGTCCCTGAATAAACTTTTCTTATATGTGGAGCTAGCTCGGAGCTAACTTAGGATTTAAGGAGTTAACTCAAGTTTTACTTCAAGACTATAGAACAGAGGTTCCCAAACTTTTTTTCATCGTATAGACCACTTTTAAAATTAACCTGGTTTCGGTAGATCCCCTGCTGCAGCATTTTTACCATATTCCCAAAACTCGTCAGAAAATGCGAAGATTATACCTAAGGATGGAAATCTGTGTCGCAGATGAGTTCCAACCCTAAATTCGGGCGCCGCCGCTTTGCAAGTCTCGACACGCGTTGCACTGAATATCGAATATCGTCGGCAAATTTAAACAAATTTAAAAGGCAATAAAATGGAATCCTTAGATCTTTAAAGGTTTTTAAACTGGTTGAGAACCCCAAAAGTACCATAGCATACATATGGCGTTTTTCTTTTTCTACTCAGAGCAGATCGCGGAACTGTCAAACAAAGATTCTATGTGTCTTTTTTAGCTCAGACATTTCTGAGTATAAAAAGTGTGTTTCTTTTTTCCATCCGAGCTAGCTCAGAGCTTGCTCAATTAGCTCAGGATTAAATGACCGAGTGAATCGAGTGAAACGCTGTGCGAAGCCAACTTCACTTACTTTTTTAGTGATACATAGTTAAAAATGGTTTCCCTGGATAGGCGCCCGTCAACTTCAAGTAAACAAATAATTTAGTGCTTTAGTTTATGTGTTTATTTAGGAACAAATATAATTATTTCTATTTTTTTCTTATGTGTTTTGACAGCAAATTGTAAAAATTTGCAAGAAATTTTATGTTACCATAAACACCTATAAACTGACAGCTCAGTGCTCAAGTGTGTTTCATAATTAAATCTGAGGAATCTGATCATAATCTGCTCGGAGCTCTGATCGCTCAGCCTCTGCTCAGAGCTTTGCTCAGATCTAAAAAAGAAAAACGCCAATATTTGAGTTCCGTGATTTGTTTTGATCTGAAATACATTGAAATGGCATTTTAAGATTTATGAGATTTTGACAGAAAGCTGATGATATGCAAGTTTTTACAAGTAACAGTCGCGCTGATCTTCTTAAATATACTTCTCAAAAAACTTGAGGGAGGTTTTAAAAAAAGGGAATTAATGCTAAGCAACAGGATATCTGATCCATATGAAAGCATAACTGAACAATTTTGTTTGCAAGCCCGCAGACCATAGAAAAGCAAAAAATTAACATTATTTTTAGAATATTATTGATAGGACTGTATATTATTGATTGGACTGTATGAAAAGCTCCTTAAAAATTTTAGCCAACAATTTTGAAAATTAGAATCTTAATTCTTAAAGTTTCAAAACCCATTTTTCTGAGTTGCAATACAACCATTATTCACTAAAATACAGCTTGCCAAAAATCACCGAAAATTTTGGAATTTTTTTGTTCACTTAATTTTTTTGATTAGATTAGGTAATATATCTGCCTTTGATAGATAAGGCCAAGCCTAGATTTTTGTTCTTTACTTTCGAAACCAGAAACATTTTCGTGGACCCCCACTTACAACTGGTGAACCCCCATTTTTATTTCATGTCAACGTAGACCCCCGTCGATCTCCCGTGGACCCCTGGGAGAATCACTGCTATAGAATGATATTGTACTGAAAAACTGGCCCTTAGATCAATTCAGCATTTGTAAAGAAATCGAACCCGAGATTTTAATCATCTTGTTATAACGATGATAAGTAAAACGAGAGAGGAAAGTCTCCCAATTCTGTCTGTCAGTATGTCCGTTGAGCTACAGCCATAACCACTCAATCGATTTTTTTCAAACTTGGTACATGCATAGCGTTTTTTGATCATTCCCCCACAAATTTTTCATTGTTTTTATCAATTTTACATAACCATATTTTTTACAAAAATGGCTCCACAAAGTTATTATTAATAATACCTCTCAAAGAACAATTTATTTTCTTGAAATTTTTTGAAATTTGATACAGAAATATATATTTAACTTTCATGTAAAAATAACGGTACCTACAGCTTTTTCTATGAGCTAAACTTTAAATGGTCTTCTATAAATACAAAGCTTACATTAACTAATATTACTAATTACAATTACTAATTTCCCCTACAACGCAATTTTTGATTTTATTTTGAATTTTTTATTATTATATCATCGGATTCAAATAGATTTCTTACACAAAAAATTACAAATTTAAGTAAATTTTCGAAAAAATATTTTGTGAATTAAAAAAAAATTAAAAATATTTTTATGAAAATTCGAAATTTGAAATCAAGTTGTTAATTTCTTTTGAAAATTTTGCTTAAAAATATTTTGAAAATTTTGTATGTCTGGCTTTTTTATATACATAAATATTTTCGCTCTAAATCCTTAGATTTGCGTAAGGGCAGTCTGGCTGGTAGGAACTGTTGCGTTGTCCACTATTTTGAAAAAGTGTGTTGAAAAACATAAATGTAATTTTCTCAGCTCCTATTGGAGTTGGAATAAAAATTTTTATTTCAGTTTGTAGTTTTAAATTTCTTTTAAAATTCTTGTATGCAATTATTTTTGACATCTCTTGCCCATGAAAAGTTATTGTCGAAAAACTATAAAATTTTGTTTGTAAAAAATGGTTTTTAGCGTTTATCTCGTCTTTTGTTCGTCTGAACGAAAAACTGATCAAATAGTTTTTTTGAAGAGTAGGTACCTGATTTGCTACATTTTTGTATTATTCAGATTTAGATGTGAAGCAATGAATGTCTTAAATAGAGTTTAATAAAGTTCCCAACATACAGCTACTATACTTACTTAGGAGAGTTTTCGATTAGTACCGTGCTGCAAAAAAATAATGGATACTTGTAAGGACAGAAGACAAGTGATTTATTACTTAAGACGGGGGATTAATCCCTTATCGTTTAGAGAGGAGGGTCATTAATATAAAAAAGCACTTAAGATGCAAACAAAATTGTTAAAAAACAACGGAATAGCTTTCATTAATGTTTTACAGCTCATTTGAACGCTAGAAGTCTATTCCTTAATCATAATTTTCAATCGAGTTATATTTGGCAATAGTCTTTGAAATTTATAATATTTTTAAACCTTAATTCTTCCAAATGGTGGAAATCTAACGTGAATACTGAGGTATTAAAAATTGCATTTAAATGGCTAAAATAAGAGAAATCTGAGTAAACAAGTTTGTCTTTGCGGATTATAATCTATTCACGAAAATATAAAAAATAATTTTTTTTTTTTCGAAATGAAGAGTCTGGAAATATTTTTTTCAAAAGCCTTTATTGAAATCACGTAAGTTATTTATAAAAAAAAAAGAATAGGTTTTTTAATAATTGCTACATACATATATCACTGTATTTTTAACTTTGGTTGTTATTTACTAATGCTCTTCCCATTTTTAGTCAATGTTTTAGAAAATTACATCTCATGTATAAACGGAGGGAAATAGATCCTTCTCCAAACCGACTTTTTTCTTAAAATAATTTTTCGAAGTAGGTATTGAACTTAAACTTAATAATATTTTGAAAAAAAGTTGAACTAACTCATTTTGTAATTTTAAAATAAATTTTTCATTATTCTAAAAAATAAATCATTGTATGTATATCAATTGGTACATAAATGAAGTTATTAATAAAAGAAAGTCATGAACAATTATCAGCTGGTTTAAAAGTGGTATTGATTTGTGGCCACCAAATTAACGATTTCTGTCCACTGTGCGACGTATGGTGCAAAAGTTATTGTTCTCAAAAGTAAGTATTTTCACGCTCTTATACCGAGAGCTCGTGAACGTTTTGCTCAAAATATTTTAAGCCACTCCAAAATTTTAAGACCTTCTTTTTGCACTAGTGCAAACTTCAAGGTACCTAGCAGCGATACAATGGCCTTTTGACCACCATAATGCAATTTTAAATGCTTAAAAGAGAGCGAAGTTAAACTATATCTGCGCAAATTATGTGGTACCAATCTGGCAGCGAAACTGCGGCCCTTTGACCTCCAAAATTCAATTCAATTCAATTGATGTCAGATGTGGCAATTTATCGCCGGACAGACAATTTGAAATTTCATTTGGCGACACTGAAACCGGTGTATATATATTTTTGATGATTTTAATGTTTTGATCCAAAATCCTAATATATTTTTCTTTTTTCTAAATTTCACTTAAAGGTAGGACTATAATGCTCGGAGGGACACTTAAGTGATATGATACAACTATAGTTACGGAGTGGAAAGGCGTTCACAAGGTGGGATGCAGGTAGGGGTTTTTTTTTATACCTGTGCTACCTAGTTTCATAGATATTAAGAAAAAACTTTTTTATTTTCAAGTGTTTTCCTCTTTTCAAATCGGTTTTTGAACCTAGCTCCAATAGTTTGTTGGAATTCATATAAAAGCTGTGTTTCCGAATCAGTCTATTAGACCTTGTTTTCTATTTACATTTCCCGTTATAAAAAATTCCAGTTAATTGCTAAATGGTCGGCCGGGACAAGTTGACTAATTTTCTGTTGGATAATATGACTTCTTATTTCACTTATTTAAATGGTAATATTTTGCTAAAGCTAAAAGGGGTTTAATTTTTTTTAATACCTGCCTCCGTTTTGCTTGTACAAAATAAAATCAAAATGTTGAGTCTACTTGCCCCTGTTTCCCCTACCGTATGGATGTGTTCCCCTTTTTACAATACGGAAAACTATACTTTTCATTGGTCTTCGACATTAGCTTCAGTGCCCTTCCAACCATTACAGTTCTACTTTAAACCTAACTTCTTTTATATTGCTGTTTGCTGAATGAAGCCATTGAAATACTTTATCTGAGCGTACACCCCAACCTTTAATAATTTTATTAAATATTTATGATTTTGGAATTTGATCATTTAAAGTTTTGAAATTTTTAGCAATTTATATTTTACGTTTGGTGATTACGCATTTTTTTAATCCTGATCGCGAGTATTGAAAAATGAAAGCTGTATACTAGAGACGGATCCTCTTAAACGTTTTGCATCAATAAATAAGAATTTCTACATTTCTATTTTGTTCTATTGTCTACAAGTACAAACTAAATGCAAAAACAAAAAACATTCTTAAATATAAATATCGGTTTTCAAAATATTTTTTATGTCAAAATTATCATAAGAAAACCAGGAAAAATATTTTTAATTAAGAAAAATAAAAACTCTTATTATTGAACGATATTAAACTTTATTAAATGCGTGACAGAACAACTCACAAAACCGCCTCTAAATATACATAAGGTTAAGTGTTTGACATATTATATTATAAATAGTTGCACTTTTATCATGAATTTTAACAAATTAAGAACATCAAAAATATTTCATTTAAATTTTTTTTCTACTATCAACAGTAATTTCTTGGCTGATTTTATTATTAAGGTTCTTAAAAGATAAAATTTAAGCTGTTCATAATTTAAATCTATTTTAAATTGCGAAATGTCGCAAGACGACATAAGTGGGTCTTACAAAACTGCCTGTCTGTTTGGTTACATCCCAAACGGCTTGATCGATTTTCTCAACGCTTTGTTTCTGACCACAGATATTTATTTTTGCTTTTATAACTGCAAATAACGATATTGAATTGTATTGTGTACCAAAATTTTGAAAAAAATAATTTTTTTAATTAAGAAAAAATAATTTTTTCACATTTATTCACATTTCGAAAATGGTTCAGTCGATTTTCTGAAACTCGGTACTTTACGGGCTTTCAACACCCTCCCCCCTGATCGAAATCCTGCATTCGCCCTTGGTTTACATCTTTCCGTCTGTTATTTTGTTTGGCTGTGCGTTCAGGTGTATTTCGAGCTAGATGCTTAACAAATTGACGGATTTTCCTCAAATTTGGTACAGAATATTTTTGTATGTGATTCCCTAAGGGAGAAATTTGAATTTTAGTTTTGAATCTAGAACGATTTGTTTGTTTCAATTTTTTTATAAACAGCTGTTACGATTTCTGTGAAACTATAAAAATGCTTTTCAGGTTTTTCTCAAACTATTTCGGATAATGGAATTGGCATTTTGAAGTTTTTTTACTTCTTTTTACTTTTTACCGGGTACTTCCAACGCAAGGATATGCTCTCCTAACCCGCCTCCTGAGGCTTCCAATGTTGACAGCTTCTCTGACATGGAGACTGATCTGCTCAGTGAGGATGATCTCCTACGGTCACCTTCTGAGTCAGAATCCGAAGAGGATTTGGACAAAACCGTGGTGGGGGCTGATCTGAAGAATCGTAGCGATGATGCTGCAATTACTTCAGATTAACCTCCAGCACTCAAAACAGGCTTCGGCCTCCCTTCTTCTCCGCATCAACAGAAATGGGGAAGATGTCGTCCTGATCCAGGAACCCTGGATTTACGAATCCACAATTCAGGGACTCAGGACTTCTGGATACGACTTGCTGCATGTATCGGATAAAGGTGACCCTAGATCCTGCATATTGGTAAGAAGTAACACTAACGTATATTTACTCCCTGATTACAGCGATAGAGACGTAACCGCAGTCAGACTCCAGACAGATAGAGGTATCTACTGGATTGTGTCTGCATACCTCAGCCACGACCACCTTGGCCCTCTCCCTGGCGACACGCTAAAGAGGCTTATCGCTGATTCTGAACGGCAAAAAGTCTGCCTCATTATTGGATGTGATGCTAACGCCCACCATACAGTTTGGGGTAGCTCCGACATAAACGATCGAGGTGAGTCACTTTTTGATTTTATTCTAAGTACTAACCTCATTGTAAGCAACATCGGTAATGAACCAACATTCATAACCAGAAACCGGCAGGAAGTATTAGACATTACTCTTGTCTCCGACTCGATTCATCAAAAGATCACGAATTGGAAAGTATCAAAAGAGCACTCCTTTTCTGATCACTGGTATATACAATTCAATCTAAACGATGAAACTACAAAAAAGATAGCTTTCCGGAATCATCGGAAAACTAACTGGGTAAAATATAGAGATACTCTTAGCAGATTAATTAAACCTGATCTTCTAAGTATCCCCGTAAGCAGAAAAGATCTTGACAATAAAGTCAATGATCTTACCTTAGCTCTCAACAAATCAATGAACATATCCTGTCCTCTTATTCAAATAAGAGGAAAGAAGAAGCCTCACTGGTGGAACCCAGTGCTGGAACCGCTCAGAAAAGAATGTAGGAAACTTTTCAACCGAGCTAAATATTCCAAAGAAATTTCCGACTGGGACTTATATAAAGAATCCCTTAAGATATATAAAAAACAATTGAGGAAAAATAAAAGAACCTCCTGGAGAACCTTCTGTAACAAAATAGAAGATTCCTCAGAGGCTTCAAGATTAAGAAAAATCCTCTCGTCAAACCCCATAATGCCAAGTGCCCTGAAAACCATCAACGGCTCTTGGACTAACTCTTGTGAGGAATCACTCGACTTGCTATTAGATACTCACTTCCCAGGTAGCTCCCAAATATACGCAGTTCTGACTCAATAGAGTCTAACAATATAATAATAAATAAACTTGGTCTGATTACTAGAGAGAAACTCAAATGGGCAATCGACAGCTTCGATCCATATAAATCAGCTGGACCTGACGGTATAATACCAGCTGAACTGCAAATGGCTTCAGACATCATCATCCCTATCCTTGAGATAATTCTGAAAGCATGTATGAACTTAGCATACGTACCATCTTTATGGAGAGAAGTTAAAGTTGTATTCATACCCAAAGCGGGTAAAAGCTCTCATGTAAATCCGAAGGATTACAGACCTATCAGCCTATCATCATTCCTTCTCAAAACTTTAGAACGACTGATTGATATCCATCTGCGTAGTGCCATAGAACCTAATCTTTTTTCTCCGGCACAACACGCTTACCGGAAGGGGAAATCGGTAGAAACGGCCCTGCATAATTTGGTACGTACTATTGAATATTCCCTTCATCATAGAGAGTATACCCTGGTTACTTTCTTAGATATTGAAGATGCTTTCAACAACGTCAGCAATGCTGCAATCTTAACCGCGCTTGAGAACTTGAACGTTGATAGCTCACTTAGGGAGTTAATCAGCCTCATGTTGAGAAGTAGAATAATCAACTCAACTTTAGGTGACTTCTCTGTTAGAAGATCTGTGAGCAGAGGCACACCGCAAGGTGGAGTCCTATCCCCACTCTTATGGAACATCGTAATTAACGAACTATTAGTTAATTTAGAAGCAGATGGTTTCAAAGTAATTGCATATGCTGATGATGTTGCCATTGCAATATCAGGAAAGCATCTTCAAATCATTATAGAATTAATGCAAACCGCTCTCAACAAACTACTTAAATGGACAGACAAATGTGGACTAGGTGTAAATCCCCACAAAACTGAACTTGTCCTCTTTACAAGGAAATATAAAATTCCGAATATAGACCCTCCATCAATAAATGGTATCCCACTTAACTTCTCAGATGAAGCTAAATATCTAGGTCTGATTTTAGACAAAAAGTTGAGTTGGAAACCAAATATACAAGAAAGAGTCAGAAAGGCCACAGTGGCACTTTTCTCCTGTAAAAAAGCTATTGGAACCAAATGGGGCTTGTCCCCATATATCACCCACAGGCTATACACAGCGGTCATCAGACCGATACTCACTTATGGGGTGGCAGTATGGTGGACTGCTTTAGATAAAATAACTTATCGTGATAAGTTAAGCAAGGTGCAGAGATCGGCTTGCATGTGTATCAGCGGAGCTCTCCGTTCGACACCTTCCGCTGCCTTAGATATACTGCTTAACATTACACCCCTCGATATATACACTAAACAAGTGGCAGCGAGCACAGCTATTCGCCTCAGAGCCATCTCTCAATGGTCCAATAACTCCATTGGCCATTAAATTGGTGTCATAACTGGACACTGCCTCATAGGCAAACACGCCAATAGACTAGGCGTTCTTTCAAATGACTTCTGCAGAAGCTGCATGGACGAGGAGGAGGAAGAAACTATCCCACACCTTCTTTGTTCATGCCCTGCTCTTTCTCAAAGACGTAAAATATACTTAGGAAATTTTTTCTTTGACGATCCCAGTGATTTAAATAAAATCGACATTCACAGTCTCCATCGCTTTATTAAAAGCTCCAATTGGTTTAATTAGTGAGGGTCATCTCGCAGTCTTTATGTGGTATCACAATGGGCCTATTCTGGCCTAAGTGTGTCAGTAGTTTTCCTGGCAGCCACCTTAACCTAACCTAACCTACTTCTGGTTATTTCTGTATATCTCATTACGAGCTCAGCCAATTTTACTGTGAGTTAAATTGATCAATTCGTAAGTTTGAATTTACGTTTTAAAAAAAAATGATTTCTCTTTAAGAACTTGAAATTAAACAATTTGATTCGAAGTAGAGAAACTATAGTATGTGTCTTAAATCCATATTCACAATATTGCTGTCAGCGCTTTAACTTTTTATAAAAAAATATCAAAACCATAAAAGTCAAATCCTTCTATCGTGATGTAATGATTAAATCCAACCAACCATAAACATCACTCGTCTAATATAATATTGTTATGTCACGGAACTCTCGATACAGATTGTCGCAAACCACAAGACCTGTGTAACATAAAGTATAAGGTTGTGATCATTCAAACGTATATACATACAATTTTGCAAAGACATTTACAAACCACAGAATGCAGTAAAATTACTCTCAATCTGTGACAACACATCGATTCTCAGTCCCAAATATAATTTCCTACTATGCTAATTCGGAAAACACGTAAAGTTCAGAACCACCATCAGCCACACCCTGCCTGCTGATGCCGATGCCGGATGGAATTCGAGTAATGTGGTGCAAAATTGTATTCCTTTTGGATGCGCGTATATACGTTAGCTTTGATTTCCTCCATTTCTGTTTTCGATAAGAAGCAATTCGTATCCCGAGGAGGAATTGAATTTACAAATAATCCTTCTTTGACTTTGTGGACGAACAACAAGAAGATGACTCCTTCACCTCTCACGCTTTTCATCATTTTTCAATCAACAGCATATCGCATCGTTGGTCGTCGGCATCGTCATCAATGTTGCCATCATCGTCATCATCATTATTCTACCCTTTCATCACCATCATTTTGCATCAACTTCATCAGAAGAACATCAGTGGTCGTCATCGTCATCGTTGTACGTTGTTTGGCCCGAAACTCACTCCTTAAGCTTTCGTTTCGGATCCGGCCACGGATCGGAAGAGCGACAGCCACTGCTGAACATGAAGCGAGATTTTTATTAGGATGCCAATGCCAATGCCGAAACCGAAGCCCAAGCTGCTTCTGAGGACGCTGCGCTCTGGTGCTCTGGATGCTGCTGCGGTCCAACTCATTCTCTTCTTCATCCAACCACTCTTTACGTGTCGTCTCCACCAGCCTGACAGAGATGGATGCCATTGGTGGATAATGCGATTCCCATGACAGCTCTAAACAACAATCATCCCGTGTGACCCCGCTTCGCTCTCTTCGTTGCAACAACAAGAATGACAACAACAAAATGAGGATGAAGCGAACGGCAAAGATGATGACGACTGACGACGACGACGACCATCAGGATCAGGACTAGGATGGTGAAAAAGTGCTACTGCTTCTCTGCCAGATTTATGGATGTGTGCATCTGAGTGAAGTACTCTTGTCCCCTTTATCGGTTTTCATTGTGAATGCCAAACAAATTTCAGATACCAACCAAAAGTAGCAAGGTGAATTTCTTTAAAAGAGTACATTATGCTTGATATTGATGAGTTTTTAGTGCTTTGGTAGAAAATTTAGGGAATGGTTCGTGTTATTTTTCATAAAAAAAAACAGACAACCTGAAAAATAAATGTATTTATTTTTTAATGAAAAATTCACTTAAAAAAAAATGTAGCTTATAAAATATATTTTTTTAAAAACTAAGTTTTGGAAAATATTGGCGGAAAATTAAAAAATTTGCTCGTTTAAGGAATAGAACCGGCTCTAGTTACTGCAGTCATTTTACTACAATTCCTTGTTAAATTATATATTGCAAAATTGAAGTTAGCTTGGTTGGACTTCTCCTCATTTTGTATGTTTTTGTTTGTTATAAAGTCAAAAATCTTCAAAAAGTCTTAAAAATAACTTTTGAAAACATTTTCCTTCACTTCAATCCATTTTTGTAAAATTTACTTTTTCTGAGATAAGAAGCGTTCTGCTGCTTTTAAAGTTAGACGAGCGCTTTAGAATATTAAAGTTTACTTTTTGTTGTTTAAAATTGCAAAAGAGCTGACCCTCGTTCTAAAAATTTTCCTTAAAGCAGACTCCTCCTTAAGAGTGATTTAGAGTTGGTTTTAAATGTTTAAAATTGTTCGCCATTTAGTATTTTGATTTTTAAAACAGTTTGTTGTATTTTTCTCAACAATCAAAAATATATGGAATAACATATATGGTTCTTGTACCAGATGCTTCAATTTCCTATGATATTGATCTTGAATATGTTAAAAAGCTCTCAATTTCAAGTAACACGAACTATAAGAGCAAGTACGTGTGGCATTTTCTTAATCAATCCGTGAATGAATTGTTAATATTTCTGGGGGCGGCGATGCAAATGTGTACACAGTATTTCAATCAGGAGAGGCGGCAAGCTCACTCCAAAAATAGCTTTGGTACAGAAATCTACATAGCTTTAAGATATATTGAAAAGAAGTCAAATTCCCTAATGTATAAAATATGTCACTTTAGGGTACAGAAACTCGACAAAACACTTCAGTAGAGGAACACCCCAGGGTGGTGTTCAGTCACCTCTTTTTTTGGCTTCTAAATTCTTGTCATAAACAAAATCTTCATTAAACTGGAGAGATGTGATGCTTGAGTCAGGTAAGTTCACTCCTGTGATAAGCTAAATCACGGAGATGGCTTTAAGGAATGTAAGCAACTGGACTAAGAGTTGTTGTCTAGGAACTAGGAGTCAACCAGAGCAAAACTGAGCCGATGATTTTTACTACCAGAGAAGATATATCCCTTCAATCCACCTTGAATTAACGGCCAATTTCTCTCACTATCAACCAGTGCAAAATATCTAGGTGTTATCCCTGGCCCTAAGCTGGAGTGATCGAAGAAAGGGTCAGGATGATTTTGAGGACGTGGTACGGTCGATTCTAAAATATGGGTCGTCCGTCTGTTGACCCGAACTTACCCAAGTATATAACATCGATAAACTTAAAAAGGTTCAAAGAACAGCTAGTGTTGGTACCAGAGGGGTTCTTCGATCTTGCGCAACGGATGCACAAAGCGTTATTCTGCACCATTTCCCACTCGATCTACGCCTTAAATATCTTGTATTCTGCAGTGCAATAGGACTTAAAGAATCCAATTATTGATTTGCCAAACCCTATGATCACAGCTATTATATAACAAATCTGATTCCAACAGAAATGCTTTCGAATTTAGTATTACTTCTGGCTTACAGATCCTTATGTTCCTGAATGCAAATAAAACGAATTATTTCATTCTTTTCCCGACGTTTCGTTGGGTCTTTTCCAACTTCTTCAGGGTTATTTTATTTTGGTATCGTTAAATGATTACATTTAATTTAAACACTTGTTGATGGAAAATCTAAAGTTGACAATAATAAAAAATAAATAAATAAATACAACTCACAAACTTTGGACACTACTGTTGACTCACTCACAATGCTTTCAACTCCCACTTACTACTGCACTCCTACAATGAGTGTTAGCAAAGATTTTAAGATAATTTTTCCTTCCAGGAAAAACTGGGAAGATGACTTGTGACGAGAGACTTCGACGCACTACTATTTTTACAGATGGCTCAAGGATGCACCTTCAATTTTCCGGAGCCTGGGGTTGGGGGTAAATGTTCCCTTTGCCTCTCTCTGGGTGGTTATGCTGCCAACTACTTCAAACTAAATTAGTTTACCCTTGTTCTTATTGAAACAAAATTCCTAGTTAGAAAAAATATGTTTTTTGTTTGATTTTCATAGTGAAGTTCAAATGGATAATTTATTGAAAGTAATCGCATCAAAGAATTCTTTATAATTTCAGTGGTCATAAGAACATAAAAATTAATAGAAAATTTAGTATTGTTCACAGAGCATTAACCCTGAGGGGAAAAAATTAAAAACAGAAAAGTTATAGGTAAGTGTTCAAAGACGATCTGGGGTCCAAATGGCCCCATGATGTTAACGAGGGTTTAACAAATTAAAAATATTCTTCAAAAATTCGAAACTTCAAAATTAAATTTTGAATTTTGTTTTATATTTAAAAAAAAAATATATATCAAAATAAGATCTTAAAAATATTTTAAAAATTTTATATATACCTAAAAACTATTTTATATTTTAAATCGCCCCAACAATTTTTGTTTTTTTTTTTTTATTTTTTTTTTTTGTAAAAAAACTTATCTAAATGCTTTCAAGATATTAAAAAAAAACCGAGTTTCACCCCCCCCCCCCCCCCCCTTAAGGATGTTTTCTCGAACATCAAAGATTGGCTTTGTCGGTTTCTTCTAATTTTCCCTCCATTTTTCTTGCAACTAAAAACCTAATTTAAACTTGCTATAATATTGGTTGGGCAGGTTCTCTTTTCATCAGAGGATGCCTTTGTCTACTTTTTTATTTCCGTCATTGAAGTTTGAGTGCCACCTTCCCTCACCCGTTCATTCATATGCAGCTCTTTGTTAGACGATGTTGATCTATGTCGTCTGCATTCTTTCACGACTCTTTATAGTTCTATATGCTTTGCTCTCAGGGTAAAAGTCTATGAATAGGTGGTATGAAATGATGGAATGTTAAATTCCTTACATTTTTCAAGTGCCTATAGGTACCTATTTTAGATTTTCAGAAATAACAGAGCTTCGCTTATTGTTTTTTTAATTTGAGGAAACACTCGACAAAAAAATTCGATATTCTTGTCCGGTTACCCCAAAATTATTCACACTTCATTTAATTCAAAATTGCTTTTCAACCGGAAATTTTAAAAATAAATATATAATTTGGTCAGTTTCACATTTTTAATGGGAACTTTAAATTTAATGACGAGTAAATTTTATTTTAATTTATTTTGATTGTGAAAAGTGAACCATGAAAGTGTGAGAATCAACAAGAACGAACATTGGAACTATTATTTTTTTGTGATAGGTATTATCTTGAAATAAAAGTTATATTAATTTTTGAAGGTATTAAATTTTATTTAAAAATTGGCCGGTTTAACAGATTGATATTTTGATAATTTGAAAATATCAATGATTCTGTAATGAAGCAATGTTTTCAATCTTTTTGCCATTAATTTAGTTTTTTTTTAATAATCTCTTAAAAAAAAACCCTAACCTCATTTATTTGTTTAAAAATTGTAAAATCCCCCCATTTAGAAATCGCCCAGAGAAAGCCAAAAACGGAGTGGCAGCATAAAAGTACAGCGCACAATACAACACGACCGACCGACCAACCAACCGACAGACAACGACGAGGAGGCACAGAGTACAGAGAAACCAGCAGCACCAGCAGCAGCAGTATAATCATCCATCCGTCTATCTGTTGGATACATCTGAGTGCGGCAGCGGGGAGCTGGGTGGCAAAGCGAAATCGTGCATTAAATTTGCACAACGCAAATTCACTCCACTCTCTGTACAAAGAAAGAGATAGCAATATAAAGAGACAGAGAAAAAACATTCGGATTACATCGTGATGTTGGGATGCATGAGTAGAAGTCGGTAGATGGGTACGGGAGATAGTGCCACAGTGAGGAGCGGGAAAAGAGGCACAGAGCGCAGTGTAG
Organism: Dasysyrphus tricinctus; assembly: GCA_963921185.1. NCBI lineage: Eukaryota > Metazoa > Arthropoda > Insecta > Diptera > Syrphidae > Dasysyrphus > Dasysyrphus tricinctus. Next base: position 14,686,205 of record OY992531.1, read on the forward strand.
TGTAGAGTGTAGTGCAGTGTAGGTATAACTTATAGTTAGCAACTGCAATTGTGCAATTGTTGTGTTGAATGCAGTCAGAGTTTATGTATATGTACATATGTATAGGTATACGAATGAGATTACGATGCGCATAGATTTTTATGACCACAAGTAGTACGTAGTGTTGTTGTACTTTATGAGTCCTCCAAGGCAAAGAGGGAACTTAACTTAAAAAAAAAACAGCAACGGATTCGGATTCGAAATCAGAGATCTCTACCCCGAGATGCATGGCACAAAGCAAAAAGCTAATGAGGATGATGACGATGCATTAGGTAGAAATGGCACGTCGTGCACTTATTTTGCGCGAAGTCATCTGGGAATGCTTTGCAAATGGAAATCACTTGTTTTTCCTTACTCAGCTGCTTATTCGACTCGAGGGATCGTTTGGGGAAGTTCTTTAGACACAAAGCACTTATGAGACAATTGCTGTATCGAGTGCTGGAACTTCAAATTGATGGTGATTTAATTTGATTTTGATTATGGGAATTGGAATTGGAAATGTTATAAGAACTATAATATACATTCACCAAAGATTTAAAATGGAAATGCTACAAATATGGTCATTCTGCTTTACTTTCAACAACCACACGGTTAATTTTTAAGCAAAAAATAACTTTTAAAAATATTCAGTGAGCTGAAAAAAAAACTTAGATAGTATAAGAATATTCAAATATTTTGTACAAGTCATTTACTAAGGAACTTTGAATTCAAGGAAATACACAAAAATGGTGTAATGGAACATAAAATCTTTTTAGCTTATAACTCAAAAATACAATTATCAAGGAAGAAAAAAACCTCTTTTATGGTTTCTTTAAGTAATTTTTAATTTATCACATTATCACCTTAAATATATTTAAATACATACATGATTTTTAGTTGTTTCACATGAACTTCTGTTGATATTTTACAAAAATAGTATACAAAATTAAATTCTATTCAAGATTTGTATTTATAGGTACTCGAAAGACCAAGACGAGAAACCATTACCATACCACTACCTACCAATACTTTTTTAATTTTCAATTCTTTGATAACCATTCTTATTCTGAATTCAAAGACAGATATCTACTATCCCAAAACAAGCTTTCTATTCACGCCTATACTAAAAAGAGGTAGATCATTTTGTTTGTGTCTTGGGGCATATTGAAGAACATGACTTCTTCCACTAATAACTACAATTGAGGGGCACTAATGATGAAGCTTGCGCAGAGTGCTAATTTAGCTCGAGCCGGTCCATGACCACGACGTAGACATATATGCAATAATTATTTGAATTCAAAAAAGGTTTTAAGAAGATGCACACCGGGATTACACTTAGACAAGTTTTAAATTTAACTTTAAAAACATTATCTGAGAAAACCATCCATCTACATCTCATCCTCTCTTATAAGGTTTTGATCTCAATAATTTACATAACTTTGTCTTTTTTACTCTCAAAATCAAATGAGATTTAATCAACCTCGAATTTCTTTAGAAATGATCTTAATAATTATCTCTAATCGGTATATGGGTGATTCTCTGCCAACTGTGATTCTTTTTTTAGAAAATTTTCAAAAATTAAAACTTCTTGGAAATAGTTTTTTTTTTTGTTTTTGTGGCTTCATTTGGTCAGAGTATCAAATCAGTAAAAGCATTTTGCTACAACTTTTAAAGAACAAAAAATATAGTGAAATGTACTAAAACTAGTATAGACGATAATGACACTCTTTTTCTCTTTTTTCTTTTTAATTTTTTCTCCCTCTTTTTGACCATATTTTTGTTGAGATTCTTGATTTTCTAATACGTTTTGACCTTTTGACATTTCTAATTCCCTTGTTTTCTTTAAAAAATTATCACTTTTTCGTTTTTGAAGTCTGTTCTTCTGAATGGCAACCCTTTTCCTTGTGTTGGGTTATTACTTAGTTTTTATTGCACGGAATGATTTTTGTTTGGCTCGTCTGAGGTATTGCTACCGTTCTCATAAAGAAAATTGGTAGAAGAAAATATTATTGCAAAGAATTATTTAATTATATTTATTTAAAGCTCAATAAGTATTTAAATGCCACGGTACTGACATCCACGGTATTGACATCCACGGTACTGACATTTAGACAGTTTATGTAACCTCACTTCTCTATGCTTATGAGAAAAATAATTTCCAGGACAATTTTAACTTGTGCCGTTAAAAGGAATACAAAATTATTATAACCAACCACAAACATGTTATAAGATACTTAAAAAACACTACCACGGTACTGACAAATAAATTTGTGACATACTTTCATCGCATGCAAACATATCACTCTTAAAATACAACAACGTACCAAAAACAAAATTACTGTTGTTAAATATACATAAATAGTGTCTCTTTTAGAAAACTACAATACATACGTGTTAAAGCTAAAACAAAATGGCGGTTGAGCGGGGAATCTTTTGAATTCAAAAATAAAGCTAAAACCTCGGACAAAATTCATTCATGATTATTTAATTCAGCTATAAGTATTTTGACTTAATTTTTGCATTATTTTGTCAAGCAAGTATTAAACTCAAACTTTTCTAAGGGCAACATTTCTATTCAATCAATTATTTCATTCGAAAACAGTAGACTTAATCGGAAAAACAAGGATCGGACATGCCACGGTACTGACATTTTGACCATACTTTTCCAAGCTATGTCGAAGATACTGCAAATTTGGTCATGATATTGAATGTAGATTGTAGTAAAAAGCCATTTACACAATCCAAACCAAAAATATGTACGAAAATTTTACATTAAACAACAAAAAAAGCACTGGACGCAAAGAATCACAGTTGGAACGGAATCACCCATATTCCAGCTTTTTTATAGTATTACGAAGTTATTTTTTCAACAAAATTCGTAGTTGCATCAGACAGTATCAATTTCTTGCTTCATTTTGAAACTATTAAATACCTTCCTCAAAAAATGCGTGAGTTGGTCTCTGTCTCTGGATCCACTTAAAACTCCAATAATTGGTACCCGACTAATATGAAAAACTCATAAATTTTAACTCTCCGATTAAATCAAAAATATTGGAAGAATGTTTTAATTAAAATGAACATACATACTTGACCTAGCACCAGTATAGATTACTCTGATAATTGGATGGGTCCCATTGAAATAGCTTTAGTATAAGGGTACAAACTTGCGGTGGTAGCACATTCACAACAAAGCTGATGTTGGTGTTAATCAAACCTGTACGCTTGGTGGGTAAGGTTTTACAAACTGCAATGCACGAGCATGCATGTAATTATACAAAACACCATTTTATATCCTGAAAACACTTAATGGTTTCTTAAGTCAAAAGAAGTAATTCTAATTCCTGCTTTGTCAAAGAATTCGTTTTATCGCATTAAGTTTTATTCAAAACTAATTTCGGGCTATCACTGCTAAGGTAACAAGCGTTATTATTAAATTTCGTTCACTAAAAGGTCATAGACCAAATTCTATTTTCAGAGGTAGTAAAATTTGAGACTAAACTCTCTAGCGTGTCAGATTTTAATATATTCGTATCTGAAGTCAAAAAAAATTAGTCTTGATATATTGTTTTTTTTCTTTCAAATACATGTTTATGGTAATTCTAAAGAATGAGTAATTCGAAATTATTTTTCAATCGTTCCTTTATTCATCTTCGAGAAATCTTTATTTAGTTGTATTGTTAGCCCATCTTAAACTTAATTTTTCGAAAATATGCTAATAGTTCAGTCATTTTGTGCACAAAAAAACCCTTATTAGCGAGCAAACTGTAGAGTAGCCTTGATTTGTGTCCTGCTTTATGTTTTTGAGGGTGCTGCATCTGAATCTGAGGTTTGTGACAAAAATTTCGTGATGAAACATGCAAAAAGTGGTACAAAAATGCATTTTGTTTGCAGTTTTTTGCTTATGTGTAACTCAAAAACTATTGGTTTTTCCCAAATTAAATCAAAATACAATTGAAAAATTAAATAATTTCCACAAAATTTTGGTTCAAGTTTTTTATCTGCAATAATCCATTCACATATCTCGTTTTTTTTTTTTTTTTAATATTCAACATATTTTCAAATTATGTAGTTTAGGTACGATGAATGCTAAGAACTAATTAATGATTTTTCAATGATGAATGAAGGTATTTGAAAGATTCAAAAAGAAAATCGAATTTAAATATTTATATTTCAGAAGGCCACAAATATTTATTTGAAAAAATTTTCTCGAGAAATAATATGTATTCCCACAAAATTGCACAAATTTTATTCATAAATTTATCTAAAAATTTTACGTGTTAGAGCAGTTCTGGGGCTAGATTCAAATTCAGCTCACCAAAGACTATTGGAAAAGTATATTTTGGTTAATGTTAGAGAGTAAAAAATTAGTGTTTTCGAGCGGATTTTCGTAAACAGTAAAAATACGTCAATACGTCAACTAGTGCTCGAATCCAAATAAATAAATAAATAAATTGGGTGGCGCAACAGCTCGTGGGGAACCAGGGCCTAGTGACTTACAACTCACAACCATTCCTGTGTGCGTGTTTGTTGGCAGGAATGGAGGGGACCTACAGTTTTTTGCTGAGTCCGAACGGCTAAATGAGAGGCACTTTTTCATGACAAGTATACTCTTGGAGGATTTGTCAGTTCCTCCCAAGAGGCTGTACCTCGAATAAAACATTTCTGTTTTTAGGTGGCACGGCTGGGAATCGAACCCACACCTTCGGCATGACAGTCCTACGCACTAACCATCATGCCACGAGGTACTAGTATCTCAAATCCAAATATGAAGTAGCAGAAAAAATATTAACCAGAGCTTTGTTGGAAATTGTACTCGTATGTTCTTACAATTATTGTATATTCATGAAATTTGCGAATAATTGATAGTTTTCAAGGCATACGGCCAACAATGCATTCTTTCATAGTTTTTCGCATTTTTTCCACGTTGCAGAAACTATCCAAAGTTTGCTTGGTTAAAAAACAATATGACTTAACTCTTAGTCAATATTCTTTAGTACTAGAAGTGTTCAATTATTTTATTCTTCTTTAGCATAAGCAACACATGTTGTTGAATCCAGATATACTAATGTTTACGACTTGCAGATGCAAACGACATAACAAACTAAGTAAAATCTGGAAGATAATACGAATACCGCATAACTTACATGAATGCTTTCACTACTTTAAGAAAACTATCACGCAAAATTTTCGAGAGGATGTTCTAGAAAATGTGCCGAAAGCTGAAAAGAAAGGAATTTGAGTAAGAATACCTATTCGTTATTTTCTCAGAAAGAAACATCTTTGTATATTTGAAGCCTGATGTTGAGCGAGCTTCTGCGTAGAGAACATTTGAAATACATATTTTGAAAATCTCAAAGTATACGTTTTTTGAAAATTTTGATATGCAATTTTATTGTAACTTCTTGAAGTTGAAAAAAACTGTTCTATGGGAAGTGTGATGTAAAATTGTCTTACCCATTTTTACAAGGTCGTACGCAAAGGGCTGGGAGGGGGGGGGGGCTGATGAATAAAAATCCTAGAAAATTATTCGAGATGTTGAACTTTTATTTTATTAGTGTCTTTTTCTCAACAAAATAAATAATACTAGAAACTGAATTCGCGGCAATTTTTTACTTCTAAGAAAGTAAAAACTTTAATTTGGCATCTTAAAACTAGATTTCTAACTGTAATACTGCTGTGCTAAGAAGAAAAAATGTATCTATATTTTTGGTTGCCTTCAGTCAGGCTAGTTTTGACAACTTATTTATTATTTTATTGATACAAAATATAAAACTACTTTATCTAGACTTTGAATACGTCAAAGAAACTTGCTGTTCAAAAAAAAATGCACGTATCTGATTTTTTTAAGAAAAAAAAAGGGTTACCACCTTACTAGCGCTTGAAGATCTGGCAAATAACCTTAGAAAGTAAATTATTTGCTAGTAGGGGAAGTACGTACAAAATGAAATACCAGCCATTTCTTAAAATCTGCTACACTTAAAGCACCCAATGCAATTTGATTAATGGTTTGGGTGATTTTTGAAATCCTATAAAAATAAATGAATCATTTGATGGCCGTTACTCGTCACAAAAAATAAAAAACTATTTACGAATAAAATAATATTTTTTTGGACTTGACTATTTTTCGTGTTTTGGTAGTTTTTTTACATTTTTATTTTACTATTATTAATTTAATTTATAGTTTATGACAAAATTCGTAAAATAATCTTATCACTAGCCATATCATTCGAGTTTTTTGCAATTTATTGATAAAAATTTGTCATAACTATGATAGGGGCAAAATGACATACCCTAACTGTGGACAAAACGACATACCTTTATTGGGAACAATATTTAAATTTTAGTAGTAAAAATATCTCGGAATTACAAAAGGTCAACATATAGTCAATCTCGGAGCATTGAAACGATGAAAATAGCAATTAAATAGGTTGCACTGCATAATGTGCAACCATTGGGCTCGTGAATCCTGTGCTTACGTGTCAAAAAACACAAAGCAATTAATTTGCGAACTATGTATCTTATATGAACTCAAAACAGGCAAAATTCGAGGACAAAAGTGCCAAGACAAAATTATAACTAATAAATTTATAAATTTAAGCCAAATTGAATCTTTCTAGAACTATGGAACTAGAAAATATATCCTATGTCATTTTGCCCATATGAAGTATGTCATTTTGTCCATACTATATGAACGAAAAGAATAATTTTTGTGTAGTTTTGAAAAAGTATTTTTCTTATTTTATTTGTTTGTTTTTTATACTTCAAAATTATTGTTAAATGTTTGCAAAGAATTAAAAAAGAATAAATATATTTTTAATTACGATATATAGTCTAAATAATTTTGTTTGATTCAAAAACTTTATAGTAAGTCGTTTTGGACGTACTTCCCCTACCTATATAAGTACATGTATATCTCGAAATGCCAGAAATATATGAAGATAAAGGGTGGTCGTAAAAGACATCGGATGGACCTAAATCGGCTCTAAATTTGAAATAAAAAATCTATAATCCTTTCAGATTTTTATTTTCGCTTAATTTTTTCGTAAATAAAATATCACTTCCTTTTTTTTGCATGCTAGAAAGCCAAGCCAGAAGTCCATTTATATAGTTCATTTTCAAATAAAGATCTTTGAATAATCAAATTTAGCAAAACCTGTTTTCAAACTTAAAATTTTGAATAAAAACAATTAGTTTTCTCGAAATGTTGAGTTTGCAACAATTTTTCGCAAAACTGTTCATCAAATAAACTTAAAATTTAAACAAGCCGTAAGAATGGACCTCTTGCTTTCCAAACAAAGCTTCAAAACACTGTACTGTAGCTATTGCCGTTGGTTTTTTATTAATTTTTTTTGTATTTTATGCAATTATTTTTATTAAATTGCCCCTTCCGTCCAAGTGGGGTTAGATATTACCCCCTCCTTAGGATTTTTTTCTTATCTACTTCCCACCTGCAGGCTCTAAATTTTCTTTCTTTCTAAATTTTTTTGGCAGATTTTACGCGAATTTCCTAGTACCTATGCAAAAAAGGATAAATTAAATTTACTCCTACAGCGAAAGGATGAAAATAAAAATCTGAAAAAACTAGGGAATTTCATTTTCTTCATTTAGAGCCAATTTAGGCCCATTCAAATATTAAAATAAAAAAACGCAGATAACCCCTAGCTTTTGAAATTTTGAATGAGTCTGCTCCCCTGATCGAAATCCTGTGTATGCCCTTGCATATTTAGGAGTAGACAGTACATAATGTTTGAAAATTGTATTTGAGCCATTTTCGAGAAAAATGAGCTTTCCATTACCTGTTTTAACGGTTTTATGTGCATTATTATTTTTGAATAAAATAATTTTTCTAAAAAGTGTTAAAAACCCGTAAGGTACCTCCCAAGTTTCAAACAAAATTACCGAGCAGTTTTCGAAGAATCTTTTGAGTTTTCAAAAAAAAAAATTTTTTAATTGAAAACAAAAGTTTTTTGAAAATGAAGGTGCACAATATTATTAAAACTTTTTGAAAGATTAGTAGTTCCAAGTATGATCAAAATTAGTCATACTATTTTCAAGAAAATTGAAAATAAAAAAAAGGTTCCGTGGGAGGAACCATTAAAAACCATTTTTTGAGAATAGGTTTTCCACTTAAATTCCGTTTTTACTAGAAGTAGTTAATTGAATTTTTTGTACATAAATATGTTTTGTTAAATTTTAACAAACTAACATATATTTTATCGCAGGTGCCCATATTTCTGGTTCAAAAAATAAGAAACTAAAAAAAAAGTATTGGGGGAATGCCCAGTAAACGCTTTCTACCAAATTTGAAGAAAATCGATCCATAACCGCCAGAATATTTGAAACTCACTTTTTTTGTCTTCTCTACCAGCCTACAATTCTAATCAAAATCTGCGAAGACAACTATTTTGTTCGTTTTTTCTGTAATAATCGTTTTAAGCTCACAATTAATCAAAATTTTGAGCTCTTTGTGTGTACTTATTCATAACATGCCATATAGTATTTTGCCGCAAGCAATAATTCTTACACCCATTCGACGTTCATATGTGATGTGAGTATAGCATTTTGTCCCTACAATTTCTTTATTTTTTATGTTTATTTTTTATTTATTTTTGTATTTTTCAAATGTTTACTTCAATAATTAACTAATACGTGTCGTTGTTTCTACATATGAACATTATACAGGGTTTCCCGTAATGAGTGGATAATACTGCAACTGGAGATAGCAGGCCTTATGACTGCTCAGAAAAAAAATATAAAAAAAATATTTTTCTTGTGGTCTCCATGGTATAATTTATTTTCGAAAAATGTTAACAAATTCAAGGTCTCCTAAAATATATAATTACAGCAGCCACCCATAAAGGATTCTTATTATTTTTGTATTTCTATAATATTCTTGAATAACCGTTCTAAATTATGAGTAGTAAAGTTTAACACCTGCTGATGCATTTTTTGTGTTATAATTTTAAAAAATATTTTTTTATTCAAAAATAATTCAACATTTTTTTTCATCAAAGTTTGAAAAATAAAAAAGGGAAAAAAATGTACGAGAACATAAGTGGCAAATTTGATAAAAATTGGCCTGTTTAATGTACTTTCCAAAATGGTATAACACAATGGTTTGTCTCTACATCCATAACCAATAAAATTGGCATTTAATCTTCTTAAGTAGTTTTTTAACATTTTATCAGATGAAATTAAGTTACTAAATTAAGTAAACACTACGACGACGAATGAATCACGCAAATTGTTTTTAATTTTTATTGCATTTACAAATAACCGTTCTTAAATAAAGGCAGTAACATTTAACACTAGTTGCTGAATTTTTTTAAATAATTTTTTTAATTAATTTTTTAATATTTATTTTCATCAAAGCTTGATGACAACAAAAATTGAGTTGTAAAGAAAAGTCAATAGATATACCAGTGTCACTATTATGTCTGCTAAATTCAATACCTAAAATAGTAGTATGCACTTTCAAAAAGGTTTTGATTTAGGTATGGGAAATGCGATACATAAAAACAACAGTATTAAAATTATGATTTATTTGTATTTTTAAATAAATTTATATCAAGTGTTCAAACTGTCCCCCACTCACTGTGATACAGGCTCTGCATCTTCTAATGAAAGACCTCTCAATAAAACGAGCATATTGGCGCTCATTTATTTTCATCACAGCGTCTTGAACACGACGACGCAGTTCCGTAATGGATGTAATTGTTTTAGTATAAACCATTTCTTTCAGGCACCCCCAGTAAAAAGTCCAAACGATTTAGGTCTGGCGAACGTAGTGGCCACAAAATTGGGTCCAGACGGCCTATCCACCTGTTGTGATACGTTCGATTCAAGTACCTCCTTACATTTACAGCATAATGAGCAGGACATCCATCGTTTTGAAGCCACATTGAATTCCTTAGCTCCTCGGGCACTTCTTGCAATAGAGTTGGCAAATTAGTTTGCAAGAAATTTAGATAGGCTTTACCATCTAAGTCCTTCTGAAAAACATTGGTGGACTCTGATGAAGACTCGATAGTCCGGATGTCGCGCATTTGGATATCGCTCTCTATAGAGTGCTGCAGCTGCGTTAGCGCTTCCTCTTCCAGTATAACAACGTTTTACGTTATGTAATGACAGACAATTGACAATATTAGCAAATAATACTTTTTTATGCATTTTAATGCCTATTTTATTACAAGTCAATTTTGATTTGAGAAAGTGTTAAAAATCTTCTCTAGTAGATTAAAAGCCAATTTAATGTGTTATTGCTGTAGATAGAAGCTTGTGATTTACCATTTGGGAAAGTACGTTAAAAGGAAATTTTTTTAACATTATTTGTCACGAAAGTTTTCAGTTTTTTGTCTTTTTTATTAACTTACAAACTTTGATGAAAATAAATATTTAATCATTTTCTTATTACAAAATTAATTAAAAAAATTATTAAAAACAAAATACAGCAACTAGTGTTAAATGTTGCTGCCTTAATTTAAGAACGGTTATTTGTAAATGCAATAAAAATTAAAAAACAATATGAGTGATTCATTCGTCGTCGTAGTGCTTACTTAATTTAGTAACTTAATTTCATCTGATAAAGTGTTAAAAAACTACTTTAGTAGTTTAAACGCCAATTTTATCGGTTATGGTTGTAGACACAAACATGTGTTATACCATTTGGGAAAGAACATTAAACAGGCCAATTTTTATCAAATTTGCCACTTATGTTCTCGTACATTTTTTTCCCTTTATTATTTTTCAAACTTTGATGAAAAAAAATGTTGAATTATTTTTGAATACAAAAATAGTTTTAAAAAATTATAGAACAAAAAATGCATCAGCTGGTGTTAAAATTTACTACCCATCATTTAGAACGGTTATTCAAAAATATTATAAAAATACAAAAATATTAATAATCCTTTATGGGTGGCCGTTGTAATTAGGTATTTTAGAAGACCCTGAATTTTTCAACATTTTTCGAAAATAAATTATACCATGGAGACCACAAGAAAAATATTTTTTTTATATTTTTTTTCTGAGCAGTCATAAGGCCTGCTATCACCGGTTGCAGTATTATCCACTCATTACGGGACACCCTGTATATATGTATATAGTTACATCTGTTTATCTGAGAGCGAAAAAATCCAATGTGATATTTAGCAAAAAAAAGTACGTATACGACTAAGTGACCCAAATATATTTTGAAAACAATATAAATATAGATAAGCTGTGTATTTAAACTAATATTATTTTTATCTCAAATTATAAAACGCCTTGCGGTATGTTACTCGGTATTTTAATGTATGTACTCATTGTATAGATTTCTGCACTGGTGTTCTACTTGTTCTCTCAAAAATTGGTTGCCATTTACAAAAGATTCATACAGTTCGTTTAGTTGATGGTTGTTAAGTCAATCTTAAAAGTTATGTATCTGTTTGGTTTAACAGAAGATGTAATTTATGTTTTGTGTACATGCTGGAATCTGCACTGCATACCTACCTACAAATATAGGTGTGTAAGGCATAGTTTACTCGTCCATGCGCAAAAAAATTAAAATTTTCAAAACAAATTTCCACCTATTCGGTGCATGCACACACATATTATTAAGATGAAACATTTGTTCGTTTTGCATTTGTGGATGTGTAGGGAATAATTTTTGGAATTACTGAACCAATCCTAAAAATTCTTTCTACAATGGAAAACTAGTTGAAATCTACAATTAATGAATTGAGTGTTGTTCAGTTACATTTCTTTTTGTAAAAGGTGTTTTTATAGACGTGTGGCTTTCAAAAAGAAATAAAACGCAAATAATTTGATGTTATTGCCAAAAATTCAGCTTTATCATAAAGATAAGGGTTTGCCATTATGTTTTAAAAATGATTTCAGGCAAGTGGCCGCCGCGGCTGGCTCAAATAAATTCCAGACGAGAGGCCCGATTTTTGACCAGGAATTTCCATCCATCAGCTTTCGGCGCGATGGCAGATGGACTCATTCGTGTCTTCTCGATACTCTGCTCCCCAGCAGCAATAGCGTCTTCGGTGCACACTGTACGGCATGCGTATCTGAGGATGCGCATTATCCATTAGACACTAGAGTAAACGTGGTGCGAAACCGATCCATGCTCGCTCGAATTACCGACTCTCCTGGGCAATTATTTCGACTGAATATTGGACGCAGCGTGCGATGAACGAACTGAAGCATTATTTTGGTAATAAATTTCCACGATTGCAAACGTTGTTCATGAGTAAGTCTATTCATTATAAAATGGCAAACCAAACTGAGCATTAATCAAGTGACAGCTGTCAAAAAGACCAACTCTGAAAAAAGTATTGCCAGATTGAAAATCACACCCTTTATAAGTTTCTGAGAAGTATACACAATTTTTCCGAAACATAGAAAGTTATCGAAACATACATAGGTAGCTATCGGATGGTGTCTTCTTCTAATAGTTCAGTTTTCTTTGTCAACATCTGATGTGATTTTGGTGCCATTTTTAAGAAAATTAGTAACAAAAAAAAAAAAACAACAAACAAATTTTGATTTGAAGCCCTCATTAGGAACAAAAATACAATTTCAATGAAGTCAATTTATTTTGTTGAACTTTCTTTTATTCAATTCCCCCCGCTAATCAACATGAAGTAACAAATGATGTAAGTAAAACAAATTCATCTGTCACGAATGCATAACGTATCCTTATGAAACCTCTTAACAAAATGAGAAAAAAATCAGGTAAAATTTGCATTAAAAATAACAACCATACCAAACCTTAAAAAACAACATTCTTCCCGCCTTAATGGGGGACTCGCAACTCTCTGCAACTACCTACCTACTCACAAAAATTACAAATATTTGTTGCAGTTAAATATCTGTTTATGTCTGGCAGTGCACTCAAATCTGACTGCAACTATTCTCGTAAATAGGTGTGTGCTTTGTTTTGTAAGTAGGTTCTCTCATCTAAACTCAGTTGGAGTATGCTTCTACTTGAATATACAAAGCTTGTAGCCATATTCTGATGCTAAAACACGCCAAAAAGATGCCAGATACATTCCCCAGATACCCGAGCGATACATCAACATGGAGTGGCTAATTAAAGCTTACATTCATTTCCAAGTGCTGCGGCTACCACATGCAATTTAATTGCATTTGCCACCATACACTGCCCGAATTACACGTTACCACGTACTTGCACTCCAACACTCGTGGTATTCCTGTTTCCTCCTTATTATTTTTCCTTTTTTTTCTTTTATAGCCCATCATGCTGAAGTGGATTTCCAAGAACCTAATAGCCATAATGCTGTGGCAAACTGCGCTCCACAATATTGCTTCGGATCCAAAAAGATTCGCATGTGTTTCTCTGCCAGAAAAAAAGGCACAGTGCGAATAAAACTCGAATTTCCTGCCCCATCAAGCGAGTGACTGCCTCCACTTTTTCATTCGTGCAACACCAAGCGCGGCCAAAGAACCGATAGCATTTTTTTTTCTGTTTGTTGGGGTCTCCTGGATTTGTGTTTCTTTGGATCATGTTGTTCGCGTTTCTTGTTTTCTTTTCGAATATCTGTCGGTCGTTTCGGACCGAAGGCCGAGGGAACAAGCAGCAGGGACACGCTAAGTGAAGGTACATATTCTGTCCGCCTAATGAGCTCGCTGAGTAGGTACTCCATACCATATGCTGTGCTATCTCTCAAATGCCACATAATCTCATCATAAACATCATTATTATCCCCCGAGCAGCACACCATTCCCCCAGTGTAAACAGGTTACCCTCCTCTCGTGCTGGTCAAACTAAGTATTTTTAGATCCAATCGTAATATTTTTACTTGTTTTTTTTTTTTGAGTCGGGTTCGTGAAAATCACGCGAAAAATCGCGCGTAAACTTCTTCGAAGCCAAAATGAGATTTGCGCCAAAGAAGTATCTGCTTACTGCACACACAAAACCACACACAAATATCAATTCACACACATCGACGCAGTATCGATAGTTGCTATTTTTGGACATGACCACCACTGATGGGGTTGTTTGTTGGTGGGATTGACCACCACACACAACATACGTACAATATTGCGGCTCTAGCGAGCCCGGTCCGGTACAAAGATTCGAAGAGTCTATAAATTATTTATAAAACGCTGCCACTGCCACTATGCCCTTGCCCCTGCCACCACTGCGTTGAGCTTCTTGCTACTTGTATCTGTGACCGCAATTGATTTATTTTTATTACCGCATGTCTTTATAGTGATGTTTACTTTAAGTTGGTTTGGTATTTGTGTAGTTGATTCCCGCCAAAAAAAAAATTAAATGAAAAAATAATGCTAACTATAAAATTGGTCCAAAGTTCAGATAGAGAGAGACTATTTCGTTTATTTTTTTTTCTGTTTGTTTTTTTTGTGGATCATAAAAACGTCAAATTAAATATTCAATCTACTTTGATGTGATGTTGTGAATAAATGCAATAATTTTTTGCTGATAAAAACTGAATTAAGGAGACTCCATTATATTGATTTGGGCGCCAGTTTTCTTCCAAGCTATAATGTATGTTGGAAAACGGTGCGCATGGAGCCGCTTAATTGAGACTTGGAAAAATCTTTAATACGTACCTATTCAACCTTTCATATCCAGCTTGTAACATGATTCCACGTTTTACAAAAAATTAAGGAAAGAAATAGTAAAACCATAATCCCCTACTTGAAAATTATAATGCTGTATTTTTTATTCTTTAAAAGCTACAGATTTTTAAGCCAAAAATTGTATTCTAGAAAAATATCACAGATGGGTGGAATCGTCTATGATGATGTGATTGTCACGTTTGCTATTATCACATTTGTGATAATCACAATGTCATTGAATAAAATAATTTTAAAAATCACTTTGTTTGAAAGATTTCTATGACATCGTCTAAATATACTTGAGCAGACCAAGCAAGATTTGAAATTTAACTACATATTTGATTCAATTTTGAAATCACTTATAGTTAGTAGATAATAAACAGAGATCAAAAGTACTCGTAAAACTCAACCTTTAAAAAAGTCCGACTCAGATTTTTAAAAATGCTCACACGACAAACATTTCATTTAAGAAATACTTTTTTCAGCTTCTCACAGTGAGAAGTGAGATACTTTTATATCGATTTATTAGGTCTTTGGTCCCATTTGGAGATTTTTAATTTGTTTTGTAGATTAGAGAGCTCTTCTTTTGGAATTTTAAGGAATAATTTCATCAATCATTGTGTAGAGAAGGGTACAAAATCCCGAATGCCTAAATCCCGAAAAGCAAAAAATGAGACTTCCGAATGCCATTATCCCGAATACCCAAAATCTCGATTGCAAAAGTCCCAAATGGACAAATTCGCGAATGACAAAAAATCCCGAAAATATTCGGGATTGAATCTCGAATTTCAATACTTTTTTAGTACTATTTCAGTACTTTCAAAGAAATCTTACTGTTTTGTATGGTTGGGCGGGGGGCTGCGAGCGTCAGCCAACATCTTGGAAAAAGCGTTTTATCAAATACCTCGTGGTCCGTGTATCCTACGAAACAAATAGTAGATTTTTTTGAAATCTAATATCCGAATCTATTATTAGATTTTTTTAAATCAAGTTGCTTTCGCTGAAAAGTTTTTGAGAAATTAAATTTTAAATTTAATAATTTTGAAAAAAAAAAATAATTTTTTTTTTTAAATATTTGTTGATTGTTTTCAAATTTACTTTTAATTTAATTTCTCAAACAATAAAAGAATGAAATATTAGCTATTAAAAAAAATTGCTATTTTTGTTATAAGATAAAACGCGTTTTGCAAGATGGTGGCTGATGCTAACGGCCCACCGTCCCGCCAACTTGAATTTGCATTTAGGGGATACCCCTGAACATATTCCATTATACAGGCTTACAAGGTTTTCGACACGACTAAGTAAGAGTGCATCTAAAGGTAATTTTTCGTGCTGAACTCAAATCCGTTATCCGTTTTTCGCTATCAGCTCTGGTTTTCGAGATATTACCGTTAGAAATTGCCAAAAAACCCCTTTTCGCCATTTTTGGAGTTATGTAACTATGCAAATTGATTTTTATTTTTTTTAATTGTACAAATTTTTGAAAGTTCTAATCTTAATCTTCAAAATTCAGCTTTAATCGTCCCAATATCTCTTTTACTTTTTGAGAAATCCTCAGTTGCATTTTTCAATATTTTGTGAAGGGCAAGGAGAACGACTTCACCTAGATTAAGAAAGAATAGACAAAAGTTGCAAAGGTTTTTGGGATGATGGTATATTAAGTGACTTTTGTTGGTCTTTTGTACGTAAAATAGACCAACATTTATACAAACCGTGCAGTTCCACTACACTTTGTTTTAATTTGTAAGAGTTATTTCAAATAAAAACAAAACTATGGTCAAAAACGGGTAATTTTTTAATTTATTTCTAAAAGTTGAACTGATAAAAAAAAGGGATTTCAGATTTGAAATCTACACTAAAAACTCTTTTTAGGACATATTTTACCTGCTGCTGTCGAAAACGAAGTAAGCCAAAGAGAAATCATTTTTAAAACTAAATGTTGTCAAAAGAGGACTAATAACTAATTTAATATCTCTCAAAAAGTAAAAGAGATATTGGAACAGTTAAAATTGAATTTTGAAGATTAAGATAAATACTTTAAAAAATCTGTACAATTAAAAAAAATAAAAATCAATTCACATAATTACATAACCCCAAAAATGGCGAAAATGGGGTTTTTTGGCACTTTCTATCGGTAATATCTCGAAAACCAGAGCTGATAGCGAAAAACGGATATCGGATTTGAGCTCAGCGTGAAAAATTACCCTTAAAAGGACTCTTACTTTCGGCGTTAGGTCTTATCGCGCAAAACCATAACGCCCAAATTTTTAAATGTCATAACGCCCAAATAATTCCTCAATAATTTGTTGTGTTATTTTTGACTTGAATTTGGGGGATATGACAGCAAACTTGGATGCTTTGACTATATATTTTCGGTGTTATGACATTTTGCATTTTTAATTTTATAGCACAAAATTAAACGGCGTTAGGAAATAACGCCCAAGGAAATACCCAAATCGATTTGGAAGCATCGCCCAAAAAAAATTTTATCACCCAAAAGCAAAGAAGAAATTGAAAATATTGCCCAAAACAACTTTGAACCCAAAAAATAAAATGGAAATATCGCCCAAATATTTTGCATTGGCGATATTTCCTCAATTTTGGGTGGTATTTCCAAACTTAATTTCAATGAATAGGCAAAGTTTTTAGAAATTTTTGTGATGGTAATACAATTTGTTTAAGATCTCAAAATGATACAGTTACAATTATTGTTGGATATAAATGCAAAAGAAACTTTGCATACACCCAACCTCGCACCCACCCCAAATCCTATAACGAGCTCAAGCAGGGTGGTTGCAGGGGGGCAACCCCCCTTACATACCTCACATTTAAAGAATCGCCCCGATTGCATTTGGGCGATATTTCCTTATATTGCAGTTGTTTTTGGCATTGTTTCCTATTTTGGGCTTTATTTCCCATTTTGCTATTTTAATTTATCAATTTGGGCATTGTTTCATTTTATGAAAGAAAGCAAAATTAGGAAATATCACCTAAAATGAGAACAAAATTTACAACAACAATTTGTTCAGTGTTTTTTGGGCGTTATTTCCAAATCGATTTGGGCGCTTTTTCCTCGGGCGTTATTTCCTAACGCCAACGAAAACGCCCAAATTCAGAAATGTCATAAGACCCAAAAACCGAAATATCACCCAAATTATCAAGAAGGAAAGAGTCAGAAGCCCCAAACGGATTGTCATACCGCCAAAAAATATTTTTGGTATCATAACGAAGATAATTTTCATGTTACGTTTCCGTCTTGTTCTTAAAAACTCATCGCCCACTTGGACTGGTTGATTTTGGGATTGTGACATAAATTGTTCTCAGCATCCGCTTGGGTTGCTACACACTCTAATTATGATTGACAATCATCAATTTGATGGTTCATAAGCATTGAAATATTGTGTTTCCAAAGTCAATAATTGCTTAGAACTGACCAACTATTCATTGAAAATAAATAATATTCTTACAAAACATTACAAAATCTACATTTTGAAGGCTAGAATCTCGGATGGCCTAGTACTTTTCTTTGGTATTAAAAATCGGGCACGTGATTTTTAATACCAAAAAACGTACTAAGCCATTCGCGATTTTGGCATTCGGGATTTTTTGACATTTCGGGATTGTGGCATTCGGGATTTCGTTTCCAACCCCATTGTGTAAGACACTTTACAAAGCTAATTTAGTGGAAGTGTAGCGGTTACTGACTTATTTGTTTAAGAACCTGTACCAAAATTTGGGAATGTAGGTATAATGTATAACCAAAATTGACAATCTTGTTAGTAGAAAATCCCGGAAATCAAAATCCCGCTCAGTAAAATTCCACCATTTCTAATGCCTACAATGTGACAGTTGGTTGGTGGGGATTGAATTGGTTGGGTGGGTGACTATAATGATGATACAGATGACCATGACGACGACCTATGTGCTTTGCTCTTCGTCTCCTCGGGAGTCCTTGTGGGCATTTACACGAGGTTTTCTCGTTTATGGCTATAGTTTTATCTCGAGGATAGTCAACAGCAGCCCCGGATCTTCAGTTTTTCATAACCGGGGCAAAAACTTCATTTTGGCGCCCCGTTAATTATTGAGTTAAATGAAAAAATGGCATGCTTAGTTGGATTTTATGTAACCGGGAGAATAAGACTTTTTAATTAATTTTGTACTCGATATTACCTTCTCAGCAACTTTCTAACTTTATTTATGTTAGATTATTCAAAGACAATGCTTGACACTTTTGACAAAGACTATGTGTTACCCACACTTTCAATCATTATGTTTCTTCATTGGCGTATTAAGGAATTTTTTCTTAGGTGGGCGGCCAATCAGTGTTTGAAACCATCAAACAATTTTCATTTAAACAAAAATTGCGTTCTCTTCTTCTTTAATATTTAAATTTGGGCTAGGCTAGAGCATTTATTTAATCCCCAACTTTGTTCAAAAGTGAACTTATAAATGAAGCGTTTGTAACAATAATGCAGCAAATTAACTCTCATTAGAAGTGCTACCAAACTCAACTTTGGAGCAATGTCTTACGATATATCTTCATTATAAACTTTGACAATCATTTTTTTCAGAGCAGTAAAAAAACTTCAAAACTGTTTGATTTTTTGAAGGTTTTTTGATTCGTCAGCATCGGAGCCCACCAATAGAGTTTGACAGTTGTTGATGGCTCGGAAAATGCGGGGATGAATTATATTTTGACGGAGAAAGTGTAGGTATTTCAATCCAGAAGTCAACCAATTTACCTAAAGTCACCTTTTTCCGAAGAAGTTAAGTTTCAAATTTTTTAAGTTTTTAAATCCATCCGCATTAGGTATATTAAATCCCATCAAACGCAGGCGTTAGGTGAAGACAACTCATTTAAGATTTTTACTAGGTTCCAATTATTCGGCTTGGTTCGATTATTAGAGAACAGGCAGTAAGTACTTTTAGCCCGAGCCGATGCCAAATCGAGTTGATACATACTGAAACAGAACCGCAAGCATTCATTTTAAACAAACAGAACAGAATTAACTTCCGGTCCATGTTCCAGGTTTTTTCACATGTGGTGACTAATCGCAAAACAGACGGTTTGAAATTCTATTTGGCGACACGAAAATCCATTCCCCAAAAAAAGCGAGTTTTTTTAGCGATTCAATTTATTTTAGTAAGGAAATCCTTATATTTTCTAGTTTTCACTGAAATTTTACATTTTTTAATTTGATTTTTGCTGAGTGGCCCCATCGAAATACTTAATCTAAACGCACCCAAAAACTAAAAATCAATTTCTTTCGCATCCTTTACTTAAGTTTTCTATGAAATTTTGAATTCGGTTATTTATGGAGTGGTTATTTTTTAAATTTTACGATTTTTTGGTAATTTATGTTTTACGTTTGGTAAATCCCCTGCCATGTTCAACTTACGTTTTCTCTTGACTTGGTTTAATAAATCCAGTTGACACATCCATAATGTAAGAAGCTTTAAGGACACTGGTGTAATTTGTTTAAACAAACAAAATGAAGGGGGGCAATTGGTTAAATGTGACGAACACCTGTAACTGTAGACAAAATATAAATTTTACTTGCCCAATCTTGCATAGTAGTTGTTCAATTTTGCTTCTTCGGTGGAACCAGGAAAGTCTTACTGTCGATATTTCTAAGGTGGGCATTTTCGTTTTCGAAGATGGGCATTACACACCGCTGCCCCACTTCCTACGCCAATGAGTTTCGTCATTTGTTCCAGATTTTTTAATAGAAAGGAAACCCCAATAAGAAAAATCCTGCAGCCAAAAATAGACCCAAATGCACAAAAATAAGGAAACAAGAATTATTCTGAGCGCAGGAAGTTTGAAATAATTTTTAGTTCAAATGGTGAAATGATAGAAAAACACAGCTAAAGGCTGACGGAGAAATACAATTTGAAATTCCATTTCCGCATATCACTTCATTAAGTTTTGGCAATTCTTTATACCTGGATTTGGCGCCCCTGGAAGCTGCCGCCCGGGGCACAGGCCCCGGTTTGCCCCCCCATAGATCCGGGG
This sequence comes from Dasysyrphus tricinctus, assembly GCA_963921185.1. Taxonomy (NCBI): domain Eukaryota; kingdom Metazoa; phylum Arthropoda; class Insecta; order Diptera; family Syrphidae; genus Dasysyrphus; species Dasysyrphus tricinctus. The sequence goes on from OY992531.1 coordinate 14,706,828, forward strand.
CTGGTCAACAGTTTTCTTGAACAAAAGTTAATTGGGTTTTCGATTTCTCGTCTAGATCTTAACTCTCTTTTTCGGTCCTCTGTACGACTAACGCAACTCTGTTGCTCCACTTAGGATATGGTCAGTCAGCTGGCAGGTACCAACGTCAACAGCTTCAGATATACAGCTTCTAAACTCACATGAAACTTTAAAATAATTGAACCTTGGCAAGACTAAAGCGAGACCAAAGTGAGGCGACGACAAACATAATGACAAGAAATACGTGTACATGTACACTAGGGTGGTCCTTAAATTGGATATTGTCTTGGATAGCCCTCATTCGATTCAAAACATTGAAAAACAATTTCCCTAATTTTTTCAAATTTTTATTTCACCCCCCTGGTCACCCTTTTTTCACTTCAAGGTGCAAACAATGGAGTTAGGGTTATTCTTATATCACGCGAAAAAAAATCAGGACTTATAGATTAGATTCAGACGAAAAAAAAATCTTACTGGAGGGGGTCTATTTCCCCCCGTTGAGGCGGGAGGGGTAATTTTCTAAAAATTTGACCCAAACTAGAAAAAAAATTATTAAAAAACAACGGGACCACTTACAATGGCATGCTATAGCTTTTTTCAAAGCCATGAATCCAGTCTTTAATATGTTTTTAAAATCAAGTTTTTATTGTTAACAGTTTCTGAACAAAATAATTTTCAAACTCAAAAGTAAAAATAAAAATAATAATTTTTTTCGTTTGAAAATTATTTTTTTCAGAAACTATTAACAATAAAAACTTGGTTTTAAAAACATATTAAAGACTGGATTCATGGCTTTAAAAAAAGCTATAGCATGCCATTGTAAGTGGTCCCGTTGTTTTTTAATAATTTTTTTTCTAGTTTGGGTCAAATTTTTAGAAAATTTCCCCTCCCGCCTGAACAGGGGGAAATAGGCCCCCCATCCAGTACGATTTTTTTTCGTCTGAATCTAATCTATAAGTTCTGATTTTTTTTTCGCGTGATATAAGAATAACCCTAACTCCATTGTTTGCACCTTGAAGTGAAAAAAGGGAGACCAGGGGGGTGAAATAAAAATCTGAAAAAATTAGGAAAATTTGTTTTCTCTATTTAGAGCAATTTGATGCCTATCCAAGTTGGAATTTCAAAAAAACCCAATATAAGGACCACCCTAATGTACACACGAGAGGGCACCAATGGGAATAAAAAAAATAATGCTTATTTTTATAATGAGCGCGTACTAAAGGGGTTGTGACTACCCTTAAAATGATTAAACACAGTACGAGCGTTAGAAAAAAAGGGAAGAATTCAAGAGTAGAGAAAATGAGAGGGAAATACAGAGCCAGGTAAAGAATTCCACATTCGGTCAGTGCGATTAAGAAAAGAATCTCTATACTTTACAGTACGTCCGCAATCGGGCTCAAAGGTAAACTGATGTGCATTTCAAGAAGTACGAGTATTACGGCGGAAATGTTTAAGGGGAGGAATGCAACTGGCTATTTCACTAGAATATTGTTTGTAAAAATAGCCTTAAAATAATGAAAGACACGAAATATTGCGGCGTTGTTCGAGAGATGCAAATGTTTCCCGTATAGCTCTATCGCCTATAAATTTTAAAGCTCAATTTTTAATTATATCCAAGAGATTTAAGGGTCTAGGGAGCACAAGCCTAAATATGGGAGTTGTACTAAAGCTTTGGACTAATGAAGGCTTTATAGATTACAAGCCAGATCAGAAGGGGAGAGAAATTTCGACGCACATCGAATAGCTGATAATTCTTTATCATACGCTGCCGTTCAGTTTCCACATCCGAAGAACAAGGAAGTAAATCTTGAAACGAATATGGAAAATCTGAGGGTACTCAAGCCTGCAAAACAATTTAAAGGATTGAAAATTTCAGAAAAAAATCATTTATGAAAAAAAGGAAAAGAGTTGGAGACAAAACGGAGCCTTGGGGCAAACCACCATATATTTTATGAATATCAGACTTGTAACCATCCAATACAACTTGTATTGAACGGTCCGAAAGGTTTCCAATCCAACGAAGAAGAGATTCATCGATACCAAATGCACGCATTTTCGATAAGAGAGCTTGATGCCAATCTCTAACGAACGCTTTTGAAATATCAAGCGCAATAATCTTACTTTCTCCAAAACTGTGTAAAGCTTTGTTCCACTGCTCGGTGAAATATACCATCACATCACCAGTGGACCTATTGCTACGAAAGCCGTACTGCCGGTCATTAAGAAGCTTCCATTCTTCAAGATATTTCTGGAGCTGATGATTAATAAGCGTTTCCATGACTTTGGAAAGAAGGGACGTAAGTGAAATTGGACAATAGTAAGAGGGGGAAGAAGATTCGCCTTTCTAAGGGACAGGCTGGACAAATGCTGTTTTCCTTCCACTCGGAAAATATGAGGGATATTTTCCGGACCAGAGGATTTGTGCATATCAAAATCTCTTAGAACTCTTGCCACTGCACGAGTGTGAAAGAGGATTCGTCCCATAAAATCAAGACATGAGTTTTCCTTTGACTTAAATAATAATTCTTTCCAAAAGACCTACAAAAAATTCTATCGAATTATATGTTTGTATAATTCTCAATGAGCAACCGATTGAAAGTAAGGTCAAAAGCTAATTTCGATCTCTTGTATTAAACAAAAATTATTTGATTCGGAAGCTCGAAAAAACTTTGCGTTTACATGCAAACTATCGATGGGCTCAGCTAAGCTCTCAAGCTCGTCAATTGCCCAAATTTGCTGACCCAACTTCATTTATTTCCTCAATTTCATATATAAAATAAATTTGGTGACGCAACAGCTCATGGAGAGCCAGGGCCTAGTCACTTACAACTCTCAACCATCACTCCTGTGTGCGTGATGCTGATGGCAGGAATAGAGGGGACCTAAAATTTTTTGCTGAGTCCGAACGGCTTGATGAGAAGCACTTTTCATGATATACACTTGAAGGATTTTTCAGTTCCTCTGAACATTTATTAGCCGTAACCATTTTTTTTGTTTTCAATTACATGGGGGCTTGGAAAAGCAAAACTTTAAATGTTATTTCTTAAGCCCCAACCCCAACAACGTTTGTTGTCTTATTTCCTAAGGGCTTGACAAAAAAAAAAAAAACAGCCAATATGCTTTGTATGCCTTCACAGTCTCGTGTTTTGATCCAATTCCCTTGATGCTTGGAAAACGCAGCTTAGGTAAATTGCTTAGCCAAGTGATCCACTCACATGTCCATGGACTTCATCATTGAAAAAAGCAATCGTTCGTTCCTCGAAAAATTGAAGTCGAGTTCTGAGAGTTCCTGGACAGTCGAAGTCGCCTACTTGTACAGATGGAGAACGGAAGAACTCACCTCACTGAATGATGATAAAATCCAAGGGTAGACGCATATTTGCATGTAAATCGCTGCCGACACCATAGATTGAACCTCTGATGCCTCAAAACTTTCAAATGATCTGAAAGGCTGAGGGGCTGCACTACTGCAGTTCTTCGTCTTGTCATACCCACAGTTTTTCAGAATGTTGTAACTTTAAATTTTTATGAATTTTCTTACCAGTATTGATTTATTTATTAAAAAATTTTCTAGTTGACCTTGGGGATCTCAGCAAAAAACATTAAAAATAATAAAATGTATTTTTAAATTACAAAACTGAGTTATTTATTGCAAATATTGTGTAGGTTCTAGATGCAAGCTTTGGGTCGAGCTACAAAAATTTCGATGAGACCATAAAAACAAAAGACGTAGTTTTAAGACCGTGACGATTCCGAGACGATACTGAAACTCTTCGGTTGCATATCGAGATAGGGACGAGACTTACAAAAATCTAGTTGTAGTTGTAGCTCACTGAAAAAATGTTCCAGTTTATGAACTTCTATACAAAAAGGGTCCACAAGGAACAAAGACGAAAAATATCCCTTCTAAATTCGTTTTCGATACGACCCTGTCTATAAGTTCTGCTGTTATTCTCTAACCTTTTCGTATCCCTCAATCAGGTTATACGTTCCCCCAGTGGCGGCAAATGAAATTAGAATATCATTCAAGATCGCAATCGATCTTCTCCAGTCAGTGATGTGTGTTGGGGTATAGGCTCTTGAAAACCAAACCTATTCCGTACCCAATGCTGAATGCTCCATCCATATGAGCCGATCGCACACGATTCGTATAGATGTTGCACGGAAAGTGCTGTTGCGTTTTCTGATGTTGATTGACAGAATGGCGGCGAGTTGTTTCCATTTCATATCTGGATGATTGGGTTACATTACAATACCGAGACCGAGACTGAGACTAAATCACCATCACCACATTCCGGGACAAGGGCAGTCCAGTTGATTGAAGTTTTCTTTGTATATAGCTACATACAAACATACATGCATAAAAGGCTGATTCTTGTCTGGAATTTGAATGTGTGCCAAGTGAGGAGTAGAAGCGATTAAAATGAATGCATAGCCGACACAAATCACGTTTATGAATTTTTAACGACATTTTTGCGCATAATAAATCGGTTTGGGCTTTGTGTAATTTAGAGTTGTTGCGGCTTGGTCTGGCACTGGCGGCCACTACCACTGCTGCCGTGTCGCCACAGCCAGCAGCCACACAGTCAGTGAGGCCAGACCTTTAGAGCAGCACCCGACTGCCGCGATTGTATAATATGATGGCCGATTCATGAGGTGTTCAATGGATTAGAAAATTTATTCAAAAGCGATTTCAAGGAGCGTGCGTCAGTTCGGGTGTGAAGCGAATTTTAAACGTTAACAAACTCTGGAATGTAAATTAACGAGCGCGCCAAGGAATGAAGACTGAAAAATTTGAATTTTAAAAAAAGATCTAAGATATTATTTATATTACTTTTTTCCTGTTACTTGTTATAGCTATGGAACTAATGATAGGATGAAGTTGATTTTCGGGATAACTATAATGAATGTATGTTGTTATTGTTAATGACGCATATTCAGCGGCTGCTGATAAAATATTATGATTACAAGAACTTTAGAGAACAAAGATTTATCAGCGTTTGTAGAATTAGGGACAAAAGCAATTTGTAGATTACGAAATTGAAGTCAAGGCATACAAGTACGTAAATACTACTTCTTTATTCTTAAAATATTGATTTTGCTCCCCAAGCCCCAACTCAGATTAAGAATAACGAAAATATTTCTTTTTAAATATTATATGAAGAGTTTCTCTCTAAAGGAGTTTTGAAAAATATTTTATTTAAGAAAATCCCTTGTTTAGCATGAATTGTTGGTATTTTCATCTAAATAAAAATTTCAGCTGTACCTAACGTAAAATGAAGTAAAGTCAATATTTTTAAGAATGAAACATACCTCCATGAGCATTAAATTTATTGTACTTCTGTGTAAGTTTTACAAAACTGAAATAATAAAATAAAATATAATAAAATAAAATAAAATAAAATAAAATAATAAAAATTAAATTAAATTAAATTAAATTAAGTTAAATTAATTAAATTAAATTAAATTAAATTAAATTAAATTAAATTAAATTAAATTAAATTAAATTAAATTAAATTAAATTAAATTAAATTAAATTAAATTAAATTAAATTAAATTAAATTAAATTAAATTAAATTAAATTAAATTAAATTAAATTAAATTAAATTAAATTAAATTAAATTAAATTAAATTAAATTAAATTAAATTAAATTAAATTAAATTAAATTAAATTAAATTAAATTAAATTAAATTAAATTAAATTAAATTAAATTAAATTAAATTAAATTAAATTAAATTAAATTAAATTAAATTAAATTAAATTAAATTAAATTAAATTAAATTAAATTAAATTAAATTAAATTAAATTAAATTAAATTAAATTAAATTAAATTAAATTAAATTAAATTAAATTAAATTAAATTAAATTAAATTAAATTAAATTAAATTAAATTAAATTAAATTAAATTAAATTAAATTAAATTAAATTAAATTAAATTAAATTAAATTAAATTAAATTAAATTAAATTAAATTAAATTAAATTAAATTAAATTAAATTAAATTAAATTAAATTAAATTAAATTAAATTAAATTAAATTAAATTAAATTAAATTAAATTAAATTAAATTAAATTAAATTAAATTAAATTAAATTAAATTAAATTAAATTAAATTAAATTAAATTAAATTAAATTAAATTAAATTAAATTAAATTAAATTAAATTAAATTAAATTAAATTAAATTAAATTAAATTAAATTAAATTAAATTAAATTAAATTAAATTAAATTAAATTAAATTAAATTAAATTAAATTAAATTAAATTAAATTAAATTAAATTAAATTAAATTAAATTAAATTAAATTAAATTAAATTAAATTAAATTAAATTAAATTAAATTAAATTAAATTAAATTAAATTAAATTAAATTAAATTAAATTAAATTAAATTAAATTAAATTAAATTAAATTAAATTAAATTAAATTAAATTAAATTAAATTAAATTAAATTAAATTAAATTAAATTAAATTAAATTAAATTAAATTAAATTAAATTAAATTAAATTAAATTAAATTAAATTAAATTAAATTAAATTAAATTAAATTAAATTAAATTAAATTAAATTAAATTAAATTAAATTAAATTAAATTAAATTAAATTAAATTAAATTAAATTAAATTAAATTAAATTAAATTAAATTAAATTAAATTAAATTAAATTAAATTAAATTAAATTGAATTAAATTAAATTAAATTAAATTAAATTAAATTCAATTCAATTCAATTCAATTCAATTCAATTCAATTCAATTCAATTCAATTCAATTCAATTCAATTCAATTCAATTCAATTCAATTCAATTCAATTCAATTCAATTCAATTCAATTCAATTCAATTCAATTCAATTCAATTCAATTCAATTCAATTCAATTCAATTCAATTCAATTAAATTAAATTAAATTAAATTAAATTAAATTAAATTAAATTAAATTAAATTAAATTAAATTAAATTAAATTAAATTAAATTAAATTAAATTAAATAAAATTAAATTAAATACGTAAATTTAATTAATTAAAAAAAATATATTATATTTTTAATAAATGGAGGTGAAAAAAAAAAAAAAAAAATAAAATTAAATTAAAAATTTTCAAAATATTTACTTGTTGCAGGGCAACAATAAATAAATAAATATAGATTAAATAAAAATCAAAAAAGTCCAAGAGAAGTAGGTAATGATGTGAAACATTTTACCTTTACAATTAGTGTAGTGTAGTTATAGGCAATTTAAGAACGATTTCAAATTTCAAATTTTCCATTAAAGATTTTACTAGAAGACATATTTAAGCTTCTGGTTTACACTGAAATATTTTTGATAAACCAAAATGGCCGTTATATGTTTACACCAAACTAATACTTGTTTAAATTAAATTAGTTCCCAATGTAGATAAATACAATCTTGCTATCTTGTGTCCACTTTTTACTTGCGGTTTATATGTATATACAAACATCGACATATAATAGGCCTTGTGAATAAACGAAGAGCTTAAGCTAAAACTTGGATTTTTAAGTTAAAGCTAGGTTTTGTGTGATTAGAACAAGCTTTAGATGGCAACTCAAAGATGTCTTCTAGTAATAAATATTTTGAAATAGCCATAACTAGATTCATGTAGCTTTAGCTTGTTTTCCCAGCTTAAGCTCCAATTTGAGTGATTAAAAATTGCTTTAGCTATAGAATATTTTAGTAAAAGCTATAAAAATATTAGATTATAAGATATAAGATTCCTATAGACCCCTGACTATAAAGCTTTGATTAGTTCTTTTTACATTAAAAACGTACTTGCCATTGAGCAATGAAACAATCAAAATCTCCTTGGGTTGCTTTTCGGTCCCACAAATAACCGTTTTAGCTTAACATCTCAAACAATGTATGAATATTTCAGTCCCAAAATATATCTCATTGTTATTCTTGGGGGTACTGATCGAAACTTATGCCAGTACCCGAATGCATATGGGTAGCGCCAGCCCAGCATTAGCCCTGTCCCGAACCTGGGAATGCCTGCTAAGCCAACAAGCGTCAGCAATAGCAACAGCAACCTTCTTAGCCGAAACATGTGAATAAACAAACAAAAGCTAAAAACTATTTAGCTTAAGCTAAAATTTTCTAGTTGAAGCTGTTTAGCGTAATCTTTTTTTTATTCACATACAACGAAGCTTAAAGTAGAACTATATAGCCTTAACTACCAATAATATAGCTATGACTCACTAGCTTTAGCTTCTTCCAAAAATAGCTTTAACTTTTGTTTTATTCACAAGGCCTTATGTATACTTAATGGCAAAATGTTGATCAAACTTGAAATGAGAGAGAAGACAAAAAAGTCAGTCGCACAATTCCGTTTGTTTCTTTTTACCCGCAATGTATGTAGGTATTATAGGGCATGTTTTGGATTCGTGCAAGCAAATATTCTTGAGATAGCAATCAAACATGACATTACGATGATAGAGAATACGAAAAAAGTGGGTGGCACAATTCTGTATTTCTGTCTATCTGCCTGTATTGAACAATAGCCTAAGGAACTGAAGGGCGTTTTTCCAAATGTTGAACTTGTGTTTTTGTTTGTTCTAGAAGAAAAATTGATTTTTTCTTTATTTTAAAAAATATTTTCAAAAATAACGGTAGTAGGAAAAACTCTTATTAACGGTACATGCAATATAACGCTTTTTTTATTTTGATTTCCCCATTTACGGCTCGACTGATTTAAATTATAATATTAAAGAAAAGGCTCCTTTAATTACATTGCATATCAAAATATCAAAATTTTGAAAAAATTAAGTTTTTAAAAATTGAAAATTTTTTTTTTTGAAAATTCAATATTTCAAAAACGAGTTGATGAATTTTTTTGAACAATGTTTATAAATGTATATTAATGAATACTCAAAATTGGCATACCAACATTTCTTTTTGAATGTTAGCAAAATTTTATAGTCATAAAAATTAATTTTTAAGAAAACCGCTCCAAAGATTAAAATTTTTGTATACTTAGGGTTTGCTAATTTGTTTCACAATGTTTGAATAGAGTTCTGATTAGATAAACACTTAAATACCTTAAATACCATAATATCCGACACATAAATATATGTACAGGGTAATAAGTCGACAGAAGAAAAATTCATAGATACTTATTGTCTTATGACCTGATTAAGTAATAAATTCATAAACAATTTTGTATTTGTGAACATAGACCCTGCCTCAGAATTTATGTGTCAAATAACTCACCAAACTTTACTCAGAGAATGTGAAACAGGCCCTTATATTCATATTCTTTCAAGTATTCAATTGGCATACTTGTTTTTGAGCTTTTTCTAGAATCACTATAGAATATTTCAAAAGTTCTTAAGTTCCAAGCACTTTGAACAAGAGCAAGTATATGTGCGATTTATTTCATTTTGATTAGAACTATCAGCAGGCCTTTTTGTCATATTTTTTTTTAGCCATGTATTTAGCAGAATCTTTTTTTTCAAAAATGGTTACACAGATTTTCCTACAAAAACCAACAATTTACTTTTAGTAGAAACTTAATTTGAATGAAAAACTTTTTTCCAAAAAATTTTTTAGAACCTAATGGTATCTCCAATGCAAAAATTGTTTTTGATTTTCGATTTTTTTGAAAACGGTACAATTGATTTGGATCATATTTTTATGGAGTAGCTTCGAAAAATTTAAATAGTATTGTCAAAACAATTTTTTTGATTTTTCAAAAATATTTCATTTTGTTGTGTAAAACTCCATTTCCAAGGCAAAACGATCGGTTTTTTTTAACTTGGTACCTATCAGTTCTTTCTACTTTACTTTTATGCTTAACTAACGGTAGCTACCTCCATGCTAATAAATATAAACAAAATTTATATCAGACAGCCAAAGAGTTAAAATAATATTTAATATACATATATAATATTGTATACAGAAACAGATACAGTATACATTACTTATCATAATTAATAAAAATGATCATTTCACCAAAACTAATTCTTGGAAGAAACCACTTAAAACCCAGACATGGATTGAATTATCTTGCTAAAGACATGCTAATCAGCACGTAGTATCCATTTAACTTTATTACAAATTCTGTTTGACTCCGACTTAATGGCAAAAAAAAACAAAAACCTTCGTTGTGAGTTTGAATTTTGAAATAATATTTAGGAAGTGGTGTCTCATTACTGTTGTTTTTTTTTTTTATTTTCTTGCTTTTCTTATAACAAAAGTAATAAAACTTTTCGTAATAAAAAGAAATATTATTTTATTATTATAATCCCGATCTCAAATTCTTTTTTATTACAGCAGCTTGATGCTGAGTTCTAAATCACCCTCTAAATGCGAGCATTATAATAAAAGAGCCAATGTGGCAATAAACATTTTTATGGTTGAATGGTGCTCCTTTGGATATACAAGTGCTACTTGTTGTGTTATTTTTATTTGACAGTAACAAAAAAAAAAAAAAAGATTTTGGTTAGGAAAATAAAAAAATAATAATTTTGGTTGCTACAAAATCAAAATGCGTCTTCGTGTTTCCTACTTTATTATACTGGAATTCGTTTAAGAAAATAAACAATCTATAGCATAAATTAGACCTTGAAAAAAAGATATGGGTCTTCATTAGTAAGCTATCGTATATTTTTTCACTGATAATAATTGTAAAGACCTAACTCGTCATTAGTATGTATACATAGATAAGTGATGGCAAATTATGGACTCGTAAAAAATCGAACTTGAGATATTGATCAAACTTAAGCAATTCTATCAGGCTGTCTGTTAGGATAGGTACAGCCTAATTTTTGTCATTTTGGCTAATTTTTGTTAAAACATGCACCAAGCGGCTTTTCCTTTGATCTAAAAAAATATCTTACCCACCGTATAAATGATGAACAAAAGTCAAGAAAAAATTTATTTTTTACGAAGGCGGCTCTTACGACTTTTACCATATTTTGTCTGCATGCTTAAACTTAAATAAGTATGACCTTCAATTAAGTATGAAGGTCATACTTTTTTTTTTAAGTCAACAGTTGAAGTGTTCAAAGTTTGTGAGCTGTATTTATTTATTTATTTATTTTGTTAACTTTTGACATTTTCCATTAACAAGTGTTTTGCAATTGGCGGCAGTTATTATTATTTTCGAAGTGGAAACTTTTGGTAGGGGTAGAACTTATAGATTCGTGTCACCGACATGGTACTGACAATTTATTTGAATTTGTGTAGTATTAGTATTTAAAATTTATCTTTTTCAGGAGAGGGGCTAGAAAGCTGAAATGTTTACAGATGATAGACATTATGTATCTTAATCTGAAAAATAAGAAGCCTAGAATACCGTTGAACGGATGAACTCATATCTCTCCAGTGCATGCATGGATTTCTTTGGTTTTTAATTTCACTCATTAATAAAATAACGGCTATTTTGATACCTCCATTATTATACTACGTGGTCTATAAGCGTCACAATTTTGATTTTAAACTGATGAAAAAACAAATAAAATATTGATGACCATTGCCAACCAGTCTGCACCAGTATGGAGAAGATCCGTTGCCTGAATCGAATGCCTTAATTTGAATGGTTGGCTTTAAAAAAAAACCATAACCCTCGCTCTACAAATGGATACTTTGAGGTTGAAATAAATACAAAATAATTTTTTTAAAGCCGCGTGAATATGATCAAAAATGTTTGCATAAATCAAAGTTGTTCAAGAAATCATCTGGCATTTTCTTCTTCACTGAAACTTTTTTATTTTAGAGTCCTCAGTCTTCAATATTCAGGTAGAGGCCCTTATGCAATATAAGCAACATTCTATTTTTGATAATTTTCTTTGATCCGTCTCCGATCCGTATCCAATCCGCTTCCAATCCATTTCTGATTCTTCTTGGACTCATGTTGAATTCGATGAAAATAATCGCCGTGTCAATTGTTAATTAAGTTCACTATCGTGTCTATTTATTGTGCTAGAATTTGATCGGCTTGGCATCAGTTATATGGTGCATATGATGTGATCTCAAGAAATATTTATCATACTATTTTATGGGGCTACATAACATTTAGAGGTCGATTTGTGTCAGCCTACCAACCAGCTCTACTGCAACAATATCGAACGCAATATGTCCATAGTTTCAGAGTGATGGTAAATTGAATCCGAAAAATCTATCGCTGCAAACGTGATTGTGGTGTCATAGAAACGCTTTCAAATTCTATTCTTAAATCTAATAGGTATGTGTATGTGTACTACACCGAGAATAAGCTTATGCCCATTATCTCAAAAGAAAATTAAATTATACAAATATACAAATGTTCTAAAGGTACTCGTGTGAACCCTTCTTCCTCCTGTTACCGAAAGAATAAGTAGGGTACTGTCAATAATGTCAATGCTCCAAAATTTTTTGCAAATGGCGTCAAAATGTCATTGTGCTTTTCACGGCCGTAGCCAGACCCATTTTTTAACTTAAGAAAAAAACAAAAAATGTCTCTGCATTAAAGTAAAATTTTAAATGTGTGCTGGCGAAACAATAACTATTTGATCAATTACTTCATTAGTTACATTAGATAAACGCAGGCATCGTTAACAACATAAATGCTGAGGTATAGGACACATTATTAAAGAGTCCTACAATAACGCAAGGTGTTTTTGGGCAGCTATCCGACTCCTTCGTAGTGCAACAGGGTGTGAGACAAGGGGATGTCCTATCGCCAATAATTCTCTTCCTGCTGGCCATGGACGACGTATTGACGGCCAGTGTTGGTACAGCTGAGCAACAGGGCATTCAATGGAGACCGTTCGAAAGGCTCAGTCATTTAGACTATGCTATGCCGATGACATATGTCTACTGGCAAATAACATCAGCGGGCTGAACGGGATGTGCCAAGCACTGCAAGTGAAGGGGGAGTCGAGTTGTTGTACGGATCTGGACGTTAAAAGTAGAATAAATAAAGCTCGTGCTGCCTTCGGTACTCTGTCCCCAATTTGGAAACCCAGTCAAATCTCCTTACGCACTAAGTTGAGATTCTTCAAATCCAATGCCAAATCCGTGCTGTTATATGCTTTGTGAAACCAGGAAAGACACGTCTACCATTTTGAAGAAATTGCAGGCTTTTGTGAATCGCTGTCTTCGCCACATCCTAAAGATTCGCTGGCCACAAATAATATCAAATAAGGAATTGTGGCGCAGGACAAGTCAAGAGTGTCTGGACGTCGACATAAGAAAGCGTAAATGGTGTTGGATTGGTCACACAGCAGTCCTTTGAATGGAATCCTCAGGGTGCACGGCGGGTTGGAAGACCAAGAACAACATGGAAATCAACTGTCTTAGCGGATGCAAAATCCCAGAGAAAGACGTGGCCACAGCTGCAGTACCTTGCAGCAGACTGTGAAGGATGGAGACGTTTTGTTGACGCCCTATGCGCCAGCCGGGGTTACAGGACTTGATGATGATGATGATGATGAGGACACATGGAAAAAGCTCTCTTGGGTTACATCATTGAGAACAATTTTTTAAACTGGGACTCTTATTCAAATTATTTGGAATAATAACTTGACGGACAAACAACTGTAATAGATTTATGAACAGATGAATAATATCTCTAAGTATGGAATGCAGTAGTTGACTGAAAGCTGTTGAATATCATGGTATAATAATAACAAGGTATGTTTGACAGTTCAGGGCAACTGGTTTGTGATGTCATTGCGAGTGAATGACTTCAATTGTTTGTTAGATGGAAAAAGATAATAAACAATACCTTATTTATATGTATTGAAGCTATTTGTCGTTAAAATTGAAAGTAAAAAATTAATTATTAATGTTTTAATAATAATAATTTACTTTTAAAAGTAATGTGTTGTGGAACACTCACGCTATGACGTCACACAAAACAAAATATGGCGACCCTTCATCTCATATAAAGCATATACCGTGTATTTTTATACCATGGATGAATATGTTCCAGCCTCAAGGTCACAAAGAATAAGAAGTCGATCTTCCAGATTATGCAAATCAGATAGTTGTTATATCGTCGGCTTTCTATCAAAACCTAGTAAATCCAACTATTTGAAAAATTGCTTAGAAGACACATAAAAATCGTTTGAAACGGTTATTCTTAGATCATAAACGGTTTTAAAATAATAATTTTTAAATAAAAATTTCAGCTAATCAAAAAATTATCACAGAAAGAAGAAAATTTCAAAAAAAATTCTATCAAAAGTATTTTTTTGACAACTTATCTCTGGTTTTTGAAGCAATCAATACATTAGCTGGCAGAACATCTACGAAAAGAGAAATTATTTTCAGCATTTAAACAAATAGGAGCTATACGATGGTCATCAATGACCGGTCAAGGCTTTTCTTGGTTTCGAAAAGACACGATTGAAGTACATAGATGATATTTTGGGAAAAAATTCCGAAAAAAACAATTCAAAATATTGTAAGACGAGCTCACATTTAACAGCGGAAAAACCAAATATGCCAATGTTTTTCAGGGAACAACCCTCTATGTTTCCACCGCTTAACTATAAACTGAATTTCTCCATCCGCATAAGATTTATAATATTTTCGAGAGAATCTCATTGAAATTTTAATTTAAAAAGAGAAGCTTTAATTCCAAATTCCATACCATAATGTGGTGGCATAAACGAAAAATTGATTTATTGACATATCGGACTTTAAAATCTAATTACAGAAATTTGTACCTACTTAGGTATACCAAAATATTTCAGAGAATTTATTAATTTAAAATTTTCATTCACGCACTGAAATAAATGTAAAAATAAAAAGACATTAAGTTTAGGTGCTAATTGAACAGGTATGACTTTTATTTTTAATGTAGATTCTATAAAGCTCACGTTCTGTCAAACAAGTTGTTCATAAAAAAAATTATTAGAAACAAAAAAAAAAGAAATTATATATTCATGCCCCAGCTAAACTTGTTCTTCCCTGAAGGTGTTTAAAAAAATATTTTCGTCTATGTATTTATTAACACCTTCACATCGCCTAGTGCACAGGTAAGTCTAGTCATCCGCTTGCTTGAATTTCAATTAACTTTGTTATACCTACCTTTTTTCGTTTTCACTACATTAACACCTACAATTATTATCCACGTGCGAAAGAAATACTTAAAGACAGAGGAGAAAAAAAAATTAATTAAAAGCAAAAGAAGTTTATGAACAACTAAAAAAAAACCAACGATGGAAAATGGAAAATTAAATGCTGCCAATTAATTTCCATTAGCGATCCAATTACAATTCCAAGTGCTTCCAAATTACCGATAAAATTACTTTCTAAACTTTTCATGCCCTCACTCAGCCATCACCCCATGTAATATTGGTGTTTGGCAGTTGGTTTTTGGAGCCCTAGTCACGAGGGTAGACTTTGAGGACCCCCATTTAACACAAGTTCGTAACTTTTTCGTCTGAAGAAAGTTGTGATGAATAGGTACATTTACTGTATATACATACACCCTCACAAATATAACAATACCTAATAAAGAGGGAGGTTTGGAGAATTTACTCTTTAGCTCCCTCATTCATTTCAAATAGAACTTCAAAACAAAAATGTAGCTTTACTCGGAAATTAAAACGAAAAAAAAGGAAAAACAGACAATTATTATTTTCATAACGAATTTATTGAGATATCCACCCCCACCCATTCTGACATCGGATTTCATAAATAGATATCAACCCCCTCTGGTGGTGAATTTGATGGAATTACAGTTTCGCTGTTATTTTCCTTGTTCGGAATTCGTTTTCGTTGTCGTTGTCGATGCCTGCCGTGAAATTGCATTCGTGGCGAGTCCTCGGGGGATTTATCCCGAACATATTTTCATTAGCGTCAAGCGTGAAAAATCTGATGATCAGTCATCTGTGCCGGGGTATAGCAGTGTAAATCATGCACTTAGCGATGAGGGTTGTAAACTTCTCGACTCATCTATTTATTTATGAAAATTTTGCACTCACACACATGCGAGGTTTTTCTATACCTATATTTTGCAAAAGGGGTGCTGCTTCACTCTACACTTCCACCAGCAGCTAGCACTTAACCTGAAACGAAAAAGGCTTTTGGCAACGTCGAAAAGAATAAACTACCCTTATAAAAGCCTTGGATGATGGGCAATAGTGTGGATAGAGCTGGATGAATACGATAATGGTGTTGGTGGTGGTTGAAGTGATGGTTATTTGCACGGTACTTTCTTGTTAGCTAAGCCAAGTCGGGCTGAATAGGACGACTTGTAAGGTGGAACCAGGCAATACTATAGCCCGGGTAGGGCATCACTACCTCTACTATACTCAACTTCCCTTCCACGTGCCTAATTCGTTTTATGTTTCAACCCTCTTGTTATTGTTGGTGTGGTACCTCTGATAGCAGACGATGCTGATGATGAAAATAGAAACAAAGCAGAAAAAAATGTGTTTTTCACCCCTCTGTTGATACTCTTATTTTTTTGTTGTAAATGGAAAATGTTTCTATTTGCCGTTTCGATTTATTTTTATTTTGTATTTTGTTCAGTTTCGTGCTTCATGCCACTCATGGTATACTGTGTGTATATCGTGATGTGCCCACCCTTCCAAAGGGTAGTTTGAGTTTCGTATTTTCTGGTGGGGCTCTGGTATTTATTTTTTTTTGTATTTTGTTTTAGCTATCCCAGCGGATTTTATGGGGTTCGAGTTTTTTTTTGTATTTTATGTTTACAGTGTGCCTACTCATATTTTGGGTTGACTTGTTGACTGCGGTAACAACTTGCAATTCAATAATCGTTTGATTGCGACCCCAAAAGCAATATTGGGAAGAAGGTTGTCAACGGCAACTGCAGGATGATTTGTGTACGGGTATGAGAAGAGGGTTTTTTTGAAGTTGTTCCCTTTTTTTTGTTCCTGGGAAAAAAGTCTATGGCGATGATGTAAGGTTTTCCGATGATTGGCTTTAAGAGTGTTTGTTTAAAGTATTTGAACGTTGAAGCTTTAAAATAAATATACCTTTACCATAAAATTTTAAGAGTTTGTTGGGAATGAAATCAGATGTTTTTCAGCGTATATTCGTGTATAGCATTCTTCAGCTTTTTAGGTAGATAAAGCTTGAAGAAAAGATCCCTTGAAACGTCTATGAAGCTATTATGGTACCTACAATTAACTCAGTTTTCAACTTAAAGTCCTGTGTTAGCATCTTAAGCCGTTCAGCAACATTATAATCGGTAAGTTACAGTATGGCTTCCAGCCAGGCAGATCGACCATAAACCAAATATTCACTCGCAGGCAAATCCTGGAAAAGACCAACGAATTTCAAGTCAAGGCCCGATCACCTTCTATTCATCGACATCAAAGCTGCATACGACAGCATTCATCGTCAGGAGCTCTATATGGCGATAGCTGAACTTAGGATCCCTGAAAAACTGATACAGTTGTGTCACGTGCCATTGGAAAATATGCAATACTTACAGTGTGCGCAACTAAAGAAAAGCTCTTCCAAACTATTCCAAGCATCCGCAGAGGGTTTTGGCATAGAAGATGCGCTATGATGCAGGCGCAGGGCAGGCGTTAACATTGAAGGCACTATTTTTAGCAGATTTGTTCAACTTCTAGAGTATGCCTATGATATCGACATCATCGGCCGCTTCCAACAGGCCATTGAAAAGGCTTTCACGGTTGTTGACATCATCGGCCACTTCCAACAGGCCATTAAAAAGGCTTTCACGGTTGCTGAAGAACAGGTGAAACTTGTTGGTCTTGAAATAACCGAAGACAAGACCAAATAATAAATGCTTTCAATAAAATAAAGAAAGGTTTGTCCACCGACTAGCACAAATTGGGACTGTTGAAAGCTAGAACTTCGAAGTAGTTAAGCAGTTCATCTTACTTACTTACTTTAGATCGCACTCACAGTCCAGGGTGGACTACGGCCTCAACCAACAAGCCCTTCCGCCCAGCTCGGTCCCTAGCTAGCTGCCTCCTGTTACGCACTCCAAGTTGGTTGAGATCGTTCTCCACTTTTGTGCGCCACCTAAGGTGGGATCTTCTTCTGCTGCGCAAACCATCAGGGGTAGATTCAAAGACAGGCATTGTATTTTCAGCTTTTTTACCAGGTTGATGTTGCTGTAAGCTAGTTGTTAAATCTTCTTCTCTATACTCCATTGATAAGGGACTGGATCGAAGATCAGTCGAAGAATTTTCCGTTTTTGACAGGGTCTGTGCTTCTGCCTGATACAGCAGCACGGGGATGATAAGGGTCTTATATAAAGTCTCCTTGGTTCTCTGAGAGAGGGATTTATTACTCAAAAGCCCTCTTAGTCCGAAGAAACATCGGTTAGCAATGGTAGTCCTTCGCTTCATCCCTGCACTGATGTCATTTTGCAATGTAATAGTGGAGCCCAGGTAAACAAAGTCCTTGATGACTTCGAAGTTGTACCTATCCATCGTGAAGTTTTGCCCGAGTCGCCGGTGTTGAGATTTCTTCGTTTTGTTCCATTAACAGCCAAACCCATTTTTGCCGCCTCCGATTGAATACTTGCAAACGCGCCGGTAACAGCTCGCTTCGTTCTCCAAATGATGTCAATATCATCTACATAAGCAAGTAGTTGAACGGACTTTTGAAAAATTGAACCTCTATTGTTGACTTGCGAGTTGCATACAATTGCTTCAAGTACGATGTTAAACAGGTTGCTTGATAACGCGTCGCCTTGCCTCAAACTTTTCTCGACATTAAAGGGTTCGGTGGTGTTCTTAACTTTGACAGAGCAGCGAGACTTCTCCATCGTCATCCTGCCAAAAGTTGACGAGTTTGGTAGGGATGCTGAGATGCGATATGGCTCTGAATAGTTCTTCTCTATCTACGCTATCATATGCGACTTTGAAATCGATTAAGAGGTGGTGTGTATCAATTTAAAACCCCTCGGTTTTTTCCAAAATCTGTCGTAGTGTGAACATTTGATTGCCAGGCCTAAGACCACATTGATAGGGGCCGATCTGATCGTTGACAAACGGTTTTAAGCGATCACAGAGTACAGATGACAGGATTTTATATGCGACGTTGAGGAGACTTATACCTCTGTAGTTGGCATAGGTCAGAGTATCTCCTTTCTTGTGGGTGGGGCACACTATACCGATGTTCCATCCGCCCAAATTTTGGACATAAGTTGTTGTATACTCCCTACCAAGTCATCTCCCCCTGCTTTAAATAGCTCAGCTGGCAGGCCATTCGCACCAGCAGTCTTGTTCGCTTTAAGCTTGGCTATCAATAACCGCACTGCATTTAGGTCGGGTGGACGGAAATGTTGACCATCATTGTCCAGGTTGAATGGAGTGTTCTGTCTTACAGCGGAATTTTGGCCACCTTCGCCGTTTAGTAGTCTAGAGGAGTGCTGTTTCCAGATCTTCAGCACTGACTGTGTGTCCACCATCATGTTCCCAGTCTCGTCTCGGCAGGTTTCTGTTCTGGCCTTGTAACCCTAGGCAAATTGCCTCACCCTTCGGTAGAACTTTCGAGCATCTCTCCTCTGCCACTACAGTCGTCAATAGACTCGACTGCCGGCTTCGTATATGCTCTCTCTTTTTCCTTCTGAGAAGTCGGCGTTCCTCCCATCGTTTTTGCCCGTATAGCTCCCGGGAGTTCATCTACCTCGGAATAAAAACAGTCCCCACGAATAACATTTTTAGTGGAGATCTGACGAAATTTTGTTCAAAAACAAAAATTCAAAGAAAAAATTCATATTTTTCATTATAGACTAAGAGCCCACAGCAGATTTTGGGTGTGAACGATAGCAAAAAAGGAGTATAGGCGTCGAAGGCTTCATTAAAGACTATTAAAAAAATCAAAGTCTTGCAGTCCACAACTGGGGCCTTTGCGAGAAATAGTGCATCGAAAAAAAAATATGAATGCAACTTCGAGGATAATCGTTTTAGCCGAAATTGGTTTTCACTCATCCTTTGAGAAGCTCCTCGGATCACATATCATGGAATCTGAGACCATTTGAGTGTATAGTTTGCTCTACCGGACCATTTAAAAAATTCAAAATTCTAAGTGAAAAACGGTTTTTTTAAACAGTCTGGCAGGGCGAATTAAACACTCAAATGATCTCTGATTCCGTGATATGGGATCCGCGGAGCTTATCTAGGGAGGGGTGAAAACCAATTTCGGCTAACACGATTATTCTCGAAGTTGCATTCATATTTTTTTTCGATGCACTATTTTTCGCAAAGGCCCCAGTTGTGGACTGCAAGACTTTGATTTTTTTAATAGTCTTTAATGAAGATTTCGACGCCTATACTTCTTTTTTTGCTATCGTTCACACCTAAGATCTGCTGTGGGCTCTCGGTCTATTACATTTAACCCACTTTTCTGTTAACAATGCAATTGTATTAGAAAACTAATTCTTTATTTATTCAATGCCTAGCCACGTGATAGCCTTGAATCAAAAGAGCAACTTATACACTCCGATTCCGAAAAACATGATATTTTGTGTTTCTGCTTAATGAACCAAAAATCCTTCCCGCAAGTAAAGATTACTTTCTGCATTCCTTTTTATGTTGATCAGAACAACAAGCACAGCATAGCTTCTTGTCGTTTATGATCATCATGCTATCGCATTAATTTATCTCTACTCTGACAACCACCAACTTGCTTGAATTTTGCGTACATATACCAATCGAGCGCACACAGCTGTGCTCTGTCCAGATACTATCGCGGCGCAACTCCAGTAGCCAGACCATAAAAATGGCGGGTGGGCAGCAAATCTCTCTGTTAGATCATCACCTCGCCCAAGAAAGGAACGCCACAGCAGCAAGTTCAGCCAGCCAGCTAGCTACATAGCTACAGCGAATTACAAAAACAACAAAAATCAACCGCACTATACCTCGACAGGTAAAACAGTAACACTGCACAGGTAGCACCACAGGTAACAAAACACAAAAGCCGTTTGACCAGCGAGAGATACAAAGATACAAAATGTATCTCTGTGGCCAGAGCACCGCATACGGCAAGAAGCAGCATCATCCACCAAAAGAGGTCCCGAATTGTGGGTGGATCCATAATGAGAACCAGCACAGCCATAAATCCAGGCAGATCAGAGATTATCTCCACGGATGTTGTTTTGTTTTTTTGTTTTTATTCCGAACACGAAGAGGATTAGGTTGTTTAAGCTTTGTCATGGATTTTTGTTTTACTTTTTTGTCATCAAGTTGGGAGGGTGGTCAGCTTAATCGGATACATGTCATTCCGATAAAAAGGTATAAATATTTAACACCAAAAAACGATAAAAAAAGAACAATCTTCAAAAGGGGGAATGGTGGAATCCAATTAAGGCTTTTAGCAGCACCAACCAGGCGTGACTAATCGTCGACTGTGGAATCAACTTCATTCATCTCCTCACTACTTGTGCGAATATAATCCCATCGACTACAGAACTGAAGTTTTGCCACTTCCATTCTAATATATAAAGCCATACCGTACCATCGAAAGACATTTAACAATCGATTTAGAGAAGAGGGGTTAGAATTTGTCGATACGAAAAACTCATACCAAAGGGACGTCCTTTGCAATATAACAACACGTTTTTCATTGACTGTAAAATTTTCGTATAGTGACTGCATCATGTGGGTAGGGAATAGGGATGTTACATTGTGGTGGATGACTTCACCATATCGCCAACGATGGAATTGCAAAAATTAAGAAAAAAAAAAACGACCACTGCAAGTGTCAAAACAGGTGACACATGACAAATGGCCAGTAGACACGAGAGCCATTGTGTATTTTTAACTAACGTATAGGTACGTCCGTTCCACAACAAAAGGGTAGGAGTTCTTTCGCGTGCAGTTCAGGATTGTTAATCTTTTGATAGTGCCCTGATTTTTTTGATTTGGTTACTTGTGGGTGAAATTTGTTGTAAAAACCCATAAATTGGGATATCCATAAAAAAAGTATTTCGGTTTGATTTAATCTTTTAACCTATAGCAGATATGGCTTCGGCTTGGAGTGCATGAGATTCCGAAAAAAAAGAGTTTGAGTTAAAAATCCATGTTATATTGAAGGCGATTGAATAAGAAGAAAACCGTGATTACCTATCTCATCACAGTTGTTGAAAAAGAGGTTACCAAACTGATTGCTTTGATCCAACTATTTACAAAAATCCATGGTAGGAAAGTTTTTTTTTTGCAGGTTGATTCGGTCAGGAATACACATTTTCAGTAAGAGTTTTGGATTAGCACTTCTTTAAATATAAATTGGAGTTGGAACAATGAACACTTTTAGCTAAAGCGCCCCCAATCTGTTTTCCTTAAACATTGTTGGTCCCAGGACACTCCCTTTTGGTACATCGACTTCAATTTTGTTGAGTTCCGAATGTTCTTGGTCCAAAACGTAAGAGTACGAGAGACGTTATGAAACAAAACGAAACTGTATAAAAAATTCAAATGCCACAATACATAAGCAACATTTAAGAAAAGACCCATTGCCCATATATCTGTCTCACAACACCTCAATTTGAGAAGCTCAGTCCAGTGTGGAATTTTTATTTCTAATTTTCAAAACAGTTTTTAAAAACTTCAATAGTAATAATTTTTATAAGAAAAGAAAACGTTTATTAATTGAAAATAGCAGTGGGTTTTAAACTATGTACATCTATCATCTCGGTAAGCTAGAAAATTGAATCTTCAAAAGACATGTGTTTTCATTCAGTCCTGACCTTTGCTCTAAATTTCAGATTTCTTGCTTTTCGGGAAGTTAGTTATAAATTTACAAAATCAATCATTGACAAGCAGATAAGAAAGCGAGCTAATTACAATACTTTAAAAACTAATTAGGATGTTCATGCAACAGCGGCGTAAGGACTTCGTAAAAATAGTAAAGTTGTGACAGATTTACTAAGTTTAAAGTTTAACTATACGTCTTTATCAGTTTTCTCAAAGACAGTATCCTTAGATTTCGTGTAGTAGCTCGTAGCATGATGGTAAGTGCGTAAGACTGTCATGCTGAAGGTGTGGGTTCCATTCCCAGCCGTGCCACCTAAAAGCAGAAATGTTTTATCCTAGGTACTGCTTCTTGCAAGAACTGACAAATCCTCCAAGAGTATACTTGTCATGAAAAAGTGCTTCTCACTTAGCCGTTCAGACTCGGCAAAAAAAACTGTAGGTCCCCTCCATTCCTGCCAACAACTCGCACACAGTAATAGTTGAGAGTTGTAAGTCACTAGGCCCTGGTACTTCACGAGCTGTTGCGCCACCCAAATTATTTATTTATTTATTTATCCTTAGATTTCGTATCTACAATAGATCGCACAAAGGTAGTTTAGATTCTCATAGACCCGTTCGCTGATATACGAAAGTACTAATGTTCTACTTAAAAACATATGTTCAAATTTTTCCTCTGTGTAAACTGTCACTTAAGCGCTTATGTTCTACTTAAATATTTAAGTTTCATATCAGCAAATGGGCCTTAAGGACATAAGAGTAAATGCCAAATAATTTTTCATAGAGGCTTTTCAATCCACATGGCAACTTGCTAAGAATTTATTTGAAGTTCTGAGAATTACATCGAAAAAAACAAGATGTTCCAATCAAGGGACAAATGCTGTTGTCTTTTCAAAATCATTATTTTCAATAATGCAGTTTCTGTGCTACAGTCGAATTTATGCATTTAAAATGCAAAAAATCAGCTTTTATAGTCCAGCGCTTGTGGTCCTCGGGTACCCGAGATACATAAATACCCGGGTACTCGGGTACCCGAGACACACGGGTACCCGAGACACATGAATACTCGGGTACCCGAAGACTTGCCACTCGGGTACTCGGGTACCCGGGTAATACCCGACTATTTTTCTACCCGAGTACCCGGGTAGTTGAGAAACCGGGTATTACCCGGGTACAATCAAGAGCCCTAGTATTGATTATACCCAAACTTTCCATATCTTTAATAGTTAAAAAGTTATTTGGCTCCAAAAATTTGTATTAATTTTAAATTGCCTTAAGAACGATTTATTTTATATGTTTAAGTATGAATTACGAGTTCTACTGTGCAAGCATTTTAGGATCTTGTAACGCCTGTCCCATTTCCGAAGTCTGAAAGCAAGTTACGGAAAGTAGCATAGTCAATTATTATTTTTTAATAATAACTTTTAAGAAAGTAAGTTGTTAGTAAAATGAGGTTCTAACAGTTTTTTGTAGCTATTCAATTAAATATTAATATTTTGCATGATGAGGATTCATGATGGACGTTAATGAACTTAATTTTTCCTTTTCTTTATAACGTGAAAATGGTGTTATAAGAAGTTCCAAGAAAGTTTTAAGACTCTGACGCACACAATGATCAACGTTTTTGAAAAAGTCATTAGCAGTATGGTGTGTTTTGTTTTTTTAAATTTGGGACTGTATATCTTGTTTTAAAAAATGGCTGCTGCCATACGATTAGCTTTGTTCCTCGATTTCTTACAATTTTTTGGCCTCATACCAAGAATTCAAAATTCGAAACCTTACGCGCCTAAAGGACATTGTTCCATCCTTGTCATTCGATCGCCATATTTTTCTTTTCCTTTTTTATCATTTAATTTGCTGTCACCATTCAAGTTACCACAGATCGCAATTCTATAAAAGAAACCTGGCAGTCATCAGCATTCTCAAAAAACGTTTGAATTTCATCCACTGCTATTGAAACCCAATCATTTGTTTATCATTAACGCAGCCCCGCTATATGTGTGATTTTGCATATGAAAACAATCGACCTTTTGAAGGCATCAGACCTTGTAAAAATATTGGTTGCAGCACTTTGCAATCGGAGAACCCATATAGACGATCACTTTTATGGAATTTTTTTTAATGCCACAAAGTTAGCCGAAAATTCAGACGTTGAAGTAAGATAACCCAGAACTAAGTCGCCAAAGTCATCGCAACAATCATCCATCTCAAAGCTGTGAAGTGAACACTACTGTCCATTTCACTAATCCATTAATTAATTCCATTAATGGAAATTTACAGATTTAAAGACTAGGTAGATATTTCCAAGAAGTTCTGATAAGTTTCAATCTCACCCTACTGATACCTAAGCTTAACACTGAACTAGAAGCAAAAGACATTGACGGAGTATTCAACTGTCTCATCAAATATTTTGGTAACATTTTGCAGGAGGATGAAAAACAATTGAGATTGAAGCTGGGAGCGGAATTAGCACTATGACAACAATAGTGGAGGCTGCAAATTGAATACAGGTCTTAGATGATATCTGCCATCGTAAAACTTAACAATGCGACAAGGATAGGTATATCTCACTGTAAATTGGCTTAGAACGGGTTGGCCTTCCTGAAGATAAATTAAGACATTGAGGTAGAACTCGATGAAGTCATTGAAAGGTTTTGCAATTTGGGTAAATACTATTTTAATTTGTATATATAAATTAAATTAAAAATGTATAAAAAATATTATTCTGAAAGCCCCCCCTTCCCAATTTCTACTATGGATCAGACCCTGGAGTAGAGAGGGGCTCTATTTTGTACAAAAATACGTCATTCTTGCCAAGGTGAATGCTTGAATGCCGATCATAATAAATAATCCCTTAAAATGTTGGCCCTAGTACCGCATTTCGTACATAAGAATATAAGAATATGAAAAATTTAGTTATTATAACCAATATTTTAGATAGTTTTATAAGCTTTCTTTTGTTCTCGGATATTATTTTGACTAGGCAAATGATTTCTGTGATTAAGGCGAAAAACAAAAACATAAAATGTAGTAGCGTACCGCGGTATCAGCCGTATCAATGATACGGGGCCCCCGAGATATAGGGGCCCCGAGATTCAGAGTAATTGACGTGTGTAAGAAATTTTTCATTGTGATGCATTCGATACACAATTTTAATTGATTCGCTCGTTGAAGTTTACTTAGAGTTGATCCAGGTTTTCTTGACAGCCACAAGAATTGCCAAAAAAACTGTGTTTTTCAATTTTCAAAAAACACCAAAGGGTCCTCAATTGTGAAATAAGCAAGAATCAACATTTTCTTTAAAAATGAATAGAAACAAACCGCAGCTTCCATTTTTATTCCTTTTATGTTATTATCAAAGTAAATTGTGTATTCCTTGAATTTCTCTTAAAAAAATGAGAATTTCCTGCAGCACGTGAGTCCACAAAAAAAAGCTTGAAGCTCCTGCCACTTTGACAAATTATTTTTTACCTCAACTCCCCCCAGCAAAAGATCTAGATCTTCATCAGGACGAGCTCAGGGCGACCCTAGTTGTCAAAAAACACAGAAATTGCTGGTCAGGGTGAGTTCAGGGTTTAAAAAAAGCCTTGGGGTGACTTCAGGGCTCAACGAACAAACCTAATTTACATATTATTCGAAATTTACCTATTACCAATTTTGTTTACATTGTTTCTTTTCTATACTCTTCCTTCCTGTGTAGTTATTTTAAAATAAGTCCTACCAACTGAACCACAACTGCAACGTGTTACCACTTTTTTCTTATCAGGCCACGTACCAGTAGCCCAGGAGAATCAGACGAAAAAATGGTAAAATTAGGAAATAATTCTTATAAAACTGAATTTCGATGGAGAGCTCCGTTTTACTATACCTTCGATGGACAACATTTTTTGTTTTATTTGTACTCGGGCTCATCTCCTTATTATAAAATAAAACTTTTGGGAGGAAGAGGTAAGGAGAAGGCCATTTTTTTCAAAAAGGGTTGTGAGCTGTGAATTCGTTTTCTTATAACTCATTCGAATTTCACTTAACAATGAATGTTTGAGGAACCAGAAACTTTCAGGCGGTCTCAATATCTATCTAAATAATGAAAGCTATTAATGAAACCTAAAAGTTATAGCGTTTCAAAATTTGACTTTTGATTTTTACCGTAAAGTGACAAACAAATATTTTTGGAAATACATATCTATCTAGAAAACTCTTATTTTTTCACAAATCTAGCTGGCTTAAATTAAAGCTCATAGAATCTTACACAAAGAAGATTATTACAACAGATTTTAGAAAATGTGCACAAACGTTATAAAATTATTATTGATATCTTTACAATACTTTCTTTCTTTCATATAATTTCATGAGCTAAGATTTAAATCTTTTGAACAAATTAACGGTTTTCGAGATACATATTTATAAAAATAGTTTTTTGTCCCTTTTACCGACAAAATCAAATATCAAATTGAACTTACGTAATATGCTGATGCAAGTAAAAAAGTTTATACATAAAAAAGGGGGCCCCTAAAAAATATTTGATACGGGGCCCCCAAAGTGCTCGCTACGCCACTGCTAGGTGTAATTAAAAGTCTTGCTTCAATAAAGCGCTAGCGAACGCAATGGAAAAGCTTACTTTTTACTTCGATAATGCCGCTATGAAAACTGAGTACATAATACATAATATAATTTGGCCCGAAAAAAAATCTTCAAGTGATCTGAACAAAGTTTGGAACTGCTTAATTGAATATTTCAAGACATAGCTTGATAAAAATTCTTGCTTGCTGTGTTGGTCACATTTCTAGCGATAACAGTCAGCGTTGAAAAAAAACGAGTGTATTTCTCGATCAAGTTTAATAACTTCCAATATTTTAAAAATTGTGTATTGATTGCACAACAATAGGCGTTGAAAAAGTGAGGTAGAAGTGGGGACTGCCTTTTTTAGATAATGAATTGCCCATCATTAGAAAAATCGACAATAAAACTTTTCTGTTTCTAATACCCACCGAAGAAAAATGATTCAACAACTGTGAAGGAAGTTTCAGATACCAAAATTTATATTTTACCTTCATTCATTTTGTTTGTTTGTATTTATATTTACATATTGTACCACTCTGTCTGTTAAGCTTTTTACATTAGTGATGGTGTATAAAAACCGTGTAAAACCAGTTAAAATTTTTCTCCAACCGATTTAGCTTGAACACGGCAAAGTTGTTACGTTTAAAAAACAGAATCGCTATCCATAAATAATCGAATTCAAAAATCATAAAAATCTAATGAAATTGATTAAATTGAAAGATGCGTTAAAATTTAGCATACCTACATATATATTGCTGCACTCAGCAAAAAGCAACAAAAAAATATAAAGTTTAAGTGAGCATTAAACAAAAAAAATATAAGGACTTCGATTAAAAATATTAAAATTGCCATATGCTTAAAATATCGCCTTTTTTGAGGTTTTCTGCCAAAACAATTTTCCTATCGGCAAA
This sequence comes from Dasysyrphus tricinctus, assembly GCA_963921185.1. Classification (NCBI taxonomy): domain Eukaryota; kingdom Metazoa; phylum Arthropoda; class Insecta; order Diptera; family Syrphidae; genus Dasysyrphus; species Dasysyrphus tricinctus. The sequence continues at coordinate 14,734,953 of OY992531.1, forward strand.
TGAGACTTCAAATCGCCTGTTTAGCTAAAAATCACTAAGACTGGAACATGGGCCGAATGGTAATTCGGTTCGCTTTGTTAAAAATTAATGCTTAAAAGGTTCCGACCGTTTCGGTAAGTATCAACTCAACTTGGTTTTGTATCAGCAATATGTTCATAGATACAGGTGCCGGTAATTCTAGTCATGTGTAAGTATACAATGATCCGGTTATGGCCATGTTAACACTTTGTAATTATCTCAACAATTTTCAATAAGCAGTCGTGGCCGAGCGGTTAAGGCGTCTGACTAGAAATCAGATTCCCTCTGGGAGCGTAGGTTCGAATCCTACCGACTGCGAGTGTTTCTTTTTTTTTATATAAAATCTAAAATTTAAATTTCATTTAATTACTCATGTTCAAATAAATTATGTGGCAATGGAAAAGTTTGTCTCATGGGAAATGTTTTTCTTGCCTTCAAATTCCCTTCAAATATTATACTGAACTGAAGCTTATTTTATCATACTTATAGGTATATCTACTTGGAATTGTATATTGTTCAGAGTGTGGAACGGTAGAAGGGGAGTCTTGCCAGCTCAAGCTAATCCTTTTTTTAACCAAAAGGGTAGTTTATGTAGATATCTCCATTTGATTTTTCTCAGAGAGAAATGTGAGACGAGGATAGGATATAAAATCAAAAGGGACTATAGTGTACTAGCTGCCATTGAGTATGGGAGTGTGATAGGGTAGCATATTATACAATAAACCAGGCTAGATGAAAACTTTTTCCAACTCACTTCATCGAGACACAACGAAACGAAGTGGAAAGTTCTGAAATTTGAAAAGTTTGCGGCTAGAAAAGGTTTTTGCAGGAAAAAAAAAACTTTTTCTGTAACCGCAAAAACACGCCAGAGTGCCGATCGCATTCAAGTCATTTTTCGGTTCTTAAAAGGCTTCGGTGAGTTGGAGGAGAGGATAGAGGTTGTTCAATGTTTACCGGCCGCCACCCCCACAAAATGCCATAAGGATCAAAAGTTGTAATAAGTCTAGGAATGAGTGGCGGATGGAGCCTAATAAAATGTATTAAATAGAAAGAAAGAAGAACAGATTGACAAAGTTTTGCAGAAAAGTTGATACATATAATGGCATTCGACATTTATTTTTCTCATTTTTTGCACAAAGTTTTGTTAACTCCGAAGTGAATTTGATAAGGAAATGCTTTTTCATTTAGGGTTTCTTTTTAAATTAAATCTCATGGGGTTTTCTCTTTTATTTCACAGAAAAAAATCTTCATTTTTAAACTTTCTACCTACATGTTTTCTGTCTTCAAAAAAAGATGAAAGTTGAAAGACTTTCAATAGTATGTTGACATTGACACGAACACCAAATCAATGGAAGGGTGTAATCGTTTTTTTTTTTTTTTAACAAATCGTGTAAAAGTGAAAATATGACATGGCTGGGAAACACCATTCTGGGGATCAATGTAGCGAATGGAAAACAACTTTTGTTTCGTAACCTGAATAAGAGACAAACTTGTTTAGGTAGGAGGTATATTTGACGTGAACAAAATCTTCATGGATGACAAGCTTTTGACACGATACACATGTTAATGTTATGTGAATGCGACGTATTATATCTTATAATCTGGGATATGAAGTTGCATTAAGGTTATTGGATTTGATTTTGAGAATAAAAATATGCAGTTTATAAGGACGCATATAAAGAGTGTCATATCATAGTCACGGCCTGTTCTTGGCCTTTAATTAAAAAAAAACTCTTTCCTCTCTCTTAATCCAACATACATACTCTAATAAGACAAAATAAGAAAATATTTTGAAATATTGTTTGTCAAAGAAATTTTTAAATATTTCTGATCAAAAAAACTATCAATTTATCATCAGGAAGGAGACTATCTCTAATAGGCAATGATACACTCTGGCGTATACGTATCTTTTTTTTTTAACGTGTACATAATGTATATTTTTTTTAATGTTTTTTTTTACATTTACTCCTATTGTTAAATGCAAATTTATTATTTTAAAACAATAATCTTCTCATTGCTAAATCGATTTGAAATTCTATTTCGCCTATCAAGAGGGTGCCTCTTAGTGGCTTTTCTCACTACGGCCCTTGATAAAACCTATCTAGATTAATTTGGAGAATAAAATATTAACTCAACACAAAATTTCACTTAAATTCTAAGAGTTTTGGTAAAGTACTTAGCACATCTTTTGTTGCAGTCTTTCTAGAACCTAAGATAACACTTATCCAGATTATAGGTTGGAAAATAAAATGTAATTTGGCCCTTGGTTTCGGTAGTTCATTCAAATTGTTTAAACCATTTCCTAGGAAAAACATATAGGTACATGTATAGTTCGGTCAGGAAACCGAATCCCGTGCGTTTTTTGGCGGGGACCTTTTTTTATGCTTGGAATTTGTTTTTGATGTTTTTGTTTTTGGTAATAAGGATGCAATTTAGCCCTGAAGTCATTTTAATAATCGTGTCTTATGTAAAAATATCAATGCTTCCACTTTTCAGGAACATACTTTTTTTAATTTTAAAATGTGGACTTCCCCTTTTTTGGGTTGTTTTGAACATGCAAACAAATTGCAGAAGCGCCTCTGGACATCAAATGTGTCTTGGAAAAAATAACGGTCGATGTCTTAAAAGGTAAGCGTTAAGTTGACGTATTTTTTTATGTCAAAGTTTGGGACTTCCACTTTTTTGACAGTTTTTAAAATTTTGAACAAAACAAAAGTTGTGGAAATGCCTCCTGGTTTCAAAAATAACGGTTGACATATTAAGGGATAGGTGTTGAGTAGAAGCACCTTCGGTAAAAATGTCAGTGTTGCCACTTCTCGGGAACAAACTTTTTTAATATTAAAAGGGTAGGATTTCCATGTTTTGTAAATTCTGAGTATGTTGAACACTATAAACTTGCAACTTTTTTTCCAAATATGCATTTGGCATTTAGAGCTCTTTCCGCAACTTTTCTCACCTTATAAATATTAAAAATTACCAAAAATTGGAAAAAAAGTAGGTTCCCCAAAAGTGGCAATACTGAAATTTTAACCAAAGGTGCTTCTACTCTACTTTTTAAAACATCAACCGTTACTTTTGCAAGACATGTTTGGAGTATGGAGGCGTTCCCACAATTTTATTTCACGTTAATAATATTAAAAAATACCAAAAAAATCAACTCCACACATTTCCTTTATGACGTCAACCGTTATTATTCCAATATACGATTGGTGTTTCCACAATTGTTTGTATGTTATAAATATTTAAAACGTCCAAAAAAGTGGAAGTCTCAACCTTTGACATAAAAATGAGTTTGTTCACTAAAGTGGCAACATTGAAATCGTACCCAAAGGTTGGTCTGATCAACACCTATTCTTTTAAGATGTCAACCGTAATTTTCCCAAGGATTACTCTTTTAAAAATGTTGGAAATTCAATTAATAAAAAAAGAAGGCTCCCTTTTCACAGATTGTACTGAAATTATTTAATAAATTTGTTTTTTGTTAAATAAAATGTGTCGCTAGCTTCATTTTTGCAACAGCTGAAAAATCCTGTTTTTTTTGGATCAAGATTGCAAAAACATTAAAGGAAAAAGTGATATTAAACCTTTTTTAAAATGACTTTAAAAACGGCAATTTTGCTGTTATTAATGTCATACCCACAGAAACTTTTTCACCAGAAAACAATACTGGCAAATCGATGGAGTTAAAGAAAACATACATACTGTACATCATACATCCTTTTTTCATTTCTGTACTACTGTAATAGGGAAAAAGTGCGTATATCTTTTTTAGTGTTTTTGAAATAAATGCATTTAAATGATTCTGCTGTTCTCGTCTTCGAATTAAATAATTTTATAATTTTTGAAGAACGATTTTTTATTAAAAAAAATTATATTATTACACTTTGCACATAAGGCAGCTTGAATTAAATTTGCCTAAAGAAACTATTTTATGGTTCCAACTATGGCACTGACTCAATTTTTGAATTTTGTCATTTACGCCTCTTTTTTATGACGTCTATAATAGATCTGATCGGTTGATCAGATCTTTCCACCAAAACATAAAATATTTTAGAAGAGGTACAGCCCACAGCCGAATTATTGGTGTGAAGGAAAAAAAAAAACAGAAGTATAGGCATTGAAAGCTTGAGTAAGGGTTATTCAAAAAATTAAAGTCTTGCAGAGTCCATAGGCCCTTGTGACTAAACACATAAAACATAAAAGTGTGAAAATATTAGAAATACGAGCGCAAAGCCTATGAAAAACATATATGAGATTTCCTATGAATATAGGATATTATTTATACTTTTTTCATTTTTTTTCCAAAATTTTGATATTGAAATTAGTTTTTTCAAAAACTTTTTATGGATATCACTTGATTTAGAAAAAAGATTATAAAACATACTATTAGCTTTCAAAAACTGTGCAATACTTAACTATAAGTAAGTATTACCTTTTTAAAGTTTTTATGACCTTTTGTCCATTTGTATTTAGAAGGATAACGACAGCATCTAACTCATGAGCCCAACTGTCTTCCCTGAGCGAAACTGAATCGGACTAAAGGTCATAAAAACTTTAAATATGAATTTAATTTCAATACAGTCCACAAAAACAAAAGTAATAATCCTCTTATTGTTTGTGTGTTTCTTCTTCTTCTTTTAAGTATTACCGTTAGAAATATTTGTCTTCTGTCCAAATAGAGCATGATAGACCCACCCTACCATGTTAAAAAAATACTTGTAAATAACTGTTTTATACAAATCTGTTTGCCGCCCGAGTTATCAAAGGGTACGGTGTAGTGCCCAGCCAAGTTCGCGGCACTACACCCTTTTTACAGGAACAAACTCAGGCGATTTTCAACCCCAATCTAACTTCAGTACCAATAAAGTCAGAAACTTCAAACTCACAGTATTACCTGAACTGATCAAACACAGGTGGCTTACTAAATTTCAACTCTTTAGCATTAGTAGTTCCCAAGATATAGAAGTTCAAAAATCACAAAAACCGTAACTGACTGACTCACTGACAGATCATCAAAATTATGGAGCACTTCCCGACATCGTAAAAACTTGAAATTTGGCACAACGGTAGGCCTTGTAGTGCATACAAAGGAGAATATGGAAAATCAGCAATTTTCTATTCAGGGGGCTTGGCATCCCTCCACTTTCTTAAATATTCCTATAAATTATATGCAGCACTTCCAATTGTTATAGAACGATGAAAATTGGTAGGTCCGTAGGGCTTGAGGTACTCAGAAAGAAACAAATCGATAAATTAAAAGTTTCAGTTCAGGGGGCGTGGCATCCACCCACATTCTCAAAAATTCTTATAAACTATATGAAGTACTTCTGATTGCTGTAGAACGATGGAAATTGGTAGAGCGGTAGGGCTTGAAGTCCTTAGAAAGAAAATAAATAAAAAATTGGAATTTCCCATTCAGGGGGCGTGGCATCCACCCACATTCTTATAAATATATGGAGCATTTCAAATTGTTGTATAACGATGAAAATTGGAAGGTCGGTAGGTCTTGAAGTACTTAGAACGTAAAACATAGAAAATTTGAAATTTTCAATTCAGGGGGCGTGCCATCCACCCACCTTATCCGAATTGCTATTATTTATATCGAGCACTTTCGGTTGTCGTGCAAAAAGGAGTGAAATCACAACAAAAACATAAATGTTAATAAAGAGCCAAGTTCTTATACGTACAAGAAACCTGTGTGTAAAAAGTCAGCCAAAAAAGGATTGAGATCTAAAATATATACCAAGTTTTAAGTTCATGAAGTTTAAAATCAAAAATATCTAAAGTAGATTTATATCGAAACAATTCCAAATCATGTCAGAAATTTGATATTTAATGATTACTGAATAAAAGTGAAGTGATCCCACCAAATTTTAATCAGTAAATATTAAATACCAAATTTCTGTCATAATTTGGAGTTTTTTCGATATAACTCTACTTAAGATATTTTTGATATTAAACTCCATGAACTTAAAACTTGGCATATATTTTAGATCTCATTACTTTTTTTGGCAGACTCTTTACGCACAGGTTTGTTGTACGTATAAGAACTTGGCTCTTTTTTTAAAATTTATGTTTTTGTTGTGATCGTACTCTCCCCCTTTTTTTATTGAAAACCGTTTTTTTTTGTATCTGTGATCTGTTGTCAGTTGCAAAGTCAACTCACATGCTTTATAGCTAAATTCAAACAATACCTAAATATCACTCCAAGATTAATTATACCAACTAAATTTTGTGTATGTTTTCTTAGAGGAAAAACTTTTTGTCGTTCTAGCTTCGATGATAATACGAAAGCGCATCAAAATTTCAATCATCTAATACAATCTCATCTCATCGTGTCCTGTATCCCCAGCTGGGGCATAGGGCGTCAACAAAACGTCTCCATCATTCACGGTCTGCTGCAAGGTACTTAAGCTGTGGCCACGTCTTTCTCTGGGATTCTGCTTCCGCTAAGACAGTTGATTTCCATGTTGTTCTTGGTCTTCCCACCCGCCGTGCACCCTGAGGATTCCATTCAAAGGACTGCTTTGCAATTTCATCGTTTGGTTTCCTCAGTGTGTGGCCAATCCAACGCCATTTACGCTTTCTTATGTCGACGTCCAGCCGCTCTTGACTTGTCCTGCGCCACAATTCCTCATTTGATATTATTTGTGGCCAGCGAATCTTTAGGATGTGGCGAAGACAGCGATTCACAAAAGCCTGCAATTTCTTCGAAATGGTAGACGTGACTTTCCAGGTTTCACAAGCATATAACAGCACGGATTTGACATTGGATTCGAAGAATCTCAACTTAGTGTGTAAGGAGATTTGACTGGATTTCCAAATTGGGGACAGAGTACCGAAGGCAGCACGAGCTTTATTTATTCTACTTTTAACGTCCAGATCCGTACCACCGTTTGCAGAAACAATACTGCCAAGGTAGTTAAATTGTTCCACTACTTCAACTGGCGTCTCCTGTAAAATAATACGCTGCTGTGTGGAGCGGCCTGTGAGCATTATTTTTGTCTTTTTGCTGTTAATTCTTAGACCACTCGACTCTCCCTTCACTTGCAGTGCTTGGCACATCCCGTTCAGCCCACTGATGTTATTTGCCAGTAGACATATGTCATCGGCATAGTCTAAATGACTGAGCCTTTCGAACGGTCTCCATTGAATGCCCTGTCGCTCAGCTGTACCAACACTGGCCGTCAATACGTCGTCCATCGCCAGCAGGAAGAGAATTGGCGATAGAACATCCCCTTGTCTCACACCCTGTTGCACTACGAAGGAGTCGGATAGCCCATTGTGCAAAACAAAACACCTCGCGTTGTTGTAGGACTCTTTAATAATGGCAACAATTTTTGGTGGAATTCCTCTACCAAGCAACGATCTCCATATACATTCTCGGTTAACTCGATCAAAGGCCTTTTCAAAATCCACGAACATGAGGTAAAGCGGTGATTGATATTCCATCGACTGCTCGAGGACGATACGCAGGGTGTTGATATGGTCGACACACGATCGACCACTGCGGAAGCCAGCTTGATGCCTCTTGAGTGTAGACTCGATTCTATCCTTTATTCGCTCGAGTATGATTGTTGCCATTAGTTTTGGGAAAACGGACAAAACGGTGATACCACGCCAATTGTTGCAATTCTTTAAGTCACCTTTCTTTGGCAACTTAACAATCACACCATCCTTCCAGTCCCTGGGATAGCTTTCGTTTTCCCAAATGTTTTGTATCAGCGGATGTAAAATACTAGCCGCTGATACGGGATCGGCTTTCAGGAATTCAGCTGGTATTCCGTCCAGTCCAGCTGCCTTGTTGTTTTTGAGGAGATTTATTGATGTACGAATTTCCGATTCTGACGGGGGTTCGATGTCAATACCCCTATAGGACCTGCGCATCTCGTTTAGTTGGGGCACTTCAGCACTCTGCTCAACTGAATCCTCATTTAGCAGGGCACAAAAATGGTCCTTCCATCTACGAAGCTGATCCTCAATTGATACCAAAAGTGTGCCATCCACATCCATTACAGGATGATTGGTGTTGCTTTTTTTCCCGATAACATCTTTGGCTATTTGGTACAATTCCCGGATATCTCCTCTTCTGGCAGCGCTTTCCGCATTATCTGCGAGTCCATCCAACTTCACCCTCTTGTCACGTCTCACACAGCGGTAGACCATCTTATGTGCAATGCGGTACTCTCTTCGCAAGTCAGCCTTTCGTTGAACATCAGCTTCGGCATTTATTTGGATTTTCAACGATTTGCGAAGTTCGATCTTATCCCAGGTGTCTTGGGATATCCAAGAGTCTCTACGTCTCGTTCGCTTGGGTACAGTTTCGGATCCAGCCTCCATAAAAACACTTTTAATTTCACCCCACATCTCATCAATTGTTGAATTCTGGATTCCATTTAATGACGAGGCTGTGTCGTTAAGGGTGGTGACATAGTTTCGACATATGTTGGGGTCATTTAAAGCATAAGTAATGAATTTTGTGCTCCTTGCTGCATCCTGCGCTGGTTTTTGTACAGCAGCGGTTCGTAGTTTGAGACTCATCAGAACCAAATGGTGGTCGCTTCCCACATCGGCATTTCTTATACTCCGGACATCACACATAGACTTCCTCCATCGCTGCTGAATCATGATATGATCAATTTGGTTTTCGGTTTGACCATCCGGATGCACCCAGGTAATTTTGTTGCACGTCTTATGCTTAAATACAGTCCCACCTATCACAAGACGATTCGCGTTACAAAAGTCGACAAGCAAGTCACCATTTTCATTCCGTGACCCCACGCCATCTAATACAATCACAATACAAAATTCATGTTTGATCGGCACTGGTTCATTTTGTAATCCCATTATTTAAACAACTATTGTAAACAAACCACTTCTGATGATAATAATTTTTATTGCTACAATTTATTGGTGAGGTAATATATTTCCATTAAAATATTAATTGATCGTGCCTGTCAAAAAATATCAATAAGTTACCGCGCAATCATTTGTCAATAGACATATTTCAACAATGGAAACAGGTACATAAATACATATATTTATATATGTACATATACATATGTATTGTTTGTGTTTCTTGACTGATCAAACTTGCCCAACAACTATTTGCGCTCATAAAATCAATTTGAAAGCAATAAAGATAAGAAAAACCAAAAATGTCGCCTAAAGCAAATGTTATTCATTTAAGTGGATATTTACAGTGAAAACTCTCTTGCCCGACAATATGTATCCTGTACAGAATTTGTTGGTTTGTTTTCGATTTAAAACCTAAGCACAAAGTCTTATAATATCTACATATCTTAAATAAGTTTATATTAAGGCCATAAAAAGAGCATATTAAAAGCTTAAACAATTTTTCTCAAATCAGAGTTTCTAGAAAAAAGCGTTTACAGATTTATTTTAAGGCTTCTTTTTAACGATATCTTCTTTATTACTTTTCTACTTGGTAATAGTTCAAGTATCTATCAGTTTCGTGTATTCAAACAAAAATTTCGAATTTTAATCATACTTAAAAATCGACTGGACAGTAGAAGAATTTAAATAAAAAAGACCAGGTCTTAGAGAGTTTTTATTGTACTGGACAAAGTATTTCTCTTTTCATTTTTATCTTTAATTTAACAGAAGTAAATACATTATTTTTATTCTTTTTTTCAATGCAACTAACTTGATACAAATATTTTCATAGTGTATTTATCTATCAATTACCAACCCTCATTTTATTGTACACGATCACACACACGACGAATCATCTGCAATAATAAAAGTAAATATAAACGCTACGTCGTTTTGTAATTTACAGAAAAAGTTTTTACTACTTAATAATTGCACCTTAAACATTAAAAGCATTAAATTTATTTTAAACTATTTAATTGGTCATATTATTGTTCGTTCAAATAAAAATAAAAATAAAAATACAAATATAAACACCAACAGTTACCGCAGCAATTTATTATCATCGCATTAGCTTCATAGTTTTCTAATGGGCTATTTCTGAGCACACTTTTATAGCACAAGTTCATCTATTATCTGTCAGATACACATTGTATCATTACAATGCAACCAACCTGAATGGCACATGGGTTGGGTATAATTTTATATTGCAATGAGGGCAATTTGCATTTCTATGTCATGTTAAGTGCAAATAATTGAGATCTGATGTGATAGAGAGATGATGTTAAGCAAGAAAAGTGCGCCAACTCAACTCAATATTATTTCATTATTATTATATAGATTTTCTATTTGCAATGGTTATGTCGTCCATGACTATGCAAAAAATATGTCAGAAGATGAAGTCTGTATAATTCAGGAATGCATGGAACGGTCACATTTCAGCAGAGTTTAATTTCCTCGACTTATGTAACTACACACATTCCTATCCCATTTTATTTGGAGCCAACACACAGTTGGCTAAGATAACTTTATACTTAGGTACTCGTATGTATGAGTATTCAGATTTATCAATAAATTTTCAATTTTAATGCAATAAACTGCATTTCAATTAATTGTAAAATATTGCTGTGCATTTTGAACCAAAGGTTTCGTACAAAAAACAATGTGGCTTGGAACTTAAAAGGACTGTGCAAATTAAATGTATTCCTTTAGTATATAGTTTTTGAAAAACATATTGACTTTTTCAAAAAAAAAACATATTTTTAATCATTTGTAATGAATTAATTTGATAGTGGAGATTTCAAAACACTTGCTATATTTTATTTTGTTTTATTTTATTTTATTTTATTTTATTTTATTTTATTTTATTTTATTTATTTTATTTTATTTTATTTTGTTTTATTTATTTATTTTATTTTATTTTATTTTATTTTATTTTATTTTATTTTATTTTATTTTATTTTATTTTATTTTATTTTATTTTATTTTATTTTATTTTATTTTATTTTATTTTATTTTATTTTATTTTATTTTATTTTATTTTATTTTATTTTATATTATGTTATCTATTTTATCATTTGCATTTCGGAACATTTACTTCTATCTTCAGTAAGTTAAGTTATTTAAAATAATATTTGTGTGTAATTTCATTTAATATACAAAATCAACTTCGTTGTCTTCAAAAAAAAAAAAAAAAAGTTATTTTGAAAAACCCAAAAAATATATTTTAGACAATTTTGATACACAATATACTACATATGTACATACGTATGTGTACCCACTGTTGAGTATTTCTTAAGGCTTCTACATACAAAACTTAATACATTTCTGCTACATTGTTGTACAAAATTGTACAAAAATACCATTTTTTTAAGAAATCTACTATCCGATTCTCTTTGTACGCTCTGCCACCGAGAAACTAAATGTGTGGGATAAAGTTGTGTTTGGCAGGTAGTAATTTTTTAACTCGCGCATATCTTTACTGCGATTATGAACCTGACTAGACTGTTTCGATTTTCTTGCAAACAGGCTAAAAAGTTTCAGGCGTCTGAGAGAACTTGAGTGCTTAAAATTCATGTTTAGGCAGATTTCAGTTTTCCATACGATTGTATGGGAAGAAACACCTGTTTATATTTGTAATTTTATAACTTAATAATAACAACCATTTAAATTATAACTACATACCTTTTTCTTATAGAACATTGAAAGGTCTACAAACTCCAGCCGTTTTAAAGAAACGAAACTACAACTCATTCGATAAAATTTTCATACATTTATCTAACACAAAATAAGCATTTTTTTTGCAATTGAAGATATTATGGTAACTAATACCACAACTTTCGAAAAATGACTTAAGACTTTTTTTTGTAGAGGACCAATTTTCCTTTCAAATGGTGCCAAACAATACTACTTCACTTTAATTAATGACACTTTCTATTCCATTCTATTACGTCGCGTTTGTGAGATATTGCCGTATGGGAAATTGAAGCCAGAAGTCCATTATTATGGTTAATTTAAGAAAATTTTCTTTCAATAAATAGGGTCAGCAAAAAATGTTTTTAAACTAAAAATTGCGAAAAAAAATATTATTCCTTAAAATGTTGAGTTTGAAACCATTTATTTCCAAAACTGTTCATCATAAAATGCTTATACTTTATAAAATATATGGTATTTACTAGAGGTTTCACGGTTTTGAAAAAAAATGGACTTAGGGAGTTTTCGTAGAACGACGACGATATAATTGCCTTTCTGTCCTAGCAAGTGGAGATATTACCCCCCTCCCATGGGATTTTTTTCTTATTTTGCTAACGACCACCCTAATGTACATATGTACATTGTACATATATGTATGTTTTTCTGATCAACAAAAAACTAACATTAAAAGAATTGATGTTGCTCTGCAATTTACAGCGATTAACCTGTTTTATAAAATAGCACGTATACGCCATAGTGTGCAATTTTAATAAAAGCTTTTAATATTTTTGTTTTAATTGCAAAAAAGAGATAACTTCAAGTTATTATTAATAATAAACACATTATTATTTGAATGCAATAACAAGTAGATATAGTTTTTGGCCTACAAAAGGTATGTTGAAGTTACATTTGACTTTTTGATAAAAAAAAAACAATTTTTTTTAATTGAAATTTTTAATTATTTCATTTCTTTAACATGCAGGTAGGTAAATAAACAGCATATTTGGTTCAGATTATTTAGAAATCTTGATGTTGAGTTGAATATACTTCAAAAATAGGAATTAGGTATATTATTAGATTACAATTCTGGCACCATGACGCATTTATTTCATCCAACCCACTGATTTTTGATAGCTCACATTTTTTTTTCCATTTTCCATTCAAAATTTATATGTGGCGCTATGCACATAGCTTGTCCGCATTATCTGCGAAAAAAAATTAAATGCTTGGGAAGAAAAATAATAACAAAAAAATTTCCCATACCGGGAATCGAACCCGGGCCTTCTGGGTGAAAGCCAGATATCCTAGCCACTAGACCATATGGGATATGTTAGATCCGCGTGACCAAACTAACAACAAAATCTAAGTTCATATAATAAGAAATTTTCATGATAATTTGTATAGTGTCGTATGAGTGAATAGTTGGTAAATGCATAATATTATTTTACTTGCGATATTATATAGGTACACCTACACTATATACATGCACAATAATATGACAAGTTATGAATTCGTAAAAAAATCCAACTGTAGATTTTGATCAAATAGTTCGGGGCATTTCCAATTTCCCATTTAGTATGCTACAATTAAACTAATTTACACCTAGCAGCTATGAATGAACCTCCCATAGAACATTTTTTTTTTATTTCGAATTTCCTCACTATCGGATTTAAGTTTATTTTGTGTGTACAGATTCAAATAAGTAGAAATAATATTTCATATGTAGTTACCACCACTTAACAAAATTTTCAATAAAACATTCTTTATTTTTTTTTCTTTTAATTCGATATCTCAAAAAAAGGTTTGACATATTTTCTTTAATTTTATCTTTATATTTAAAAAAAATAGGATTTGCATAGCAAGAATTTCACTTTAAAAATGTTTTATATAAAAAATAATATTTTTTTTAAACCGTTAAAAAATTGTGAATTTCTAGAGATAAGACTTGTCATTACGATGATAGGGGAGACGTTAAAATTGAGTTTCAGAATTCTGTTTATCTATCTGTTCGGCTACAGTCTAAACGGCTCGATGTTCTTAAGACTTTATACCTAGATAGGTAGACCCAAAAAACGGAATCTGCCATACAATTTTTTGTTTATCAATTTTACAAAATCTTATCTAACTACAATAATTTTGTTACAAAGATAAGCTTCTTAACAACATAAATATGTATTTTACCGAATTTTCAATAAACAATTTTTTGAATTTTTAAAAATGTTCAAAAATTGTTTTTTTTTTAATCCAATATTTTGAAAACTAGATGGTGTTTTTTTTTTTTTAACTCGGTATTTAAGGTATTAAAGAAATACTTATGAATTGCATAGTGACTAAAATTTTTTCTTAAAAATATTTTTAAGGATTTGATATTTATGTATAAAAATTATTGTTTTAAAAACCCACTAATTGTATTAGCTAATTTAAATATCGTACTTCATGCTTATAAACATTTTTCTATTTTAACTTAATGTAATTTTGTTTAATCCTGGAAGTACTACCCAAAGGGCACGGTAGTGCCCAGCCAAATTCGCGGCACTACACCCTTTTTACAGGAACAAACTCAGGCGATTTTCAACCCCCCTCTAACTTTAATACCAATAAAGTCAGAAACTTCAAATTCGCAGTATTTGCTGAGCTAATTAAACACAGGTGGCTCACCAAATTTCCAAGCATTAGTAGTTCCCGAGATATAGGACTTCAAAAATCGCAAGAACCGTAACTGACTGACTCACTGACAGATCATCAAAATAATGGATCATTTCCCGACATCGTAGAAACTTGAAATTTCGCACAACGGTAGGCCTTGTAGTGCATACAAAGGGAAAAATCTAAAATCTGCAATTTCCTATCCAGGGGGCGCGGCATCCACCCACTTTCTGAAATATTCTTATAAATTATATGGAGCACTTTCGATTGTTGTATAATGATGAAAATTGGTAGGTCGGTAGGGCTTGAAGTACTTAGAAAGAAAAAAATTGAAGAATTGGAATTTTTCATTCAGGAGACGTGGCATCCACCCACATTCTTAAAAATTCTTATAAATTATATGGAGCACTTTCAATTGTTGTATAATGATGAAAATTAGTAGGTCGGTAGGGCTTGAAGTACTAAGAAAGAAAAAAAATTGAAAAGTTGGAATTTTTCATTCAAGGGGCGTGGCATCCACCCACATGCTTAAAAATTCTTATAAAAATATATGGAGCACTTCCGATTGTTGTAAAACGATGGAAATTGGTAGGCCTGTAAGACTTGAAGTACTTACAAAGAAAAATCGAAAATTTGGAATTTTCCATTCAGGGGGCGTGCCATCCACCCACTTTATCAGAATTGCTATTATTTATATGGAGCACTTTCTGTTGTCGTTGAATTATGAAACTTTGTGGAGCGGTATAGGGCTTGATTTTCACCTGGCAAAATAAATCTTTGCAAAAATGAGTGAAATCACAACAAAAACATAAATGTTAAAAAAAAAGAGCCAAGTTCTTATATGTACAAGAAACCTGTGCGTAAAAAGTCTGCCAAAAAAAAGTAATGAGATCTTAAATATATGCCAAGTTTTAAGTTCATGAAGTTTAATATCAAATATCTTAAGTAGAGTTATATCGAAACAATTCCAAATCATGACAAAAATTTGGTATTTGATAACTGATTAAAATTTGGTGGATTTACTTGGAAAGTTTTCTCTTAAATACTTAATCACAAATTTAAAATGTATGAAAACTTGACCAATGAACCCACCAAATTTTAATCAGTAAACATTAAATACCAAAACTTTGTCATTATTTGGAATTGTGTCGATATTACTCTACTTAAGATATTTGATACTAAACTTCATGAACTTAAAACTTGGCATATATTTAAGATCTCATTACTTTTTTTTGGCAGACTTTTTACGCACAGGTTTCTTGTACATATAAGAACTTGGCTCTTTTTTTAACATTTATGTTTTTGTTGGGATCTTCTTCTTCAATATTCAGTTTAAATCTTTCAATATCTGTTTAAATCTTTGAGAAATCCTTAGTTAGATGTTAGTCCTCAACCTGCCCTCACAAAATTTAATTAAACTGGTAAAGTCTGCTTTCAACAAGGGATTTCTCGGAAAAATTTAAACTCAATTTTGAAGAACAAGATTAGTACTTTCAGGAATCGTTATAAGGTTAACTAACCAAAATTACAGCTCGTTGGGTATGTAACCTGATATCTCAAAACCAGAGCTGATTGAGGAAAACGGAAGACAGAAAAAATACATTTATAACGAGTGTCCCACCTGCCCGTGTCAAAACCCGTATAAACCTGTAAAATAAAACAAAGAAAACAAGAAATTTAATCTTTTCCGCTTGAGCCTAATAATATGGCAAGGTACTGCATACATTTTTTTTAAATCCGAAGCTTCTTGAACAAGTTCGTGCGGACCAGGCATGTATTTTGTTTTTACTTCGTTCTGTGAGGTTGTTCTAAACTCTTCAAAAGACAAATATTTTGAAAATTAGTATATTGAATCTTCGATGCTTAAAAGTATTTCAGCATACTAAAGTCCTTCGTGCAGCTCTCGATTCTCGAGTATAGGTACCCAGATGCCCACTGGCTGGCAGAGGACCCCTTATTAGTTGTTAGTTGTAAGTCGGCTTCGCCTAACTGCTTAATTCTCGAATATGCAGCTGCAGGTGTGTTTGAGCTATAACTAAGTACATTTTCAAGTTGATGGTAATAAACTTAAAAAGCTGGTTGAAATGATAAAGAGCTAATCCATCAACAAAAGTGATCACAGCTAATGTCATCAGTCACAATATGTATTAAAAATTGTTGTTTGTTTATTGATTCCCGGAATTTCCATCTGTGCTGGTAAACTCTCAATGGCCGTCATTTTGTTAAATTATACCTATAATACTGTTGGAAATTTTATGAAAGCAATAAAGAAGGGTGAATTATGATTGGACTCCATTCTTCTTGCAATGAAATATTATAGTTCTCTTTGCAGCAACATCCACTTAAACTTGAGACGAGAAGATGGGATTTACAATCAAATAATGTGAACGATTGTTTTGAAGTTATTAAAATTCCCACACTTACAAAGTCTGGCTGAAAAAAAGATCCATCTGTTTCCTTTAATAAGATTGGTGATAAGACTTTAATTGCTTTTTCCCATATGTTGCATGTAATGAGTTTTTGAATTGGTTGCCAGGACAGGCAAGTGACAAAAAAAAATATTTGTGGCGACTTTGCTCTGATTTAAATAAAGAAAGAGAAATGTCCGTAATGTGAAAAATATGTCTTGATCATCAGAACTTGTATGTCAAGTAGTTCCATGAGTTTTTTGAATGCTTGTCATATAGTATTTCAAAGCAATTTATTGCTATTTTAGCTTGAGAAGGTATTTTTTTTAACTTTTTTTCTGCTCTGAAAGATTTCTACAAAAACAATATAACAATATTCTCAATAATTTTGTATGTAGCCATCGCAGAGATTTCTGCACATGTGTCTTATGAACTGTGAGTAGTAGTTATCTTCATATGTAATGCCAGGCCAGTGAAGAATTCCATACGTTTAATTTGCATAAATATGTAGTGAGCACATAGGCCTTATTCTCACCATAATTTATTGTTGATAATTGTCATAATAAGAAAAGAATTAAAAACAAATTTGTGAGTTGCTTTTATATTAACCTCACTGCTTACCGCGCAGCTGTGGTAATTTAGATTTAGATTTATGGATTTACATATTTTCTAATATTTCTTTATTTAAAGATTTATTTTGTATGTAATACAGGTAATCGATGCATGTAAATTGAATAACAATAGTTGAAGTACAGTAGACACTTGATTTAGTGAATCTCGAAATAGTGAACTATCCACAATAGTGAACACAAAAAATTTTATATAAAAACGTATTTTGTATACAAATTTCGTGCAAGCATTTTTCATTGCCTGAGAGCTCTGAGGAATTGTTTCTGTTTTTTTAAACCTGAGTGAAAGCCTTGTTTAATGCTTACTTACTTACTTACTTACTTAAGGTGGCGCTACAGTCCGGGGTGGACCAGGGCCTCAACCAACAAGCTTCTTCCAGCCGGCTCGGTTTCTAGCTAGCTGTCTCCAGTTTCGCACGCCAAGTTGGTTGAGGTCCTCTTCCACTTGCGTGCGCCACCTTTTACGCTGTCCACCTCTACTGCGTTGTCCCACGGGGTTGGATTCAAAGACTTTCCGGGCCGGAGCATTGGTGTCCATTCGCTCTAGATGACCCAGCCATCTCAGTCGTTGGCTTTTCACTTTTGTGGCTAGGTCGGTGTCGCTGTACAGCCCATACAGTTCGTTGTTGTATCTTCTTCTCCATTCCCCATCTAGGCAGACGGGACCAAAAATCACCCGGAGAATTTTCCTCTCAAAACAGCCTAACGCGTTCTCATCCACTGTTAGCAGTGTCCATGCCTCTGCACCATACATCAGGACCGGGATGATAAGCGTCTTATACAGGGACAGTTTAGTTGCTCGAGAGAGGGCTTTGCTTCTCAATTGCCTTCTTAGCCCAAAGAAACAGCGATTGGCAAGAGTAATTCTTCGTTTGATCTCAGCGCTGGTGTCGTTCGCTGAGTTTATAGCGGATCCTAGGTAGACAAAGTCTCTGACTACCTCAAAATTATAGCTGTCTATAGTGACGTTCTGTCCGAGACGTCGGTGTTGGGTGTCCTTTCTTGTGGACAGCATATATTTTGTTTTGCTTTCATTCACCGTTAAACCCATCTTCTTGGCTTCCTTCTCAATGCTCACAAAAGCACCACTGACATCACGCTTTGTTCGTCCGATTATGTCAATGTCGTCAGCGTAAGCGAGTAATTGGACGGACTTTTGAAAGATTGTGCCTCTGGTGTTGACGAGAGAGTTTTGCACTATTCTTTCAAGAACGATGTTGAAGAAGTCGCATGACAGCGCGTCGCCTTGCCTAAAACCTTTTTTGACATCAAAGGTGTCGGTGAGGTCTTTGCCGACCTTGATGGAGCAGCGTGCATTCTCCATCGTCATCCTGCACAAACGGACGAGTTTGGCAGGGATGCCAAAACTAGACATTGCTCTATATAGCTCGTCTCTATAGATGCTGTCATACGCGGCCTTGAAATCGATAAAAAGGTGGTGGGTATCGATTTGGAACTCCTGGGTTTTCTCCAAGATCTGCCGTAGTGCGAATATTTGGTCGATGGTGGACTTCCCTGGCCTAAAGCCACACTGATATGGACCTATCAGGTTGTTGACGAATGGCTTCAGGCGTTCACAAAGTACGGCAGAGAAGATCTTGTAGGCGATATTAAGAAGACTGATGCCTCTGTAGTTGGTGCAGTCCAGACGATCGCCTTTCTTGAGGATCGGGCAAACAATACTGAGGTTCCATTCATCGGGCATGCTTTCTTCCGACCATATTTTACAGATGAGCTGGTGCATACTCCTAACCAATTCATCGCCAGCCGCTTTGAATAGCTCAGCCGCAAGGCCATCAGCTCCAGCAGCTTTATTGGACTTAAGTTTAGATATGGCTATCCTCACTTCGTCAAGATCGGGTGGACGGAATTGTTGGCCTACGTCGTCCAGGTTGAATGGTGCAATTTGCATGGTAGCGGAATTCGGTTCGTCATCGCCGTTATACAATTTGCAGAAATGATTTTTCCATATCCTCAGCACCGACTGCGTTTCCACCACGATGTTCCCCTGATCGTCCTTGCAGGCTTCGGTTCGGGGTTTGTAACCTTGGGAGGTTCTTTTTACTTTTTGGTAAAACTTCCGAACTTCATTCCTGCAGTGGCATCCCTCTAATTCCTCGAT
This sequence comes from Dasysyrphus tricinctus, assembly GCA_963921185.1. NCBI lineage: Eukaryota > Metazoa > Arthropoda > Insecta > Diptera > Syrphidae > Dasysyrphus > Dasysyrphus tricinctus. The sequence goes on from OY992531.1 coordinate 14,754,362, forward strand.
CGCGCGCTTCTCATGCTCTATCTTTTTCTTTCTGAGAAGCTTGTGTTCCTCTTTCCTCTTCTGCTCGTAGAGCTCGCGAGCAGCTCTGGTCCTTCTATGCAGCGCCGCTTTGTATGCCTGTTGTTTGGCTGCATGTACTTGCCGGCATTCCTCGTCGAACCAGGGGTTTCGCTGTGGTGGTCGTGCGAAGCCCAGCACGTCAGAGGCGGCATCTCTGATGGCTTCCTGGCAGTTTTTCCACTGGTTCTCGATGTTTGCAGTTGGCGGCAAAGGACTAGTTAAGAGGGCGCGAGAGACTCGATCGGAAAAGGACCTGGCGATTTCTTGCGACTGTAGCCGTCCGACGTTGAACTTCCTGACAGTATTTCCCTGTTTTGGCTTTGGTCTGGATATCCGTAGCATTACCTTTGATACAACGAGGTAGTGGTCCAAGTCAACGTTGGCTCCTCAGAACGTTCGGACATCCTTGATACTGGAGGAGTGCCTTGCGTCGATCGCAATGTGGTCAATTTGGTTGGCGGTTGATTGACCAGGAATTCGCCATGTCCCCTTATGAATATCGAGATGCGGGAACTGCGTACTAGCTACCACAACGTTTCGCCCCGCAGCAAAGTCGATTAGCCTGAGTCCGTTATCGGAGGTGGTGTCGTGCAGGCTGTATCTTCCGATTGTGCCACCAAAGACGTCTTCTCTTCCTAGTTTGGCATTAAAATCACCCAAGACAATTTTAATGTCATAGCTAGGGCATTGCTCATATGTCTTGTCCAGGAGCTCGTAGAACTCGTCCTTGGTGTCGTCATCTTTCTCCTCTGTGGGGGCATGCGCGCATATCAGGCTGATGTTGGCGAATTTAGCCTTGATGCGAATTGTCGTGAGGCGCTCGTTCACATAATTGAAACTCAAGACCTCTTGCCTCAGTCTGCCTCTAACAACAAATCCACATCCAAAAAGACGCTGCCCTTGTGGTCGGTAACAGTCACCGTAGTATACATCGCAGTCTTTCAGTTTTCTTTTGCCCGGCCCATCCCATCGCACTTCTTGGATGGCGGTGATGTCTGCTTTGTAGCAGTCTAGGGCCTCCGCTAAATGTTCGGCTGCACGTGGTCTATAGAGAGACAGAACATTCCACGTGCAGATCCGAAGTTCGTTGTCCTTATTTCGTTTGCTAGGTTCGTCAACAGTAAATCCGTCCGTATCCGAGGCTTGTTGATGCTTCGCAACTAAAATAGCTTTACGTGGCCGGGAAGTCACCCCGACGGCACGACCCCCAACCTGGAGGACCAGACCCTATATATATAACTCCAAGGGCGGGAAGCCGGATTAACCGCTCCTTATCGGCCTGAGCTCCGAATATGTCGTAGTAGCCCGTATAAGGTGTTCACTAAGTAGTTCAGCCTAACTGGAACTGTAGACGCCACCGTTGATTCCATCTTGAGAATTCTTCCGCTGCCGCCTGGATGAAGGAGAAGTGCCTTAGTGGGAACACTCCTCCCCCCCTCTCTCGTTTGCTGCCCCCTAAAACCGTCCACAGGGATTGGAACCCCATCTTCAGTTAAAGGTACTAGGCACCCGATGTTCACCGCGGGGAGGTGAGAGTAGGAGTTGATAGACAGAGGTTCGCTTTGAAACAAAGCTTGTGGACGCTTGTGTCCTCTTGAATGCACATGTCTACCCTTTGAACATCTGTTTAATGCTTAGTTAAAATTAAAAACATCCACATCGAATGATATGTACATTTGGATCAAATTCACTTACAGAAAGCCTTAGAAAACTCCCGCTCAAAAAAGTGAAATATTTCGAAACAGTGAACAGGTGTGGTTTTTATAATTTCACTATATCGAGCGTGATCCTTACAGCCACCATGCATTCAATACATAACTTGCTGCGATGAATAGATTTTACTATTTACATGGTAAGTTTTAACTATTTATGTAAACATTACATATTTTAATTGAGCTGGTTCAAAGTTATATGTATATTGAGTACACATTATCTGTATTCATTACTAGCTTAAGGAAATGAAAAGTGTACTGATTGCATAATTTATGTATTGAGTACCTTAACGTAAACAGATTTAATTCCTTTATTGAGATCTGTTTTAAAGACTGTAAGGTACGAGGTGTAGGTAGCTAAGAACAAAAAAAATATTTTTCTGGCGGCACCTGTACCAACTTATCGATATATTCCTGTATGAATGTATTTAGCAACATTTTAAAAATTTTACAGGCATCGGAAAAAACCTCTTTTTCAATTATTTATCTGTGTATTTAAGGGAATTAAAAGATTTAGAACGGGATTTTCAACTCAAAATCTTTTAGAAAATTAATTTATTGCTACAAAATACACAAATAAATAACTGAACAAGCGTTTTTTTTTTGTATTTCAATTAAACATGAAATGAATGTTATTCTTTTTTAATTTTATTTAATTCTCAAAGGAGAATGGGCAAATTGGTCTACCTACTCAACAGAGATGTGTCATACATCAATGAAAAGGTCATTGCAAATACTTCATTTTATTATATAGCCGTTAAGTTGTAAACCATGGGGTTCAAAAGATATTCGGCTTTAAAGCACCAAAACATTAATAATGCATTTCTTAATTGGTACTTGGATGACCTGCTCAACATTTATGTGTTATATATCGTTGGAAAGGTTATTCCATGTACTACGTTTTTGTATATGGCCGTTAAGCCGTAGACCCCGGGGTTCAAGAGCTACATGGACATGAAAAACTCCAAATATAACAATAATGCAGATCTTGATTGGCACTTGGTCTACCAACTCAACAGAAATGTGTCATACGTCATTGGAATGGTCAATGAGAGTACTTCATTTTCTTACATGGCAGCCAAGCTCCAAACCATGGGGTTCAAAAGATATTCGGCTTTGAAGCATCAAAAACAACTAGAATGCTTTCTTAATATGGTAACTGGTTGCACAACTCAACAGTAATGTGTCAGGTATCGTTAAAAAGGTTAACTTATGTGCTTTATTTTTTTATATGGACGTTATACGCTCAACCATGGGATTCAAAAGATATTTGGGAAAAATGCAGAAAAGAGCAATAATGCATTTCTGCATTGGAGCGTGGTCTTCTTACTCAACAGCGATGTGCCATACATTTTTGAAAAGGTATTAATATGTTCTTCAAATATTTGTATGCCTATCAGCTGTAGACCATGGGGTTTAAGAGCTACATGGACATGAAAAACCCCAAATATAACAATAATGCAGTTCTTGATTGGCACTTGGTCTACCAACTCAACAGAAATGTGTCAGACGTCATTGGAAAGGTCAATGAGAGTACTTCATTTTCTTATATGGCAGCCAAGCTCCAAACCATGGGGTTCAAAAGATATTCGGCTTTGAAGCAGCAAATACAACTAAAATGCATTCTTAATATGGTAACTGGTTGCTCAACTCAACAGTAATGTGTCAGGTATCGTTGAAAAGGTTAACTTATGTGCTTTATTTTTTATATGGGCGTTATACGCTCAACCATGGGATTCAAAAGACATTTGGGAAAAATGCAGAAAAGAGCAATAATGCATTTCTGCATTGGAGCGTGGTCTTCTAACTCAACAGCGATGTGCCATACTTTTTTGAAAAGGTAATAATAATATGCACGGTCGGTACATGTGCGCATGTTATATCAATTTTGTGGTATTTGTGTTTTGCCTGGCATCAAAATGGATTTACGCCTCCTACAGCTCACCTCAGCAATGTCATATTGGATGACGCTATTATTTAAATATTAAAAAAAAAAAAATATATGAATACATTTTCTATGAATATCTCTATTACTTATTTTTAAAACTCATCCATTGATACATATATACGCTCAGCTTGAATATGAATATCCTTAAACCCCATGGTCTACAGCTGATAGACATACAAATATTTGAAGAACATATTATTACCTTTTCAAAAATGTATGGCACATCGCTGTTGAGTAAGAAGACCACGCTCCAATGCAGAAATGCATTATTGCTATTTTCTGCATTTTTCCCAAATATCTTTTGAGTCCCATGGTTGAGCGTATAACGCCCATATAAAAAAAAAGCACATAAGTTAACCTTTTCAACGATACCTGACACATTACTGTTGAGTTGTGCAACCAGTTACCATATTAAGAATGCATTTTAGTTGTTTTTGATGCTTCAAAGCCGAATATCTTTTGAACCCCATGGTTTGGAGCTTGGCTGCCATGTAAAAAAATGAAGTACTCTCATTGACCTTTCCAATGACGTATGACACATTTCTGTTGAGTTGGTAGACCAAGTGCCAATCAAGATCTGCATTATTGTTATATTTGGAGTTTTTCATGTCCATGTAGCTCTTGAACCCCGGGGTCTACGGCTTAACGGCCATATACAAAAACGTAGTACATGGAATAACCTTTCCAACGATATATAACACATAAATGTTGAGCAGGTCATCCAAGTACCAATTAAGAAATGCATTATTAATGTTTTGGTGCTTTAAAGCCGAATATCTTTTGAACCCCATGGTTTACAACTTAACGGCTATATAATAAAATGAAGTATTTGCAATGACCTTTTCATTGATGTATGACACATCTCTGTTGAGTAGGTAGACCAGATCCCATACATTTTTGCCCATTCTCCTTTTTAAGTTACAAGTTATGCTCCTTAATTGAACAATTACAACAAGTGGGTGTGACTCAGTCTTTTATCTTTATTTCAATGCATATTAAACAAAACTCACAATTTTAAACAGAATCATAAAATAACATGAGAATGATGCCATCAGAGCCCTTTATCAATTACAGATTGTTGGGGGCGAGCATTTAGTCATGCCTCAATGCTTCACCATTGTTCCCATATATTGAACTCTGGTTCTAACGAATTGCCCTTTGATTCATTTATGTACGAGAGTACATTTCCATCCAATGTTGTTCATAGGATAAAGCAAACCAAAGCACCAATTAAGCGTGGCATCACATCCAATAAATGCGACGCAACATCGAAGAGGCAAAAGAAACAAAATTCTATAGCCAAGCACCAGAGACATCACCATCAGACTCCCATATCAGAGCCAGAGCCTGGACTGGATGCTAATTTGCGTTTTATTGCACCGCATCACCAATTAAAGAGCCGAGATCTACAGCCACCATCTCTCTTTCCATTTGCCACTAACACAATACGCCGCAGCAGTGCCCCAACGCGCTGGCTTTGCTGATGATGGGGCCATCTAGGGTACCCCAATCGTGGTTCTGCCGGTCGGTGCTGATGCAGCTGCCGCCTTTGTTTTGGGCTGCGACTCTTTTTGGATGGGATATTGCTTCTGCTGCTGCTGCTCTGCCTCTGCCTCTGCTGGCTCTGTTGCTGTCGAGATTTATGGCCCTGGCATGGATTTCACATCAAATGAAATGTTCCGCCCACAACGCAAAGGAAACAATAAAAACGTACAAACATGCATGTAAAGTGTACGCACGTCACGGCTGAGCTGAGAATCGAACAAAGTGCCGTGTGGAACAACTATGACGTTGTTGTCCATATAGCCTAGTCGGCACTGTGTTGGACCTGGTTGTGTGGTGCCCTTTCGGCGGCCGATGTGGCGCGGCATGCCGTGTCTTTTGCGTTGTTTTATTACCACTAACTATCTATCGACTTCAGGTATAGGGTGATGGTGGCATTTCACGCAATTCCCGAAGTAGTGTGGTCCCACGTTATACGTTACTTGAATGCCACGACTTAATATGAACGAAGATAAAATAAAAGGAGGTAAAAGGTTGTGAAAGCTTTGAAAACAAAGTTGAAGTCGACTCACAATTTCATACAATTCATTTCAATAATTTTGTTTGTCTGTTCATTTCTTCCTCAAGTGTATGAGTAGGGTCAAAGCAACCACAACCTTATTGGGGTGGAAAAACAAACTACCTTGCCTTAACTATATACAGTACAAACATAGATTTAGATGGTGGACATTCACATTTATGCTGCACGTGACTCGTTCCCATCGACTTGTATAACAGAACGGTAGATATAGAGGGTGGATTTGAATTAAGTGAAACACGAATATGGTGGACGACAAGCGCATCATTATTCTTGAAGAATGGGTACTTACCTTGATAGATATGTGGTTTATTAAAAAGCTATTTGGAAGAAATAAAAAAATAATAACATTTTTTTCTGCAGAACCTAAGGCCATCGCTATAAAAATATGAGGACATAAAATCCGATCAGTTTACAAAAATCAACAACCGAGTTGCACGCACCTATTTTTAGAATTGGATTGTTTTAAGAATTTAAGGAATTTTAATAATTTCGTTTAAACACACACACATTCAGACAAGATAATAATGCGTGAAGAAATTGTAGAAAATGTTCTTTAAGTAGGTGCTATCTTATTCATAGCTTTTGATATCAAGGAAATCGTAACATGTGGGAATTGACATTTTATTGTTCCTCAAAGTCTAATAAAACCAAAAAGTAAGTTTGACGTCTTCCAAATGCACACCGGCCTCTATTTGTGAAAAAAGTCAAAGTGACAAGAATTTCTTATCTTTTTTTTTTTCAAAAAATGTTCCTCCATCGTAATATAGTTTAAGAAAACTTAAAATATTTGTATATACGATATCAATACCAAAGATACTATTAGCAATTGAACCTTACTCCAATCGAAGCAAATTTACTCCAATTTTGAGGAAGAAAACAAATCTACTCCGCCATTCCGCTGTTTGAGATCTACTCCTTTTTTACCATACTAAACAATTCTTTAGTCAAACCAAATACCACATATAATTAAATGACGACACTGTCACTGTGTTATTGAATTTTGCCAACCAAGTCTGACTGAAATCTGAATGTTTGCATCTAAAAGTCTATTATGCTGAACGGAATAATTTGAATAATTTCTTTCCTTACTTTGTTCGCCGTTTCTCGGTGTTCATGTCATAATTCATAATTTTTTTAAATTTAAAATACTATTTTTGTAAAATAATTTTTTGTTAAAAATACAGTTTTTGAAAACTTGAGTTTTTCCGTTTTCAAATCTACTCCAGAAATTTTTGATTTATTCAACTTTTTTTCAGATTGATCCGAAATTTTGCTACTAAGGTTCAAATTCAAACCCCATTAACAGTATACAAAGGCCACCGCCGCAGACGAAAACCTAGGGTTCTTGCGGTCGTCTTTGGCCAGAAATCAGCGTAAGTTCTTTTGTTCTCGTTTTTCGGTTTTATGTTTATCTTTGTAAACTTCAAATGAGCTTCTTTATCAAAGCACTTAGCACCTATCGTTTTTTTAAGAAATATAGCAAAATTTCAATTTTCCCTTAAGAACCAAGGTTCGTAGAAATATAAAATATGATTCGTTCTCTCGTGAAAAAATCAAAAGGAAATTTTATTTTGGATTTGATCTTGAATCTCATTTTTTTTGGTTCTTTTAAAATAAAATTCTTTTTCACGATCGAATCATATGTGTTAGAATTTGTAATAGTTCAGTCAATTTGTGTTCAAAAGGGATCTTTGCGAACAAATTGTGGGGTAGTTTTGATGTGGCCCCTGCCTTATGTTTTGAGGCTTGCGAACAAAATTTCGTGACGCAACATGGAAAAAATGCCAAAAATTATACAAAAATACATTTTTGGGAGTTTTTACTTGCGATTATAGGTAGGTACTACTATAAAGCAAGTTCTGGATTCGTGAAAAAAAAAAAAATTGATATAACAATCCAACATGATAATTACGGTGATAGAGAACACCAAAAAAGTGGGTGGCACAATTCTGTCTGTCTGTCTGTTCGTCTACAGCCTAAACAGCTCGATCGATTTTCTTCAAACTTGGTACTTAGTGGTTTTTGGTGATTTTGCCGACATTTTTTTTTTCATTTCTTTTTTAGAACCAAAAATAACGGTACCTGCCATACAATTTTTTTTAGCCATTTTACATAATTGTATTTTTCTCAAAAACGGCTCGACAACTTTTCTTAAAAACAATTCAATAAATTTATTTTAGTAAAGGCTTTCTTTGGGTGGAAAACCATTTTTCAAAAATGGTTATTAATGTTACCTCTCAAAGAACCATTTTTAATTTTTGATATGGTACGACCGATTTCAATTATTTTTTTATGCAGAAGCTTCCAAAATATATTATTTAATATATAATGTGTAATATAATTTTTGAACAAATATTTTTTGGATTTTTAAAAAATGTTTCAAATTTTTTCTTTGGAAAATCAAATATTTCTAAAACGACACCATAGATTTTTTTGAAACTCGATACTTAAGAGTTTATTAGTACTCTCTAAAATATTTTTAGAAAAAAATTCACATTTATGAAAAAATAACGGTACCTTCCATACAAAAGTTAAAAAACCGAAAAGGAAAATACTTTTTTTCTCAAAAACAACTCCTACGATTTTGATTAAACTTTTTCTATATACTAAAATTGGTATGATCTACTACCAAAAATTATAAAATTTTACACTAAGCAACTATTATTAGTACCTGTCATAGAACGTATTTTTTTATTTTGAATTTTCTCGTTAACGGATTTAGATAATTTTTTTTATATACAAATTTCGGATAAAATTTAATAATATTGCTAATCAAAATTTTCTAAAAAAAAGTTTTAGATTTTTAAAAAAAGTTTCAAATTTTTTTTTTGGAAAATTCGGTATCTCAAAAACTGGTTAACAATTTTTTTTCAAATTTTGTTTTTATATGCACATAAATATATACTTTAGATTTGCATACCAAAGTTTGTTCTTAAAAATGTTTTAAGAATTGTATATACAAAAAATTATTTTTTGAAAAAACCGCTCCAACGATTTTAAATTTTTTTTTCCCATACAATCATATTCAATCAAGAATTAAGATGGCATTATTTTTTTTTCACCTCAAACTGTCAATAGAGTGGTTTAGCCAATTTAAATGTCGTATTTCATGCTTCTCTACATTTTTCTCTCATAATTTCCATGTTGTTATATACAATTTTCTTAATTCCGCAGTGTGTTGAATATAAGAGCAAGTACGTGCGACCCAGTCGTGCATTTTATTTAATTATGGCTCCAAAACAATCACTTATCTATGAATTACATCAAAGTACAATTGAAAGCAGAAACAATTTCCAACATATCCTTGTTTTAGGTTTTTTTTCTAAGACAACCCATTTGGACTCAAGCACTAATTTTTGAAAATCCACTCGAAAACACTAATTTATTACTTTCCGTGACAAAATTTGAATTTTTTCTTTAACATGCGTTTTTGATGCAAATTTGGGCCATGTTATTTCTCCAGGTAATTTTTTTCGAATTAATGTTTATGGTCATTCTGAACATTTTACTTCGAAACTCTTTTAGAATCTTCCAAATACCTTCATTCATCTTTGAGTAACCATTAGTTGTTAGCCTGCGTCTTAAGCTACTTTATTCAAAAATATGCTTATAATCCAGTCAAATTGTGCTTAAAAGGGCCCTTATTAGCGAGCAAAGTGTGGGATAGTAAAGGTTTTTTTTTCTTGCCTTATGTTTTTGAGAGTGCTGGATCCGAAGGTGAGGTTTGCGACAAAAATTTCGTGACACAACCTGCAAAAATTAGCAAAAAGGGGTAAGAAATGCATTTTTTCAAAATTTTTGAGTTTAATTCGAAAACTAGTGGTTGTTCACAAATTACATAGAAGTAAATTGAAAGTAGATGTATACAATTTAGAACAAATTTTCTTTCAAGGTTTTTTTTTTGCTGCAACAGTCCGTTTTCCTATTTTTCTCTTAGAAATCCTTATTTGAAATTTATGAGCTTAGCGTATTTTTAAATTATGTGGTTAATCTTATTTTTACATTTGAAATCTATTTTTGACATGCTCAGGATGAAATTTACCTTTAGAATTATTTTTTTTTAATCCTGCGGTTGGGCGCCATTTTGAAAATTAGCGCACAATCTGGGGCAAATAGTAAAATAAAGATAAACTCGTAAATTACTAGGAAGATTTCCATTACTAAAATAAAGATTGATGTCAAGATAGCTGTTGAGTTGACGCACCTTCGGATAAGATATCAGTGTTACCACTTTTCGGGAACATACTTTTTTAATGTCAACAGGTGGAACCACCACTTTTTGATCATTTTTAATATTTTAAACAAGAAAAAAGTATTTGAAATGCCTCTAGATGCCAAACGCGTGTTGGGAAATAAAAATTTATATTTTGAAAGATAGGTGATGATTATACACACCTTCTATTAAAATTTCAATGTTGCTAATTTTCAGAAACATGTGGGACTTTCCTTTTTTATGATTGTTTTTAACGTGAAAAAAGTTGCGGAAACACTTCTGGACGTCAAACGTGTTTTGGAAAAATAACAGTTGATATCTAAAGAGATAAGTGTTAAGTAGACGCATCTATTAATAAAATGTCAGTGTTGCCACTTTTCGGGAACATACTTTTATACATCAAAAGGGTGGAATCTCGATTATTTTGGTAAATTGTAATGTTTTCAACATAAAAAAGGGCGAAAATGTATAACAAAACTGACAAAAATAAATTTCAAATGTAAAAATAAGATCCCCCACAAAAAGTGCCAGGATTTAGGTTTCCTGATCGGAGTACAGGTTGGGTGCCATTTTTCAAAATAGCGGCCAAGTGTCAGGATTACAGAAATTACTTCTGGCTAAAATTTAATACTTATCAGCTCAAAAACAAATTACAAACACAAAAGCAATGTATCCGCCAAAAACTGCTCGGGATTCGCTTTTCTGACCGGACTACTATGTCTCATTTTTTAAATAAAACCAAAAAGACACAAGAAACTGTATATTTTCTCAAAACAGAAGTTGCTTTGGAACTAAGAATTTTTAAAAATATACACATGTACATACACATGTACTTACACAAAAAATTATAGAAAAAAGTATGGAAATAGTTCTTTTATGTAATAAGAACCTCGTAAAAAAAAATTAAATCATTTGAGCGGCTTTCTTAAAAACTATTTTTTTAAATACATATAATATAAGTAAAATTTTCGTGTGAAAAGTTTGTCCAATTCATCGAATTTTCAAAAAATGTTGTCTATTTTGGACTTCTTTCATATTTGTTTTAAATTATCTTGTCATTTTTATAAATAATCGAATTTATTTATATTTGCGATGGAATTATAAGGATAAGCTTGGTTTAAGTTAGAGTTGAAAAAAATTATATGAAAGTATTTACAATTGAAGGTTTTAAAAAAATACGCCAAATAAAATCCCTCATCGGTTATTGCTAAAAGCGCCATCTATAGACACATACACTTATGCATTATACATGAGAAACGTTCACTAGATTGATCAATGACTGAACGATGTGATTTATTTTCATTTTTTTTTTGTTATTGTCTGATGTGTTGTTTCCCATAGCAAAAGTTGACTTTCCCCTCATATGGAACAAGGGGCCATGGCGAGACATTTAGGTTCATGTGCGTACACAATTACAGGGTATACACCTCTCAATTACTCGGCATAATGCACGATAATTACACTCAAATCGACCCCGACCCAAGTAGCTTGCTGGCAGCAACAAATTGTCCAACTATAGTACCGAAGTCCGTAGTTGGTCGTTACGGTCCGGTTCCATTGGACTCTTTTTCTATTTTTATTTTTTTTTTTTTCGAAGGAAAAAAAAACAAGCACTAGTCTGCGCTAACGCTTAAGAAAGAACGGGAAAGACAGAGTTAATTACCTTCATTATAAGAATTTAATGAGCGACTTGAGCACACCATAGCATGGTATGGCTAAGGCAACATCAGCTTGTCAACGGAAAAGGCAGCCAGAAGCTAAAGTAGTCAACGTTCGTTCACGTGATTGTATCGATGTCGTAGGTATAGTCGAGTTGTTGTTGTAGAGCTCTGGTACTGTATATCGTGCCTCATGAATAATTCCATGAGAGAAACACTCCACTTTAATATGAGCCTCAACGAATATAGAGTGGAGTGTAGCTCTGGTTGAAAAGTGGGAACTTTTCTTGCATTCGTCCAAACCAAACAATCGACAGGAGTTTTTTTTTTAATTTTGGATTCAATGATGACGATGACGACGACGACGACGACGGCGGCGGCGATAATGTTAACGTAACGATTGCTATATGTGGAGTAGGTATCTCGTATCTATCTAGCTTGCATCTGGTCTGAATACATCGCATCTGTGGGTCGTATGACTATGGGGAGCAACACCGACGATGACAAGTAGTTCCTTCGTCGCACGATTAATTGACGTTGCGCGGTGACATGATGAATGGCGACACAAACTCAGCACTTGGATCAGGACCGTCACCGTATAGCATACTTGCATGTATGCTGTACTACCACCATACATGATTCTTCAAGAGGACTTGAGTCTAATTTATACGAGTACCTATTCCTGGATTTACGGGCATAGATTCATAGGTATCATTTTATTCTTCACAATTAATTTTCAACTATAATCATCAGACACTAAACTAATTAGGTAAAGTCCTAGTTCCTAGATTGTGGTGTTGGTGTCATCAATAAAATGCGACATTTGTGCCTGTCAACCAATTAGGTTCTCCATTTTGGACAGTTTCCAAAAATATCAACGAGTACCTATAATTTCTTCGTTTTATACCTTCAGCACTAAAAAAAGGAGCTTTTCATGACATACTTCACTTTTCCACTTTTTGAGACTGCAATTTTTTTATAAAAGCTTTTATGCTATCAAATTTACTAGAAGAAACATTAGATCCTTCAAGCTAAGAATAGGATTATTTCTCTTTTCTTCTTTTCTAAACATTTTTTAAAAACTATTTTCTCATTGCTTTTCATTTAAAAAAGTTTTGGTTTTCGTCTAGCCAATTTTTCTGCCATTTTAAATGAGACGTTCGTTAATTCCCAAAATAAAAGGAAAAAAACCTCGGGTGTTTTAGCTTTTTCGAAATGGCAATAAGACTCACAAAAAAAGATATAAGAACCTTGAATGTTATTGCCTTTTGCATTTGGCATTAAAGCCCACACTTAAAGTATGATTCAAACTTTCGCCTCCGAGAAGTCAGGTCCCAGAAAATAAGGCACCAAAAGCAAAAAATAAATAAAATCGTGTGATGTTTCCCAGTTATTCTGTTATTCAATTATGGTTTTCAATCATACCACTGCGTGATTTTTTCAGCTATTCTATTTCCTACTAATGCTTTTCAATATAAGAATCGAGTAATAGAATATTGAAAACATCAAAAAGTTAAAGAAAAGTTGACAAAATCGCGTGATTTTTTCAGCTATTCTGTTAGGTTTTTAACCCAATTCTTAAGTATATTGAAAAGCATCAGTAAGTAACAGAATAGCTGACAAAAATAATTAAGTAACAGTAAAAATCGCAGAATTTTGTCATCTATTGTGTTAGTTACTTATTTTTTAAGCTATTCTGTTACTCAAAGATGCTTTTCAACACGATCCTTAAATTGAAAAGCTACTGACTAATCCTTTTTAATATAAGGATCGTGATACAAAGTGGACAACAAAAACCGTATTTTGAAAGTTCTTTGTCATCGATTTGCGTATTTTCACAAATCCCAAGTAACTTGTCAAAATAAAATGAAACTAACCCCCTACAAATATTGGGGTTTTATTTCCATTTTCATCTGGAATCAAAACCCCTAAATGAAAGCAACTAAAACCCACGACTTTTGTTGGCAATTCAAAGAAGAAAATAAGACCCACGAGTTTTATTACCGCGGGGCTTATTGCGCATTGCACCGAGACCTTCATTCATTTCATTCATTTTTCTGCAGAACCAATATTTCAGCATGGAAAAACGTTTCCGCATTTGTTGAAATGGAAAATAAAAATAATTTTAAATCACAATTTGTTGGTGGTAAAACCTTTAAGGAGAATAAACAAAAGCTTTCAAAATATTCTGAGGACTCTGCTTTCTCGAATGCGATTAGTGGTCGAGTGAGCACAAAAAAACAGTGAAAACCAGGAAAAGTCAATTAATCAACGATTTCTTGTTCAACAAGTGAAGACCATGAGCCTATAACACAATACATTAAGTAGAGTGCTTGTTGAACAAGGGAAATTCAGGACCTTTTTAAATTTTTTGTAACACGAAACATCAAGTCTAGGAGAACTTAAACAACTATTTTGACTACTTTTAACAAGTAAGAAATTTCGTTTATCCATAGCTTCTGTTATTGGAAACAACCAGAGTTGTTTCCAACGGTTGCGCATCTTGTTCGCAGTCAAAAGGTTAGAAATAAGCACTTGCAGTAGTGTTTATCAAATGATGAAATCGGGAAGATTGTTTAGAATTTATTTATTTGTAAAGAATTTGGTGTACAAAATGTTTTAATTTTTTTCTGAAATCAGCAGTGATAATAAGAATCAAAAATAGACAAATATATTCAAAGAAAAAATTGATTTTGAAATTTGTAATCCGGGTGGGGTACAAAATGTTGATTATCTTACTAGAATTCTTTCCTACAAATAACGATCGTCCACTAATAAAAACAAAGCGCTGATTTTAGATCAAATGTTTTTATTTTCCGAAACTCTACTACTCATTGTTTAAGAATTACTTTTGTTGAACTGGTTCAACAAGTCGAGGGAAATTTTGTCAGTTGGCAATTGTTACAGTTTTTATTGAGTTACAGTACAGAACAGATATGATTTTCACTTGTTGAACAAACATAGTTGAACAAGAAATTGCTGTCTAATTGACTTATTACTCTGTGTTCTATTCCCCATTTCTTTATGAACAACAAGTAAACAATAATTACTTGTTCAACTATGTCTGTTAAACAGGTGAAGGATTTTCAGTAAGAAGATCAACAACTTGTGCGCTGCGCCACCGTACACGGACAACACAAGCGGGGCTCTATGAAATATCCCACAAGTTCAAAGAAGCCAAAACAATTGTTATAGTACTCATAGGCTTGTTACTTCGTGTAACACAAATTTTTAAAAGTTCTTAAATTTCACTCGTTCAGCAAGTACTGTATGTATATTATATGGGTTTTTTGAGTTTTTATATTTGGACGGGCCTTAATCAATGAAGAAAATTCCCCAATTTTTTCAGATTTTTATTTTAATGCCCTAGTCGCTGTAGGGGTAAATTAAATTTCCCTTTTTTCTTTGCAAACGTAGAAATTCACGTAAAATCTGCCGAAAACTTCAGAACATGTAAGTGGGGGGTAGACAAGAAAAAAATTCTATAGTTGGAGGTAATATATCCCGTTGTTTGGATGAGGGAGGAGTAATTAAATAAAATAATTGCATATACCTATAGAATAAAAAAAAAAAACTAAAAAACAACGGCAACAATTACAGTAATGTTTTTTTACGAAATATAATTTACCCATACAGTGACTATAGGGGATTAAAATAAAAATCTGAGAAAATAATAGAATTTTTGTGTCTTCATTTAGAGCCGACTTAGGATGTATAAGTTAGCAGGACACTTTTGGAAATTCATGTTAAAAACTATTCTATCATTAGTTGCTACCTAATTGCGAATTAGTTACGCAAAAAAAAAATTTATAGCATTTTTTTGAATTTCCAAAAGTGTCCTTCTTACTTTATATACATCGATTTAGGCCCATCCGTGATGACCGTTTTTGTAACGACCTCCCTAATGTATACATATTGTGTTAACAGGACATGCACAATTTGTCATGTTGGGAGTTATGGTCAAAAAATAGCTATTCCAAATAAGAGCTTAATTTTTTCTTTCTGCATCACATAGAAAATCGCTTCCCATTTCCTGAAAAAATGGAACCATTTTCAAATATCATAATAGAGTGCTTAGATCCCTTCATGCATAATTGAATTACAATTTTTACAGCATTTCAAAACAAGCAGTTTTGACCCTGGATACTCTTATATACCATACACATATGAAAATGAGTAACTAAATCATTGATTAAAAGTTAATTCACTTTCCTTTTCAGATGGCAAAGTATTGATAAGTACTAAAATTTTTAAAACATATACGATATACATATGTACGTACTAGCGTCTATTTTCTTTAATCTCAATGTCTAAAGCAAAAATAACAAAGGAATATTTCCTTAATTTCTATTGTTAATCTACCGTTCTCGGTGCACTAGAGAATTTATATCAATAAACTTCAAGTTTTTTCCTTTACCTATAAGAGTTACACCGATATTCATAAACGTAAATGAAACACAAATTATCTTTGATCAGTAAGTTAAGTGTCAAATCTTATCTAATAAAAATTCATGTGTGTCGCAAACACAATGGTATTAACAACCTCAGATAAGAGAGTGTATGTGCAAAAGTTCACATTTATTGAGAAAGTAGGTATATATGTGCAGTTTCATAAATAGTCTTTGGTAAGAGCAAAGTTTTTGTTGATTGTAGTAGATTTTCGTTAAAATTTTGAAATTAACTTGGATTAGCAGTTTATATTTTTATTGATATGAAATTCTAATTAGTGAACTAACTGCTGATAGACGTTCTAGTTAATTTGTGAACTAGAAGATATCTGAGCAATTTTATTGATAGGGCTGTTAGTATTTAGCAAAAATCACAACAGTATATGTCCTTAATTTCTTGTTAATCAACCGTTTTCGGTGCACTAGAGAATTAATATCACTTGAATTAGATTTTGGTTATATTTATAAATTTTATACTTAACTCACTAAATTCCGATGGTTTATGTTTAATTTGTGTTTATTAATACGATTATTTAAGGAAAATCTAATAACCTTAATAATCAAATCTTTCTTCATAAACAGTAAAGCACATACATACGAGAACATACAGAATTAAGTCAAACAAAACGTTTTTTGAAGTGATAAATAAGCTGAAAAGTCAGAGTAATGACTATCGACCCTTCATTTCGTTAATCTTACTTCTATTTCTTATTATTTCGAGCCCTTCTCAATGACTTCAATTCACGTGCATTATGGAATGGTGCAGTTGATTTTATTTTGCAATTGTTGTTGTTATGCTGAACTGAAGAATAAAATCATTGAGACAGACGACATTAAAGCAACAGGAGGTTCCCTTGGGAATTTCACTTGTGTATGCCATTCGCATAAAGCTGCAATTTCAGCAGAATTCCTTAAGGTTGGATCTTGGATAAAAAAAAAGACAATTTCCATTTTTTCGCTTTGCTTATTCTTATTTTATATTTTATCAGAAATTTTATTGGCTTAGTGCAAAAAGAAGAAGAAAAAGAAGACAACAACAAAAAAAAATACCTAAGACAGGCACATACAGTACGAATCAACTGAATGGATTGATGTACGTTTTGAAGATGGATTGGCATTATACGAGGTATAAAGACTAGAGACGTCACCAGCAATATTATGATGTGAAGACGTATAAGGGCGAAGGGATGCGAGAAAATATATACATTTTTGTGTGGTGAAGGGTACTTTTTTATGATGTGCGAGACATGGATGGATGCGAGGCTAACACGTGACTGCTGAAAGATTAGCATATGTTCGTTGGCAAAATTGGAAATAAATCTCCGTGAAGTTATCCAATTAAAGAGGAAACAATTCGACATTCTTGTGTTGTATGTAGTTTTTTTTTTTCTTTCTCGCTTTTGTTGGTGGCTTTTGTACTAAGCACGTCTATTTTCTTTTATATAAATGAAAAAATGGTATGAATCCGTGGGATCAAGTTCGTTTTAAGTGCGCTAGAGTTAAAATTGTTATGTAAGAAATGTGTGTGTTTTAATACGAAATTCTTTGAGGTTAAAATCCTAAGATTCTAATAAATATAAAGTTGAGTAGGTATGAGATAAACCGGTCCTTAAGAAAGAGATAGGTACATATTTACTTGGCGAAAAGTAAAGGGATCTGTACGACATGGCAAAACTCAAACAAATTTAGTTTTTTTTTATAATGCAATAGTTCCTGATGCATTTTTTGAGAGTAGGGTATAGGGTGGGGTAGATTCGACACATTTTCTGAAGATAGCGTGTACCTTTTTTTTTTAAATTAATATTTGATCGATGAATTTTTTTATTGGAAGCCTTAAACCATAAACTCTTAAAATTCACAAAATTTTAAAAACTTTACCCAAGTGGGGCACTTTCGACATAATTCAAATGACGCAAGAAGGAAAAACAAAATAGGAAATATTTTATTTTGTGTGTCATAAAACTGTTTAGTTTAGTGCATTTTGCTGATACTTAAATATTTTTGTAGAACAAAAGCGCTTATGTGTCAGTTAATGCAGAGGAAAAAGTAGAACATAATCTTTTAAATGAAATATTAATTCTTAAGTATCAGCAAACGGGCCCTAGTCAAATAAATCAGTCTTAAATCTAGTCCAGTAACCTTGTAGTTTCATAGGACCGAGACCTTGCGTCAGGTTCGGTAGTTCTGATTTTTTTGCTGAGTTGTTTATGATGTTGGCCTAGTATTAAATCCGATTTTTCGACCTCGAGCGCCGAACGCAACATTGGTAAAAATCCAAAAAACCGCGAATTTTTCGCGGTTTTTTCACTTATTGGCCATTTTAACCATTACGCCTTAATTTCCGAATAAAACATTGCTCTACGATTTCATCCTTACCAAAGGAGAGTGGGCATTTTTGGGCGTTAGTGGCCATTAATGAAATTAGTGTCAAATGAAAGGTATGCTACTCAGGAACAACATTCACTATGGACGTAACATTGCATTTCATTTAGAAAAAAAGATATTTCAATGTTTATATAATGCAATTGCATTGAGCAATATTGCATAGTGATTATATTTTTAGTGGGTGTAATGCTTTATTCTAACTTTATAACGTCTACTGACCCTCTATTAGTGTGTTTAACGGTGTTTCAGAATATCCCAAGGACGCATTACGGGTTTAAACAGACCCTCCTACGTATTTCAACACTTTTGTAATTTTTTTAAACATATTATTTTACTCAGGATTTTTTAATATTGTGAGGATTGTAATATTATAGGTATGTTATATGGCCATTTTTATATACAAAATGTTCTTGAGACTGTCAAGATTTCTTGTTTGCTTGTTTTACTTTCTTTTTCTATTTTTGAATTGGTCAGAAGCCAGAAACTTAGTACAACTTTATTAAGATCATAGAACAAAAATGCATTTTTTTCGGTTTTGAAGTACACCACAATGAAAAAATTTCTGCACGGTGATTGTAGGACTAAAATACATTCAAAAACAACAAAACCATTCTTGGCCGCTTACGCCCATGTTTCATACAAATTTGCCCATTCTCCTTTGCTTCAATTTGAGTCCAAAGCCGGTTCTGTAGACATTACAGTTTCCAAGGGACGGCTTTTCAAAATATAGCAATACAAAATTTAAAACAACAAGTAGTATATAAAACAGTATAATAACAAAAACATGGTCTTTGACATATACTTCATCAAAGCAATAGAGCTTGTAGATTGGGCCAAAAGAAGAAAACAAGAGTACCCGATGGGGTGTATATATCCTCCCGTTTTGGCGGGAGGGGCAATTTTAAGAAAAGTTGACTTCAAATAGAAAAATAACTGTACAAAAATAATGGTAATATCTGGACGAAAATCTATTGCTCATCTTAAAGCCAGAAATCCATTCTTTGATTTTATTTTTACATAAAGTTTTTTTTAAGTTGATAGTTTTTGAAAAATTTACTTTCAAACTCAAAATTTTGAGGATTTATGGTATTAAGTACTATTTTTGTTTCTGATTTTCAATGCCCTTAATAATTTTCAGTTAAAAACTGAAAACCAAGTGCTAAAATGACTTCTAGTTTTTGAGAAAACTGAAATTAACATGATCAACGACACTGTTTTCAGTCTAGTATCCTTTTTCTTCGGGGTGGGAGGGCTCTGCCTCAGATCCGGTAGTTCTGATTTTTAGATGAGTTGTTTATGATGTTGGCCTTACACATAATCCAGGCTTTCGCCCTCGAGCGCCGAACGCAACTTTGTGAGATATGCATAAAACCGAGAAATTTTCGCGGTTTTTCCAGTTATTGGCTATTTTAACCTTTAAGGCCTAGTTTGCGATTATAACCTTGCTCTACCATTTCAAAATTATTAAATGAGCTTCAATTTGAGCTAAAAATCAATTCAAATTGTGGAATTTTTCATCAACTTTTGAATTTAGAATGCTGGAAATCGAATTGAAGGGGGGCTAATTCACCCCTTGTGTGAAATCGTTTGCCGCTTTTCAATGATTTTTTAATACTGTGTAGCGTGTCATGTTGGCTTTATTTTAAGATCTTAATCATGAAGATCGGATGAGTAGAAATGAAGCTATGATTTTTTAAGGTCATTCATATAAAACTCGAACTATAAAACATTCGCTTCAGATAACTCACCGACCAGTACCCACCAGTGAGTTATCTGAAGCGAATGTTTTAGTTCGAGTTTTATATGATTGACTTTAAAATGGGTAGGTGCATAACTTGCCGTTAATTAGTCGTTAATTAGTTTTGCTTATTTTTAAATTGTCGTTCTATGTTTTCCGTATTTTTTTTTGAAAAGTAGTAAAAACATCTAGGATTTAATATTTTAGTGCTTAATAATTTGCAATTAATTAGTTGTTGTTAGCAAATCAACTTTGACGAAACCATAAATGGGTACGTAGATAACTTGTCGTTAATTTGTCGTAAATGAGATGGTGCTATGCTTACTTGATGTGCAGTTAGCAAAGAACCCAAAAAACGTAGAAAACATTTTACAGAAAATTCGAAACTGTCACAACTAATCAAAAACTAGTTAAAGGCAAATTGTTAAACTATAAACCATTCGGTATTAGCAGTTATTTCATCTTTTTGATGTGGTGCTTTGCTATTGATATCAAGCAAATGACCCAAAAAGAACGGACAAAATTTCACGATCAAGTTCAATTTATCACAACTAATTAGTTGCAAATTATTAAGCCATAAAATATTAAGTATAAAAAGATTTTTTAATGTCAAGTAAGCAAAGCACCCAAAAACATAGAAAACATTGAACCACAAATTTTAAATCATCACAACTTACTAACGAAAAATTAACGGAAAATTATCCTCTTATGCGAGAAATAGATTGACACAGCAAATTCAACAGCAACTTTGACAGCAACGAAAACTTTGGCATCAAAAGTCTTGTGAAATAGATTACAAATTGACACAGCAACTTCAACAGCAACTTTGACATCAAAAGTCTTGAAATAGAATATTTAGTTCTGCTGCTATTTTCATCCATTTTTTGCTTGGCGTCAATATTATTGTACGACTTCCACCTTTTATCGTACGAAAATGGATTTAGTTTTACCAATTCGATAAGGTGCTCTTCCATTGTCTACACGAAAATAAATAGACGAAACAAAAAAAATAGATTGTCACATTTTCATTTTTTGTGCGTTGATAAACCTGAAAAACTTCGCCTTAAAGTTGGTAGCATTTTCACAGCAACATCAAATTTAGGATTTAGGTCTAACGTTTATATCGATGTCGATGTTGCTCTGTTAATGTATTCAAAGCCATTTAAAACCACTGGCTCGAAAATGAGTGATGTGGTTGTCAAAGTTGCTGTTGAAGTTGCTGTGCCAATCTGTTTCTCGTATTACTCTTTTTTCGATATGCCAATGTTGTTTTGCTAACTTGACATTCATGTTCATTTTCTTTCATTTTGGCATTTAGCTAAAGGTTGCATCCAGTTTGAAGCTGCAGATATGTACCTATGTAGAAAATAATAATAATAAAACTTACACAATTAAAATTAAATTATATTTTTGGTTAAATAAATATGATATTGTTGCTGTTAACGTTATTGTACCTATTTGATTTAAGAGATTCCATATGTTATTTCTACATGAAGTTCTAGGTTACTTACACAAAAAATTGGCAATATTTAAAGATGACTGTGATGTTAATAGTAAATTTTCGGTGCCGTAACATGCCCCTCCATACATACCTCACTGTTAATTTGCGTAATGCTTAAATAAATACAGTGCTAGCACCCAGCCCAAATTAGTCTTATGTCACTTTTTAAAAGCGACACTAGGCCAACTCTTAAAATTTGGCATTATGTCGCTTTTGTTAAGTGACATAAAGCCAAATATTCAAATTTGGCCTTATGTCACGGCACCTAAATTTTCAAGTTAATACTTTTTCAATACAGATCTCGTAGCCGTGACATAAGGCCAAGTGACATAAGACCAAATTTAAAAAGTTGGCCTTAAGTCACTTTCCAAAAGCGACTTAATGCCAAGTTTTAAGAGCTGGCCTTATGTCGCTTTTTCAAAGGCCAAATTTATTTGTGACTTAAGGCCAAACGTAAAATGTTTTGTAAAAAAAAAGACAGTAATTTTTGGAAAAGAAACTTTGCATACACCCAACCCGATACATGCCTCACTGTTTATTGCGAATTTTTAAATTTCACAAACCTAATAAAACCTCTCCTTCATTTGGTTTGTGAAATATAAAAATTTTCAAATAAACAGTGAGGTATGCATGGGGGGCCATGCTGCTCTCCTGCAACCCCCCAAATTGTCCTTATGTCACTTTGTAAAAGCGACACTAGGTCGTCAACTCTTAAAAATTGGCCTTATGTCACTTGGCCTTATGTCACCGCACCATAGATCTCTCTCACCAAAAATTCTATGGTAATTTTTTTTTTTAATTATATTTGAGTCAACTCTAAAAATTTGGCCAAATGTCACTTGGCCTTATGTCACGGCACCATAGAGATCTCACCAAAAATTCTATGGTAATTTTTTTTTTATTATATTTGATTCAATACAAATTATATTTATATGTATGATGTATTTCTTATATCATTTTAAAGCAACAAATATAAAAAAATATTTTTCCTTTTATCCAACAAAACGAAAATTCGATTTTTCACTTCAAATTATTTCGATAGAATTGAAAACGCATTCCTTTGCGAGTGACATTAAACAGTGAATTATTTTGGATTTTTGTATACTTTTCAAATATTTGCCACTTCGATTTACATACTTTTCCGAAGCCAAGCTCCAGTTAACCGTATTTTTCATTGTTTTTGAAGCAAAGTGGTGAGAGTTTGGTGCAGCTCGGATGTGGGTTCATCTACCTGCTATCGTAGCCACTGTGTAATGATTTCTTTTTGTTATTTCACCATATCCAGACTCATTTTGCAAATTATTGCTTAGCACTTTCTGACTTCCAGCGATACGCCAATGTTTTAATAGCAACTCACTGCACCCTTTTAATTATCCTTTTCTTCCTCACTCAAGGGCTTTCCGCAACCCGTTTTAAAAACCAACTGTTAAAACTAATTCCAACTATCGATTGGCAAACAAAAAAGGACGATTAGCGAACTCAGTTTGACGTGAACGTAAATCATTGGCAGTGAACCTATTCAAGTGACGCAAAAAAATCGGATAATTTTGTTAGTTCATATGATCAAAGTAGCATATCAAAATAACACTACATTTTCAAAGTTGGTTTTATATCTCAAACTGAGCGTAAACAAATGGCCTCCAACATATGTAAAACAAACGAGGGTATTTGTCCAATAAATATTAAGGGAGAAGAAGAGTAGTGGAGGGC
Organism: Dasysyrphus tricinctus; assembly: GCA_963921185.1. Classification (NCBI taxonomy): domain Eukaryota; kingdom Metazoa; phylum Arthropoda; class Insecta; order Diptera; family Syrphidae; genus Dasysyrphus; species Dasysyrphus tricinctus. The sequence continues at coordinate 14,777,818 of OY992531.1, forward strand.
AAAATGATTAAATCTATTCAAATGACCGGCAGTGTAAGAGATTATTTCAATTAAATTAAAATACAAATGTGTAGGTACATATATTAATTTAATCAATTTTGTATGCACTGTTGTAAAATTAAAAATTGAGTTGAAAATCTTTAATTTAAGTAGGTATTTAAGTAAGAATAAACAAGTGGAACTCATTTGAGCACTTTGTTTCTATCGAATTACCTTATCTACCTTCTCATTTGTGTTATCTGAATGAGAAACATTGCATCTTCACATGAAAAATGCTCCAAACATTAAATAACAAATAAATTGGAATCTTCATATAGGTTACCACCACAAGTTCATATTTTATGAAGTTATACAAACCCAAAGCTCTGATGCTATTGTTAGAGAGATTTCCTTTGTTAGCTGTGGTTCATTGTATGTAACTACTGCAACCACAAACAAATAGGTACATATAACATATCATAGACAGGAACATGATTTAAATTCTATTACCAGAATGTGTGTATTTGTATCTATCAACGAAATAGGGCATTCAGGAACACAAAATCTACATCGCTTTTTGTTTAATGCATAAGTATAAGCACCTTCATGCTTCATAGTCAGTCCATTTATTACATATGCATTTAGATATGTACGCATGTATGTAGGTACAATGAATTAATAGCCCTGAACAATGTCACTCCGTAAATAATGAATGAATAAAAGCAACACAATAAAACCGATTGACACACAACATGACCACTTAATTAATAATTTATAATATGATAACCCAGCCCATTCACATCCACATCCACACTTTTATAAAGTGATTCTAGTCCTGTTGTTTTGTGTTTTTTTCATAATTTAATTCTCAGTATACATAAATCAAAAGACTAATAATTAGATTAATAAATTGATTAATAGATTTATTTAATTAATTTTTGTATAATTCTCAGTACAACAAACAATCATCACAAACAAGTGCCAAGAATTTTTTAGTTATGTCCCTAACCTTACCTTCTTGGATTGTTATATTATATGGTTACTAACTATAGTAGTTATTTATTTGGAAAGTGTGCTAATTAAAAATTAAAATCATCTCTGATTTGCATGTACCTACCTATAGAAAAAATTGTTGTAAAATTTTGGAATGACATGCATAAATAATAGAAGTACATTTTTGCCAAATTGAAAAGAAAATTTGTTTTTTCTGCGTTATCCTATGAAAATATCGGCTTTATACAAATATGTTTCATGTCCGCCTGATTCCAGCTTATTTTACTTTTTTCATCCCTTAGAGACTTTTTTTTGGCCTTTTTGCTGTTTCGCCGTAATTTTTCTTTTTCACGTTTTAATCTTCAAAATTAATTTTTTTCAATAAAAAAATCTTAAAATACAAACAAAATATAGTCGTAAGTCTTTTAACTATGCGTTAGGTTCATTCTAAACTACTATTTGTATCCAATATTTATTCAATTTCTGTTCCACATTTCAAATATTGGTTAGTTTCTGGGCGGAAAAGGGTGCTCATCGGCGAGTATAAAATTTCTTGTTCATGATAAACTCTACCCGAAAAATTTTCTTGGGGAGAAGTTCTTTGGCCTGTTAAATGTCAAATTGATGTAGGAATAGGTCAAATGTCAGAGATAAAAAAAATTGTCAAAAGTTACCACCGAACCGTACACTTTTTCGGCAGTTTGCTTATATCTGATAGAATCTTGCCTGGAAAATGGCAAGTTTTTGTCAAGTTTAATCGAGGCACTGGAAAGCTTCGGTAGGGAAAATCTAGACAGGAAAAACTTGTTAAATACTCGTGAGGCCCTCGCTAGTAAAAACTTGTTGGATAGGTCTTGTTATCCCATCACAAATACCCCATATATGACAAAAACAAATATTTTATACCCATCATAAACTAGTAAGAAAAATTTAAGTATGTAGGTACAATAGTTTTTCATTTTAAACATTGCACAACTGTATTGTGAAATAGCTCAGTGTTTGAAGTGTAGGACTGGAAATCAGAAAGATTGCAGCATCGAATTCCATTAAAGACAACTTTTTTTTTGCTGTCTCTGGAGGAAAAAGGTTAATTCACTGGCGAGGCCCTAGATAATTTCTAGAGTTACCCTTGCTGTGCCCTTGCTAGTATCTATGTAAAATTTTTTAGCCCCTCGCCAAAAACTAGATTGTTTTTCCAGCCGGGATTTCATTAAAATTTCATAGATTAACAATTTTTGCCCAAAATTTCGCAAATATGCCGACTAATTCAAGAGTCGGCAATCAACGAAGCTTAATTTGAAAAAAAATCTAATAAAACGAGCATTTTTGCCGATTGCGAATTTCGCAAATATGCCGACTATTTCAAGAGTCGGCAAATCAACGAAGCTTAATTTGAAAAAAAAATCTAATAAAACGACTAATTCAAGAGTAGGCAAATCAACGAAGCTTAATTTGAAAAAAAAAAATTTATAAAACGATCATTTTTTCCGATATTTGCGAATTTCGCAAATATGCCGACTAATTCAAGAGTAGGCAAATCAACGAATCTTAATTTGAAAAAAATTTAATAAAACGAGCATTTTTGCTGATTGCGAATTTCGCAAATATGCCGACTAATTCAAGAGTCGGCAAATCAACGAAGCTTAATTTGAAACAAAATTTAATAAAACGAGCATTTTTGCTGATTGCGAATTTCGCAAATATGCCGACTAATTCAAGAGTCGGCAAATCAACGAAGCTTAATTTGAAAAAAAAAATCTAATAAAACGAGCATTTTTGCCGATTGCGAATTTCGCAAATATGCCGACTAATTCAAGAGTCGGCAAATCAACGAAACTTAGTTTGAAAAAAAAATCTAGTAAAACGAGCATTTTTGCCGATTGCGAATTTTGCAAATATGCCGACTAATTCAAGAGTCGGAAAATCAACGAAGCTTAATTTGAAAAAAAAATTTAATAAAACGAGCATTTTTGCTGATTGCGAATTTCGCAAATATGCCGACTTATTCAAGAGTCGGCAAATCAACAAAGCTTAATTTGAAAAAAAATCTAATAAAACGAGCATTTTTGCCGATATTTGCGAATTTCGCAAATATGCCGACTAATTCAAGAGTCGGCAAACAGAACTTTGGGGAGGCAGGGATTAGCTTTTCGTGGTCACGACGAATCACTAGAGCACAGCGATGACAATTTTCGACAAATTGTTCATTTGATTTCACGACATTGCCCGTTAATGAAAAAATGGTTGGATGAATCATCAAAAAGACCACGTCATGTGATGTACCTTAGTCCGGATGCCCAAAATGAATTCATTGATCTCTTGGGAACTAGAACTCGAAAAGCCATTGTAAATGAAATCAATAAAGCTGGTATTTTTTCTGTAATGGTTGACACAACTCCAGACTCATCACATCAAAATCGACTTGCTATTAATGTTCGATACGTAGTGAAAGCAAACGAGAGACTTATTCCTATTGAACGTCTTCTGAAAATGGACATCGTCCTAACGACAAAAACGGGAGAAGAATTGGCCAAAAAAATAATAGTGACCCTTCAGTCAGAAGGAATTTCCATTAAAAACATTGCTTTTCAATCTTATGACTTCGCCAAAAACATGTCCGGAAAGTACAACGGCAAAAACTATCGGAAAAATGCGGTAAGATAATCCCTTTCATTCCATGCCAAGCGCATTGTATCAATATATGCGTTGAAACAGCATGTAATTCGAGTGTGTTGATTAAAGAGTTTTTCAATGTTTTGGAAATATTATAAGTTTTCTTCTACGGCAGCACAAAACGTTTTCAATGTATGCGTGAGGAATTCAAAAGCATTGAAAATTCATTGCAACTGAAAAATTTGTCAAAAACTCGATGGACAGCTAGAGCTGAGACAGTAAAGAAAAAAAAAAAAGAAAAATCGATGTAAGTTCTTTTGATAATAATACTCGTACCTCCGCTTCTGGTCTGCTGAAAAAAATCTTGGATTTTGATTTTATAAGCTCGTTATATTTTTGTAAAAACGTCATGTTTAAAGTAAAAAATTTGACAGAAAATTTAGAAGCTGAAGAGTTGAATGTCATTGATGCTGTATTGTTGATTCGAAGCACATCTATATCATTTCAACAAATGAATGACGATGACGACCAAATTGATGCATTAATAAAAAGTTCATCTTCATTCGCTGAGAAATTAAAAATAAATCCAGAGAATGATTTTCTGAAACATCATAGAACACGCCGTGTACCAAGAAGAATCGATGAAAATCCAGAAACAGCTTTCGACTTCGATTTCCAAACATTTATCGAAAAGAATTTAGAACGGTTTTGCAAGTTTTTACGACGTGTATAAACAATAATTTAAAAGAAAATTTTTCATCTTTCGAACCTTTTCAAAAGAATTTTGAAATTCCAGTCGACAGAGGCAATGCCACAATAGAATCAGTGGAATCCATAATGAAATTGGAGCCTCTAATTTTTAAAGAACATCCAGAGTGTTTGCTTTCTGAGTTGCAAATTCTTCTTGATTCATCCACAAATTGTATAAATTTCGAAGACATTACCAAAGTTGTGTTCAAGTTGAAAATAGTAATTCTCTTAGCGCACAAACTCATTTGCTTCATTTTGACTGCCCCTGTGACATCAGCTTCTTGTGAACGATCATTTAGTAAATTAAAATTAGTCTTAAACTATTTGCGCACGACAATGAGTGATGATCGTTTTAATAATTTGATACTGCTTTATTCTTCGAAAGATAAAGTGGACGAAATTATTCTTAATGAGGTCGCTGAAGAATGGTCTTTATTAAAACACCGCCGAATTCAATTGTTGCACTTTTTCTTCGGAATGGGGAACTATATTTCCTTATATTATATTTTAATATTGTTTTGTTTTGAAACGAATTCAAACACCGCGAATTAATCAAATATTTAATTAAACAAAATAAATGTGCACTTACGCACCGCGAGAAGAACTTTGACAACTGACTGCAACAGGTAAGCTAAACAACGAAGAAGAGGGTAAAGCGAAAACATGAAAAAGTGCAAACAGCAGCACGATAAAAAAAAGCTGCCACCACGGCTGCTCAGCTGGGGCTGGGTTCAGCGGAAGAATTTGATGATGATAAAAAAAGTGTTTTGATTTTATTAATCAAAATACACGAATTGTTTTATTGCAAGTACAGTGGGGTACTTGCAATAATTTTTGGGCGCCAGGAATTTTAATTGTGCAAGATTAGCAAAATTCCAAATCTAATCTTAAGATGAATAAAATGCCTAAAGAAATGAAACACCAAATTTATATGCCCAAATGGGGACTTTGAATACATTTTTATTTGGGAAACCTTGGACAGGCCAGGATAAAAACCCAAAATTTGTTCACACAAAAGAAAAGTACAATTAAGGTTTATAACTGCTCACGGGGAACCGTTGAGCCAAAGAAACAAAGAATATGAAAATTCAAATACACATACATAATTATCTTTCACATTGTCTATACTTTTTTTGGAAGTAGGTACGAAGATATTACTTTTATCTGTATGTGTCATCGTCATTGTCTCATGGCGAAAAACTAATGTGTATTTTAGTGAGAGCATTTATATTTTTAATCATGGTGACGTTAATATATTTATAGTTTGTCACATTATGTGAAGCTAAATCTTAGTGCGAATGAAACTTTTTCTACTAACTTAAACATTTTACTTCGAAAAATAACAAAGCGCTTTCAAAATTATTGATATTTAAATTATTTTATTTTTATTTTGAAATAGAAAAGGGGTTACCTTGATGTTTGTTTGTATTTATGGTATTTATTCATGTTATATGACGAAAAAGGTATAATAGCAGAAAATTTGTCGATTTGTTGATCTTATTCTTGTATACCTTTTATTTATAATCAAATAATTTACAAGAGATTAAGAGATGTTTTAATGAAAAAAAAGAAGTTGACAAAATAAACATCAATAGCCCTGTTCTTTAGTGCATTTTTATCTTTGCTTAAAAAAAGTAGCATGAAAAATACAACAACAATTTGGTATAACTCCGTATTGTTGTTGTTTTAAGCGAAGATAAAAATGCACTAAAAAACAGGGCTAATATAAATACACTAATACTGGTAAATATATCTTAAATAGATTCATCATAATGGAAACCCAAATAAATTTTTTTAAGATTTATTTTCAAATCACGGTAACCCTCAAACTATACAAACAACACTTCGTTCAAATTGAAATATGGCTGCTGTCCACTCGATACTTTTAACTCTTGAATAAACATTTTTATGAGAGTGTTGTAACATTTATGTTGGTATGAAAACAAACACTTGTTATGAGAAGTGAGATGCTTCTATGTGACTTTATTTTGACAGCCATCAAACAAACCAAGAAAAAACAAACAAATATCGGTGATGCGTTCCTTTTTCTAACGAATGTTTACTTTTGTTTATGTTTCAATAAAAGTTAAAATGTCAAAGTAAGAAATATGTTTAGTTTTGTGCATAACCGTTTCAGAATGATAAATTTATATTATGGGGTCATAAATGTTGGAATAACTGAACAAAGAATATCAAAAATTAGCATTCCACTAGGCAACAAAATTATAATTATTTGGTAAAATTTAAAAGTGTAATAATGTCAAAAAACCTAATATTACACCGAAACAAAAGAAAATAAATCACCGAAAGTTTACATTCGTCAAAAATAAAATAAATTTTTAATTGTAATATACAACATCCAATTGTTCCATTCAGGAAGCAAGTCCAATAGAAAACTGAACGTCGGAAAACAATGTACACACAAAACTTTAAGAAAAAGAACGACTTGTGTATAAATCAAATATAAGCAGCTGTGGATGCAACATTTCATCTCATATGAATCCTATAGTTAGTGTTTTGTTTTTGTTACTTTATTACCTCTTGATAAGAGATTTTAAAGATTAAAAACTGACGTTTAGAGCTTAAATTTTATAACAAGATTATTACAAGACATTAAATTTACATTCACGAGGAATAATTGTTCTAGGTATAAAATTAAAGCGATTCGATGTTTGAAAAATGCTAAGCTCGTATAATAAAAACGTTAAAAGACGAATTTTTGTTTCATAATGAGAGATCATGTCTTAAGTATAGCAATAAGATCTGAAAGAGAATTATGGGAGTTTTTTTGAGAAAATAAGACCTAAGCTCTGGAGAGTTTGTTAGTTGGGCTCTCACATACACGAATTCAACAAGTTGTTGGGTGTCTTCCCAAAACTTGCTGAATCACTCTCTCAAACACAAATTCGACAAGTTGTTGGATGCCTTTCCAAAACTTGCCGAATCTTAATGGCCGAGTTCAGACCTATCCCAAACTAAATTTTCGAGAAAAATCAAAAAGAATCAAAACCGAGAAAAAGCCCTCGCTAGGCATTCTCCTAGTTAATACAAAATACTCGCGAGAGATTCGAAGCGCAAAGTAACCATTCAAAAACTATTTGTTTCGAGAAAAGAGAGGAAGGCATATTTGCAAAACCGCGTAATCTACTAAATTGTTGTTTTTTTTTTTCAATTCCAAAACACCTTTTCTATTTACAACATATGATTCTAAGAAGTAAAGCGCGTTAACAACCCATTATGATTACAATAAATTATGAAGTTAATTAAGTTAAGTATAAGGATGTTGTGGCGTTGGTTAAAGAGTAGGTAAGAGTTCGCCTGACTCGTTACCTCTTCAGCTCATCTGCTGGCCTTTTTCTCGTTGCATGAGACCGCCCGTCTGCATGCTGGATAGGTTTATGGGTTTCGGAATCGCCCATTCAATGGTTAACACCATTAACTCGAACACCTGCTTGTGTTGCTTTTGCAAAATCCTGGCTTAGTACACCAATGGTTGATGATACCATGGTTGCCCTCAACCTCACCAGTATTTTGCAGCCACAACGGAGATAAAAAGAAGGAAAGGGAAGCAGTCAAAGACTGGTCATTGTTGCGGTAAAATTTACCGTAACAAATCCCACCCTTACCTCCCAAGAAATGTGTTTACTTTTCAAAAAAAGCAAACCATTTCTTAAGGCTCGACTATAGGAAAGGTTTAAAAAAAGGTAAACGACACAACATCGGGGTTTTCATCAAAAATTAATTATTAAAAAGTTCTATAAACAAAAAAGAAAAAAAAAAGTGGTACAAATTATAAAAAAAATAATGAAAACATATTTAAAAATAATCAAAATGTAGTAAAAAAAACGAAAGTAGTAAAAAGAGAAAAGATTAAGGGACTTTTTCACTTAACCATCAACATAAGGTTTTAAATCCTTAACGTGCCACGTCCCCCGATCTTTTCCCTTGTCATCTTTAAGCAAATATGTCCAAGGTGACATACGTTTGGCAATACTAAAAGGCCCCACAAATTTGGTAGCCAACTTTGCCGCGTAGTAATTTGCTGCATCGGACAGCGTGAAATTCCTTCTCCACACGAGATCGCCAGGTTGATACTGCGTGTCTCTTCTCCTAAGATTGTATGTTTTTGCAGCCTTGCTGCTTGCTGCCTCTAACTTCCTAGCTATATCCTCACGAAGTTTCTCAAACTGCCTACTTATTTCCTCGCTACCTTGGTCCCTATCATTAATTTGATTTCCTAAATCATGGCCACTAGTTGCCATGTTCCTACCAAAGTTCGCATAGTATGGCGAAACACCTAAAACTTCATGTTGTGAAGTTCGGATCGCACAGGCTACTTTCGCCAGTTGCGAATCCCAACTCCGATGGTTTTCCGAGACGTACGCTCTGAGCGTCGTCTTAATGATTTGATTGATGCGCTCCGCAGGATTCGCCTGCGGATGGTAATGCGCCGTATACCTAAGTTGTGACCCGTATGCTTCACTAAGCGTTTTCAGTTCCTTGCTGCGGAACTGGGGACCGTTGTCACAGACGATCCACTTTGGAACTCCGAAAAGAAGAAAAACGTTTTCTTCCAACTCTTTACAAACTGCTTTTGCGGTTGCTGACCGCAAAGCGAACAATAGTGGGAACTTTGTGAAATAGTCTACCACTGTCAAAATATAGATGAAACCCCTAGAAGACTTCGGCAATGGACCCACCAAGTCCACGCACACCATCTCCCATGGTTTCGAATTCCCTACTCTTTCGGTCATAAGACCAGCTGGTTTCTCGTTAACCGGTTTCACTTGTTGGCAAATCTTACAATTCCTAACGTATTTGGTAATATCCCCTCTCATTTTGGGCCAGTAAAACTTTTCTGCTATCCTCGCAAAGGTTTTCTTCACACCCATGTGTCCTGCTAAGGGACTATCATGGCATTCATTTAAGATTTTAGACCTATCGTTTTTCCCTATCACTAATTTCCACCCCTCGCTCTCCTCATGAACCACGACATGGTTCACCCTAACATGTTTGTAGAGCCGCCCATTCTCAACTCTCCAGGGTATGCTAGCGGGCTCTTTTCTACTAAAGATTTCATTTTTATCACCCAAGGGTCCGAATCCGCATCAGAGATTCCAGCCAACTCTGGAACTCCTCGCGACAACATGTCAGGAACGACGTGTTCTTTGCCCTTTCTGTGGATGATTTTGAAATCGAATTGTTGGAGCCGAATGGCCCAACGAGCTAATCTACCCTGCGGATCCTTAAGGTTACTCAGCCAGACCAATGAGTGATGATCAGTTACGACAGTAAATCGAACACCTTCGACATACGGTCGCAACTTCTCGATCGCCCAAAGAACCGCCAAGCATTCCTTTTCGGTCGTAGAGTAGTTCCTTTCATTCCTATTCAATGACCGACTAATATAACAAATAGCTTTTTCCCCATCTTCAAACTCCTGAGAAAGTACGGCCCCGATACCATAATCGGACGCGTCTGTCTGAACAACAAACGGCCGAGAAAAATCCGGACAAGTCAGTATCGGTGCCGTAACTAAGCACTCTTTGGCTTTCCTAAAACTCTCCTCACATTCTTTTGTCCATTCATATTTCTTACCTCTCTTTAAGAGATCGGTAAGAGGCCTAAGTAAAATTGCAAAATTTGGTACGAATCTTCGATACCAAGAAATAGTCCCTACAAAACTCCTAATTTCCTTCACATTTTTCGGTGCAGGAATCCTCAACATGCTTTCCACTTTTTCAGGGTCGACGTGAAGTCCATTCCTATCTACTACATAACCAAGAAATTTCAAAGAAGGCCTACAAAAATTACACTTTTCCCTACCTACTTTAAGTCCTGCTTCCCTCAATCTTTTAAAAACTTCTTTGAGAATTTCGAGGTGTTTCTCAAAAGAATCGGTGACGATGATAATGTCATCCAAGTACACAAAGACGAATTGTTCTAGATCGGCACCTAAAACATCGTCAATGAACCTTTGCCAAGTTGCTGGGGAGTTGTGTAAGCCGAAAGGCATCCTCAAAAATTGGTAGAGACCTCTTCCCGGCACAGTAAAGGCTGTGTACTTGCGCGATTCTTCCTCCATGGGTATCTGCCAGTATGCAGACTTAATATCGAGAGATGACAAAAACTTCGCATTTCGAAGCTTGTCCAAAATGGCTGAAATAAAGGGGAGTGGATAAGCATCCCTATCAGTAACTTCATTAAGTTTCCTATAGTCCACGCAGAACCGAAAACTACCATCCTTCTTTTTGACCAGAAGAATCGGAGATGCCCAAGGGCTTTTCGATTTTTCGATCACTCCAGCTTCCAACATCTCTTGGAGCTCTTGATCGATATGTTTTTGAATCGCAGGCGACACTGGGTAGTATCGCTGCTTGATCGGTTCTGCGGACGTCCTAATTTTGTGCTCAACTAAGTTGGTGCACCCTAAACCCTCGGTCATTGACTCAAAAAGCTCCTCTAAAACTAATTCTAACTTTTTACCCTCTTCATCGCTCAGATCTGATTTTTCCCTAATTGCTACCATGTCTGTTATCGATGCCACCATCTCTTGGCTCGAAAAACTCCACATACCTGATCTCAAATCCGGGACTATGCCCGAGAGTGCCCAAAAGTCGGCACCTAAGATCAACAGGTGAGGGAGGCTGGGTATCACCAGACATTCTATCAAAAGGGATCTATTCTCAACCTCCATTGGTAAAGAAACAGATCCAGCTACTCCTACACCCGCCCCATCTGCTAACACTACTGACCCAACACTATTTTTCCCTAATTTAAGTCCTAACTCTTTTAAAATTTTCCACCCATCTCCTCCTACAATGGTGCGTGAAGCTCCTGAATCAAGCAATCCTAAAAACTTGATTCCATAAATTTTTACTCCTAAATATGGCCTACTATCCCTACCATTTGCCGCTAACGTGAAACTCAGTTTTACTCTATCATCCAGCTGGCCGTCAGCAGATGACCTAACTAACGCCGACGGGTCTCTTGTCCTGCTGACACAAGAGCCCGTTGCCCATTTCCCGAACACTGCCTACAATCCCTACGATAAACACCTAACGCACCACAACCGAAGCAACGTTTTGCAACTGAACAGGTATGGGCGAAATGCCCTTCCCTGTTACAGTTGTAACACCTAACTGCCTGTCGGAATGGGTTGTTTGGAGCCGAGTCGACAACCGCAACTCGGTTTTGTCCTGACGTACTCGGCCGGTATCCACACTCCGGTTCCAATAAATTTTTGCCTCTAGAGGGCGGAGAAAACGATTCCACATTGGCCTTCAAGGTATCTAACTCCCTACCTAACACAGCAAGTTCCTTAACCGTCTTCGGCTTAGCACTTGCGATCTGCAGTTGGAAGAAAGGGTCAACATTTTTCCTCAAAATAGAAAGCATCCTTCCCTCTGACAATGGTTCCGACAATCTGCGAAACAATGTCCTCATCGTGGCCAAATACGCTCCAAAGGACTCATCCTTTCCCTGCGAACGACGATTGATCTCTTCCAACAAAAGATCATCGTAATTCGCAGGTAAAAACTCCGCTTTGAGTTCCTTCACGAGCTCTTGCCAATCCCCTATATCTTCCCTAACCGTCCTAAACCACATAAGCGCCCTACCAGATAAAAGCTCCGAAGCGGATTTGAAAAGATGGGTTTCTGGAACATCGTTAGCCAACCGAAGTTCCTCCACCCTCTCCAAGAAAGAATTTACTGATGCTCCGTCCGAGTCACCAGTAAATTTCACCCCCCACTTTCCTATCCGTTCAGGACACCTCTGCTGAACCAAAAATCGTTCAGGAGGTACCTCAACTCTCTCTAACCTCCGTTCTGGGACCCTAAAAGAAATATCTCCTGCTAAAGGACTACTGTCACCATGACTTGGTGCAGCTATAGTCTCTAAAGCAGACCCTAAAGAAACCCTAGCTGAAGAAGAAGCTGATAGAGACCGCGGACTCACCGTTTCTGTCCGACCAACTGGTACTTTTAGTTGGGTTTCTGCCCTGGCTGGAGTCTTCTTTTTTGGTGACTCTTCTTCCCTATCGCTGACCTCACTATCCCCGGTGAGATCACCTAACAGAAATAAAACATCGTTCCTAATTGAACTAACCTCTCCTTCCTCGTCTTCACCATCACACGGTGTCCTAGCCAACCTTCCTATACACCATTCTATTTTTGTCATGATCTTAATGTATTCCGAAGACTTCGGATTTTTCGGTGGATCCTTTAAAAGAGCCTTAATCTCTTCCATCTTTGCCTTAACGGCATCCCTATCTTCCTCAAAACTAAAAGGATAAGCGAAACTAACATCTATCGAGTTCCTCTTAGTGAGTAATCTCGATGCCCTCAATGCTTTGCGCATTTCCTCAACTGTTCCTACTTTTAAACCCCTGACCTTAATTTCATAGGCCAGTTCGTCCTGCGCTAATCGACCTATATTCATATTGAAAACCAAAATAAAAAACTTAAAAGAAGAAAAAAAAATAAAAAATTGTTTCAAAATTGTGAAAGGGTAATCCTTAAAATATCCCGAAGTTTATTCTCTACAAATCGACAAACAAAATCTTAAACAAAATTATCAAGTCGTTTGGTATCTCTGTGAACCAGAGACCAACTTTAAAAATCCAAGTTTACTCTGAAAATATCTATCCTGAATTCCACTAACAAGAAAAAAGTAAACACGATACTGAAATCAAAAAAAAAAAACGGAAACGAAACGAGAAAAAAAAAATCCACGTCTTAACGTACAACTATTCTGTTAACCAGAATAGATATTCCCTTTAGTATTTAACTCAAAACACGAAATTGCTTTCGATCAGTTAAAACATTAAAACTGAAAAAAAAGAATTGGCAACCCTACGATTTTATCAAAATTATCCTAAATTGAACCAGAATTAAAATGACTAATTAATAAAAAAAAAATCTACACTCAAAACGAGAATTATTATTTCAACTAAATTAACGTGAGTTGGCAATCATGAAATGCACTTACACTCAATTCAATTTAAATTTAAATTCAAGCAAACTATGACTCGCAATACTAAATCACTCAAATGAATAAAAAGCACTCAAAAGAAAACTGTCAAACAAAACTATCAACAACAAAAAAAATGTCACGAGAGAAAATAAAATAAAATGTCGGCACAAATTAAACACTCTGATTTAGGAATTTAAACTCAATTGAAATCGAATTAAAGAATGAATAATCGGAGAAAAAGAGTAACAAATTGAATAAAAAAAGGAATTAAAATAGTAATATAATAATAAAAATAAAAAGTATAGAATAAACAAAAGAAAAATACTTGCACAAAACTCTTTCCGTCTCGCGTCTATCACTTTGTATGCCACTGTATATGTGCCCCTTTCGCTCTCCTTCACGTTGTTATGTTACACACTGCAAATTATTTTTCCAACTTAATTTTCCCCAGGTTTTCCTCCACAATTTCAACTTAATTATTTCACCTAGTAAAAGAAAAGAAAAACGGCAGGATTATATGTTCACAAAATAATAAAAATAAAACACTGTAGGTACACGACACAATCACCAAACCAAAACAATCTAAATGAGACGATAAAAAAAAAACACCAAATTCTTCCAAACGTTGGCCCCACGTTGGGCGCCAATTGTTGCACTTTTTCTTCGGAATGGGGAACTATATTTCCTTATATTATATTTTAATATTGTTTTGTTTTGAAACGAATTCAAACACCGCGAATTAATCAAATATTTAATTAAACAAAATAAATGTGCACTTACGCACCGCGAGAAGAACTTTGACAACTGACTGCAACAGGTAAGCTAAACAACGAAGAAGAGGGTAAAGCGAAAACATGAAAAAGTGCAAACAGCAGCACGATAAAAAAAAGCTGCCACCACGGCTGCTCAGCTGGGGCTGGGTTCAGCGGAAGAATTTGATGATGATAAAAAAAGTGTTTTGATTTTATTAATCAAAATACACGAATTGTTTTATTGCAAGTACAGTGGGGTACTTGCAATAATTTTTGGGCGCCAGGAATTTTAATTGTGCAAGATTAGCAAAATTCCAAATCTAATCTTAAGATGAATAAAATGCCTAAAGAAATGAAACACCAAATTTATATGCCCAAATGGGGACTTTGAATACATTTTTATTTGGGAAACCTTGGACAGGCCAGGATAAAAACCCAAAATTTGTTCACACAAAAGAAAAGTACAATTAAGGTTTATAACTGCTCACGGGGAACCGTTGAGCCAAAGAAACAAAGAATATGAAAATTCAAATGGGCCGTTAACGCAAAAAGGAAAAGTAAAACAACTACCGCGAATAATAATTATTCAAATGAACCGAAATCGAAATTCAATTTAACTTAAATAAAACAAAACGAAATAGGTAGTTTTGAAATTGAACAAAATAAAAGTTTTATGTGAATATGACCACTCTACTTATCTTTTCTATTTCTTGTCTCCTTGATTTTCCTCCTCCTTTCCTCGATCTATCCTTTTTTTCTCAATAGTATATTTGCACCTCGAATCCCTTCTATATCTATCAAAGTTTCTCGATTCCTTTTCTTTTTAAATTTTCACTATTTCTCGATTTTTGTTATCCTTTCAAAACTTCTCGAAATCTTCAACTACTTGCTCGGTAAGCTCTCTCAAGAGTGAACTTTCCCAGCTAAAAATAACCCATCCTTCCCTCGGTCATTCCAATCACTCACACATTCATACATTCAGCCATTCGTTTTCGTGATCATCGGTCACGGGACATCGGCTTCCTGGAAGGCTTTTTCGCTCCCCAGGAAACCACCGTTGTTGAATCTCAACGAAACTTTACTCTCACTCCCAAGTAACAATTTTCCTCTCATAAGAATTTCCAAGCGGCTTATGAGACTATATTTCGGGAGCTAGTTTTACTCTAGGAGACTACTCCAACATTCTTATGAAAGTGTTACAAGCGTTAAATGGCCCACTTATGGGAGTTAATTTTCCTCTTATAGAAACATTTTAATTGTTAATATGGGATGACAAACGCCCTATTAATCTTGCTAGGAGAATGCGTCTCTTCTTGTGGGAGTTGATGAAAAGAGAACGAGTATGTGCAAAATTAAAAAAACATATACACATACATAATTATCTTTCACATTGTCTATACTTTTTTTGGAAGTAGGTACGAAGATATTACTTTTATCTGTATGTGTCATCGTCATTGTCTCATGGCGAAAAACTAATGTGTATTTTAGTGAGAGCATTTATATTTTTAATCATGGTGACGTTAATATATTTATAGTTTGTCACATTATGTGAAGCTAAATCTTAGTGCGAATGAAACTTTTTCTACTAACTTAAACATTTTACTTCGAAAAATAACAAAGCGCTTTCAAAATTATTGATATTTAAATTATTTTATTTTTATTTTGAAATAGAAAAGGGGTTACCTTGATGTTTGTTTGTATTTATGGTATTTATTCATGTTATATGACGAAAAAGGTATAATAGCAGAAAATTTGTCGATTTGTTGATCTTATTCTTGTATACCTTTTATTTATAATCAAATAATTTACAAGAGATTAAGAGATGTTTTAATGAAAAAAAAGAAGTTGACAAAATAAACATCAATAGCCCTGTTCTTTAGTGCATTTTTATCTTTGCTTAAAAAAAGTAGCATGAAAAATACAACAACAATTTGGTATAACTCCGTATTGTTGTTGTTTTAAGCGAAGATAAAAATGCACTAAAAAACAGGGCTAATATAAATACACTAATACTGGTAAATATATCTTAAATAGATTCATCATAATGGAAACCCAAATAAATTTTTTTAAGATTTATTTTCAAATCACGGTAACCCTCAAACTATACAAACAACACTTCGTTCAAATTGAAATATGGCTGCTGTCCACTCGATACTTTTAACTCTTGAATAAACATTTTTATGAGAGTGTTGTAACATTTATGTTGGTATGAAAACAAACACTTGTTATGAGAAGTGAGATGCTTCTATGTGACTTTATTTTGACAGCCATCAAACAAACCAAGAAAAAACAAACAAATATCGGTGATGCGTTCCTTTTTCTAACGAATGTTTACTTTTGTTTATGTTTCAATAAAAGTTAAAATGTCAAAGTAAGAAATATGTTTAGTTTTGTGCATAACCGTTTCAGAATGATAAATTTATATTATGGGGTCATAAATGTTGGAATAACTGAACAAAGAATATCAAAAATTAGCATTCCACTAGGCAACAAAATTATAATTATTTGGTAAAATTTAAAAGTGTAATAATGTCAAAAAACCTAATATTACACCGAAACAAAAGAAAATAAATCACCGAAAGTTTACATTCGTCAAAAATAAAATAAATTTTTAATTGTAATATACAACATCCAATTGTTCCATTCAGGAAGCAAGTCCAATAGAAAACTGAACGTCGGAAAACAATGTACACACAAAACTTTAAGAAAAAGAACGACTTGTGTATAAATCAAATATAAGCAGCTGTGGATGCAACATTTCATCTCATATGAATCCTATAGTTAGTGTTTTGTTTTTGTTACTTTATTACCTCTTGATAAGAGATTTTAAAGATTAAAAACTGACGTTTAGAGCTTAAATTTTATAACAAGATTATTACAAGACATTAAATTTACATTCACGAGGAATAATTGTTCTAGGTATAAAATTAAAGCGATTCGATGTTTGAAAAATGCTAAGCTCGTATAATAAAAACGTTAAAAGACGAATTTTTGTTTCATAATGAGAGATCATGTCTTAAGTATAGCAATAAGATCTGAAAGAGAATTATGGGAGTTTTTTTGAGAAAATAAGACCTAAGCTCTGGAGAGTTTGTTAGTTGGGCTCTCACATACACGAATTCAACAAGTTGTTGGGTGTCTTCCCAAAACTTGCTGAATCACTCTCTCAAACACAAATTCGACAAGTTGTTGGATGCCTTTCCAAAACTTGCCGAATCTTAATGGCCGAGTTCAGACCTATCCCAAACTAAATTTTCGAGAAAAATCAAAAAGAATCAAAACCGAGAAAAAGCCCTCGCTAGGCATTCTCCTAGTTAATACAAAATACTCGCGAGAGATTCGAAGCGCAAAGTAACCATTCAAAAACTATTTGTTTCGAGAAAAGAGAGGAAGGCATATTTGCAAAACCGCGTAATCTACTAAATTGTTGTTTTTTTTTTTCAATTCCAAAACACCTTTTCTATTTACAACATATGATTCTAAGAAGTAAAGCGCGTTAACAACCCATTATGATTACAATAAATTATGAAGTTAATTAAGTTAAGTATAAGGATGTTGTGGCGTTGGTTAAAGAGTAGGTAAGAGTTCGCCTGACTCGTTACCTCTTCAGCTCATCTGCTGGCCTTTTTCTCGTTGCATGAGACCGCCCGTCTGCATGCTGGATAGGTTTATGGGTTTCGGAATCGCCCATTCAATGGTTAACACCATTAACTCGAACACCTGCTTGTGTTGCTTTTGCAAAATCCTGGCTTAGTACACCAATGGTTGATGATACCATGGTTGCCCTCAACCTCACCAGTATTTTGCAGCCACAACGGAGATAAAAAGAAGGAAAGGGAAGCAGTCAAAGACTGGTCATTGTTGCGGTAAAATTTACCGTAACAATAGTACAATGTTAAATTTAAATATTAAATTTTCATTACAACTTATTAAGTTGCTGCAATAAAATAATAATAAATATAAATTAATACATTTTATTATTAAAATTAATTTATTATAAATAATTAGCTATATTATTAAAAATTGTTTACTTTAAATAAATAAACTGCTGCAATATTAATAAATTAATGTATTTTATTATTATAAATGACTAAACTGCTGATGCTGATAGAATTATGCGTTACTTTAATTTTTTTATAAAGATTGTTTAATTTCATGAATTTAATTCGTTGTTAAAAATTATTTCTTATTTAGATTAGTCGTTGCAATAGTAATATTAATTTATCTATTCCATTGTTATTAATTATTTATTATAAATAAATACATAATTCCAAAAATAATTGATATCTTATTTTTCTACCAAATAATAGTTCCCAAGATTTTAAAATTGTTTCATGGAAAATCATTGCTCCCAAGTTTTTTAAATCTCTTACATCAGCTGAAGGCGGTTTCATTGAAAAATTTCGCATTTCGAAATCTCAAAAGTATATGTGGCGAAGTGAAGATTTGAGCTAAAATCAATCAGCGCTATCAGGAGTTTCGCCCGAATGTCATTCCACTCGGAAAAAATCCCTTTTTTCTTTTCCCTTATTTTGAGTTTCCCCCGAAAAATGCTAAGTCTATACAGTCGTCAAATTTTTAAAATAAGTCGGCAAATTCCTAAAATAAGTCGGCATTTTAATGAAAGTCACCCCCCCACGGCTCGAACCCTCGCTACGCCACTGTGTTTTTGTTAGGTATGTGGACTTTTCCCAAGAACCAAAAACGCTTATAAGGTGCCAGTTATAGCTATCATTGAAACGCATCATTGAAAATTTTAATGATTGATTTTGAGTCTTTTAGGAAGTAAAATCATTTATTATTTTGATGGAGAAATAAAGGTTAAGACCTAATTAATATTTCTAGCCAAAAAAATTATTCAAATTGGCCCAACTTTCCACATAAAAAGACTTTTCTTATTTCAATGATTGAACTACCTTACCAATGATCATTGAAAAATTGAAAGCCATTTTTAGTGAAAAGTTGGTCTTATTTGAAACTTTTTTTTTGGCTAAAAATATTAATTAAGTCTTGAGCATTAATCGTCCATCAAAATAATAGATGATTTTGCTTTCTTAACGCCTCAAAATCAATCATTAAAGTTTTCAATGATGAGTTTCAATGATAGCTATAACTGGCACCTTACATTATTTACTTTTAACATGACAGGTAGGTACACTCTAGATTTAATCAAACCACTTTTGAGAAAATTAAGAGAAAAAAGCAATTGTTGTATACCTACCTCAAGATTAACTAAACAGTAGAAAATTCGATTTTTTCCTTATTACAAAATGACATACAAATTACCTATACATTTACTCAATTTGAAACAAATTGGCACAGCCACTGATACTCTGATCTTGATATACAGTGGACGAATAGACGCAGAGATTCACGGACCGAATGATGGACGGTATGATAAGAACCTCTTTTTTGACCTACCTATTCATTTTTGAAGTATTAAATTGATTGAAGCCTCGAAATTTTTGTTCGCACTCAAGAAAACAATACTATTGTAGTCCGGTCAGAAACCGAATCCCGTGCGAGTTTTGGCGGGGAATTTTTAGAATTCTAAGGAATGAATTCGAATTTTTTTCAAAAATTAACGATGAAATTGAGTCTAAGAGTCGGGTGAGAAAAGTCAGGGAACTGCCTCCAGTACCAAACGCTTTTTGGGAAAAAGTGTAAAGTTTTTTCGTGTTAAAAATAATAAAAATTATCAAAAAAGTTAAAATTCCATACTTTGACATTAAAAAAAGTATGTTCGCGAAAAGTGGCAACACTGAAAATTTTACCGAAGGTGCTTCTACTCAACACCTATCTTTTAAGATATCAACCGTTACTTTTCCAATACGCATTTGGTATCTGGAGGCATTTCCATAACTTTTTCATGTTCAAAATTTTAATAACTACCACAAAAGTGGAAGTCCCAACCTTTGACATAAAAAAATACGTTCCCAAAAAGTGGCATCACTGATATTTTACCCAACAGTGCATCTACTTACCACTTATCTTTAAAGACATCAACCAACCGTCATTTTTCCAACACACGTTTGACGTCCGGAGGTGTTTCCGCAACTTTGTTCACGTTAAAAACTACCAAGAAAGGGGGAAGTCCAATATTTTGACATAAAAAAAGTATGTTTCTGAAAAAAGGCAACGTTGAAATTTTAACGGATGGTGCGTCTATTCAACACATTTTTCAAAATCATGATTTTTATTTTCCAAGACGTGTTTGGCATCTAGATGTGTTTCCGCAACTTTTTTCATGTTTAAAATAATGATAAAAAAGTGGAGGTTCCATCGGTTAAAATACCAACAAAATGTGTTCCCAAAAGGTGCAACACTGAGATCTTACCCCAAGGTGCGTCTAATCAAAACCTTTCTTTTAAGACATAAATCGTTATTTTGCTAATGGAAATTTTCCAAGTAATTTACGAGTTTTTTTAATATACCATTTTTCACAGATTTATGAGCCCTTTATAAAAATGGCATCCAAGCAACAAGATTAAAACAATGACTCCCAACCAAATTACATCCTTAGCATTTCAAATAAGAAAATAAGGTTCAACAAAAAGTACAGGGATTTCGGTTTCCTGACTGGACTACAGATTGGGCGCCATTTTTGGTGTTTTGTCTTTCGTAGAACGTGAGAATTTTAATTTGTTGTTATATTTGAGAAAAAAAAATTTCATGTTCAACTACATAAGAATATGTTTCCAGCTTGTTGGTCACTATTGGTGCAAAGGGAACGGAGACACGTTTAGTTTTGTGACGACAAAGTTATTTGATTATGATTCAAGAGGGTACTATCTTTGTTGCGGGTAATTTTCTTCGAGTATTAAGGTATTTATTCAGTTGAGCAGAGTGCTGAAGTGCCCCAACTAAACGAGATGCGCAGGTCCTATAGGGGTTTTGACATCGAACCCCCGTCAGAATCGGAAATCCATACATCAATAAATCTCCTCAAAAACAACAAGGCAGCTGGACTGGACGGAATACCAGCTGAATTCCTGAAAGCCGATCCCGTAACAGCGGCTAGTGTTTTACATCCGTTGATACAAAGCATTTGGGAAAACGAGAGCTATCCCAGGGACTGGAAGGATGGTGTGATTGTTAAGTTGACAAAGAAAGGTGACCTAAAGAATTGCAACAATTGGCGTGGTATCACCGTTTTGTCCGTTTTACCAAAACTAATGGCAGCCATCATTCTCGAGCGAATGAAGGATAGAATCGAGTCTACACTCAAGAGGCATCAAGCTGGCTTCCCCAGTGGTCGATCGTGTTTCGACCATATCAACACCCTGCGTATCGTCCTCGAGCAGTCGATCGATAGAATTTCAATCACCGCTTTACCTCATGTTCGTGAATTTTGAGAAAGCCTTTGATCGAGTTATAGCCTATTGAATAGACCAGAAAATGAGAGGTATAAAGGAACAATTACGTGCAAGGGTTTTTATTATTGAATATGTTTGTTTGGCCCATAAGCATGCTTAAAACCAAAAATGCTACTAAATTCACCCATGCGTTTCTGAGAGAATGGTCACACTGGCCACTTTTCAGTATTTTTGGTATAACTCGAAAACTAAGCGGAATTTGACAATTTTACATATAATACTTTTTGTTCAAAATTAAATTTTCTATTGGAATGGATAGTTCAAAAAATGTTACGAAAAAATTTAAGCAGGAAAAGTTAACAAAAGCCAACCTAAAAAAAATAAAAAAATCAAGAATATCTAAATTTTTTAATAAATTGTGCATAACTTTTTTTGAAGCAAAGATAGGGTCAAGACATGCAGAGACAAAATAAAATAGAGACTAAAAGCCTTAATATGGCATGTTCAAAAATTAATATTTGTTCAAAATTGACAGAGATATTCCCATTCAAACCTTATCGTTTCTTATAACATTTCGCAGCTTTGGCCCGAAAGTCACTTTTTCGGTACAATATGGCAAATTTCACTTTCGTAAAAATTTTGGAAATCAAAATTTTGATATAATATGACATTAGAACTATAGAGAATTTATAAAAAGGATGCTAGTTCGCAATTTCGTTTTTCGGCTGTTTTTAAATGCGTTCAGACCTACAGACCGAACGGCTGGTCCGATTAACATAAGATTTGGTATTAGGTGCTAGGAACGTTAAATTTGTCATAAAGTACCAAAAAATAGGCTTTCCGGCAAAAACTGCGGAAAATGATAAGAAATGGTAAAGTTTGAATGGCTATATCTCTGTCAATTTTTAAATAATATGGCTTTTTTAACATGTCATATTAAAGCCGTAAGACTCCAGCTTACTTTGTTTGTGCATGTCTTGAGCGTATCTTTGCTCCGAAAAAAGTTATGCGCAATTTATAAAAAAATATTTGATTTTTCGATTTTTTTATGTTGGTTCTTGTTTACTTTTCCTGCTTAAATTTCTTAAGAAATTTTCCAAACTATCCATTTCGATAGAAAATTTAATTTTGAACAAAAAGTATTATATGAAAAATTGTCAAATTCGGCTTAGTTTGCGAGTTATACCAAACATACTGAGAAGTGGCCAGTGTGACCATTCTCTCAGAAACGCACGGGTGAATTTAGTAGCATTTTCGGTTTTAACCATGCCTATGGGCCAAACAAACATATTCAATAATAAAAACCCTTGCACGTAATTGTTCCTTTTTAAAAGGTCTATTCAATAGGCTATTAACCGAGAATGTATATGGAGATCGTTGCTTGGTAGAGGAATTCCACCAAAAATAGTTGCCATTATAAAAGAGTCCTACAACAACGCAAGGTGTTTTGTTTTGCACATGGGCAGCTATCCGACTCCTTCGTAGTGCAACAGGGTGTGAGACAAGGGGATGTTCTATCGCCAATTCTCTTCCTGCTGGCGATGGACGACACGTATTGACGGCCAGTGTTGGAACAGCTGAGCGAAATGGCATTCAATGGAGACCGTTCGAAAGGCTCAGTCATTTAGACTATGCCGATGACATATGTCTACTGGCAATAACATCAGTGGGCTAAACGGGATGTGCGAAACACTGCAAGTGAAGGGAGAGTCAAGTGGTCTAAGAATAAACAGCAAAAAGACAAAAATAATGCTCACAGGCCGCTCCACACAGCAGCGTATTATTCTACAGGAGACGCCAGTTGAAGTAGTGGAACACTTAAATTGCCTGCCAGTATTGTTTTTCCAAACGGTGGTACGGATCTGGACGTTAAAAGTAGAATAAATAAAGCTCGTGCTGCCTTCGGTACTCTGTCCCCAATCTGGAAATCAAGTCAAAACTCCTTACGCACTAAGTTGAGATTCTTCGAATCCAATGTCAAATCCGTGCTTTTATATGCTTGTGAAACCTAGAAAGTCACGTCTACATATCATTTCGAAGAAATTGCAGACTTTTGTGAATCGCTGTCTTCGCCACATCCTAAAGGTTCGCTGGCCATAAATAATATCAAATGAGGAATTGTGGCGCAGGACAAGTCAAGAGCGGCTGGACGTCGACATAAGAAAAGGTAAATGGCGTTGGATTGGTCACACACTGAGGAAACCAAACGATGAATTTGCAAAGCAGTCCTTTGAATGGAATCCTCAGGGTGAACGGCGGGTTGGAAGACCAAGAACAACATGGAAATCAACTGTCATAGCGGAAGCAGAATCCCAGAGAAAGACGTGGTTACAGCTAAAGTACCTTGCAGCAGACCGTGAAGGATGGAGACGTTTTGTTGAAGCATTATGCCCCAGCCGGGGTTAAAGGACACGATGCTGATGATGAATAAGGTATTGATGAAAGTATCAATAAGCATTGTGATAAAACCATTTACAGCTGCTATATGTTTGTGTTCATATTCGCGAGTACCTATAGTTTTCTGCTGACAATGGTAGCCGGCAGAGTCTATGAACCATAGCATGAAATTAAGCTATTTTTTGTTTATATGGGCAAAATGAATCATTGACCGAATTTCGCAGTCCTTAAGAAATTAAAATAAAATCCAACTGATTACGAAGAATTAATTATTAAAAGTCTGATATCTATCCACAATTTTATGTTAACAAGGCTAAAAGTTCTGAAAACCGTTATTATGTTGGTAAGTCTAATTAAGTAGTTCATTACGAACTACCCTTTGTAATTAAGGAAAATCTAATTTATTAAAACATTCCATTAACCATTATGGCTTGTTAATAAAGAACAATCTTATTCTTGAATCCTCATAATCTCTAATTAAAAAATCTTACCCACTATACTTTTGTACCTAACCTACCCACTTTTTGTATTTAAAAAAATCTCTTTTAGGTACCTACTATCCATTACATTTGTGATTTTAATTAGATTTATTTTTAATTGCAATAGAGAAGAGTGATGGTTCATTAGATTTTTTACAATGATTTTGGTAGATCCTTTCCAAAACACATTAGGTATATACCTATACAAACATACATACATAATATAAGTTGTTAACTTCAACTCCACTCAATCACAAGACTATAAATGACTGCTGTTTTTTGTTTGTTTATCATCTTTTCATAGTTCAAAATACGTCACCTCCTTTCTTAATGCATACCTACATCTAGGTACATATATCTAATGAATACTATTTTGCTCCCATAAATTTAAAAACAAAAAAAATATATTTCATTCGTCCATGAAATATGTGTTTGTTTACGAACGAACGATATGCTCTGTTTCAAATGCAAACCGGCTGTTCATATAAGTAGGTACCTATTCATTTGCATGCATTGAAATTTACTATGAAGTTTCGTACTGTATTATGGTGCTGACCAAACGTTAATAATAAATTGTGTCTGTATATTTGCTTCGAAACAGAACAAAATCTTGGCGTACCTATTGCTAGAGAAGAAAAATACAAACGGCATCAAAATTCAAAACCGATGAATGAGTCAGCGAGTAGAATTTATATAATTTAAATAGATCGTCAAGCACATTTTTATAGACGAGATTAGCTCAAAAAAACATCTGTTGTTTTTGTAGATTGTATGCGGATTAAGGATTCTAAGAATGCGTAAAACCATGTTGCTTGTATGATTGATTTACGATCAGCGGAAATTATAGGTATGCTGAAGTGTATGTTGTCTGGTTTGAAAACTTAACATGTTTTGTTTTTCAACTAAGTATACGCTCCTAGTATCATTCGCATATTGCACATTTAATTATTTTCTGGTTAAAAATATAAATATAAACAGAAAACGCGCATATTTTGTTTGCAATCAAGAAGATGTTTTTCACCGGAAATGAAAAAGATTCATACAACAAACAGGAAATGGGGTCTTATGTTTTCTGAAACAATGTCCGAGGTTTTTTTTAAGCATTTCCTGCGTCTTAATTTTGTTTGCAAACAGAAGACACAACCATTTAAAATTTATTTACGATTTTGAATCAAGATATGAATTGATATTTTTTTAGACGGGAGAGAATGTTTAGCTCAGCCCCTGTTGATGGTGAATCTTTTAAGAAAAAACAGGCTTCCTAATCCAAGTTTACTATACCTATCTTTAACTGCCCCAATTGACTGAAGTTCTGATGACCACAGCTCCATGGGAACTCTCCTGTGAAAATCTCAATTTGGCCATTCAAGAGTGAACGAATAGTTAACGGAAAAGTTGCCATCCAATCGTTTTTTACTTGACTTTATCAATTTCATTTTCATTAACTATTGCACTAGGTAGCCGAGATACAGGTACCCTCAGATGACTTAGAAAATCGTTATACCTACCTCGTCAGAAATTTTTTTGAAGTTTTTAACTTTATTTGTACTGAAGCTTGAGTGACGGTAAATAATCGCCTGAATTGGTTTCTGTAAAGTGGGTCAATGCCGTGCTTGAAAATGCTTTTTCATGAACATTCATTTAAACTCGAAATTCATTACGCTCACTCTCATTATTTGAAAATGTAAAATTGTCCCACATTATTTTATATCCCATATGGTCTAGTGGCTAGGATATCTGGCTTTCACCCAGAAGGCCCGGGTTCGATTCCCGGTATGGGAAAGTTTTTTTTTTTTATTTTTCGAATTTGTCTCTCATGAATAAAAAATCGATAAAACACTCAGACCTTTTTGTTTCAATTTGTTTTTAAAACTCCAGCAAACATTGAGTAGGTAGGTATCTGTTCCATACTTCACAACAATCTTTCATTGCAAACTAGAATTCTGGTGCTATGTCTCATCATTTTTTTATATTCTGTTAAAGTTAGGTACCTATATATAATATAAAAAAAAAGAACAACGTTGCGTCGCTCATCGTGTGTGCTTGATTTCACGCGAACATAAACTTAAAACTTTTCATCAAAGAGAAAGAGAACCTTCAACAAAGATAGAAGAACCACGACAAACTTTTTGCATAGATAGGTTTAACAGATACAAATAACAAAAAAAGATGAGAAGCAAATAAAAAATAAACTTTGGGTGTCATAATCAAGACTTCTATACGGAATAAAATTTGTTTATTTCTTTGGAATTATTTATTTATTTTTCCACTTTGTTGTAGATTAATGGTTTGATGCGAGTCGAGTTTAAGACTTCCTATAATTTTTTTGTTAAATTTTGTTATTTTAAAAGATCAAATATTTATGCCTCCATTATTTATTTGCGCTTGATATTTTGAAGGCGAAACTTTGGACTCAATGTTAGAAATAACAATAATAGGAGTAGTTTTAAGATAAAATCTGTCATAAAATTAATTTATTAATTCAAAAGGTTTCATGGACTTTTGCAAACAATAAACAAACTGTGCCGGCTAAAATAAGCATTTTTCATCACGTATAAGTTCATTAGGTAGGTATATCAAGCATAGACCTAAATTTCTGCTAATTTAAATATGAATTGGTGTAAAATCTTTCTCTTCTTAGGTAGGTAGGTATATTAGTTACATATTTGACACAAAAAATTTAAGAGAAAAAGAAAGCAATGAGAATGTATCGTATCGATATCACAGTCACAATCCCATAATTACATGCATGGCCAGATAAATATTGGAAATCCCTATCAGTTAGTTACCAATTAATAATTTAACAGAAATCAATTAATTTTTAAATTTTTTTAAATTAAATTTTAAAGCAAACAAAAATAAGTAGTAATAATTTTTAAATGACAAATAAATAATACAGTAACAGAACTGATCGTGAGCTAACGATATAAAAAGTCAAGTCATTTTTTTAACTTCGTAAGTTATCAATTAATAGCCTTTGAGCTCTATGAACCAACAACCGCTTGTCTGCCTACCTAAGCACTTGACGAACAGGTGTAAGATTTGACGTACATCTTTTACATTTTTCGGGTGAGACTCATAAAAGGAGAAAAAAGAAATGTCAATTTTTGCGGGTTGAATGTTGTTCACGTGAAATTCATCACAATAAAAACATAGATGTTAAAAAAAGAGCCAAGTTCTTATATGTACAAGAAACCTGTGCGTAAAAAGTCAACCGAAAAAAGTAATGACATCTAAAATATATGCCAAGTTTAAAGTTCAGGAAGTTTAATATCAAATATCTGAATTAGAGTAATATCGAAACAACTCCTAGTTATGACAGAAATTTGGTATTTAATGATTAGGTACTGGTTAAAATTTTGGTTGGTTTACTGGTCAAGTTTTCATTGTACATATACCTAAGAATTTGGCTATTTTTGTAACATTTATGTTTTTGTTGTGATTTCACTCCTTTTTGCAAAGATTTTATTTTGCCAGGTGAAAATCAAGCCCTACCGCTCTACAAAGTTTAATAATTCTACGACAACCGAAAGTGCTCTATATAAATAATAGCAATTCTGAGAAAGTGGGTAGATGCCACGCCCCCTGAATGGAAGATTCCAATTTTTGAATTTTTTCTTGCTAAGTACTTCAAGCCCTACCGACTTACCAAATTTCATCGTTCTACAACAATCGGAAGTGCTCCATATAATTTATAAGGATTTTAAGAATGTGGGTGGATGCCACGCCCCCTGAATGGAAAATTCCAATTTTTCAATTTTTTTTTCTAAGTAGGTACTTCAAGCGTTCCCGACCTACCATTTTTCATCGTTCTACAACAATCGGAAGTGCTACATATAATTTATAAGAATTTTTAAGAATGTGGGTGGATAAACGCCCCCTGAATACAAATTTCCAATTTTTCATTTTTTTCTTTCTGAGTACTTCAAGCCCTACCGACCTACTAATTTTCATCGTTCTACAATAATCGGAAGTTTTCCATATAATTTATAAGAATTTTTAAAAATGTGGGTGGATGCCACGCCCCCTGAATAGAAAATTGCAGATTTTCGATTTTTTCTTTGTTTGCACCACAAGGCCTACCGTTGTGCGAAATTTCAAGTTTCTACGATGTCGGGAAATGCTCCATAATTTTTATGATCTGTCAGTGAGTCAGTGAGTAAGTGAGTCAGTGAGTCAATGAGTGAGTGAGTGAGTCAGTCAGTTACGGTTTTTGCGATTTTTGAAGTCCTTTATCTCGGGAACTACTAATGCTAAAGAGTTGAAATTTGGTGATCCACCTGTTGTTAATCAGCTCAGCAAATACTGCGAATTTGAACTTTCTGACTTTATTGGTACTGAAGTTGAAAATCGTTTGAGTTTGTTCCTGTAAAAAGGGTGTAGTGCCGCGAACTTGGCTGGGCACTACCGTGCCCTTTGATATTAAGCCTGATTATAGTCTTGACTATATGAGAGCGGACGTGTGTGCACTGAACATCGAGCTGGGCAGAGTATTTCCCAACGTGGGGTCTACTACCCACAGGGGGGCAGTTCAGTTTTTAAGGGGGGGTCAATTTTTCATTGTTACGCCTAACAACCGTTTTAGATTGCGAAATTGAGAAGAAAAAGATTCCTTTTGCAATCATTTATTTTCGAAAAGAGTCCGGACTAAATCTTGACTTGTTCAGACTTTTGCTTCGTCCTAATTTTGATCACTTTTTAAACTATTTTGTTTCACTACCCTTATTGATATACTAGCTAAAAATTTAAAAGGTGTTATTGGCTCCGAAAATCTGGAAAATTTATGGCCGGATTTAAAAGGAACGATTTTCTTTTTCTAATTTTTAATAATTCAAGCTTTTTAGTGAACACTTTTTAATGTTAAAAATAATATAAATATATGTAAATTCATTATTCAGTTTAAATCTTAGGAGGCCTCACTGAGCAGACGTATCCAAGATTTTTTTGTCCTTAGTATTTCACATCAAAACTGGGGAAAATCTCTGAGTCCCCAGAAATATAAACTCGACAAAATGTTGGGGGACATACACATTTTGGAAATGTCTTGGTGGGGCATAGCACAAACAAGGTTGGGAAACACTGAGCTAGAGCCTTAATTGGTTGGTTGACAGTGGCGTAGCTAGGATATTTTCTGCCAGGGGCAAAATAATAATTTGCCGCCCCTTCGGTCTAACCATAATCAAGCAAAATTGTTTGAAATTACTTTTTTAGCTATGTAGTTAAATGATAGGTAACGCCATATCCTTGGCCTTAAAGTAGGAGACAAAACTTTTATTAAAATATTTTTTTAATGCAGGGAATTACATTTCATGAAATATTGATACACGCCACTTTGCCTCAAAATCTACAGAACGAAATTTTTTGTTTCTGACCTGCTGAGTTTAAACTTTAAACCGCCGATATAGGGATCAGTCTTAAAAGATTTGTTCATATTTGCCTTCTTTCAGAAATAGTGATGTTCATAATTGTACATTGTTTCATCACAACTCGACAGAAAACTGAGAAATTGCATTATGTTCATATTTCTCAGATATAAATGGGCTACGGGCTAAGTGAATGAGTGCCTGACTACAGAGTTACCACTGCACTGAAATTGTAGTAGATTGAAGATCTTTTTTTCTTAAAATAAATCTTTTTTCCTCAAAATAAAATCTACTACACATAATTCTTTTTTTTTTCAATTAACCTTCAAGTGTTCAGAAATAAAACCTTACATATTTATTTTTTATTCTGGTGTTGAATTCAGCCGTACCTACTTGTACATAATTTATAGTTTTTTTGTTTGCATTTTTATATTTTGAAAAAAAAAATGCTAGGTTTTAATTATTTTTATTCATTTATCAATTTTATTGAAATAATATTTTGTTTTTTGAGGAAAATAAAAAAAAAAACAAATCTTGTGCAAAAATCGTCAGTCTACACTCTACAGCATACATTTTACAAATCTAGCGCAAAAAATTTTCTGAGAAGTGTCATCCTCTCTGAACTCTTAATTGAAAGAATTTTAGAAACACAAAATGTAAGGCTTTAAAAGAGAATGGTCAATACAAACGCCATTTTGTTTTAAAATTTAATAGAATTTTTAATAAAAAGAAAAAAACTTTTGTGTTCATTACCAACTTCTATAATGAGCAACAGTGGTGCATGCTGCCCCTATTGATTTGAATTCAATGAAAAATTGTACATTATTTTTTTTTATTTCCAACTTTTGTTAAAAACGATGATGATTTTCCGCCCCATTTGATTTCAATATAATACAAAAATAATTGAACTATCAATAAAACAAAAATTAAACGTTTGTATTTATTTCCAATGGCCACGGCTGCGCCACTGTTAATTGATACGCTTCATATTTGATAAGAGAATATTTACCTACATTATGTATGTGATTTCTTAGACGAGAATTTCGAATTTTTGTTTTAGCTCTTCTAACACGGGTAGCTGCGACACAAATTTTTAATATTGTCAGAAACACCTTTTATAGGATATTGGTTTAACTTCGTAGCTTTGGTGTCACACGTTTAAAAAAAATATGACGATTTTCGATAAAGCTAGCCACGATATCAGAAAAGTTTGGTATCGGTTTCAGAAACCAAAAGATACCGAGATATTACCACCTCCAAAGCATTAGAAACGATACCGAGGCGATATTGAATCAATACCGAATTTCTTGGAACAAAATTTACCCAGACTTTTCAGTGTACCTATCGTTTGGTATCGGCAGAATATTATTATTTATTTATTACAAGCAGACAATTCTTGTATATAATTGGTTTCTCGGAAATGGCCCTAATGAATTTTTCACAGTTTGTTCTTTATAGCAGGGAGAAGGTATAGGAAATTAGTAGAAACACACCATTTTTTTACTATGCTTTGTTGCTGGGAAACGACTACAATGATTTGGATTAAATTTTCCTGCCCAATATTTATGAATGTTTCCAATACCTATCGGAACTTTACTCAGACATTTGTGAAAAAAGCTCTTAGAAATTGTTAATTCATCAAAAAAAAATATATTTTAGAAAAAGAACGTCTTTCATTCGTATAATATTTTTTTTAATTAAATCTTAAACATACAATAGGAGTTCAACTACAAAACCAAGAACATGTTACCATACTAAGTCACCTGCATCTTATTTTTGTGCGACTGAGACCAGATATCGAAACCAGACGAGACAGATACCGATACCGAGATTAGACTTTTTGATATGAGACCGAGACTTAGTTGAGACTGAGACCTAGACTGATACCGAGACGATAGTGAAATTTTTGCATTTTAACAATACCGAAACGATACTCATACAGAAGTATAGTTTGGTTAAGGACCGTGGCTAATTTTCGAGGAAAAGGCATTTTTCGGTTACTTCAATATACATATTTCTTTAATGATTTTGCATTCCAATATTTTTACATTAAAAATATAAAAACAACAAAAAAAAATCAGTTTTTTAGTGCATTTTTATCTTCGCTTCGAAAAAAGTAGCATGTTAAATACAGCAACAACACAGAGTTATGCTTCTCTCCTTTTTTAAGCGAAGATAAAAATGCACTTAAAACAGGGCTAATAACTATAATTTATTTAAAAAAAATTAATGCCTATAGACACGTAATAGCCTTGAATCAGAAGGGCAGTGCTGGCTTAAGGGGAGGATAGGCGGGGCTACAGCCCGGGCCTCCTCAAAACAGGGGCCCCCACAATGGATGGATCTTCAAATTCCGACGAGTAAATAAATACCACAACAAAAAAAATAATAACCAAATGGAAGTCTTAAGAAAAAGAATATAAAAATGGGTTACGGAGATGTTATGATTAACTATAGTGATTAGAATGCTAAATGCATTTCATTAATTCTATTTGAATGTATTCAATTATTTATGGGACTGCGGAATTTTATAATCAAATGGAAATAATATTCGTTAATTCAAATTTGAAATAATTTCCTTCAATTCACTCCTGCTTTTATCTATTATTTTGTGAGTGCATGCCCATAGCTGGACAGTTTTGAATACATAGCTTACAGCTTTTCTACTCATTTTCCATGTGCACAATTCTTAACCCTCTTAGCCCTTTTTTGTGTTTCTGTTTCTGCTAATGATTCCTCTTGCTCGACTATCAACTCAACGACTATTTTCTTATTGGTTAAGAGCTTTTTCAGGCGTATCTTTAATTAAGTCTTTTTCTAAAACTTATTATCAGAATCAAGAGCAAGCAGAATTTTGTGGTCTCAAAAATGACATTGGTCCTTGGCCTGAAAGTGTTACAAATGAAAAGATGTAATATTGGGCTGAAAGTATAGCGAAAAAGTTTCAAGTTTCTTCGGAAACTCAGTGAGAAGGCATTCATCTGATCGTCTTTACGAATATGAATTTCAAAGACTCATTTGAAATCAGTAATGAGTTTAGTGCAACAAGGAACAGTCACAGGACACATCCATCAAGAGCTAGCAAGCCAAGAGGCACAAAAAATCCTCAGAATTATTATAGTTAGTATCCTATCAAATTCATTGCTGAATGCGGATTAGCCTTTCGAGGTGACAGTGAACTAAGGCGCCAGTTACAGCTATCATTGAAACTCATTGAAATGTTTAAATCTGAGACGGTTAAAAGGCCGAATCAGTGATTATTTTTTGACTAAACATATTAATTTAGTCTTGAGCTTCAATCCCTTATCAAAATAGGCAATACGTTTTTCCTAAACACCTCAAAATCGAAGAACATAATTTTCATTGATCAATTTCAATGATAGCTATAACTGGGCCTAAATGGTTTACTGAGAAATGGAATGAATCTGGGAATGAATTATTATTTGAAAAATAATGAGGGGAACAGGGGCCTCCACTCCGTTGTTGCCCCAGGGCTTCCAGGCCTCTAAATCCGGGCCTGCGCAAGGGTGATGAGCAACTCCATGCGATACAAACCTGCATATTTTTTTTCGACTTAGATTTTCACTGGCTTTTCTACTTTTTGGCATATAGAACTGTTAGAATTTGTTACTGCGTTTCAATAATGTTGTGTATTTTATTAAATTTTAAATTTTGTTCGTATTCAATAGTTATGCGTAAACAATTGTTTTTCTATTAATACAAACCATTTAGAATACTTCCTTTAGGTAATACTTACACAATACTGATCTTGTTTTGTTCGCAATATCCGTAACAGCTTTGAATTTTCTCTTACACGGAATTTTCTTATCTAATTTTAACATTAAATGATGTTAAAACTTGATCCTAA
This sequence comes from Dasysyrphus tricinctus, assembly GCA_963921185.1. NCBI lineage: Eukaryota > Metazoa > Arthropoda > Insecta > Diptera > Syrphidae > Dasysyrphus > Dasysyrphus tricinctus. Next base: position 14,811,304 of record OY992531.1, read on the forward strand.
GGATGAATGTACCTGAAACAAAAATTCAAACTTCCATTCCAACCCATCGATGACCATCAAATTTTCTAAATAAAAACACATTTTTAATTTTAATATTATGTTTTTTTTTTTTGCTAAATGACATTTATTTTTATTTTAATATTCCATTATATAATATCATTATTTTGCTTTGATTACATTATTTTTAAAGATTATGTACTTTTGTTTGTTTTTTGAAAATATCTAAATACTATTTGAATAATTTTTTTTATAAATAAAATCTATTAAGGATAAAACAGAACCAATATACAATCGAGAAATATTTTTAGTTTAATATTTTATTCTAAAAAATAATTTTGCTTTCCTTTTTTTTTAAATAAATAAAAAAAAAAACTTTGTTTTAATTTAGTTAAAAAGAATACATGAGAATATAATATTCGGAAATATACTTTCTTTTATAACATAATAATTATTTTTTTTTAGGAAATTGCAAGCCCGTCATAATACAGTTTAATATTATTTTTGTTTTTGAAAATAAAATACAAATTATTAAAAACAACCTAAGAGCAATCCTAAATAAATTAACAAAAAAAAAAAAATATTTAAACATATTAAATTAAATTAGTTAAGCAATAAATATACATATACATGATATAGGTACAAGGTTTGTGTTTTAATTCTAAATAAATTGTTATATAACATTTATGTGGGTTACTTTAAATTTAAATTACTAACTATTTATGTATATAATTACTACAAAAGATTCATTATCTTAACTCATTTTTCTGTAATTTCTCCAATCAAATTAATTATGATTATTATTCATTCGTTTCCATCTTTCATTCTATATTATAAATATCAACCCACTGACACTTGAAACAAATCACATGGCTGAGAGAGCGATAACAAATTATACAAAATAGCATTATTAATCTACATGCATACATATATGCGCGCCAGAAATGTAGATATAGTCGTTTTTTTTTTGTAGTTTGTTTGTTGGTATTTTCCCGCCAAAGTTGAATGGTTTATATTTGAATATTTATAAGTGTGTCAGTAGGAGAATTTTATTTATATTAACATTTAGATAGATATCAACGACAAACAACACTGGGTGTTAGAATGTATCTTTCGAATACACATTCGTATCTTTTTATATTTTTTTTATTGTATCTCACACTTTCACTATATCTCTATACCGTTTTGAATCTGCTAAAATGCTAAACTAAAGGTATCTAATCTAATTTACACATTTTTTTATTTATTTTTTTTTTATTTTAAACAGGGTTGTGCCAGTACATTTGATGTGCTACACATCACATTTTTTTTAGTAATTTAAAAAAAAAGATCTACACGAAACAACTTATGAATTTAATGAATATTTATGTTTATATTTATATCTATGCTTAGAGTGTAGATAACTAGATAACAGATCATATAATGTGGGCGTAGTATGGTTAAAAAATAAAAAATAAGTAAAATCGATAAATAAAATATTTTTTGGGAATAAAATAACAAAAAGATAATATTAAAGTCAAAGTCGAGAGGGGAGAGATATTTATATTGAGAGGAAAAGAAGTATTAAAAAATAACAATAAAATACCCTTGTGCCACTACACACGTTTTTTTTTTTGTATCGTATCCTTTCGGGCATACGGCAAACCACAATTTTTATACTTTAGTTTTGTTTTTATGGTGTACAAAATGCATAAAACAGTTATGTGTGTGTGTGTAAAATACATACAATAAGCCGCCTGTTGTTGCCGATATACTTTGTAGTGAGTCCTCGAAGAAATTATTGTGAATCCAACTAAATGGCTCGTCCTCCCCCACACAAATTCTTCTTTTATCGATGCGATGTGATGTGATAAAGGAAAAACACACGTATATGGGTTGGTTCTTGGCATAAAAGGATATAGCCCAAAGCTGGAAAACTTCAAATGCAAACATGTATCTGTGCGTGTAGGATGGTCGGTTATGTTGGTGTACACGATGTGTGTAAAGGCTCATGCATGTGCGGGTGTCCTTTATCCATGTCAAGTGATTCTGACTCTCTCTCCTTATAAGCTAGAATTCCTTCCATTCGTTTATTCGAATTGAAACAAAAAATTATGATAATATGTATGCCTCTTTTGTATTGCGGAAAAGGATCTCTCTCTACATAGCAGTGTATCCTGTAATTAGGAAAAGACAAGAAAAGGAAAAAAATATAAGTATTGGATTTATTAGAATTTTTTGGTGATGAGAGGGAAGACCCTTCGAAGGTTAGAAGAATAGTACGAATAAAAAAGTAGCAAAATAATGAATAATTCATGGCGGCAAAGTTTGAACAAGTTCTTTGAGGAAAAGTATTGAGTTTAAGATTGAGGGTAGTATATTTTAATGTGGTTAAGCTTATAGGATTTAGATATTTTTATATTAAATCAACTGTTATTAAAAACAAAATGAGTTTTCGGAGTAAGTATTCATAATAAATATTTGAGGTGCCCGTATAAATGTGCTGATGTTAAGATTCTAACTATGCCATAGTTTCGAAATTCTGCTCAGTATTCAGTTTTTCAAATTTCTACAAACAAGAAACAGGAACTCCGACATAAATCCACAATCAGCTTATGGAATTGTAGCCCCACGTAATTCCCCCAACGTAAATTTCTTTTATTTTTAATATTTTGTGCGCACTAAAGGGGTTATGACTTCCCTTAAGATGATTACCTATAATACACAGTACGAGCGTTAAGGAAATGAGGAAGAATATAACAGGAGATACCGATGCACAATACACCTATGGCAGTATACTTAGGTGTGTGATATTTTTTTTCTCAAGGCTGCGGTAAGCTCGTCCTTGAAGTAAGCCTTATTCTTTGCAATTTATTTTAAGCTGGGAAATCTTACAAATTTATTAAACTTAATCTAAAGAACCAAGTATTTCAAATGATATATCAAATCTTTGTAATGATGAGCTAAATGAGTATACTAGGTCCATTTAGAAGAATTGTATCAGGGACAAAACGATACATACATACCTATAGAAATCTGATTCCAGCCAAAGGCTAACACAAGGGAAAACTACTTTACCTTATCTCTCATTCTTAAGGAACGAGCAGGGAGGTAACGGTAGGAATCTGATGCCAGCCGAGTATGTAAATGAGAATGACTTTGTCCAATTTCTCACTCAGAAGGAACTAACAAAGACGTAAAGGAAGGAATCAGATTCAAGTCCAATCCCTCACTTAAAAAGACCTCAGTGTCAAGGAAGGAATTTGATTCCAATACAAGGCTTACCCAATCGGTTATAACGGTGGATAAGGATAATTCTATTCTTCGTATTAGATTAGTATACTACAGTAATTAAATGACTTACAAGAAAGATATCTTTTTTCAATTTTTGTTCATAACCCTGAAGCTGCACGAGCCAGTCCAGTACTGACTAGCCAGTCGAAATACACTCACATTTTTTTATTAACAAATATAAGCCCAAGCAAATGGTTAGCCAGTAACAGTTTTCGGAAGTACCTACTATTTCGAAGAAGATTTGGAAACATAGCAGTAAAATTTAAGTTTATTCAAATTTTCTGTCACAAAATATTAATAAAATAATGTCGTTTTCGATTGCACTTTCTAAATACACCTTTGGTCCTCCATTTTCACTCCTAGTACTCCAAAAGCCATCGATAAGCTGTTCCAAATAATGTTTTCTGTTCTCGATCTCAAGGTGGAGTAGATTTGAAACCCACGCATACCTAAATACACAATTTTTCGTCGGATTACTTATCAAAAGTGAAATTGAGCAATCTGGAATCAAAAAGAAGTAAGTAGAACAGTCAGAAAATCCAATCGAAAACGACATTAGAATCGGGGAGTCCTTATGTCCAGTCCAAAAGAGCTCAAAGTTTTTATAAATTTGCTCTGCGATTGAAAAAATATTTGAAGATGAATAAAGCCGGAATCTCACTTCTTGAGAGAAAAATGGTCCCAGCTTCAAGCCTAGTACGCAGATCGAGCTAAATTTTCGCTCATTACGCCAAGTACGTTTTATTGAGTTGATACTTTGATTAATGAAGCCACAAAAACAAAATTGATTCCCAGAAGTTTTAATTTTTGAAAATTTTCAAAAAAAGAATCACCAGTTGGCAGAGAATCACCCATTTACAAATGATAACGTTTGTGTAGCAGAGGTTTAAAGAACTTTAATTTAAGAAAGGTGTCTGTTCCTTTTTCGGAAATGATTTCATCTTGAATCGTTTGATATTAGGGTTCGATCTTTAAATACCTGCAAGTTCTAGCTTTGACTACGACAGTTTTTCAGTTCATATGATTATTTTTAAAAGGTTAAGTAGAACTTATGAAAGACGCTGGCAGAGTCAAATTCCGAAGAAAAATCTTCCTGCCTTGATTTCCCAATTGAATATATCAAATTTATTGCTATCGACAATTAGTGAACGTGACTTTAATCGGAAGTGCAATCGTGTAGAAAACTATTGCTTTTCGAATTGCTGAAAAATTTGGTCTTCCATTAACTATTGTAGTTAGAACTTTGGTACCCTCTATGAAGTGAGCACCCTCTTCGATCGAGAAGTTCGAACACCCCTCTGTCCAGTACTGGACAAATCGACCAACGGTATAGGTATAACAAAACCCATTTTATTGGACTTTTTCATCATCGTAATGTTAAGTTTGATTAGAACCTTGAAATCAAAGGGCACGGAAGTGCCCAGCCAAGTTCGCGGCACTACATCTTCTTTTACACGAAGCCAATACTTGCTCTTCAGAGCTAGTAAAAATGTATAAATATTTATAATTTTTTTAGGAAAATGGCAGTAAAAATGGAATAATAACCTTTTACCGGTGTTTTTACTTTCTTCTTATTGACACTTGAAAAAGCCGCTGGTTAAGGTATCAAACCAATAAACAAGACCTAATAAAGATAACTTATTTAAAAAAAAGAGCTCACATAAATAGGAATAATTTTTAAATGTCGGTTTGAGCAAATGGGCCTAATTCAACATGATGCTTAGCCTAATGTGCGTAATGCCTGAATATTTTGCTGCCATTTTTTTAATTGGACTCGTAGGAAGAGTATACTTAACATAACAATACATTTTCCTGGTGGTTAAATATATAATTATAAATACTCCCATTAAAAGTAGGTATAGTTTGTGACTAAATGGGGACAACTTGTCTGTTCTATCTTTGTTTGTTTACCTTATGTGAGTTGGTACTATGCTAAATTATAAAACGACCATCAAACAAAACCATTTTCTCAATTCAAAGTAACAAAAAAAAAAGTCCTTAAGTTACAGTCGAACTCATTTTTGTTCATGGCCAAAGACTATGTTTAATAATGAAAGAGAAAAGTTTTAATAAAAAAAAAAACAGATATTCCACTCACATGTTTGTTGGTGTCTTTATACCTATGCATACCTACATATAGAAATATAACATCTTGCACCCTTTCAAGCTTATGATGTAGCTACCTACCTTAACTTTGAGTAAACTCTTTCACTATTCAACTTTTATTTACTCCTTGAAATCCTTCCGATGATGTTCTATTCTCTCTCCTCTATTTTTTTTTGCATTTTTGTTAAGTCTATATCCTTTGAATCACGACGCCTACTTACATCCTTCAAGCTTTTAACTAGGACAAACCCCCTTCCTGCTTTTATCTATAAACTTTTCTACAACACTACTCTGCCAACAATATTTTTTTTCCCCCAAACAAGCTACTATACGAATACAACGAGGACGATGACGACGACGAAAGACGAGGACGGCAACGGCATGTGATGGTAAAAGTGCAGAAAAACTGTAAAAAGCAAGGATCGCATCCCATGTTGCCGAAGGGATTTTAACTAAATATTAAAATGGAGTAGAAAGAATACAAAAAAAAAAACTCTTACACTCAGAAAATTCCACCTCAATCCATACCCCAAAGTAACCCATCAACACCCTTTTGCAAAAAAGGAAACACAGGGGTAGAGAAAGTAAGATAGGTATTTTCACTGGATTACGACATAGATTCATACATATCCAGACAAAAACGCGGTGCATTGGAATTGTAGAAGAAAATCTTCTCTCACTGGGATTCATTATAAAATATTTATATGATAGGATATACTTAGATGGAACCCCGAGGGCTAGGAAGAATGTGTAGCATTAGATTTGTATTTTATGTTTTCGGATGAAAATAGATTGCAGTGATTTTCATTTTTATTTATATTTAATTTCTCATTTTCAATTCTTTGTTTTTTTTTTTGCCTGTACCTATCTTGCAGTATTGACGGATTATTTATAGAGTAAATTAGTTTTTGTTTTAGGAAACTAATCTAACTCGACAACTTTTCCTAAAGAGATTCGATGTTTAAACGAAGTTAGGGAATATAATTAAGGTTTACTATTTTTCTCAGCATAAATTACCTTCTACCTTTCGGGGTTGTAAAAAAATGGAATCTTTTGTGAATGCAATCATTAAAAATCATTAATTGAACTCAATCAAAAGACTGCATTCATTGAATTCACATTGAGACTGCGACTTCAAATTCTGAAATCACCAATCATTCATTTGAAGTTGAAATCATTTTTTCCCTAATTCAATTTACAGAATTCAATTTAATGCAATAAGAAAGCAAATGAATGCAAAGAATGCATGACTTCACAAAAGATTGCATTCATTTGATTGCTGTAATATGAATGAAGGAAAAAATGATTGCAATCATTTCAACGTGGTGATCGCAGAATTTGAAGTTGCAATCTCAAATGGAATTCAAAGAATGAAATCTTTTAATTAAAGTCATAAAAGATTGCATTCGTTTACAACCTTGTACCTATACTGCCATTCATCTATTAAGAGCAACTATATTCAACCAAGTCTTGGTATTTATTTTGTATTTATGAATATTTTATTTGTTTGTTTATTTTTTTTTAATTTATGGTAAAGATAGAAGAATGAAATTTGAACTTTTTATTCGGTCTGGTCAGCTATATTTTGTTTCATCATATTTTTTCCTTAAAGTTTATGGGCTCATATTTCATTATGAGCTGTCCCCAAAAATAATAACTAAAAGCCTCAAGATTTTCAAACACAACACAACGTCCATTGTCGTCATCATCGTTGTCATATTATCATTTAGAGAAGACTATGAGAGAAACAGAATAAAGTGAACAACGGCGATGGTGGCGGTGGCGGCAGCCGGCACCCAAGCCAAAGCGATTATTTGCTCGACTTCATGACGTTGACATTTTAATTTGCACCTTGTGCTAGTTTGTTAATCCATTCAAGCTATATCCAGCACAACAACAAAAAAACGATATATCTCTTCTCTACACAAAAGACTCAGAGAAACGTATATAAAATAAAAATGAAAATCAAAAGCAAAAACAAATAAAAAAAATAAAGAGAAATCGGCGAAACGATGGCGAATAACTTAACAAAAACAAATCAAAGTACAAAAGAATGAAAGAGTGCCGCGTGCTGCCACTTGCGACTTTAAAGCTTAGTATAGGCACATAAATAACAACTTTCTTGTAACTTGCAACGAAGTTAGCGCTCGTGATTTTTAATTATGTATTTGCACTTGGAAATATTACTTTTTAAGCTTCACTCGGAACTCAAAAGACACTTTTTAGCGGTTTCAAATTACAACTAAGTCCATTTTTGAATTTTGGCGTTTGCATCCATAAGTATTAAGGGCTCAAAATAATATATAAAATATGCGTCAACATCAATAGCGGTCAATAACTACAGCTTTTGATGGACAAAGAAGCTATCGGGCACAACCTTACCGCAGATGATATTGTAAGAGTTCTTTTGGATCTTGGGCTACTTGATTCCATGATGAGGAATAACTGCCTGAACAGAATAGAGTGATGCAACTGGAGCTGCAGCTGCAATAGCTGTCAAAAAGTGTCGTTCGTGATTTTCAGACATTTCAGTATCGAAAATAAAAACAAAAACTAAAATTAAAATGGAAAATGATGAAAAAGAAGCTTAAATTACTTTACGTCTTTATGAGAGATTGAAAAGAGTTTGAAACTCACTTCAACCCCTATGTAAATACTCGGTTTCGCTCGGAATTTTGAAACGTTACTTTGACAGCTATTCCGGCTACAGCTCCAGTTGGAGCTCCGTCTCCATTCTGCTCAGCCAGTAAAACAAAAATGCTGTTTCGTTGGGACTCTTTGTCAAATTGTTACTAAACCAGCAAATCAAATTATACAAAAGGATTATGTTTAAAACTGGCGAACAGATGAATTATTTCACCAAATTTCCAATGCAGCAGATGAAACACAGAATACTGTTGAATATTTTATCCTGCATCAAGGCCACGGAGAATGTGAAGATGATTTTACCGATTATGCGTCAGTAGAAGAAACGAAGAAAGTGGTTTTGACGATGAAGTTGCTTAATTATAAGGTTTTTTTTTAAATTGACTCAGTGATTTTAGATATGAATGAATAGTTTGAGTATAATAAAGATAAGGACATACTGATATTGAGACCTTTGGTTCCAGCAATCTACAAACGATTCATAAATTTAAGCGAGAATCAGATTGGCACAGCAAGTTAAACAGCAACTTTGAAAACCACATCACACTTTTTAAATCCACTGGATTTAAATGGCCTTATATACATTAGCATGGCAACATCGACATCGACATCGACATCGACATCGACATCGACATCGACATCGACATCGACATCGACATCGACATCGACATCGACATCGACATCGACATCGACATCGACATCGACATCGACATCGACATCGACATCGACATCGACATCGACATCGACATCGACATCGACATCGACATCGACATCGACATCGACATCGACATCGACATCGACATCGACATCGACATCGACATCGACATCGACATCGACATCGACATCGACATCGACATCGACATCGACATCGACATCGACATCGACATCGACATCGACATCGACATCGACATCGACATCGACATCGACATCGACATCGACATCGACATCGACATCGACATTGTCATTGACATTGACATTGACATTGACATTGACATCGACATCGACATCGACACCCTAAAACTCGGTGTCGCTGTGCAATTGCTGCCAACTTTTAGATGAAGTTTTGTATGCTGTCAAAAGCACTGTATAGATACGTTGTAATCTATTTCACAGACTTTAAAGGTCAAAGTTTACGTTCTGTCAAAGTTGATGTGTCAATCTGTTTCTCGCCTTAATCTCTTTCGAGAATATAGATACTTTACGACGTTAATGGCCAATCAACGGCTGCACAATCTTTCTTTCTTTGGATCCCAAAAGAAACGATAGAAAAATGTATTCGATTCAAAATTGCGGGGCAGCGTTGAATGGTAGTTTCACTTATGCAGGTAGAATAAGTGCCAAGTATTCATTTGAGAAGAAAATATTTGTTTAATTTGTTTGGATTTTTCATTTAGGCGGAACTCAGTATTGTGCGAAGTAGTTTGAGTAAAAATTGCTCAAAAAGGTCTGTTCTGGTCAGTGAGAAAAGATTCAAAGTGTCAACCCTGAAAATGTCTTCCGAAATTGTATGAAAGTGGACAAAAAAAATAGTAGTAGCGTATAAAGGCCGCAGAAAGAAGCGATCAAAGTACACACTATATGCCATCAAAGAATCGCAAAACAGACAAGGAGTGCAGATATGTAGGTGCCAATCCAAAACTTGTCTACCAAAAGTTCCTATACATTTCTTTCTCTAGTCCATAGTCTCGATTGCAGTCGTAAATCCGTTCCTTTGGCGACCATACGTATTCATCGTTGGTTGTCTTTCCTGCATATCCACTTGCCATTGATAGACAGGGATACAACTCATGCTACCACCACCACCACCGACCGCCACGATTGTGTGCATCAAGACTATAAGTCCTATATTGTGGGCCACAGAGAGTAGATGGAAGCTGGACTTTGAAGCGCACAAGCACAACACACAACCAGCCTCCAAGAATTGCCCCATAAATCATTGGATTTCGCTCAAGCACACAGAGTACCTATATTTTTTTTAAAGACTACGGTCGTTGGTGTCTGGCCAGTTCCATTGCCAAGTGGGACATGCTTATGAGCGCGTGCGCGCCTTCGTTTCGCTTGTATATTCATTGGCTTTGGTATTCTGTATAGAGTTGACAGCCGAAAGGCGCAACGAGGTGGAGATTAAGAGTTCTTTTTGCCCGCTCTGTCAATTCCATTTGAATGAGAAGAGACTTGGGGCATTTTACAGCGGGGGCCATAGTGGTGCGACTACAATAATTGTTGAGCTGTAAGTTAAGGCTTCAAGCAGCCTCATTGCATTAACGCCCGGTTTCTCGTTTTGTTGTTGCTTTTTTTTTTGTCTGTAGTAATTGTTGTGCGGAAGAAAAACTGATACAAGAGCGCGGAAATGTCTTGCGAGGCTTGCACTTTAAAATGCAAAAGTTAGTTGATGTCTTAAGAAGGTATAAGCGGTTTCTTTGGTAGTTGAGTAATCCACTTAAAGGCCGACTTAAAGTGGAAAGTTTTGATTGACGGTAGATGGGATGGGTTTCATATAAATTTGAGAAATTTGGAAAATTCTTAGAACATTGTGTTCTTGAAATATAGGTATTGAGCCTGAAAAGTTTACTCGTAGTATAGGAGTTTTCTGGTGGACGTCGAAGTTTACCCTTGATACGTAGTAAGAAGGCTTTTGAAGCTTCTACATATTTATTTTCAAAAGAGGTTAGTGCTTTATGAAGATTGAATTAAGAGGAAAAATTAAAAATGCCTAAAAATATGTCAAATAGGTAATCTTCTTTAGCATTCTGTTAAGTCAATTAAAAACTCTCAAACTTGTTCAAACATTTCATTTCGCTTCTTCAAACTTATGGTTCACATCATTAAAAAGAATAAAAAGAACTTACCTTAATTCTAAGCTGTTCCAGCACTAACTGTCGAACTTGACGAAGATGATGCCACCAATGATGAAATACTTTTAAATGAAGTCTTCGGTTGGGTTGGGGCAACTGCAGATTCCCTATTTGATACCGGACTAATGCTTGATGAAGCTGATGATGATGAGGAAACCACATTCGAAGATGTTGCCAGAGTTGTTTTAGCCGTTTTATTTGAAAAACTCTCAGCCGAACGACTTGTAGAATTCGTCGCACTTGTCGTAGAGACCCCACTGGAAGCAGCTGAACCAGCAGCAGCTGTTGCTAAAGCCTCTGATTTATCTGCCGCCGCAGCTGCTCTCAAATTGAGATTAGCAGCAACTTGTTCAATGTTTAAGTTCTTTTTTAGCCTCGGTGGAGATCCTGGGTTTGTACTGCTCGAAGGGCTGTTATTTGGTGGAGTTGGGGCTTTGAATTCGGGCTTTGATGGTACGCCAGTAGGCGATGTGGGAGTGGATGATGGTTTGCTGCTAATACTGTTGAGCATAGGAATCTGGGGTTGATTTCGGAAGGCCAGTGCTGATGGATTTGGAATATTCCGAACGGAGGCGTTTTGCTGGCGAACCGGAGTTTGTGCGGCGCGAACTTTGGAGATCTCGTTCAACTTTGGGAGAGTCTTAATGGCGATTTTTTCGCGATTTGTAGCTGATTCTGAGAGCAAATGGAGGTTCTGCAGATCATCGGTTGAATTCTCCATTTTTGAAGATTTATTCGCCGAAGCAGCAATGCTGTCTGGAACCGTGCTCGAAGTCATATTTTGTTTGATTTTATTGAGGGCTGCTTCTAAGCTGTTCCCAGCTGGTGGTGTTGGAGGAGTTGGAGGTTTGGAATGGCTTGAATGTTTGCCGGACAGGTCGAGGATTTCAACACTGTTATCTCTAGATGAAGGCCTTCGATCCTTTAAAGATAACGAAGAAGAAGAGGAAGATGTCGATGATGATTTTTCCTTAGATGGCTTTCCATTAGTTTCTGATGAAGGCTTTTCAGGTTGCTTTGGAGCGTTTTCGGCACTGGTGGCTGCAGATTTACTGGCCACAATAGCAGGAATGATGCTTCGCATGCTGATAAGTCCTGGTGGAGAGGCCTGTGAATGGCCGGTTGTGCTCTTTGTGCTTACTGTAAGGGCGGGTGATCTCACTGAGGAATTACTTTGGGATTTCTTAATCTTCACCAAAGGAATAGGCGCTGGAGGTGGTCTAGTTGCTTTAGGTGGACTGGACTTCACAGAAGCTGGTTTTAGCTGTTGCTCTGATGGAACTGTGGGAACCCTCAAAATTTCCAACGCCGGCTTTTGGGTAGTCTGGCTTGTACTTTGACTGGCATAGGACTTCTTTTGGCTGGTAATGGTGACAGCAGAATTACTTGAGGAATGTGTAATTTTTCCGTTTGGACTTTCGGACATTTTTGTGACGCTTATCGAAGAAGGTGGCATCAGCATTGGCAACGGTTTTCGTTTGCTCATTTCATGAGTGTAGCTAGAGGCAATGGAAGAGGTATAGAAAGGCTTGTCTAGTGATTTAGTTGGTGCCGATGATGTCGATGTATTTGACGGCTTAATAGGGCGCTGATGGTTTTGAAAGACGGGACCATAAGCTGACTTGCGCATCATGCGATCCTGTTCGGTCTTCTGTTGCTTCGTCAGCAGGGCTGTCGGATGTGGGCCATCAAGGCTCGCCGACCTCTTAAGCTGGGCTGCATGTTTGTGTGCCGAACTGGCTATCGAAGAGATGGGACTCAGTTTATGGGAGTTTGGCACTACTTTTGGTGGAGCTTGGGGTACTGCAAATTGGGGCTTTGCGGGAGTGGTGACAGGTAGTTTGGGAGGAGGACGGTTGGGCTGTTGCACTGGGAGTGCTGGAGCTGGGGTAGGTGAACTCACAGGCGACCGGGGTACTGGTTTAAGCGGTGGAGTAGCGGGTTTTGTTGATGTGGGAGTTATAGTTGGAATGGTAAGCGGGGTAGTTTTGAATAGACTAGGAGGAAGCGGTGGCGAGGCCGGTATTTTCATTTCTTGAATATTACTGAGTGGTTTCGATATGGGCACGGGCGACTTTAAACCGGCTGTAGACGTGACTTGTGGCGAGGGTTTCGAAGGAATCCTCGCGTGAATTGTAGTCATTATTTGTGGAGTGTTACTGGGTTTGGATTTAGCCTCCTTGGAACTTGAGTCCCTGGAACTGGCATCCTTGGAACTGGCATCCTTGCAACTGGCCTCCTTCGAACTTCCTTCCTTTGCATGGCCCTCTTTTGATTTTGAGTCTTTCGACTTAGATTCTTTTGTCTTAGCGTCTTTGGACTTGCCGTCTTTCACTTTCATGTCCTTCGATTTTGACTCTTTTTTCGAACCTTCAGAGTCCTTGTGGCTTGTTATGTTGTTTTTCTTTGAAGATTCAAAGCGAATTGGATTCGATATATTCAAGCTGGTGTTTGCACTTGGAATTGGAGCTGGCATCGGAGTTGTTGATGATGGTGGAGAATATGAAAGCTTGGGCTTCTTGGCATGGTGTTTTCCATTCAAGGTTATCTCCGGCAACGGAGGAGGGAGTTTCAAAGTTGTCGGCGTTGTGACAATGACATCATCACTGCTGCTACTTGATTTTCTACTTTCCACCTTGTGTGCTCGATGATTTCCAGTAATTTTGACTTTCATCTTGAGACTTTCATTTTCAGGCTGCGATGATATCTCTGCATGCAGTTTCCGACGTTTGCCATTAGAATCTTTTGGTTCTTTCGAATGCTTCTTCTTTCGTTTCTTATGTGACGACGAAGAGAACGAAGGATAGTCATCTTTTGCTGAAAACGAGAATGTTCCATTTGACGTGGATGAGCTAGCAGATGATGAGGTCGACATTGGTGAAGCATCAGGACTGGTCTTTGGCTTGGGCAATTCCAAAGGATCCTTTGACTTATCGGTTTCAATTGGTTTCAAACCAATATTCTTGGCATATGTTTTCAAGTCTAACTTATCCGCTAAAGGCTGCTCATCAATCGAAAACTTTCGCTTGGATATCTTTTTCGGTTCTTGCCGAACTTCGGCCGATTTCGGCTTCGGAATGGCTATTTTAGTCTTTGGATTATTTAACTCAATCTTGAGCTTAGGAACGTTCTTGGGTTTTGGTGGACTATTCGAAGGGGATGGTTTCTTGCCAGCAGTTTTCAATTCAGCCAATGAGAGATTCTCCAAACTTTCATCGGAAGAATTTGGCGAACGATTGATCTGTGACTGTGGAATACTAACCACAATATCACACTTCGAGACCATTGGCTTTGAGTCTTCTTTAGATATCTTCGGCAAATTACTGCCACTGGTAGAGTTCGAAGTCACTGTATAGTCACTATAACGCATATCATTACTTCGAAGACTCTTGAAATCATTCGTGATATTGTACACCGACTCTTCAGAATTGGAACGTTTAGGACTCTGCTTGCGGGCTATGATCATTTTCATAGCTCCACTACTTTCGTTCTTTTCTCGTTCCATTTCATTGTTGTTGTTATTATTATAACCACCCGAGGAATCTTTCACATCAAGCGACTTGGATTTGTAAACCGAATAGGTAACCTGCCTATTATTCTCTCCATTTTTGTCAGCTTTTCGTGAGGATTCAATGAACCTTACCGATTTCAGTGGCACAGCAGGTGCCATCATCATCTCACTATCAGTCGGTGACTTCTTGACACGTTTAGCCTCTGGACTACCAGACTCATTTTGATTATTCTCCCCCAACACCTTCGTCGCAGAAAGAGTGCTAACTGTCTTAGAAGCTACGGCAGGGACTGGTGTGTTGCTATGCAAAAGAATTCTATAGCAGAATCTCATTGGAGCCACCTATACCAAACGCCATTCAGAAGGAAAAGAGAAGCAAGCAAAAACAAAAGAACAATAAATTTTCTTTATCGGTTTTTATATATGGGTGATTCTCCACTAAAAGCTCCTTTTCGTGGCCCCGACCAAAAATGGTTAAAAACATGAGAAAATTAAAAATATTTTACAGTTAATAATAGCGTAAGTAATGTTTCTAACTGGCCCACTTCTTTAATTTTAATAATTGGAAGTAATTAATTAGAAAAAAAAAAACATTTAAGGCCTAAACGTCATTTCCGTAACGTGTCTCCTCCTCGTTTCAGCACAGAAAAAGTGATTTTTTAGAACTTTAAAATAAATAAAATTAATTCTGATTAGATTCCAACTAACAAATATTGTTGTTTAATATAATTGTCCTTAAAATAAAATTAATTCATTTATAACAATTAACTTAGAAACTTACAAAAATGTGTCTCCAGGTATTTGGATAATTTAAGTAAAAAAAAAGTAAATGCTTTTAAATTGAAATTAAGAGCCATCAGTTTATAGAATTCAACCTAAATGAAGAAATTCAACCAAACTTTCTTTGAAATATATTCAAAACATTAGATTAGAAATCAATTTCGATTGTAATTTTCAAGTGAGTGGTTGAATTCGTCACGTGTTCCATCAATTACGTCATTACCGTAAGTGGGTATCATTTTGTTACTTAAGAGTAAAACAAAATTATTTTGTTACAGCTTTGAGGTATTTTGTTGCGGAATGATTCATACTGCATTTGAAAAATATACATTCTTTTTTTCAAGTCTAAAAAGTTAAAAAACATCGATTTTCGTCATTTCCGTAGCGTCATTTCCGTGCCCTGTCTCTAAATTACGGTAATGACGAGTTGTTACGGAAATGACTTTAGAGTATTTTTCCTTTAAAAAATCATGGATTAGTTACAAATTCTCCATATTTTATATTAGAATACATAATAAAAACACTTTGAGGACAGTGATGGGCCTTACATCCAAAACAAAATCGTGCACAGCAAGATCTTGTAGGTATATGTGGTCTATGATCAGATCTTTTATACTTCACCATTTTGATATCTTTGTTCTGTGCTACAATGGGGAGTTAGGGAGAAAAGATTAATATTCTTTTCGCCACTATATGCAATTATGATATAGTTATCTTCCGTAGGCCCAATTTTTAAAATACGGGAAACAATCCTTCGTCATTTCCACTGTTAGTTTATTTCTGATTTAAAACGGTTAAGTTGGTAGAATGTAAGGATGTAACTTAATATTACCCTTTCCGCTTCCTAACGCTTCCATGTCATATCTTGACTTCAAGTGATTTCAGCGTTGATCATTGCAAGTGTGAGTTTGGTATCCTCTAAGCATAGAAAAATGCCCGAATTTTGGCACAACACCGCGTCGGGCAGTAGAGGTAAAGAATTAGTGCAGTAGATTCACCTCCACTTGCGTCCACTGGTCATCAATGTAAAAGGGATTGCTCAAGATCGAAAAGTTTAAAATTTCTTTTTTAAAAACATTTGTTTAAGCCAATTAACAAGATATTTTAATTTTTCTGCAATGGCGCTTGTACTGTTCTTCCACTCACCGATTCAATTTTACCCTCCGATGCCGCTTATTTTGTTGCTTAAATAAGCTTTTTGAACATTAATGGGAGGCTAGTATTTCATACAGTTTTCAATGCATCCTTTATATAAAATCTACATGGATGTAAGCAAGATTTATATACTTATACCTATTAGTTTTTGAATAAGTCTGCTTCGCCCCTCCCCCCATCTGATTCAACATCCTGCCTACGCCCTTGTATGAAACTGTTACCTTCAAGTGGACACATCCCCACAAATTCCTTTATCTTACTTCAAATTACTTTCACGCGATTGAAATTGAAGCATTTCATAAATGGATTTGTGTCCCAAAGGAATCAAATACCTTACCCAACCATATACAGATACGAGTATTTCAATTTTATGTTTAATTGATTTTAAGTAGGTACCTGTCAACTAATTAATTTTAACAAAAACAAATTTGTTATTTGCTTTATATAAGCAGAAAATGTAATTTCGGTACAAGACCATCATTTCCATAACAAAGGCGTCATTTCCGTAGCAAGACAAAATCCTTAAAAACGCTTAAAATCAAGTGGCCGGACTTTTTAATTATCAGTTATAGTTTAATTTATAACAAGCATTAAACGTGCATCACTTTTTTCTTAAATTAAGGTAGGGGACATTTTGGATGCTTAAATGGAGCTTTTAACAGAGAATCACCCATATATATTTTTTTTTTATTGTTTTTGTTATGTCACAAGGATTTCTTTTGTCTTTTGGATAAGTTGAAAAAGAAAATTTAAAAAAGGACAACTCACCCTTTTCCAGTTATAGCAATAACCAACATCCATAAGACTGAAATCTACTGGTAAAATTTCATCCTCATAGATGATGTCAATGTCCACCCGTTGGTTATCTGGATCGATATCGTACTTGGAGCAAAGGAATCGTTTCAAATGATGAACTGTCACTCCAGCAGGACACTGCAGATATCTCACTGGTGGGATTTGCGATTTGTTGCAAGACACCAGCAACGCCGGATGGTATTCCAGCGAAAGGCTATCGAAAAAAAGAGAAAACAAAAAAACAGACAAAGGAATGAATAATTGGTTTTTCATTTGCACATGAACAAAAGGACCTTTAGGTGCAGAGTAGCAGGATTATAGGAAGCTATTGAATTCTATATGTTTACCTTATTGGTTCTGCAGGATAAATGAATTCTTCTTCCATCATTAACATATCACAGTCAGATGTTGAATCTAAGGATTTCCAGAAATGCAACTGGCGTTCCCGTTCTTGTTGTATAAGACCTGGTACAAGCTTGTATACCAAGGTACGCAGGATATCATCAGATCTGTAGGGTTCAAGAGTTCGGTTATTTTCGGAACATTATTTAACTCGACGAGAAGGTATAACTAACCTTAAATTACTAAGAGTGATGAATCGAATTTGTGGTTTGCAATTTGGACAATTTGTGTCGGTTTCAAGGTACTTCACAATGCAGGATCGACAATCTAAGGAAGATATTTGCATAAATTTTTACGATCCTGAGTTTAAAACTTAAAAATGAAATAGACTTTTGTCCATATTTGTGCTAGAAAATTCCCATTTTTTTTTGCTCAACTTACATGAATGCTCACATATATCCACTGAAGTTGCATTGATCAAATATCCACGACATAAATTGCATACAATAACATCATTGAATTCTTTGACTTTAAGCTTCTGACGTTGATGTTGCAAATAATGTTTTTGATGCTCTGATGGAGGCTGCTTGATTGTTGTTTCAACAGCATCACCAGACGCAACAGCCGTGACAATAGTTTTGTCCATTGTCGATTGAGTGAATGATGCTGTTATAGCTCTTGCATTTGCACTACTTGACGAAGTGGACTGCATTTGTTGTAGACTCGTTGTTGTGATGCCATCTGAAGTTCCTTGTGAAGTAGAAGTTAGCTCTCTGATCTCTTCACGTTTGCAAATATTACTTTTGTGGTAATCGGCTATCATATCTAGCATGATAAGGCACCGTGAAGAGGAATTTTTGTATTCTTTCTTTAACTTCGTCTTCATACACGAAGTTGCGGTCTAGTTGTCTTAGTTATACTAAGCAATCTGAAAGAAAAAAAGAGAAGGTATTAAAGACGTTAAGAAGGCAGCTACTATCAAATAGATGATGTAAATCACACATGTCTATTAACACTCAAACATTTAGAGCAAAAGGCTTGATTAGGTAGTAAAAAAAATATTTGTGTCCAGATATTCCGAAGCTTAACGGAAGCTTTATCGAAATCATAAGCAAACGAAAAATTAAAATAAAAACATTTTGCGGGTAATAGCTTGTGCAGAAGCAGGCCTTGTTTCAATCATTCATGTCTGAATTTAAGCAGGAAGGTTGAGGATATACAATTTTCTGCTGAATCCAAATGGTCAATACCCCTGAAAAAAGTGTGTTTTCAAGTGGAATATGGTGGGCATCGATCCCAGACACTAAAGGCCCGTCAGAATCCCAAAACTAACGAGAAATTATTTCGCCGTCACTTTCAAACAGAAATAAGCTGTTTTCGAAAACGTCATCTGCGTCAAAACTGCATTGCAGAGTGTTTTTAAACACAAACTGCAAAAGTCTTCTGTTCAAAAACACAAATAGAAGTTTTATTGCATTAGCATTGTGCCCGATAACGCAGTTTTCTAAAATCACATTTTCGAAAAAATCATTTGCGGTGAAATTCTGCAGCAAAAAAATCGAGTTGTCGACGAAAATCGTGTTCGTAAACGTCAAATACGTTTGCAAGAATATTGACTGACGTAGATCTACAAAACGAAAGCAATATATGCGTCAAAAAATGACGATCAATAACTTGACGTGCGTTGATTTGAATTTTTCGAAAACGGCCATACCTCAAAAACCTGATCTGATGACGTAAAACGCATGACGGCATGACGGATCTGAGTTCAGCGTCTAAAAGAGTATTTACAACAACCTTTTCTTGTTGTGTTCAAAAGTTCACCAATATTTATAAGCCTGTGTACCTAATTTTGAACGTCAAATCCAAGTATTAAAATAAAACACTTGAAAAAATTGGAAACGAGCATGGGAGTGTCTCGTGGACTTAAATTGTAACAAGGCGCCACTTTCCTCCTTAAGTCTTACCCTGAAGTTTGCTATGAAATTCATCGCTATATGCCATTTGCATAACAGAAGGCCCGGCTGACACGACGCAAATCAACAGCCACATTGAAGAATATTAAAAAAAAAAAAAAAAAAACTCGACGCCTTATTGCCACTGCAAATAGACACACACAGAAACACACTCTCCACACTGACTTGACTAAACTGTAAGAGCCCACAATCAATGACAGACAAACAAATAGAAGTGGCTTAAGTATGACAGAAGTTGGTAGGTACCTATATAGCTTGGGGGAAATGACAGAAGCGCAGCAACAACTGACCCATCCAGCCGCACAGTAGTTCTGCTATTAATGACTTCATAATTAACGATCCAATAAAATCCGTTATATGACAGCAAGAGTAAAGATGAGATATTGCGGCTGCTGATGCTGAATGTCGGTTGATGCCACGATGCTGATGATTATCGCATGAAAACGACCGATTCCATGGTGATGATGCAACGCACAGATGATAGTCAACCAAACACGTATGTATATGTACCCCTACCTAGTACCAAAGACCGTATAATACCAAGATACCGCATCTCAACCAACCACCAAAAATCAGCTTTAGATGCGGTCGGTCGGGGGAAGGGAAACATTCCCACGTATTGTATCACATCCCCATTCACATTCGAACTCACATAACACATACAGACATGCAAGCCTTTATTCGCCGCAGACCCACGACTCAGCGACCGCGCCACCGACGATTGTAAAACTTATACATAGACGGGGTTCTCACTCACACATCTATGGGGTCACCACTGGGGTCGTCACAGTACTAGCGCTTTGACTGCGAATTTTTACACTAGATGCAATATCTTGGTATTATACGGTCTTTGCTAGTACCTATCTTAAAACGTGCGAGCTGCGAGCTGCGAGGTGCGAGAGAAGACAAGTTGACGTCAAAGATTTGAAGTATATCGACGACGACCAACGACGCCGACTACGAAACGGTCGATGGTGATATGGAGATGAAAGGAATAGGAAACAAGAAAAAAAAAACAGAAGAAGCAACGTAATTTGCATTTAAGTAATTTTGAAAGTGTCGGCAGTGGCGCGGCGGCGCGCGGCGAGGTGATGGCTTGGCTACGGAACATCTTCGTAATAATCTCTCTCCCTGGCACTGCTGCTGAAAGCTGTTTTAGCAATGGAAATGAGCAAATATATTTAGGGATCAGCAAGAGATTGTGAACGGTGAACCGAACGTGTTTGCTACTCGTATGTATAGCCATTAAGCCATATGTTATAGAGCTGGAAATGCAATTTAAACGAAAAATAGATTTCATCGGAAACAAATTAACATTGACCGAGTTTTGGAGAACATTTTTTTTCTTATCCAAATTTATGACCAAAACAACATTTGCATATAATTTCGGATTCGGACGCTCACAGATGATGGGCAAAAACTATAAAAACTATTGGTTTATTATGTATTTTGATGTTCATCACGCTAGAATGGAACTTGATTATTTCAAAAAAATGTGCAAAAAAAAAAACAAAATAGAAGATGAATTCATCAAAACAAACCTTGAAGATTCTTTTAGAGATAAAATTAAGTGGTGATGATACTTAGTTAAGATTAGGCGTGGGTTTATTATGTTAAATTCCTACACTGAATTTAAAAACTAAGAATATATTTATCTAACAAACGGGTTGAATTAGTTTCACGCTATTTAACTATAAGATAAAATTCTTTGACATAAGACAAGAAGACTTTAAAGTGAGAAATTATAGCTTTCTAGAAAATCAAATTCAAAGATTTGTTTGTGATTCCTGAAGCGTTTATGCATATTTCTATAAACATAGATATGTTTATCTTTTTAATAGAGAAGATACCTACCTACAAGAAAACAATCAAAAACTAACAAAAATACTATTTATGACTTAGCCTTTAATACCTGCACTACATAGCAGGGTGCAGAGCAGGGTTGCATGTTCAGAAATTAAGGCAACAATTACTACAGTGTCTTAAGGGTAGTCAAAATTTCTTGGTCATTTGCAAAAAAACGTACGTAACACTACTTCCTTTTCGGTTCTAACGCTTGTTATAAATGATACTCTTGCTGTCAGCTCACTATATAGAAAGCCGATTCGCTTGCAGTAAAGTTTGCTGTCAATTCGACGCTGCCAGAGAGTGCCATGAATCTGCCTGTATTTAAGAGCGCCAATGATACCTATTATTGGACAGATCTTCTTTCGCACTCGTGCAGTATCAAGAGTTTTAAAAGATTTCGACTTACATAAATCTGATGGCCCAGATGGTATCCCTCCCATAGTTCTGAGGAGGTTTTCTTCAACGCTGGTAAAACCACTGCGTAAACTTTTCCATCCGTCCTACTCTACTGGTCTCTTTCCGCATGGAAGGAAAACAGCATTTATCTAGCTTGTCCCCAAAAAAAAAAAAATGTCGTCTCCTTTGTCTATCGACCAATTGTGCACCATGGCTTACGTCCCTTCTTCCCAAGCTGATGGAAACTTCATCTTCTTCTTGTTTCTTAGCCCAAGAAATATTTTGAAAAACAGAAACTTCTCAGTAATCTGATAATATAGTTCACCGAACATTGGAACCAATCCTTACATTGTTTTGGAGAAAGTAAGATTACTGCACTTGATGTTTCAAAAGCCTTTGATAGAGTTTGGCATCAAGCTCTCTTATCGAAGATGCTTGCGTTTGGTATTGATGAAACTCTTCTTCGCTGGATTATTAATTAACATTAGGACCAATCAATACAAGTTGTGTTGGATGGTTACAAGTCTGATATTCATATAAATAAATGCTGGTGTTCCTCAGGTCCGTTTTGTCTCCTACCCTCTTTCTCATTTTCATTAATGATCTCTTACCTGAAACTTCTATTCCATTAAATTGTTTTGCTGATGACAGCACTCTCTGCTTTTGATAATCGTTTCAAGATTCATTTCCTTGTTCTTCGAATGTGAAACTTCAACGGCAGCTTATGATAAGCTCATTAGATTCTTATTTTGGCGGCATTGCCCGGTGGGGAACTAAAAACCACATAGAATTTAATGTTTCAGAAAACCCAATGTTGTCTGCTGTTGCTAAAGCTAAATCCAACCACAATGCTGCTATCCATGAGCGGTACATGCATTGAGGATCATAGAGCACCTTCTGCGGAATGATCATATAGACAACGTCGCTAAAAATGCTGCAAAGTGTTAAGGATTTTTTCGGCAGAAGTCTCTATCTCGTGCAGGGAAAGTGAAATTGCCCATAGTAACTATTGCACTGCACTATAAATATTTCCGTGCACAAGCGGCGGCGGGCGCCCCAAGTATTGTAACTCCTTCTGACCTATATCATTGGAAAGGTCTCAATGAGTGTTTTTTTTTGTTAAGTCTGTATCTTGTACAGGGAAAGTGTTAAAGCCCAATAACTGTTATAAGTGTTATAGCACATTGTAACAGTTATTGGGCTATAATACTTTCCCTGCACGAGATATAGAAGACTTATACCCATACAAAAAATAATATTGCTAATTGAAAAATTTTCAATGATAAAGGTCAGAAAATGTAACAACATATGGGACGAAACGCCCATTCTCCTTTGTCTCCCTTTCAGATGAAGTCTAAAAAGCCTCCATTCGCCTAAAGTTTGTATACAATTCTCACTTTTGGGCAAGTGTTCCCATTTCCCATATAGGTCTCTTGGATAGTATCCAAAAAAGAGCTTTAAAAATGGTAGGTGACAGTTCTTTAACGAAAACTTTCGGATCTCTTGAAGGTCGTAACCACCGAGATTCACCATCTTTTCAAATTTGGCACTGTTTCGATAACAAAGACACAGTAACCACTTTGAAAGTTACTGCAAAATTCCTCAACGTTGTTCAGTCGTGTATTAATCCATTTTGCTTTGCGGAAACACATTACTGAGTTTTTGACGATTTTTTAAGTGCCTGAGAGCAATCAGTATCAAAATAACTAAGAATGATAAGGAAACCAACGGATGGCCCACTCCTTACATGTCAATTTTAGTAAACATCACTTAAAAATTTGAAAACCATTTTTTTTTTATTTTTCCAAACAACCGAGGTTTAATGAAAATGGAACTATTTTACTTAAGGTAATCATACACGACAGACCCAATGAGCCAAATAGCTCTGCGACGATCCTAAATTCATCGTTTGTTGAGTGGACCGATCACCGATACTATAAGGTTTTCAGCCGATTTGAAATCCAACTGATCCAAATGGATCGGCGGGCGTGTCTCAATCATGCCAGCTACCACTCGTATAAAATTGGGTGTTAAGAAAAACCTATCGAAATCGAACAAAATTTTCTATCTCTTGTTGGTTTTCTACAAGTTTCAGTGGACAACGTTCATTATTTTGAGCAAACTCTTCGAAAAAAAATTAATATGCTTTGAAATTCTTGATTTTTACCTGTCAAATTGGTGTACATTTTACCGGTCAAACTGTTCTATAGGCCAAACTAGTTTCTCCTAAGACAAACTAGTTTATCCTAGGACGAACTGATTTCACAGTTTTGATACGGCTCCGTGAAAGACAATTGTTGGGGTCGTATTTCCTGGGGCCTTCTTTCTTGGAGCCGCATCAAAACTTTTACATTAGTTCGCCTTAAGTGAAAAAGGATAAACAAGTTTGACCCAATCATAAACTAGTGGAGTCATTTAAGTTTTTGCTTCGGAAAAAAGCTAAATTTCATAGCATTCTAAGGAAACTGTAAAAAGTCCCCACCGATATGAGCGCCGCTAACAAATTTACGGGGGGTCAAGGAATAAACACCCCCCCCCCCCCCTCCCATACGTTTTTGTTCAACCCACCCTACATGCTACAAGCTAGCTTTAAATAAATCCATGTATACATTTTTTTAACTGTTTTCTAATTTTCCTGGGGGATACCACGCAAGAAAAACTCAATCTCAAAAGTGGAGTAAAAGAGTAGGGTAGAGCGGGGCTAGTTGGACCACGGGGCAAGTTGGACCACGCGAATGACTCAGAAACCACAAGAGCTAAATGAAGACGATCATACACGAATAAAGCATTGTTACTAAATCATACGTGCTAAACTGGTTTAAGGTGGATTTCTTTTTCCAAAGGAGAACCACACGCTAATATGTGTTTTTTGGGTACAAAAGTAAAAAAAACGAATTTGTTTCTTTTTCAGTTATCGTGATGAAAACATTGAATTTTTTTAACAAAGTATACTAATTTTGTGAGTTCGATTATTGAATATTTGCATTCCATTTTTGAAATTGAAGAATTCTAAGTGTTGTTTGCAAAGTGACGGAATATATTCATCAAGCTAGGTGTGGGGTAAGTTGGACCAGGCGGACCAACTTGCCCCGCGGAAAATTAAAAATAAATGTTTTATATTGGAAAATAGTATGAAAATTTTTGAACAGATAAAGTTCCAAAGAGGAAGAAGAATGTTATGGCTGTATGTTATTATCGATGTGTATGGAAGCATATTCTGAGACTTAACCCGACGAGGAGTGGGTGCAATGCCATTCTTGCTGAAATCAGGCCCATACAAGATTCTCTATTACTGTTCATGGTGCCATGGGGTCATCTACGTTATCTTATGTTGTGCTTTGAATTAAGTTATAGTTTGGGATCAAATTAAGTTCAAACTAACAGTGCTTTTGTCCTTAATAAAGCTCCTTTTTCCATTTTTTAGGCTTTGGTCCAACTTACCCCACCAATTGGTCCAACTGGCCCCGCTAGTGGGGCAAGTTGGACCACTTGGACTTTGTGCACTTAAAGTAATCTTATTCTTCTGCTATAAAATATTTTAAATCTTATCAAATTTATTTTAGAAGCCGAAGTTACGTTCTTTCCATTAATTCCATTTTCATTTCTATGTAAGGAATAGGTAAAAAGTTATGAGACTTCAAGTAAAAAGTGGTCCAACTAGCCCCGCTCTACCCTACATTTTATACAGAAACATAAAATCCGTAACTCTAGCGATTGAATTACATATATCGAAAACAGTTATTCTTATGAAAAAAATGTACTCAACATTTTTTGTCGAAAATATTCTAAGCTACAACCTTGTCTTTGATATTTTGTCTGTAAGAGTTACCGTTAGGGACATATTTCCTAAAAACCGTTTCGGGGGGCCTTTGAACCCCGTAAAATTCTTTTTTATCCAAATTACTAAATTCTCACAGCTTGATCAAACGGCACTGATAAGTTTTCAAACTTATGAACGTATTTTTACTATAAGTTCATATGTAATGTACAGCCTCTTGTAAGTTGCTTCTGTAAGACTTACATAAATGGTAACGGTAAGTAAAACTTACATGTGTATTCTTGGCCTAAAATATGGAATTATCTAATTCGCCAAAACTAGTGTATTTTAAGTGTAGGTATCAGGATGTAGGTACTATTTCAGCCTAGGAAAAGCTAGTTTATCGCGTAAGTTGTAAGAAAATTGTTAAGCATACCTCAGAGCTCTTGAAACCCGGGAAGCCAAAGACCCACCCGGGTACCAGGGTACTTGAAAAGCCGGGTACCCTAGTACCCAGGTACCTTCAACTACCCGGGTACCCGAGTTCGTAAATATTTAAAAATACAAATACATTCTACATTCGAATTTATATATTTAAAATGCAGAAAATCAGCTTTTATACTCTAGTAATGCCAGTCCTCGGGCACCCTAGACACATAGGTACTCGGGACACACTGGTGTTCGGGTACCCGAGACACATGAGTGTCCGGGTACCTAAGTATTTTTCTACTCGGGTACCCAGGTAGTTGTGAAACCAGGTGTTACCCGGGTAAAATCAAAAGCCCTAGTATACGTCAACGCTGTTAAAATTTTTCACCAGTATTCGTGAGGCAAAATCTGTCACTATATAGCATATCTTTTTTTTGGTGGTAACATACAAGTCTTTTGTGTTGGTTTATCTCCTCAACATACAGTTGAATGTCACCCAGTGAACCACATATTTTATATATTTTAATAAAAGTCAAATGTGTTCCCAAATTTCAAAAACCAAAGCAACAAAAAAAAAACAATGTCATCATTTTTACGTAAATAACCACAATAATAATCTGTGACACATTCATTATGGGTATACAGAATTTGATAGTATTTTACACTCTCTTATCAGTGTCCTTGTGCCAACGAAGTCGACATCGCGTCGTCATGTGACACAACACACACAACACCCTTAATGTACCCTTATCATCATATTTCATCTCACACATATTATTTTTTTTTTTTCATAATTTCCTTGAAAAAAACCCTTGATAAAGTGTTTTCCTGGGTGATATGGTGATACCACACACAGGGGTGACTTCAAACTTCACATATCGATAATCAAATTACGTAGATTCGAATACAGGACCACACGTTTTATACCAGCAACATGTACAGTAGTATCTCTCCATATTATATAAGCCTAGAGTCTTAAATGGGCTTGGATTAGGTATAAAAGGGTAGGTAGGTATGACAACCGAAAAGAAGAGACATCACTTCTGCATCCCTTCCGATTTGATTCTTTTTTTTTTGTTGTTGGTAGCTATACTTCTATATCACATCCTTAATCCTCATGGCTCTATAAATGGAGTTGATTCCATTTCGAAATTAAAAGTTCCTATTTATATATCTATAAATATATATGTATCTGTGAACATCACGTATATAAATTTATGTCGTGTGTTGTTACAAGTGGAATTTTTAATATCCTCCCGAGGGTGTAGTGCAGGATAATTTCCATGCAACGTAAATATTTCGGTTTTCATTATTGTTGTTGTTCTTGTTGGTTCATATTATTACTTTTTCCTTGCACGGAATATCTATATGACAGTCACAGATGACGGCAAACCAACGATGACGATATTTTAAAGAGGGTTGAAGCATTATTTGAATGAAAATGGTGAACAAGGGGTCCTTCAGTTCCGTTCAGTTTTTTTTTTTTTTTTATTCTGAATTAGTGGAATTTACTTAATTGCAGGCTTTGAAATACTTGTTTACATACTAATGCGATTGCAAAAAAAAATAATATATATTTGGTCCCTTTTAGTAGAAGATACTTGATGCTTATTAATTTCGGTTTGATTTTTAAAATGGGATGGGTGAAGAGGGAAGGGATGGGTGCGACATTTTTTAAAATATTTATAATAAGCCCATAAATTCAGTCAAATAGGGTATATCGTTTGTTTGGTGGGAAGAAGAATATGATTTAATTGCTGTCCCATGTGACTTTGATATGGAATTGGAAAACGTCCAGAGATCATAGAGACTTACGGCACATTGTTTAATTTATACCTATCTGACGTGAAGTGAAGGTGCACTTACAATATTTAAAACTTCAAAGCAATATAAATTATCAACAGTTTGAATTAAAAAAAAAAAAAAACAAGCACGAAAAACTTTCACTTTCCTTTGAACGTGAAGTGCACTTTCGTGTCAAAAGGTGCGGTGTTTTAAGTACTTTTAATTATCTTTAATTGAGGTATAAATACCTACATACATTTGAAGATTTTTAGTTATGCACATAACAGATATTGAATATTAAGATAAGTTTTGTTTTAATTTAATTTAAAGCTGTTTAAAGGCCGATAGATTTGCATCTGCAAGCTAAGAGTTTAGAGTCCCTGGAGCATGGGTAGGCCTGACCTTGATGTAAACGATACTTTTTTAAGCATCGTCTCGTCGAATGGGTGATATAAGTAATCAGAACTTAACTCACATATTGTGGAATAGGCCCGTATAAAAGTTCAACACAATGGCTGGAGTTGGATGAGTGTCAAGTTAGCAAATCAACTTTCATGGATCGAAAAATTAGTAGTTGGATAAATTTGTCGTCAATTAGTTGTGACAGCTTTGAATTTGTCATTCAATGTTTTCTATGTTTTTTTGGGTGCTTTGCTAATTCTCACGGATTGAAAAATGGATGGGTGGATAGATTGTCGTTAATATGTAAGTTGTGACAATTTTGAGTTTGTATTCTATATTTTCTATGTTTTTTTCTGAAACTCAATTATATATATATATAAATATATGCTTTATAATTTGCCGGTAGTTAGTTGTAACAAACTCAATTTTGTCATGCGATGTTTTCTATGTAATTTTTTGTGATTTGTTTTATCAGTGTCAACTTAGCAAAGCAACTTTCACAAATCGAAAAATGGGTAGTTGGATAATTTGCCGTTCATCAGTTGTGAGAGTCTCGAACTTGCTGTTCAATGTTTTCTATGTTTTTAAAGTCCTTTACTATATTGATGTCAAATTAGCAAGGAAACTCTCACGGATCAAAAACGGATGGGTGTATAATTGGTCATTAATAAGGTGTGATAATTTCGAACTTGTATTCTATGTTTTCTATGTTTTTTTCCAAAGCTTAATATTTTATATATTGCTCAATAATTTGCCGGCAGTTAGTTGTAAAAATTGTCAGGTGGATAACTTGGCGTTCAATAGTTATGCCAATTTCGAATTTATCGTTCAATGTTTTCTATGTTTTTTGGGTGCTTTTCTAACTTGATATCAAATCAGCAAGGAAATTCTCACGGAAAAATGGGTGGGTGGATAATTTGTCATTAGTTAGTTGTTAGAACTTCGAATTTGAGGTTTTATGTTTTCTATGTTTTCTATGTTTTCTTCCAAAATCTTAATATTTTATTGGTTAATAGTTTGCCGTTAATTAGTTGTAAATTAGTTGTGACTCATTAGCTATGAGATGACAATTTCGAATCTGTCACTCAATGTTTTCTGAGTTTTTTTGGGTGCTTTTGCAGACATAACTCAAAAGCGGTATAAACCTCTTATACTTAATGTTTTTTGGCTTAATACAATTTAAACATTGTTGTGCTATGTTTTCTGTGGTTTTTGGATGGTTTGCTATCTTGAAATCAAATCAGCAATGAAACTTTCGCGGATCGAAAAATGGGTCAGTGGATAATTTGCCGTTAGTTAATTGTGAGAACTTCGAATTTGTAGTTTTATGTTTTCAATGTTTTTTTTAACTTAATATTTTATTGGTTAATAATTTGCCGTTAATTAGTTGTAGATTATTTGTGAAAGATTAAATTTGTGCGTGAGATGTTTTCTATGTACTTTCACGAATCGAAACCTACCAATGGTGGATAATTTACCGCTCATTAGCTATGAGATGACAGTTTCGAATCTGTAGTTCAATGTTTTCTATGTTTTTTTGGGGACTACTAATTTTATATATCTCAAAAAGCGGTATAAACATTAAAACAGTTTTGGGCAATATTTTCTATGTTTTTTTTTACATTTTTCCTTAATTCATCTAACTTTCGAAAACGGTTTTAAATTAATTTTATTGAACCTAGGTTTTCATTTAGTCTAGTGATGTTATTTCTTTGAAAATTATCAAATTCGAAACTATGTTATTTTGAATTCAAAATTTGCATTGAGAAATTAAATAATTTTCAACAAATTTGCATTTAAAATTTTTCTAGAATTCAGTTGTTGTTGTGTCCAAATCAAACACACCTTTTGTTAAATGAAATTGAATAAAAATCGAACCATCCCTGACTTAAATCTATCAAATCACGTCTTCGTCTAACAGTCTTAGAGTAAAATTTTGTATACATTTTGAATTAGTTTAAAAAACAAAAAGAAATTACTTTGAAAATCCATTTATTCCAATTTTCAACATCATCACTTAGGTACTTTTTAGTATCAGAAATTTTTACTGCTTTTCGAATTCTGTCAAGGTAGCCAAGGACCCACAAAAAAACATAGAAAACAATGAACGACAAATTCTAACTTACTAATTATTTTTCGATCCGTGGGCGTGGCAGTGGGTGGATTTTACTAAAACCACTTACCAAGAAATCCTCCAACTAAAATGGACCACCTCTGAAAATTTCATCTAAATCCTTGGATTTTTTTCTAGAAATCAAGCATCAAGAGAAATGGGCGTGGCGGTGGGCGTTATTTAAAAGAAACTAGTTACAAAAATATTTTGCTTGTAATTGTAATTAATAATAATAATTTATTTTCTCGTAACAGAGAACCTCAATAAATTTCGGTCCAAAATATACAGTATGGTCTCGGTATCGTTTTGGATGGTTTGAAGCTGGTATCGGCTCGGTCTATTTTCAGTTTCTTATACCGATACCGATACCAAACGAGACTGAAACCCTTATCGTTTCGTTGTCAACCAAGTCCCCATGTTATCTGTGTCAACACGATTTATACCCTTTGGTGTCAGCGTATTGACACGTAAAATGTTGACGATTATAATACACCACTTGATCCCATCCGAACACTATGAACTTTCATTTTTGATATTGACGATCATACGACATTGGTTTTATTGATATTGAACACTACAAAGTGGCTTAAAAAGCTTGGAAAAATCTGAAATTTTCAGAGCTTTGTTACTGCTCCAAAAAAGGTGATTTTGCGGCAATCAGGTGACGTTTAGATCGAAATACATTTTTCCGTTAAGATATAGTTCGTCTTCCATCTGTCAAGTCATCAACCGTCGAAAGCCTGCAAAAAATCAAAAATTTTTGAAGTTTTTGGCAATTTGGTGACGATTGGATAAATATTCTTTTTCCGTCAAAATATAGTTGATATACCATCTGTTAAGCCATCAACTGTCAAATTCTATTGCTCAAAAAAAAAATGCAAAATTTTCCAGAATGAGATGAAGGTCGAGGCAGGCTACGTTGACAATTGATATGGCAGAAAATTCTACAGTGTCAACGTAAGGATACAGCCAATGCGTTGGTGAGCAGTCTGTTAAGTTGTCCTAATCATGTTGAAAGGTTGATTACATGGTCAACGAAAAAAATCAACGAATTGACCCATAAATTCGTGTTAACCAGAGCGTCAACGCAGTCGTCAACGCATGGACAGTATTCTGCGTTGATACATGACAAAATAACTTTGGGACAGAGTTTGACGTTATTTACGTCAGAGATTACATGACAAGATAGCTCTGGGACAGAATTTGACGTTATTTTGATGTCAGTCAACGCATTGACTAGAAATACAATTTTATATTTTGTACCCAACTCAATAAGCAATGTTTCGATCTTATAATGAAACCATTCAATTAGAATATTGATTAGTCTTTTGAAATCAGTACATTTCCCTTAACACTCAATCTACACCAACAATATTGTATTTACAATTAGGTAAATAATGTACTTCCACAAAATCCATACAGCATTTTCCTTTATTATGATGATAGAGCTATGAGTTGCAATCAGCGCTTCACCAACGCCACAACCGCTTCGTCAAAAAAAAAAAAAAAAACAAAGAACCCCCAACCAGTAATTTCTCTTAACTAATACCACTAATGGCCAAGTGATGAAACATCAAATGCGGCGCGGCACACCAGCAGCAACGGCATCATCAACATCAGGCCAAAGGGCCACCTGACTATACACTTATTTATATAAGTACGTATAGAAGAAAAGGGCCCTCAAAGTCCAACCGCTATAAAAAGAAAAAAATCCCATAAACGAAACGGGAAGTTAAAAGGAAAGAAAAAGAAGAATGAAATCATAACCCCAAAGCCATATACCGAAAGATATTTCAATTCCCCAAAGGCCCCAACAAAAAAAATAGAAAAAAAGGCCGGTAGAAAGGTATGGCAAGTTGGTATTCTCTACGTCATCGCATCACATCACATCACATCACGGCGCGGCCGGGCGGCGGCGTTGATTCTTTTGGATCGCATCCACATATTATAGTCAAACTCAAACCCTCCCATTGTGAGCTAGGAACTATTATTAGATTGGCCTTGTGTTCCCCTTTTTGTTGTTTGTATTTATTTCTCCATTCATATATCTACCTACATAATGCCTCGTGCTTTATCTTTAAAGCCACTATGCAATATGCATGGTGTGGCATGGTACGGCGCATCGACATCGCATCCGCACGGCAGTAGCGGCCTATTTGTTTTGGATTAATAAAAATGAAGGAATAAAATGTGAGGCACATAGTATTAGACCATCAGAAAGCTAGGAGGTGATTGTTTGTTTTTTAACTTAGACGACTTTGTTGTTTGTTGATGTTTGGTGGTCCCTGGTCCAACAAAGTTAATAAATCCACAACGATGATTGAAATATTTATATTGATATGGATTTTCATAAAGGCGGTCGGAGGTATTGGAGAAATATTGTAAACAATGATAGCAAATGAGAGTTTATATTCAAGTCAATTCATGGAACGTTACATTTAAGTCTTTTCTTTTTGTTATTTTATGAAAAGCTTCATAACATAACCTTTTGAAATTCTTCAAAAACAATTACTCGTCAAAGTTTTAAGAGAGTTTTTTTCTTTGATTACTTACTACAGCAAATGATTGTATTCAAGTAGCATTTTCAGCAACTGCTTAAAAGCCATTAGGTATATTAAACAACTAACAAAACAAAAGTAAGGAACACACACGCGTTGCAGTCAATGAAGACCAAGGTCCATTGTCCATAGCCCAATGTACGTATATAAAGGAAGACTTAAATTAGGTATAGAAAAGCTAAAAAACAATTAGGCCGCTGGTTCTGATGGCTTACCAGCAGAGCTGGGTTTATTAAACTGGGGGGTCTTACACGCAACTTGAAACAGTTTTATTCAAGTGAACTAAATTAAGAACAGCCTATGCTCGACTGTATCAACTGAACTCTATTGTTTTCAAATTACGTGCTGACACCCCTGATTTATTGCTCATGTCACGTGAGAAAGGAGAATACGAGATTCTGCACAGGGCAAACGTTAAAAAAGAAAATGTGTTTTTTCTAAAGCCATCCTTAAGCTGCACATCCATTTGGGAGTAAAATACTGCGAGCAACTCCCCAGCAGCTCTTGAGAGCGAAACTCGACACAGTCATGAAATTATATCACAGAGGGGTAGAGAGCTATCCAAGAGTCACTATCGAGAGTTTTGTAGTAAAAGTTAGTGATCTCATCATTTTACAATTGAAATTGAAATTTAATACTATAAGCTATCAGTTTGCTCTCGAATAGGAACTAAATGTAATTTACGTGAAGTACACCCAGAAATACGCTCACTCACTGATCCGGATCTAGTATGGCTTCTCTCAATTTGGTATCCTTCTTGAATAAAGTGGGTCCAACGGATATGTTCAACTTCACAAGATGTCAAACGGTAATTTGTAGTGTCACAATTTATTGCTGAGCACCTTCAATGTTGAAGCTCTATTTTAAAATTAGACCCCGCATTGAATTGACAATGACAGTATATCCATGACTTATCCCATTATTTTTTTTTACTTTTTTAAGAATAAAACAGCTGCAAGCTTTTGCTACTAATACAACTTACTACTTTCAACCAAAAACTAGCAGAAGATATATAGCTATCATGGAGAGACAGATATAAAAGTACTCTCAGGAAATTAACTCTCCAAATTCTAGCAGGCAACTCTCGATATATAAAAATCTCAAAAATATTACTCTCAAATGGACAGCCACCCGAGAGTAACTTTCGAGATTTTATTAGTAAAATTACTCTCAACAAATGGACACGTATGTACGTTTATAATAGAGCTTTGTATATGCTAATTGAAGAACAGCTTAAATGTTTGGTCTTGAAAAAATCGAAGACAAGAATAAGAACAGAAGTATTACACTGCCCCTTCTGCTTACGGCACTGAGGATAAGTGCTGCACGATAGGCAGAAATATGAGCTGATACTGGGCTCTTTCGAAAGAAGAAGAAGAAGCTGTACCAAGATATAGTCCAAACTATCAAAACACTATATTGTTTCAGCCACATTAATCGAGTAAACAACAATGTTCCAGCAAAGAATATCTTTAAATCTAGGCCCCAGGTTCCAGATCCAGACATCATAGAAGAAGGAAGTGCCCTTCTGAAAATTTTTGTTCTGTTTAAAGAGTTTGTTATTTTTCTTTTTAATCATGTCTCAGGGTAATATTCAAATATAAAGAAAACTCTTGATAGCCATCATATTACTGGTGAAAAATGCAGAAGTCCTGAGTTAACCCTATTCCTGAAAGCACGTCCGATCTTATGGAAGGTGTTTTTGATTTTATATGTTTTTCTTCATGTTTCGCTAGAGTCTTCACCCCGCATTACTCAACTGCATCAGGGTGGTAAAAGATTGCAATCTTTGCAAATGCAGTCTATATAAATATCTCATTGAATTCAACAAAAAGATTGCATTCTTTACATTATTTTTTAAGAATGTGACTTCAAAAAATACAGTAGCCATTCTTTTTTCGTTAAAAAGATTGCAATCTTTTTTGTTTCCAATCTTTTATCACCATCAACTGACTGCAATCTTTTGAGACTTCATGCATTCTTTTGAATTCTTTTGCATCCTTTGAATTGTTTGCATTCTTTTGAAGTCTTGAATTCTTTGGAAGTCTTTTGAAATCCTTAAGTTTTTGAATTCTTTGAAATCATTGCATTTTTGTTTGCCCTCCACTAAATCTTAGAGTGCACGTTTGGAGGGCAAAACACAAAAGATTGCAATGAATTCAAAGAATTCAAAAGAATTTAAAAGACTTAAAAAGTATGAAAAAATTAAAAGAATGCAAAAGACTTCAAAAGAATTCAAGACTTCAAAAGAATGCAAAAAATTGAAAGGATGCAAAAGAATTCAAGACTTCAAAAGAACGCAAAAGGAATGAAAAAAGAATGCAAGGAATGCAAGAAGTCTCAAAAGTTAGCGAAAAAAAATGGAGACTGTATTTTTTGAAGTCGCATTCTTTAAGAAGAAAATAATTTTTTATTGAAGTCTAAAAGATTGCATTCGCAAAAGATTGCAATCTTTTACAACTCTGCTTAACTGCCACAATAAATGAGTGAAGTTAGCACCACAATTTTCGATTTTCAAAAAAAAATCACTCTATTGTACTCAACTTGTGCTCAGTGACGTGCGGCACTCGAACGAACTGGGTAGACAGTTATAAATTTAATTCATTATTTTACTTTTTATCCAGTCAAAAATAAAAACTCTTAACGAGGTCCAAAATACAGCGTATTTCTCCTTGAAATCAAACCTTAAGACTTCACACAGGACTTCATAAAGGTGTATTAAAAACATGGCTACCAAAAACGAACTCTTTTAAGCAAAAATTAAAAGGTACATATTTAATACAAGAATAGTAATTACAAAAAATTTTATACAGATAGGGATATTTATCAAATGCTTGTATTTGTTTGAAACAAACGTTGAAGGGCCACCATAAGTAGTCCACATGAAGTTTTAAAAACATCTTGTTGAAAACATATTAAGTCTTTAAAACTGTCCTTGAATTTTATGTGTCATCCTCATCCGTTTTATTTTTTGTTGAGATAATGGTGATCAAAGACAAAAGTATGCATAATGTTTGATTAAAAGCTATATAGGTATAGGTTTATAGTTTTGTTTCTTTAAGGTTGGTGTATCTCAAAGAAACAAAACCTGTAGACCTTAATTAAAGCCGAAAAAAATGCTGATTTACTAAAAAAAAATCTAAGAAACCCATAAAACAAAGAAAATAATAGAACATTTGATTCTCGTACCATTTCTTACAATTTCACAATCAGGCAGTAAGGGTACCTTAACCTTCCGTCCTCACACATATATTTTCTTACACGCTCCTCACACTGGGGTGTGACATACCCCAATCGTAAATAATTAAAAAAAATATGTTTTTATTAATCAAAAATTTGTATTATCAAGTCATGTTTTAAGTTCATTAAAAAAGTGTTCAATTGGTGCTTTCAGATAAAAAAAAATAAAATACTTATAAGAGAAAAATCTTATTTAAAAATTAAATTAATAAAAAAAATCGTAAAAAAAGAGGTGTTAAAAAAAATTTGAATTTTAAAAAAGTTTTAATTTAATTTAAAAAAAAAAATGTCACATATCCTTTTCGAAATGACATTGAAATTTTTAAAACTTATTTAACGCGATTTTGTTTGTAAACTGTGGTTAGCAGAGTACTTGAATAAGTGCAATGTATTTTGCTGTAAAAAAAACTTATCCGTACTTCCAAAATTTTTTTGAACAAAGTTCACGCTAGCTAGGTCAATTGATTAGTAAATGCGTACTTATTTTGTGTTCAAATGCAAGATAAACTAAAAAAACACGAAATTTTCGTTTAACTTATTTATTCACACACTAACAAAAAAAAACACTTACATGAACTGCACACTGGGGTGTATGATACCTCAATACAATTTCAAAGTACTGGTATTTACGTATACAAAATTCAAATGGCTAAAAATGGCCTCCTTCAATTAAAGGAAATATTAATTTGAATTTACATTGGCATGGCATGTCTGAAAAAAAAATGTAACGGTAACAACACGGTTTTTAATTTTGTCTGGGGTATCTCATATCCCAGTGTGAGGACGGAAGGTTAAAATAAATATGTAGGTATTTTTAAAACAATTTCAAAACAAGAAGAAACATACAGTTTCAAAATGCTCCTTGTTTCGACTCAATACGACAACTAGTCACAGAGATAGGTACAGCTCTTCAAAACACACACGGATACAATTATTATTCCCTTAATTTTGTTTTTCGTCAGTAGTGTACTTTTGCGAGAGTCCAGCCTTCCCACCTATTGCATTTTTTAGGGTTGACCTACTGGCCACTGGATGGTGAACGAACGATCAACAAAAAAATAATAATTCCAAAGATAAATGAAAAAAAAAACAAAAAATAATGCTCCTCTTTAATCAACTCCAAAACTATAAAATGAAGAAGTTGTTCTCCTCACTTAACAGTCAACGAAAAGGTTTCGAATTTACTTCAAAGTTCAAAGCAAAATAAGCAATTACCTAGACAGATTCGAATCTGTCTACTTGCTCCATATAGAAATTATACCTGAGCAACATAACCCGCTGATTTTATTTTCATATAATTTAGGTAGAACGAAAGACTCTGTCTTCGTTTTCAGTCGGGGTTTCCCGAAGCACGTAGCAGATGCTTAGGCAGAGGCATAGCGAAGCTAAAGTGTGTGTATTGCGTTTGAGTATTGAGATTTTGTGCTTTGTGCTGTGATTGTTGGTAGAGGCATTATTCAGGGACATAATGAAATTAATGTAAGTACAGTTTTCTAGATTGTAACGAGTAGGTTTCTTTTTTTTTCTCTTTACGGTAGGGTAGACACTGTCTAAAACGTCTTATTGACGCACCGTCACTGCTTGTGCTATCTTGTACCGTAACTAAATATTTTTAAAAAATTTGCAAAAGTTTGCAAATTTAACGAATGAAAGTTTTTGAAGTTTTGACGTTTCTTAAAAAAAGAAAGTTGTTCCGTTTTTCGATCAGAATATTCTGCTAAGTACCAAAGAGATAAAAAAAATCGCATAATTGCAAACATTTATGGTCAAAACTTTGCGAAGGGCTGTAGCGTAATATTAGCACCACCGCGCAGTTTCAATTTCCAAAAAAAAAACAAAATTTGTGCTGTATCGTGCTCAACTTTTGCTGCTTTGTGCCGTAAATATTTTTTAAAAATTCGCAAATTTGCAAGAAGGTACTATGGATACAATTTTTATTAAATTTTGCAATTTTGTAAAAATGAATGTTGTAGTGTTTTGAGCACAGTACATCACAATTTTTTTAATCAAAAATGTCGATGCTAGCTTCACGCTTTGCAAAATTGTTTTAAGGCCGTAAAAGTTGCAAATATGCTAATTTTTTTAATCCCTTCAGGATATGGCAGCACAAACTGAGGACAATCAGGTTTAAAAAAAAAACCATAACAGCATGAAATTGCCTATTTTTCATTTTCAAAGAATTTTTCAATTTCAAAAATATTTCATCCGTTAAATTTGCGATTTTTTTTAATTTTTGCGGCTCAAGAAAGCATGAAATTGCCTATTTGCACAAGTTGACAATTCAGCAAATCTTTTTTATATATAAACCGTTCGTTTCGGTATGCTTACTTCACGCCACAGGCCTTCGCAAAATTTATTTTTTGCCATAAATGTTGCAGTTTTTATTTCTCTTTGCCGCGTAGCAACATAATCTGAGCACAAAACAACACTTAGTTTTCTTTTTTAAGAAATGCCGAAATTAAAAAAAAAAAAACATTAGTAAAATTAGCAAGTTTCTTAAAAATATTAACTGCACATGGCAGCACAATACAGTACAAATTTTGCTAAATGGCGGTATTACGTATATTATCATGTAAATGAAAAGTGTTCTACTTGAACAATTCACGAGTTTGTCCAGTTTTATCTATATAATCTATTTTTAGCAATGTTAACAATGAAATCACTTTTAAATGTTTACGAAATTATTGGAAGAAAAAACAAAAAAAATTTAAATGTCATACATGAAAACAAAATCAATTTTCTCACTTTTCAATAGGGGCATATGAAAAATTAAATATTTAAGTACCAACGAGTAGAATCTCAAGTACCGACCGAATGTTTAACCACAAAACCCCATCTAACAAGTCACAACATTTTCAAAAAGTAATTTCAATAAAATTATGGTTATTAGCTTATGACACTTTTATATGGAGGCTTTCTTTTAAAATTGGTATTCCATTTGGAGTTTTGTCATTTCCTGCTTATTTATAAGTATGTGTAGTGATGGAGTACATACTTGAAAATTGTGTGTAATGTAGGTAGGTGTATACCTAACCTACACAATTTTCGACACGAGAAAAGTGAACATTAAAAATATCTTAATGAAGGGTGTCAGATGGGTAAGAATTTTAAACATAAGAAATTACTTAAATGAGAGTGCATCTTCTTATTTTTATGAAGTACATTGCTGCTTTGAATTTTTCTCACATATTTCTCTAAGTGGTGTAATGGGTTCAACATATTTTCTAAATTTATTTATAAATCTCAAAATAATTTGATGTTTTTGGTAACCGTTTGTTTTTAAATTCGTTAAGTCAAAATCTCATTTTTATTACTAGCCTGGGGGAAATGGAGGTACATTTTTGAATTTTGACTATGTCATAAAGGGTGCGAGTCTCAAAAATATAGAACTCCGAAGTTTTTAAAAGAGCTCAATGCTTGCCTCGAACATCTTCAAAATCTACAAGCAAAAATAAGATTATTTTGTATTAAGTTTTAAGCCAGTCCTTAGCAAAAGGTGCTTCACCACTTTGTTTCGTAGAGTAAAGAAGGTTCAGTCTTTGTTGATACCTACAAACAAATGGAGTGCCTATGGTTTTGCCATTTATACTCTGCCGTTTGCTATAACCATTCCGTATAGGATAGCGTGCGCCAATATTCTGATAATTGCGATAATTTAAAAATGAAAAAAAATGAATGAATTTTTTTTTCACATGCAATCTTAATCCATCAATTTGTGTGTCAGTGGATCATTGAAATAAATGAAATAAAAAAAAAAACTACTTAAACGCAAGCGTGGATAGCGTGCGAATTTTCTATATTTTATTATAATTTCGCATGAAGCGAGATCCGAGAAGCGTTAATGATCCATTTCGAGGTTCTGACGACGTGTGTCCATTTCTATACGCATTTCTAGCCAGTTTTTGACTTCAAATAAATACACACAAAAAAACACATGTTTATGGACCATTCATCATTCGTCACGGTGTCATAGACACGAGACGTTGGTTGTTTTCAACACACACAAAAAAAAAATAGTCAAGTAAATAAACAGATGATGCGGTTTAGTCGACGGCGACCAGTGTCGTGTTCGTCAAATAGACGAACAACATGAAGACAATCAAAATAAAAACAGACGGACAAACTGGCTACAGTTCTTTGCTTGTTGCTGATACTGATATTGATGAAGGAACTTCTAGTAAATGTATTCAGCTGGTTTTAAATTTTCTTTTGTTTTTCTTTTTTAATTTTCTTTTCCTTAAACATAATTCTGTAACTATTACATATTTTTTCTTTTATTCTGGTGTTCATTCTCAGGAACGATCTCAGTGACAAGACAAGCTGGCAGGCGATCTTCTAGGGCCCGATAAGTAAAGAAAAAGAGAAAAATGTTCAATAATTCTTATTCGATGATAATATTTTTTACACTTCATCGGCAAATTTTTTTCAAAACGTCGAAAATAAATAGAATAAAATCGAAAATACAATAAACGTTTTCTTAATGGGTAAAAGAACGTTTTTTATGTATCTTCTTAATTTTTTGGATTATTCAAAATCATCATTTTTTACTTTTAAGAAACTCACATTTAGGAAACTTAAGTTCCAACCATAAAATAAGATCATGAGAAAAAAAAAACCATAAAAAACGTTTTTTCTGCGATGATAAATCCGTTTTTTTTTTATAGTATCTACCTTTCTATTCAGTATGCACCATTTGTGTTCTTAAATACCTGATTATTTTATTGAGTTGATTTATTGTTGTTAAGATGCGTCAGAGAAAATCGGAAAAAAGTGATGTATGAATGTCAGAAAAAAACGTTTTTTAACCTTAAAAACGTTTTTTAACCTAAAAAAAAAAAACGTTTTTTTTTTAGATTTTTTTCCGAAGTCTGACGATGACAGTCTAATTTTATTGGAAATACGGTTTTACACAAAATTTAAAATTAAAAACAGCGTGAAGTTAGCACCGCCATTTTCGATTTTCAAAAAAAAAAATCGGAAGTGCCGTAAGTATTAAAAAAAAAATAGGAGATTTGCAAATTTTACGAATGATTTTTTTTTTAGTTTTTTTACATTTTTTGTGCTGTTTTTTGCTCGATTTTTGCTACCTAGCACCGAAGAGTTGAAAAAAAATATAGTATAATTGCTAATTTTGTGGCCAAAAGTACAATTTGCGAAGGGCTGCAT
The DNA here is from genome assembly GCA_963921185.1 of Dasysyrphus tricinctus. Taxonomy (NCBI): domain Eukaryota; kingdom Metazoa; phylum Arthropoda; class Insecta; order Diptera; family Syrphidae; genus Dasysyrphus; species Dasysyrphus tricinctus. The sequence continues at coordinate 14,852,434 of OY992531.1, forward strand.
TGAAATTTTGAAACTTCTTAAGAATGAAAATAAAATTTGCTCAGTTTGAGCTACATTGCCCCTGAAAAGTGAAGTTATTTTTCTGAAAATCAAAAATGGTGTTGCTAACTTCACGCTTCGCAAAATTTATTGTTGGCCATATTATTTGTAAATATACGATTTCTTATTTCTTCGACATATGGCAGCATAAACTGAGCACAAAGCAGCACAATTTAGTTTTAAAGGAAAAAAGGAGTAACTTCTAAGCAGAATTAAAAACTGTTTTCTTTTTTCAGCCGTAAAAGTTGAAACTATCAAAATTTGTACTGTATTATTGGTGTTTGGCACAAACTGAGGAAAAAAAGAACATAATATTATTCATTTTTAAGAAGTTTCAAATTCAAAGAACAAAACATTCGTAAAATTTGCAAATTTCGGAGTATTATTTGTTTAATATTTACAGCAGAAGGCGGAACAAGTTGAGCACGATACATCATAACTTTTTTTTTTTTGAAAATCGAAAATGGCGGTGCTAACTTCATAGTGTAGCACTTTGCAAAGTTTATTTTTGGACAAACATACAAGTTGAAATTATGCTAATTTTGTGTATCTCTTTGGCGCTTTGCAGCATAAACTGAGCACAAAACAGCACATATTTTTAAGATATGTCAAAAAATAAAAAAAATATATTCGTAAAATTTGCTAATTTTCGAATTTTTTATAATATTTACGGCACAAAATGGGCACAGCAAGAAGATACCGTTGGCTATAGAGAATTTAATATTCATTCTTAGGGCCAGTTTTTCAGTTCAGGGTTAACTCTGAGTTAGCTTATCCTGAAAATAAATTAACCTAACGTTGACTCAGCAACGTTTTTCGGTCGAAGATTAATTTTATCTTTCAGTTGTCAAAAATCTATTATCATCGATGTGCGATACTATGGATATCACCCTTTTACGCCTTTCACGCATCAAAATGGAGATGGTGCCACAACGGAGTTGCACTATGGATTCAAAATAAATTTGGTGGCGCAACAGCTCGAAGAGAACCAGGGCCTAGTGACTTATAACTCTCAACCATTCCTGTGTGGATGTAATTGGCAGGAATGGAGGGAGCCTACAATTATTTGCCGAGACCGAACGGCTAGATGAGAAGCACTTATTCATGACTCTTGGGGAATTTTTCAGTTTCTAGCAAGTACCTTGGAAAAAACAATTTATGTTTTTAAGCTGGGAATCGAACCCCAGACCTGACAGGCAAACGCAGTAACCGTTATGCCACAAGGTACTACATTACACTGTGAATAACTTTCGCTATCAAAATCGAAATGGCGCCACAACTGAAACGGCCCTCAATTTGGTCCTTTAGTTAATTCACCAAATTAGGTGGGTTGGCTACGAAATCTCGCAAATCAAAATCTCGTATTCGAAATCACGCTTTTCATAATCACGCAATTACAAAATCCCACTTCTTCATAATTTCGCAATAACGAAATCCCGCAAACTAAAATCTCGCAAATTAAAATCTCATTTTAATTTGCGAGATTTTGAATTAAAAATATATTTGTTGCAGTGTAATTATATATTTTGCATTTATTGTTGTCAAAAAAACAAGAGAGAGAGAATATAGAGATGGTATATCCTGTTGTAAAGTGTCATGTCCAAATTGCATTAATCGTATTTAGCCTTGCATAAGAAAATACATTTAGTTCCATTATAAACGTGTAAAATACAATAAAAATGATTACAGAGGCTGTTAACAGTACCTACACAGGATGAAAACATTTTTTTCATTGAATGTTGTACATTCTCAAAAGAAAACATTTTTTTGTAAAAGCCGTGTGCGATTCGTTGCTGTGAAATTTGAATTTGCGAGATTTTAATTCGCAAGATTTTAATTCGCAAGATTTTAAATTGCGAAATTTCGGTTGAAATTTGTGAGATTCTTAGATTCGAGATGTAAATGCGAGATTGTTTAAAGCGAGATTTTGTGATTGCGAGATTATGAAAATCAAGATTTTTATTTGCGAGATTTCGTTATTCGAGATAATACAAAAATGCGAGATTTCGTTATTCAAGATTTTGGTTTTCGAAGTTAAATTTGGATTACAATTGACTGAAAAACCCAAAAACTCAGGTATAACCCCGAGACAAGGATGATCTCTTACTGAAAAACTGGCCCTTGAAAAAGCTAAATTTTCGATTTTCCAAAAATTAACCAATTGGACATAAGCCCTTTTAGAACTAAGATATAAAACTTCATGCTAAAAAAATGCGTGCCCTCTAAAAACATTTTTAATTGTTGTCTAAGGGCCAGTTTTTCAGTTAAGGTTAAACTCTGAGTAAAATCATAGTTAATTTATCTTGAAAATAAATTAACTTCGAGTTAACTCAAGTACAGTTTTTCAGTTGAGGATTCACCTGAACTTTCAGTTGTCAAAGATCTATTATCATCGATGTGCGATACTATGTATATTACCCTTTTACGCCTTTCACGTATCAAAATAGAGATGGCATCACAATAGAATTGCCCTGTGGATAAATTTCGCGTTCAACGTCAAGATTGCACCACAAATGAAAATGCCCTCCATTTGGTCCATGAACTCGAAGTTAACTTAGGATTTCAATTGATTGAAAAACCCGCTTATGCGGAGTTAACTCAGATTTAACCCCAAGACAAGGATGATCTCGCCCTGAAAAACTGGCCCTTAGAAATCGAAAAAAAAACAAAATTTCGATTTCCCAAAAATTTAATAAATTGAATATTTGCTTTTTCATGCTAATAAAATGGGTACCCTTTAAAAACATTTTTAATTGTTGTCTAAAAGTTTTCCAAACCTTGATTAAAATGACAATTAATTTGATAGAAAAACATTTTCAAAACTATTTTGAATTATTTAGACGACTGTCCTAGTTAGACAAATAATAATAATAATAATAATAATAATAATAATAATAATAATAATAATAATAATAATTTTAACTATATGCCTGTAAGACCTAAGATCTTTTAAATGCAACCTGAATTGCACGGCACTAGTTAGAAAGAGTAGGAAGATAGGAAAGATTTGGCACAGTGGATTGAGATCAAGGTGTTTATTATCTCATTAAATCTCACGGGTGGCGTCCAGCTAAGCTGGGAGAATAGAAAAGAATGCTGCCTAGAATGGGGCTCGAACCCACACCTCTAAGCTAGCAGTCAATCACTACATCCACTGCACCATTGCCACCCGCACAAACCACCTGAAGAGTTGAAATCTAATAAATAAGTAACACTGAAAGTCTAAATGCAAATACGTGCAGCCCGACCCAGTCATGCATTCTATTTTTTATTAATTTCCCAAGATTTATTGTTAAATCTCATCAAGTAAATAATAAATACATGAAAATGAACCTCTTAAATACCCATAAGGCAAATAAAAGAATTATTATTGTAATCGAAAAACGGCGCCTCATTTCTCTATAACAATCCCCGGGCGCCATTTAGTGTTCAGCCGACTCTGAAGTCTGAATCTTTCACTAATGAGTACCTACTTCTCTATTTTCATTGATGTCGTTCTTGTTGGCCGGTGTGAAGAAAATAAGTTTTTTTTTTTCAATGTGCTAGGTTAGGTAGGTACGTATTTTTCCGAAGGTAAACTGCGGCGGTATGCATGCCGCCCGCATTCCTAAATATTGTCTTTCCTCATTTATCTATAAAGATACAACAAAAAAAAAACATGTATCTTGAAGATGTGAGAGATGTTTACATGCGGTGTGTGTGAGCTTGTCTAAATGTGTTTTTTTTTTTGTATTCAGTTTGTATTGTAAAGATAGATATAGGTATATACACAAGATCGACGTACGGCACGAGCTATTTTTATGATACAAATAGCATATAAGGTAGGTTCTTGTATAAAGATATACAACAACAACAAAGTGGCCGGCCCCGGTATGCATAATATGAAGCAAGACGACAATATTGTCTGGTAGGTATTTGCTTGTCGGATTAGAAAATATATAAATGAAAACAAAATGATAAATATAATAATGGGAGAGTCGTTTTGGAATGGAATCAAGAAAAGATAAAAATTGCTTCCGGAGATGGAAAAGAAAAAATATAGGTGTTCACCTGGGTTTACTTAATTTACTTTGTTCGTCCGTTTTCTCTGATGTTTGGTCTGTTGTTTGATGCGATCTGTGCCTTTTTGTCTTTTTATAGGTTTTGTTTTTTTTTGTCTATTATTGGTTGAGGTAATCTTCAATGACTTCCTATTTCAATTTATGAGGTTATTATTTTTGATGAAGGGGTTAATTGCGGTTGGGAAAAGGTTTTTTTTGTTTCTCTGCTTGTCAATTTTATCTCATCCTTTTAATCGCTACTGTTTTGAACAAATATTGACTAAACATGAAAGTCCCTTTCACATGAGCTGCTAGGTACCTGCGAATGAATTGGTCTATTTAATTCCATAAGCGCAAATATGTATCAACAAATTCTTGGTTTATAACTATTCGACAAAGTGAATCTACCTACAATTTTAAAAAATAAAACACAACCTAAAATTAGTTAAAATTGTAAAATTTAGCATTTTTATATTTTCTACGCGACCAACAAAAATATTCTGCGAATTATCATACATTTATTCGCATTTCGCAATCCATAACATCAGGACGCATTTAACAAATTTGCGAATGAAAAATACCCTCGAATTTAACCTAAAATTTATTTTAGCATTCATTTATTTTGTACGACTATTTGCATCTGTCGGCTGAAAGAAATGTCAAACTTCGTGACCATTCGCTATTCGCAACTCATATGCAATTCATTTAATGTAGCACATATCTGTGGTGTTTGGTAAAAGCATGATAACTCCAAAAATTCTTTAACATCTTCACATCCCCTTTTCATCAAGCTAAAGTCTAAAAGGGGTGAACCTAGAAGGGATTAATTTGGTTGAAAAACAGGAAGTACATAAGTGTAAAGTTTTGAAAAAAATTGTTAATGAAGTTAGGGAATGTAGGTAAATCCTTTTTTTCTTAATATAACAAACAACTATTGCAAAGGTTACTTTCATTTGTTTATCTCCAAAATCCGTTATCCTCTCAAAGGTCGTAAATATCCTTGAAAGTTTTTGTTATTATTTTTATCAAGTTATTGAAAAAGTTTAATTTAAGAATAAAAATCCAGTTGATGTCTGCTAGAAGTTTTCTTGACATCTAATAAATTATCGTAGATACTCGTGCCAGGCAAGAAAAGTTTACAGAGGGTTCCCAGAGGGGATTAATAGCTGCTTTATCTAGACAATTTACAAGGTATATTCCAACCACAAACACTTTTCAGAATGTTAAGCCAGTATTGTCTCCTTAACTCCAAACTAGTAACTAGTTCAAATAAAAAAAACAACAATTCAGAATAACCTTAAACATTATTTGTATTCGTCCTTAATGCATACCTACTAATTCTTTTGTTAATCGAAAAGTAAAGGATTTCTTCGAAGCATATAAGATCCCTGCATATACATAACGCGCATTGCTCCTTAAGGTGGGAAAGCTCATTTCAAAATATTCCAAGGTCAGTACAGAAATTTAAAGGCCATATATATGTATATTTGTGGGTAATTCCATTGCAAATGAATTCAGTTTAAGAAAAAATTTGACAAACAAAAATACTTTTTCACTCGGATACGCAGGTTTTAAATTGCAAAAATTTTAACACGTACGCAAAAAAAAAATAAAGAAACATTCCAAGGGGAAATCCTCAAAAAATAAAAAGGGTCAAGCAGATGATGTCAAATACAATATGTATTCGGAAAAAGACTGACATTTTTGTGTTGCGCAATGTAATATGTGAGGTGGGAATTTATATGAAGGGTTGGTTGATGGTTCCATGCCAAAGGGCAATATGTTCCCTTGTCAATACACTCTAGAAATGCTCTTTATTTTGAGAATTTATATGGTATATAATGTAATGATTTATGAACACTATTAATGGATTTAAGAAAACATCCCTATTTACACGTTTACACATACCTATTTACCTACATAGGTATAGATACATTTTGTAAAATCGAGCTCCAATTTTTCGACGAAACATTGTATAAAGCAATATAGTTTTGTGTAGTGTATAACGAAACTAAAATGTAACTACCTCTATTCGTTTCGTATGTCCAGTTAACTTGTGATCTGGCAAAGTCTATCCTTAATCTCTCTACATTGCCTAGGGGGTTAGTAATGGCTTCTTTCGTGAGCCCGGACTATGCAATCCTTCAGCGTCAACCAAACTACTTCAAATATACACAAAATAGGACACAAAATCCTGATTTTCTGCATAAATTTATAACAAAAAATTGAAAAGAAACATGTTGTTGTAACCAGTTGTATAGTTTTGGTGAGGAAAAACGGTTCGATGCATCAATTTGAAAATTTACAAGAATATTGATGATTTAAAAGTCTATAAATTTGCATACCAACGCAAGCCATGCAATCAATATTTGCAACGAAAAGAAAAGATTTACGAAAAAACCACAAAACGTCGGTTTTAAGTACTTTTTTTAAACTAACGGTGAACGGTAAAAAACAATAATTTCTACAAAATCATAAAAAAATCTTGTAAAACGCTTTTTCAAATTTCCAAAACTGTCTTTGAATTTTTTATAACGTCATTATTTGCTGAGATATTGGTAATCAAGGCTAAAAGTATCTTTTTTCATTCAAAGTCAGATAAACCATGTCAAAAAAAATCGTACGAAAACAACAAAAAAATTGAATTGAAGCTGAATAAACAAGGTATCTGATCATGACATTTAATTGACTCAAAAAAATGTATCCATAGAAATGAGGACCTTCAAAAAAAATAAAAACAAAATAATTTTGTTGTCTCGTCTCATTTTTTGCAATAACGCAATAACGGTACTTCAAAAAAATTTGTTTGCAAACAAATCTCGAAACAAAAAACATAAAGCTGTAAAATGCTTTTTATTTCAACTCAATACGACCACTCGTCACAAAGATACAGCTCTTCAAAAATCTTCAAAAAACGCTAACAAAAATTGAAAAAAAATTTGTTCCTTTAATATTGTTGACTAGTGTAGTATGAGTGGATATCGGAGCTGCGATTTCGTTTGAAATTTGTCGTTGAATTTCAGTGGAACTTATTCCCGGGTTTCGTCTTCTTTTCACTCGATTCACCCGGTAGGATGTTTTGTGGGATCGTTTTACCCACTGTACGTTTTTTATTTTTTTTTCGAATGTTTGAAAATGCTTGCTAGATATGCACTAAAAACTTTCTTTACAGAGAAGTTTAATTGGCATAATGCAATCACACTAAAAGATAATATTTAAGGTTCCACATATTACCAATTGTTTTATTGAGCAGGATCGCAAGACTTTGATTTTCCAAAATCAGCTTTAAATTTAAAAAAAAAAATACTATAAAGGCCACTTGATTAAACATGGCTCAAGGCATTTACTCGGTTCAGTACTTTTAACTCACCGATTTTGGCGAGTTAACTGAAGTTCAATAATGGTTGAAGAATGTTATTGGCTATTTTCACATTCTTGTATCTTTTGAACAATCATCTTTGAACTCCAGTCAATCCATCGAAACCGGTTAGTTGAAATTGCTGAAGCACGACTTAAAATTTGAACCACGATTTTAAGTCTGGCCCAATATGTTTCCAACAACTACTAGGTTCTTTGCGTACCGATGCTAAGTTATTAATTTATTTTAAATTTTTAATAAATCAAATCTAAGAAGGTAGACCGTTTCTAGTTAGTTGGCCAGCAAGGCATTGAGCGATTTTTAATTTTACTTAATTTTGTTGCAAATAAATTACAGACATCAGAGTAAAAATGATGTTTTCTCAAAAGATCAGCTGGATAACACTCTATTACACCGTTAAGGATTCTGCTATTCTGGAGGCAACCAATCCTTAAAAGCAAAATCTAGCACCTCTCCTGTTGTATTACATATCGTCGCCTTTCTATCAAATCCTCATAAGTGTATAAATGACATTTTAATGAATTTAATATAAAAACAAAAATCACTTAGTCCAAATATCAATGTCTCGTTACTTTGTCATTGTTCCTTATCAACCAGTTTTATGAGCTCTAAGGTTCTTATTTTTTAATTTAATCTTAGGTTACCTGAAAAAGATTTTCATTTTCGACTTACAAGATTTTGACAGAAAGGTGACAATGCGTAGCTCTTTAATGAGGCCGTGAGTGGAAAAGTGATTTTTAACACACTTTTTTTTAAATCATATTCTTCGTCTATAATAGATTTTATAAATATTATTTAATTTAAAATTCAAGGAGAAAAAGTAACATTTTTGTAAAGCTTATAGGTATATTTCAGAATTGAGAATATTGGCTTAGATGACTTTTGATGCATTAATGTAAAAACACCAGACAAAAGTATCAGTTTAGCCGAAAAAATGGGTTACAACAATATTGAACTCACGGCCTTAAATATTATATTGGTATAACTTGAGAGCAAGATTGGGAAAATTTCTTCATAGTATCAACCTAGATTGTTTTTGAAAATTCTGAAATTTTTCACTAACTTTGTATGTAAGTAATTAAGAATGACAAGAATGTGATTGATATTGCACCTAAACAGCCATTTAGTACGAAATTTTTTGACATTCCCCACGAATTCTTATGCACAAATGTTTATTTGACATTAAAACTTCATTTTAAGCCATTAACCCTAAATATTCAATTACTAAACCTTGTTACCCGCTGAGGTAACCGCACCAACTTATTTTTTAAAGATTTTTTTCTTAGTAGGTACATAATTGATTCGTTTGGTGAAAATTCAAATCAACTACCTCTTTGACCTTTTCTGCTGCATTTACAGTTAGTAACAATTTGGGAGCAGTACCTACATTGAAAAAATTATTTTTCAAAATTCTGAAATTTATCATCAACTTTTGCATTTTGGAAAAGTGAAATTTGAATTGACAATGGGTTCAAACACATTCCCTTATAGTTACTTATTATGCTGCCTGAAAAGTAACCTTATATCACATGCCTTCTTTTTGAGATCTGATGGACAGTTAAATATCAAGTTTTTGGCTGCGTAAGGCAACCATATCACTAGTTTCCAGAGATTTTGCATTTAAAATTGTCCCTCAAGTTAGCAGAATATAATACTTTGTGATGGCTTTATAAAACGCTAATCAAATGTTAATTTAATGCCCAACTATTGAATTTAATGCTCAAGTACTTCGTGTGAAAATCAATGTTCTGCTAACTTGATTTAAAGTTAGCAGAACAATTTCTTAGTACTTGGGTCTCGTCCTTATATCAATGAGCTATTTAAATGCTCTACGAATCAAAGAAATTTTTTTTTTTTTAAAGCTTGATTTTCACAAAAACAAAATTAGTCACAAATTGGAAAAAAAATATATTTTCTTTTAGGTTTTTCGGTTCAAATCTTTTTGATTGTTTAAATGATCGCCTATTTGCAATCAAATGATCCATATTCGAAACTATTTCATTCTGTTTCGCTAACTTAAGAAATAGATTTTTCTCAAAATTTTCAAACTTTTTCGACTCAAATCTTTTTGCTACCTAAGTTAAAAATGCTCGCTTAATTGCAATTAATGGTTAATTTTATAAACAATTTTCGAGGATTTGAGGCAAAAACAAAATAATTCCATTTTTCATAGGTACATTACACTGTTCTGCTAACTTAAAATCGAAAATGGGCATTTAATCATAAATAGGCGAACATTTAACTACCTAATCAAAAAGATTTGAATCGAAAAATCTAAAAGAAAAAATTATTTATTTTTTATTCAAAATTTTGACATTTTTTTTTTTTTTGTGAACATCGAGTTTTTTTTATTTTCGTAGTAAATTCTTTAAAGTTTTTTTTTTTTAAACTAATTTGAGTTGAATATATTTCCGACTTTGACTGTATTTTTATATGAAAGTTCCACATCATATTAAAAATTATTAATTTTATTTGCTTACAGTCTGAGCCATTTGGAAGTTTATTGATCCAGAAGCAATTTTTGCAAATTATCATGTGCGCAGTTCACTATTTTCCAGCATGTTGTTACTTGGCTATTCAAAGGCAAAAACTAAACTTAATTTATGAAAAGTTTGTTAATAAAGTGCTTAGTGTCACACCCGTAACAAAATCATGTACCGTGTATGCCTTCACTATAATGTGTGTTGGTTTATGGAAATGTAGGAAGAATGTTGTGATACCTTATACCTTAGTTACGGTTGAGTTAAGTGTAAAATCTTATCAATAAAAGAAAATTCAAGATCATAAACTAACTCACCAAAGTAGAGCTAGGTAGGTACATTAAGGAGTTATTAAGTTAATAATACTTCTGTCATTTTTTCCAAAACAAAGAAATATGACACTTGTGACAAGTGAGAAATATCTGAATTAGAATAATATCGAAACAACTCCAAATTATAACAAAAAATTGGTATTGAATGATGAATGATTAAAATTTGGTGGGTTTACTGGTCAAGTTTACATACATTTTAGATTTGTGATTAAGTAAGTAATTAAGAGAAAACTTGCCAAGTAAATCCACCAAATTTAAATCACTCATCACTAAATACCAATTTCTGTTATAATTTGGAGATGTTTCGATATCAAAGGGCACGGTAGTGCCCAGCCAAGTTCGCGGCACTACACCCTTTTTACAGGAACAAACTCAGGCGGTTTTCAACCGCCCTCTAACTTCAGTACCAATAAAGTAAGAAACTTCATATTCGGAGTATTTGCTGAACTGATCAAACACAGGTAGCTCAGGTATAATTTATAAGAATTTTTAAGAAAGTGGGTGGATGCCACGCCCCCTGAGTAGAAAATTGCAGATTTTCGATTTTTTCCTTTGTATGCACCACAAGGCCTACCGTTGTGCGAAATTTCAAGTTTCTACGATGTCGGGAAGTGCTCCATAATTTTGATGATCTGTCAGTGAGTCAGTGAATCAGTGAGTCAGTGAATTAGTCATTCAGTTACGGTTTTTGCGATTTTTGAAGTCCTATATCTCCGTAATCGCTAATGCTAAAGAGTTGAAATTTGGTGAGCCACTTGCGTTTGATCGGCTCAGCAAATAATGCGAATTTGAAGTTTCTAACTTTATTGGTACTGAAGTTAGAGGGGGGTTGAAAATCGCCTGAGTTTGTTCCTGTAAAAAGGGTGTAGTGCTGCGAACTTGGCTGGGCACTACCGTGCCCTTTGATATCTTTTTATTGATAAGGCGATATATCGTCGGCTTTCTGTCAAACCTCGCTAGTCTGTTTTAAAAAAATTGCTTAGAAGACACAACAAACTTTAAAGGGTAATAAAATGGAATTCTTAGATCGTAAGAGGTTTTAAAATTGGTTGAACTAAAAGGTACCAAACCACAATTACAAGACATTGATATTTGAATTCAGTGATTTGTTTTGATATGAAATACATTAAAATAACATTAAACTTATGAGGTTTTAACAAAAAGCCGACGTTAAGTCCCATTCTTCTATTTGCAAATTACTAGTTTTCAATTAGGTACCTAACTCAACTCAAATTAACTTTGTAAATCAACAAAGTAGGTATTTTAAAATTATCAAAGGTGGTTTCATCTGTAATATGTTAACATTTTAACAATTTTGTAAAAAATGGTTGGAATCTTCGCAACAGCCAAAAAGAGTATGATCAACCATTGGTATAGTGTAGACGACAGTTTAAGCTTTCATTTAATGCCCCTTTTATAGTATGTAGTTACTTACATTAAAAGTATACTTATAGCCAGAAATGCAACCTGAAGAGTGCATTTTCTAACCATTGCCACCAGATAAAGCTTGTCTGATCAGTGGTTTTGTAAATGTTTGTTTTAAAGCTATCGTGGACCCGATGAGCTACAGCACATATATATAGGTACACGGTCCACTATCGGACCATAATTCATTAAATAATAAAAAGGTTGAAATGTTAGGTTGAAAGTTGATAACGATTAACTTCAGCTTAAGTAAAACTGAGTTACACAAGGTCACATAACCACTTTTGACTTCCCTTCATTTTCCATTCCACCCTGGGACCTATGTACTTAAAAAAAAGATACACCTTTAGTATTTTTTTTCCTATTTCGTACCGGATACAGATTTATGTAAGTGATGCTGAGTAAAATTGGTACAGCTTTCATCTATTAAACAAAGAAAAAAAAAGCAGATGTCATTAGATTTAAATAGGACACAAAATCCTGATTTTCTGCATAAATTTATAACAAAAAAATGAAAAGAAACATGTTGTTGTAACCAGTTGTATATAGTAATTCCAAGCAACCACTTTGCGTGCAGCAACCCACTTTAACATCATCCCATCATCAGTAACTTTGTACCTATCCGAGAGCAGTATATATACACGGATGATGGTGACCAGCTGCTGGATAGGTAACAAAACTATGTGTATATCCATCCCATTTGAAAAAGGGGTAGGTTTATAAGAGAAAATGACCTTTGGCTTTCGGCCCAGCATTAAAAAAAATCTGCTCGAATAAATATACAAGCAGCTTTTGCCACAACAACAACAAAAAAAAACATGAAAGGATAAAAGTTGGTTTACGCCTGCGAAAACTAGATTTACACATGCTGGACACTGAAAGGATGATGATGACCTCTCGTATATGGACCAATTTTTTTCTAAATGGCATAACCCTTTTGAGCATATGAAGTGAATATGTCAAGCGAGCGTAAATCTAAATAGTTAATTAAAACAACATTATCAAATATGACAAATCGGTGCTGTCCGAAAACCGGATAACCGGATTTATCTCTTGATCACATATGAACGAGCAGGAAGATGCAATTTTGTCTATTCTTTACTTGAATTAATTGTTTATTCAAAGAAAATATTCATCGAATAACTTCAAACATAAAACAAAACGTAAGTTTTTAAAGTTAGGGATAACAAACCCAAATGTTAATTTCATTAAGAATGATTCCTGGTCATAGTCCCCAAATATTCATATGTATTCGATTCCAGAAAATGTTTCACCAGCGGGAAGTTTTTTAGTGCAGATTTGTAGATTCATACATATTAAATGGCGCCCGGGAGTTTTTAATGAAGCTCGTAAGTTCGAAACCTTCTTATTTTTGAAAATTTTAAAGTATTCGTGGACATAAAACGATCAATTGAACTGTTTTCTTATTGGTCGCGATCCGTTTTGACTTTCCCCGGTGGGATTTGATAATATACTGAAAAGCCACACGATTTCAGTTAAGTTTTAGCAAATTAAACACTGGTATCCAATGGATGTTGTTGGCCATACATTTTTGGTTGTCCTAGATTTTGGGAGATTTACTTCTCTATCCGCTTTTCTTTCTCTGAATTGAATTGAGACATTAAATACCTACTTCATTGTTTTTCCTTTTTCTTCTCAACTATTGTTCCTTGAAACATTATACATAAATCCATCTGAGCCGATGGTAATCTTTTTTTTTTGTCATTCAATATTATTTTTTTTTTTTTTTGAATTAACCTCAGATAAATTCATCCTTATCTCACCTGGCTTTAATTAACTCTCATATTTGGTGTATACAATATCGCATGAATGGCGTGTCTGACTTTGAGAACTTGTCACGCACATTTGCGTCGCTCTTAGAGACTTTTTTCAGCTTAAGGGACACTTTTCTCTCTCTCTCTCTGCAATAATGACATATCACATTTTTCATTGTTTTGGGATAAATTTGAATAAAATTTTTGTTTTTGTTCATATTATATTGCAAAGGCTTTAGTTATGCAGTGATATATATACCCTCCTACTTGTTATTAGTCAATGTGATTGATGTGTCATTTTTGACAGAAAAAATAGGTAAGGGGGTAAAATAATATTCATACTCAATTTAAATTTGAGTATAGGTAGCTTTGTTGAAGCCGCACGCAGTGATTTCTATTTTATCGTTAATTCATTCGATGATTGATGACTTCATCATTTGGTTAAATCGCTATTTTGGTATAACGAATCTCAGATTAGTATTTAGAATAAACGATTTATGCGTGTCAATCTGGCAATGCTTCAATGAAACAAAAATTTGATGGTATTGATTTGTATGTAAACCACGGCAGAATCGAGAGGTTTGTGGACAAATTTGCCCTAGATTTCATTCCAAATTATATCTGCTGTTTAAAGCAGCCAATTCAGATTCTTTGATTAAGATTTAATAAAGTATGATACCAAGGTTTTATGGTAAAAACGATTCATAAAAATATCGTTGACACTTTTCATTAAGTTAGTGAATATAGTGAATTATCTGGCAAGTTCAAATGAATTTGTCGCATCTAAAAACCCAGGGTGTGTCGATTTTGAGACGAACTAAGGAATTGGGACTACCCAAAACTTTTGTTTCACCCGCCACGTTGAACCAAACTAGGCATCTATAGGCAATTATCGGCTAAAGCAGGGTCGTGCGGCTGTTGTAAGCAACCGTTTTTTCAGGCTGAAAGCTCCTCTACAACTAATGTTATAATACCAAGATGCACCTTACACGAGTCTTACACACCAGTGGATGTGCATTTGACTCTCTAGAACAGCCATACTCAACCTTTTTTTCACAAGGGCCAAAAAAACGTTTTAGCTATGTTGCCTCGGGCCACAACATAAATTATTTTTTGGACTTTAGGTGTTAAGTAATTTATATTGAATGGTTCATTAATTTGAACACATATACAAATTTATTTGATTTCTGAAATTTGGAACACTTTTTCAAGATCTCCCAAAGGTATGTAGATCCAAGATGTAAATTTTTCAATCCAGCGTCGACTTTCTGACTTTTTCTTCTGTCAGGAACATTATCTATTTTTTGAAGGAGAATGGGAAAAATTTATATTGTGGGCACTCATTTCACAGTCTTATTGTTTTTTTATTTTGTGTCTTCACTTTTGAAAGCAAAACCGGTGAAACTTCTCAAAATTAGGTACTTACAATTTGAGTTTCAACTGCAAAATCTGTGTCTTTCACACGTTAGCAAAATATTTGCTTTTGTCATAGCGTTTTCGTTTGGGAATCCGGAAGTACCCTCCGAAGCTCTCCGATCCCGATTCCAGAATGCCAAACCAAAAGTTGCAACCCTTTTCTTGATTCTGAAGTTTGGGTTTGGTTGCATTTGTGCACTTAGTTGTTGCATTTGGATTTGGGTGATGAAACGTTCACACAGCTGTTCTCTGAATATTGATACTCCTCAATAACAGCAGCGAATTGCTGTGTTCCTTGCCGAGTTTCAGACCTGGTCCACACTAAATCTGGCAGTCTGAAACTGTTTGCGACTAACTAAGGAACAGGTGTAATGTCTCCACCTTGGGTTTGTATTTTGAGTTAACTCCGTATCTACAGCAAGGTATGAAGATGACAATAATAGAGAGGATGGAATGTTTGCTTTTGACTCCAAATTTAAGTATAAGTGAAAATGACATAATTCCAAAATTAAACTACAAATAACATTGACAATTTTGATGTTTCAATTGTGCGCATGTATGCATGCTTCTGGTTGTGATTCTTTCTTCAAACCCAGAATCTTCAGAAGAAGAACTGTCATTTAGTGCCAAATGAACTTTTTCAGAAGCATTTGAAATGTTTCCGGACGCTACAGGAGGACCAAACGAAAACACTATCAGACATTCGTGAAAACGAAAAGACAAAGTGACATTTCGTACGTCGATTGAGCTATTTCCACTTGTCTTTCACTGACAACACTCTTTATTTTATATTTCGGGTACTGTTTCATTTTGTAAAAGAAGTGAGGAAATCAGAAAATATCATCCAAAATGTTCAGTCTTTTTTTAGGTGTTATGTATTTCCAAATCGATTTAGGAACTCTTTCCAAACGAATGTAAATTTTGATTTATGGTATTCAGTTTTTCTATAAATTCGAAATTTATGCAAGTATGCCAAGTGGGCCACTTAGAACAGCTCGACGGGCCACATGTGGCCCGCGGGCCGCAGTTTGAGTATAGCTGCTCTAGAATCTAGATCACTAGCTTCCAACAGTTCTTTCTTATATCTCTTGGGTTTTCAAAAAAGTTTCAGGTTTCTGGAAGTTGATAGTCAACTTCCTGTCATCAAAATATCACTGAATCTTGTCGAAGTCACGCTGCAAAAGATAATCTCGCCTTTTGGAAGTGTTCTGTATGCAATAAGTTCATCAGTGTAAGCAGAGCACTGGTGTTAATGATGAATAAAATCAGCCAGTTGACAGCTCTCTTTGCTGAAGACCATCTTATATTCCCACTTTTGACGACAATCTTTTTACCACTGATCATGTCAAAAAGCATAAAATAATAGCGGTTTACTAATGCCAAGTCCCGGAAGCTTTAGATAGAGACCTTACGATATCAAAAGTCTTCTCCAAATCAACCAGACAGGCACCACTTCGACTTCAGTACACTTTTTTTTTGGTATATTTCATCCGATGTCAGAAACAAGCTTAGAAGTGGCATGAATGGAGTCATGCACCCCAAAATCGCACTGAGTACCCGTTATGAAATTATTCTTCGCTCGCCATTTATACAGAGCACAGAGGTCTATTGATAACTCTTTTGAATATCTTGCTGATAATCGGAAGAAGACTTATCGATCGGAGACTAACTGAATTGCCCTTTTTTATCAGCAGATGAAGGAACAAAGCTGGATTCCACTACTCTGGTTAATGTGCATTATTCACAGCGTTGTTAAAAAGTGTAATATAAATGTCATCTGTTTTCAAAGGTAGATTATATGTCGTAGCACATTAAAGTGAATTGAAAATGAGTTTAAGCTCCTCGGAAATGATGTCTTTTGACAGGTTTTCTTTATTCTTCTCTGATCGTCATTTTTAAATGCCATTTCAAAGGTGGACGTGGTTGGTTAGTAGGTCATCATCAAGTCCTATAACCCCGATTGGGGTATAGGGCGCCAACAAATCGTTTCTATCCTTCACGGTTTGCAGCTAGACATTTTAACTGTGGCCAAGTCTTTCTCTGGGAGTCATTCTGCTGGAACTGTTGATTACAATGCTGTTTTTGGTCTTCCATACCGCCGCCGTGCATCCTGGAGGATTTCATTCAAAGGACTGACTTGCAATTTCATCGTTTGGTTTTCTCAGAGTGTGACCAATCCATTGCTATTTACGCTTTCTTATGTCAACGTCCAACCGCTCTTGACTTGTCCTGCGCCACAATTCTTAGTTTGATATAATTTGTGGCTAGCAAATTTTTAGAATACAGCGTAGAGAGCGATTCACAAAAGCCTGCAATTAACTCGAGATTGCAGTTGTGACTTTCCAGGATTCGCAAGCATAGAAAAGCACAGATTTGACATTGGATTCGAAGACTCTCAACTTAGTGCGTAAAGAGATTTGACTGGATTTCCAAATTTGAGACACGGAACCGAAGGCTGCGCGAGCTTTTTTAATTCTACTTTGAACGTCCGTATCAGTACCACCATTTTCTGAAACAATACTTCCAAGTTAGTTTAATTGTTCAACCTCTTCAACTGGCAACTCCTGTATAAAATACGCTGATGTGTGGAGCGGCCGGTGAGCATTATTTTGGTGCTATTTATTTTTAGACCACTCGACTCTCCTTTCACCTTCAGTGCTTGACATATCCCGTTCAGCCCGTTGATGTTATTTGCCAAGAGACATACATATATCATTGGCACAGTCTAAGTGACTAAGCCTTTCAAACAGTCTACATTGAATGCTACTAGCTAGGTACTGGGAAGCAAACCCAATAGCACAAATTTCTCCTTAAGACCTTCAATTATAAAGAGTGTATGCCTGCTGTCAAAAGGCCATCTCTATTCTCGGTCGTTCTCTGAAGCTTAAGACACGAATGATCGTTTTGATAATTCTTCCTAAAAAAACATACTCGGGTCACTAGAGTAAACGGCCCTTATTTTGCTGTCCCAATATTAATTAATGGAGAGCCAATGATAGTTATCCCTGTTAAATTATGTTTCGATTTTTTTGATCGACAACTTCAGTGTCCTTCGCCTGCCTGATTTCTAGATCCAATAAACCGTCGTTACAAGAGTTTTAATTTTGTCAGCAGTCCACTTTCTTGTTGCTTCCCGTCTAGTGTATTTTGGTTTTGCTAGATGTATTGTTCGTTGGATTACAACTTCCATTTATTCTAAGCTCAACGTCTATCAGATTCCTGTTATTTGGTGAGGATATATTATTCGAAAAGATTTTACTCCATAAAGCATTGGGGAAATATGACCAGGGCATCTTTCTATAGTTTAAAGTAGGTATGCAGAGGCACAATTCATTATTGTATTTGCGTTTATTAATACAGATTCACATTGTAGGTGAACTATTTTCACTAAGAATTATTTTAAAGAAAAAATTATTAATAGTTAAATAGGTAGGTACTTCCTATCTTTTTCCGTTACTTTTAAACTTGACCGTGCTTGATTGAGAAGAGTACTGACTTTCTTATGTGATGATTCTGAAAAATCTTTTGAAGAATAAAACTGTGGAAACGTTTGCACCATCCGGCTCACTGAAAACAAACACAAAGTTTAAGCCTCTGAATACTTTTCCCTCATAGGAATCTATAATAGGAAAAAATGCAGGTGAATAGGTACTTACGGGTTTTACAGGAAACAGCCTTTTAAAACCCTTTAGGTCCATAGGTTCATAATATTTTGTATAAATACCTAAGTTTAAGGAAAAATCAATCAACTCAACAGGTAAGCTCATTTATGTGTAGGTAAAAGTATAGATACTCAATTTCAATGTCATGTGCCACTTAATTAATTATGTAATATGTAGGCATTTGTGCCCAAAGTAGCTATACAAAACTTTATTAAAAAAAGCTTGAAACGAATGCGAGCTCCAAAATATCTACAACCCTCAACTAAAACTTCCGCACACATTTCAACATTTTATCGTTTTTTTTTTTTATTGCAAAATTCAAATGTGTGTTCACTACATTACCATAAAATAAAATAAAATAAAATAAAATACAAAATTAGCATGTTTGACAATAACAAAAATTTTATATTGCAAGGCAGAACTAAAATAAATTCAAATGCAAAGAGGCACTCCATTTTAAAATAAAAAAAAAGAATATTGGTATACCTACCCATAAATGTAGTAGATATGTTTGTACGTACATAACCTACCGACTCAAATAAAGCTCACCATAACCATAAAACTCGGCACGAAAAAAAAGCTCAAGCACATAAGGACACTTGCCAGTACATGGACTTTTCTACTCTCCATATGCTCCCTCTATCATCATACTTCATCCTCAACAAACATCACAGTTTTTTTTTGTGTCGATTCTGTGACTTTAAAGCGCAGGTTTTCCCAACAAAACATACAAAACTCCGTCGGTCTTTGGTTGATAGGGAGAGACGGGTGCAAAATGGGGCCAAATAAAATTTTATAGAAACTTTAAGAACAACAACAAAAAAAAAAGGGTCGATGGCATTTCAACAGAAAATCTAATTTTTAACTCAAACTTTAATAAGCAAGTAGGAATGTATAAATGTAGATAGATTAGTACGAGTGTAGAGAATCATTTTTGTTTTTGTTTACTTCTAAGCTTTTGTTATGCTAAATTGAAAAAAATAAAGCGAAATGTTTTAATCGTATTCATCATCATCAAAAACCAATTAGAGGAAAAAAAAGCAAAGACAGCTACAACAAAAATCAGAAAGAAAACGTGTCACACAGCACAGCACAAGAGAAATAGAAAATAATATTCAAGAAAGTACACATAAAGAAGAGGAAACAACAAAAAAAATAATCAACATCTTTTCATGCTGATGCCCTCGCTTCTTCATACACGCACACACAAACACATATACCGTCATTAGACACTTGCCGACACACATGCACCACCAGAGGCATTAACAATTTTAACATAACACATAAATCTAGTAGAAAATCGAAAAATCTACAATCTACTACAACGAAATATACGAAAAATGTCACAAAAGAAAACACAAAAAACCGCATATCATAATATTTTATTTTCACCAAATAAACCGAAACACACACACACATAAACATACTAGCAAATACTTACATCTAAAATCCACTAAAGCATCCATCCATCCATGAATTAATTTTCTTTCGTATTCTTCTTTGGATCCCGTTTCTATAAATTTTTGTATGGTCTTCTTCCTCCTATCAGCCCGATTTATTATTATTAATTTTTTTTAAGTGTATGCTGCTGCTGTTTTGGTTCACAGATGTATTATCTGCGAGCATGTATGCTTAACACATACATACCACACAGAACGCGTAATCCACAATAAGGCGAGTAGTGAACGGGCGAAACAGCAGACAAAAAACACACCAACACACCCTCAGAGCAAAAGGTGACTGGAAGGGGCAAAGTAATAAAATAAACACACGCTGCTCTAATCCACAAAGGGCCCGTAAAATATTGTAATAAATTCTGACGTATAAGGCCGTCAATTATAAACACAAAACACACACACACACCCCGAACGATGGAATACGCACTTTGGTTCAAATCACACACAACCGTACTGAGGGCAAACTTAGCATCGCGAAGTACGGGAGAACGACAGACAAAAAAATGTGTGTATCTCGTAAATGTTTTCTGCTTCGTTGGTTGGTTGGCTGATTGGCGCGGTACGGTACTATGAGGCGATGATGAAGAAACTTCGAATGCACGACGCGGACGACCTCTGGCGGCGAATGCAGACGCAGTTCTGAATCCGTATCGGATAGATACACTCGATGGAAGCAAAAGACGACGAACAACGTCTACGGCGACGACGACGATGGAAATTGCGCAATCTCTCCAACTACACACTAGCAAAAGCACATCATCAAAGAAAGTCACGTGTTTGTGTGTTAGATTTTCTCACAAACACAACATTGACAGTTCGAGAATTCCACCACTTTCTGCTGCTGCTGCTACTGTCAAACAAACACACCCGATACACGAAAAACAGAGATAGCCGACACGAAAATTGGGGATAAGAGAGAGCGAACTAAATTCGTATTAGATTTTCTTCTTCGTCGTTGTCTTTTAGTTTTTTTTTTTTTTAATTCTTTTTATAAAATTTATATTTTTTCACTCCGATTTAATTTTATCAGTTTTTGTCATAACAACTTGTCAACTTTTTACTCAGTGAAAATTATTGAACAGTTTATTCAAATGCCAGAAAGATTTTCTTAAATTCCAGCTGTTTTCTTTTTTTTTTGGAAAAAATTTCCCTGAAAATTTTCACTTTAAATTGATTTTTCTTCGTTTAATTTTTCACCGGCACCAAGTGAAAACTTTATTTTTTTCAACATCACCACAGGAATTCCACCCTGAAATGTCTTATAGTTTCGTCACAATATTGAATTCTCATTGAAATAGTTTTATTTTAATGGAATTTCCTTGAAAATTTTATTTTTAATTGAATTTGTTTTTATAATTTATTTTTTTATATCACTCAAAGAGGTTTCTGGTGAGGACGATAACGGTACCTTTCACCACGAACACTATCACTCGACTAAAGTACATCGGACATGGCGCAGACGATACAGGTTCTCGTTTCAATAAAAAATCACTAGTACGAGAGAGATAGACAACAATGAAAGATACAAAATTGCTCACTTAGCTCCGCCCATAATTTGAGTAAACCTCTTGGTGATTGGTAGACGAGGGGTGACGTCAATCCGAATTGAGCCGAACACAGCCGAGGGTAGCCGATTTTGTCCATTTTGTTTGTGTAACGAAGGGAAAACTTGTTTGTTGTTGCAGCAAAAGAGCGTTTAAGTTACGTGGCGGCGCTAGTATCGTCATCAGATAGATACACAGAAAGTGTATCTGCTGGTGGATTTTTCAATCGGAAAAAAAGAAGAAAAAAAAATGTATGCAGGGTGTGTTGGCAGAGTGAAATAGCTTTATTGGAAACTCAAGAGGTGTAAATGAGAGACGAAGTGACGCTTACCCCGACCACTTTGTGTGTCGTATGTTGGGTTCGTTTCGTTCGTTATTTGGTGTGGAGATTTCAGGTTCATGCGATTCAATGGAGGCGATTTTTTTCTTCCTGGTGGTGTTTGCTTGTTTTTTTGTGTGTCTTATACTTATTGGGTTATTTTTCATCATTCGTTTGGATGTTTGTTTTTTTTTTCATTTTTGAAGTATGAAGGCTGTTTGTCGGATTGTGCGGATGGACTTAAAGTGAATTTCCGAGAATTTTATTGTGAAGGCTGACATTAACTAAAAAAAAAAGCCTAATAGGTAGGTATGTTAGCTATAGTTTTATGGTTTATTGATTTTGGAATTTTGTAGAAGTGAAGCTTGACGTAGTGTGATTAAGTTTTTGTTCTCCAGATTCGATAATTACAATCTACATAGGTATCTATGTATCTACCTTACCTCACCTATCTATATACATATTCATTGTTCGTTAAGTTTTAAAGCACGAACATTCTGGGTTAGGTTTGTATGCAGCTTTAAGAATTCATCTTCTGGGAGTTGTCCTACATACTCCCATAGATATCTGGACATAGACATAGAAATCATCAAGTCTTTCCTTCTAGCTATTTAAATTAATCTTTATAATAGATCTTGGGTGGTGGGGAAGGGTTTCCTATTGATTGTTTAAGATGTCATAATAACACTTGCTCTAAAAAGAACTATTTACATTATGAACTCAAATTGGGTTTGACCGCTTAATGGATTCTAATGATTTTAAATTCATTTTTAGGTTTACGAGGTGCCACTCAACCGCTCATGAAACCCCGTTGCTCCACTTAGGCTCTAGGCTATGGTCAATTGACAGGCAGGCGTCAATCAATGCCAACAGTTTTTTAGACAACAATAGGTAGGTACCTTCAGTAAACTCCCTACCAAATTAATAGTGATAAAAGTCCGGAATGAATAATGAAATTATTTCAGATTTTCAACAATACTGCTGAGATATTCAGCCTTATTATGAGTTTCATGTGAACAACATTCCACCCGAAAAAATCGACATTTCACTTTTCGCCTATTGTGAGTTTCACCCAAGAAATCAAAATTCCCTTTTTTGTGAGGTGGTACTCACTTTTTGGGTGGAATGTATCGTAATTAAGATCTTAAATTATCACTTATTTTTTGAAGGTAAACAAAAGATAAATAGGTGGTACTGGTGCCCTCTGAGCAAGTTTTTTGTTTATTTTAAGCCAAGGGAAGTTCGGGCGAAACTCATAATAGCTTTTAAAATTCCGTGGGCACAAAGATTTTTCGGGTGCAATATTTTCCGGGTGAAACTCATATAAGGCCAATTATAAGTTTTATCAGTATCTAAATTTGAGAATTTTATTAATTCGGGGCTTAATCAGTAGCGTAGCTACAGCGGTATCAGCCATATCAATTCCCTGGGCCCCGAGATAACTGTAGAGGCCCCGAGATTCAGAGTAGATACTTGACGTGTGTAAGAAATTTTTATTGAGATGCATGCGATACACAAATGTAATAGGTTCGCTCGTTGAAGTTTATCTAGAGTTGACCCAGGTTTTCTTGACAAATACAAGAATTGTCAAAAAAAACCAACAGGTCCTCAATTGTGAAATAAGAAAGAATCAACATTTTCTTTAAAAATGAATACCTAGGAAATAAATCACAGCTTCCATTTTCTATTTGTATTTTATATTACTTATATCCTAAGCTTATGTCAATATTCGATTTAATTTTTGTTTAAAAAGAATTTGTAAAAATTGTCATTTGTTATCTTATTTTGAGTTCAGCACTTTTGACAAAATCATCAAACCAGTTTCCAAAGCATTTTTACGCTAAAATTAAAGTCAACGTAAAGTTGAATTCTTTTATTATTCCTTTAAAACAATTTATTAATTTATTATTTAGCAAAATATACTGAATGAAAACGCAGTCTTTGCAACTTTATATACCTAAGTACTTAAAAGAAAATTGTTTATATTTCACTGGAGGAAAAATTATTTTTGTACTCGAATTTTTTTGCATGTCCGTAATTACGCACAAATGTTCGTAGACGAATTTTGTCCTTTGAGTAGTGAAATCATTTTATCATGATGGAATTCATATAGGTATTTTAAATTTATTTATGCTTTAGAAAAGCCCCAGGGGGTGGGGGGGGGGTGATGACCCCCATGACCCCCCCTGGTATCCGCCAATGATAGCAACCAAAAATTAAAAAGTCCATTCCGTGTATTTTTTTTACTTGCGATTATAGGTACTATAAGGCAAGTTTCGGATTCGTGCAAAAAAAATTTTGAGATAACAATCAAACGTGATATTACGATTATAGAGAACACCAAAAAAGTGGGTGGCACATATCTGTCTGTCTGTCTGTTCGTCTACAGCCTAAACGGCTCCACCGATTTTCTTCAAACTTGGTACATAGTGGTTTTTGGTGATTATGCCCACATATTTTTTTCATTTTTTTTAGAATCAAAAATAACGGTACCTGCCATACAATTTTTTTTAGCAATTTTACATAATCGTATTTTTCTCAAAAACGGCTCGACAACTTTTCTTAAAAAAATTCAATAAATTTATTTTAGTAAAGGCTTTCTTTTGGTGGAATACCATTTTTCAGAAATGGTTATTAATGGTACCTCCCAAAGAACCATTTTTTTGATTTTTGATTTTCTTCAAAACGGTACGACCGATTTCAATTATTTTTCTTACACAGAAGATTTCAAAAAATATAAATAGTTTTGTGTAGGTACCAAAATTTTTCAAAAAATATTTTTTGGATTTTTAAAAAATAGTTCAAAATTTTTTTTTGGAAAGTCAAATATTTCGAAAACGACATGATCGATTTGTTTGAAACTCGGTATTTAAGACTTTTTTAGTACTTTCTAAAATATTTTTAGAAAAAATTTTACATTTATGAAAAAAATAACGGTAGGTACCTTCCATACAAAAGTCAAAAAACCGCAAAGGAAAATATTTGTTTGCTTAAAAACGACTCCTACGATTTTGATTAAACTTTTTTCATATACTAAAATTAGTACGATCTACTACCAAAAATTATAAAATTTTACACTTAGCAACTATTAATAGTACCTACCCGTCATAGAACGTTTTTTTTTATTTTGAATTTTCTCGTTATCGGCTAAATTAGATGAATTTTCTTATGTACAAAATTCAGATAAGATCAAATAATATTGCATATCAAAATTAAAAAAAAAAAAGTTTTTGGATTTTTAAAAAAAGTTTCAAATTTTTTTTTTGAAAATTCGATATCTCAAAAACGTGTTGACAATTTTTTTTTTCAAATTTCGTTTTATATACACATAAATATATACTTTAGATTTGCATATCAAGATTTGTTCTTAAAAATGTTTTAAGAATTTTATATATAAAAAATTAATTTTTTTAAAAAAGCGCTCCAACGATTTAAAATTTTGTTCCCATACAATCATATTCAATCAAGAATTAAGATGGCATTCTTTTTTCCACCTCAAACTGTCAAAAGAGTTGTTTTATCCAGTTTAAAAGTCGTATTTCATGCTTCTCTACATTTTTCTCTCATAATTTCCATGTTTTTATATACAATTTTCTTAAGCCCACAGTGTCTTGAACATAAGAGCAAGTACGTGCGACCCAGTCGTGCATTTTATTAATTTTGTTATTGGTGCTCGCAAATACATTTCTTTTTAACTATTGTGACAACCAACACTCAGCCTTATACAAATATTTAGCCAGTTTATAGTTCTTGAGCGCTCAGTAAATTTCCTCTGTTCTTTGACAGTGCGGAGGAATAAAATATAAACAGAATTCCTCACACATAAAACAAAACAACTCTCTTTTTCTCTTCTTCTAATGTAATTTACTGCGACAACAAATAATTGAGCAAGCGAGTCCAAAAAATTTCAGTCTCACTTTTTAAGGGGAAAGTGAAGAATTTGTGAGAGGAGAATCATGTTTATTTCAGAGCCCTCAGACTACTCTGAGACCTCAGAAATATAAAGTGGCTAATTGTTTGCTAGGTGCGACCTCTCCTCAGAGGCTAGAGACCCGATGCTGTTGTTGTTTTTTAAAAATCGGCAATTCAAGATCATCGAAAACTAAAAGTTATAATACGAATTCTATAAATTGTAGGTATTATAAAAAACTTTCTTATAGAAACTATGCCTGGCCCGGGCAAACAATCTTCCAGCTTAATAATCAGGAATTGTTATCTTGTTGGATAAAGTTTTCAATTTTTTTTTTTCAAAAAATCCATGTTAGTTGAACTGAACTTAATACAAATTTTAATAACAGAAGGCTCTCACTATGAGTCCAAGTGAGAGCTATTTTGGATCTTCGAAAACGTTGCATATCAGATCTGGATCAGATTTGGCCCGGTTGCTTTCGAGATATTCGATACAAACACGTTGTTCAATAAAACACTTTTTGTAGCTTTTTTTTGTAAAAAAAAAAAAATAGTTTACTAGTCCAGTAAATTTAGACTTTTTTTTGCAAGAGATTGGGGAAGCAATTTTTGTCTTGATTTCATTAAAGTACCATGCAGAAACTTAAGTCAAAATTTTCGACTATCAACCCCTTGCAGGGTTGCCGCTATATTGATTTAAAGAGTGAGTTTGTTTTTAAAGAATAATATCCGTAATTTTAAGTTTTTTTGAAAAGTGATTATGTAAGACAGTAATATTGTTTTAGAAATGTTTGTCATTTACTCAATGTAACTTTCTTAGCCGTGCTATTACCGAAAATATGAATACAACTTTTTTTCTAGATAATTTATTTTTCTTTCATTTTGTGGTGTACATTTTTCCGTTAATACGCTTATGTCCAGTTGCACCAAAATTCATTAAAAGCGGTTTTTGCTAAAATGGAGTTAAAATTTATCGGACTGATAAATTTATTTGGGTTGTACCAATCTCTTTCACTCATTTTTTAGCTAAAATGCAGTTCATGAACCACCCCTGTATTTTATCATCTGTTTATTGAACTGAACGAAACAATTTAACCAGTGCAATTGAGATAGCAATAAGGAAAATATGAATAGACAATAAACAGAAACAAGGTATTCTCATTAGATACAGCCAATGCGCCATCTTGGTGTTTTTATTATTATTTATTATTTTCTATTTTTAAGAGAAACTATGAAACTATTATAATAGATACCACACTAATATTATTTCGACACACTGCTTGGAAATTATGAATCGATATTTTGAAGCGACGTCATCGAATTCAGAAAATGTATTTCTCTGCTAACCTGAATAACTCTTCGACGACTAGCTATTTTTTGGTTTTGTTCGTTATCAGATGAATAAATGATGTCCAGTCTATAATAATTATTCTGAAATAATTTATTTATTTAAGCAGTGAATTATAAATAGGAAACATAGTGCCTTCACCTGTTGTTTTCGTTATTTTAATTTGGAATCAACAATATTCCGTCAAATAAAATTGAATTATTTTTTTTTTAGGAAGGTAGCTAGATAGATATGTGCGTTTAAAACTGCTTTTAAAATTAATCTGGAGGAAAATGGAATTTTAGTTTATTGGTTCGTTTATTGGCCTGTTAGACTTAGAAGTGGTTGGTGCAACCGATAAATGTCATTTTAAAATTAAACGAAGCAATAAAAATATAAAAGTGGTCGGTGCAACTGGCCATTAGTTTTCAAATTATTCACGAAAAATTACAATTCAACCCCCCTTCCAGTCAAAAGCTTGCAGACCTGGACTGGGGCTTTTTAGTATGTTATACCTGGGGAACAATCCTACCACATAAAATAATAACCCAGAGAGCAGGATTTATTACATTTATTTTGTAATTTTGAGTCTTCGTTGACCTAACTATAAAGGAACTGAAAGTGAGCTGTTGTTGTGTGTTGCAGTTCAGTTCTAGAAATTTTTGGGGCACGATTTCGGATGCAGCAGTATAGGGCCGGTTACCTCAAGTACGATGACAGTGGATATATATAACTTAATCGCCGTTGAGGATAGATTCGTGGGGTGTACGATATGAAATCAAAATCCGAGTAGCCACCAATTTTTGACATTTGACTGACATTCCCCAGTGGCCCTGGGGCAAAGAACAGCCATCAAACCTACTGTCGTGAACTGTCGCGTCACTTTCACTTTTCATTATGCATCCGAAATCGGGCCCGAAAAATTCCTAGAACAGAACTGCGGCACTTTCGATTTATTCTTACTAAGTATCGCAATAACAATTCGCATAGTAATTTGAAATTCAATTTTTGCCAACAGCAGATTTCAAAAAACCGGAAATGGTATATAGTTCGTTGAACTTCATCTTCTTAAATGTAAAAAAAAATGTGTCCGTTAGTCTTGGAAGGGATCGAAAACGGCTATACCGACTTGGATAATTCTGATATGAACCGGTGGTTGTTAAGGTGAAGTTTCATCTAAATCGGTCTTGCGGTGTTTATACAGGATATATACATTAGGGTGGTCGTTATAATGTTCTTTGAGTTTTAATATTTGGATGGACTTAAATCAGCTCTAAATGGAGAACAAAAAATTCCCTATTTTTTCAGATTTTTATTTTCATCCCCTATAGACGCTGTAGGGGTAAATTAAATTTCCCCGTTTTTTTTTGGAAATTCGCGTAAAATCTGCCGAAAAATTCAGAGCGTGCAAGTGAGAAGTAGACAAGGAAAAAATCCTACTGGAGGGGGTAATATCTCCCACTGCTTGGACCTGGACGGGAAGGACAATTTAATAAAATAATTGCATAAAATAGAAAAAAAAAAAATAATTAAAAAACAACGGCAACACTTGCAGTAGTGTTTTGTAGCTTTTTGGAAAGCCAGAAGTTCATTTTAATAGTTGATTATAAAATAAAATTCTTTGAATAAACAATTTCGGCAAAATCTGTTTTCAAACCTATAATTTAAAAAAATAATAATTTTTCTTCAAAATGTTGAGTTTGAAACAATTTTTTGCCAAAACTGTTCATACAAAACTTAATCTAAAAACAAGCCGTAAGAATGGACTTATGGCTTTTGAAAAAGCCACAAAACATTGCTGTAAGTATTGCTGTTGGTTTTTAATTAATTTTTGTCTATTTTATGCAAATACTTTATTAAATTGCCCCTCCCGTCCAAGCGGGGTGAGATATTACCCCTCCTATAGGATTTTTTTCTTGTCTTGTCTTGTCCCACCTACAGGCTAGAATTTTTTTGGCAGATCTTACGCGAATTTTCTAGTATGCAAACACAAGGGGACATTTAATTTACCCCTACAGTGACTATAGGGGATGAAAATAAAAAACTGAAAAAAATTAGGGAATTTTTTTTTTTCATTTAGAGCCGATTTTGGCCCATCCAGGATGACCTTTTTTTAACGACAACCCTAATATACATAAACATAGATTATTAGAGGAACAATAACTGCACTTTGAGTGCATTTTGAAATAAAAATTTACAAACAAAAAAATTATTTTCAACAGCATCAAGCGACCTTCCGTATTGGTTCCAAATTATCTTTGTGAAATTTGATTAAAATAGCACAACCAGCTTTCTAACAAAGGGCAGGTGTCCGGTGCCGAAACTAATTTATTATTGTTTGTTTATCTCTGTGTAAATGTTAGAAACAAGTGCTCCGATTTGTAACATTATTTTTGTGTTCGAAGGTTTAAAGCTAAAAAATGACTAAAAAGCTTAATATTTTTCAAATTCAAGCTATTAGGGTGAAACGAAGTTAAACAAAAAAATTTACTCTGATTTAAAAGAAAGTACCTACTTAAAGGGATGATTAAGAGCTGAATACTTTAAAAATGTTAGGTCAAAACATATTCAGCAATTAACATATGGATAATAGATGTGCGTGAAGTTAGCCCCGCCATATTGGATTTTCAAAAAAAAAAGGTTGTGCTGTAATGTGCCCAACTTGTGCTGCTATGTGCCGTATTTTTTAAAAAAATCGTACAAAGGGTTTGGTTTTTAGAGGGTACTCGCTGTGTGAAAAAAGTTATTCGCTAAATAGAATTGTGTTCTGGTACATTCTAGTACGAATAAAATATATTCAGTATGGGCAAAATTTATGAAAATTGATCCAACCAATAACGACAATATATAAGTCATTGGAAAGTTATTTGCATTACCTACAATATCTTCCATAGCAGTTCAATTCAAATCAATGTGTGAAGAAAGTTATTCGTAAACTAATGAAATAGTGTGGTTCATTTTAATGTGAAGAAACTGTTATTTTCTATTATGGGCAAAAAAGCGTGAGTGCAACTTCCACCAATAACAACGGGACGTATGTCGTTGGAAAGGTAACTTTATGTACTACAATAGTCAGTGAGGCAGCTTATTTCAAAACACTGTGTGAAAAAAGTTATTCGCTAATTATTACCCATGCTCCATTAATTTTATATGTACCAAAATTCCCTAAAACACCGAATTACTTTTTCCACATAGTGATTTTATAAAAGTTGTTAGAGTAATAGTTATTG
Source organism: Dasysyrphus tricinctus (assembly GCA_963921185.1). Taxonomy (NCBI): domain Eukaryota; kingdom Metazoa; phylum Arthropoda; class Insecta; order Diptera; family Syrphidae; genus Dasysyrphus; species Dasysyrphus tricinctus. The sequence goes on from OY992531.1 coordinate 14,882,768, forward strand.
TTCATAAAAATACCTTTTCAACAATATACATCTTATTGGTCTTGGTTAGACCAGTTTGTAAACATTTTTTCCACACTAAAATGCACTGAAACAAAACCTAGGTTAGCGAATTACTTTTTTCACACAGTGATTTGAAATGAGCTGCCATAGTGACTATTGTAGGGCATGAAAATACCTTTCCAACGACATACGTCTCGTTGTTATTGAATCCTAGACCACCTACCATACATTTTTGCCGATTGTCCTTTGCAAATTTTGCAAATGAAATTTTTGCGAAATTTCAAAATTTTATAAAAAAAAAGTTGTGCTGTATTGTGCTCAAGAAATGCTGCTAAGAACCAAAAAGAAAAAAACAAAAATTCGCATAATTGCATCTATTATGGCCAAAACTAAACTTTGCGAAGGGCTGTAGCGTGAAGTTAGCACTGCCATTTTTGATTTTCAAAAAAAAAGTTGTGCTGCATTGTGCTCAACTTGTGCTGCCTTGTGCCGTAAATATTAAACAAATAATCACAAATTTGCAAATTTTACGAATGAAGTTTTTCCGAAATTTCGTAATTACTAAAAAGTGAAAGTTGTGCTGTCGTATATTTGTAACTTTTATACCAAATTATAATTAATAATTTTGTTTTCGTAAGTTTAACATTTTTCTTAAAAAACTAACATGTACTATTTTGGGCTCAGTTTGTGCTGTCATATTCCGAAGAGAAAACAAATAAATTCGCATATTTGTAACTTTTACGGCCAAAAACAGTTTTGCGAAGCGTGAAGTTAGCACCGCTATTTTTGATTTTCAAACCCTCTTAAAATCAAACCCTTAGTACGATTTTTTTTTTTAAATACGGCACATAGCAGCACAAGTTGAGCACAATACAGCACAACTTTTTTTTTGAAAATCGAAAATGGCGGTGCTAACTTCACACTTCGCAGAACTGGTTTTTTGGCCGTAAAAGTTACAAATATGCTAATTTTTTTGTTTTTTCTTCGGAATATGGCCGTACAAATAACGCAGAAAACAGCACAACTTTAATTTTTTAGAAAATTGCAAAATTTAAAAAATTTTCATCCGTAAAATTTGAAAATTTCTTAAAGATATTTACGGCACAAGCCAGCACAAGTTTAGCACAATATAGCAGAACTTCTTTTTTTCAAAAATCAAAAATGGCGGTGCTAACCTCACGCTTCGCAAAACTGTTTTTTGGCCGTAAAAGTTACAAATATGCGAATTTTTTTTATCTCTTCGGAATATGGCAGCACAAACTGAGCCCAAAATAGCACATGTTAGTTTTGAAGAAAAATGTTAAACTTACGAAAAAAAAAATTATTAATTCATTTTTGGCATAAAAGTTACAAATATTCGATTATTTTTTATCTCTTTGGAATATGGCTGTACAAATTGAGTGCAAAACAGCACAACTTTCACTCTTTAGTAATTACGAAATTTCGCAAAAATTTCATTTGTAAGACTTGCAAATTTGCGATTTTTTTGCTGCGCAAGCTAAGCACAATGCAGCACAACTTTTTTTTTGTTGAAAATCGAAAATGGTGGTGCTAACTTCACGCTATAGCCCTTCGCAAAATTTAGTTTTGGCCATAATAGATGCAATTATGCGAATTTTTGTTTTTTTTTTTGGTTCTTAGTAGCATTTTTTTAGCACAATGCAGCACAACTTTTATTTTAACGAAATTTTGAAATTTAGCAAAAATTTCATTCGTAAAATTTGCAAATTTGCGAATTTTTCAAAAATATTTACGGCCAGCACAAGTTGAGCACAGTACAGCATCACAACTTTTATTTTTTCGAAAATCAAAAATGGCGGTGCTAACTTCACGCTAAAAAATGGGTACCCTCTAAAAACCAAACCCTTAGTAAGTACGATTTTTTAAAAAAAATACGGCACATAGCAGCACAAGTTCGGCACATTACAGCACAACCTTTTTTTTTAAATCCAAAATGGTGGTGCTTACTTCACGCACATGGATAATAGTAGCTACGGGTAAAAAAGTACGAAAAGTCTTTCGAATAAAAAACAAGAGTACCTACCATCATAAAACTTGTTGAAATCGTTTCATACCTACCATGAGAATGAAAGATCAAAAGAGTCTAAAAATATTTCACATGGAAGGATGTTTGTTTAATGGGGAGAGGGGGGTAGTTGTGGTACATCAAACCGAAAAATTAATTTTGGTGCAACCTAAGCATATGAATCAAATGACACCAAAACCAAGTCGATACGGCCTTCCTGAAAAAAGTAATAATTGTCATTTTTATGTTAGGATGACTGTATGAAAGTTAAATACTACCGGAAACCAGTTGAAAATAATATTCCGTCGATGAAACTTGGCATCAATGGTTCATTTCTCATGAAAATCAATAATTAGAAGAGTCTATAAAAATATCTGTGATGGTAAAAGGCTGATTTTTTGGGGAGTAGTTGGCAAAAATGGTAATCCAAATGAGATTTTGTAAAAATGTGCTGTAGAAACGTTCTACCTACTCTTTGTTATAAATCGGGAAACCCCCTTTAATTTCAATTTTTTACTTGCGATATATGTACTACATACCTATGTAGGTAGGTACTATAGGGCAAGTTTTGAATTCGTGCAAAAAAATATTTCGAGATAACAATCGAACATGACATTACGAGAGAACACGAAAAAAAATGGGTGGCACAATTACCTCTATCTGTCTGTTTGCCTGTCTGTCTGTCTGTGAGGCTACAGCCTGAACGGCTCGATCGATTTTCTCAAAACTTGGTACATAGTGGTATTTGGTGATTCTACCCTCATGTGTTTTTTCTTTTTTATATAGAATCAAAAATAACGATACCTGCCATACAATTTTTTTAGCAATCTTATAAATTCTTATTTTTCTCAAACACGGCTCCACAACTTTTCTTAAAAATAAAATTATAAATTTTATTTTAGTAAAAGCTGCCTTTGTGTAAAAAACCATAGTTCAAAAAATCGCTACGAATGGTACCTCCCAAAGAATCTTTTTTCATATTTTCGATTTTCTTAAAACAATATTTCTGATTTCAATAACTTTTTTCATACAGAACTTTTCTTAGAAATATAAATCTGTGGTGTTTGGGAAAAACATGATAACTCCATTTAAAAAATTGCGTCCTTATACGTCCACTTCACTTCGACCTATAGAACTTAAACGGGTGGACCTATTTTCTTCAAATTTAAAACACAATTTCTTAAAGGTTATGCTCTTAAATATTCCAAATATGAAGAAAATCGGTTTACCCGTTTAGGTTCTATAGGTCGATGAGAAGTGGACGTATAAGGACGCAATCTTTAATATGGAGTAATCATGTTTCTCCCAGACACCACAGAAATACATACTTAGGTTTTTTTAACAAAATTTTAAAGCCAAATTTTTTGGATTTTTAAGAAATATTCTAATTTTTTTTTTGAAAGTCAAGTTAATTGAAAACTACCGAGTCGATTTTAATGAAACTCTGTATTTAAGATTTTTTTAATACTCTCTAGTATATTTTATGAAAAAAATTTACTTTAATGAAACATTAACGGTAACTACTATAAAAATGTTAAAAATCATTAAGGAAAATATTTTTTTTCTCAGAAACGGCTCCTACGATTTTCTTAAAACTTTTTATGTATTTTGCATAAATGCATTTTACTACTGAGAATTATAAAAATTTACATCTAGCAACTATTAATAATACCGCTCATAGAAAGTTTTTTAGAAATTTGAAAGAAGATTCAATAATATTGCATATTAAAATTTTCAAAAAAAAAGGTTTTTGAATAAAAAAAAAAAGTTTCAAATTTTTCTTTTTGAAAATTCAAAACGGGTTGACAGTTTTGTTCAAATTTTGTTTTTATAAGTACATAATAAATACCTAAGATTTGCATACCAAAATGTGTGTTTAAAAATGTTTAAAGAGTTCGATACATAAGAAAAAAAAAATTTAAAAAAACCCGCTCCAACGGTTTTAAACTTTTTTTATTCCATAGAATTATGTAGGTATATTTAATCAAGAATTGATGGCGTTCTTTTTTTCACCTCAAACTGTCAAAGGTACAGTGACCAGATTTTTTGGAAGCCAATGCGGGACATTTTTTTAAGAATAAAAACACTTTAAAGTAGTTTAAAAACTGTTTTGTGTAAATTTTAGTGTAAATGTTTGGCTTACACACATCACTTTCATTTTAGAATTATAAAGGAAGGAACATACATTTTGTAGTTAGGTGTGGTAATTTGCGTTAAGTTTATTGCTGTTGCCTATATTTTCAAAATTAGTTTGTCCGTTCTGTATTTCGTAATCAACTGCTGTCGTAAAAAATGCTAAAAAATAAAAATAAAACAATAGGCATTTTTTCAATTGACTTTATTATGTATGTATATAGGGTTTTTCAACAGAGACGCTACAAAAGTAGAGCAACAGGGACAGCAAACTACGCCATATTTCTTGCCGCTCTTTTGTGACATTTCTCTTCAGTAAGATTTGCCATTTCATGATGGATAGATATACGAGCCAACAACGAGTCGAAATTATTAAAATTTACTACCGAAATTCGGAGTCAGTGGCCTCAACGTTAAGAGCGCTACGTCCAATTTATGGTCGTTATAATGAAATGAGGCTCATTTCTGGCTGAATGGCTTCGTCAATAAACAAAATATGCGGTATTGGTCAGGCAGCAATCCATCACACGTACTCCATGAGTCATCATTGCATCCCGAAAACATTAGGTACGGTTTGGTGTGGTTTATGGGCCGGCGGCGTCATTGGGCCGTACTTCTTCCGTGATGATCAAGGTAGATCGCTACCGTTCAATGATAACCGAATATTTTTGACCCCAATTGGATGATATGGACTTGGAGGACATGTGGTTCTAACAGGACGGCGCCACAAGCCACACAGCGAATGTCACAATCAATTTATTGGAAACCAAGTTTGGAGAACGTCTTATCTCACGAAAAAAGGTCCAGTCGCTTGGCCGCCTCGGTCGTGCGATTTAACGCTGTTAGACTATTTCCTGTTGGGCTACGTCAAGTCTATGGTCTATGCCAACAAGCCAGCGACGATTGATGAACTTCGTACGAGTATCGAACGTGAAATTGCAGCAGTATCAGCCGATTTATTCTTGAAAACCGTCCACTTGTGTGGATTTCCATTTACACACAAACCCAACTTATATAGTGAAAAAGTTTTTTACAGATATTAACATGAAGGTGAGTAGCTTTTTTTGTATAATTACAGAAAGTTCATGTGATTTTAGCTCCTTCAACAAAGTTACTTCAAAAGTTTTGCAAATCTGATTTTTTGCTGGGCTTTTTGGGACCATTCAGAAAATGCGGAACACTTTGCGGGACAATTGATGATGCGGCATAACCCTATCAAATGCGAGACGGTCCCGCAAAATGCGGGACGTTTGTTCATCTTTGACTCAAAGGAGCTGTTTTATTTAATTTAAGTATCGTATTTCAGCTTCTAAATATTTTTCTCTCATAATTTCCATAAGAGCAAGTATACGTGCCACCCAGTCGTGCATTTTATTTAACTGAAAAATCGGGTGACCGAAATCACATGTCTGATGTGCACCGCCCTTGACGTCTGAGGCAACTTTTCGCATTATATAATAGCCTCATGTTTCTATTCAAAGTATCAATAAGCAACGACAACAAATCGATGTTTTTCCTAAATCACAACTGTTGGGATGATGTGCCAGCATGCATCACGGCCATGGGCCTACTAATTACTACGATAGTGTCAGAAACGTCACATTAAGGTTTGTAAATACAAACGTGGATTGAAAGCAGTCGGGAATTGAGAAATTGGGCATTAGGTATAATATGAATGTGTTTTTCTAAAAAATAAAATGATTTAAATAAAGGTAATTTAAAAACAAAATCAATTTTTTAAACGATTTTAATTTATTAAAATTTAAATGTATCACAATAATTAATAAATTAAATAAATAAATAAATAAATTATTTAATAAATTAAAATCGTTTAAAAAATTGATTTTGTTTTTAAATTACCTTTATTTAAATCATTTTATTTTTTTAGAAAAACACATTCATATAAAATACACAGGATGGAGACCACACCACAAAGAAATTAGGTATAAGTACCTAGTTACATAGATGCATTATGACTATACGGTGACCACCTTCCCCAAAGCCAATTTCGGTTCACAAGAAAATATATATATTTTTTTAATCTTGTGTTTTCAATACGTTTTCGAGAAAATTTGGTGAAGATATTTCAAAAGATATGGAAACAGGAAAAGAGCTTTCATCATCAGACATTTACCCCCAAATTCACAGTGGAAGTTTAAATTCCACTTTTGGTTTAAACTGCGATTTAGCAGAACAAATTGAGCTCTGTTCAAGGTTTGAACTATGAAACTGGCCATTAGACATCGTTATCAAGACAAGAGTGCCAAAGTCTCACGTAAACAAAATTTATTAAAAAATGATCGAAAATTATAGCACATTGTCCATAAGAGAGCAAGAACGGGGCGGGATGAAGGAAAAATAACGGAAATCTATAATAAAATAGAAAAAAGTTAAGAAGAAGGATATTGATACTTTTGATCTCGACGATGCCGCCAAGTCGTTTGGGGATTTGCTTGCCACCATCAAGGCCGTAGCCACACAATTATTTAAGGGTATAATTTTTCGAAAAATATCTCACCATTTAAGCTAAGTATACCTACAGCAGCGTTGCCGCGAAGAAAAAAGAAGTGAGGGCCTTTTCGAAAATGTATGGGGGCCATATGACAAAAGCTGGGGCCAAATATTTTACAAAAAAATCCTTCATTAAAAAATAAATGATTATGTAATATTTTTATTTATTGTTATTATTTATTTAATTAATGCATTAAATAAATACATAGTTTAAAAAAAGCTAATGTTTCAAATTTGTTATAATTTAAAAATTTCTTTCGACTTTGAGCAATTACGTAAAAATAAAAAAATTTAAGTAAGCACTATTTTAGGAGTTTTTCTTTTTTAATTCAGAGCAGAACCTGAACTGTCAAAACAAATTCTGTTTCTTTTTTAGCATCAAGTGCTCAGAGTTAAGAAAGTGTTTCTTTTTTCGTTCTGAACGTGGAGTTTTGCGAATAATTCGTTACAAATTTGCGCGAGTTGTTTAAAAAGTGCCATTACATAGAAATATACTTTAAGTTTACGAAGCTAACCTGGGGAAGGAGTTTCACTATACGCTATCTCTCGCACATACATAGGTACTTCATTGAAAACTTCTCTTACTTTGTATCTTTTAAAAAAAGTTTTTCTGCGCTCATCTTTTATATCGTTATTTTCATATTTGTTCAATGAAAATAATACAGATACGACAGTTAAAAGTGACACTAGGCCAAGTCTTAAAATTCTACGTTGTGTCGCTTTTGTAAAATGACATAGGTAACATGTTTCATTTCCACGTGACCTTTTTTATGATTACAAAATTGATTGTCCTCTAGCGGGTTATAGGTCAAAAATTGGCCTTATGTCACTTGGCCTTGGTCACGGCACTATAGGATTTTTCAATAAGGATGCTGGAAATCTTGTAAATGGTTCTATGGTGGACTAAGGGTAAGATGATAATAAAGGAATAGAAGCTTGTTTACACAACCAACTATTTCTTTTACCCAGCGGAGGTTTCGGCATGCTGGCATTTTGTGCAGCTAGAGCTCAGTCGATGGGGGGGGTTCTTTTCCGCTGTCCTTTATTCCATAAACAAAATATAAATTCATGCCGATTCAGGGAACTTGGGAAAAGGGAGGAAGGGAGACAACATATCACTGTGATTTTAACGATTTTTCAAAAACAACTAATTGTTACGGCTGAAGTTCTGCCGGAAGCTAACCTAAGGAATGTAAAACAGCAAAGCTGTTGATAAAAGGGAAAGGAAAAGGGAACACGAACACAAGAGAAGTCTGGGTCGGATGTTATTGACCCACGGCAGTACCCACCCTATACCACTGACTACATTGTCAGGGCTCCTTGGCCGTCAAAAGCCGAATTTTGTTGACGACCCCAAAAGTAAGACTGTATTTCACCTCATTTCAATCTTTCATTTTTCTTACCTACGTCGTATCCCATAAAGTAAACGGTTACCAGTTATTCATTATTATCACGCGTTCTAAAATTCATACCACAAACAACAAGAACTAAAATCTTTTTTTTTTAATATATACAATTTATTGTATCAAACTACTATTAGGAAGAAAAAAGCTTATACTATTCTTTTGTAACTATCAAATTATTTTTTTGAGTGTATCTGATACCCTCATCAAAAAAAATGTTAAAAGCTTATCCAAGCTTGACATAGGGAAATAGGTTCGGTGGTATTCTTTATCAGAATGGGCTTTTATTGCCTTTCAAATTCGTTTAAAAAATTCAGTAAAGTTCAAGAGTAAGATAATCTAATTATTGTTGTTTATATTTCAATATTAAACATTTAAAAGTAATGGCAAAAAAAAAGGTTAAAGTTAATTAAGGTTGATTCAACCCCAAAATATTTCGCAGGGTATTTATAAATCGTAAGGAATATTGTATATCTTAAAATATTAGTACCTATATTAAGATTATCGAGTTTACTTTGTATTATTTCTCTTTAATAATTTTAGTTTTCAAAACACAGTATTTTAAAGCAAATAAGAACAAATCCGATGAAGGATTAAGTTATGGGTTTCCGCACGTAATTCAAATTATAAATAAAAATCCAAAAAAAAAGATCACCAACTAATAGGTTTTATCAAAAAAAATTTAAACATATGAAAAGGGTAAGTATTAAAAGTTTTTTGTTTGTACCCAAAATATGTGAAAACGTCAGCACAATATAATAAAAGATACAATTAAAAAGTTTAAGATTCAACTTACAGTTTTTATTCCACTTCCAGAGATCCGTGCGCACGAAGTCCAGAGCTGTTGCTATATATGAGGATGTATGAAATGTTTTATCATATAGGGCTGGTGGTTTCACTTTAATTTTCGTTTTAGTTTTTAGATTGTGAATGATTTTCTACTTATTTTTTTTTTAATATTTTCGATTAGGTATTTATCTTTTTTCTCTATTTTCGCGATATAACATTTAGCTTAGGTAATTATTTCTTTCTTTAACCGGTAAGTATATTCTCTTTTTTTTTTCAGGTGTAAAAGATTTGTTTTTTTTTTTTCTTTTTTTTTCTTACCACCCTAACACGATCTTTTTTTCTGTTTGCAACTACGGCTCGCGATTTAGATATTATAAAAAAAATCAAATCGGATTTTATCTTTTACAAAGCGAAATCACTTAATTTATATATTTTATAAGGAATCTATTAGATAAACTAATTACTAGTTTTGTTTTTTATCTTAGGGCTATAAGCGCGAGGCAAAAAAAAAATACAACTTAAAAAGAAACACCAAAACGAACACTACGAACTGCTGAGTAGATGCATGGACACGTCATCGTCGTCGAAGGAGTCACAAAAAAGAGGATGTGCGGTCGACTCAATGGAGGAAGTTGGCTCTAATAATGGAGCAACTTGGGGACTTTTTGTTGGCGGAGGTTTTTGCTACTCCGTATGGCTTTTTGCCACGTGTTGCGGTCGTACAAAAGGTGATTGCTGTCGCCAGACTTAATAGTAAAAAAAGACGCTCGGTAATGGCACGCGGCTGCCGCTGTTTCTAACGTGGTGGCCGTTGTCAGACTTAAGAGTCGAAAAGGGGCTTTGCTATGGCACGTGGCTGCCGCTGATATCGAAGTCTCGACGGGCTGCCGATCGTGGCTGCTGAGATAAATGTCACTTAGACCAATATTTCACAATTTTTCTTTACGTCTTACGTACCTGATGTGTATTCCAAGTTGGAAAAATGTTCTACACGACTTCCTCGTCTGGACACCAAGGAAGCACAACAGAGCGTGGGGTCTTTGGCGAAATCCTCCACATAAGGAAGTTATCCACCCAAAAAAAATCTTACTTTTGTTATTTTTTCTTTATTGTCCGACACAATTTGTCTTTAAGGACCAAGATAATGTCCCCAAGTTGCGGGAATTCGGTGGTTTGGGCTTGGAATTAAAAAATGTTGCGAGCACGCCGAGCAAAGAAAATGGAAAGAACGAGAACTTAAACGTTTGAAATCGACATGGCTGAGTTTCGTTCAGTGAACGAAAGATTTTAGCACCTTCGTTCAGTGAACGAAAGAAATTTTTGCGCACTTTCGTTCAGTGAACGAAAGATTAGCTAAGTGATGCCAAAAAGGATTTTTAAGTTTGCGAGTGGAATTCCTTAGTCCACTTTCACACGAGGAAACAAAGTTGCTAGCAACTTTTATTTCTTGCAGAGTATTTAACTTCGGTGACACGCTACAATCTGTTTGTTTATGGCAGCCATGTTGTTTAAGCATTAACATTTGTAGATATATTTTTTTTTTTTTTTTAATTAATTAATGTAGGAGCCTAGAAAGTCATAGATAATATTCTGAATGGTTTCCAGGAATGAAAAGGAAGGTAAAGGCTCATACAAGTAATTGTTTAAAATGTAAAGTAATCGCTACAAATATGGGTAAACATGAAGGTTTTTACATTGCATACCGAAAGGCGATGTATACCATTCGATACCGTACATACCTACAGACCACTTTGGGCTGGTGGCACTAAAGATTTGTAAGAAAAAGTTTGTTTTCCTGGAATGCGATGCGCTCCACGAGTACTAACGAAGCGATCACTTATTTGAAATCTTAATTCAGTGCGTATAGTAGTAGGCTTGGTCAAAGGTTATAGAAGCGGCTGATCGAGGGAGTGCGTTTACATTTGAAAGGTGCCACAGCAGCGTCACCTCACGCCAAGGGATGAGTCGAACGTGTCAATAGGAATTTGGCGCCGATGATGTTCGCGAAAATAACCCATGGTGGGTTAGGATTCTCGTTAGATAAGGCTAGCTAAGATCAAGTTTGTAATGTCATGAATAATACTATTCATTAGGAGGAGAAGCTCATCCCAGCTAAATACTTTTCGGTGTAACGTGTAGTCAACGAGGAGATTGTGTATCCATTAAAAGAGAGATTTGAAGAACTGAACAAAAAAGAAAACGAAAGGGATTTAGGAGAAATACGAAAGAGAGCTTCTCATCAGATTTAAATGAGCCTGTCATACGCTGCCATCAAGTTCCACATCCGAAATGCAGGGATGTGAATCTAGAAACGAATATGAAAAACTGGATTAGGCGTTTCAGATATCTAAGAGATCATTAATGAAAATGAAAAAGAGGGTAGGAGACAAAGCGGAGCCATGCATTTATTTTATGAATATCAGACTTAAAACCTTCTAATACAACTTGTATTGATCGGTCCGAAAGGTTATTTCTAATCCAACGAAGAAGAGATTTATGGATTCCCAACGCTTTTGAAATATCACTGCTCGGTGAGATCTACCATCAGATCACCAGTGAACCTATTGCTACGAAAGCCATATTGCCGGTTATTAAGAAGCTTCCGTTCCTCAAGATATTTCTTGAGCTGATAATTAATCAGCGTTTCAATGACCTTGGAAAGAAGGGACGTAAGTGCAATTGGTCGATAGTTGGAGGGAGAAGAAGCAGGGCTGGCCCGAGCTAAAATAGCACCCTGCTATTTTTTTTGAATGGATATTGTAAGATAGCTCAATAAATAATTTTCATTTTCAAATTTGTTAGTGAGCTGTTCGTCTAGCGGATCTTCGAAGTCTTGGAATTTCTTCTAATGGGAACTTTTCCGATGATGGATTTGTTGATTGAATACTCTTATGATTGTGTCTTGTATCACTTGATCTTACGATAGGTTCTGCAACTCTGTTCAACTTCGTCAAATGTACAACATTTTGTCGATAAGTTCTGCCTCATTAAAGTACAGGCGCGGATCCAGGAATTCAGCTTGGGGGGGGCCATGAGATTGAAACATCATACCTAATTTGAACTGAAACCTCTTGAAATATATAGCCTTGAATTTTCTACATATCTGGTGGTTAGAAAAAGTCCAATTTTATCATGACTTCAAAACAGTTGAAGGCATGATCAGAGATCTTTGCCGCTCTGCCGCTCATAACGGAACCAGGCCCTAAGACTGTATCGGACTCCTGCTTAGAGTAATAGTGCACAAATTTCTTGCTGCTGGAAAACTTATTTATCAACAAGATTAAGCTCCATTTCATACTTTTCAGACAATTATGAGAGTATGCTGAACATATAAGATTGGAAGCAAAATTTGCAATCTAAAAAAAAAAGTTGACAGTAACTAAAAAAAGGAATAATTCAAGTGTCAATTTGAAACAAAAAGCTAGAAATAATTGCAAATATGTGGTGAAATCCATGCCCAAAAGAAAAAAACTGTTGAAAGTGCAAAGAGGAGTGTATTCTCTTGCATGGAATTTTTTTTTTTAATTTCGTTACAAATTTGAGTACTGCACCAAATATCTGCACATATTTTTACTAAACACAACTAAATTTGTATGGAGTTTTTCAATGCGTTTTTCCAACATTCCGTTATAAATCCAGGTATCTGCTATAATTATTGGAATTATTGGAATTTTATTAATTTTATTAATTATGTAATTTTTTCAAAGCCTTTTTTTCAAAATTCCATTTAAAAATCCAGGTACTCTACCAGGAGTCTGTTAAATTTTTTCTAGTAAAACAGAGTATGGTTTACATATACAGAGGCAGACATACTGATTTAGTTGAAACTGTTTTTATTTTTGTTTTTGAAATACAGGAGAGTTTGTATGGAGTTTCTTAAAGCCCTTTTTCAAAACTCCGTTATAAATCCAAGTACTGCAACAGATGTCTGCTATACGGCCATTCCAAAAATTTCGAAACCAAGCAACTCAATTTAAAATTAAGGAAAAAAATATATTTACATATGCCAATATTTACAATATATATTAGAGTTAACGAAAAAATTGTAAATATAAAATTTTACTTGTTGTTGTAAAACAGGCAAGTGATCAAAAAAACTCATACTTTATCTTTCGTATCTGGGCATTTTTCGGCATTTTTGCCGCTATCAGTTCTCTATAAATTGTGATGCAAATGGCGATGTGCAATTAGGTTTTTATAAGTGTTTTCAATACACTTCTTAAATTCGGAACTATTTTTCTGATAGGAGTGCTGTAAAAATAGTATTACGCCTCAAAAAGACTGAACATTTCATGTCTTCTCCGTTACCGAAAAATGACTAAAGTTGGTATAAATGGTGAACTATATTAGTGTTTGTAAAATTATTCCGCATACAAAGCAAGACTTGAAAAAGGATTATGGTGGATTTTTTATAGATTTTTAAATCATGTCTTACTGTCTAAAACAGGGTAACGGAGAAGACAAAATTGCACTTTCTCATCCAAATTTCAAAGACTCACGGCACTTTTTTTTTAAAGTCTGAATTTCTTTGATCCCCTTGCTTAAAATGGATCAAGGTAACTAAAAAAAATATGTGTTAAATTTCATTGAAATCGGTTGACGTTTACACGTGCTAGCGAGCACTTGAAGTTTTCACATAAAAAACATGGTGTTTTTGACAATCTTTTACTCAAAGGGCCCGTAAAAGTGTAAACGTTGATGGAAAAACTTTAAACTTGGCAAATATGCTAAATACCATAAGGAGTATACAAATATATTTTTTTTATTTTTGTAAACAACAGTTACTCCATTTAAAATAGCAACAAATGCACAAAAACAACGATTTTAATTAAATTTTTTGATGGGGCTAATATTATGCAAAACTATTGAAAATATTTTTTTTTGATACTCCTAACAGTAGTTAATTTATATGCTAAGTTTAAAGATTTTCCATCAACTTTTACAATTTTGCTGATATTTTGAGTAAAAACTGTGAAAACCCCATGTGTTTTGAATGAAAAATTTCAAGTACTCGCTAGCACGTGTTAACGTTAACCGATTTCAATGAAATTTTACACACCTTTTTCAATTGCCTGAATCACTTTTATCATTGATGAGAATAATTTAAAAATACGAATTTCAATATAACTGAACAAAAAAGAAATCTTTAATCGTACGTGTCTTCTCCGTTACCATTAGCTGTCTTCTCCGTTACCATCTGTCATATTTTTTTCTGTTAGTAAAATGAAACTTGGCATTAAACCAAAGATGGTGTTTGATAAATGTTGGTGTTATGAAAGTGTTCAAAAAAAATCAACTTCATATCTTAATGGACGGCGCAGAATTTTAAACTTCAAGGCAATGGTCGGAAATCTCTAAATCGTACGTGTCTTCTCCGTTACCGTCTATTTTTTTGAATAAACTTACTAAATTTCATAATTTTTTGGTGAAACTTCTGTGTCGTGTACTTTGTGATGAATTCTTAAAAACCACTGAGTTTCATAAAAAAATATTAATTTCTTAACAAGAAAAGCCTTAATACAAGCGTCCGATTGTTTTCTCCGTTACTTTGGAATGGCCGTATAGTTTTGTTTTATCAAAATAGAGTATTAGGATTCAGATAACGGAGAGGTGGACATACATATGGCTTTTGTTAAAACTATTGTTTTTGTTTTTGAAATATATTGGAGCTTGTATGGAGTTTTCAAAGCCTTTTTTTCAATTTTCCATGATAGATCCAGGTACCTACTGCACCAGGCTTCTGCCAGAATTGTTTTCTAATGAAAAAGAGCATACAGAGCTCGATCAATTTTCTTCAAACTTGGTACATAGTGGTTTTTGGTGATTCTGCCCACACGTTTTTTAAATTTTTTTTTAGAACCAAATATAACGGTACCTGCCATACAATGTTATTTGGTAAAGGACAATCGGCAAAACTGTATGAAAGGTGGTCTAGGAACCAATAAAAACGAGTCGTATGTCGTTGGAAAGGTATTTGTATGCGCTACAATAGTCACTATGGCAGTTCATTTCAAATCACTGTGTGAAAAAAGTTATTCACTAACCAAGGTTTTGTTTTGGTACATTTCAGTGTGGAACAAATTTATACAAACTGGTCCTACCAATACAAATAATATGTACCTATGTCGTTGAAAAAGTATTTTTATGCACAATAATAGTTTCCATAACAACTTATTGCAAGTCACTGTGTGGAAAAAGTTATTCGCTGTTTTAGGGAATTTTGGTACAGATAAAATTTATGGAGCAGGGGTAACAAGTAGCGAATAACCTTTTTCACACAATATTTGAAAAAAGCTGCCTCATTAACTATTGTAGTACATAAAATTTCCTTTCCAACGACATAAATATGTCTCGTCGTTATTGGTCCTGTAGACCGTTTTGTCCTATTCTCCTTTAGATAATCGTATTTTTCTCAAAAACGACTCGACAACTTTTTTTTAAAATAATTCAATAAATTTATTAAAGTAAAGGCTTCCTTTGGGTGGAAAACCATTTTTCAAAAATGGTTATGAATGGTACCTCCCGAAGAACCATTTTTTAATTTTTGATTTTCTTTAAAACGGTACGACCGATTTCGATTATTTTTTGAAACGGAAGCTTACAAAAAATATAAATAATTTTGTGTACCAAAAAAAACGGATTTAAATTATTTTTTTATATACAAATTTCAGATAAGAATGAATAATATTGCATATCAAGATTTTCAAAAAAAAAGTTCAAAATTTTTTTTTTTGAAAATTCGATATTTCAATCAAGAATTAAGATGGCATTCTTTTTTTTCACAACTAACTGTCGAAAGAGTTGTTTTAGCCAATTTAAAAGTCGTATTTCATACTTCTCTGATTTTTTCTCTCATAATTTAAATATTTTTATATAGAATTTTCTTAAATCCGCAGTGTCTTGAAAAACTCTTTGCCGTCATCTGGGAGCGAACCATGAACCTTGCAATTCAGAGGTCGATGCACTACACACCGCGCCACTGAAGCCACATGTTCTGCTCAATCCCAATGCAGGTTTCGTTGTTTATCAAATGCAACAGCGACTAGCAATACACAAGCTTGCTATTGTCCAGTCGGTTTCTTTCTTTTTTCCCCAAGCACCGATTCGTATGCCAACAATTCGATGGTCATACAATATATTTTATTTGAAAATTAAACAGTGAAACGTGAATGGAGATTTTTCGTTATTGTTTGTATCTCAAAATTCCGTTAAAAATCCATGTACTGCAACTGGTCTCTGAAAATTATTTTTTGTTGGTTATATTTACAATTTTTTATTAAAATATAAAAGACCTGAAGGTATATAAAGATGTACTACACTCTATGCCTGCCTTTACTATTTTTGAATAGAAACAGCTTTAAAGTCTAACATATCAAAGGGGTGGAAATATTGCTATCATGTTTTGAGGTCGATTTTTTTGACTTTGTTACTCATCAGGAAGTCTAATAGAATGGCTCCACTTATCGTACAGAAATACCGTAAACCTGCTGACCACTGGCTCTTAGACTATAATCACCGCATATGAAAACCATGACTGGTGGACACCCTATACATATTATCTAAGAGGGTGTGTGTCCAGGGCTACCAGTAATTTTTGTAAAAAATTATTTCCTGACCATATCGTTACGAAGTTAGAATTTGCTAAAGAAAATAGAAGCTAACCATTACATTAATAGGTCATGGTTTTCGTATAGTTTACTAAAATATGTACATGGAACTACCCAAAAAGTTTATCTCTGTCTTCTGTGTTGAATAACAAGTAAAGATTGCTCGTATTTCTTCTTTTCTCTGGAGCTTTGGGGGGGGGTCATGACCCCCATGACCTCCCCCCTGGATCCGCCACTGTTAAAGTATTATACATTTAATATAATACCAATTTATGGTTACCATTAATTTTCCTTTTTAATTTTTCTTACCTAAAAATTCGTTTGCCATATATACATATTCTGTTTGTTTTTCGTTTTTTTTTTACCAAATTCAAAGATATTCTCAAGTTCGTTCTAAATTTTGCTATGGTCACAGTTGAATTCTTGCTTCTTTATTTTATTTGTGTTCATCTAAATGAAATAACAATAATTGGATTCTTGATTTGGCCAAGCTTCTATTTATAAACATAAATTCTATTTAATCTTCTTCTTTCTTTTTTTTTGTATTTCCTCGTCGCCAATGTAAGATAGCTCAATAAATAAACTTTTCAGTTTGCTTACTACAATCTTTTATTAAAATCAATAATGAATATTTATTCATTGTCGACTATCTAAAAATACAAAGTATCTTAAAATCCCCTATAAACAGTATACAATATAGACCGAGAGCCCACAGCAGATTTTGGGTGTGAACGATAGCAAAAAAAGAAGTATAGGCGTCGAAAGCTTCATTAAAAGCTATTGAAAAAATCAAAGTCTTGCAGTCCACAACTGGGGCCTTTGCGAGTAACAGTGCATCGAAAAAAAAATATGAATGCAACTTCGAGGATAATCGTGTTAGCCAAAATTGGTTTTCACCCCGCTCCTCGGATCACATATCATGGAATCTGAGACCATTTGAGTGTTTAGTTGGCTCTACCAGACCGTTTAAAAAATTCAAAATTCAAAGTGAAAAACGGTTTCTTTAAACAGTCTGGCAGGGCGAATTTAACACTCAAATGATCTCAGATTCCGTGATATGGGATCCGCGGAGCTTATCTAGGGCGGGGTGAAAACCAATTCCGGCTAACACGATTGTCCTCGAAGTTGCATTCATATTTTTTTTTTCGATGCACTGTTACTCGCAAAGGCCCCAGTTGTGGACTGCAAGACTTTGATTTTTTTAATAGCCTTTAATGAAGCTTTCGACGCATATACTTCTTTTTTTGCTATCGTTCACACCCAAAATCTGCTGTGGGCTCTTAGTCTAATACTACAGATATCAATTGGCGTTTTTCTTTTTTAACTCAGAGCAGATCACGGAACTTTCAAACAAGAATTCTGTTTCTTTTTTAGCTCAGACATACAGAGCATACAAAGTGTGTTTCTTTTTTCCATCGGAGTTCGCTCAGAGCTTGCTCAATTAGCTCACCTCAGGAATCGAACGAAACGCTTAGCGAAGCCAACTTCATTAATTTTTTTAGTGATTTAACAGACAAAAAAACACATAATTAAAAATAGATTCCCTGATGGACAGTCGCCCGTCAACTTCAGGTAAACAAATACCTAATTTTGTGTTTATTTAGGAACAAACATAATTATTTCTGTTTCTTTCTTATGTGTTTTGACAGCAAATTGTAAAAAATTGCAAGAAATTTCACGTTACAAACACACTTATGAAATGACAGTTCAATGCTCAAGTGTGTTTCATAATTATATACATAGTATAGCTTGTCCGGCCCTGAGAAGAAGGTTCACTTTTTTTAGGGACAGGCTGGTCAAATGCTGCTTTTCATCTACTCAGGAAGAGACCAGTAGAGTTGGACAGACGGAAAAGCTTACGCAGTATTGCTGACAGTTTTGAAAAACAACCTCTTCGGAACAATGGGAGGGATACTATCCGGGCCAGCGGATTTGTGTACGTCAAGATCTTTTAAAACTCTTGCTTCTGCACGAGTGCGAAAGAAGATTTGTCCCATAAAATCATTAGCGCTGTCAAGTAGATGCGGAGTCATGACACTTTCTGGTAGCATCGAATTAACAGCTGCAAGCAAATTGGCTTTCTCTAGTGAGCTGACATAGAGAGTGGCATTGAAGACGAGCATTTGAACCGAAGACGAGTTAGAATTACGTATACGTTTTTTTACAAAAGACCTAACATTTTTACTACTTTTGGTACATTGTAGTATTTTTCGCCTTAATTTCTGATCATACAAAAATTTAGTTCGTCGAATATGAACGTTACTGGTCTTTTGAGCTTTTTTGAACTAATTCCGGTTTTCCTCGGTGGGATTGGCTTTGTATCTTCGGAAACTAGCTTCTCTAACCATGATAACCTCTTTTCAGCTCAAATTGAACCATGAATTCTCTTTCGGTATGACAGATTTTATCCTGTTAGGAATAGAATTTCTCATCCCGTAAAGAATAAAAGAATTAATGTGGAAGGGTTTCAGATTGGTCAAATACCCCTATAGTGGAATATGGGTGGTAGATAATCTTAAGCCATATATAAACGAAAATGTGAAAATTGGAAGCAGTCGGGACGATTGTACGTCAGGAGGGCTGAACTGTAAGCGAAAAAAAGTTGTGTTCTTAAAAAAAAAAAAAGAATGAGTAGAATTCAAATGTAAGGAGCTGCTGGTGCAGGTATATATGTACCTCCCGGACCTGAGTGGAAGTAGTTAAGGGTGTGGTTCTTGGGTATATTCTAAAAAAAATTGTATGGAGGGAAAGTCCCCCCTGCCCTCCCTGAGTCAAGGGGGGGGGCAATTCCTGAAACATTGATTTAAATGCAAAAAAAAAACATTAAAATCAACGGAAGCACATTCAATAATGTGCTATAGTTTTTTTGAAAGCTTATATCTGCCTACTCCATTCTTAGATTTGGTCCTTAAATCAAGTTGTTTAAGCGAATAGTTTTTGAGTAGTTAAATTTCAAAGTCTAAATTAAAAAAAAAAAAATTATGATGTTTTTTTTAAGTCGATATTTTTCAAAATTTTACGTTATTAAGAGCTGGTTTTGTGTACAATATTCAATGCCCTCAATATTTTTTAATCCATTTAATTTTTCGTTATAGTAGGTGACTGAACGAACTCAAAAATAAAAAATGTTTTCCCGTTTCCATATTGATGAAATGCGGATACCTTTCAGACAATACAGTTGGTAAGCAATTGCTTATAAACAGAAAATATAAAGTACGAAACTGTAGAATATACTGATAACTAGAACTTTTGACATACATTTTCGGGTAATACTAAAAAAGAAAAAGAAAATGCACGACTGGGTCGCACGTACTTGCTGTTATGTTCAAGACACTGCGGGTTTAAGAAAATTGTATTTAAAACATGGAAATTATGAGCATGAAATACGACATTTAAATTGGCTAAAACAACTCTTTTGACAGTTTGAGATGAAAAAGAAGAATGCCATCTTAGATCTTGATTGAATATGATTGTATGGGAAAAAAATTTAAACATTTTTAAGAACAAATTAGTTTGCCAAGATTGTATGAGAAAGAGCTTTTCTCTTAATTATTTTTTGTTGCGTTCTTTTTATTATTATTTCGAAAAGAGCTTTTGGAATTGGATTTTATTTTAAGATCCAGATAATACTTCTTGGTAACTTTATATTCTTTGATATGATGTTACTAATTTTGACAGCTACACTGCCGTGTTAAGAAGAAAAAACGTATCTGCATTTTTGACATTTCGAGATAATCGCGTTTTTCTGTTTTTTTCTCTATCTTTTCTGTTTTGTTGATGAATGTTTTTCCGTCGTATTTACAAATAAATCAGTTTTTTTTTGCTTATATTATTTCTAAGATGCTTGTATGGGCGTAACTTTTTTTTCTTAAAATGAGTGCTAGAACGGCAAATTCTCTTAAAAATTGCATGGTTCTTTGAGCGAACGTCATTTTTTTGGAGCGTTTTAGACCATTACAAAAGGGAGTTAGGGCTTTTATTTTTAAAGAATAAAATAGCAAACATATCAAAAATGTCAAAACTGGCCCTAACTCAAAATAGCCAAAATGTCAGTTACGTTTTTTCTTCTTAACACGGCAGTACAGTAGACGCTCGATTTAGTGAATCTCGAAATAGTGAACTACCCACAATAGTGAACACACACAATTTTATACTACAAAAAAAGTATTTTGTTTAAAAAAAAGTCTCACAGGCATTTAACATTGCTAGAGAACACTGAGGGATTGTTTCTTTTTTTTTTTAAACCTGATTGAAAACTTTGTTCAAAGGTTAAATAATTGTAAAAACATTCACATCTAACAAAATGTGAATTTTATCTTTAGAAAGCTTTTTAAAACTCCCGCTCGAAAAAGTGAACAATCTCGAAACAGTGAACAGGCCTGGTTTTTATTATCTACCTCACTATACCTATCCAGCGTCTACTGTATTTTAATATGACTGCTTCAGAGAGTGCCAAAAGTTATGGATTATGGAGCCAAAACATTTTTGTCTTCTATTTAAAAAATATGTAGGAAGTCTTTTGAACAATTTTCAGGATCTTAAGAGAAGCATCAAATTAAAACTTAACTTGTTGAACAAAATAAATCCTTGAAAACAAAGAATGTAGGTAGGTAGGTATCTAGCTGTAGTTTGTACCCAAAGTTGAAGTTGGGTCAGTTTCTAACTAAGAGAATACTTAGGTATACCTACATTTGTTACTACAGCTGCGTTAACTTTGTAGCGCTGCACACTCCATAGATGAAGATAACATTTTTAGTACCGTACAAATTTGACAATGCTATAAGCTACAGCTATACAGGGGCGGAATCGCGTAAGGCAATAGTTGATTGTTGATCATCAAAATTAATGATTTTACTCCACGTAAGGTGATTATCAAATTGACTATCACTTTTTTGCTATGGTTTGTTGGTGACAGCTATTTAGGTGTCACTTTCATACATTTTGTTCAATTTTTTTTTGGGCAAGATAAGTTTTGTTAGCTTCAGCTCCACTATAAATTGAAAATTTAGTGAAAAAAAGTGAAAAATATATTAAAGTTAATATAAATATCAAAGGGCACGGAAGTGCCCAGCCAAGTTCGCGGCACTACACCCTTTTTACAGGAACAAACTCAGGCGATTTTCAACCCCCCTCTAAATTCAGTACCAATAAAGTCAGAAACTTAAAATTCGGAGTATTTGCTAAACTGATCAAACACAGGTGGCTCACCAAATTTCAACTCTTTAACATTAGTAGTTCCCAAGATATAGGTAGGACTTCAAAAATCGCAAAAACCGTAACTGACTGACCCACTGACTCACTGACAGATCATCAAAATTATGGAGCACTTCCCGACATCGTAGAAACTTGAAATTTCGCACAACGGTAGGCCTTGTGGTACATACAAAGGAAAAAATCGAAAATCTGCAATTTTCTATTCAGGGGGCGTGACATCCACCCACTTTCTTAAATATTCTATAAATTATATGGAGCCTTTCCGATTGTTGTAGAACAATGAAAATTGGTAAGTTGGTAGGGTAAAGTCAGGAGGATTTGACATGTGGGAGGAATTGACATCAGGACTTTTCTAAAAAAGTGTAGACATTGGCAGCACTTTAGTTATGAAAAAACGAAGATAGCTACGATTGATTTGAGCTACCAAAAAATTATAACTGTGATCTGATCGTTGTGTGAAATAGAAAAAATAATTGTTTTTGAGTCCAGTTGATGTAATATTTGAGATAACTAAACTAATTGCAGTGTCGGTAGTAAGTAGTTTTAGTTATTTAAAGTGAAATATACAACACGTAGATTTGTTTTTAAATCATATTATACTATAAATATTGGTGAGCAACAACTCTTTATTTTTTTTTTAAATTATTTTCCAAAAGTCAACTGAAAGGAGGTTTTGACACCAATGTTGAAGGAGCAATTGACAGTGTCAAATCCTCCTTTATCAGTTCAAAAAAGGAGTTTACAATAAACTTTTTTATCCTTTATCAGAATGTTAAAATGCCAAATATATATAAAAGAAAACATCCATCTCGCAATGTTAACGAAGCCAACATCCAAGAGGCAATTGAAAATATTGAAAAAAAAAAATGAATCCATTAGCAGTGCTGCTAAAAAATATGGTATAAATCGTACCACTTTAATTTTCCGACTTAAGAAAAGACGTGAAGGACAGTCAATCAATACAGAAAACAGCACGAAATATTCCAACAAACAAATTCTTACAACAGTTCAAGAAAAGGAGCTTTGCGATTATTTTAAAAAATGCTCTAAGCTTCATTTCGGTTTAACATATGAGCTAGCAAAACAGTTTGTTTTACAATATGTTAAAATAAACAAAATCCCATACCCAAATAGTTGGAACACAAATGAGCAAGCTGGAAGGGCTTGGCTTGCTGGTTTTATGAACCGCAACAGTTCACTAAGTCTGCGAAAACCCGAAAACACCAGCATGGCCCGTCTTCATGGATTCAAAAAAGCACCTGTAGAAAAGTTTTTTCAAAATCTCAAACGGCTGTATGAGAAGTATAAGTTTGGACCGGATAAAATTTACAACTTGGATGAGACCGGAGTAACCACAGTACTTGAGGCCCCAAAGGTAAGAATATTAATCTTTATTTCCATAAAAAACTTGTCAAGACAATAACTTTTACTCGTAGGTAATTGCTGAAAAGGGAAAAAGAACTGTTTCCCAAGTTGCATCCGCAGAAAGAGGCAGTTTAGTAACAATGGTTAGTATTGTCAATGCCACAGGAAATCATGTTCCGCCTGTTTATGTATCTCCTCGAAAACGAATGAACCCCAGTTTTATGACCGGTTCTGTAGCAGGATCAATTGGTCTGCTTTCTGACAGTGGATGGATGAAAGCTGAAATATTTCCGGACGTTCTGGGTCATTTAAAACAATACAGCAACTGCTCCAAGGAAAATCCAATTCTGTTATTGCTTGACAATCATACTTCTCACTGCAGTCTTGAATCAATCATATTTTGTCGGGAAAACGGAATTATTATGCTCTCTTTTCCCCCACATACATCGCATAAACTACAGCCGTTAGATGTAGCCATTTATTCAAGTTTTAAAGCACTGTGCAAAAGGACATTCAATAACTTTTTAATAAACAATCCGGGCAGATCTATCAACATCGGTGATATAGCTTATCTCACAAGCCAACCATTTCAGCGATCATTTAACCCAGACAACATAACATCGGGATTTCTGGCAACTGGTATCTTTCCTTACAATGACATTATATTTTCGGACGATGAATACTTAGAGGAACATAATGAAGCTTATACTCAAGAGCCAATAGTAATTTCTGAAATAGAAACTACAAACGATTTAAGTGTTCAACAGACCTCACCAAATAGAAACAGCTCGATCATGACTGAAACTGAAATTCTAAATACTGAAGATATATATAGGAGTCCTGAAAATTCCCCCTCGGCTACGGTTCGTGATCCGATACATATAACACCGGAACAAGTTCGCCCATATCCATATAATGTCTAAAAAGAAGAGCCGTGCTAATGCTGGAACGTCCAAAATTTATACAGAAACACCTGAAAAAGATAAATTGGAAGTATTAGCTGCACAGAGAATCGTGAAAGCAATAAAAACTAAAAGTAGGTCCAAACTGCCCAATCCAGTTGTAAAACGAATTCTTGATAGTGAATCATCTTCTGAGGAGGGTGCAATGAGTCTTCAAGATGATTCCGATACGTTTCAAGTATCAAGCGAGGAAGAAGAGCCTACACCAAACCAATGTAACCTCTTGAAACTCAATTTCAGGTTTAATCCTGAAATTAACGATTATGTCCTTGTGAAATTCGGGACCAAACATTTTTTTTATTATGTAGGTATCATTAAAAGTGTGGACAAGACAAGTTCCTTGCCCTACACAGTTAAATATTATCGTCGCCAAATGTTCCAAAACTTTTTTTATGAACCAGTTGTAGAGGATGTAGGCTTGGCCTTGAGGGCTGACATTTCAGCGAAACTGCCGATGCCAATTGAGGACCGTTTTTGCAAAACTCAACAAATCCATTTTGCAAATTTTTCAGGAGAAGGTTTTTTCTTTCCTATTTGAATAAAAATCACAATTCTAGAAAAGTATTAATGCAGAACTCTTCTTCGCTGCATATCTCATCAGCAGGTTCATTTCCGTTTGAATTTGTTAAAGCATTCACCTAAATTTTGAACCCAAAAATCGTGCGTTTTTTCAAAACGAAACAAAGTCATGCTTTTGTTGAGTTTTGCAAAAACGTTTAATTTTCATATAAAATAAATAAATACAAAAATTAATATTAAATCTATAAATTAAACAAAAAAAATAAAATAAGTTTATATTTACGTTAAAATAAATATAAGAAAAATTAATAAATTATATAAAAGTGAAAAGCCTTTTTAAAATAATGGGTAACTTAAATTCAAAAAGTTTTTGAAATGGCAAAGTGTTTTTCGATTTTTTCAGGAGACTCGGTTGCGTTGGCTGATTATATTTTTTGGTAAAACTTTTAAGCATTATCTAAAATAACCGAAAAATGAATCAGTTTCTCGATATCATCCATCTATTAGCTGGGGGTTTTATTGTTTCGGGACTTCTTCGAACTTACTGATTTCGAAAACGCTTGAAAACTGTCTTTGGTTGTACATATGCACTCTGCACTCATAGAACTTTTCCCGGGGGGGTGGGGGTTGGGGGAGGGTTTTATCTTCCAAAGGGAGCATAATTCCCAGAATGGGGGTGGAGAGATCATGGATACCGACAGAAAAAAGACTAGTCTTTGCGAAAAGTCCATAGCAACATTAAGAAAAAATTGCTAGCGTGATATTCTCCAGGGCTCGGAGGCAAATATCCCCTTTGACCTCCCCTCCCTGCTCCAGACACCTATGGCTCAATAGAAAAAATCCGGTTAATGTAGCTTTCTTTTCTTGATTGACGAATATAGCTCTTCGTACTTATCTTTAACTTCAACGTCGATTGATTTCTTATTTATGTAAGAAAATTGACTTTTTCAAAAACACAAGACAACCATCGTGATTGTGTTTTTGTTCAGAAAAGCACCAGAGTCCAAAAAAGACAAAGTTTTGTTAGAACACCTGGAGAGTGGGATAACTACTCTGCAGAAATGACCAAATATAACAGGGAAATACGAAATGCCAAAAGGAATAGTTTTGCTAAATTCTGTGAGGGAATTTCTACTACCCCTGCAGCAGCAAGACTACATAAAGCTCTTGCGAAAGAAAAGACACTAACATCATTGGCACTTCGCAACCCTGATGGTAGTTTTACAGAAAATGAGGAGCAAAGATCGACTCTCTTGTTAAATACTCATTTTCCGGGCAGCTTACCAACATCAACGGTAGGAAACACAATAGAGAGAATACCTCTCAGACCAAACCGGGAAGACTGGAAAATAGCCAAAACTATCTGTTCAGGCAATAGGATTGAATGGGCAATAAGCACCTTTCAACCTTTCAAGTCACCGGGTGTAGATGGTATTTTTCCAGCCCTTTTACAAAAAGGAAAAGAGGAATTAATGCCTTATCTTATAAAAATACTTCAAAGTAGTATTGCACTTGGGCATACACCAAGTCTATGGAGAAGAGCCAAGGTAATCTTTATCCCAAAAATTGGGAAAAAAGATACAACACATCCAAAGTCCTTCAGGCCAATTAGTTTAACATCCTTCTTACTGAAGACTTTGGAAAAGGTAATTGATAACTTCATCAGATCAGAAGTATTAATAAACAAACCTTTAAACCATCGCCAGCATGCTTACAGAGCGGGAAGATCTACAGAAACCGCCCTGTATGAACTCACAAACACCTTACGTATGGCCTTAGACTCCAAAGAAACGGCCTTATGTGCGTTCTTGGATATTGAGGGCGCCTTTGACAACACCTCACATGAAGCCGTTAACAGGGCTTTAGTAAGGAAGAGTGTTCCCGTCACTATAATCAGATGGATAAGTGGTATGCTAGGCACAAGAACTGCGGAAGCTTATGCAGGACATAGTGTCCAGACAGTCATCACAACAAGAGGCTGTCCACAGGGAGGGGTTCTATCACCCTTACTGTGGAGTCTTGTAGTAGATGAATTGCTGGAAAGTCTATCTTCTCAAGGAATACGCTGCATCGGTTTCGCCGATGACATTGTTATAACAGCTTTGGGAAAATTCGAAGAAACTCTCTGTGATATTATTCAGAGAGGATTGACAATAACAAGAAAATGGTGTCTATCAGTGGGATTGAACATTAACCCCACAAAGACAACGATAGTCCCTTTTACTAAAAAGAGGCTTCTACCACGCATGAAACCTATCCGGTTGGCTGGTGAAGAAATCGACATCCAGAAAGAGGTTAAATATCTAGGTATTACACTAGATAGCAAACTTCTCTGGAACAAACATGTCGAGACAACTGTCGGAAAAGCCACAAAAGCTCTCATGATATGCAAGAGACTTGCAGGTAAATCATGGGGCTGTAAGCCAAATATCCTGAGATGGATGTACACCATGATGGTAAGACCCATCATTACCTATGGGGCGGTCGCATGGCACAAAAGGACCGAACTTAGTACAGCTAGGAAATCACTAGATAAGGTACAAAGGCTCGCATGCATTTGCATCACCGGTGCAATGAGAACTTGCCCTACAGCAGCTATGGAAGTCATTCTGGACTTGACCCCACTACACGTGGCCATAGATAGTGCTGCTAAGGGAGCCATCATGAGATTTGCAAGGGAGGGAACTGGGACGGGGAAAATCATTGGTCTTAGGGAAAGACACTCGATTTGCACGTCCACAGAATCAAACCTTCTTGACATTCCAAGAGATGGCATGATTAAAAAGTATAACTTCGTTAAGAACTTTCATACGGAGCTAAGTAGCAAAAAAGAGTGGGTAGACGAAGACGTAAACTACACTCTTAAAGCAAATACCATCAAATGGTATACTGATGGATCTAGAACGTCTGAGGGGACTGGGGCTGGAATTTTTGGGCCTAGAACCAAACTTTTCATACCGATGGGACAGTCCACCAGCATTTTTCAGGCAGAAGTTAATGCCATAGGGAAATGTGCAGAAAGAAATCTCGAAAGAAAATATAAAAACCAAAATATTGCTATCATGTCAGATAGCCAGGCCGCACTCAGAGCACTAAGCTCGTATAGCATTAGCTCTAAGCTGGTATGGGAGTGTGTGGGCAGGCTAAATGAACTGGGCAAGAATAACTATGTTACTCTTCACTGGGTACCTGGGCACGTTGGCATACAGGGCAATGAAGAGGCAGACTCCTTAGCAAAAAAAGGAGCAATGTCACCCATAATGGGGCCAGAGCCTTATTGCGGATTAGGAGAAAACGTGATTAAAAACAAAATCAAAACAACAGAGAGGGAGAAAAGATCTAAAACCTGGAAAGAGCTCCCTAAGCTGAGGCAGGCCAAACTTCTACTTGGGGATTACAACCAAGCACGATTCAAATCCTGCATCAGCTTAAATAGAAATAGACTTAGAATAATAACGGGATTCCTCACAGGCCACTGCAAGTTAAGGAGACACCTCCGAATTCTTGGCCTGGAAAACAGTGCCATATGCAGATTTTGCAATGAGCACGATGAAACCCCGAACCACATATTGGGTAGATGTGATGCACTTGTGCATCAAAGACAAAGGCATCTGGGAAATCACCAGATAGAGGAGAAAGAACTATCCTCTCTAAAAGTACTCCAAATACTCAAGTTTCTTAAAGAAATCAATTTGGAGGATGAGCTGTAGAATGAGTAACCTCATCAAGCTCTAGTAAGGGGGCACAATAGATCTTAGGTCGCAGTGCACTTACACCCTTAAACTAATTCATTCATTCATTCATAGAACACCTTTGGAGTTGGATGAAGATTTTGCTCTAAGTTTGACTAATAGTGCCCTTAAAGAAAAAAACAAAACTTCGTTTAGTCCTAGGATTGTCTGTCAGGTGTTGAAAATTATACGTTCTTCTGGAACAGCCATACATAAACTACGCAACAGGTGATGAAAGTAGAAAAAAAGCAAAACAATGAGGTTTAAGGATTTTCCATAATTTTTTACACTTTGGCCAACATTTCGAATAAAGACTTAAAACTCAATATATTTTGTATGGCAAATGTCAAGTGTTTTCCAACACATGTTAAGGTTATCCGAATAATGAAATTTTAGATAGATTTTTTTATGAGCTTTAACTTTAAGGGGCAAGAGCAAAAGAAATTAAAATATTACAAAAAATAGGCGAAATCCTATACATACATAGACAGCGTTTATAAGTTTCGTAACGCACCGGATCAACTTATGTTTGAACGATGAATATAGATAATAATTACATAAATATGGTTCTTCAGTAATTCAGTAACCCACCAATGCATTCTTGAACTAATATGCACAAACCGTTCGTTTAAGACAAATGCTTTTGTTTAGTTTTGCAAAAACTCAGTGTGTTTTGTTGCAAGAACTCAGTGGCGTTTGTTGAGTTTTGCGAAAACGCTGAACTTTCAAAATTTTTTGGAATTAAATCTGTACCGTTTTCGTATTTTTTTATTTCGCCATCTTGTGCGCCTCTTAAAGCCAAAAATTTTGATACCCATAACTCATTTTCGGATTTTTGGCGTTTGTTGAGTTTTGAAAAAACGGTCCTCAATTGATCTTCCAAGTAGCTCTAGATCAAGACCAAAAATATTTTTTAACGTTAACTTTGAGCAATTTGATGTTCGCTGATACGTTACGTTCCAATTAATTTTATAATAATTTTTGTGTTTTGTTTATTTATTTCATCACCTTGTTACTGCGTTATTTTAATTATGTAAATGTTTACGAAGTGTATTTTATTTTTAATAATTAATTTGTTTTGCTGCTAAGCTTTTTTAGATATAAGACTTTTATTTGAATCAAAGTAGATTAAAAAAAGCAGAAATTAAGACTGAATTTCTTACCTTTTAAATAAAAAAATAAATTCTTCGTATTATTACTACCTAATATTTTGTTGTTTTATTTTTTTTAAATTATGACAAAACCTCCTTGCGAAGCTGTCAAATCCTCCTTCAAGGAAGGAGGAATTGACATTTCGAAAGGCATTAGATAAAAGGTTGTAACTTTCGAAAACATATTTATAAGGACAAATTAATGATGGTTCTTTCTTGCTTAAATAACAGTTAAACTTATGCAAAACTTTTAAATTTGTAATTATACTTGCATTTCAAAATATTTAAAAAATACTGTTAACCTGTCAAATCCTCCTGACTTTACCCTAAGGTTTGAGGTACTTAGAAAGAAAAAAATTGAAAAATTGGAATTTTCCATACAGGGGGCGTGGCATCCACCCACATACTTAAAAATTCTTATAAATTATATAGAGCACTTCCGATTGTTGTAGAACGATGAAAATTGGTAGGTCCGGAGGCCTTGAAGTACTTAGAAGAAAAAAATCGAAAAATTGGAAGTTTCAGTTCAGGGGGCGTGGCATCCACCCAAATTCTTAAAAATTCTTATAAATTATATGAAGCACTTCCGATTGTTGTAGAACGATGAAAATTGGTAGGTCCGGAGGCCTTGAAGTACTTAGAAGAAAAAAATCGAAAAATTGGAAGTTTCAGTTCAGGGGGCGTGGCATCCACCCAAATTCTTAAAAATTCTTATAAATTATATGAAGCACTTCCGATTGTTGTAGAACGATGAAAATTGGTAGGTCGGTAGGACTTGAAGTACTTAGAAAGGAAAAAAATCGAAAATTTGGAATTGTCCATTCAGGGGGGGGGGGGAGATGCCATCCACCCACTTTATCAGTATTGCTATTATTTGTATGGAGCACTTTCGGTTGTCGTAGAATTATGAAACTTTGTAGAGCGGTAGGGCTTGACTTTCACCTGACAAAATAAATCTTTGCAAAAAGGAGTGAAATCACAACAAAAACATAAATGTTAAAAAAGGAGCCAAGTTCTAATGTGTACAAGAAACCTGTGCGTAAAAAGTCTGCCAAAAAAAGTAATGAGATCTAAAATATATGCCAAGTTTTAAGTTCATGAAGTTTAATACCAAATATCTTAAGTAGAGTAATATCGAAACAATTCCAAATCATGACAGAAATTTGGTAATTAATGATTACTGATTAAATTTTGGTGGATTTACTTGGCAAGTTTTCTCTTAAATACTTACTTAATCACAAATTTAAAATGTACAAAAACTTGACCAGTGAACCCACCAAATTTTTATCAGTAATCATTAATTACCAAATTTGTGTCATGATTTGGAATTGTTTCGATATAACTCTACTTAAAATATTTGATATTAAACTTCATGAACTTAAAACTTGGCATATATTTTAGATCTCATTACTTTTTTTGGCAGACTTTTTACGCACAGGTTGTTTGTACACATTAGAACTTGGCTCCTTTTTTAACATTTATGTTTTTGTTGTGATATAAAATTAAGGGAACAGTTTCAGTGTATTCTTCAATGCAAATTTTCTTTGAGGCGAAGAGAAGAAGAAATGTTTTCAGAAAAGTTCAATTGCTGAGAATTAACTTAAGGAATAAAGTAGGACCTCGCCAGCTCGGGAAGTTATTCCATGTAAAAGGAGATCATTTTTATTTGCTGTTTTGTGGCAGTCCTTAACGAAAACAAACATTTTTCCTAATTCATATTATGACTAGTGCAAGGTATGTACAGTAGGGAGCAAAAATGAGTACATGTTTGTAACTCGCGCACTTATTGATGCATAACAACAGAAATAATAAAGCAAATTGAAAAATTTTTTTTGCTCTGTATTTTGTGTTCAATTCTCAACAAAATGGTATATAATACATAACGGAAAGGAGCGAGTTCTAAGAAAAAAACAAGTAAAACAAAAATAAATCGCATGTACTCAATTTTGCACCAAGCGTTAATCAGCAAAAATATCGAAGTTTACTGTTAGATTTGCAAGTTTTTGGTTTGTTTATGACTTCCTTCATCTTTTGTAGTTTGAGATATGTTTAATTGCGTATGGTTAGAACTTTCACCAGCGTATTTTAATAAATGAAATAAATAATTATAAAAATGTCATTGCTCTTAAAAATTATGAGGAAACTATCATGGCAGATTGAGGACAGTATTGTAGTCATGACAAAGAGTGGCTTCTCGACGCAAATGATAGCTAAGAAGCTTAAAATAAGCCAATCGGTGGTCATAAAAGTCCAGAAAAGGCGAGTTATTGTTCCTAAAGCACCAGTCAAAGGCCGCAAAAATTTTTTGACGGATGCGGACGGCCCTCGCAGGATATTAGAAATGAAAAAGAACAAGTGTTGAACACCAAATCATGCTTCTTTAGCAATAAATAAGCCCCTTAGCCGATGGACTGCAAGAAGAACCCTCAACGACATTGGTTATATCTCAGCGGTTAAAAGAACAAAAGCCTGAACTGTCGAAAAAAATGCTAAGGTGTGGTTAAAGTTCGACAGAGAACATAGAAATTGGACATATGACCACACTACACGTTTCCAAATACTTGCTGTCCAATTTCTGTATTCTCTGTCGAACTTTAACCACACCTAAGCATTTTTTCCGACAGTTCAGGCTTTTTTTCTTTTAATCGCTGAGATATAACCAATGTCGTTGAGGGTTCTTCTTGCAGTCCATCGGCTAAGGTGCTTATTTATTGCTAAAGAAGCATGATTTGGTGTTCAACACTTGTTCCTTTTCATTTCTAATATCCTGCGAGGGCCATCCGCAACCGTCAAAAAATTTTTGCGGCCTTTGACTTGTGCTTTAGGAACAATAACTCGCCTTTTCTGGACTTTTATGACCACCGATTGGCTTATTTTAAGCTTCTTAGCTATCATTTGCGTCGAGAAGCCACTCTTTGTCATGACTACAATACTGTCCTCAATCTGTCGTGATAGCTTCCTCATAATTTTTAAGAGCAATGACATTTTTATAATTATTTATTTCATTTATTAAAATACGCTGGTGAAAGTTCTAACCATACGCAATTAAACATATCTAAAACTACAAAAGATGAAGGAAGTCATAAACAAACCAAAAACTTGCAAATCTAAGAGTAAACTTCGATATTTTTGCTGATTAACGCTTGGTGCAAAATTGAGTACATGCGATTTATTTTTGTTTTACTTGTTTTTTTCTTAGAACTCGCTCCTTTCCGTTATGTATTATATACCATTTTGTTGAGAATTGAACACAAAATACAGAGCAAAAAAAATTTTTCAATTTGCTTTATTATTTCTGTTGTTATGCATCAATAAGTGCGCGAGTTACAAACATGTACTCATTTTTGCTCCCTACTGTATATACTTACATTTTAACAGGAACAATATATACAGCACAATTGAAATTAATTTTCACAACAAAACACAACAGCTGATCAAAATGACATTTATGCCTGTGAAATTTTCACCAAGTTTCCCAAACTTGGGTAAGTAATGCCAAGCAATCATAAATTTTTAGCGATCACTTTACGCAGAGCAAAGAAAAGTTGATAATCAAAATTGACTATCAAAACAGTGACAGTCAACTATCGCCTTACGTGATTCCACCCCAGCTTCTCTATTTCATTCAGCTACTGAAGTTGGCTCAACTTCTTCCTCCATACCTACACTTCTGGCTACAGCTTCACATTGTACCTAGCTCTGTAGTTCAGCCAGTAGATAAGCCGTTGCCGTAGGTTGGTTTGAGTATTCTGCCTGTAGGCAAAACAAATTCCAATAAGAAATTCTTTCCACCATTTTGCAGAATCGACCCAACCAGCACAGCAAAGTGAATAAACTCATATAGTCGGCAGTGCAGTGCCTGATATTATTGAAAATTAAGCTCATGTAGCTAAATAAAAAAAAAACAAGGAATTAAGTCAGGGGCAGGGAAATACATGGGTATGGGCTTTGTATATGAACTTTATAGTAATATCATGAAGATAAATGTTGACACACCGTCTGATGTTGACACACCCATGTTGACACACCCATGAATGTTGCTTGCCACATGTTGAAACACCATGCTTGACTCTTTGTATATTTTTAGTTGTCGTTTTCATTTTTACTTTTTAGTTGTGAAGATGCTTTACTGGGGGAAGGTTGTCGTTGATATTGGCGCTTCCCTCAATAAGCAAAAAGGAAAAGAATGTGTTTGTTGGTGCTTTATGTAAGTATATGTATGATTGAAGATTGTAGGTAGGTAGGTAAGTATATGTTGTCATTTAGTTAGGCATGTATATTTTTTGGTTGTTTTTACTTTCGTGTTTTGTTATTTTTGTGTGTATTTGTTGCATTATACTTGGCTGCTGCTGCTCCTGCTAGGCGAGCGATCAAAATATTTTATTGAAGGATGGATGTATGTAGGCTTTGTATATGAACTTTATAGTAATATCATGAAGATAAATGTTGACACACCGTCTGATGTTGACACACCCATGTTGACACACCCATGAATGTTGCTTGCCACATGTTGAAACACCATGCTTGACTCTTTGTATATTTTTAGTTGTCGTTTTCATTTTTACTTTTTAGTTGTGAAGATGCTTTACTGGGGGAAGGTTGTCGTTGATATTGGCGCTTCCCTCAATAAGCAAAAAGGAAAAGAATGTGTTTGTTGGTGCTTTATGTAAGTATATGTATGATTGAAGATTGTAGGTAGGTAGGTAAGTATATGTTGTCATTTAGTTAGGCATGTATATTTTTTGGTTGTTTTTACTTTCGTGTTTTGTTATTTTTGTGTGTATTTGTTGCATTATACTTGGCTGCTGCTGCTCCTGCTAGGCGAGCGATCAAAATATTTTATTGAAGGATGGATGTATGTAGGTATGTAGGGTTGAACGATATTGGGTTGGTTCTTGATGTAGGTCAGTTGGGCATCGTGGGGTGGGTGTTTTTGTATTTGTTTTTTGTTATTGTAATCGTTGTAGGTAGGTTTTTCAGTAATTCAAGAAAAAAAATATTGTTTGATTTCGATATGGTCAGTACGTTGCATAGGCAGGCGGCGGTTGTCATTTATTTAATTGAGCAATGGGGCGGGTAAAAACAAATAATTTTTGTCATGTCTCTATATCGTCGCAACGGCTCATACGATCTGCATGAAATTTTCAGAACTGATTCGCATGAATCCATTTTATATGTCTTTATATCTCAAAAACAGATCGAATGATTATTTTTGAAGTATTTGAATTTATTTGTATGGGTAAGAAAATATGTGGGAGAGTAACGAAATCCCGCAGCACAAAATCCCGCCGATTACAAATACACAAGAATCCCGCCGGCTTGTACCCCAATACTATTCGGTGGGATTTTCAATACTTTTTTAAAAAATACTATTAGAAGAATTTCTTGGTGATTGCAAATTAAGTATTTTTTGGAATTAAATATATTTTTCAGAGAGCAGGATTGTTTTTGGCAGGAGATTTCGTTTCTCTCAGTTAAAATTGGTGTTCAATTCTGACGGGAGATTTTATTTTTCTCTGATTACATTTGGTTTTTTATTTTTTGGGTCTGGATCTGGGCAGAAGTGGGTCTGGATTCTGGACAGAGGTGAAATTTTTTTTTTTTTGAAAAAATTATATTAAAATAAAAACTTTTTCGACTGACATTGGCGCCTGCTAGACGACTTTAAATACCCGAAGCGGAGCAACGGAGTTCCGTGAGTTGGACAGAGGACCCAAAAAGGAGGGTTAAACTCCTGAGAACCCACGAAGCGGGCCACGCAAGGTACTCTTGCTGCAAAAAACTTGACATTGGCAATGAAACTAGCTATAAGCGTCATATTTGCGGCTAAACTAAGCGTCCTAGCGACGTATAAATCCAGATTCTTTAAATGCAAAAGAAACTTCATACTCCAACTCCTATAGTGAGCCCAGACAGGGGGGTTGCAGGGGGGCAGCATGCCCCCATACATATTTCACTGTTTATTCGCCACCCAAGGTACTTTTGCTCAAGAAAACTTGACATTGGCGCTCAATTATACGATAAATGAACTTAAAACTTTAAACGCGATTTGCGGCTAAACTAAGCGTCCTAGAGGCATCAAAGTTGACACCTTAAAACTTGATTTGCGGCTAAACTAAGCGTCGTAGCGACGCGAAAATGCATATTCGTGATCTAGGAAGTGCCAGTTCTAAAAAATCAAAAAAAAAGTTGGTAAAAAAAGTTTTTTTTCAAAACTTTCAATTTTTTTCTTTTAATTAAAAAAAAAAAGTTTTTTTTTGAAAAATTAATAAAAGAGGCATTTTTTACCAAAAAAAAGTTATTTTTCTTTTATGAAATTTTCTAATATTTTTAACTTCCCATTGGAAGTTATTGTAATCGGTCCGATTTGTCGAATCAAAAATTTTGACATATCTTCACGTTTCGAGCTCCCTAGAATTGGAATCCATCATTTTTAGAAAGATGTCTGTGTTTGTGCGTACGTTCGTACGTTCCATCGCTTTTTTTCGTCCACCATATCTCAAGAACGAATTAAGATATCGACTTCGGATGAATTTTATTTTATAGATAGAAGTTTCATTACGTGCTGAAAGGACTTTTAAAAAAATTAAATGAGCAGTTTTTTTACTATAGCAGTTTTAAAAAATAGTTGTTGAATCTCTTCAGTCCTGAATATCTTGAGAACGAATCATGCTATCGACTTCGGGTTAATTTTATTCTATGCATATTGACGTAATAAAGAATTGGTAAAAATATAAAAACATATCAACCTATAGTTTTTTTTTAAATAAAAAAAAAGTTGCTAAAGTTGTTTGGCTCAAATATCTCGAGAACAAACAATGATACTGACTTCGAGATAATTTTAATTTATACAGTAGTTTATATATAAAAATTGATAATTTTTTTAAAAATATTGAATTAACAGTTTTTTTTTAAGGAAAAAAACTGCAAGCAATTTTATCAATAATTGTTGAAAACTTGTTTTTTGCCTCAAATACCTTGAGAACTAACAATGATATTGGCTTCGGGGTAATTGCATTCTATATACTAGATTATAATAAATTGATAAGGGATAAGTTTAGCAAAAAAAATCAGCAAACTGTTTTTTAAGCGAAAAAATACTCTCAAATATCTTTAGAACAGACATTGATATGGGCATTGGAATAATTTTACTCTACATAGATACTATGTAGTTCAATTTTGTAAAAAACATTAACAAACAGTTTTTTTTTATAGAAAAAGGTTACAAACATTATTCAACAATATTTTTCTATAATATCTCGAAGGCAAACCAATCTTTGGTCTTCACTTGATTGCCTATTGAACACCTGATAAAGTTTTCGAAGATCAAGAATCGGCGATTTTTTAATAAAAACATTGGGCCTTTAGCTTCCGAGGGCACCAATGAGAGTTACTAGTGTGGGTCGCACCCAGCCGCTTTTTTTTAAGTTGTTTTTTTCTATAAATTTCTTTGTCCCAGTTCCAGACCCATCTCTAGAGCAATTGTCCTAGTCCCAAACCCACCTCCGTCCGACTCAACCCCGTCATACCTACCATCGTCGTCGTCGGAGGCGACATCGACGGAAGCGACATCATTTTTCAATATACCTATGTACTGTACATGCTTCATCAAGAGCTACATATATTCCATACAAACTATTCTATTTAAGCAAGCACGTGCAGCCCAGTCGTGTCATTTGTTTTTTTCTTTGCAAGCGAAGTAAACCAATTTGAAAATGCACTTCATTAATTCCGCCTATCGCGGTTAGCTTGATTGGTAAAAATGCCGCGTGAAATTGTTTTTTAGATTTTATAAAAAATCAAATTCAAATTTTCTCACTCATTGCGGCACGTCCGATTATCCTCATTTATTTTTGTTTTCGTTTTTAATGTAGAAGAACAAACAAAATGGTGCTCAGTAAAAACAAAACAAAAAATGCATATATGTAAAATTTTTGAACGAAACATTTTTATTTTCATTTTGTGGTTAGTTTCGATTCCTAAGGCATTCAAATAAATATCAATAATAGTTTAAGTCTTCATAATGATTAAAAAAGTAAAAAGAATCCAAGTAGTTTAAAGACTCAGAGAAGTTTAAAGACTTCATGCAGTTAAAAGACTTCAAGCAGTCAAAAGACTTCAAGCAGTTAAAGGACTTCAAAACAGTCAATTGACTGCAGTCATAAGACTGTAATCAAAAGACTTAAAGAATGCATTCTTAGCAAAAGACTTTTAAAAGACTTCAAGCTGTCTTAAGTATTGCATTCATTTTACTTTAAGTCATTTAAATGCATGATTACATTACTAAGGACTTCAAAATTGAATGGGAATTATATTCAAAGTTGAAGTACTGAGGTGAAGTAAAAATATTTCAAAATACATAAGTCTTTTTAATCAATTTATTGCAATACTGAAATAATTGCATTCTTTCACATCTCTGCTCCCCATAGATAATTATCCCACAAACACACCCTCGCAGACTGACGGACTATCTATATGCATACTTATCTAACGAGAATTATTTGTAAGATCATCGTAATGATAATTTTGACCAAAACAATGAAATTTCAAGAAATCAATAATTTACATGAAAAATAGTTGAAAAATCGCTGTTTCATTTTTTCAGCTTAAACGTTCGTTTTGATTCTGATCTACAAAATTGTTAATTCAGAAAAAAAATCATTTTTTTCTTAATGGACCTCGTCAGGCACAAGAAAGATACAACAAAAATACACAACCACTAAATAAGAAAAAAATCGAAATCTCTCAAAAAAAAAAAAAAAACAAACAAAAACAAAACCCTTGCATACCTATAAAATTCTTTGGATTCAAGAAAAACGAAAAAACAGACGAACGCGCAGAAAACAGATATAGAGCAAAAAATTAAAAAAAAACCCACCACCATTGCTTTCAAAATTCATTCATAGCAAAAAAAAAAGAAAAAAAAGAATTCATACCGAAAAACCAACAACAAAACCAGATACACATGGGAATGTTGATAATTCAATTTTAAAAATGTTGAAGCAACTTTAGCGACGCCAGCGCACCATCGATCACACACCCAACTAATAAAAACGTCTCCATGGTATTACTATAGAGTTTATATACAAAGCCCTTGCATACCTATAAAATTATTTGGATTCAAGAAAAACGAAAAAACAGACGAACGCGCAGAAAACAGATATAGAGCAAAAAATTAAAAAAAAAACCCACCACCATTGCTTTCAAAATTCATTCATAGCAAAAAAAAAGAAAAAAAAGAATTCATACCGAAAAACCAACAACAAAACCAGATACACATGGGAATGTTGATAATTCAATTTTAAAAATGTTGAAGCAACTTTAGCGACGCCAGCGCACCATCGATCACACACCCAACTAATAAAAACGTCTCCATGGTATTACTATAGAGTTTATATACAAAGGTATGGGTGAATGCAGAAAGGGAAAAGGAATATCTACAGAAAACATCAGACGAAAATATATGGATATCTATGTGAAAATGGGGTAGCTTAATATGCATGTAGGTAGATTTGTGGTACAATAATTACATATTTACCTACCTTCAACTTCATGTCATAAAATTTTTCATTCATATTATAGATATTGATTGATAGATGAATAGGTAGATATTATTAAAGTCTTATTGAGAACTTACCTAACTATGCAGAAGTAGATATATTATTAAAGCAGAGAAGAGAAAAACATTCTAAATGTCCCAAAAATTACTCAATTAACACACAATTTGGGCTTGAGATTTGAATTACTTTGTTTGTTTGCTAACTTACTGCAACAAAAATTTAAACAATTTAATTTTCTGAACAACCAACAACGTGCCTAAATATTTGTACCAACCCAAAACAAAGAATAAAGAAAAAGAAACATAGAAATAATGGAAATGTGAGTAATGAAATACAAATACTCATACGCTCAAACGCCTTTAATTAAAATTATGTTTTCTTTTTGTATGCGTGTTTTGAAAACCCCATGGCTTTTGAATAGCCATCTACAGAAATTGATAATGTTCTTCTCGAGTGTGCGTAAGTTATGTGATTCATGCAACACACAGGCACACAAATTGTATGTTTGTACATAGATACTCCTTACCCCGCATTATACATGGACTATTGTTTGCATTGAATGACAAGTATACAGGGTGATACGAAGAAATATTGAATAAAATCACACTTCCTCACCGATGGCACTCATTCGAAATCCAAAAGGCAGAACGCCTTCACATCTGTGAAGTTAGCAGGGCAACTTTCACCCACGCAAATGGGACCTTGACAGGAATTTGCAGTTTTTTTTGCATTTCTTTTCCCGATTTTGCAGTTCGCCAAATAAGGATGTAATTTAGGGACCTGCTAACTTCACACTGAAGTTTGCAGGTCACATGGTGTATCTCAGGAACCAAGCGTACTATAGGAACTTGTAGTAAGGCTCCAAATTTGCAGTTTTTTTTTGCATTTCAATAGGCTTTGTTCAAAATTTGAAGTCCTCAATTTGAAAAAAAAATTTCATACTGACCTGCTAACTTCACTGTGAGTGTGAAGCCTTACTACAAGTTCCTAGCACTCTTGGTTCCTGAGATACACTCTTTGACCTGCTAACTTCACTGTGAAGTTAGCAGATCCCTAAATTAGACCCTTATTTGGTGAACTGCAAAATCGGGAAAAGAAATGCAAACAAAATGCAAAAAAACTGCAAGTTCCTGCCAAGGTCCCATTTGCGTGGGTGAAAGTTGCCCTGCTATCTTCACAGACGTAACGCCTTCAGTCTTCTTAGAATAAATCCCTCAAAGATTTTGCTGTTGTTTTTGAGAAAAAAAGAGAGTGTTTCTCCTGAAATCCTAAATGCAGAACGCCTTCAGTCTTTTTAGAGTAAGACCCTCAAGGATTTTGCTGTTGTTGTTGAGAAGAGATAAGGGGCTTTATTTGGTATCGGAACTTTTTTCGCTATTTTTCATTTATTTGGTAAGTTGTAAATTGTTGACGAAGTTGTTAAGGGCGTACGCAAGGGGGACAGGAAAAGACATTTGCCCTCCTAATCAAAGTATATTTCACATATAAGGGTATTTGTCTTGTTTTAGATTCACCTAAAAGCTAGATTTTTGTTCCAAAACGATTTTTTGATTGAGTTTGCTACCCCTGATCGAAATCTTGCGCGTACGCCCTTGGCAGTTGTTGAACAAGATCGTGAGAAACAGCACCATGGCTTCCTAATGATGTAGCTTGAAATTATATCTGCTGGTCCAGATAGTTTTCTTAGGCCACACGAGCGAGTACCCGCTAGCGAGTTGGGCACACATTAATTGGAAAATCACTCGCCACTCTACTCGCTTCTCAGCTGGCTTCGAAAAAGGCAAGCCAGTTGGCTAGCGAGTAAGAAAAGTTTCGATGTATTAGTAACTCGCTAGCGATTACTAGCTCGTGTGGCCTCAGGGTAAGCTACTTCTTCGGGGTTGGTGAAGCCTAAAGTCAGCTCGGGATCACTATCAACATTTCCATTGTTAAAATGGTTATTTCAGCATAGGTCGTCAGCAGCTGCTAAATTGTTGACTCTAATTTCTCTAAGGTTATAGCCTTTTCACATAGAATCAAAACCTAGATTTCGAGCCAAAAGCCCAAAATCTCATCAAAATCAACTTAATTTCCCATACATTTTAGGATTTCGTAATCTAGTAGATTACCACAAAATCTTCTCAATAAATAATTGGCGTATCTATT
This sequence comes from Dasysyrphus tricinctus, assembly GCA_963921185.1. Taxonomy (NCBI): domain Eukaryota; kingdom Metazoa; phylum Arthropoda; class Insecta; order Diptera; family Syrphidae; genus Dasysyrphus; species Dasysyrphus tricinctus. The sequence goes on from OY992531.1 coordinate 14,923,884, forward strand.
CAAAATCACACTTAATTACTCATTTTTTCTCTCTCATATACAGTGGCGTAGCTAGGATATTTGCCGCCCGGGGCAAAACACTAATTTGCCGCCCCTTCGGTCTAACAATACTTAATAATAAAATCGGTCTTAGAGTTGCAGACAAAATTTTGACTAAAATATTTTTGTTATAAATGCAAGGAATTACATTCTGCGAAATATTGATACATGCCACTTTGCCGCAATATCTACTGAATTTTGTTTCTGACCTACTGGGATTTAACTTTAAACCGACTGTATATAATATAGGCACATGAGACTTGAATTTTCTTGTTATGTTTTCTTTCGTTCAAAAATAGTAAAGTTCATAATTGTTCATTAGGCATGTCTCACCAAATAAAATCTCTGAGAGCTCAGATATTTTTAAAGTGGGGCAAAAATCTCACCTGAGCACTAAGATTTTTTCCAGATATTACTGAGACGAAAATTTTTTGGGTTGATTTCTCAATGTTCTTTTTCAGCTAAAACTGTTCATTTGACAGCCAAATTGCAATTTATCGGTGATGTGCGAATACGAAATCGATACAAAAATACATAATAGAGGTTGAGTGTTGATAAAAAGGAAAAATAAATTGATCTTGGTATTATTTTTCATTAATTTCATAAAGTTTTGTGCTTTAAAATTTAAATATTCAAAGCAGAGTTAAAATTTTGTTTCCATAATTTCAGTACGATTGAACAGAGTATCTTTGTTTCACCAAAACATTCCGCCTACGTCAACTAGATATTAAGCGCTCGGTGAGATTTTACTTGGTGAGACACGCCTATTGTTTCATCAGTACTCGACAGCGAAACTGAGAAATTGCATACTGTTCATATTTCTCAGTCTAATGATCATGAACCATGAAAGGGTCAAAGCAACGGCTAAGTCACTAAATAAATAAATAAATTGGGTGGCGCAACAGCTCGTGAAAAACCAGGGCCTAGTGACTTACAACTCACAACCATTCCTGTGTGCGTGTTTGTTGGCAGGAATGGAGGGGACCTACAGGTTTTTGCCGAGTCCGAACGGCTAAATGAGAAGCACTTTTTCATGACAAGTATACTCTTGGAGGATTTGTCAGTTCCTCGCAAGAGGCAGTACCTCGAATAAAACATTTCTGTTTTTAGGTGGCATGGCTGGGAATCGAACCCACACCTTCGGCATGACAGTCCTACGCACTAACCATCAAGCCACGAGGTACTACGGCTAAGTCACTACTGAGTGTCTGATTACAGAGTTGTTACTTCACTGAAATTGCAGTAGATTGTTGATCTGATAATTTTTTCTCAAAATAAATCTGCTAAAAAATCTTCATACTTCACTTCACTTTACGAACAAAAATTAATCTACAAGCTTTCGCAAAAAAAATCACATTTTTATAAAATTCTTTGTGTTGAATGCAGCCATATGTATAGTTAAGAGCTTTTTTTGTTTGCTGGTTTTATGTTTGAAAAAAACTATTGTTATGTTTTATTTATTTTTATTCATTTATCAGTTTTGTATTAATAATATTTTTATTTTTGATTTTTGAAAAAAAAAAAAATTATCTGCGAAAATATTCAATCGAAAGCATTTTTGTTTTTTTTTTTCAAATCTAACGTGACACATTCTTTGAGAAAAGTCAAACCCTCTGAACTAAATTGAGAGAATTAACAAACACATATATGTAAAGCTACAAAAAAGAATGATCATTACGAAAGCCAATTTGTTTCAAAATTTGAAAGAATTGTTAATTTAAAAAAATAAACTTTTGTGTTTATTACCAACATCTATAATGAGCAATGGTCATGATTCTGCCGCCCCTAGTGATTTGAACACAATGAAAAATTGTACGTTCTTATATCTACCAATGTTATAGAATTTTTAACTTAAAAAATAATACTTTTTTGTTTATTTCCAACTTCTGCAATAAACAACGATGATGATTTGGCGCCCCTATTGATTTCAATTTAATAAAAATTGATTTAATTATTTATTAAACAAAAATTAAACTTGTTATTATTTCCAACTTCTCATGAAGCTCGAGGAAGATTTTGCCGCCCCTACAAATTTGACTACTATTAAAATTGTGCGTTTTCTAATAAAAATTTAATAAAATTTTCAATAAAAAAACTTCTGCAATTGGTTAACATCCAATAAACTATGAAGATGATTTTCCCATTTGCCGCCCCTAACTCCTGGCGCCCGGGGCGACCGCCCCCTTCGCCCCCTCCTAGCTACGCTAGTGCTCATATAACAGTTTACCAATAGAATAGAGAAGATAGAAACAAAAAAATGTATATTAATGAGTAATTGCATTCAGGTTGTGGTTTGAAATTTCAAACAAAATCTCGATTATGGGTGGTGTGAACGATTCAAGCAGATTTAGAAAATCTTGTTGCTCAAAATCGAGATTTCGGTGTGAAAAGGCTATAAGACCGAAATTAAATTATATGAGCTATACCTATCGCACTTAGCGACAACTGAACTTCACAACGTGGCACCATGCAGCAAAGTCACGGCCGTAGCCAGGCCTACGCAAGGGTGAGCTTAGCTCACCCAAAAATAAGTTAAGCTCACCCAAAAAATTTCTAAGGTAGGTATTTTAAGATTTTCCAAGTTTTCATTTTGAAACAAAATATTTGTTGGCTTTGAAATACCATTTAAAATGAAACTACTTTTGCCACAATACCAATCTTTCCATTTTATTCCGCGCTCTTTGATTTCTTCGTAAGCAAACCAGGGACTTTTTGGTTCATTATGGTCTATTAGTGCTCGTGTGTGCTTTTGTTGCCAGTCACTTTATCTGTTATTTTTCAGTCAAAAGTGTGTTCTGATCATGAAAAATATGGAATAGGCAAAATACTATGAATTCATTCAACAATACCTAGCCTTAGATATAGACTTCAAAATTCATTGGTTTCCCCCATTGGCGTAGGAAGGAATTTTGTCTAAGGTGGGCAACCAGTCCAAATCAAAACAATTTTTCGGTGCAAATGATTCCTCAATAACTAATATTTAACTTCCGAATTTGTTCATAAGAGATCTAATGAATGAAGCCGAAAACGAAGTCAACAGTGAAGGAAATCAACAATCATTAGAAGTTCTACCAAACTCAACTCTGCAACAATGTCTTACGATGCATCTATATTAGTTGAAATGAAATACATGGTTTTGGGTAAAATTAGTTCTCAACCAAGTTTTTAGTATATGTATAATAGAATATTTTCAAGTCGCCCTTTGAAGTTGACATATATATATACCAATGTTATCCATCATCTTAGTCGAAAAAAAGAGTTATACGGTCGTATTTATAAACTTTGATAGCTGCCCTACTCCAAAAAGTTCTTTAAAAACTTTGTTCACACTTGTGCTAAGGTTATCTTACTTGGACAACGGCATCGGTTTACTAATATTTGTAGAACTTTGCATTTTATTTAATCAAACAAAGCATATTTCAAGCTCTTAACAACTTTTAGAAACTGTCTAACTACTCAACCGTCTAACAAATTTAAATTCAGAGTGTATAAACATTATTCAATTTGATTTTACTTTGAAAAAGAGCTTGTCTTTTGAGTAATTTATTGAAATGAAAATAAATTGTTCACTTAAACTTTGATCGCATTTTGAAAAGAAACTTCAAAGTATGAATTTAAATACTAGACCATTAAAAACAAATAAAAGCTTCATTAATAAATCAAAAAAAAAAAAACCTTAATTAAAAATCTACCTGGGTACAAATTATAATATTTATTCTTCAACAATCTTCGGTTTCGATATGGGAATGGGTTGCCAAATCAAGTGTTTTGTTTTTGCCACAACTGTTGCTGGAAAGTAAACTTGTTTTTTCCTGACGACTCCTTTTTATTTCAAAACAAATTTAAAAATCATTCCTAAATGTTTCAAAGGTATGGACTGTACTGTCTGTAGAGTGTAGGCACTGGCACAGAAAAAGTGTATTTTGATCCAAATGTCACCCAATTGCCCTAAAAAAAAAAAACTTAAAATTTCTCATTTTGTAGAGGTATCGAAACCGAACCGTAAGCTTTAGTTTTAAACAAACCAATCGAAATACATTTCGGTTCATGTTCCAAATTTGTCAGATACATATAGCGATTTATCGTCAAACAGATGAAATTTCATTTTGTGGCATGAAAATCGATTTGGCGATGTACACAAAACAGGCAATATTTTTAGCTTTTGGTGATTTTAAATTTTTGAAATCTTTATACATATTTTTTTCCAAGTTATTACTTAAACTTAACATTCGTTTATAATTTGATATTTTGCTTGATGATGGAGCCATCATAGTACTAAATATGAACGCACCCCAAAACTGAAAAACGATTTCTTTCTTATTCCTAATTTAATTTTAATAAATTTTTGAATTCGGTTATTTGAAATCTTGCGATTTTTTGGCGATTGGTGATTCCGCTTTTTAAACCTGAGAGCCTACTTCATCTTCAAGGTTTAAGCTCAATCGGTTTGAGACAAATTTAATTCGGTTTAACTAGGTTTGTCCTAGACTCGGGTTAATAAACTGAGTTGAGCCCTCCAGACAGTGATGCATTGTGTAAATACAAACAAAATTAAGGTGGGCAAAAATTACTTTTATGTGACTGCTAATTGTAACCGTATAGGGGAAATTTAAATGTTGGTGTCTGAAATTTCATTCACAGTTGTTCAATTTTGCTTCTTGGGTGGGTTGTAGAACCAGAAGAGTTTAACTGTCGATTTTTCTAAGGTGGGCAGTTCATTTTTTAAGGTGGGCACTACCCACCTCCGCTCCCCCCTTCCTACGCCTATGGTTTCCCCTTGTGTTCATAGCTTAAAATTAAAAGGACTTAATGAATCTGTTAATGTCAAAAGCGGCAGTTATTATTTTGTGAGAACTGTCAGATGTAAAACTGCAAAGCAAAAACAAAAGTAGGTCCCTTTACGACCGTTTCGAATGTCAATCAGGAAAAACCAACTCGATTCGTGTAGGATTTTTTTTCGATTTTGAATTCAGATCCAAAAGCTTTTTCCTTCTTTTCACGGCAAAAACAGTCATTCTGGCTTCAATCGATAACACTGTTAAATGAAGTTTAAGAAGTTGAGTTTTATATTTAATTTTATTTTCAGAAAATTTCACCGTTTATACTAAATCAAACATGTTTGAACGCTTTTTTCAGTACCCAGTTCCAGGCAATTGACATATTATTATGATTTTCATAAAAAAAATTGAGCTCACCCAAAAAAACCTTGAGTTCACAAGTACGTTTGATCCTGAGCAAAGTTGATAATCTGACCAGCTATGCCACGGCCTGGAGTTTCATTCAATTCTGTTGCCGCAAAAAATATTTTGAAGTCCAGCTGCGGTGCAGTTCCGCTGAAATGCTGTGATGCTTTTTTGTTTCCAGCTGAGGTAGGTCAGCGGGGTCCAGGGTATAGCCGTAGAAAGCAGTAAATCTCGGTGTGTAAAAAGTTCGGAACTCCAGTTATTGTTTATTATAAGGTCTCTTAATTCTACTTATAACAGCGTATTTCATATATTTACACTAATCGTAATGCTTACTTTACAAATATAATCTTGACTTAAAATAAATAAATGGGACGTACTCCCTAGTCTTAAAGCGGCGGCAGAATGAAATTTATTTTTTGCGGAGAAGCGGTGGGATGGGTCCGCTAGTCTGACCGGAGCTCAAGACAACGTAGGTTGGGACGTGCTCCCTAGTCTTAAAAGCGGCGGCAGAACGGAATTGACGTTTGGCGGAGAAGCGGTGGGACGGGTTCCATAGTCTGACCGTAGCTCAAGACAACGTAGGTTGGGACGTACTCCCTAGTCTCAAAAACGGCGGCAGAACGAAGATTGTAAGGAGGCGGACGGGGGGTATTTCACGGCGTCAGCCAAAAAGTGTTGAAGCTTCTAACTGGCACACAAGAGTAGCCAGCAGTGTTTGACTAATAAAAGCGAGACTTTTCTAATGCAAGAGGAATCTAATTTCTGGCGGATTTCCCACCCTTACTAGTCAATTTTGCTGGCATAACCAACTGTGGACTGTAAAAAGGCGAATAAACTTTATTTGCTGACGTAACCTACTGCAGTTGGTTTCCTCTTGTTGCTGACGTCGTAGCAGCCGGCAAATGCTTATCTTCTGTACTTTATATGGGGACCTCGGTGGTATGCAATGCTCGTTCATTGTTTGGTACGGGTGATTGAGGGTATAAAATATGTGAGTTCGTTACAGTGCAGTCCCGTCGTTCCTCAACATAACTCGCATACATTGAAGTTCAATTTTCACCATTGCATTGTTTAGTTTCCGTTGGCCATATGTTTCAATCTATTTGTTTCATCCCTTGAAATCACTATCAGTTCTCATTGCTCATACAGTCAAATAATTGCTTCTGGAAGATGCTGGTATTTATCCCTTGAGGTATTCTGTTTCTTTTGCTCCAATCGTTTCCTCAATTTCTATTGGAGATTTTTTTGTTGGCATGTGCTTTTATTATAGGTAGTATCCTCGATTGTTATCCTTCGATATCTGGTCGATTGTAATATATATAGACGGTTGAGCTGTTATAGCAATCAGCCAGCTGACAACATTGGATGTGAAATTCTACTGGCTTATTGTTCGAAACTTTATAGTAAGGGTCCTGTATTTGTAATTCTACAGCTGTCCTAGCTGGACAGGATGGTGTTCTTGGGAACGTTCGTATCCAGGACCCAGGTCCTCTCCAAGCGAAACAGTAGGTAAGGCCTTGAATGCAGCTTAGGGTGTTTCAATAGCGAAGGGCTAAACCATTATTACTTTTACTTGAAACGTCCACTTATTTATTTCACAAAATAAAACACTTTACTTTTCTTACTACAAATATGTAAAACAAAATTTATCATTCACCACTGAATTAATTCACCAACTTCACTTGTCACTTTCATTACAACCAACTTTATTCATTCATGATTAAAAACAAACAGTTTTGCGTCCGGTCAAACATGTGCCTTTTATACTTGTTTGACAAACTCTGGAAATAAGTAGAATGTTCTGGTATCTGCTTCTACAGCTTTCCGTAGGGAAAGTTTCCCATAATTCCCTTTTGTAAAGCTTTTATTTTGACAGTAGGTTTGTATCAGCTATAATCTGGAAGATGGCGCTTCTTCATTCGAGAGTCGTTACAGTTCATTCGAGAGTCGTCATAATGAGTTAAAGGTATGTGTGCACTGCTCTATTGTGCCCGTTTATTTGCTATTCGGAGTCGTTATAGTTCAAATATGAAAGTCATACAAATATGTTCCGTTTACAGTCGCATGTACTTAAGATGCTTGACTTGAACCTCGATTAATCAAAGACTTCTCTGGTTGTACACGGACTCCTTGGAAACTCTCAGGTCTTCTAATATTTTCTTTTTCCAACCATTCTGTGTACCACCCTGTGAACTGAACATCATCATTGTTAATCCCAAAGCAATCCTCAAAATGAAATTCAACATAACGAATACACAAACATTGTTACGTACATAAATAAAAATCAACCTCACATTCGACAATAACTTCACCCGACTTGCTTCATCATTATCATCAACATCGTGCACTTCAATTGCCTTTACGTTTTCCCCTACCAAGCTGAGTTATTTTAGGTACATAACACATCACTATGTATATTATATAATTGTAGGTATACAATCCCGGCCACACGTATTCACACAATCAAAGTAGAAGGTTTGAATGTGTTCGTAAAGTGTGTATTTCATTTAAAATAGATACAACAAGCCGAATGAACGATGCGATGCAAGGTAAAAAAAAAGAATGAAATTAAATACTTCAAGGGAACGTGAACATTTTTGTTCGTTTGTTCCAAAAAGGGATGGCAATGAGGGCATTTTCCAAGTTCCAAGACCGAGTCGTACTCCTATCGAATGGATTTTGTCGACGTCGACGAGCTGTTTTCGTTTCTTTGGTGGTAACCTCTGGGTCTGGTTTAGTGTTTCCACACAACAAAATTGTATTTCGAATTCGTTTTCGTATCTACACTGCTGCAAAAGTGAACTCTCTCTCTAGTTTTGCTTTGGTTGGCATTTTTCCCTTTACCCTTGTGGCATTGGGGTTCCGTTGAACGACAAACATCCGTTTTGCACCGATGAGTGCTCGTTGCTGCTGTTTTTCTTTTTTGCCCTGCTGCTGCTGCTACCGCCACTGCTGTCGTTGTTGTTGTGTTTCCGTCAGTCATCATCATCATCGTTTGCTAGCTATGTTTTTGCTTCGTGCTTGGTATTCGTTTCAGTAAAGCTGGGTATAGGTATATCTGCAGTTCATTTTTTGTAGGTTTGTTTGTATGTAGATACATTTTGTTCATACCTCTTGCATCTGTACGGTATACTTCTGCTGTGTAAGTACATAAAACCAAATGGGGTTGTTATTGCTTTTGCTTGCCCACTCGACCGGGCCTGCTGACGCTGAGCTGAGTTGGTATATATTTGTCTCTCACAGCCCGCTTGGTTGCCTTGCCATGGTGCTCGGCTCGGATCTGTTTCGTTATTAAATTTATGTACTGATGTCGCCGCTGCTTCCACCACCATAGGTTTATGTGGAACTCGATTATTCTTTGCTTATATACTTCGCAGACGTTTTATGTTAATGTACGAAGTACGAGTCGAGTAGGTAAAGATTGTTGGTTTTGTTTTTGTTTTGTTTTGAAGCTAGCTCTACCTTGCCATCAGCACGCTAACGTTTACCAACAATTATTGTGACGTAAGCGAGGCCAACGGTTCGCGTTTCAAAGGTTTCCCAATAGATGGAGCGGTATCCGCAATAATGATTAACAGCTGGAATTAAAATAGAAATTTGCTGGTGGACGGAGTATGCAGGAAGGATGGATAGAAGATAATGATGGATGGTTGAATGAGATTGTCGTTTTGATGATGAAAATATGGAAGTTTTTAATGGGTAGGTAAGTAAGTAGGTACCTTCTAAGGCAGATTGGTACATATACCTAATCCTCGTAGAAAGGATTTAAAAAATCAAGCAGCAAGACTACCGTTGTTTTAAGGAATGATTTTAATTATTTCTATTAAGGTTTTTGTGTACCTACCTACATTATAAGAAAAAGGGTTAGGAACAACCAGAAGAGCCATGAAAAGTCAGTAGTTAGGTACGTATTTGTGAATTATATCGGAAGTTGGCAATGTAGGTAAGCCAGTTCGGATTTATTTACTAAGTAGAGTCGTGATAAACAACTGGAGCTCACTCTTGTGTTTCGTTTTGGCTCTAGGGGAGCTCAAAGTCTTAGAGATGGATGTAAATTCCTTAACCTCCCTCGAAGCTTAGATTTTTTTTGCAGGAAATTGATGGATGGTGATTGGAAAAATAAATGCAAATGCCTGATCATTTGAAGGCAGTCATTATGGATGACAATAGATGGCGCCGGAGAGGAGCCGTTGTTGGTGGATGAAAGTTTGTCTGGCTAAGCTGAAAATTGGCAAAGGTGCCAGTTATAATTATCATTGAAACTTGTCATTAAAAAATTCAATGATTGATTTTGAGACATTTAGAAAATAAATCAGTGGGTATTTTGATTCCAAAATCAGGCCAGATAGCTTGGTGTGATCCTATAGATAAAAAACTGAGCTGGAGTCTCAACACTTTAGAAAGAGCAAAGAAAGCTATGGTTGCATTCTATTCCGCAACAGGATTTTTAGGAAATCTTTGGGACCCAACCCAAAAATTGTCTGGTGGATATGTAGATACACGGCAATAGTTAGACCTATACTAACCTACTGTGTTCTAGTTTGGTGGAACGCGACTGAGAAAGCAACAGGCCTGAAAACTTTGACATTGTTGCATTGAATACCACCCCCACAGTGGGGCTGAAAGTGATACTCAACTTGTACTTGGACCCCTTAATCTATTCGTGAGAGAATCAACAATATTCAGTGCCTTACGGCTAAGCCAAACTAACTGCTGGAAACAAAGCACAACGGGGCATCCTCAGATTCTTCAGATAGTCAGGTACCTAAATCTACGGAAAATTTAGGGCTAATCCCGGAAAAATTGTAACAAAAGAAATTCATTTGCAGTTAGGTTCAATGACACATAACAAAACATATATCCAAAATTAGCCACAGTCCACCACCAGGAAATGGCTTAAATTTGAATGCATTTATGCATTGTGTAAGGCGTTTTGCATACGATACAATTAATGATGTGAGAATTTAGGTTGTACCGAAAAAAGAAAGAAGTCATTTTAAAGTCGGGTCTTACTGCCCCCCGTTTGAGTGGCAGGGGCAATTTAAAAAAAAATTCACTTAAATTAGAAAAAAACATATTAAAAAACAATGGCAACACTTACGAGGACTGTTCGATAAGTCAGTGACTTTTAACACAGATGGCGCTCGAATCACTTGTAGGATTTTTTTCTGATAATCTTTGATCCTTTGTAGGCCTTGACCAAAAAAAAAATCAAATATATGTGTCGAATATTACACTTTTTACAGTCATCGAAAGAATTTTTGACGGTGTTAATTTCTCAAAATGGAAAAAAGTGAGTTTCGAGTTTTGATAAAGCACTACTTTTTGAGTGGTAAAATCATTACAGAGACAAAAGAAAGCTTACAAAATATTATGGAGACTCTGCTCCCTTGCATGGAATGGTTCAAAAGTAGTTCACTGAATTTCGTTGTGGTCCAATGAGCACAAAGGATTCTGAGCGATCAGGACGTCCAATCGCCACAACTGAAGAAATGGTAAGGAAAATCCACGATATTGTGTTAGATGATGGCCGAATCAAGGTTCGTGAGATAGCTAACATTGTAGCCATTTCAAATCATACCATTATTCGGATCCTGCATGACCATTTGGACATGAAAAAATTATCAGGAAGATGGGTGCCGCGTTTGCTGACAAGTGAACAAAAAAAATATCGGGTCAAAGTTTCAGATCATTGTTTGACCTAACCGAATTGCGCTATGAACCTCTGCCTCATCCACCCTATTCTCCAGATTTGGCCCCCTGTGATTTTTTCCTGTTTCCAAATATTGAAGAAATGGCTCGGTGGAAAACGATTTTCATCAAATGACGAAATTATCGCTGCAACAAATGCCTATTTTGCAGGGTTTGACAAAACTTATTTTTTGGAAGAGTTAAAAAAGTTGGAGTATCGTTGGGAGAAGTGTATCACTTTAAAAGGTGACTATGTTGAAAAATAAAATAAATTTTAAAATAAAACACCATTCTTTCATTTGAAAGTCTCTGACTTATCGAACAGCCCGCGTATAATATCATGCTATAGGTTTTTGTAAAGCCAGAAATACATTCCTTAATTTTATTTTTAAATTAAGTTGTTTAAGAGCATAGTTTGAAGAGCATAGTTTTGAAAAATTTACCTTCACCCTCTAAATTTTGAAAACATAATTAAAAACAAATTGTTCAAACTGATTTTTTTTTAAATTTTATGTTAGTAAGTACTATTTTTGACTTTATGTTTTATGTTAGTAAGTACTATTTTTGACTTTAATATTCAATGCTTTTGTTAATTTTTAGTCAAACACAAAAAACCAAATGGTCCTAGGATTTTTATTTTTCAAGATATACACAAATAACTTGACCAACCTAGTACCTACTCATAAAAACAAGGAAAAACTTCATTGATGAAATGACAAAAAAAAAACTTGAAAACGACTAAATACCAATGTTCCCATGGGCTGATTTTGGCTAATTTTGAATGTGTCTTAAGTTCCAGTGGTCTGAGTCTTTTCGCACAAAATTTTCTTTTGTTACAATTTGTCCGGGGTCAAACCATAGATTTACTTTACTAAGAGATAATAATAATATATTAATAATAATAGTATTTTATTTGTACTAAAGGAACAAAATTACAAAAGTAGATTAAAGATCATTTATAATAGTAATAACATTTGGTAACTACTGCAATTTAATGAAGATTTAACATTACTTTTTAAAATTTCTCAAAAAATATTATGACAATAACTGTTTGTTGTATGTCAGATTGGCAAGTTAAAAGTTTTATATTAAATATCTATAATTTAAGGCATTTGATAAAAAAAGGTAGAGAGGCTCATAGTTCTGGCCATTCAACAAGGTGTAAAATTCGTCCTTTGTTAACACTTCTTTTCCTAGGTGATTTGTCCGCATGGTTTTGCTAATAGGACATCTCGCTGTAAGGTGGAATGTATTTTCTGGTTCATCAGTGTTGCAGATAGAACAAATTCCATCAGTGTTGCTTTTGAATGCTCGTGCGTTTATGTTAAGGAGACCTCCTCTGGCTTTAAAAATGAGTGAAATACATTTAGCTTTCAGCCTGTCATCAAAGTATTGTGAATCATATGTTAAATTGGCGTATTCATCATGAAACTGTGATCTATGTGCCAAGCCTACATGATCATCCCAATGTACTTTGACGAGTCCTTCAACAACCTCATTATGTTTAGAACACCAATCTATATTTGGCACATGGAAATCCAATTCGACACCAGTCAATCTGAATAAGCTGAGCCAGTCTTTTACCCAATCCGTAGATTCCAAGATTGTTTCATCAGCAAGTATTTTCGGCAAGCGGCTATTTGAATACTTAAATACTTTTCGAATGTAGTCGAAATGCATTTGCAAAGTAAAAACGTGCATTTTGTTGATTTTTGTTTCGAGATGCAACATATAGTTTGGTGTGTTACTAGGTAGGCATAGCATTTTCTTAATGAAGAATCGTAGGAGTTTTTCTACCACATCATATTCATTTTGTCCCCAGATCTGAGCGGCGTAACACATAATCGACCGTGATGCTGCATCGAAAATTCTCAGATTGTTGCTTTGGATAATATTCGGATTTTTTATGAACGATAGCCACGTCATATTTATTGCACTTTTTGAGCTCTCAAGTTTAGCTTCTAAATGCTTTGTTTGTTGATATTTGTACTCGTTTACCTCTTCTATTTCCATACCATTGATGTACCATTTTTCAGCAGCTGGGCGACGCACACCTTGTCGGAAAACCATACATTTAGATTTATTATGATTGACGATTAAGTTCCACTTAGCACAGTAAATTGCTAGTTTATCAATCATTTCCTGCAGCATCTTTGGGCTCTCTGCTAAGAGAACCAGGTCATCCGCATAAAGAAGAACTTTGATACATACACCAGAGATAAGTATGCCTCCAGGTAATTCATCATAAAGATCATTTAAATAGATGCAGAACATTTCTGGGCTGAGCACACATCCTTGTTTTAGTCCTTGATTCACGAATATAAAATCAGAGGTAAACTCACCGTCCCAAATGGTAGTTTTGGTGTTTTTGTAGAGGAGTTGCAAGGTTTTTAACATTTTTGTTGACATGCCGATGAACGAAAGCTTATGGAATAAGGCATTGCGCGAGATCGTATCAAAAGCCGATTTAAAGTCAACGAAAAAGGTGTATACCTTTTTCATCTTCTTGAATCTTAGATGAATTATGCTGTTTAGGCTGAATATATTATCCACTGTAGAATAGCCCTTCCGAAATCCTGCTTGAAACTCGTTGATAATGTTGTTCTCGTTCAGCCAACAGTTAATGCGGTTCAGCAGCACACTTGTAAAGATTTTGTAAATTGCATCAGATAGCGACAGGCCACGATAATTTGAAACGCAATTTACATCTCCTTTTTTAAAAACGGGAACAATTACCGAATCATGAAAAGAGCTAGGGATAATTTCATCATTGAAAATTGTATTGAAAAATAACACCATTTCATTTTTGAAACTGAGTGGAGCATTTTTGTAAAATTCGAATGGTATCCTATCCAACCCAGGAGCTTTGTTGTCTTTAGCATTAGCCAACACAAAACATAACTCCGTAAGTGTAATGGGTTGGTCGAGAATTGGGTCAGTAACGTAAGGTTGCGGGTAAATTGCCATTGAAAATAGATCTAAGAGATATGTGGGAATCAATCAAATAGACTACACAACTCCCCATTTAAATTTCAACAGACCCTTCACTCTGCCTCTTTTCCTAATAGAAAGGAGTGGGAAAACAACCAACCTTTCAGAAATGAATCTACGAATTTTCTCGGAAACTCTGAGACTCCGATTTCTGGAATTTTGCAGCATCCTCTAAGCTAAGGATTTTTGCAGTAACAAAAACAGCTACGCAAATATCAATGATGCCGATACCACGAGCTGATGATATCACCCGCTTTATTGACAGCCAAGGAGCAATAAAGTGGGATACAACTTCCTAGGGTATCAAAATGGATCTACATAGATCTAATCTAAGTGTAACGGTAACAAGATCAACTGACAGCCCTTCTACCTGACCTGACCTAACATTTACAGATATAGCTGTTTTAATTCTTTGAAAACTGCATACGCTCTAAAATAAGTATTCTCTTCAATGCCAAAGGCATTCTGATCTGATCGTATTGTAATGACTTTTCACATTTGAACTTTAACGACTCTCGAATGAACTATAGCGATCATCTTCCGGATTATTCATGATACAATCCAACCTACGGAGATCTTTCGTGAGCTTTTGAACTTTGGTGCTAAATGTCAAGATAAAAGCTTAAGAAAGAGAAATTATGAGAAATTTCCTTTACGGAAAGCTCTAGAAGCAGATTCCAAAACATTCAATCAAGCAATATCCAGAGAGCTTGTCAAATAAGTATAAAAGACAAATGTTTGACCGGCATTGGACACAATTTGATTTTAATCGTGAATGAGTAAATAAATAAAAGTGAAAAGTAAAGTTGGTGAATTAATTTCAGTATAGTTGAGTGGTGAACAATAAATTGTTTGTGCGACATATGGTTAAGTGTTTTATTTTGTGAAATAAATAAGTAGACGTTTTTAATAAAGTAAATATTTTAATTGGAAACAATATAAAAGATCTTTTTCAGTTGTTTTTATCAAAGAACTTTCAGTATTGAAAATTTTGACAGCCAAATTTATAACGGTGAGAGCCAAAAGTGTTGTCCCTTTGATTTGTCCCTTTTTATTCATTTTATTTTTGAATATGTCGTTAAAATTCATTCAAATTATTTTTAGTTTTGGCCTTGTTATAGTAATTCTCCTGCTTTGAGATATTGACAGTGCATTACGTGATTATATTCATTAGAAAAAATGTTGTATAAGCATTGTATATTATAAATTCTATAGTATTCTCATGAAGAAAAAAAGCTCGTGGCCATCTAGTGTCCAAATGTAATCCTAATTTTTGTAAAGGGATCTCGGTAAGGCGATCACAGCGAACCTATCGACCATATGTCAACCTACAAAATCGTGTTTCATGATAATACTATAGATTAGTGGATATAGGTTAGGTTAGGTTAAGGTGGCTGCCAGGAAAACTGCTGACACACCTGCTGACAGAATAGGCCCATTGTGATACCACATAAAGACTGCGAGGTGATCCTCGCTAATTAAACCAATTGGAGCTTTTAATGAAGTGATGGAGACTGTGAATGTCGATTTTATTTAAATCACTTGGATCGTCAAAGAAAAAACTTCCTAAGTGTATTTTACGTCTTTGAGAAAGAGCAGGACATGAGCAAAGAAGGTGAGGGATAGTTTCTTCCTCCTCTTCGTCCATGCAGCTTCGGCAGAAATCATTTGAGAAAACGCCGAGTCTATTGGCGTGTTTGCCTATGAGGCAGTGTGGAGCTAATATGCAATCTACTTAGATATAACAAACATTTCGAACGCTTCGGATCCAGTGTTGGCCAGATCTGTTTCGTCGCCAGACAAGTAGTGATACCTGTCCATCTGCTGTTTGTCATCATCATGTACAATTGGTATTCCAATATTCACCTTGTTCGGTAATATTGGTGTAATAGTTCCCAGCCTGGCAAAGCCGATGCTTTGCAGTTTCCTGGAATATCTCTGTGTCCCAGCACCTAGAAAAGGTGAATGTTGGACTGTTCCGCCATCTCCATTAGAGACCATCGACAATTTCGGGCAGTTACGGAGTTTGTAGAAACGGCGCCTAGTGATTTAAGGACAGCTTGGCTATCTGAGAAGATACGGATATTTAATGTAGATATTACGTTTCCCTTGAGCCAAGATAAAACTTCTTTTATCGCCAGAATTTCAGCTTGGAACACGCTACAATGATCAGGGAGACGGAAGGAGAGACTAATGTTTAGTCTTTCTGAGTACACGCCACCACCCACCCCCTTTTCAGTTTTTGAGCCATCCGTGTAGAAATGAATTGCTTCATCTCTCAAAAATTCCTCATCATCCCAAGTGGATCTTGTTGGAATTGTGACTTGGAAATTTTGGCCAAAAACCGGCTGAGGGATGGTGTAGTCGGAGTGTTTAGAGATTGATTCGAATTTGTTCAGAATAATGGTATGGCCAATAGAGTTATTGGACCATTGAGAGATGGCTCTGAGACGAATAGCTGTGCTCGCTGCCACTTGTTTAGTGTATATATCAAGGGGTGAAATGTTAAGCAGTATATCTAAATCAGCGGAAGGTGTCGAACGGAGAGCTCAGCTGATACACATGCAAGCTGATCTCTGCACTTTGCTTAGCTTATCTCAATAAGTTACCTTATCTAAAGCAGTCCACCATACTGCCACCCCATAGGTGAGTATCGGTCTGATGACCACTGTGTACAGCCAGTGGGTGATATATGTGGGGACAAGCCCCATTTGGTTCCAATAGCTTTTTACAGGAGAAAAGCGCCACTGCGGCTTTTCGGACTCTTTCTTGTATATTTGGTTTCCAGCTCAACTTTTTGTCTAAAATCAGACCTAGGTATTTAGCTTCATCTGAAAAGTTGAGTAGGATACCATTTATTGATGGAGAGTCTACATTCGGAATTTTATATTTCCTTGTAAAGAGGACAAGTTCAGTTTTGTGGGGATTAACACCTAGTCCACATTTGTCTGTCCATTTAAGTAATTTGTTACGAGGAGTTTGCATTAATTCTATAATGATTTGAAGATGCTTTCCCGATATTGCAATGGCAACGTCATCAGCATATGCAATTACTTTGAATCAGTGGATAT
This sequence comes from Dasysyrphus tricinctus, assembly GCA_963921185.1. Classification (NCBI taxonomy): domain Eukaryota; kingdom Metazoa; phylum Arthropoda; class Insecta; order Diptera; family Syrphidae; genus Dasysyrphus; species Dasysyrphus tricinctus. The sequence continues at coordinate 14,940,862 of OY992531.1, forward strand.
ACAATGGTATAAGTCCAAGAGCAAAATATTTGAGATGAAATTTTAGTATAGCTGGCTCTTATATATACTACATACATATGTTCGCTCTAACTTCTTAAATTTGTGTAAGGGCAGTCTGGCTGGTAGGAAAGTTGTGTTTTTTCTGCCATTTTGAAAACGAGTGTTGAAAAATGTAAATGCAATTTTCACGGCTCTTATTGGACTTGGAGTACAACTTTTTGTTTGCTTTTGTAGGTTAAAATATCTTTTAAAATTCTAGTTTATTATTATTTTTGACATCTCTTTCCAATGAAAAACTGTCAAATTTTGTTTGAAAAAGAACGTTACCAAAAACCCATTGAAAATAATGGTATGTCAAAGAAACTTGGAAAAAATATTTCAATAGTCCATTAGAACCAAGAATCAAATGAGTCCCTATCATTGGTGGTGAAAGAGTGTTTTTTTTTAAGTAAAACGGCAAGTGTAGAATTTTGACCATAACAACCTCGAAAAAACTAGCCAGGAATTTGAAATTTAAAGTTCTCATTAATTTTTTTTATATCAAAAATAAAAAAATTGCGGATAAGGTGGGTGTTGATAGATTAATGACAGTTAGATTATGCCTCATATTCTATCTTAAAATACACAATTTCCTTATACCTATGTATGTATGGATGTATGTATGTATATGTCAACACACAGCTATATAAATTCCCATTTTAAAAATAAATGTTCTGTATTTTTTTCCAGCAACTGTGTACTGTGTTTTCTCAATGGAAAACATGAAAATTCTCATAAATATTTATCTCTTGAATGTTATTACTTTTTCATAATTTTTCACCAAACAATTTATGATGAATTTGAAATATACAATCTGACGAAGTGTTATATGTTTATGCTATTTCGTCTGATATACGTAAAATAAATATTTATATCTACAAGAGAGCTATAAACCAAAAACAGCAAACTCTTAACGCTTACATTGCGTTTGTTCCAAATAAAAATAAAATACATACGAGAGAATATTATGTAGCTACAAGGGCAACACTTCGGTTCATTTGAAATCTCGTTAAAATCAATTTTATAGACTTGCGGTGTTTGGGTGCCAAAAGAGAAGTCTGTTTTATAAAATCCCATTTGATGCGCAAAAATGTGTTATGTGAATATCTTCATCTATTTTTAATCGTAGCGTTTGTGACTCTGCGTCGTCCGTCCTTCATCATCATTTTCGGAACGCAGAGAAGGAAAAAAGATTCTTTTTTTTTTACATGAGTGGCTTAATGTTATTGCATTACGTGTAGATTTTCACAGAAGGTATAATTTTATTTAGACACGCAATCAATGTTAACATAGGGAATTAAAATTATACGTGGGGAAACACCCCTGCACTGTAAGTCGATTTGCATTACCTACCTCATACCTATACAAATTGCTCCCACTGTAATTGGACAAAATTGTCCAATGTGTTTTCTCATGCTTGACATTATTTTTATCGTTGTTGAATTTAATTGGTAGATTTTTTTTTTTTTCATTTTGCCTCCCTTACCTGGGTTTTGTTTATTTTTTTTTTGTTGATGTTGTGAAATTTTTGTAAACCAAATAAACTTAACGGCTGACACACGTTAAGCTTTGTTTTTGTTGCATGCAAAGTCAGAAGAGAACAAAAAGAATTATTTTTTCATTGAATTTGTTAATGTTATGAAAATAAAGAAACGACTTATTGTGTCACCGCAGGAGGTTTTGTGTTATGTTAAATGAGCTATATGAAACGAAAGCAAAGAAAAAGGTGTTGAGAAGGAAGTTAATCGCCAAATCAAAGAAAAAAATCGGTAACCAAACAACTTTCATGTAGGTAATCTGAAGCTAACATAGAAAGTTTATTATTTAAATTCACGGGATGGCCAATTTACATCAATTCTGTGAGAGATATAACCATAGTCTCAGATCGTTCAAGCAGAATGTCTTTTGTAAGAATCGCATGTCGTTTAGGGATCCAATTTTTTTACAAATTTATTCTATAGGTGGTACTGAGGTTTAAACTGATTAACGGTGTAGATTTTGCAGGATGATAGCGGAACGAAATGAAAATAAAACAATAAATCATTTTAGATATGTTTTTCTGTCCTTTTTTTTTGCGAAACATTTCCATAAAAATTCTCAAAATTCGCTATAAAAAGGCGAAGCGGAATTCTCGTTCTCACTTTAGTTGCTTTTACCTATGAAGTTAGAATCCAATTACATAATAATAGCATTAAAACAATTTCATGGTAGAGAGTCACATAAGTATGTAAAAGGAGTAGAAAGTCATTCAATATAAATATTAGTACACTATGGCGTATACGCACTTTTTCGAATTTTACTATGCATAAAGATTTCCACGAATGTGAAACTATAAGGATCAATTTTTTTGATTGGAATTAATAGATGAGTTGTTTCTGATACAGAAAATAGTGAGATTGTAAGTGTTGTGCGTCAGCCGCCATTTTGAAAAACGCGTTTTAGCAAATCTTGATCACAGTTCATCGTCTAAAAAATATGTAAATACTTTTTTCACTGAAAATTTAATTATCTTTATTCCTGTATAAAACATGTTTTTTGAATATCTATATTGTCAGAGTTAAAGTGCCTTAAAGTATGCTTTTCTTAATTTTTGCCTTATATCTCCTTGACGGTTGTTGTTATGGAAAAAAAATGTCTTACAAAGTGGTAGAACTTGTTATTTCCAATAATTTTTGTATACACATTTTTGTTCTACAAAGTTTGGTTCAAAAGTTATTGTTCTCTAAATTCTGCATTTTCACGCTTATAGACCAGATGGATGGTGACCATTTTGCTCACAGTGCTTTATATTGTAACGAAGTCACATATTTTATACTCCTAATCACCCGCACCACCCAACAGGGAAAGCAAAACACCTGGATTCCATTACATCAATTAACCAGCTGAAGCAATAAACTAGTATTGCATACGAATGAGACCCTCATACAAAGTACAACAGAGGATACAACCTGCCGCTTGCTACGACGTCAGCAACTACCCAATTGCCGCCAAGCAATTCATACCCTATAGCGCCCGTGCGATTTTCAATGGAGGTAATCTGATGGCAGTTGGTTACGTCAACAAACGAAGTTCATTTATCAGCTTACAGTCCACAGTTGGTTATGTCAGCCAAGTTGACTAGTAAGGGTGGAAAATGCACTAGAATTCAGATTCTTCTTGCCATAGAAAGATCTCGCTTTTATTAGTCACACTAATAAAGAGGTACGCTGCTGGCTACTTTTGTGTACCAGTTAGAAGCTTCAAAACTTTTTGGCTTACGCCGTAAAATATCCCCCCCCGTCTCTTTATAATTTTGTTCTGCCGTTTGCTTCAAGTGCTAGGGAGTACGTCCCAATCTACGCTGCCTTGAGCTTCGGTTAGACTAGCGAACCCGTTCCCTCGCTGCTCCGCCGATTATAAATTTGTTCTGCCGTTTGCTTCAAGTGCTAGGGAGTACGTCCCAATCTACGCTGCCTTGAGCTTCGGTTAGACTAGCGAACCCGTTCCCTCGCTGCTCCGCCGATTATAAATTTGTTCTGCCGTTTGCTTCAAGTGCTAGGGAGTACGTCCCAATCTACGCTGCCTTGAGCTTCGGTCAGACTAGCGAACCCGTTCCTTCGCTGCTCCGCCGTCTTTAATTTTGTTCTGCCGTTTGCTTCAAGTGCTAGGGAGTACGTCCCAATCTACGCTGCCTTGAGCTTCGGTCAGACTAGCGAACCCGTTCCCTCGCCGCTCCGCCGATTATAATTTCGTTCTGCTGTTTGCTTCAAGTGCTAGGGAGTACGTCCCAATCTACGCTGCCTTGAGCTTCGGTTAGACTAGCGAACCCGTTCCCTCGCCGCTCCGCCGATTATAATTTCGTTCTGCCGTTTGCTTCAAGTGCTAGGGAGTACGTCCCAATCTACGCTGCCTTGAGCTTCAGACAGACCAGGGAACCATTCCCACCTTGTTTATACGAAGTACTTTTATCATATTATTATGTTATTTTATTTTAAGAAAATTACGAATTGTCAAGTATATGAAATACCATGTTAGCATAAGTAATAATATTTTGTAAAGTAAGAAAATATTAAATTCATAAGAATACCGTATTAAGAATAACAAAAGAAATAAAAATAAAAATATATTGGAGTTCCGAATCTTACGCAAACCTAGTTTTCCTTGCTTTCTACGGTTAAACCCTGGACCCCGCTGGCCTACCTCAGCTGGAAACTAAAAAAGCATCACAATATACCGCTTCAAATGTTGTGGAAGTATTGTTTTCATCCGTGCAAACTCCATAAGACACGCCTGGTACTGATACCGTGACCCTTTGAGCCACATAATGCACTCTCAAAATGCCTTAGAAAACTTCGCAGTTGTTTAACTCAGATGTTACTTTTTACTTCCGATATACATAGGTAGGTAAGGTATCCAAGACCGTAGCCAGACAATTATTTCGGGAGGATATAATTTTTCAAACAAAATTTCACCATTTAGGGTTTGTATACAGTTCCTTTGAGTAAAAAAAAAATGTTGTTTTTGAGGCAAATATTTTGGTATATCTTATATTACTGTTTTGCATGATTGGCTTACAGTTTTATCCAAAAAAAAAAAACAATTGCTTTCCTGGAATTACAAAACAATTGACCGACAATTTTCTTGCATGTGGGAAAATAGTGTTGTGAATAAGAGTATTTATTTTGTATGAACGGTGTACACTCCCAACAAAAAAATATATTCTCCTCACAGCATTATTTGCATGCAAATGGTTTTTGCATCCAAAAATAATTCTTTTCTATTTTTAGGCCTATAATTTATATAATTGAGGCCGTTAGTGCAATAGTGGCCTAAGCCTAAATACAATTTAATGAAAAACCAAAATTGCATCTGTATGTATTTAACAATATTTCTGCATTTAAATTTTTTGAATTGAAGGGTTCGTGCCATAGTTACAGGCCTATTTGCATGCACATAGAGGCCTACCACAAAAATTAGAAGCTCGAGTGCAAGATTGGCTTCTATGGTCAGTTATAACGGTATTTTCAAGGATCGTGACTATCATTTTTTCATCATATTGCAAATAAAAATAAAAACTGTATATGTTTCTTAAGCGGTAGAAAAATTTTAAGGCTACAAGCTTTTGAAAAATATTCTGTTTCCTATTTCTGCTCTTTTGAAAATAATGAAAAATGCAGTTAGGCCACTAATCACGTCCTCAAGCCATTAATCTTTAAATTATCACTATGGAAGTACCTCGTGGCAGGATGGTAAGTGCGTAGGATTTTCATGCCGAAGGTGTGGGTTCGATTCCCAGCAGAAATGTTTTATCCGAGGTACTGCCTCTTGCGAGGAACTGACAAATCATCCAAGAGCATACTTGTCATAAATATGTGCTGCTCATTTAGCCGTTCGGATTCGGCCAAAAACTGTAGGTCCCCTCCATTCCTGCCAACAACACGCCCACAGGAATGGTTGAGAGTTGTAAGTCACTAGGCCCTGGTCCTCCACGAGATGTTGCGCCACCCAATGATATAAAATTAAAATGGAAGTTTTCTTCGTTAAAACTTTGTTAATTATTGCCAAGAACTGAGGTAATCTGTATTCTGATTCCTTCAAAAGAGGAAAGTATGAAAGTATGGACGTATGGTAAGTGAGCCCAATACAAAATTCTGAAAATTTGGAATATTATTGACAACTATCGCATTTGAGTATCAAAGGGCACGGTAGTGCCCAGCTTAGTTCGCGGCACTAAACCCTTTTTACAGGAACAAACTCAGGCGATTTTCAACCCCCCTCTAACTTCAGTACCAATAAAGTCAGAAACTTCAAATTCACAGTATTTTATTTCCAAGAATAGGAATTCAAAAATCACAAAAACCGTAACTGAATGACTGACCCACTGACTCACTGACTGACTGACAGATCACCAAATTTATGGAGCACTTCCCGACACGTAGGAACTTGAAATTTCGCACAATGATAGGCCTTGTGGTGCATACAAAGGAAAAAATCGAAAATCTGCTATTTTTTATTCAGGGGGCGTGGCAACCACCCCTTTCTTAAAAATTCATATAAATTATATGGAGCTTGAAGTACTTACATCGAAAAAATCGAAAATTTGGAATTTCCCGTTCAGGGACGTGGCATCCATCCACGTTCGCAAAAATTCTCACAAGCTATATGGAGCACTTCTGATTGTTGTATGTAGAATGATGAAAATTAGTAGTTCGGTAGGGATTGAAGTACTTAGAAAGAACAAAATCGAAAATTTGGAATTTCCTTCTCAGGGGGCGTGGCATCCACACTCTTACTTAAAAATTCTTATAAATTATATGGAGCAGTTCCGATTGTCGTAGAACGATGAAAATTGGTAGTCCGGTAGGGTTTGAAGTACTCATAAAGAAAAAAAATCGAAAATTTAGAATTTCAGGAGGCGTGGCATCCACCCACTTTCGCAAAAATTCTCATAAACTATATGGAGCACTTCCAATTGTTGTAGAACGATGAAAATTGATAGATCGGTAGGCCTTGGAGTACTTAGAAAGAAAAAAATCGAAAATTTGGAATTTTCCGTTCAGGGGGCGTGGTATTCACCCACTTTCTTCAAAATTCTAATGAATTGTATGGAGCACTTCCGATTGCTATAACAATGAAAATTGGTAGAGTGGTAGGGTTTGACATGCATACAAAGATAAGATTGGAAATTTATAGTTTTTAACTCAAGAGGGCGTGGCAGTTACCCACTTTTTAAAAATTGTCATCTGGTATACATATATAAGGCACTTCCGTTGTAGAACGATGAAAATTGGGAGAACGGTATGACTTGAACAGCATACAGAGACAAAAAAAATGGGGTTTTCTATTCAGGGAGCGTGGCATCTACCCACTTTTTCAGAATTGCTATAATTTATATGGAACACTTCCTGATATAAAAATTTTGAAAAAAATATAACATTTTTTTTTTGAAAATCAACATTTCAAAAACGTTCTAATGAATTTTCAATAAATACTCAAAATTTGCATGCCAAATTTTTTTTTATGTTAGCAAAATGTTTAATCTATATAAACTATTTTTAAGAAAGTCCCTCTTACGATTTTAATTTAAAAAAAGCATGTACGTTGAAAGTAAGAAAGAAAATAATCTCACGGAGGGGGTTAATACATATTTCCTCCACTTGGACAGTCGGGATGAAACGCTAATTTGTACCTATAGGACCATAAAAATCTATTTTTATAAGACCCAACGCCCCATTAATAACCAATTTTAGCTAATTTCCTGAAAGAAATTTACTGAATTATATTTAAGAAAAATTTCTGGGGCAGGTAGGTGCCTTATTTTTGGTACCTATTAAAAAAGAAACAAAAGCAAAAGCGTTGGGGAGATGATCCAGAAAACGCTATGAGTACCAAGTCTATAAAGAAAGTCAATTCAGCCGTTTTGGCTGTAGCTGATGTAGCCAAACAGACATAATTACGAGATTCACTTTTTCCTCTTCCCTGCACGAGATACAGACTTATGCCAATACAAAAAATTATAGCACTCATTGAGACCTTCCCAGTGATATAGGTCATAAAGTGTGAAAATGTGCCAAATAAGATAGGTAAGTAAAATATTATACCTTCTGGTTTGTTTAACTGACATGGACTTCTTCAACACATCCCTAGGAAAACCTTAAAAAATGTCCTTATTACCAAATTCGGGTGATTTAATTTAAGCTGTCCACATGGCTTGCTAATTATATGGTAGATAATTTTAATAAAATCACCTGATGTCCTTTTATAACCTTTCACATCCGAAATCCTATCCCTATAATAATCATAATAATCTTTTCATAACGATACCTTCGTCATACTTACATGAAAGGTCCTTTTCTCAGTTTTGTTTTTGTGTTTGTTTTAAAAATGTTTACTTTTTAACACTCCACAAAGTCCAACAGCAATTAAAACCGAACCCATAAGCTGAAATAATTCAGGTATGAAGCTATACAAGTACAAACTCCATATATGGTGACCTACCCCCAAGAGAATTTCTAAAGTGATTGCTTGTTGGTTCTTTTTAAGTGGACACAAGCGCGCACACACAAGGCCAACATCAATGGCCAACAAGGGAACAACGCTGACGAAAAAAGATTGAAGCGATTTTAATGAATCACGTGTCATCCACACTGCCACACTCACACAACAAATTGCCATCATGTGAGAATATAAAAGGGTGCCAACTAGTATACAAGACACGAACTACATTGAGTAGTGATTTAGGTTTTGAACAAACCCCAATCGGAAGAACTGTCTATATATGAGTCTATACTATAGTTCACCCCCCGCTCTCGTCCGTCGAAATGATTAACCTTTTTGCAGTCAAAGCTTCTCAACCAACATCAGCCACAATCTTAACAACTATTCAATCCGGTTGATGAAATGAGGGTGAATTTATCCAGTCGCAGTCTTGGAAAAGTTGGTTGTAAAATGTTCAGCTGTTAAGAAGGGCGATAATTGCAAAATCATCTCTTCAGACTTCAGTTAATCGAGAGTTAACTTTTATTTTGTGGGCTGACTCGAGATTTATATTAGATGAAATTCATGATTCAGGAATTAACTCGACTTCAGCTTCGAAAACTCGATGATTTCACACTTCAAAAAGGGGCCCAGAAGCTAAAACAAGTCGAACAAATCCTGACTCGGGTCTAAATTGTTTTGGCAAACAATTTCTCTTGTGAAATTCATCTCTTTATGTATGTATCAAAAGGGCGTAAACGTCTATACAGATTTTCTGCTACGAATAGTCAAGTCAGCCACACGGCCACATCAGAGTGCAAATGACTTGAGCTCAGTGGCATATCAGTTTCGCCCATGGTTTCAGATTACCAGGGAAAGTTTGATTCAAATTTCGTTCGGTTCGGGCTTTTAGCTGTGGGCGATTGATGGGTGAAGACAAACACTTCACTGCACAACTCAACTGAGCAACACAGAGATGTGCATTGCATCTGTTGAAAAACACTGTGTCTAGTCTATGAACCAGATTCAACACTCGCCCTCACACCAGAGATTTAAAAAAGTTCCAGTTAAGATTTATTTGTGAAAGAATTCCCAAAGTTGTTAAACCTTATATACTAAAAGATTGAGTGGGTGGCAATGGAAATTAGGAGAAAGAGTCAATAAATCTTTAGACACTTTATTCTTTAATTACTTGAAACAAAAGTTAAAACAGAAAATACTATAAAAGGTTAAAGTTATGTTAATTAAACCAAAGATAAAACTCAGACCACCACCACCGACCGACCGACCTGTACGACTCTTGCGGGTAAAACGAAGCCAACCAGAAGAGTTAAAAATTCAAATTTATTCATTTGAAATGGTGAAACACAGAATTTATCATAAATGTAAACCACAATCGAGTGAAGGTAGACGTCTGAATTCGGCTTCTTTAGACGTTAGATTGTGACTTGGGGAGATTCAGTTTAATTGGTCAATTTAACTTGGATTTATTCGATTGTAAGTGAGAGTATTGATTCATTTTATTCATTTTGAAATTGAATTTTGTGATGGGTAAACTTTTGATTCAAATGGTGAGATAGTTAAATCGGGACATTTTAAAGTGATTCTTTTTCAATAATGATGGACTGAAGTGAGGCATAATAGTTAGTGGTAAGAGCTATAACAAAGACTGTATCTTTTGAAAACTAACCGCGTAGGTCTCGGTAGATTCGCCGAAATAATGCAAAAAAAAATAAAATGTTAAAGTGGTTCTCACGTACTTCCTCTTATGTTGAAGAGGCTGAGGGATTAAGAAAATTGTATATAAAGACATGGAAATTATGAGAGAAAAATATCGAATTAAAAAAAAACTAGTTTGAAACTTTTTTATAAATTCAAAAAAATTTATTTTCAAAATTTTGATATGCAATATTATTTGAACTTATTTGAAATTTGTATATATAATGATAATGAGAAAATTCAAAATAAAATAAACCATTCTATGAGAGGTACTGCTAATAGTTGCTATAAGTGAAAAAAAAATGTACTTTTAGTATATTCTACTAATTTTAGAATACAGAAAAAGTTTAATTAAAATCGTAGAAGTCGTTTTTGAGAATAAAAATATTCTATACTTAACGTTTTTTTAACTTTTGTGTGGAAGGTAGGTACCGTTATTTTTTTCATAAAAGCACAAATTTTTCTTAAAATATTATAGAAAGTCCCTACTAAAAAACTCTTAAGTATCGAGCTTAAATAAAATCAATTAGGTATGTCGTTTTCGAAATATTAAATTGATTTTCAAAAAGAAACTAAAAGTAATTTATTGAACGTTTTTAAGAATTATAGTTGTGGAGCCATTTTTGAGAAAAATACGATTATGTAAAATTGCTTAAAAATGTGTGGGGGATGACCAAAAAACGCTATATAGCAAGTGTGAATAAAATTGATATAGCCGTTAAATGCAGGAAATTAGCAATTTCTACTTACTTTTTTTATGACTCGTTATAAGCGACAGATAAAAAAAATTAACATTTGAAACTGTTCGTTATAGGCGATATCGTTAAAAGAGATATTCGGTTAGTACAATTTTTATGAACCTCGCTGCCGGGACTTCAAGACAAGTTCGCAATAACCGATATTTCGTTATAACCGATATCGTTAAAAAAAATTTTGGATTTTTAACAAAGATTTTTTTTTTTTGAAAATTCAATATTTCAAAAACGGGTTGATGAACTGTTTTGAAATTTCAGTTTTAAATATATATTAATATACACTCAAAATTGACATAAAATTTTTTTTTTTGAAAAATGTAAGACAAATTTTATATATAAAAACTTAATTTTTAAGAAAACGGCTCCAACGATATTAAATTATTTGTTTGCATATATATTAATATATTTTTAAGTAATCAAATAGCAAACTTTTTTTTGAGCTCTAAGTTATTTATCAGACAGTTTATACAATCAAAAGAACGATTTAAATGCTTTTTATACTTTTTCTATAATTACTTTTACTTTTTTTTAAAGTTCTTAAGTCCCACACAACTTGAACATAAGAGCAAGTACGTGCGATCCAGTCGTGCATTTTATTTTTGTAGTATAAATACAAACGGCTGTATAAATCGAAATGGCAAACGTACATACGTTCGTCTTGTGAAAGGTTCTATGTAGAATGGTCACTGGTCATTCCCACGGATTTAAACTGCGAAAAATCGTCTAACGATTATTTGAGGTTCTATCTAAAAATAAGGAAAAAAACGTGTGCGGGAATCATCAAAACCTATACTTTAAATTAAATTTGAAAAAAAAATCAATCAATTAGGTTACATTATAAAAGTATGTAAAGAGGCTATATAGAAGAGGAAGATGAAACTCAGTACATACAGCCGTGAGCGTAACGATACATGTCATTAAACTAACAAAATTCTCGTCTTGTCTCGTCTCGTGGCAATCCCTATAAACACAGTATATCCCAAAAGCCACAAAATTTGTTTCTGGCAGGGGTAATGCCTCTTGTGAGGAAGTTATGATAAATTGCTTCTCATTTTAGCCACTGTGATTCGGGAGAATATTCACAACCACTAATTTAGTAATGGTAATATACACGCATTTTCTATTCGACAAAACTTTGAATTTATCCCAAAAAAATTTTATCGAGAAAATCGGAAATTAAAAAAAAAAACACGGTTCTTTGCCATGAGACGTTGCTAAAAGTTTCTAACCAAATATTTTTTACCAAAATATTAATCGTACTTATAATAAGACGACCCCAATTCGTTAGAGCCATTTTCTAGGTAAAAATTTGTTGTACTATTTTCTCAAAAAGTATCAAACCGATCTCGACATACCTACTTTATATTGTTGGAAAGCCATGGTCGCGGAAGTGTGCAGAATCACAAATTAACACACTAACTGCCTAAATAAAATGCAACGCGCAGCTGGAATAGATGTCAAAAATGCTACAGTTGATGTCAAAAATGCTGCAGTAAGAGTTAAAAATTGTTCAACTCTTGCAGCTCCGGCTGCAGCATTTTTGACATATATTCCAGCTCCGTCTTGCATTTTGTTCAGACAGTAAGGGTCCATTTTAGTCAGTTGTTATTTTACATAACCGATCACTGTGCATATTTAAATAAAATGCACGACTGGGTCGCACGTACTTGCCCTTATGCTCAAGACACTAGGGCTTTAAGAAAATTGTAAATAAAAACATGGAAACTTTGAGAGAAAAATGTAGAGACGCATGAAATACGATATTTAAATTAGCTAAAACAACTCCTTTAACAGTTTGAAGTGACACAAAAAAGAATGCTATCTTAGTTCTATGGAAAAAAATTTAAATCGTTGAAGCAGCTTTTTAAAAAAAATTGGTTTAAATATAAAATTCTTAAAAAAATTTTGAGTACAAATTTTGGAATGTAAATCTAAAGTATATACATATTAATGTGCAGACAAAAACAAAATTTAAAAAAATTGTTGACTTGTGTTTGAGGCATCGAATTTAAAAAAAAAATCAAAAATTTTCTGGTAGTTGATCGTACTAATTTGAGTATATGGAAAAAGTTTAATCAAAATTAATCAAAAACATCTTAGGTATTGAGTTTCAAGAAAATCGATCATATCGTTTTCGAAATATTTTATTTTCAAAAAAAAAAAAAATTGAACATTTTTTAATAATCCAAAAAATATTTTTCAAAAATGTTGGTTAACAAAACTATCTATATTTTTTGGAAGCTTCCGTATACAAAAATTATTTAAATCGGTCATATCGTTTTGAAGAAAATCGAAAATTAAGAAAATGGTTTTTTTGGAGGTTCCATTGATAACCATTTCTGGAAAATGGTTTTCCTTCCAAAGGCAGCCTTTACTAACAAAAATTTATTGATTTTTTTTTTTAAAGTTGTGGAGTTTTTTGCTAAAAAAACACTGTATGGGAGGTACCGTTATTTTTGGTTCTAAAAAAAATTAAAAAAAAAATAATATGTGGGCATAATCACTATTGACCACCATGTATCAAGTTTGAAGAAAATCGATCGAGCCGTTTAGGCTGTAGACGAACAGACAGACAGACGAATTGTGCCACACACTTTTTTGGTGTTCTATATCATCGTAATGTCATGTTTGATTGCTACCTCAAAAAATTTTTTTTGAAAAAATCCAAAAGCCTAATTGTACCTATGTATATCGCAAGTAAAAAATTTAATTAAAAAAAATCTATGCTTCAAATTTCAAGCATTTTCTGAATGGGATCAAGCTTCGACACAGGGTGGAACGACGTTATAAGTAATTAAAGTGTTCCTATTTCAATTATACATTGTTGTTATTGAAAAAAACTTACATTTCCATTTTGAAACTTAAAGAAAGGCTCTGTGTTAATTACATTTAAGTTTCTTGATTTATTGGATTGTGATTCATTGCATGTTCTTATAAGGTAATTAAATATTACATTAAATGTAATTGTGCAAAGAGTTGATGATTATTTTTGTTTCAATTACATGAACTAATTGAATTACAAAAAGTGTTTGGAGATTTCAATTATGAGTATGTAATTAATATTATAATTGATTATTTTTTATCATTATGAATTTCCCATTTCTACCAAAAAAGCTTCCTCGATATTTTTCATAATTAGTATAGGGTAGAGCAGGGCTAATTGGATCACGAGGCAAGTTGGACCACGCGAATAGCTCAAGAACCCCAAGAGCTAAATGAAGACGATCATACACGAATGAAGCATACCGGATCAACTTGCTCCACTGAATTAAAAATAAATGTTTTATACAGGGTGTCCCGTAATGAGTGGATAATACTGCAACTGGTGATAGTAGGCCTTATGACTGCTCAGAAAAAAAAATATAAAAAAATATTTTTCTTGTGGTCTCCATGGTATAATTTATTTTCGAAAAATGTTAAAAAATTCAGGGTCTTCTAAAATACCCGATTAAAACGGCCACCCATAAAGGATTCTTATTATTTTTGTATTTTTATAATATTTTTGAGTAACCGTTCTAAATGATGGGTAGTAAATTTTAACACCAGCTGATGCATTTTTGGTGTTATAATTTTTTAAAATTGTTTTTTTATTCAAAAATAATTCAATATTTTTTTTCACCAAAGTTTGAAAAATAATACAGGGAAAAAAATGTATGAGAACATAAGTGGCAAATTTGATAAAAATTGGCCTGTTTAATGTACTTTCCAAAATGGTATAACACATGTTTGTGTCTACAACTATAACCAATAAAATTGGCATAGAATCTACAAAAGTAGGTTTTGAACATTTTATCAGATGAAATTAAGTTACAAAGTTAAGTAAACACTTCGACGACGAATGAATGACTCATATTGTTTTTTTTAATTTTTATTGCATTTAAAAATAACCGTTCTTAAATAAAGGCAGTAACATTTAACACTAGTTGCTGGATTTTTTTTTTTAATAATTTTTTTAATTAATTTTTTAATTAAAAAATGATTAAATATTTATTTTCATCAAAGTTTGTAAGTTAATAAAAAAGACAAAAAACTGAAAACTTTCGTGGCAAATAATGTTAAAAAAAATCTCCTTTTAATGTACTTTCCCAAATGGTAAATCACAAGCTTCTATCTACAGCTTTTAATCTACTAGAGAAGATTTTTAACACTTTCTCAAACCAAAATTGACTTGTAATAAAATAGGCATCAAAATGCATAAAAGAGTATTATTTGCAAATATTGTCAATTCTCTGTCATTACATTACGAATAACGTTGTTATACTGGTTTCGTCAACTAAACGAATCTTTGAATTTGATTAAATTAATACTGATTAAGAATGTCACAGTATACGCTGCTGGAGTATGCAAATATGCATTTAATATACGGGGAATGCAGAGGAAGCGCTAACGCAGCTGCAGCACTCTATAGAGAGCGATATCCAAATCCAAATGCGCGACATCCGGACTATCGAGTGTTCATCAGAGTCCACCAATGTTTTTCAGAAGGACGAATGCCTGATAATGGACGTGTTCAAGACGCTGTGATGAAAATAAATTAGCGCCAATATGCTCGTTTTATTGAGAGGTCCTTCATTAGAAGATGCAGAGCCTGTATCACAGTGAATGGGGGAAAGTTTGAACACTTGATATAAATTTATTTAAAAATACAAATAAATCAGAATTTTTAATACAGTTGTTTTTATTTATCGCATTTCCCATACCTAAATCGAAACCTTTTTGAAAGTGCATACTATTATTTTAGTTAGTGAATTTAGCACTAATAATAGTGACACTGGTATATCTATTGACTTTTCCTTACAACTCATTTTTTGTTGTCATCAAACTTTGATGAAAATAAATATTTAATCATTTTTTAATTAAAAAATTAATTAAAAAAATTATTAAAAAAAAAAATCCAGCAACTAGTGTTAAATGTTACTGCCTTTATTTAAGAACGGTTATTTTTAAATGCAATAAAAATTAAAAAAAACAATATGAGTCATTCATTCGTCGTCGAAGTGTTTACTTAACTTTGTAACTTAATTTCATCTGATAAAATGTTCAAAAACTACTTTTGTAGATTCTATGCCAATTTTATTGGTTATAGTTGTAGAGACAAACATGTGTTATACCATTTTGGAAAGTACATTAAACAGGCCAATTTTTATCAAATTTGCCACTTATGTTCTCATACATTTTTTTCCCTGTATTATTTTTCAAACTTTGGTGAAAAAAAATATTGAATTATTTTTGAATAAAAAAACAATTTTAAAAAATTATAACACCAAAAATGCATCAGCTGGTGTTAAAATTTACTACCCATCATTTAGAACGGTTACTCAAAAATATTATAAAAATACAAAAATAATAAGAATCCTTTATGGGTGGCCGTTTTAATCGGGTATTTTAGAAGACCCTGAATTTTTTAACATTTTTCGAAAATAAATTATACCATGGAGACCACAAGAAAAATATTTTTTTATATTTTTTTTTCTGAGCAGTCATAAGGCCTACTATCACCAGTTGCAGTATTATCCACTCATTACGGGACACCCTGTATATAGTCCAGTGCATTTATAATCTGACCCAGCAGTTTGTAACACCCCCAAATCTTATTTTTTATTTGAAGGGTAGTTGATTGAAGATAATAACCCTGATTTTTCGCACTCGCGAAATTTACCGTTTGGCCGCCATCTTGGATTTTGTTTCATTTTAGTTTTTATTAAATATTTCGGTTCCTAGAAGTTCTACGAAAAAGTTTTTTATACAAAAAATGTAGAAAATTAAATTTTCTATCTTTTACGTTAACATAATTTTTTCGATATTTTTAATATTTAAAAAGTTACAAGCCAACAAAAGAAGCTTTTTTTTTTATTTTCTAGGTGTTTTCGAAAATTTTGCACATTCGCCATCGGAAACTAAAAAAAATTTCTATGAAATGTTTGTTGGTCACTAAATTTACAACAATTTTGCTATATAACTATTTTCTGTGTTCCAATAAATGACAAAGATATGAATATTTTTGTATTAATAGTTTTATATTGTTTGCCAAAAAAAAAATGAAAATCACGACTATTAAAGCGGTTCTCTATGCTTAATACCAATTTTAAGCTTATGTAATATTGGCGTTATTGCACTTTCACCATAAAATGAAGCAATGTCCTAACTGGAATATAAGGAAATACTGCCCAAATGTGTGAAATTTTTTCTATCAAATAGGCCCCGCTTCGGAGAAGTTGGGTGCATCATGCAAGGAGCTTTCAGCGCTAACGCGTACAACCATGCATCGCATTCGGATCGGGAACGCGGTTGGGTGTGACGACCAGCGCAGCGGCGTGATGACCCGCGGTATGGCGACAACCCAAGAACCCCACCACGCTACATCGCAGCACCCTCAATCCGAACACAGCCCACATACGTACCTACCTACTTATACGTGTCACCGCCAACAGCTTGCGATATTCGCGCCCCTTCCCTCTCCGGAAGCCTTTTTTCTACCTAAAGATTTAAAAAAACTTATCTACATGCAACAAAATATAACCTTTCTCAAACATTTCCGAAAACTTTTCGTATTTTTTTAAATTAAGTTTGGAAATATCACCCGAAATTAAGGAAATATCGCCCAAGTTTTACAAAAACAATTTACATGCTTTAGATAATATTTCCATTTCATTATTCAAAATAGTTTTGGGCAATATTTCCAAATTTCTTCTTTGCTTTTGGTGCTTACAAAATCCAAAATTATACAACTACCCAAATTGTCCATTTTATGTACTGATTACTTTTTTTAAGTACAACAGGTAAAATATAACTGAAAACCCTATGAAAATAATTGTAATTCAATGAAACTTGGAATAAATGTTTCATTTGTAAAACCGAGTATTAAGAGAGTTCCCTTGAAATAACTTTGGTGAAAGGGTATTTTTTTTTAAAGTTAGGGGCAAGTGTAGAACTATTACCATAGCACCCACGAGAAAACTCTTACCACTCATAAATCTTGCCAAAAGTATTAAATTTGTCATGGCAACCAAGATCCAAAAATCTTAATGGTCCATTGTTAAAAAAAAAGCGGTTGTACATACAAACACAAGCTAAAACGAAAAAAGAAAAGCTTAAAATTGGTATTAAGCATAGAGAACCGCTTTAAGGCCCATTTGCTGATACGAAACTTAAGTATTTAAGTAGAACATAAGCTTTTTAAGTAGAGCATAAATGCTTAAGTTTCGTATCAACAAACAGGTCTAAAAGTCGCGATTTTCATTTTTTTTGGAAAACAATATAAAACTGTTAATACAAAAATATTCATATCTTTGTCATTTACTGGAATACAGAAAAAAGTTATATAGCAAAATTGTTGTAAATTTAGTGGAAAACAAACTTTTCATGGAAATTTTTTTAAATTTCCGATGGCGAATGTTTTAAATTTTCGAAAACACTTGGAAAATAAAAAAAAGTTTCTTTTGTTGGCTTGTAACTTTTTAAATATTAAAAATATCGAAAAAATGTTGTTAACATAAAAGATAGAAAATTTAATTTTCTACATTTTTTGCATTAAACACTTTTTCGTAGACCTTCTAGGAACCGAGATATTAAATAAAAACTAAAATGAAACAAAATCCAAGATGGCGGCCAAACGGTAAATTTAGCGAGTGTGAAAAATAAGGTTTACTATCTTCAATCAACTACCCTTCGAATAGTAAAATAAAATTTGGGGGTGTTACAAACTGCTGGGTCGCCCATATAAAATTTTATAATTGCACTGGACTAATAGGAGAATGAAATGAAAAATTTTAGACGGATAAAGTTCCAAAGAGGAAGAAGAATATTATTGCTGTTTGTTTTTATCGTTATGTATGAAAGCTGAGACTTTACTTGACGAAACGGGGAGCAATGTCATTCTTGCCAAAATTGGGCCCATACAAGATTCTATATTACTGGCCATGTGGTCATTTATGATATCTTTAGCTGTGCTTTTAATTAAATTTTAGTTTGGATATTAATAAAGTTCAAACTAACAGCATTTGTGTCATTAATAAAGCTTCTTTTTCCATTTTTTTGGCTTTGGTCCAACTTACCCCATCTAATTGAGCAAGTTGGACCACTTGGACTTGCGCATTTGAAGTAATTGTATTCTTCAGCTTTAATATGTTTAAAATTTTTCTAATTTATTTTAGAAGCCGAGGTTACGCTCTTTCTATATATTCCAGTTTCATTGTTATGTTATGAATAGGTAAAAAGTTATAAGACTTTAAATAAAAAGTGGTCCAACTAGCCCCACTCTACCCTACCATGTTTTTTTTTTATTTTTTAGGACCAAACAAGTTTTTTTTTGGATTTTTAGAAATATGTTTGTTTTTCTTTTCTCAAACTCGATGCTTCTTTTGAGACTTGGTGCCATACGATCTAACACCACATATACAGACAAAATTACAAGGACATAACATACAAATGTAAAAAAGCTATTGAGGAAAAGCCTATTTTTCTCAAAAACAGCACAATTTGATTTTTATAATTTGTTTTTATTTTTTCATAAATTACTTAAATCTTTCACTAACTATAAAATAATTTTATAACAATTTTCAAAATAATATTTTTTGAATAAAAAAATGTTTTTTGAAAATTCGATATCTCAGAAACGGGTTGGTTTTATTTTTATCACTACATTTATAAATCCTTAAAATTTTATATGCGAAAATCTCCCCAAATAAACAGTTTGGTAATATGTCATTAATAATTATTAAAAAAGGACTCCAACGAATATATTTTTTTTATTTAAAGATTCACTGGCCGAACAGAATGGTGTAGCTGTAGTTGTCGCGTGTAGCACTGTCAAAGTAGAAAGATACAAAAATAGTATACAGTGCCACAATGAGAAGCTGTATATGTAGCAAAGAATGTATGGTGTAGCAGAAGTTAAACTAAATTCAACTCTTGCTACCAGCTGCAGCTACGTTAATTCTGTTCAAGGGGTCAGAGAGATTTTTCTTCAGTTCTAACAACAAAGGAGTTTTTTCAATAATTCAAAGAATGAATTGCATACTTTTTGCAATTTTTCTCCTACTATGTTGTATCTGTACAATTTTTGAAGTTCTAAGCCTCTTGAAAATAAGAGCAAGTACGTTTGAGTGTGACTTAGACGTGCATTTTGTTTTATTAGATTTAATTAAGTTACGTTCGTTTAAAAAGTTTTATTTTGAGTTCTATTAATCAGATCGTTTACATAGGCTTATTGAAAATTCCAAATCTGACATTAAAAAATGCTCTTCAAGTCTGTTGGAATGTTTGAAGATGTCCATGTCACTAAAGCAAGAAACAGATTTATACTCGTAAAACGTAAACAAACAAGTAACAAGTTTCGACGAAATAATGTCAAATAAAATATCTGAAATGAACATTTCAATTAATTTCAATTAAATCTCAAATAAATGAGATGATGACAAGATCAATTTCTTTTTCAAATGTTTTTTGGCTCAAAATGTGTTAAACACATTTATTCGTTCATGCAGGATTCGTGTGCAAGTTAAGGTACACATATAGTTCCTTTTACACAAATGGATTTTTCTTATTTCAAATGTCACGCAATAATATAAATTGAAACAATTTTAGGTTTATTCCTGATTAATTATATTCTTATCCTCATAATGTACCAACATTAATAAATACGAGTTAACAAATCCATTAGGTAAAATTATGTAAGAACTGAAAGTAACAAGTAATATTTCAATTAATTTATCCACCAACAGAATAAGAATAAATCTCCATCAACCATCAACAAACACACACAATAACTCAAGTGTGTCCCTTTTGTGCAAAAATACCATTGTTGATTAATTCGTGTGGCACGAAAATTTATCGCAACAAAAGTATCTCATTCCACATCGAATGTCAATAGAAATTAACAACTTTTCTTGGTCGACAATAAATTAATCAGCCACGGCACAAATTGCATACAACAATAAAAAAAAAACGTACAACTGGGTCGCACATACCTGTTTGTATTTTATATGACTTTATTTAATATAACTTTATCAAAAGATAAAATTACACAAAATTTTCCAAGGTTATTAATCTGGCTGGCCCCTACGGCAATGTTCTTCTTTCTTGGGCCGCACTATATGAATGTGGAGGGCCTTACCCAGTTTTATTGGTAAATACAAGTTTTGAAAATCCTTGGTACTTAAAAAAAAAGAAAATATTCGTATACGTACAATTTTTAAGGGGTAATTTTGGTTTGTAAATTTCAGGTATCTCCTTAAATGTTATTTAAAAAAATATCAACCCGGTGTCCTGGTTTTGAAATACCTGAAGAATTTTCAAAAAATAATTTCTTTTTTAATTCAAAAAATATTATTTTGAAAATTTTGATAAGCATTTTTATATGAAGTCTTTGGAAATTCGAGTAAGATAATTAAATCGAAATCCGTTGCGTTCAGTTAATAGTGATAGAATTCAAAGCAAAACACAAAATCCTACTACCGTTACGCAACAAGAACAAGTTTCAAGACAACCAACCGTGTCATTTTAAAAATATGTAGATACATAATGTTGAGTTTTCAAAAATTATGAACAGAAATCAACAAATGGAAAAGGGAGCGAGATAGCAAGGGAATGTTTAGAGGAGATGAAAGAGAGACAGAGAGATGGATGGCGAAGAGGGTCATGATGGGACCAAGGGAGATAAGAAATTAAGGTAAGAGAGGGAAGAGAAAACGGTGTCAATGGATACGAAGGAGTAGAAAGAGAAGGCAGGAGAGAGCAGGAGAAGGAAACAAGGAAACGAATAAAAGAATCCACTTACAACAGGTGGTATAAAGATGTAATGAGAGAAGGGGTCCCACAGTATTTAAAAGCGGGATGGAAGACAGAAAGAACAAGGAGAATTGCAAGAGTCAGGCTAGGGAATGAGTTGAGAGAAAGATGGTACTGAAAACCGGAAGAGGAAAGAATGTGGAGAATATGAAAGGACGTGGGAACATGTATTAGAAAGATGCAGGTCTGGCGGAGATGAAGGGAAATCAATATTTTATTTTATTTTATTTAATTTTATTTTATTTTATTTTATTTTATTTTATTTAATTTAATATTATTTTATTATCAAAATCAGTAATAGTATTTTTTTTTTTTTTGAGAAATCAAAAAATAAAAAAAAATGTTTTGGGAGATACCATTGACAACCATTTTTTGGATGTAACATTTTAGTACTTTTTGATTCTTAATCGTCATATAGCAAATAAAGCATTTTAACCAAGTTTAATTACAGTTTCATTTATCATAAGTTTTGACAACAATAACGCCACATTTTTATTCCAAGTCGAGTTTTCACTATTTGAATCCTATTTATTTTTTTGTTGAATAATACAAATCATTTATTTTTTCCGAATCCATAAAATGCACTCTACTCGTAGATAGTTTTAATACCACAATTAAAAAAAGCCAATATATAGAATATAGATATACACAGTAGCGGATCCAGGATTTGGCTGTGGGGGGGCTTGGAGTTCCCTTAGACTCATCTTTTTAAAAAAATTCTTAATCATAATAAACGAATGCCCTACCGACCCAAATTTTCTTTTCTCAGAAAGTACGCTAGTCGGTAGCTGAATTAAAAATATTTTGTATAATGCAAAAATATAATGTACTTTATAGGAAAATTCTGCAAAATTTTATGATTGGAAATGGAGCATCTAGAATTAGTGAGCTTCAGCTGCTATTTTAAAAAGACGCTTTAACCAGCTTCTAAACAAAGACACATCGTATAAGAAAGTTGTTAGGATATGTTTATAGGAACTTTAAATAAGTTAGGTACCTTTCTGTAATTTGAATATTTCTTGTAAGATTTATAAATACTCATCCTACAGTACTTTGTCTAACTTTAGACAGCCGTATACGTCCGAATTGTTATTGATAAACTTGATTTTTTAACTTGGGCAACGGAATTGGTTGTCCAAGATTTGATTAACAAGACTGTCTGTTTTTGACACTAACGGTAGATCCCTGCGAAAAATATATGGAAAAAATTGAAACAAAAGGGTGTAACGCCAAGGAGGGCAGCTTGATGCGTTTCTGTATCTATTCCATCTAAATGACTTTAGTCTATTTGGATTGGTTTTTCGAACTTCGTGTTCAACATTCCGATCATTAACTATTTTCAGTGAATTCCTTTCATATTTTTTGGCAATTGAAATCTTACAGTATGACAAAGATTTGAAAAAAATTTGAGTTAAAATTTTAAAAATTTTGTCTGCCCTTCACCCAAAAAAAGATTTCGTAAAATCACTACGAAATAATTTCGTAAAACTTTTTTTCGTGCATTCTACAAAATTTAGTTGACTGAACAAATATTTCGTAGGAAAAATAAAATACAAAAATTTTGTATTACAAACACTTTGTACAGTTGACGAAATGCCTTTCGTAAATTTGTTTTGCTGATATTTTAGTTATATGAACAAATCATTTCGTTAGGCTAGATGAAAAAGGGGAAATGCTAAATGATGAAAACAATAGTCAAATAATTATAAAAATATTTCGTAGATAGTACGAATGTTATTAAAAATTAACAAATTTTTTCGTTCCTCAAAATATGTTTAATATTTGAAAGCATTGCTTCGCTGCGTAGTGCTTAAAACATTTGTTTTCCAAATGTGGAAGTGTTTGGAGGTGAAAAAAGGACAAAAATGTAAGAATTTTGAAAATATTAAAAACTTTATTTGATCTTTTATCGTTTATAGTTTTCAGGTTTGAATTCCAAATTATGCTTCCTCTTGTGGAGAAGTGAAAAACCCTCCAAAGAGTAATCCTTTATTTTTCCTGTAAAGTGGATCTCATCATCCCGTTTGGACTCAGCAGAGAATTGTAAGACCCCTCCATTCCTGTCGACTTACTACACATATACACAGAATTTAAAAGTCGCTAGGCCCTGGCATATGGTTCTCCACGGGCCTTCGCCCCACACAAATTCATTTAAATTCGTATAAGGAATTTGTACCAGATTTTTATATCATAAAGATTTCGTGGATTATACAAAATATTCAAAAATATTTCGTATATTCTACTAAATTCATGAACTATAAATATAACTAAATCTTTGTTCACAATATCTGTAAAAATACAAAATTTTTGTAATATTAACGAATGCTTTAACAAGGATATTTGTAAATTTAAGAAAGCTTATTTGTACAAATTACGAAAGTTATTCGTGGTTTTGCACCACGAAAGTTTCGTAAAATATACGAACTTTTTAGTTTAATACACTTATTATTTTTTTGGGTGTTCAATTTCTATTTATTTATAGTTATATAAGTATTTGTTTCATATTAAAACAAAAATGTATATTACACTTTTTAAAGAAAAAAAACATTAACCGTTACAGCTGATTTTTACATTTCGAAAACGAGTTCGAAGTGAATTGAAATTCCTTTTTCATTTCATTTAATGAATATTGCTCGCGGGAAGAGCTCTCTAATCTTTCGTTAGAGCACAAAGGAAATCACAAGAGAAACTAAGATCAAAAATCGCTTCATTTTAAAGCAGTCTTTGAAATCGTCAAAATATCCTTCGACACACGAACACAATCTGATATAAAAACATAAGTTTCAATTTCTAAAACAATAAGGGTATTCACGCAACAGTGTAAGATCGTCGTAAGTGTGGTAAAGTTTTAAACTTCGTAAATCTGTCAAATTTTCCAAACAAATTGTGACAGAATTACGAAGTTTTAAACTTTACAACGTTTACGATGACTTTACATTGTTGCATGAATACCCATAGTATTTTGATGTTATCATGCAAACTATCCATATCAATGATTACCTATTGCATCTGTCAAATGAGCTGTGGAGCGAATCAGACTGAATTTTGACATCTTTACTATGAGCCAAATGTCAAAATTGAGCCTGACTCATTCGTCGGATTATGTTATCAGGGTGATTTTTTACACCGGAAGCTGAGTTTTTAAACTAAAGCCCCAAAAGTTTCTGGGCTCTGCTAAGTCCGAAAAATACCAAGAGCAGTTGAAGAAAAAGGTAACATTGATTTATTTTGTCAAACTTCATTTGATCTTTAAGAAATATCGATACCCAAGGAAATCTAGCTAACAATAATAGCATGAAGGTCAACCTCACTAGTTTCAATATAAGGACTTGGACAAAAACACAGCATTTAGGTATGCATACTTACTACCCCCAAACTTGTTATTTCTTTAGTCCGATTCCCTAGGGGCTTGGAAAAAACAAAGCTCACATACAATTTGTTAAGCCCCAACCTCCATTTATCCCAACAACAGCTTTCATGCTAGTTTTTTAGCTCTTGCCTCTTATTTTCGTCGGATTTCTATAATGCCTTTGTTAGACCTATCAGTGTTATAGTTTTCATCAGATTCCCTTGCAGGCTTAGGAAAACGCTTCGTAAAGGTTTAGCCCCAAGCCTCAATTTTTCGTCTTATACCTTTAGGGCTTGAAATAAATAGAGCCATTTGGTTTTTTATATAATCGGCTTTTTTCATCCAATTCTCTTGGGGCCTCGAAAAAACACAGTTGCATATAATATGGTTCAGCCCAACAATTCGTTCAATTTCCCTAAGGCTTGGAAAAACACAGCTAACATGTAAATTTTGTAGCCACAATCTAAGTTTTGTTTGTCTAACTCTCTTCTGAATCAGCCGTGGGGGGGGCTTCAGCCCCTATAGCCCCCCCTCTGGATCCGCCACTGGATATACATAGATATACTTATATCACATATATTACCCCTCCTACACAGTATCAAACTGCATCCAATTTTTCTCTGGTCTTCTGATGCTTATGGTGCATGGAGACTGGATTTGGAGGGGGCGCCAGTTAAAGCCTGTTATTTCTACTGCATAGGATTACATTTTACATCGCATCACGCACATAATTCTTTTTCTCATTACATAAAATTGCTGTGGGCTCGAATCTCGAATGTCGAATGTTTCACTCCGATGAATGTTTTAATCTGAAATCAGAATTACATACTGTAGATTGCTGTACGTTAACACAAATATCGATATATCTACCTTTTGTATAGCCAAAAAACACACGCCAGTTTTTAGGTTTTTTCCCCAAAAACTGGTTATACTTATATGTGTCCCAATGGCATGCTTGGGACAACAACGTTATTTATGACCATGTTTATTAGGATGTACCGCACCGGGGATGACAAGTCAGACGCACGATGTATCACGAAGTGTAAAAAAAAAAATAAAAAAAAAAGTAAAACAAGTAGAAAATGGATATAAAATATAAATTTCGTAAATAGTGTCCAGCTTTTGAGTCAATTGACACGATATTGTGATTTATTTGATTCAATACAAATGTCACGTTATATGCGAACGTAACATATTCGAGCTGACAGTTGTGTCGTGATATCATAGAGCTTTTATATCTTTTAGATTGGTAGAGTAAATTTTTAAATAGAGTTTTTAATTAGGAGAGGAAACACACGATGAGTAATACCTACTGTTTGGAAGGAAATGAGTACTTGACTTCGCTTAACGAAGATATTTAACAATGATTTCAATAATTCTTCGTTTTAGTCCGGTTAGAAAACCGAGTCCCGTGTGTTTTTTTGGCGTGAACCTTTTTTTTATGCTTGGAATTTGTTTTTGAGATGATAAGGATGACATCTAGCCATGGAAGTCATTTTTGTAATCCTGTCACTTGGCCGCCATTTGAAAAATGGCGCCCAACTTGTACTCTGGTCAGGAAACCCAAATACTGGCACTTTTTGCGGGGGGGAGGAATATCATTTTTACATTTGAAATTTATTTTTGACATGCTAAGTATGAAATTTAGCCTGAGAATCATTTTTTAATTTTTTCGTTTGGACGCCATTTTGAAAATTGGCGCCCAATCTGGCCAAATAGTAAGATAAAATGAAACTCGTTAATTACCTGGAAAATTTCCATGGCTAAAATAACGGTTGCTGTCTTTTGAAAGGGGTGTTAAGTAGCGCTCCTTTGGGCAAAATAAATCAGTCTTGCCACTTTTCGGGAACATACTTTTTTGTCAATTGGTGGAACCTCCACTTTTTTGATAATTTTTTAATATTTTGAACACGAAAAAAAGTAGTGGAAATGCCTCCAGATGCTAATCGCATGTTGGAAAAATAACGAGACATGCCTTAAAAGATACGTGTTTATTAGTCTCACCTTCAGGCATTGTATATCCAATCTATAGTATTCTCATGAAACACGATTTTGTAGGTAGACATTTGGTCGATAGGTTCGCTGTGATCGCCTTACCGAGATCCCTTAACAAAAATTAGTATGACATTTGGACGCATAGATGGCCACGAGCTTTTTTTCTTCATGAGAAATACTATAGAATTTATATACAATGCTTCAGGTAAAATCTTAGTGTTGCCACTTTTCGGGAACGATTTTTTGTATGTCAAAAAGGTGGGAATCTCGATTATTTCGTAGTATTTAATGTTTTCAACACACAAAACCGTGTCCATATCAAACGAGTAGAGGAAAAATAATGAAATATCTATGTCTCAAAAAATAAATGAGGTGTTGAGTAGACCAACCTTCGGGTAAAATATCAGTGTTGCCAATTTTCGGGAACATACTTTTTTATGTCAAAGGTTGGGACTTCTACTTTTTGGTAGTTTTTAATATTTTGAAAATAATAAAATGTTGTGTTTCTCCAGATGCAAACGCGTACTAGTAAAATCACAGTTGACATCTTAAAGGATAGGTGGTGAATAGAAGCACTTTCGGTTAATATCAGGATTTGGAAAATATCACTCCCGAATCATAAAATGCGGATCTTTATCATGCTTTGTCGATCTTCTCACGAACCATATAAAATATAATTCCCGAACGATAAAATTTTCGATTTATAAAAATTTATAGTTCTCTCACGAGAAAATTAAATCATTTTTTTTTTCTGTATCTCTCGTTTGTGAGAGATCGTAAAAATAAAATTAGAAAGGTAGGAAAAATGGTACTCTCACGATTAGGATCTGAAAAGATCCGTAAATCGTATCATTACCATCGAGGATCCATTCAGTACGGTTGTGAAGTGATTGTTTTTTTTTTTATAGTTTTTGTTGTAATGGGGAAAATAAAGTCATTTAAGTAAGTTAAATATTTGTCTTATGATGAAGAAGCTGGTAAATCGTTGAAATAAAGTTCGTAAAAAAAAAAATTATTTCAAAACAGGGTGTTCAAAAAAAAAATTTCAACATATTGCAACTTAGCTATTCCTTGGGTGAGTTCAATGAAATTGACACAGGTGATAGCTGAGATAGAATTAGAACAGAAAAAATATTTTCAAAATAGGGTCAATTTTTGTTGAAATTTTATAAGGAAAATGAGAGGTTGCACAATGTTGAAATTTTTTAGAACACCCTGTTTTGAAAATATTTTTGTCTGTTATAGTTCTATCTCAGCTGGAACCTGTGTCCATTTTATTGGAATCGTTATTGGAAAAATGTGTTTTTTGCCATTTTTTCGTCTTTTGTGAATGTCCTCGGCTGCAGTATGTCGCACAGAAAAAAAAAAATATGGATTTATCTATTAATTATAAGATTAGCTATTATATTACAGTGGACTCTTCGCTAACTTGAACATACGATAACTTGAACAATCCAATAACTTGAACATGCTATTTTTCCTTTTTAGGTAACTTGAATTTTTTCATTACCAACTCTATAAGTTGAACAGTTAACATATTTGCAATCTCTGGAGCTTGAACAGAAATTTCAAAAAAAATTTATTTGATTAGTTTGAATTTCCTAGTTCTCTATTGTTTTTTTTTGTGCTTAAGATCTTCTTTCATTATCTAGTGAATTTTATAAAAGGAAGTGCGTGGTTTTTAAATGTGTTTTAAAGCACAAAATAGGCTTTAAAATAAAATAAATTAGAATTTCGATACTCAAGCTAAGGGCAGGAATAAATATTGAACACAATAATAGCCCGGGAGCTCGCGACAGATTTTAGTCAATCATTTCGCCAAAGCTAATTTTTTTTGTAAATTGGTTATTTTGACATTACAATGAAGGGTGGTGGTAATCAGCTGCGGTGCGAGCGGTACCTTGGGCTACAGCAGCTTTCAAAGATGTAAAAAAAAATGAAAAATTTAATCAAACCGCCAAAGCTGAAACTTTGCATACTGTTAGCCATTATTATAAGGAGTCGAAAAAAACAAATCAGCTGGCTGAAGCGCGGTACTACATACGTCAGCTGCTTACGTCAACATGTTAAAAAACGTGTGAAATTCAATGATTCCGCCAAAGCTGAAAATTTGGTTATATGATAGCTATACATTAATTTACGCAAAAGACTAATCAGCTGGCTGTATTGCGGTACTAAGACCGTCAGCTGACGTGGTGAAAAGTATAAGTACAAAAATACGGTTTCACATCCCACGCACAGAAAACGATGTTAAACGGGGTTTTCCATCTAGTTTTACAATCAGATGATGATTATCGTTCTATCATAAAACGATTCATTAACTTTGTGTATACCTAACCAAATTTTAGATTTAACAGAATATACATATGAATATTGCTTATTTGCAGATATTCATCAAAACACTTAAATTATTCGTATATTTAAATCGCAATCGTTTTTGCTGTTATCATTGTATATCCAATTTATAGTATTCTCATGAAACTAGACTTCTCCTTTGATTCTTGGTGCTTATGACAAATGAAATATGTGGACCAAGTTTCATGTCAATGCTGTTGGAACTTGGTAATATTTTACTTGTTTCAATAAAAATTCAGTCATCATTTATGAAAAAGGCTCTAACTTTTTTGAAGGTGGTTGTATTGAGTTCATTTTGTTTAGTAAGATTGGGCATTAAAAAATAACTTTAAAATATGTGTCATGTGCTTATATTATACCAAGCAGTGTTGCCGCTGAGAAATTGAAAAGGTCGCATAAAAAAGGGTCGCAAGGAAAAAAAAGTCGCACTAAGAAATTTTGTGATGAATAACAACAACATCGAGTTAGAGCCGAAAACCGTTTACCAATTTTCTTCAAAATGTATGCATATTTTTCTTAAGAACATATTCATAAATATTTTAATTTTGAAGAAAATTACTTAACTCGGTTAGGCCCTAGTATTTTACATCGAACGTGAGTTATCCTTATTATTCTTGTACCAAACATCACAGAAGAAATATTGAAAATTCCAAAAAAATAATAATTTTTAATAAATCCAAAATTTCTTTATTTCAAAATTTGTATATGCAATATTATTAACATCTTAAAGGTTATTTAAAAACATTTTCATTAACATCGTTGGAGCCGATAGTGAGAAAGTCAAAGACATTTGTGTCCCCCTGCCACATTTTCAGTTTTGGGGGACGAAATCGTTATTGAGATAAAAATATGGACAATCGCTTTTTTTGAGATGTACAAGTTTTTCCTTTACAGTTGTATGGCAAGTACCGTTATTGTGAACCAAAACCTCTAAGAAATTACCAAAAAATCTTAACTTCAAAATTTGAAGAAATTGTTTCAATGGTTTTGGGCTTAGGTCAAATAGACAGACAGAATTGTGCTTTACATTTCTTGGGGTTCTCTATCATCGTACTGACATTATGTTTTCTTCATATACATAAATGGAATATACAGACAGAATTGTGCCTTACATTTCTTGGGGTTCTCTATCATCGTACTGACATTATGTTTTCTTCATATACCTAAATGGAAATTGGAAAAAAAATTTCTAGGAAAAAAAAGGAAACTTAACCTTTTCCATGCAATCTTTTAGAGATGGGGTCAGAAAAGTCACAATATTTATAAAAAAGGGTAAAAAGAAATGGTCGTCTCATGGTCGCATGAGGCAATAAAAGGGGTCAAAGTGCGACAAAAGTCGAACAGCGGCAACGGTGATACCAAGATATATATTTAAGTTTATTTATTTTTCATATCCCCCATCCCCAGCACTTTGAAAGTGGCTTTAAAAAAACGACACGATCTTTTAATTTTATTAATACAAATATTTTTCTAACTTTTCTTGGCATTTCAAATTTTCTTTCCCAAAACGACTTTTTTCCACCTCTTCGCGCAAGGGGAGGGGTGGGAGAAAATCAATAATGTAGTCCTATGGTTTCAAGGGTACTGAAGCCAACAGGAGTTCTCGGGTCATCGTCCGGCCCTTGGTTTTCGATCTATAAACAACATTTCGGAATTTAAACTGGTAAGTGGCAGCCCTTCTCTTTTCCTTCTGACAGTATTGCCACCTTGGCAACACTTCTTAAAAGTAAAGTTAGGACATGAACTATTAATGTACTAGAGCTCAACCAGTCAGGTTGAAATGAAAGGCCCTCATATCGTGCACTTACGCTCCTACTATTATAATAATTGGTCAATAAGTAATTATAAGCAGTCCTGGATTTAATCATTGAACAAGTCTAGGGCGTTACTATATAAAAGCCACCGAAAATACACCTGATGCACCATTCTAATCGAAACAAAAGATTTTGAACTGAATTGAATTTGGAGTCCAATGTAATAATTATTAATCCATTTCGAGAACAAAAATATATGCAGATAGTACAAGTACAATAGTACAAAAAGTCTTTCGAATAAAAAAAAAATTAGTACCATCATGACACCTGGTGAAAACGTTTCATTTATTATATGAGAATGAAAAATCAAAAGAGTCTATAAAAATATTTCACATGGATAGGGGTGGTTTTGAGGGGGAGAGGTGGAGGGGGGGAAATTGAGGTGTATCAAACAGAGAAATTAGTTTTGTTATGCAACCTAAGCATATGACATACCTACATATGTTTTTAAGGTAGTTTTGAATGCTGAATCAAACGACTTTTGTCATTTTTATGAAACGATGACTATATTTTCAATATAAAGTTAAAAATTACCGAAAACCGGTTGAAAATAATGGTCCGTTGATGAAACTTGCCAACCATTGATGGTTGATTTGTCATGGAAATCTATAACAAGAAGAGTCTAAATGTCTGCTGTTAAAGGAAAACCGACTGGTTTTAGTGTCTTTTAATTCAGCATTCAAAACTACCTTAAAAACATGTGTCATATGCTTAGGTTGCACCAAAGTTAATTTATCTGTTTGGTACACCACAAGTTCCCCCCCCCCCCCTCTGTCCCCCTCAAAAAAACACCCTTCCATGTGAAATATTCTTATAGAATCTTTTGATTTTTCATTCCCATAATACATGAAACGTGTTTTTACCAAGTTTCATGATTGTACTGATTGTTTTGTTTTATTTATCCTATTTTACCTGTACTAAGACGGAACAAAATTAAATAAATTCGATTTTGATTGAAATTTATAATTTTGAATTAAATTATTTTTGTAGTGTGAAATCAGAAGCTGTATAATAGATTACAATTTCATTTTACATTCAACAATAGAAGACAGGATACAAATTAGGGCACTCGAAGTACTGCAGCCGACATGCGACGATAACAGCATTGTATATAAATTCTATAGTATTCTCATGAAGAAAAAAACCTCGTGGCCATCTATGCGTCCAAATGTAATACTAATTTTTGTTAAGGAATCTCGGTAAGGCGATCACAGCGAACCTATCGACCAAATGTCTACCTACAAAATCGTGTCTCATGAGAATACTATAAATTGGATATACAATGATAACAGCAAAAACGATTGCGATTTAAATATACGAATAATTTAAGTGTTTTGATGAATATCTGCAAATAGGCAATATACATATGTATATTCTGTTAAATCTAAAATTTGGTTAGGTATACACAAAGTTAATGAATCGTTTTATGATAGAATGACAATCATCATCTGATTGTAAAACTAGATGGAAAATCCCGTTTAACATCGTTTTCTGTGCGTGGGATGTGAAACCGTATTTTTGTACTTATACTTTTCACCACGTCAGCTGACGGTCTTAGTACCGCAATACAGCCAGCTGATTAGTCTTTTTGCGTAAATTAATGTATAAGCTATCATATAACCAAATTTCAGCTTTGGCGGAATCATTGAATTTCACACGTTTTTTAACATGTTGACGTAAGCAGCTGACGTATGTAGTACCGCGCTTCAGCCAGCTGATTTGTTTTTTTCGACTCCTTATAATAATGGCTAACAGTATGCAAAGTTTCAGCTTTGGCGGTTTGATTAAATTTTTCATTTTTTTTTACATCTTTGAAAGGCTGCTGCAGCCCAAGGTACCGCTCGCGCCGCAGCTGATTACCACCATTCTTCATTGCAAAGCCAAATTTACCAATTTACAAAAATCTAGCTTTGGCGCTATTGGTCACCAAAATCTGTCGCGAGCTCCCGGGCTATAAGAAAGGGAAAAGTTTATTCAATTCTTTTTATGTTGAAGTTATTTATTTATTTATGAAGCAAACCAAAAGTAAGTATTAAAGGAAAAAGTGTCAAGTTTGGATAAAAAATGCAAGAAACAGAATCATTTGTTGGATTAATCCAGTAACTTGAACAATCCATTAACTTGAACAGACGTGGTTTTGTATGTGTTCAAGTTAGCGAGAGTCGACTGTATACAAAAATTTATTTGTTTAAACAAAAAAAGTTATAGTTAGTTAAAATAAGTTTTTATTGTTTGAAAATCACTTTTTCGTGATTATTAAGAAAAAAGCTCATTTTACGATGAGGTTGTTATTTTTTACTTTTAAAGTCTTTGTAATTACCTACAATTTAAAAAAAATCAACCCTTAACTACTTACACAAGCCGAGAAATAAATTTATGAACCTAGGTAAGTCAGTGCACCCACACAATTTTATGTTTTATTTTATATCTCAGCCCCAACAACTTGCGTTAAATTCAATTTGTTTAAACAGATAGAAAAAAAAGTTACAGTTCATTAAAAGGTTTCTTTGTCTTGATCTTATACCTTTTTTCATAACTATTGAGAAAAAAACTGTATTTAACGGTACTTTTTTTCAGGTTTACTTTTTTTTGTAGTCCTATAAATTTTCTATAAATAAAAAAAAAAAATTATATCCATAACGACAAACAGGAGCCAAGTTATTCATGAATTAAAAATGACGCGTCAGTTTACAGTTTTTTTTTGTGAATATCCCGACCTCTGTGTATGCATGGTATGGAATGAAACTGTATTATTATTAATAATATTCATTATGGACTTAAGGGAATTTTATTTTCTCTACGCCGATATCTTCATACCTTCAAAAGTTAAAGTTAGTAGTAACTTTTTCTTTCTTCCGCCCACGCTAACTCTTTTCCTTACCACCCAAGGGGTAGAGTATGGACGCGTTTTTTTTAATCTGTCAAATGACGTAATGACTGGACTACTAAAATGATTTGATACAAAATTAATTTCTTAATTTTCCACAGCAAAGAATTTTCTTTAGGAAAAACGTGCGATATAGTATTGGTCTTACTAACGTGTTAACAATCTTTGCTTATAGTAAAAGTAGTTTATCTTCTCATTTTCAAGTAACACTTATTTAGGGTGAACAATTTTTCAAACATCTATGTATCTACCTATTAGTCTAAGAGCTACCAGCCACTTTGACTAACCTACTAGACACAAGGCTACAACTTTGTGTATGCTTGATTTGGGACTAGTTAAGTATGAAAACCACGGTCTGGCAGGGTTGCCGCGGTCGAAAGGTTGCCATCTGATTTTTTCAAAATGCAAAAAAAGGGTCAAAATTAACCTACTCGCACAAGCCTGACACTTATTTATAATTTAGTTTATACATTCTTATGCATGAAAAAAATTATGCCAGACGGGTTTGGCGGTCGAAAGTGCTTGCCAGACGAGCCTAAAGCTCTTAAAGATTAATAAAAGATATTGGATAACTTGAGAAATTTGTTACGTACAAGGCTAAAACTTACTGTATTCTTTATTCGTGAACAGATTAGTCAAAAAATAAAGATCTGAGAAAATTTCCGCAATTCTAGGGTTGCCACCTATTTTTTTTTTTCAAAATGTAAAATAACTTTCAAATGCAACATATCTACTTTTAGAATGCTGATTTTTGATATTATAATAGCTTATGTCTTTTTGTACATGAAAAAAAAGATGCCAGACCAGTTTTGGTGGACGAAAATAGCTTGCCAGACGTGTTTTTAAAGTTGGTATTAGAAAATGTCATTGATTAGTCGGATGTAGGTATTAAATATAACACGTTAACTGCGTATAGTTCTAATACATATTAAATCAAGTCAACAAATTATGATATGGTTATTTTACTGTAGACGCAGGGTTGCCATATATTTTTTTTTTCAAAATTTTATAAAATTGACGAAACTGAAATACCAACCTACCTTAAGTTTTCACACATATGTAAGCTTATGCCATCTTGTATATAAAAACGAAATATTGAGAGACGGTCGAAAGCTTCTGTCAGACAAGCCTAAGATTTAAAAAATTGGTATCATAAGAAATATCCTTTCTTGATTTTTTCTTAAATAAAAAGAAAAAACGGTCAAAGTTGCAAACCTAACCGCACAAAGCTGATTTTTACATATATGTTAGCTGATATCTTTTTAAATATGAAAAAAATATGTCAGCCCGGACGGACGGTCGAAAGGTCCTGCCAGACGGGCCTAAAGTCATAAAATATGGTGTTGTAAGAAATACTCTTTTTTTTATTTGTTCCTAAATTTCAAAAAACTGTCAAAATTGCAAACCTACTCGCACAAAGCTGATTTTTACATATATGTTAGCTGATGTCTTTTTAAATATGAAAAAAAATATATCACACCGGAGGGACGGTCGAAAGTTCCTGCCAGACGGGCCTAAAGTCATAAAAGATGGTATTGTAAGAAATATCCTTTTTTTATTTTTTCAAATTATGACAAAGCAAATTTTTACATATAATGTTATTATCAAATTATGACAAAGCAAATTTTTACATATAATGTTATTATATCTTCTTGCATGTTAAATAAAATTTTTTATATATATTATATATATATATATATATATATATATGTATATATACAATTTTTTATTTAATATACAAGATTTAATAACATAATAAGTATAAATTTGCTTTGTCATAATTTGAAAAAATAAAAAAAGGATATTTCTTACAATACCATCTTTTATGACTTTAGGCCCGTCTGGCAGGAACTTTCGACCGTCCGTCCGGTGTGATATATATATTTTTTCATATTTAAGAAGACATCATCTAACATATATGTAAAAATCAGCTTTGTGCGAGTAGGTTTGCAGTTTTGACAGTTTTTTGAAATTTAATAAAAAAAAAGGATATTTCTTGTAATACCATCTTTTAAGACTTAAGGCCCGTCTGGCAGGACCTTTCGACCGTCCGTCCGGTCTGGCATATTTTTTTCATATTTAAAAAGATATCAGCTAACATCTATGTAAAAATCAGCTTTGTGCGAGTAGGTTTGCAATTTTGACAGTTTTTTGAAATTTAATAAAGAAAGGATATTTATTGTAATACCATCTTTTAAGACTTTAGACCCGTGCGTCTGGCAGGAACTTTCGACCGTCCGTCCGGTGTGATATATTTTTTTTCATATTTATGAAGATATCAGCTAACATATATGTAAAAATCAGCTTTGTGCGGTTAGGTTTGCAATTTTGACCGTTTTTTCTTTTTATTTAAGAAAAAATCAAGAAAGGATAGTTCTTATAATACCAATTTTTTAAATCTTAGGCTTGTCTGACAGAAGCTTTCGACCGTCTCTCAATATTTTGTTTTTATATTCAAGATGGCATAAGCTTACATATGTGTGAAAACTTTAGGTAGGTTGGTGTTTCAGTTTTGTCAGTTTTATAAAATTTTGAAGAAAAAAAATATATGGCAACCCTGCGTCTACAGTAAAATAACCATATCATAATTTGTTGACTTGATTTAATATGTATTAGAACTATACGCAGTTAACGTGTTATATTTAATACCTACATCCGACTAATCAATGACATTTTCTAATACCAACTGTTGAAACCAGAAAATGTCCATGTAAACAACGAATTTGCTTCCACACGGTCACCGTGTAAATCACCACATTTTTCCCAAATGTTGGTTACCAAACGAACCCATTCTTTAAGTATTTTTGTTTTCTGTATGTTGGTACACTGGTTTCTTCATTTCGGTCGTCTTCATGATGTCATAAATTTAACTCGTTCATTCTTTTTGCGCCTTCAGCCACACCAAGTCATCTCTTCTTAAGAAACTAAAACTTAAAACCTAAAAAGTAATTTTTTCAAACTAAAACTTAAAGATAGTAAAAATAATCAAATTTGTAAAACTTAAAACTACAAAATAAAGAAAAAACAAAATTAAAAGTAACAAAAGTTGTGTCGCCCATCATTTACTGGAGTTGGTGCCAAATATCGGCAATTTATACATGGTCCAATCGAGACGGATAACGAAGGCAGCAGCGGCGACAGAACGTGATCAACGACCGTACTTGTGGAATCCGAAAATATTTTCGGAATCATCAGTAAAAATACAAATTTTGTGCGCCAGAGTGGATAGAAACATTATATTCTATTTGCACCCGTGGCAATTTTAATCATTTTTGGACATTTTCACAGGTTTTTGTGCCAAGTAAAATCCACATAACCTCAGCTATCCTGCATCGTGCTCGTCGACGAATTATAGTTTTTATAATCTTTCTGGAATCATCTATACTCAACTACAGTGTGGCCATTTTTGTTGCATTGTGAAATCAACACAACTATCGTTTCCGAGACTGTGGTTTGGCTATCATCTAGTTGAAAAATCCAGAAATATTCAGCAAATTATCAATTTACCGTGTGGCCATTTGGTTTAATTTTGGTATCCACACAATATCTTTTGTGAGACAGTGTGGTCATCACCTGGTGTTTTATAAGCAGACATTTTTGCAATCATTATCATCAATCTACTTCTATAGTGTGGCTGAATTATATCAGTCGATATCCACACAACGATCATCATATTGAATCATCTCTGCTAGAAGCGTCATCGTCATAATCTTCATCATCATCGTTTGCTAAAATCGTGTTGCTTATCATCAAAAAGCAAACTCACCATCTTCCATCATCAGCGTTTTGCTAATCATCAAAAATCAAATTTACCATCTTCATCATCAACTCATCATTGGTTTTGCTTATCATCAAAAAGCAAACGTTTATAATCGTCATCATCGACGTGTGCTTATCATCAAAAAGCAAATCCATCATCTGCATTTTGCTAATAATCAAAAATCAATCTTACCAGCTTCATCAAATCATCATCGTTTTTGCTTATCATCAAAAAGCAAACGTTTACAATCGTCATCATCAAAAATCATCATCATCATCGTGTGCTTATCATCGAAAGCAAAATTAATCTTCATCATCATCATCGTCAAGATCATCTAAAGCATCTTCATCATCATCATCGTCGAAATCATCTAAAGCATCTTCATATCTTCATCATCGTCGTCATCAGAATCTTCAAGAATAATCACAACCAACATCAACAAAATTTTCATCAGTTGGTGCTTAACTATCAACGGCATTACAAGCATCATTAAAACTAAATATCTTCCACATCATCTTTACCATCATCATAGTTATCAACAGTACATCATCATCACTAGAATCGTCATTTCATCAAGACAAATTTATCATCATAAAAGAAGAAATCATCGTAATTAAACATTTTATGTAAAAGGTACGTCCTATAATTTCATTTTTGGTGCGTTATATCGAATATCTTTTTGTGTAAAATATATAAATTACATTTTTCTTATAAAACATACAATTTTACCATTTACATATATATTATCTTTATAACATACAAGGTTATTATTCATACGTACGAATTTACATTTCACTTTTCTATTGTTTTTTTTTTCTGAAATCAATAAAATTTCAATCCGGTGGTAATTAATCGCATTTATTTGTGTCGATATAATGAGTCTATTAGACGATTTAATTTTCGCTGCCGACCAATTGGTCGAGTTTCATGCGGCCTTTAAGGCCAAATCGAGTGCCACTCATACGGTTTCCTTGTTGGAAGCGTATCGGACAGAATTATTGAACTTATGGCTTGATGTCAAAACGACATATACACAATGTATGAAAAGCGTTGATGCAGAATTGTTATCCTCTTTAAGTGAGGTTAAAGCAAAGTATCAAAGTTGTGCCGAAACCTACTTTCAGTGTACAAGTAGCATTTCAGACTTTTTAATGACATTACAGGGTGTCGCTTCGGATTCTTCTAAAAGTGTAGAAGAAAAAGATCCTTTTATTTCAAAGTTTGAACAAAGTTCCCATAACATTAAAGTTCCTGCGTGCGATACTCAAGAATTTCATGGCAACTATTTACAGTGGCCATCCTTTCGGGATATGTTCACGGCAGTGTACATAAAACATTCGAAGTTGAGTGATGTTCAAAAGCTATTCCATTTGCGTGCAAAAACAAAGGATCAGGCCTTTAATATTGTGAATAAGTTTGGGTTAACAGATGATAATTTCAATCTTGCGTGGAATGCTCTAAAGGAACAGTACGAAAATAAAAGGATTCTGGTAAATAATCAAATCCAAATTCTATTGAATCAAAAGCCAATTCCTACAGAATCTGGCAAAGAACTAAAAGTTTTACAGAGCAGCATCAATGATGCATTGATAGCTCTGAAATCTTATGATATCAATATTGAATCATGGAATGCAATTATCGTTTATCTTTGTGCATCTAGGCTTCCAGATACTACTCTCAGTCTTTGGGAAGCATCTTTGAAAAATCCAACTGATATCCCATCATGGGATCAGATGAACTTATTTTTAACAAATCGATATCGCGTTCTTGAAAGTGTGTCTGAGATGAAACAAAACATTCCAAATGCAAATAAATCGCAAGTTATCAAGCCTACTTCAACTACTAGTTCTAAATCCAAACCCGTTCGAAACTTTCATATGAAAGTCGTTCCAGCGTGTCAAGTATGTAGTGCCCAACATCCACTACGACTTTGTCCTACCTTTTTAAAAATGTCTGTTGATGACAGACATAAACTTGTTCGTAAACATAAGTTTTGTTTCA
This sequence comes from Dasysyrphus tricinctus, assembly GCA_963921185.1. Classification (NCBI taxonomy): domain Eukaryota; kingdom Metazoa; phylum Arthropoda; class Insecta; order Diptera; family Syrphidae; genus Dasysyrphus; species Dasysyrphus tricinctus. The sequence goes on from OY992531.1 coordinate 14,980,280, forward strand.
ACTGTCTGGCCTTAACTCATCATGCTAACCAATGTCAAAGTACTAACACTTGTCTTCGCTGTAAGGGCAAGCATCACACTTTGTTACATTTCGATCGAAGTTTGCCCACCGCTTCAAATCAAAAAGTTTTATCATCTCCTCTAACTCAAGTTACTCCTGCACTTCATGTCGCTTCTTCACCTCAAGTTCTAAATAAATCTCAGCTAAATAATCCAAACTTACAGTCCACTCCCATCACCAATCACAATGTAATGTTTTCAAAAAGCTATCGCCAAGTTTTACTGGCCACAGCTTTAGTGAAGATTCGACATCAAGGAACTGACTTTGATCTTAGAGCCTTAATTGATCAAGGTTCCGAAGTTTCCTTTATATCGGAAAAATTCCAAAAACTTATCGGTCTGCCTACTCAGGTTACTCAAGCTCGTATATGTGGTATGGGTTCAACTGAAACTGCTTCTTCATCAAAACTTTGTTCATTTACTCTTTGTTCAAATCATTTAAAGAATTTCGAAATTAACACTCAAGCCTTAGTGCTTAAAAAACTCACTTGCAATTTACCAGCCGTTTCAATGGATGTCAGACAAACTGATTTTTCGTTTGACTTTCCTTTAGCAGATCCCCTTTTTTATCAAAGTTCGAGTATAGATATGCTCATTGGAGCTGATCTATATCCACATATCATTTTAGAGGGTTTAAAGCCTAATGTTTTGAGTACCATTCTTGCTCAAAATACAGTTTTTGGTTGGGTACTATTAGGACCTTATGAAAATATTCCAATAGTATCAACTTTTTCAACTTTTGTGACACAGTGCAATGAATTTTCAGCAGCCCAAGCTATCGAAAAGTTTTGGAAGCTTGAGGAATTGCCTCATACTCCTATGCTCACTTCATCTGAAGAATCACAGTTGGGTCATTCGCGTTCCAATGCAATGAGACAATTTCTTCGCAATGAAAAATCGTTAATGGCAAAACCTATTCTTAATGAAGAATATCAAAAGGTTTTATCCGAATATGTGACGTTAGGACATATGTTGCCTACTCCCCCGTATGAATTATCACATGAAAATAATGTTCAGTCATATTACTTACCACATCATGCAGTTTTGAAGCCCCAAAGTACCACTACCAAATTGCGGGTAGTATTTAATGCGTCTTCCTCGTCCTCTAACGGTAAAAGTCTGAATGATCTTTTACACCCGGGACCTATCCTTCAAAACGATATAACCTTTTTGATCCTTAACTGGCGTTTTTATAAATATGTATTTAATGGTGATATAGAGAAGATGTATCGCCAGATAAACATCCATCCTGATCATTCACAATTCCAACGCATTTTGTTTCGTCCTAGCCCCGATCAAAGAATCGTTGATTATAAACTCAACACAGTTACTTTTGGAGTCAACTGCGCTCCCTACTTGGCTATACGCACTCTACATCAATTAGCTTCAGATGTTCAACCGACTTATCCTCTAGCTTCAAAAATCTTAAGGAATGAATTTTACGTAGACGATGTTCTTTCTGGTGCGCACGATATCTGTTCGGCGCGAAGAAGCCAAATTGAACTCATAACTGCCCTCCATTCAGCTGGTTTTAATTTAAGAAAATGGACAGCTAATCATCACGCGCTTTTAGACCATATTCCAGAAGACCATCTTCTGAATAAAGATTTTTTGCATCTTGAAGATGACAGTTCCACTAAAACGCTTGGCATTAAATGGAATGCATCTTCAGACACCTTTTCATTTTCCATTAATCCTGGCAGTTTTTCAATTACCACTGTCACTAAACGATCGGTTTTGTCTACTATCGCTAAGTTATACGATCCTGTGGGTTGGCTTGCCCCAATTGTTATAACAGCAAAAATTTTGATGCAACAAATTTGGAAGGATAAAACGGGTTGGGATGAAAATCTTTCGTGTCATTCGGAACAAAGTTGGAAATCCTTTTTGGCTAATTTTGCTGATATCCAACAAATCTCTATTCCAAGGTGGGTTGAATTTTCACCTTGGAAAACTTTTCAAATACATGGGTTTTCTGATTCTTCAGAAAAGGCTTATGCAGCCACAATTTACATTCGAGTCCACCACAATTCCTCCGAAACTTCGTCTCATTTGTTATGGGCAAAGTCAAAGGTTGCACCTGTCAACACTATTTCACTTCCTCGCTTAGAACTCCAAGGTGCAGTTCTCCTGTCACGAATGACTCGAATGCTTCTTAATCAATTTGATTTCCTTAAAACCATTCCGGTTAAGTTGTGGACAGATTCAACCATTGTGTTGGCTTGGCTAAATAAACCCCCAAGTACTTGGAAAACCTATGTCGCCAATCGGACCTCAGAAATATTATCCAATGTTCCTGATATAACCTGGAATCATGTTTCTTCTCCAGATAATCCTGCCGATCTGGCCACCCGTGGTGTCAGCCCCAAAGAGTTAAAATCTAGCCAATTATGGTGGAATGGACCATTCTGGTTAAAGGAACCAGAAGAAAGCTGGCCATCCTCTGAGTTATCTCATCCTTCTGATGAAATTATACCTGAACGTAAACCAATCCAAGCTCATGTTGCTTTAATAGCTAGTAATTTCGAAAGTGAAATTTTGTGTCGATTTTCTTCCTGGCATAAGGCCGTAAGAGTTCTAAGTTATGTATTTCGGTTCTGTAACTCAGCTCGAAAACTTCCCATTCGGGAAAAATATACTTCGAAAATTCTTCTTCACGAAGAAATAAAATCCACTAAATTAATGATGATCCAATTGACACAAAAGGAACTTTTTTGTGCAGAATACGAAGCTTTATCTCACGGTACAAAATTAAAATCTAAAAGTAGCCTTTTACCTCTCAATCCATTTTTGGATTCGAGTCAAATTATGCGGTCCTATGGTAGACTTGAATCCTCCACTCTGTCGTATAACGAACGATTTCCTATCCTTCTTCCTTATAAATCTCATTTATCTGAACTTTTAGTCGCTTACATTCACCAACTATCTCTACATGGAGAGATTCAATTAATGATCCGCATTATACGTTCTGAGTATTGGATACCTAAACAAAAAACTCTTATCAAAAAATATATAAGAACTTGTAAACCTTGCACTTTATATAAACAATCCGTTCAATCTCAACTAATGGGTTCGTTGCCTGTCGAACGAACCATTTTAAGTTTACCATTCACCAATATTGGTATAGATTTTGCAGGTCCGTTTGTAATACGAAATTACTACGGAAGAAAATGTCGCCTAGAAAAAGGCTATGTATGCCTTTTTGTATGTTTCGCAACGAAGGCGATACATTTAGAAGCCGTTAGCGAATTGTCTACAGCTGCCTTCCTTGCATCCTTTTCTCGCTTTGTTGCTCGCAGGGGACTTCCGGCAAAGATCTATACCGATAATGGTACCAATTTTGTCGGTGCTTCAAAATTACTTATGTCAGACTTTCAAAAGGCTCTTAATAGTTATCCAAACTCTTCATCACTTAATTTTTCTCAAATTATTTGGAACTTTATTCCTCCTGGTTCCCCCCACATGGGTGGTTTGTGGGAAGCAGGAGTGAAAAGTTTCAAAACCCACTTTAAGAAAGTTGCTGGGAATTCAAAATATACTTTTGAAGAATTCACAACCCTCCTGGCTCGAATCGAGTCTTGTCTTAATTCTCGGCCTTTATCTCGAATTTCTGACAATCCCGACGATTTGATCCCTTTGACGCCAGGACACTTTTTAAGAGGTGGCCCTTTGTTGAATCCTCCAGAACCATCCGAATCTCATAAAGACATTAGTTTCATACGTAGATGGAACACGCTAAAAATCATACATCATCAGTTCAGTATACGCTGGAAGGAAGAATATTTAAAAGAACTTATCAAGCGTTACAAATGGAAATATCCTCAACGTGATATGGAAATTGGTGATCTTGTTGTTCTTAGAAACGAACAACTTCCTCCGAATGAGTGGCGACTTGGTAGGGTCTTAAAGGTCTATCGCGGTCCTGATAATAAAGTCCGAGTTGTCGATGTGAAAACTCAAAAGGGAGTTGTTACTCGTTCTGTCGTCAAGTTGTGCATTTTATCTTCGGATTGAAGAGCTTATCCTAAACAATCTAATCTAGTTTTCTTATCTTTTTTCTACGTATGAATCAATACTTCTTGAACTCCTACAATTCATAATTTTAGCTATAAAAACTATTACAAGCGAAACGCATCTAAATTGAACTTATATCATGTAATCTTATTTTTGTATTATGTAAATTTTTCTGAATTTTAATTATATAACTTAATCTCAATCTTAATTTTACATTGTAAATTAAATTTTCATTCATTATATTAACTTTATAAAAAATAACTTTCAATATCTTTAATCTTTGCATACGAGGATGCAAGGCGGCCGGAATGTTGAAACCAGAAAATGTCCATGTAAACAACGAATTTGCTTCCACACGGTCACCGTGTAAATCACCACATTTTTCCCAAATGTTGGTTACCAAACGAACCCATTCTTTAAGTATTTTTGTTTTCTGTATGTTGGTACACTGGTTTCTTCATTTCGGTCGTCTTCATGATGTCATAAATTTAACTCGTTCATTCTTTTTGCGCCTTCAGCCACACCAAGTCATCTCTTCTTAAGAAACTAAAACTTAAAACCTAAAAAGTAATTTTTTCAAACTAAAACTTAAAGATAGTAAAAATAATCAAATTTGTAAAACTTAAAACTACAAAATAAAGAAAAAACAAAATTAAAAGTAACAAAAGTTGTGTCGCCCATCATTTACTGGAGTTGGTGCCAAATATCGGCAATTTATACACCAACTTTAAAAACACGTCTGGCAAGCTATTTTCGTCCACCAAAACTGGTCTGGCATCTTTTTTTTCATGTACAAAAAGACATAAGTTATTATAATATCAAAAATCAGCATTCTTAAAGTAGATATGTTGCATTTGGAAGTTATTTTACATTTTGAAAAAAATAGATGGCAACCCTAGAATTGCGGAAATTTTCTCAGATCTTAATTTTTGACTAATCTGTTCACGAATAAAGAATACAGTAAGTTTTAGCCTTGTACGTAACAAATTTCTCAAGTTATCCAATATCTTTTATTAATCTTTAAGAGCTTTAGGCTCGTCTGGCAAGCACTTTCGACCGCCAAACCCGTCTGGCATAATTTTTTTCATGCATAAGAATGTATAAACTAAATTATAAATAAGTGTCAGGCTTGTGCGAGTAGGTTAATTTTGACCCTTTTTTTGCATTTTGAAAAAATCAGATGGCAACCTTTCGACCGCGGCAACCCTGCCAGACCGTGGTTTTCATACTTAACTAGTCCCAAATCAAGCATACACAAAGTTGTAGCCTTGTGTCTAGTAGGTTAGTCAAAGTGGCTGGTAGCTCTCCGACTATATACTTAGCAGTTTCTTACGTTCCGTTGTTGGTAGGTTCCATTTATTTAATTCATTTACCTACCCAAATTAAGAAGCAAAGGTTTCGTTTTAAAATTGTCTACCATGTCTTTCAACCTTTTTTTTAATGGGGTGTATACCTTCATCAAAAATCAAGCATAATTTCTGACAAAAAGTTATCCAACTTCATTCATAAATTCACTAGAAAAAGCCATAATAGGTACCTACCAACCTTACCTAACTAACATCGCTATATAACTTATCAAGCCGGAAAGTAATCATGTACAAGGCCATAACTCAATTAGACATTTCCAATTAGCGTGTGCACTCTCAGTAACTCTTCCTGCATTTTACCGCTATAAAAGCCACAAAAGATTCACTCCACCATCTTCATTCTACACCATCGTCCTCATGATGATATGATATTGCCTTCCCCAACAATTGGATCTAAATGGAAATTTTAATTACCTCGAGAGTTTTTAAACTGATGATGACGGCATCGTGTGCGGTGTCGGTACGGTGGTGGCAGCGGAAGTTGCGGTATCGAGTAAAAGTTTCGCGTGACATTAAGAAATTCCCTCACGAGACCTTGTCAAAGGCATAATGTCCACCTCCCCCCTCCCACTCTTGAAAGTCCTACGGCATTTTTAACCGCAGACCAAAATAAATATTAATTTCCTGTGCGCCAAAGTGTCCTGCTTTCTTAAAGAGCAATAAATTAAGTGGAAAATTTAAATGACGCCAATTATGATTACAACGCTAAAAAATAAGAAAGAAAAATATAGATATTATTTTTTTTTTCTGGTCCACCCCTTTGTACGAAGGTCCATGTAAAGACAATTTTTTTATTCTTGAATATTTGTATAGATAGACCAAAAGCTTGTGTATACCTTTAAAAAGGGAAATATGGCTTTAATGTTCAGTTACAAAAAATAAATGCCATCAGAATCCTTGAAATTGGAGAGAAGGATTTGTCGTTTTTTTTTTCTTATTTTGTATTTTGTTATTTATTTCACAAAAATTCCCAACGGAGCACAAAATTGGAATAAAAATCCATTTGAAATGTGTGACAGACAGAAGGGGGTAATCTGTTCCATATGTTTGCACTGTACATGGCAGCTAGTAGTACTATAGCACAGATAGATAATACTCGTGTATATCCCTATCTATATCTGATGGATATTCAGAAATGTCTTCCGAGTCGTTTGACTTGAAGTACCTACATACCTACTCGAATTCGAGTGAAAGGCGACAATTTGAATCCCTTTGTAGGTATATAGTAGATATTCTTCTCTTCCGTCTGTCGATAAAAGTCTAAAAAAATAAAACGTGGGCGATAAAATCCAATCCGATTTGGTGGACACGTTGGAGCAATAACACCAAAACCAAATGGCCATGGTGTTTGTCTATATAGAGACAGCGTTGTTATACATTTCTACTTATTGTGTTGTGATATATACATAGGTAGTGACAAGTTATATGCATACAATAGGATGGTCGTTATACGGGTTTTAATCAGCTCATTATGAACAAAAAAAAAATTCCCTTTTTTTTCATCCCATATCCAGATACTATTTGATTTGCATTAAATCTGCCAACAAATTAAGAGCATGCAGGTTGAAAGAAGACAAGAAAAAAATCCTACGGGGGAGGGAGGGGGATGGTAATATTCTCCCCTGTTGGACAGGAGGAGCAATTTTATTAAAAAATTGCATAAAATAGAAAAAAAATTAAAAAACAACGGCAACACTTACGGTATTGTCTTGTTGCTTTTTGGAAAGACAAAAATCCATTCTTATGGTTTATTTTCAAATTAAGGTCTTTTAATTAAAGGTACAATAAATAATTTCAAACTAAAACTTTGAAAGAAAAAATTGAATTTTTCTTCACAATGTTAGGTTTGAAAACAAGATTTTGCTAAAACTGTTCATCAAAAGAAACTGAAAAAAACCTTCATGTTGTTTTTTTTTAAACTGCCAAATACAGATTTTTCGAAGAGAAAAAATCAATTATTTACTTTTGGGCCGAGGTCTAAAAGAAAACTCAACCATTTGGAAGGTCTTTAAAATTTCGCTTATCTCTCCAGGTTTTGAAAAATGGACATAATAACCATTTTACATAAAAATATTTCGGTAAACCTAACTTTGAAATAATATTTGGTTAACCATTGACCACTTATCGCAGAGAGAAAAATAAATCTCATTTGGAGATTTTGTATTGTTGTGTCCAATAAAAAGCATTGCTTTTGAAATTACAAGGAATTGTTTTATCAGCCATTGTTTAACGTGTGTGAAGTTGGCATAGCATTTTTGAGTTAGACCAATGGGACCTTGGCAGGAATTTGCATTTTTTTTTGCATTTTGTATGCATTTCTATTCTGGATTTTGCAGTTCACCAAATAGTGGGTGTAACCAACTGTATACTGCTAGCTTCACTGTGAAGTTAGCAGTGCCTGTCCTTTTCTCAGCAACCGGGCTAGCTAGGAATCTGAAATAAGGCTCTGAATTTGCAGTTTAATAAATTTGCAGTCAAGAAAAGGAAAAAAAACAAATTTTTAAATCCTTGCATAAAAAAAAGTTCATACTGTACTGCTAACTTCTCTGTGAAGTTAGCATAAAAGTCCTTTTCTCAGCAACGGTGATACTTAGAAATTTGCAGTTAGGCTCCTAATTTGCAGTTTAATTTGCAGTTTAATTTGCAGTTCAAGAAAAATGAATATCCAAATTTGAAAAAAAAAAAATCGAATAAATTAATTTTTCACTGTTAACGTCACTGTGAAGTTAGCAGTACATACCCTTTTCTCGGCAACTGAGCCGCCTTGAAAATTGCAGTCAGGATCCAAATTTTCAGTTTCTTTGCACTTCAATTTTGTACGTCCAAATTTGAGAAAAAAAATCGAAAAATTTTCTTTGCACTGTTAACATCAGTGTGAAGTTTAGTTAGCAGTACATGTCTTTTTCTCAGCAACTGTGTTAGTTAGAAAATTGCAGTTAGGTACTGAACTGTCATACAATTGCGATGCTTTCAACTCAACCAAATTAAGCAATGAATTCTAATTTTCATCTGACAGCTGGCCAATCAAAAACTCAAAAATTCAAAAATTGTGAATTGAAATTGATGTGTTGAACGAGTCCCATTTGAAATGAGTAAAAAAAAGTGTGAAGTTGGCTGCTCTAAGCTATTGTTTTTTGAGGAATCAATGCTGTGCTTGAAGCTAAAAAAGAAAAACGCCTATTGTTCTGTGTTCTCTCGTGTTATGCTCCATTTTTACTTATCCTTAACTGTCATTTGTAAAATTTCCAATTCCTTCATCATCATCATCAAGTCCTGTAACCCCGGTTGGGGCATAGGGCGCCAACAAATCGTTTCCATCCTTCACGGTCTGCAGATAGATATTTTAACTGTGGCTTTCCATGTTGTTCTTGGTCTTCCAACCCGCCGTGCACCCTGAGGATTCCATTCAAATGACTGCTTTGCAATTTCATCGTTTGGTTTCCTCAGTGTGTGACCAATCCATTGCCATTTACGCTTTCTTATGTCAACGTCCAGCCGCTTTTGACTTGTCCTGCGCCACAATTCCTCGTTTGATATAATTTGTGGCCAGCGAATTTTTAGAATATGGCGTAGACAACGGTTCACAAAAGCCTGCAATTTCTTTGAGATGGTAGTCCAATTCCTTACTACCTACATAAATAGCGGTAAATATAATTTGTTCGTTAATTCTGCGAAGCGCTTAAATAACAACTCTGACTAAATACTTAAAGATTGAATTTTCACTTTTTTGTGCATATCTCTTTTGCACAGTGATTGGGACAACATGTCCTTGTTTCATGGTTAACATTGTATGCAGAAGCAACTGTACCAAAAAAGACCCTTTCAAAGAAGCTATCCTCTGTAGCTACATGCAGAGGGGTCGTCTGCGGTGTTAATTTGCAGATCTAATAATCCCACAGAAACTGCATCTCAACAGGTGTATCGTTGTGTGTAGGTACTGAACTGAGAAAGGTGTGGGGGATACATTTATAATGGCGAAGGAAGAGGCAGAGTCGAGATTGAGACAGCGACAAACCGGAGCAGCCTCTTTCCCTATCTCCTCTATGTATTGTAGATATATATTATGTGCTGTGTACCATGCAATCTCATCTTGTCCCTCCGGCTTGAGTGCGGCATTGTTCTGCGATTTGTCGACGTCATGTTTGGTCCTATTGTGGTAGAACACGCTGCTTGGTTGGCTCAGCGTTAACAAATCCTTTTTCATCATCATCGTGATGTCGTCTTAGCGGTGGGGCTTAGGGTGTCAACTCGAAAGCACAGTTTGTAATACTTTATCCCTCCAAAATAGCAAAGGTACGAAGAACGCCGTAAACTTTTTGGTATGGATTTAATGAAGTTTCCTCAGGCACTTTTGTATGAGAGAGTTCATAAGATGAGACAGATGGAATTCACAGGACTTACCTACGTTATACGGATTGTCGTCACTCGGTCGTTTATCGTTTTGTTTCTGACGACGACAACGATAGAGACATTTTTGGAGTTCGAGTTACAATTTCATTCACTTCGGTACATTGTCCTTTCGTCAGGTAGGTAAAATACTTACCTATGTATACCTACCTTTGGAACACGATGGGTGATACATCCATGTCGTCGAGTATTTTTTTGTATTTGTTCTGTATCCTCTGGAAAATACTGAGCATCAACAGCGTAATTTTCTTTGCTTCAAAACAAAACAAAAAAATGTCCTGGAATGAGCTTAAAACATTTATTCATTATTTTCATTTGGAGTTCCATTGCAGACACATTTTATAATATAATGCTGTTGAATGCTGCTGCTTTGCTGTGAAATGCTTTCCACCACCAAAATAAACCACTCTGGGTGCTAAGAGATTTCATACAAATAATTCCAGCTTAAACATTTTTTAAGCTCCAGGGTGATGGTATAAATAATTCGTTTGTATTTTAATTATTTTGGATGTTAAATTATGATTAAAGTGCATAGTTGGTTGGAGTATTCCAGTGTAAATTTGTATATTTTTTTTGTACTTCTGTACAAATCGTCAAACCAGCATGGGTACCTATACACTAATTGCCATATCGTCTGTATGTAAGAGCTTTTGATCTACATTAATCCTTTTTTTTATATTTATCAACTTCTAATTATTTTATCTAAAAGGAATTATTCAAAGGGATGGATATTGTTGACTTTTATTCAACTTCCAAACATTTTATTTTCGTTTCACTCCGGCCTGCGAACAGGGTTGTAAAAGATTAAATTACAAAATTCCATTCATTGAATTCACTTTGCGACTGCGATTTCAAATTCTGCACCAACCAATCAACTGACGTTGAAATGATTGTAATAATTTCTGCCCCATTCAATTTAAAGCAATCAATTGAATGCAATCTTTTGGGAATTTGTGAATTCTTTTTGCATTCATTTGCATTCTTTTGATAAGTTTTTTTTGAATACTTAAATTCTTTCTAACTATCTTTAAATTCACACTAAATTTTTTTGTTTATGTAATTCGTAAAGTGCCTTTTCATTCATTTAGAGTTTTAAGTACAAAGTTTAAGTCTAGGAGGATTTACCAAAGACCAAAACAAAGTAATGAACCTGCTGAATGGGATGGGATATTTTCAAGATCAGGAAAATCGAATATAAAACCAGAACTATGCAATAAGAGCAGCCTGGCGGAAATTTTGTACAGATATAGAGTCTTCGAATGACGCTGATAGGCTTAGGAAAATCACACACACCTTCTAGCTTTCTTAAAAGACCGAATGGATGCTTGGTCTGGAATATTGGAGTAACTTATGAGCCAGACTCCTTAGTATTGGCAGTCAAAAAAGTCGGTAGCCGAAAAGTGGTCTGTGCCATAGACTCTTTCTCAACGTACAAGTCTGCAGGGCCTGATGTAATAATTCAAATTATGCTTCAAAGCTCTAAGGACAAAGGACCATATTGTATAGTTTATGGTGGAAATGTTCAAAGGATGTTTGAATATCACTTGTATTCCACCTAGTTGGAGTTAATGTCATTTTTATTCCGAAAGCCGTTAGTCCCAGTCACACTGAACCAAAAGATTTTTTGGACCAATCCTATCTTCCTTTCTTTTTGAAAGTTTAGAAAGGCTGATAGAAACACACATTTGCCTAATGCTAAAAGATAGTGTTGACTCGCAGGCCCAACATGCATACATGAAGAGAAAATCTTCTGAGACCGTACTTCATGAAGTGGTCGGCACGATTGAGAAATCAATCCGCTTTTAAAAGAGTTTACCTAGGAAGCATTCCTTTGACATAGAAGGGGCCTTAAACTACGTTGAAAATGGTTCAATACAACAGGCCCTAGACTCTATCAGCACTGACCCGATGCTGTCAAACTGGATTGACTCCATCATGCCTCAAACTAGAATTGTTAATGCAGAAATGGGTGATAGCAAGCTTTAAGTTAAGGCGTGTAGATGTAAATGCCACAGGGAGGAGTCATATCTCCCCTGCTTTGAATTCTTGTCGTAAACCTGATTTTGGTTGAATAAGGGCAAAACGGTGCTAAAGTCGTGGCGTACGATCATGATATTGTGATAATGGCATCAGGAAGATTTGTCCCTACTCTGTGCGAGCTTCTCTTGACAAGCTTAGTAATTGGGCCAGTAGCTGCAGACTTAATGTCAACTCACTTAAAACGGAACTGGTTCTGCTTACGTGAAAACGAAATATTCTAAAAATACTGTAATATTTTCTCAGGTTCGTTTATAAAACTTATTTACTTTATTCAAAACGTCCACTTATTTATTTCGCAAAATAAAACACTTTACTTTTCTTATTACAAACAAACGATTTATTATTCACCACTGAAATTAATTCAAAAACTTTACTTTCACTTTTATCACAACCAACTTTATTCATTCACGATTAAAAACAAACTGTGTCGCTGCCGTTCAAACATGTGCCTTTTATACTTGTTTTCCAAACTCTCGAAATAAGGAGAACGTTCTGGTCTCTGCTTCTAGAGCTTTCCGTAGGGGAAATTTCCCAATAATTTCCCTTCCAAAAGCTTTTATTAGACAGCTGGTAAATCTGCTATAATCCGGCAGATGGCGCTTCCTTCGTTTGAGAGTTGCTATAATTATAGCTAATAAGGGTATGTTTGCACTGCGACCGTAAGCTTTATTGTGTCCGTTTGTTTGCATTTCGAAGTCGTTATAGTTTAAATATGGAAAGTTATTACACTGCCCCCCTCTTAGGATTGATCGTCCCGAGCAAATCCATTACTTCCATCACCGTTATAATGATGTAAACGGTCGCTGTGAACTACTTTTAGTTTGCCTCTTAATCCTCTCTGAATGCGGTAGACGACATCGTTTATTCGTGTTACGACAGTATAAGGGCCTTCCCAATTTTGTTGAAGCTTCGTGAGAGTCCCTTCCGACGGTGGGGATTGTAAAACCACACAAGGTCTCCCACTTGGAATCCTATCGTTGTGGCTTTTGCGTCGTATCTTGTTTTCATCCGATCACTCGATAGCTTTATATTTGCCCTCGTCCTTTTGTGAATGTCAACTAGCTTTTCTTTGAGGTTTTCCACGTAGTCGTCAATTCCTTGTGGCTCACTTGTATAACATCCAAATTTGATCTCGCTTGGTAGTCGTATTGTGGTCCCGAGCAGGATTTCTGATGGTGTATGTCCTGTTGAGCTATGTACCGCACTTCGATAGGCCATCAAGAATAATGGAATATGCCGATCCCAGTCTCGTTGGTTGTCGCTTACAACTTTGGAAAGGTGTTCTTTAAGGGTCCGATTGAATCGTTCAACCATCCCATCAGATTGTGGGTGAAGCGGTGTTGTCCTCGTCTTTTTAATGCCAAGGAGTGTACAAACTTCCTGAAAAATTTTGGACTCGAAGTTCCTCCCTTGATCTGAATGGAGTTCCATAGGTACACCAAACCTGCTTACCCAGTTAAAAACAATCTGATCCGCGACTGTTTTGGTTTCCTGGTTTGGGATGGCAAATGCCTCAGGCCAATTGCTGAAGTAGTCCATTACTACCAGGATGTATCGGTTTCCGTTTTCGGTTTCTGGAAAAGGGCCTGCAACGTCTATTGCAATCCTCTCAAAGGGCGTGCCCACATTATACTGCTACATTCTACTCTGGACTTTTCTGCCTGGTCCCTTGCTTGCAACATAAGTATCACATTTTCGGCACCATTTTTCGACGTCTTCTCTTGCGTGTAGCCAGTAGAATCGCTGCCTTACCTTTTCCAGTGTCTTATTGACACCCAAATGTCCTCCGGAAGCTCCATCATGCATCTCTTGCAGAACGTCATTAACTTTGGATCGAGGTACGACTAGCTGCATCACATATGATTTGCCGTCTGTGGATTCCCATTTACGTCTTAGTACTCCTTCTTGTACATGAAGCGAGTCCCATTGTGCCCAATACGCTTTAAGAGTTGGACTTCTATCGGAGATGTCACCCCATTCTGGTTTCTCTTGGTGTTCCTTCCACGCAAGAATGGGTTCAATATCCGAGTCTTCTTGTTGGGCAGTCCTCAGTTCTTCATTATTCCAACCGTAAATGGGATCGGCTCTTAATCGCTGGATGGAAGCAACCTCCTTCTCTTCCTGACGTGTGCAGTGCTTGCAGTCCGATTTGCATGGTCTCCGAGATAAGGCATCTGCATTTGAGTGCAACCTTCCTCTTCGATGTTGGATCTGGTAGTCGTATGTCTGCAATCTCTCAATCCATCTTGCCACTTGACCTTCTGGATTTTTGAAGTTCAACAGCCAATTAAGTGCGCCATGATCTGTTCGAAGAAGGAACTTCTGTCCATAGATGTACTTATGGAAGTGTTTTGTTGCCGATACTAAAGCTAGAAGTTCTCTTCTGGTCACGCAGTAATTTCTTTCTGGCTTTGAGAGCACCTTGCTGTAATAGGCAATGACCTTCTCTTCTCCTTCGTGGACTTGTGATAGTACGGCACCAATTCCTACGTTACTTGCATCAGTGTCGATGATGAAAGGTTTCCCTGGTGTCGGATAGGCCAAAACTGGTGTATTGCATAGGCGCTGCTTAAGTTCCTGGAAGCTTTTCTCGCACTCGCTTGACCATTTGAACGGTTTGCTTTTCTCTGTTAGCTGGTGCAAACTTTTCGCGATCCCAGCAAAATCCTTCACAAATCGTCGATAGTACGTGGCTAGACCAAGAAAGCTCCGGAGTTGATGTTTATCCTGTGGTGTCGGCCAATTCTTTACGGTGTCAACTTTTTCAGGATCAGTCTTCACTCCTTGGGAAGAGATGATATGTCCCAAATATTTTACCTCAGACTTAAAAAACTCGCACTTGTCTGGATTCAATTTCAAGTTTGCTTCTCGAAGCCTCTGGAACACGGCCTTAAGGTTTCCACAATGCTCATCAAATGTCTTACCATAAACAATGACATCGTCCAAATAGACTAGGCAAGATTTCCAAGTAAGTCCTTGTAAAACACACTCTATCAAACGCTCAAATGTTGCCGGAGCGTTGCATAGTCCGAAAGGCATCACTTTAAATTGCCACAGACCATTTCCTGTGGAGAAAGCCGTCTTTTCTCGATCTTCTGGATGGATTTCTACCTGCCAGTAGCCACTCTTCAAGTCCAATGTTGAAAACCATTCAGCTCCTTCCATCGCATCCAGAGTATCGCTGATTCTTGGCAGAGGGTAGCTGTCTTTCCTTGTCACATCGTTCAGTCTCCGATAGTCCACACAAAATCGAGTACTTCCGTCCTTCTTTTTGACAAGAACTACTAGGGATGCCCAAGGACTTTTAGTGTTTTCTATTAGCCCATCTTTCTTCATGCTCGATATCATCTCTTCAACTTCGGCTTGTTTGGCTAATGGGAGACGTCTTGCTGGTTGTCGAATAGGTCTCGCGTCTCCTGTGTCGATTCAATGCTGCACCAGTTGTGTTCGACCATAATGCCCATTGGGTGAAGAGAGTATATCAGCGTACTCGTGAAGGAGGCTTCCAGCAACACTAAGCTGATGTTCACTTAATTTTGAAGGCTTGAGAATGTTTGACTTCATAGAGTTCACTTTCCTGGGGTCCACATATTCTTGTGTATCAACTTCTGTGATTTTAGTTATTGCAGATACGGATTCACATTTTCCAACAACTTCTCCTTTTTTAAGCTTGACTTCATACGGTTTGATGTTGCGTATCCGTACGGGCACCATGTTGTTCTTTAGTGCCACAAGGGTCTTCCCTAGGATGATGTTTTGAGAAGACTGCTCAGACTCTGGCTCCACCATTAGGTATCGATGGCTACCCAAATCTCCCTTTATTTTTGTCCAAACGAACACTTCTGAAGAAGGTGGCAGGCAAATATCTTCCTTTATGACAGTTCTCAGAGTTGATGAATTTTCATTGCCATAAACCATAGGAATTTCCACATTTCGGTATTTGAGAACTTGCTTTCCGATATCGAGAATTACTCCATGCTCTTTCATAAAGTCGATTCCTACGATGCACTCGTCACATATATCTGCTACCAGAAACAGATGTGAAAACTCCAGTTCTGCCAAACGGATCGTTAGACGAACCTCCCCGTACACTCTGGCTGCCTCTCCTGTTGCTGTTTTCAGACGGTAGGCGTTGGTGTTATGCAGCCACGTCATCTTCACCAAGTCCTTTCGAACAATGGAGGCAGTGGCACCGGTATCGATCGTAACCACTTGCTCCTTGCCGTTTAGTGTTGCCTCCACAGTCAGACTTTTGTTGTTTCGTTTCGTCTGTGAGACCTGGATGGTGGTTCTGGGGCCATCGATACCAGAAACCAGCTTCTGCCCCTCGAAGTTGGTTCTTACTCGTTTCCCGGTTGAGAAACGGGGCGAGTAGGAGTATTGACATTGTTGTTGTTAAAGTTTTTGCTTCCACAATGTTGACATGCAGGTCTTCTAGGTGGTAATCTGCACTGGCGGTGAAGATGTCCGGTCTTGTTACAATTCCAGCATCGAGCAGGTCCATCTCGCTGGTTCCTTTGGAATGCAGTTCTCTGGCAAGAACACTCCTCAATTTCTAGTTCTCTTACCCGATGAACTCCTTGAGAAGCCTGTTCTGCTGCTTCCATAGTCAGGGCGAACGCCAATGCTTCAGGGAGTGTGCGTTTTCCAGCCGTTCGAATTGCTCGCTGAAGGTTGATGTCAGATACAGCACGAACAAAGGCTTCTGTTGCGAATTGGTTGATGATTTCATCTCCTGCAGCTGGATATGCCAGATGTGCCAATCGTTCGATGTCTGCTTGAAGCTGTTGCAGAGTTTCTCCCCTCTTTTGGATTCTAGTATTGAGTTGAACACGGAAGACTTCTTGCATATGGCCATCTCCAAAGCGTTTGTCAATGGCCTGAACAAGAGCACTGAAGTTGCCACTCTTATCTGCTGGTATGGTTTGCAGCAGTTCAGCAGCAGTTCCTCTGAGGGCAAGCGTCAGAGCTATGTATTTGTCCTCCTCATCCCAGCCATTTGTTGCTGCGGCTGCTTCAAACTGCTTCTTGTAGATTGACCAAGAAGTTTGTCCATCGAAGGTTGGGGGATGCATCTCCTTTCTCCTAGGACAGTCACCAGAACTTTCTCGAACCTTCATTTTTCTTACTTTGTCCAATTCCTTAGTAATGGATTCGATTTTATCTTCCACTTTTTCGAACTTTGATTCTACTGCCGACAATTGCTTATCGACATTAGACAATTGTTGATCGACAGTTAACAATTGTTTATCGATAGAAGAAAATTGTTTATCGACACGCTCGTCAAGGGCAATAATTCTATTGTCAAAGGCATCTAGCTTACATTCGAGCATATTTGTCTGTTTTTCCAGCAGACACTTTTGTTCTTGGCTTTGTTGCTCGAATCGTTCGAGAAGATTCTTCTGTTCACTACGTTGTTCTTGGCCTTGTTGTTCAAGTCGTTCGAGAAAATTCTTTTTTCATTCCGTTGTTCTTGGCTTTGTTGTTCTAGAAGATTCTTCTGCTCTTGGCTTTGTTGTTCTAGAAGATTCTTCTGCTCTTGGCTTTGTTTTTCTAGAAGATTCTTCTGCTCTTGACTTTGTTGTTCGAAACGTTCGAGAAGATTCTTTTCCTGACTATCAAATTTGACAAGTAGCTGAGACAGCATGTTGGTCATGCCCGATGTACTTACTTGCTCTTGCTGTTCTTCCATTTCAATGTCGAATATAAACGTGTCCGGGTTTTTTCCACATCTTCTTAAATCTTCTTGCAGAAGAATTATAAGATCATTCTTTGTTCCAGCAGTAGGAAGATCTCGTTTATTCAGTTCTGCCTTTAGTTCCACTAAATTTAAATCATTCAAAGATTTACCCATTGTCTTTTTTTTTTCACTTTCCACACAATAAATTTACTGAGTGCACAAATAAAATAAGTTTTATTCCACTTCTAACACCAATGTAATATTTTCTCAGGTTCGTTAATAAAACTTATTTACTTTATTCAAAACGTCCACTTATTTATTTCGCAAAATAAAACACTTTACTTTTCTTATTACAAACAAACGATTTATTATTCACCACTGAAATTAATTCAAAAACTTTACTTTCACTTTTATCACAACCAACTTTATTCATTCACGATTAAAAACAAACTGTGTCGCTGCCGTTCAAACATGTGCCTTTTATACTTGTTTTCCAAACTCTCGAAATAAGGAGAACGTTCTGGTCTCTGCTTCTAGAGCTTTCCGTAGGGGAAATTTCCCAATAATTTCCTTTCCAAAAGCTTGGTAAATCTGCTATAATCCGGCAGATGGCGCTTCCTTCGTTTGAGAGTTGCTATAATTATAGCTAATAAGGGTATGTTTGCACTGCGACCGTAAGCTTTATTGTGTCCGTTTGTTTGCATTTCGAAGTCGTTATAGTTTAAATATGGAAAGTTATTACAATACAAATCCCCCCCCACCATAAATGGGACGCCGCCGCACAGTGGGGCCAAACCTACGATTTAGGGAAAAACCTCTAAACGGTTTTATTTCGTATGTATTTGCACCCGCTAAATTGAATGGTATCATTCGTTTTATGATCAGAGCTAAGGGGAAATTTTTAATTTTTCATAAAAGTGGGATATTTTGTATCAAGTACGTCAGGTGGAAACTAAAAAGTGAATAACGATATCTCAGAGAAGAAAAGGCGGATTGGAGTGATTCAAATTTATTTTTGAAGAAGAATAATAGAATTTTCAAATTCCATTTTGACTTATGTGAAAAAACAATCACGTCTTTATTGAACCGGTTATATTCAATCAGAAATTATCTTATTTCTTAAATTTAAATTTTAATCACTGATCCCAAAACTGGTAGAATCTGGTGATGAAATTTTAATAGGATCTTCATTACCACCAGGACTACCAGAAAAGAGCTGAAACAGACCCTAGGAAGGTGGAGCTTTTTTTGTATGGCTTCTCAAGTCCGGAAGTACACTGGATGTTCAAATTTTGGCTAGATTTTTCGGTGTAATCGAAAAAAAGGGGTGAATTATTTTCTCATCAGAAACATTAAGGTCATTAGCGTAGCTAGGAGGGGGGGGGGGGGGGGGCGAAGGGGGCGGTCGCCCCGGGCGCCAGGAGTTAGGGGCGGCAAATCGGAAAACCATCTTCGTTGTTCATGGGATGTTGTAAGCCAATTACAAAAGTTTTTTCTAGTGAAAATTTTATTAAATTTTTATCAGAAAACATACAATTTTTATAGTATTCAAATTTGTAGGGGCGGTAAAATCATCCTCGTTGTTCATGAGAAGTTGGAAATAAACAAAAGTTTAATTTTTGTTTAATAAATAATTCAATCAGTTTTTATTAAATTGAAATCAAGAGGGGCGCAAATCATCATCGTTGTTTATTACAGAAGTTGGAAATAAACAAAAAAGTATTATTTTTTAAGTTAAAAATTCAATAACATTTGAATAGGTATATGAACGTACAATTTTTCATTAAGTTCAAATCACTAGGGGCGACAGAATCATGACCATTGCTCATTATAGAAGTAGGTAATAAACACAAAAGTTTATTTTTAAATTAACAAATCTTTCAAATTTTGAAACAAAATTATGGCTTTCGTAATGACCATTCTCTTTTGTAGCCTTACATATAGGTACTTATCTGTTAATTCCCTCAATTTAGATATCAGAGGTTGATTGAATATTTTCGGGAATAATTTATTTTTGTTTTTTTTAAAATAAAAAATAAATATTATTTAAACAAAACTGATAAATGAATACAAATAAATAAAATATTACATTAGTTTTTTTTTTTAAACATAGAACCAGCAAACAAAAAAGCTCTAAATAATACATAATGGCTGAATTCAACACAAAGAATTAAAAAAAAAATGTGAGTTTTTTTTGCGAAGATTAATTTATTTTCGTAAAATGAAGTGTAGTATGTAGATTTTGCAGCAGATTTATTTTGAGAAAAAATGCATTAGATCAACAATCTACTACAATTTCAGTGAAGTAATAACTCTGTAGTCAGACACTCAGTAGTGACTTAGCCGTGGCTTTGACCCTCTCGTGGTTCATGATCATTAGATCTGAGAAATATGAACAGTATGCAATTTCTCAGTTTTGCTGTCGGGTACTGATGAAACAATAGGCGTGTCTCACCCAGTGAGCGCTCAATATCAAGTTGACGTAGGCGGAATGTTTTGGTGGGTTAAGATTCCCTGTTCAATCGTACTGAAATTATGGAAAACAAATTTTAACTTTGCTTTAAATATTTAAATGTTAAAGCACAAAACTTTATAAAATGAATGAAAAATACTAAGATCAATTTATTTTTCCTGTTTATCAACATTTAACTACTATTTTGTATTATTGGTATCATTTTTGTATTTGCCCATCATCGATAAATTGCAATTTGGCTGTCAAATGAACAGTTTTAGCTGAGAAAGAACATTGAGAAATAAATCAAAAAAATTTTCGTCTCAGTAATCTCTGAAGAAAATCTCAGGGCTCAGGTGAGATTTTTTGTCCCACTTTAAAAATCTCTGAGCTCTCAGAGATTTTATTTGGTGAGACACGCCTAGTGAACAATTATGAGCTTGACTATTTTTGGACGAAAGGAAACATTAAAAAATTTCAAGTCTCATGTGCCTATTTTATATACAGTCGGTTTAAAGTTAAATCTCAGTAGGTCAGAAACAAAAAAATTAATTCAGCAGATATTGCGGCAAAGTGGCGTGTGTTAATATTTCGTAGAATATAATTCCTTGCATTTATAAAAAAATATTTTCAAATTTTGTCTGCAACTTTAAAACCGATGATATGAAGGTATATATCACAAAATTTCTTAATAAAGTATTGTTAGACCGAAGGGGCGGCAAATTATTGTTTTGCCCCGGGCGGCAAATATCCTAGCTACGCCACTGATTAAGGTATATATTAACACCGTACATTAAAAGAAAAATTAAAAAAAAATAATCCGTAAGATGGAGGAATCATGGAAAACATCAGTTTTAAAAGCTTAAAATTTCAATGGTCCGTTTTAACCCCTTATTTCGGCCAAAAGCAAATTTTTTACTTTGAAATCATTATAACAGCTGCATTCCGCATGAAAAATACTGAAAGAAAAGTGTATCACAATGCCATATTAAACACTGTTATATATGAGGTTTTTTCCACCTCGGCCTCACTGTGCGCCGCGCGCTGCCCCATATAACAAGCAAGGCCAAATGTCTTGGTTTAGTTATCGATCGTAAGAGTACCTACATCAAAATCAATCATGGGATGTATACACTACACAGCTATTGTATAAGGCCTGTCTGACGTATGCCTGTTTGGTTTGGTGGTCAGCCTTGGATGAGGCAATCAATCTTGAGGCCATGAACAAAATTCAGAGACTAGCATGTATAGGCACAACTAGTGCCATGAGAACCACACCAATCGCAGACCTAGAACATTTCTTCTCACTTGCCCCTATCGGTCTGTTTACGGAGGAGTTGGCGACCAAAAGTACTCTACCACTAAATGAGTGTTAAAATTGAGAAAGAGCCACTGTTGTCACAGAACTATAATGAACTTCACTGACATAGCATTCAAACAGACTAAATTTTGCACAATCAGAAATCCCAACAAGGGAATTATGGAAGGAAAACCAGGTCCTTCCTTACTGACGATTACAAAACGGACGCTGGGGTAGGGTGAGGCAGCTTCTCAGACAATCCGCACGCATAAACACATATATCATTAAATCTACAAAACTTTTGCAGTATTTTCCAAGCGGAAGTGGTGCCAGTTTGCGAAGCCGGAAAATATATTTCCACATGTGAACTGACGAACAAAAACATTGACATCTTCATAGATAGCCAGGCGGCAATCAGAGCCATTTCGTCAATTGTCACGAAGTCAAAAATGGTTGATCTTTGTCGTAGTGAATTAAGAATGCTCGTCGAAACAAATTCAGTCACCCTTCGATGGTTCCAAGGACACCATGACACTTATGGAAATGAAGTGGCTGATGAACTGCCCAAAAACGGTTCATTACTCGATCCAAGCCAAAGTTTACCGTGGGTACTTATGTCACTGGAGCAGGAAAAATACAGAATTCACCAAAGATTCCTCAAAACCGCTAACGACAGATGGTCAACGATTAAGACCTGCCGGGTTTCAAGAAGTCTTTGGCCAGATACTTCAAAGAAAAAACGGAGACAGTATTTACCTAAGCTAAGCAGACCTCTATTGTGTCTCTTGGTTCGAATCTTTAATAATTGTCAAGTAAGCAAAGCAACTGTGTCGAATCGAAAAATGGGTAAGTGGATAATTTGCTGTTAAGTAGTCGAAAATTAGTTGTGACAGTTTTGAATTTGTCGTTCAATGTTTTCTCTGTTTTTTTTTTGCGTGGTTTGCTTACTTGATATCAAGCAACTCTCACGGATCAAAAAATGAATAGATGCATAGTTTTTCGTTAATTACTTGTGACAATTTTGAATTTGTTGTTGTATGTTTTCTATGTTTTTGTTTGAAAAGTCCTAAAACATCGCACGAAAAAAACTAATTTGTCACAGCTAATTAATGACTTATTAACGGCAAGTTATTAAGCAATAAAATTATAAGTTTAAGAAGTTTTTACGACTTTAAAAAAAAAAAAAAACATAGAAAATGTAGAATGCAAATTTCTTAAAAGTCAAAAATAACTAAAGATTAACTAACCATGAATTATTTACCCATAAACCATTCGGTTTAAGCAGTTTTCCAACTAATTAACGGCAAATTATCCACCTATTCATTTCTCGATTCAACAAATTTACTTTGCTAACTTGACACTCATAGAAAATAAATAACTCAAAAACACGTAGAAAACATCGCATGACGAGATTCATTTTTTCACAACTAACTAACAGAAAATTATTTAGCACTAAAATATGAACTAAAATATAGAACGACAGATTCAAAATATTCACAGCTAATTAACGACTAATCAACGAAAAACTATATGCACCTTTCCATTTTTCGAACCGTGAGAGTTGCTTTGCTAACTTGATATCAAGTTAGAAAAGCGCCCAAAAAATATAGAAAACATTGCAGTTTATCACAACTAATTAATGACTAATTAACGGCAAATTATTAAGCCATAAACCATCTGCTATAAGAAGCTTTTAATGATTTTCGATAGGGTGCTTTGCTTACTTGATATCAGGTTAGCAAAGCACCCAAAAAAACATAGAAAACATTGAACGACAAATTAAAAGCTGTCACAACTAATTAGTGACTAATTAATGGCAATTATCCGCCTACCCATCTTTCGATGCGACAAAGTTGCTTTACTAACTTATAACATTCATGAATCCTTACCGGTCAAAACTCAATGAGAACCCATTAGCAGAATGAGCATCAGCACATCTGACTTATGCGGAGTGTGTCATGACAAAGAGGTGGGGAGGGCTCTTTTCACTTCCTCTGTGAATGCCCCAAGCCAGAACAGCCCTCAGAGAACCCTCTACTTCATTCAGAGCACGCGATTGTTCCATTCACAAAAGATTACATACCTATCACACCTTTTAAATGCAAAACATTTTGACCAAAAGAACAAGAAATTTTTACTCAAGTTACAAATAATTGAATTGATTGAGGGAAATTTCTTTAAGAAAATTGAAAATGGCAGTGCTTTACCTTCACGATTGAAATAGGTACCCTCGTTTAAGCATATGATCTGTAGTACCTATGATTTTATCATATAAGCAAACATTTCCAGACATTGCTCTCTTATAAGAAATTAATATTGTGGTGCTAACTAACATTTTAGGAGATTTTTAGATTTAGATTTAGATTTATTTCATCGATATAGGTGCCGAAAGAGATTTCTCTCAAGTTTGGCTGTACATATTTGTGTGTTAACATTGAATTCTTTAGTATAATTTTGTTTGTAACTTAAGTGTAACTTAAATGAGTAAATTGACCAGGCAAAATTAAGATATATGTTAATAGGTTGAGATGGAAACGTTGACTATAAAATATAACATTTTAAAGAGCACAAAAAATAAAAGAGATATTGACAAATTTAATAAAAGCATGTTTTTACAGAGCAAATGACGTTAAATTCAAAAGAAGAACAAAATTTACAACTACTCATTATTATGATAACTATTCAGTTTACTTTTCGTTAACTTTTCTTTAAACTTAGATGGCCGAAGCATTTTAATGTTTTCTTCAAGGTTGTTGTATAGCTGGATAGATTTGTATAAGATTGCGTTGGTTCCAAATTTGGAAGTTTTTGGTTTCGGTTGATGAATTTTGTTTCGGTTCCGGGTGTTGAAGTTGTGTTGCTGTCCTCTTGTGCTGAGTTCTGTTGTCGAATATGACTCGTTGCATCTAATTTTGTGAAGACTGCACACTAGATGAAGTTCTACGAAGTCACTGACGAGAAGAAGCTTGAGTTCCTTATGCATTTCAGTAGTTCGAGTGTACCAGTTATAGCCAAATAGATTTTTTAAAGCCTTGTTCTGTATAATCTGGATTTCTTTAATTCCTCTTGCTCCACAGCAACTCCATACATTTATACCATATGTTATGTGACTTTGGAAAAAACTGAAGTAGAGCTGTCTTTTGATGTTTTCCGGTATGCAATAAGCGATTCTCCTGAATACTCCAGCAATTGACGAGAGCTTTTTGGCTGTTTTGTCCACTTGTACATCAAAACTTAACGATGAGTCAATCCATAGTCCCAAGTATTTAAACTCGTTTACTTTTTGTATGATTTCGTGTTTGCACTCCAAAATGATGTTAACTTCTTTTTTGTCTATCACCATATATTTCGTTTTTTAAGATTTATGCAAAGTTTTTGTTTTTCCATCCAATTTTGAAGTTTATCAAGGTCGTTTTTCATCATTTCTTGAATACTATTCGGATTTTTACCACCATATACTAGGCATATATCATCCGCAAACATAAATACTTCTCCTTTCAGTTTTAATTCCTTTATATCATTTACGTATATACAGTATAATGTGGGACCGATAACACTTCCCTGTGGTACTCCAGATTTCACTTCACAGCTCGAACTTTTAAGGCCATCTACTTCGGTTATTTGACTTCTACGACTGAGATAAGATTTAAACCAGTTAAACGATGTTCCTCTAATCCCGATGGATAAAAGTTTTCTGAGAAGAGTCGTGTGATGAACCGTATCAAATGCTTTTGAAAGGTCGATAAAAACCAAACCGACAATGTTTCCCAAATCTTTTTCTTGCTGAATTAAAGATACCAAATCAGATAATGCCGAGTGTGTGCTTGACTTTTTTCGAAATCCATATTGCCTTTTATACCCTAGCTTGTTCTTTGTAATGTGATCTGTTAATTGTTCATTTACAACTTTCTCAAGAATTTTTGACATCACGGGTAAGATTGATATGGGACGATAGTTGTTTATATCCTTGGTATCTCCGGCCTTAAATATTGGAGTAACTTTAGCAATTTTCATTTCATCCGGAACATTTCCTTCTTGTAGAGATTTGTTTATTATTTTCGCTATTGGATCATATAGGTGCATTGATAAGGTTTTGGCAATGTGTGTTGAGAGACCGTCAATGTCATAGGCTTTTGATGTTTTAAGGTTGTTTATAATTCTTTGTATTTGTAATTCAGATACCATTTGAAATTTAAAACTCGGAACTTCTCTATTTAGTTTGACTAGTGCAACTTTGGTGTTATTGAATTGGCTGGCAAGTTTTGTTCCTTGATTTGCTAGATGGTTATTGATATCCTCAATTTTGTTTTTCTTCTCGATTTCCGTACAGTTTTTAAGAAGAGTACAGTTGTTTTGTTGTTTTAGCCCATTGTATATAACTTGATTTACACACTGCCAAGTTTTGGCGTTGTTGTTCATACTTTTCGAAAAAATTCTGCCATAGTATTCTTGTTTTTTCTTTCGTTTTTCAGTGGTTAAAAGATTTCTGTAGTATTTATATTGTCTTAAAAGTTGTTCGTTATTTTGATCTTTACAGAGTTTTCCATACCAAAAGTTTTTAGTTTTAATGATAGTTGTTAGTTTTTTATCCATCCAAGGTATTATTGGTGTGCTTTTGATTTTTGATTTTCGCGTTGTTTTACTAACCATATCAATAAGTTTATTTTTAATTTGTTTGTAATCATCGGCACAAGATTTATGTGAAGCTGATGCTGGAGGTTCTTTTTCTATCATCAGTTTTAGTTTATAGTGATTTATTTTATTTGTGAAAACTGTTGGATTCAAATCTGTGTGGTGCTTCACATGCGTTTGGTCGTTTTTTATTTCCGTAACTATTAGCTTGTGATCAAAGCAATCAAGGGGTGCAAAGTGGGAATTGATTTCGATGGCTGGATTGTTAATGAATAAATGATCAATATTGCTGTTAAATCTTGTATTTATTGTCTCGTTACAGATGTAGTATCCAAGCGAACTCATTGTGTTCAAATAAGTATTTTTGAAGCTGTCTTTATCTTGAGATATATTTATATTGAAATCTCCAACAATAAAAGTATTGTTTGCGAAATTTGACTCTAAACATTTTTCGAATTTTTTGAGAAATTCGGTTTTGGCTGGCAATGTCCTTACCGGAGATCTATAGACACATATAATATTTAGGGAACTATTATTATAGAGAATAATTTTCGACGAACAAATACTATTAAAATCGTCACTCTCATTGAAAACTTCGGAGTGCTCGTGTTTTTTGTTGATAAATATTGCACACCCCCCTCCTATTTTAGATGGTCTGCAGGAACATACTTTCTCAAAGTTGGGTATATTAAAAAAATTTTGATCATAAACAGAGAGCCAAGTTTCACTTACACATATTACATCTATATCACAGTTGAGTTGAACTAGCAGCATCTCCATCTCTTCAATTTTGTTTTTTAGTGATCTTGCGTTCACGTAAAGTATTTTTGTTGTGTTTTTGTTCAGCTTTATCATATTAATGTCATTGTAATCCGTGTTGCATGCCTTTAAGAGTACACCATTATTATTATTGGACATTATCAAGAGAATTTATATTTTGTATTTCCTTGACTTTGCTGGTAGGTGTAATCCGAATCAACACCTTACCGTCTTTCACCCACGCAAATGCAATTTTGCCCTCTCTCTTAAAGTCTCGTGCTCTCTTAAATAAAAAAGTGTTATGTTTTGTCAAACGTTCTTCCAAGTATATAGGTTCTTGGCTATTGCTATTGAAAATAGAGTGGTTAGTAATAAATTGTTTGTTTTTGATTGCGGTTTT
The DNA here is from genome assembly GCA_963921185.1 of Dasysyrphus tricinctus. Lineage (NCBI taxonomy): Eukaryota > Metazoa > Arthropoda > Insecta > Diptera > Syrphidae > Dasysyrphus > Dasysyrphus tricinctus. The sequence continues at coordinate 15,007,390 of OY992531.1, forward strand.
GTATGCGCTGATAATATTGTCTCGGGTTATTTTGTTGTTGAACTCCACGATGATTTTATCTGGCCTAAGAATATTATTTCGGGACCCCGCCGCCGCCGTTGAACCAGTGTTTGGTAAGCAAAAAGCTTCCTTTATTTCGGTGATGTTTATTTCCGGGTTCAAGTGCAACGATATTTTGGCAGCAATATCTTTGGGACTTGTTTGTTTTTGATTTGAAATTGAAATACATAGTTGGTGGTTTAGCTGATTTTGTTTATTCTGCTCATTTTTGTTTTTCAACTCAGTTAGCTGTTCTTTTATGCATTCAATTTCGTTCTGCAAGTTAACGTTTTCTTCTATAAGTGTATTTGTGATTACTTTATATTCGTGAACGGCTTTTTGCATGACTTGGAGTTCATTTTCAAAGTTTTTTTGATTTTTTAAAATTAAATCAATTTTAATAGATAAATCTTCATTTGTGACATTTAATTTCGGTTTAGGTGTGATAATTCTAATTGGGCTATTGTTACCTGTATCTGTGCTATCGTTGATCCGTGGTGTTTGTGGTAGTTGTATGCTGCTACGCCTACGGTCTCTGGCAGTCTTGCACTTTGGACAAAACCATATTAATTTATCCTTAATGATATCAGCCAGATTCTGTTTTGATAGTCCAGAACAAGAAGTATTGTTGTGAAATGGTTTTTTGCATTCACCATCACAAAAGATTACATTTTTACCGGTCAAATTTACATTTTTGTTGCACTTATTGCAAAGATTTCCTGAGCTAGACGCCATCTTGAATACTCCAGAGTGGAAGTGATTAATAAAATCGTTCCAAAAAATTCATTGCCAAACACACATTTACCAAAAAAGCCGAAGAAAAAATTTTACTCCTTATCTAAAATATTCCCAATTGGCCAAAACATCATCTGAAGTGCAAACTAACACAATAATATTGGAAATTTTGTATATTGCCACATTAACTGATAGTAAACTTTACATGCATTAATAGTTTTCCAAATGCAAGCGGAATACACGAACTTTTTCGAAAACAATATTTTTTTCTAACATGCAGAAACTAGTGCTAAAAACCTTGAAGGGATAGGTGCCTGGGGAGGTCAAGGAAAAATACCATGTTACCAACATAATTTTCAAGTTTTTACTATGGACCCTTGGCAGATTCCTTCTTCTTTCTTTTGCAGATCATGATCTGCCCCTCTGCCTGCTTAATTAAGCCCCAGTCTTATCAGTACTGCAGTCAATTGAGCCACCTCAAATCGGCGTATTTATAACTCCTAAAATATTAATGCATGTAAAGTTAACTATCAGTTAGTGATAGTAAACCTTACATGCATTTCTGGACTTTTGCCAGATACTTTCTTCTTTCTTTTAAAGGCCATGATATGCCCTTGTGCTAGCAAAATTTACCCCCAGTTTTTTTAGTACTGTAGTCAATTGATACAGCTTAGATCTGTATTTATCTATGTAGTTCCAAATCTAGTAATTTTGCCATTTCGCAAAAGAAAGAGCGAAAAGTTTGGTGAAAAATCTGGTATTTTTTCTCAGCGTTTCTGGAGCAGTGATAGGATGAAAATCAAATTAAATCGGATGATTTGCAGACCGTTTTTCGATGCTACGACTTTAAATAGTGAATTCTCATTCAATACTGAGGAAACCATAACAAATGTTTGACAGATGTTGCTTTAACAGCAAGGCCGATATAACCTCTAAGCAATTTCAAACATTGCTGCATTGAAATATCCTCTAATCAAAAAAAGAATTCCTAGACTTCTGTTAACACATTACAGTCCAATTAAATCACAAACTGAACTATTATTTCCTGTTTGTAACTCCTACATATAACCACTCACAGCCTCGTACAATAAGAACAAGATGAGACCGCTACCGCCGCCGCCGTGCCATTAGTGATATTCTTACGGAAATTGCCATAACTCTAAATTCAAAAATCCATTTTCCCGAAAAACTATACACAAATCCATTTCGTAACCCACTTGGCTATCTAAAACATACACAATTCATTATACTGGGCTAATTCCATATCCTCTTGCATAGTCCGGACATAAATTACAATTCTAAGGAAAAAGCCATTTCAAATAAATTACCCCGTGATGCAGCAAACAAATACACCAACAACTACTTATACATTTACACAAATCTGGTCTTTTTGTTGCCAGTCGCCATAAATTTAGTTGAACAACAACGACGTGGCGTCGTCGTCGTCGTCGTCCGGTCGTTGGCCAAAACACGAAATGGCATAATCCGAGATGGCTACATCAGACATAACATAGAATTTTAATCCCTCCCTGCCGTTGTTAGTCTGTCCGGTTTCCCAGAACCTATATACAATATCATACCTCTCAAACTTTGTTCAAGCTTGAATTTAAATGTATGTAGGTACCTATCTGCTGGCTTAGACAACCCCATCTGGCGGCAGAATGGCAATGGATTATATTAATTGTCTGCCGCCGCCGTTTTCATAGACACTGGAATTCAAAAATTCCTCCGCAGAAGTATTTGCATTCGGGAGATGTATATCCAGATGCTATTCTCCTCTCTACTCCGACTTCAATTGGTAGCCAAATAAGTTGACACTTCTAGGTACTTCCTCGACATTGCTCTGCAGACGTATAGTATTTCACCTATACACAAGTTTTGAATGGCTTTGCCAAAACCCCATCGACAAAACTAATGCTGCCGAACCATCTCAAATTACACTTTCCGTTTGAATTTGAACGCTGGGCAACAGGTCGTGATGGAACAAATCCAAGTGCCTCCAGGGCAGGAGTTTGGCACAATGTTGGGGTAAACAAAAAAAAAACAACAACGTGCACCCTCTCTCCTTTTGTGCATGTGCATCGCATGCGATTTAATTAGCTGAACAATAAAAAGCCACAAACACAGTGTACAGCCCCTGCCTCGGCCCCATTCCATGGCCAGAATAATCCGCTAGCCGCACCACAGTGGCAGCAACCCCGTTCATCATTTACCACATCGAGTCATTTGCAATATTAAACGAAGCAGGCAGTAATACAGTGCCCAATCTGGCATCACATTAACTGCGGTAATTTAATTGGTAAACGACGACGACGCGCGGGCTTTCATTATAAGCCGGCCGAATCGGAATGGCAGGGGCGACCGCAGCCCATAAAAATGAAGAAAAATTGCCAAGTGCACACTGCAGTGAGGCAAGCCATCCAGGAACTTAATAGTCACGGCTTTTTGCTTTGTTTTTAAATTCATTTTTTTTTCCAATCCAAATCCATGTCGAAGTCGGCTCTCACTGGTGCTAGTTCGGCACGTCAGCCCAGCGCCATCCAGTGTGAATAAAAATGGATTTTGCAATACAGCGAAAGCAATACAAGGAGCAAAGGAAGAAGGGATTTAGTAAAAAAAAAAAAAAAAAAAAGTGAAAACAGGTAATGCCCTATTAGGGTCGCAGGGGACTGCTCATTATAATGTTATAAAAGAAATTCATACCAAAGAACTTAACAAAAACGGGACTAGACTAAGAGACTAAAAGCCAGTTTTTTCAGTGCGTCCTAGTCTTGAGTAAAACCAAAAACATAGATAAATTGTTAAGCGCAACAGCTCGTTGAGAATCAGGGCCTAGTGACTTACAACTCTCAACCATTCCTGTGTGCATGTGTTGTTGGCAGGAATGGAAGGGACCTACAATTTTTTGCCGAGTCCGAATGCCTTGGTGAGAAGCACTTATTCATGACAAGTATACTCTTGGAGGATTTGTCAGTTCCTCGCAAGAGGCTGTACCTCGGATAAAACATTTCTGTTTTAAGGTGGCACGGCTGGGAATCGAACCCACACCTTCGGTATGACAGTCCTACGCACTAACCATCAAGCCACGAGGTACTTAACAATAGTTAAACCCAGGAATGTGTGTTTTCAGTCAATTTAAATCCTAAGTTAACTCCAAGTTACCTCACCTACTTTGGTGAGTTTACTCAGGGATCAAATTGATAGCCTTTTCTGTTGTGGCGCCATCATGATTTCGATAGTGAAAGATATTGAAATCCTTGGACAATCAAATTTCCATTTCCGCATGGCGCCATCTTGAGCTAAAGCAGGTCGCAATGCACTTGCAATGGGTTAAAAAATTTTAAATCAATTTATCCTCAAAACCAGACTCAAAAGAAGGACAGTCCTTGGATCCTTTTTTTAGGAAATTTTCTCAAAAAAAATTTGATCTTATGGATGTTTTTTTTCCTTAAAGGTCACCTTTTGACAAAAGAGTCATCCAAATCCAATGGCTTGACACATTTTTTTGCCCTCGCAATTTTTTCTCGAATCCAATAATTTTCCATACAAAAAAAAAACACATAATGAATGTAAAAAATAAAATCCAACTCAAAAAGGCTGCAACTTCACGTCAACGGATTTCAAGGAATACCTTACCTATATACCTACATACCTATACATAGGGTCGCTTTGGCAAAAACGTGAGAGTGCACAGCAAGAGTCAGAACAACTGTTGAATTGCTAAAGATTTCGCAGTGCAGGGCGATTTTATTACCATTACCACATCGAACTAAGCAAAAACAGGTGATTATGGACATTATTATGCTTGGAGTGCTGTTCTGCTTGCGATGCGGCTATGACGATGACGATGTCGATGTCGAGAGTTTCCTTCGATTCCTCCGTTTTTGATGTGGTCGCGCAGTCAGTATAGGTATGGTGGATTGAACGCTTGCAGTGCAGTTATGGCCATGGGATGGGTTGATGGTTGGGTTTTTGGTGATTTCGTGTTGGATAGAAATTCTGCGCCTTGCCAATACTGATTGCTCTTATGCTGCTGCTGCTGCTGAAGCTGATGGTTTGTTCGGATTCGGAACGGTGTGTTTTTGTTTTTGTGTTGCTTTGCTGCCTGCCGCTGTTGCTGCTGCTGTTCCTGTGAAGAAACGTGAGAACAAACTGGCCACATTGAATTGTGATTTATTTCCACGTACATATATATTGACGATTGGAGCTCCGAACAAAGGTACAGGAAGCGATTGCAGTTTTGTGAGATTATTTTGTGTTGTGGGTATGTATGAATATAGGAATCGATATACATTTATACTCTTCTGGTCTGATGGCCCAAAGTGCCCTTAGCGTTTCCGATTGTTCGCTTTGGCTTTTCGACGAGGAAGAAATTGATTATTTTGAAATTTTAATCGCACTAATTGTGGGAATCATGATGATGGAAGCTACTGAATGTAAGGCAGTACCTATAGGTACAATCTATCGTTTATGGTTTTTTATGATACTGTGAATTCTGAAGTTCAATGGCAGGGATGATGAGGTCTCTGACTATCAAAGAAGAATATTTAAGGATTTTTTTTTAATTATTAAAAAGCTCACTAGAACTAGAAAATAAGAAAAAAAAAAAATATGTACATTAGGGTAGTCCTTATAAAGGTCCTAATAGAGTTCATTGATATTCAGGTGGCAGCGGAAGAATTCTTCAGATGGAAACAACGATGGCGTCTACAATTTCAGTTACGTTGAACTACTAAGTGAGTACCTTATGTGGGCTATAAGGAGCGGTTTACCCTTGGCGTTATACTTAGGATCTGGTCCTCCAAGTTGGGGGTTGTGCGTGGGGGTAACTTTTCTACCACGGAAAAAGAAACTGGTTCCGAAACAACCACAAGCCTCGAATATGGATGATTTTAATGTTGACTATACCCCAGCAAACGAAGCAAGGACAATGAATTTCGAATCTGCACGTGGAATGTCTGATGGAACTTGAGCAGCCGACCAACTGGTAGAGAGCCTGGATAGGCTAAAAGCTGACATTACAGCCATTCAGAAAGTGGGATGAGATGGAGAAGGCAAACGAAGGATGAAATAGTGTGACATATACTTTGGCGAGTGCTGCAAGGAGCAGGGTCAGCGGCTTTTTGGTTGTGGTTTTGTGGCAAGGGGAAGACTTGAGCTTCAAAAATGTAAACAAGTGCCTGGTCACAAATTGCATCAAAGCAAAATTCAAAGACATCACGTTGTTCTGTGCCCATGCCCCAATGGAAGAATAAGATGACTCAACCAAGGAAGAATTCTACGATCTCCTCGAGAACACGTATGATAGGTACCCCAAGAATGACGTCAAGATTATTCTTGGCGGATTCAACGCCAAGATCGGAAAGAAGGGCATCTTTGGTTCGATAGTCGAGGGACACAGCCTGTTGCGATAGATGCCAGGCAAGACCTGCTTCCAGTATCCTGCTTTGAGGTGCCAACATAGACTCGGATCACTACTCTGTAGCTCAAGTACAAATGTGGATAACCATGATGGCACAACGATGAGCGGATGCTGCGAAAAGATTTAACGTCGTGAAATTAAAATCGCAAGAAATCACCAGGAATTTTGCAGACCACGTCTCCCTTTGTCTCTCAGCAAGCCCACAGCCAGCATCATCCGCAGAGGACCAGGAGAAACACTGCCAAAATACCATCAGGAGTGCCGCGACATGATGTGTTGGGTTTCACTAGGCCACCATAACGACGAAGAATGCAAGCTGGCGCATGCAGCAAAGAATAAGGCCTACCAATCAATGTTGCTAGAACCAAAGCTGCTGAGGGAACAGCCTGGGAGACCCACAGGCAAAAACAAAGGGATGAACGCCGATTTCTCAGGAGGAAGTAGAAAGAGCATGCGAAGCGGGCGTTCGAGTCTTCAGGACTGCAGTGGCAGGGGAGATGTTCGAAAGTTCTACCGAAGGGTGAGGCTACAATGCTAGAATGGAAGCCTGCCGAGACCAGAGTGGGAACATGGTGGAAGACAGACAGTCCGTGGTAAGGATCTGGAAACAACACTTCTCTAGACTGCTAAACAGCCAAGATGGCCAAAATTTCACTGTAAGACAGAGCATTCCATTTAACCTGCACGATGATGGCCAACATTTCCGTCCACGCGGTTAGTGATAGCCAAGCTTAAAGCATACAAGGCTGCAGGTGCGGATGACTTGTCAGCCGAGCTATTTATAGCAGGGGGAGATGACTTGGGAGGGAGTATATACCAACGTATCTCCAAAATTTGGTCGGATGAAAGTATGCCCGATAAATGGAACCTCGGTATAGTGTGCCTATGCACAAGAAAGGAGATGTTCTTAACTGTGTCCACTAATAAAATCTCGTCAACGTCGCAAACAAAATCCCCTCATCTGTACTGTATGATCGCTTAAGCCCATTTGTCAACGATCTGATCGGCCCTTATCAGTGTGGTCTTACACCTGGCAAGTCAACCGTCGACCAAAATTTATATGTGACACGAATTCTAAACCTGCCCTTTATAAAGGGTAGTCATAAAGACGCGGTAGGTTTCACTTAAATAGATCCCAAAAGTAACGATGCAGATTTGTTGGAAATGATCTCAGGATTCTAAATTTTGAGACCCCACAATGGTTCCTGATCTGTTTTTTTGAGCTATCTCTTTTTCTGTACAATAAATCAAAAACCAAGCTTATTTGGAATAGGTTATGTACCTAGACCTACCTATAGTCTCAATTAAAAAACTTTCAGAAAGTACAGTAAATGTATGCAAGTTCTAGGAGTTTTATATTTTGTAAAATGGTCTGCTATTGTGAAAAAGTAGTTACATACCTAAAAAAGTACGCATACGCCATAGTGGATCACAATAGAAAATTATCTTTAACGGTAGAGATCTAGAAAAAAGAAGGCTTGAGGGAGGCAGCACCATTGCGACCCGCGGTGGAAGATATTTTCATTTCTGTAAAACGTTCAGTAACCCTCGCATTGAGAAGTTTCTCCCGCAAAAATAAAAATGACGTGAATCAGCATACAAATTATTGTTTTCTCACATTCGCCTGGTTGTGTACAAAAATTTTCTCGACTTGAAATTTGTTTTTGAATACAATTTCTGTGAGGGCCTGAAAAAACGCGAGTAAAACTGATTCTGTAAAGCAAAAGTGGAGACAAGCAAAAAGCTAAGAAAGCATCCAAAAAACAAGAAAGCATTGAAGTACAAACTCGCAATTGTCACAACTAATTAGCGGGAAAATTTTCCACCTACCCATTTTAAGATTCGTCAAAGTTGCTTTGCTAACTTGACACTTATAGAAAACAAATTGCCCAAGAACACATAGAAAGTATCGCTTGACAAAATTGATTTTTTCATAACTAATTATCGATTAACTAACGGTAAATTCTGAAGTATTACAAAATTACATAAATAAATTAGAAGTTCTTAGCACTTTTACCAAAAAAAAAAAAACATAGAAAACATAGAACGATGAATTGGAAATTGTCACAACTAATTAACAACAAATTATGCACGAATTCATTTTTTGATCCGTTTGAGTTGCTTTGCTAACTTGATATCAAGTAAGCAAGGCACCCAAAAAAATACAGAAAATACTGCACGATCAAATTGAATTTTTCACTGAACTGATGATTAACGACTAATAAACGGCTAATTATTTAGCCATAAGCCATCAGGGATAAGAAATTTTTACCGATTTCGCCAGGGTGCTTTGCTTACTTGATATCAATAGTAAATCACCCAAAAATCATAGAAAGCATTGAACGATAAATTCGAAATTGTCACAACTAATTAAAGGCTCATTTATGGAAAATTATTCACATAATCATTTTTTTGTCTCGATTCCTTATTTTCTCTTGGAATTGAAAAAATAATCCAAATCAAAGGAGCAAAATAAGAGGAAGCGCTGGGAGTGGGGATATGCCATATTTAATAAATGTGTTTTGAACTTTGACGAATATGAAAAAAAATCGATAATTACTGAGAAAATTCTATGGTTAAAGTAACGCTTGGTATTTTAAAAGATTTGTTTTGAGTAGACGCACTTTTGGGTACATTTCCAATGTTGCCACTTTTTGAGAACATACTTTTTTGTATGTCAGAGGGTGGATCCTCCGCTTTTTTGGAGTTAAATTAGCTTTTAACATCTGGAGGCATTTCTACGACTTTTTCATGTTCAAAATATTACAAATTACCAAAAAAGTGGAGGTCCCACCATTTGCCATGATAAAAAGTATGCTCTCAAAAAGTATCAACACTGGCCGAAGGTGCGTCTAATTATCTACCTACTTTCTAAAATTTCAAACGATATTTTTACCAATGGAATGGAGTTACTGGGAGTTACTTTTTTTATTTAACCATATGGCCCAACAAGTGCCATGAGGACTACATCGACTGCAGGCCTAGAAACATTCCTTTCACTAGGCCCACTAGATTTATTTACTAAGGAGTTGGTGGCCAAAAGTGCTCTATGACTCAAAGAGTACAAGAATTCGAAACAGGGCCATTGCGGACACAGAACCATAATGAACTATACTGACATTGACGCTCAAACGGACTACATTTCACCGTACGTAGATTTTAACCCAGTTGTACTAACAGAATTTCCAACAAGGGAATTCTGGAAGGAAAACCGGGTCTGAAACGCAAATCATGTTTCGGTTTTCACGGACTGTTCCAAAACGGAAGCTGGGGTAGGGTCAGGCATCTTCTCAGATAACGCACCCTTAAACAAATCAATAAAACTCCCAAACTTCTGCAGTGTTTTCCAAGTGGAAGTGCTTGCAGTTTGTGAGGCTGCAAAATATCTTTCCGCATGTGGAACCGATAAATAAAAACATTGACATTTTCATAGTCAGCCAGGCGGCAACTAAGGCCATTTCGTCAATTTTCACAAAGTCAAATCTGGTTGATCGTTGCCATAGTGAATTTAGATTGCTCGGCAAATCAAACTCAGTCACCCTTCGATGGGTCCCGGGACGTAGTGACATTTATGGTAATGAAATGGCAGACGAACTGGCCACAAACGGTTCATTACTAGAACCGAGCCAATCTGAAAAAAGTAGAATTCACCAGAGATTCCTCAAGGCCGCTAACGAACGAAAGATGGTCAGAAATTGACACGTGTCGGGTTTCTAGGAATCTATGGCCAGATATTTCTAAAGAAAAACCGAAGTTTTTAATTAAGCTAAGCAGACCTCAACTGTCTCCCTTGGTTGAAATCCTAACGGGTCACAACTTAATGGGAACCCACATGACCAGAATAGGCATCAGATCATCTGACCTCTTTGTAGAGGGTGTCAGGACGAAGAGGTGGAGGAGGGTTCATCTCACTTCCTCTGTGAATGCCCCAGCCTAGCCAGAACTAGAAAAACAGACTTTGGAGAATACTTTTACGACAATCTGGGCGACGTCTCATCTTTGCCACTAAAAAGCATTCTTAAATTCATCTAGAATTAAGGACGGTTTAAGGAAGCTCCCCATTCCTAAAACTTTCACTAGCGATCCCTCATACGCTCCCTCCAGTTGTCAAGACCAAACGCTCTTGCATCTGTGACCACCTGGTCTCTGTAGCGGATAGGTTCGGTTTTCTCTGGTCTCTTTTCGTGGCTGGAGCGTTGTTGTCCATTCGCTCGATGTGGCCGAGCCAGTGTAGTCGACGTGTCTTGGCTCTTTGAACTACATCCATTTAAAAAATTTCCGCCAAAAAAAATTTTTTTTTCTCTCGAAAGTGTCCAGTATAAATTACCCTTTTTTTGCTTATCGTCCAGCACTTGGCGCTGCCGTAGAGTAGAACTGGTAAAATTTGCGTTGCACTTTCTCTTTCGAAAATGGAGTTTTGAAGCCATTTGTTTGGCCAAACCGAAGTAGCAGCGGTTCGCTAGAGTAATTATTCTTCGTCGGACTTCCACCAAGGTGTCGTTCGTTGAATTGATGTTTGTTCCGAGGCAGGTGGACTCCTTGAATGCCTCGAAATAACTGCTACCAACAGTGACGTTTTGTCCTAGGAGATGGGCAGATGAGGCTTTGTTTATTGATAGCATATACTTACTTTGTTTTGTCCTCATTCACTTCAAGACCAACGCGTTTCGCCTGTTCATCAATAGCTGTGAGTGCTTCAAGTACAGCTCTCTTGGAGCGGGCGATGACATCAACGTCATCCACAAAACCGAGCACTTGAGAAGACCTGTTGAAGACAGTGCCTTCCATGTTAACACCACTCTTGCTCACTATCTGCTCCGGGACTAGGTTGAAGAAATCACATAATAGCGCATCTCTTTGTCTGAACCCTGTACAGTGTACACGTCTGAAATAACTCGGATCAGCTGTTACCCATTTGCACGTTGCACCGCGTATTTTGTAACGTCATGTGGCATAGCTGGATCAGTTTTTTCGGAATCCCAAGTTCCGACATCGCCAATTGAAGCTCTTTGCGGCTTAAGCTATCATATGTGGCTTTGAAGTCAATGAATAGACGCCGGTGGGTCTCGATTTGAAATTCGTTGGTATTTTCCAGGATTTGCTTCAATGTGAAGATTTGGTCTATTGTTGATTTGCCTGCCCTGAAGCCACACTGGTACGTGCCGATCATAGTGTTGCAGAAAGGATAGGATCTTGTAGGCAACATTAAGCAGGGATATGCCTCTGTATTTCTTGCAGGACATAGGATCGCCGTTTTTGTAGATGGGGCATATGAAGCTATTTGACCAGTCGTCGGGCATACTTCCCTCTTCACACACTTTGTTGATGAGCTGGTGCATGCACCCTACCAGGACATCTCCTCCATACTTGAGGAGTTCAGCAAGTAGGCCGTCGGAGTCGGCGGATTTTTTGTTCTTAAGCACTGGGACTGGATCGTCATTGGCTGGTCTCAAGCTTCCTTGTTCCCCTGTCGCCTCCTCTACATAATTCCCACTAAGCACTTAGGTACTGAAAATGCTTCTTAAACATGTCTACTAGGTTTCCTCCGCTGTGCCAGTCCTATAAGAGCTTCCCTGCCAGTCAACTAGATGCCAGTCGCTTGGCTGTTTTGTAGAACTGGTGGGTCTTGGTGCCGGTGCCAGACTCCTCGAGATACTTGAGCTGAGAGGCTGTGGATGCTCTTTTTTTTCTGCCTAGAGTTTTTTCTCTTCTCACGGGACTCCCCTCTTGCTGCTCTTTTTTTCCATTGCAGCATTTGCATTCGTGCATTTTCCGTCTCCTAACACGAGTGGTTGATAATCTATGCGATATGGTGGTCTCGGCTGTCTCCTTAAAGATGTCGCGATACTGGTTCCACTGATTGTTGAAGCTTGTGGCTGGGGATACGGCAGAGAGTTTCCCGGTCAATTGCTCACTATAGTCTCTGGCTTTCTCAGATGTGCTAAGGCATGCAATGTTGAATTTCTTCCTCGATTTCTTTTCGCCGACGTGATTATTCCACCCAATTGGTATTGCGCAAACTTTGACGACATACGTTTGCATATCCTTGTTAATATGCTTCATAATTTGTGCCATTATCATAATAGAAAAAACAGAACTAACACATAAATAAATGATATAACTTAAATCTTAAGCATTTCAAACACTTGCCAATGAAATGGAAATAGTTGATTGCTACAAAACACATGATACCCACTTGAATTATTATTAATAGTATTCGATCAACCCTAAAACGTTATCTGTTCTTTATATGTCGCTACAAACTTATAACGCACATAACTCACCAACAATATACTTATGTATTTCAAACGAAAAGAAATAGGGGATGAGTTCAATTGAAGCATCTCTTCAAATTGTAATAATGTCCTTCATACAGTTTTTTTAACACTGTAATAGGGATATTGTTTTGGCTCTATATGGCTTCGGCGTTAAAAACTATAGTACTACTCAAGGAAATTCGTTATTTTAAATGAATGCCATAAATTCCATTGAAACATTCCTATTAGTTTAATGGAAAACAACGTTGCTCACACATACAGACGTAAAAGTCTCCACTTTATACAATAACGCACCGCATATAGAGATATAAATTAATCATCAGGGTTGTTGGTATGACACCGCTTTCGTGTTAAGGGATGTGATTTTAGAGATTAAATTTTGTACCTTTATATTTTCATTTAATTTTCAAGAGCTTTTCAAGTGGTCATATATAAAATTGAATGGAAAACCCCTTTTTCCACTCAATATCTTCCAGCTGCCCGTGCGTCGATCGTCGTCCTTTTTGCTTTCGACTGTTTCAGGTGATGATTGTTGAATGAATTAAATGAACGATATGTGTATGAAGTGCGAAAAATAACCAATGAAACGATTTTACGAGGCTAAAGCTATCAATCGTTATTCAGTTCGCACCTCAATTGTTTATAAATAATTGAATAATTTCGTATTCGAATGATGTGGGGTATTCAATTTGAGAATTATCCTCCCTATATCTATTTCCAACTCCATACCTAGCCATCAGCTATATCCACAAATCTAATCAGGTTCAAAACAGCTCATTCGATTATGCGGATTCCTCTCAACAGAATTTCGGACGCACCAAACGGACGACGACGGATGGACGGTCTAGTACAGCTTCACTTCACCCACGTAAAGGTTCACTTCTATACGTATTCCTCCCTTTTCCCCGTCCCCGTGTCGTCATCATCGTCCCCCGCATTTATGTTTCAAAAACCAAATAAACAGCAAAACATGAGGTTTGCATATTTATTATCGCGTTAGCATAAACAATGAGCTATCCGGAGAGGTCGTATACCTATAGAATATTGTAAAGCCCACAGCCATAGCACAGCGATGGTGGTCTTGAAAATTTCAAATTCGCTTGAATAATTCACAAAATATCTGAAATTTTTCGGCGCCAAAGAACCGTTCGGTTCGCTCGTTTGTTTATTTGCTATGGTTCTGTTTCTGTATCGGTTTCGGTCAGTTCTATTCCAGTTCTGTTCTTCTTTTTTTTTGATGGATTTTTGCTTTATCGACCCTCTCTGCCTCTGGGTACCTTGCCCACGTAGTATAGCTTTAATGTGAAAATGATTTTTTTTTTAAGTTGACCGTGTGCTTTCAGCGTGGAGTGCATTTTAAAATTCAACATCATCAGTCTATGTAGCTTATACAGCTTATAGCTATATAACATTCGCAACATATTTTTCTGTCTCCTCTGGCTTTGCTGTCTTCAACCTTTGTGTGGAAAAGATAGATGTACGTGGTCCCGCTCCCGAGTTAACCAAAATAAAAAATCGTTAGCACGTGACGTACGAAGTATCAGTAGATAATACCAAGTATCTATTCCGCCTAAATACTTAGGTATTCACATAGAGTCTGTAGATACACATTGCACATCATATTAACTCCAAGTGATGGTGGTGGAAGTGAAGTTGGGGACTAAATATAGGAATACAGTATTAAGGCAACCCCTGATGGTTTGGTGTTGTTTATAGGGCTATACCAGGTATATGTATTCAGTTTTATGATTATTATTGTGAATTTCACAAGTAAGATACAGTACTTACAATTTAAAACATTATCTGTTATGTATCTTAACACTAAAATCACATAATCATTTTAGTAACGGCACAGAGGGTATAAGCACTCAACTTTAACAGAATCAGCCTTATTGTGAGTTTTTTACTTATTTTACTTTATATGGCGCGTACAGCCCAGGTTGGACTACAGCCGGCCTCAACCATCAAGCCCCTCCTGGCAGCTCGGTCCCTAGCTTGTTGCCTCCAGTTACGCACTCCAAGTTGATTGAGGTCCTTCTCCACTTGTGTGCGCCACCTTAGGTGGGGTCGTCCTCTGCTGCGAAGACCATCAGGGGTAGATCAGAAGACTCGTTGGGCTGGTGCGTCGGTGTCCATACGCTCTACGTGTCCCAGCCATCTCAGCCGTTTTATTTTCAGCTTTTTGACCAGGTTGACGTCGTTGTTATATCTTCTCCACCAGGGGCGGACTGGGCCACCGGGCAACCGGGATTTTGCCCGGTGGGCCCCTAAGAAAGCAAAAAGTTCATAAAAGTTCCTGCGTTCCTTTTCTGTTTTTTTTTTTTTAAGTAAAACTTTCTAAGAAAATTGGACTCACACTAGATTAAGAGTTTTGTTGATCAATATAAGTATTTAGAGGCCTCCAAAACTCTGTTGGTGGTGGATCTGTAGATCTTTGGAGGCCCCCAGAACTCGGTTGGTGGCCTCTACGGATCTCTGGAGGCCCCCAAAACTTGGTTGGTGGGCCTTTACGGATTTTTGGAGGCCCCCAGAACTCAGTTGGTGGCCTCTACCGATCTTTGGATGCCTCCAGAACTCGGTTGGTGACATCTTTGGATCTCTTGAGGCCTCCTGAAATCTGTTGGTGGCCTCTACGGATCTCTGGAGGCCCCCAAAACTTGGTTGGTGGCCTTTACGGATTTTTGGAGGCCCCCAGAACTCAGTTGGTGGCCTCTATGGATCTTTGGAGGCCTCCAGAACCCGGTTGGTGACCTCTATGGATCTCTTGAGGCCTCCTGAAATCTGTTGGTGGCCTCTACGGATCCTTGGAGGCCTCCTACGGATCCTTGGAACTTGGCTAATGGCCTCAACGGATCTTTGAAGGCCCCCAGCTCTTGGTTAGTAGCCTCTACGGATCTCTGGAGGCCTCCAGAGCTCTGTTGGTGGCCTCTACAGATCATTGGAGGCCCCCACAACTCCGTTGGTGGCTTCTACCGATATTTGGAGGCCCCCACAACTCCGTTGGTGGCCTCTACAGATCTTTGGAGGCCCCCAGAACTCCATTGGTGGCCTCTACGGATCTTTGGAGGCCCCCAGAAATTGGTTGGTGGTCTCTATAAATCTTTGAAAACCCTTAGAACTCGGTTGGTGACATCTATGGATCTATGGAGGCCCCAAGACCTCTGTTGATGGCCTCTATAGATCTTTGGGAGCCCCAACAACTCCGTTGGTGGCCTCTACCGATCTTTGGAGACCCCCAGAACTCCATTGGTGGCCTCTACGGATTTTTGGAGGCCCCCGGATGTTGGTTCATAGCCTCAACGAATCTCTGGAGGCCTCCAGAACTCTGTTGGGTGGCCTCTACAGATCTTTGGAGGCCCCCACAACTCCTTTAGTGGCCTCTACCGATCTTTGAAGGTCCCCTGAGCCCCATTGGTGGCCTCTACGGATCTTTGTAGGCCCCCTGATCTCGTTTGGTGGCCTCTGCGGATCTTTGGAGCCTCCAGACCTCGGTTGGTGGCCTCTGCAGATTTCTGGAGGCCCCCAGAAATCGGATGGTGGCCTCTATAAATCTTTGGAAACCCCTAGAACTTGGTTGGTGGCCTCTACGGATCTCTGGAGACCCCAAGAACTCGGTTGGTGGTCTCTTCGAACCCCTGAACATTTTCGAACAAAAATCAATTAAATAGTTGATAGCATTATGAACCTACTGTTTTTGCTCTGGTTCTTGGACTAGCACAGGGCCAGTTTGTTCACATTGGGTGCAATCTGCAACTAGGTAATCACTGATTCTGTTTAATCCATAGTTATGAATCTGTGATCATCATTGAGCGTTTGTTCACTCAATTTTCTGTTTGATCATTGTTTTTCCAATAATCATCTTCCCATTTCCAGTATGTCTGTCAAATCAATTGTTAGATGTAATCTGTCACTCACCATAAACAAACATCAACTTTGTTGTGAGCTTTATGCTACATTTCCACCTAACGCTAATCTGAGATTTAATAAGATTTACCTCATATCTTCTTAATCTTGAAGATTTACCACACAAATATATTTCGTAAATCTTGAAGATTAGAAATTAATCTTGTTTAATCTTCCTACGACAAATACTTTTACATATCAAACTAACCTATTCTTGTGTGGCACTGTAGGATTCATTCATGGCTGAATTCAGTTCTTCACAAAGGAAACATTCTATCTCACTTCCTCTTCATAAGAAAAATTGAAACACCATTTGCATTTTTAAAGCTGCTGTCAAAGTTAACCTTTATTAAATCTTTTTGTGCGGTGGAAACACCAAATGGATTTACTAAATCTGAACTGGGATAAACTTTTGGTGGAAATATAGCATTAGAAAGAAAAATTTGTTGTGTAAAAGAGCATGGACAATAAGAAGTGTAGGTAGTGCTGGCATTTTGTGATACCTAGAGATGGAATTTTTGCCAGGCTGTGGTTTTTCTATAAATTTTATCCAAGGCCTTTGCAAAAAAGAGCTGCCTCTTAACCAATGATGAGCAAAATAAATTTCAGGAAATCTTTGATTGAATTATACTTACCAAACAGAATCAGCGAATTAGTGATTTCTCAAATAAAGTGTTCAAATTATGGATTTTCTGTTGAGAATTTTGCTGAACATACGCATTCAATGATAATCAACTAGAATAATGCTTGATTAAAGTTGACAGGGTGTGAACATAAATGTACTTGCCCTAAGATTGGGATTGTTCAATAATTGCAAGTTAACAAATGGGTGACTAAAATATTTGTTTGTACTTTTTTATAAATCACAGCTACTGTTAGGAGAAATAGTTCCAAAAGTACCTACCTTATTTAATTTAAATTTTTGAAACTGCCGACATGGTGATAAAAAACACAGCGGTTTCTTTTCATTCAATATAAAAAATTTCAATCAGAAAAATTGTGAAACTAAAGCTAAATAATTTATTTGATTCACTAGAGAAAAAAAATGAAGAAAAATCGACTTTTCAATTTATTTATTTTTTGAAAATATTTAATGAGTTTCATTTCTTTTGATTGCAAAACAACTGTAGCTTAGAAAAAATAATTTCTAAGAAATTTTTAAAAAATTAGAAGTATCTATCAACGCTTTTTGTTTCATATCTCCCTTAATTCCCACAATTTGTTTGACCAGCGTAATTTTGTTTTGACTTAACTGAAGTCACACCCACTTAAGGTCGTAAAACTAATGTTATATTGCTGAGACCTACAAGAACATCTTTGCAATTTTGTATGCTTGCTTGAATAAAAACTCAAATTAATTGATCTGTAAGGTGACGCAGCCATAAACTAAAAATAGCTGTTTCCTTATACCTTATAAATATATCAATCAATATGTCAATTCAAAAAATAATATATATAAAAAAAGTGACTTTCGAGAAATATTTGCAATATCAACTTTTTTTTTAACCATTTTGAGAGCCCTTTTTCTAAAACTCCCGGTAGGCCCTTTGACCCCCAGTCCGCCCCTGTTCTCCACCATACTCCGTCAATACAGACTGGACCGAATATCACCCGAAGTAGTTTCCTGCCAAGCACCCAAGCAGATTCTTCTTCGTTTTTGACAAGGTCCATGCTTTTGACCCATCTTTTATACGTAAGGTCTCCTTGGTTCTTTGAGAGAAGGCTTTACTACTCAAATGCCTTCCTAGCTCAAAGAAACAGCGGTTGGCAAGAGTAATTCTTCGTTTGATCTCCGCACTGATGTCATTTTGCGATGTAGCAGTGGAGCCCAGGTAGACAAAGTCCTTGACAACTTCGAAGTTGTACTTATCGATCATGACGTTCTGCCCGAGTCTACTATGTTGAGATTCCTTTCTCGATGATAGCATATACTTTGTCTTGTCCTCATTAACAGTAAAACCCATTTTCACCACCTCCAATTCAAGACTTGCAAACGCACCGATAACACCTCGCCGCACTCTCCCAATGATGTCAATATCATCTGCAAAAGCAATTAGTTGTACAGACTTTTGAAAAATTGTAACTCTGTTATTGGCTTGCGAGTTGCGTAAAATTACTTCAAATACAATGTTAAAGATGTTGCATGATAACGTGTCGCCTTGCCTCAAGCCTTTCTGGAAATCAAAGGGTTCGATGGTGTTCTTACCAACTTTGACGGAACAGCGAGATGTCTTCATCGTCATTCTACACAAGCCGATGAGTTTGGCAGGGGCAGGGATGCCGTGGCGTGGCATTGCTCTGTACAGCTCCTCTCTGTCTACTCTATCATATGCGACTTTGAAATCGATAAAGGGGTGGTGTGCATCGATTTGAAACTCCTGGGTTTTTTAAAAAAGCTCAGAGTGTGTACAATTGATCGACGCGACAGTTGATTTGCGGGCCTAAAAATACACTGATAGGGGCCGATCAGATTGTTGACAAACAGTTTTAAGCGATCAACAGTACAGATTACAGGATTTTGTATGCGACGTTAAGGAGACTTATACCATTGTTGTCCAGGTTGAATAGATTGTTTTATCTAACAGTGGAATTTTGGCCATCTTCGCCGTTTAGCAGTCTAGAAAAGCGTTGTTTCCAGATCCTCAGCACCGACTGTTTGTCTATACTACCGTGTTCACACTCTCGTCTCAGTAGGCCTCCGTTGTTGCCCTGAGGCCATGGGTAGATTGCATCACCCTTCCGTGGAACTTTCCAACATCCCCCCTACCTCTACAGTCCTCAACTCGACCGCCCACTTTGCATGCTCTCTCTTCTTCCTCCTGAGAAGTTGGCATTCCTCCCTTCGTTTTTACCCGTAAAGCTCCTAGGCTGTCCACTCAGCAGCTGAAGTTATGGTTTGCATTTGCAGCATTGCCATAGCCTAATTTTTTGCATAGTATGCATATTCATCCGGAAAAAATTGCACCCGTAAAATTTTTGTCATCCAGAATTTTAAAAACTATTTTGAGTCTTTCTTTCGTTCGCTACCAAAAAGTTTTCGAAATAATTTTAGCTGTAAATTACCATACATTTCCCCCAAAATGAGCATTACCAATATTTCGAACATTTAACATTTTTTTCGGGTGGAACTCCCAACAGGCGAAAGTGAAATGTCATTTTTTTTACGCGTGAATTGTTCTTGTGTTTTAAGCCCCAAAATATTACTTCGACATTTACAAAAAGAAGCAGTAGATAACATTTATACCTCACTGTTTAACAATGCTCTGAATAATGCATATTATCCAGTGCACTGGAAGACAGCTGTGGTGCATCCTCTCCGAAATGGGAATGGACAACCCCAATCCGGTGAATTTTCGGTCGATAGAATTCTTTCGAGTATCAGCAAGGTATTCGAAAAAGTTATCAATAGAGCTCTGTCTAAGTGCCGCAACCTTTAATAATAAGAATGGTATTCAGCATTTACACCTGCGATATAATTAATAAGTAGTCTAACTCAGGCAATTGGGTATGCCGACGATCTAATTGCGTACAGAACAACTCCAAAAGTCGACGTCATCAGTATTCTTTTGCAGCGTGACTTCGATAACACTCATCGATACTGTGATAGCTGGAAGTTGAAAATCTACTTTCAGAAATCAGAAACTATCTTGTTTAGGACTTCGTTGCGGAGAGGCACAAAATATACGAGAAAGAACTGGCACAAGCTGGTGATCGTAGGGCCAAAAGGACATCCACTGGCGAGTAAAAGTGCCGTTAAGTACCTTGTTATCTGGTTGTATCAGTTTTTGTATTTCGACAGACATATAAGTGCTACTCTGACCAGTGCTAAGGGAGCTTTTGCCCTAACAAAACAGTTGTTTTATAGCAGCTGGCTTGATAGCAGGGTGAAGGCAGTCGAGGGCTGAACCAGGTTGTCCGCAGATCTGTAGATAAGTGGCTCTTTTACAGTCAATAGGTCCTGACCCAAGATGGAGAAGAGCGCCCTCGGTTCAGTGCAGGCTGTGTGTTTCCGATCGAAAGCGAAAAGAAAGGGTAAGGCAGGACAGACAGTTCTGGTGGTTAAAAAATGAAAATGAAAATCCTTCAGGATTACCTAAAAGGTTTAGGTAACTAGTTTTATGCAAGGACAGTTAAAGGGGCAGTAAAAAAAAGAAGGTTTTTCTTTGAAAAACAAAAAAAAACGAAATATTGAAATTCTAGAATTTACCAGTAAAACTTAACATTTTCCAGTAGCATTGGGAAGGTAAGGTAGAAATGGTGGCCACGAGCTTATTATACCCGTTCATGATATAAAAGTAGCCAACTTTCGTCTTAGATCAATTTTGTCGCGTTGAGAAAATAAATCAAATCCTTAATCTTAATTTCAGCATTAATAAAGGTCCAAAATGTCTAATTTTCATATAACCATTCCTGACGTTTTCCACCATCCACTTGGTAAGTGGTCCCACCCAAGCTACTGTTGTACAAACAACTGCTGACATTCACCCCTGCATGGGCAACTTAAACAAACTGAAAGCGGAGTAACAGAGTTCCTATGTTTTCCAAAAAGAAAATTAAAATCCTTGCAATCTGTTGCTCACGAAAACTGTTGAAAAAGTCCGAATTGAATTTTGAAAATAAATATCTCACTTTGCTGAAGAATGAAAAATACCAGTTAATTCTAAAAATTCAGTATTTCGGGTACTTACAAAAAGACATATTATGAATATTTTAAAATATTAATAGAATATGAAGAAAATTTGAAAAGAAATTCTTCTGTTTCAGAGGAGTGACTGAATATTTATGGAGTTGAGCTCACTTGAACTTTTAACTTGAATTATAAATTTTAAATATTTTTCGATTAGAATCATAATATTATTTGCAATGGTGAAATACACCTTTCATCCCTTTTCTTGTTCGTTGATGGGAATTCGATTGAAAAATGACCTTTAGACGGGTGTTCAAATTCTCATAAGGCGAAAGATACCGAACGCTTGTCTGATTTGATGAAAACAATGTTTGTATTGGCTTGAAATAGGATAACAATTTGAAGTGTTTTGAGAGGTTATTTCATCGGACAAAGGACTTTAATTATGACAAGCTAATCAGCTGGACTTCTATATAGTTCCATGTGCATAGGTCCAAAACAGGATTAAAGCATTGTCAGTCGATCGGGAATGTTTCTGTTTCTGACCTTTTCTCTAAATTGCATCTCCTCATCGGGAAAGAAGAAGATAATACGTTTGAAGTATATTATGAGGAAAATGGTGCAAGGAGGCAGCACGAATAAGGATGAGGAATGGATTTTGTTACATGTATTTGTGTTGCACAAAAACGTTTTGTGTCCGAAGACGTGTTTCGTTTGTTGTTCAAAGTAATTATTCATTCAAAGCACATACCTACTTGCCATGTTCACATTGCATTGAAGAAAAGTTTTGTATAGTTTTGCTCTTTCCTAAGGGGATATACCATCAGCTATATGTAAGTGTCTGAAGATTGCAAACTTCTTAGGTTTTACTTTTGGCTTTGCTTATATGTCTTATTCGTTAGAATAAAATATTTAGAGAAATGTGTGAAACGTCTCAGATGAAACATAAACTTTACAGGTTAAACAGATTTTGAGGTTTTAAATATTGTTAGAGTTGGAGATAACTTTCTTTGAAGTTAGAATTTATTTTAGAAATAAAGTTTCATAGTTCCACAAAATAAATATTGAGAAGGGGTAAAATCTACTCTTAAGTCAAGAACAAAGATGTTTTAGTTGAAAAAAAAAACAATATTCGGAGTGTGTATCTATTGAATAATATTTTATATGAATATTTTTGAATGTCTTTGGTTTAATGAAATTATTGTTCAAATACCTACGATGATTTGGATTTAAAATCACATCAGACTTAGTCTAGGAGAATAAGATATGGAGAAAAGTTCCGTTATGCCCAAAAATTCTTCAAATTGATCAATTGGAAAGCTTTTAAAGTCAAAAGTATTTTCAACTGGTGTCTCCTCACTTAAGTCACAGAATCGAACTGATCACTATTCCAAGGAGATTGAGGTGTTTTTTATGTTTGCAGTGGCCAGTGAGAAGACCCGTTCATATTCTTACTTTTTCCTACTTAAGATGATGCAGGATAGGAAACGTACTCGGTTGTAACCCTCAAGTAGAAGTTTAGCCTGTGCCTGGTCTCAGCTAAAGGAGTTTGTTCCAGTTTTTAGTCCTTTGGCCTCCTCTTCTGTTTTGGGTTTTCTTTTAATCAAGTTTTCTCCTATATATAGTAATAGGGCTCTGGTCCCATGAGGGGTGACTTTGCTCCTAATCTTGTTGAGAAATCTGCCTCTTCTGATGGTCTTACATGATGGCAATATTTTGGTTTTGTAGATCCTTCCGAGGTTACATTCTGCAAATTTTCCTATGGCGTTTACTTCTGCCGGATGGAAGATGCTATAAAGAACAATGGACAGTACGCATCGTTATGAAAAGTTTAGTTGTAACCCAAAAATTCCAGCACCAGTCCCTCCAGACGTTATCGATCCTTCAGTATCATTTGATGACATTTGATTTAAAAGTGTAGTTTACTGTTTCGACTATAACCACTTTTTCTTGCTAATTTATTCCATTTGGAAGTTTTTAACGAAATTCTACTTTTTAATCATGCCATCTCTTGGAATGTCAAGGAGGTTGTTCCGTGGAACGGCAAATCGATTCCCTTTCCTGAGATTAATGATATTTCCAGTTCCCCGCAGTTCCAGTTCCTTCCTCTGCAAATCTCAAGATGGCTAAGCAGCACTTTCTACGTTTGGTGGAATCAGTTGAAGAATTACTTCCATTGCTGCTGTAGAGCAAGTTCTCATTGCTCCGGTAATGCATAATCATGCGAGTCTTTGAACTGTTTCTTGTGATTTTATAGTTTTGATTAGTTCGGTTCTTTTGTATCATGAAAAATGGTGTACATCCATTTGAGGGTGTTTGGTTTACAGACCTATGATTTGCCTGCCAATCTTTTGTATATGATAAGGGCTTTTTGTGCCTTGCTCGACTATCAACTTGGCATATTTTTTTCCATATGGTAATTGCTAGAAATTTAACCCCTCTTTAAAACTCTTTTTGGTGGACACTTTTTCTCGTACATAAGAATAAACTCTCAGAATTTTATGCAAATTGTAGAAGCGTTTCCGAGAAATAGAGAAATAAGAAAAGTGGTTGTGATAGTGAGCGAATTTTACGTAAACCAGTTTGACAATTTTTCTCGTTCATATGAACAAAGTCTAAAATTTCATGGAAATCCTTGGAGCCATTTCCGAGAGACAAAAAAATAAAAAAAATGGGCGTGGCAGTGGGCGGATTTTACTTTTATAATTTTCTTAATTTTTCTTTGATCATATTAACAATTCTATCTATCTATCTATCTATCTATTAACAAATTATGAAAATTTCATCCGTATTGGTGCAGCCGTTTCTACATAAACCATGATTGAAGAAAAGTGGGCGTGGCGCCACTGCAATGGGTAGGAGGTCGCCAACTTAGATTTAAGTTGTATATCCACCCCCGAAACGACCTGCAGAATTTCAGCCTGCAGCTATTTTTTTCCATTTGGTCAGTAGTAAAATGTCTTTATTTACTGGACTTATGGCCAATTTCATAAACAAACACTAAAATTGCTTTATCTAAACTCCTTCTAAATTTTATCAGACATTTAAAATTTTTCCGTTTCACCAATGTAGAAAAGGAATATTTTAGGGTTATTTTAATTTAACTGAGTTTGCCTCACATCCCTGGATACAAACAAAGAGGTTGTATCCCTCGGCCCTCGCACATGCGAAGTGTATGAGAAAAAGTGAAAAAGCATTATGGATGAGGGACAATTATTCTGACAGCAGAATATCAGCTGTTGTTGACTGGAAGGGCTTAACAAAAAAGACTTTTAAAATTTAATGAGACAAAAATGAGCTTACATTTAAAATCTTCTTAAATATAAAGGCATTTGGCGAAACCAAAAATCGCCATTTAAAGGCTAAATGGCTTTTTAAATAATTAAAAGCCTTTGGTGAAATCGGCCATTATACTACAAAAGACATTTAGCATGATGAACGTATTGAGGGTAGGTTAATCTCTCCAAGAGGTGAAGTGAATTGGCCAGTATGATCGTGCAATTTATCGTTTAACCCTATTTGACTCTTTCTTGTTGAATTTTCTGAAGTCGCAGGCTTAAGCCATAACTCCGCAGTCAACGTATGCCCCCAAAATCAACATTACCCAGACCCAGGTCATATCGCTCAAGTTCAGTCGGATCTATGCGGTGAAGTTATTGAAAATTGGACCTCTCAAATCCGTGCACGGTGTGACACCGCGTTAGATATTGGAACGAAATTGTTAGGTTTATTGTTTAATGAAAACTAATAAATAAATAAAAAAAACTTGACTTAGTTACATCACTTCCCTTCATCTATCTTAATTTTAAATCATCACGCAGGCATCTCTTTGGACTCTACTCCTTACCAAATTATATATATTGTTGTTCCCAGTCCATAAAGCCTATTAATTTGCTCATTTCTATTCACAGCATCAAGTGCTGACATAAAATTTCTTTGTATTAAATTTTATGTCAAATGGCATCTGGTAAAAATGGTATGGGCTCTAGGGGCCTCAAGTTAACTTGATATTCAATCTTTCTACTCAATTCACGTCCTGAATAATCAGCATAAGCTAATTATAAAGTAAAATAATTCTTACATGAATAATATTGTTAAGGCTTATTATTTTTTTAATTTAAAAATATGTATGTATGAGACGTTTCTGCAAATCAATTAATTATTACTTTCTATGGAACTAACCTATTTGTCAATGAAAAATTAACAACTCAATTTCTTTTCCTCTCATGGTCATTTATATTTCCAAAGAAAATACTTTGTCTGTTCATTCAAACTTCAAAACCTATTGATATTGCTTTTGTACGTAAGTCCACCATTGTATCACTTATTTTTATTTCCCTGCTCTCTTCATTACAAAAACTACTGAAAATCATTAAAACAAATCCATTGATCATATAGCTGTCAATTCATGCCATTACCACGCCTACCTCCCGGGAATTGATTTATTTCTTCCCTTTTTTTTGGTATTAAAAGTGGATTAAAGAAGGTGGATTTTTGTGTTCGAGTAAGTAAATATACTGGAAAAAAAGGGAAACCTTTCTTAAAAACCCATTTATTGGCAGCTAGCGGCCAGGCAGTATACATTGTATGTATTAATGTGCTTCCAATAACTATGTGTGGATCAGTGATTTTCTTTGTCTGGAATAAAAGGGGAAAAATTAACTCCATTTATAAAGAATGAAAGGTGTTCCCCAATTTGTTTTTTCAATCAGGTGAGAGGGAGAATGAGACTGTACATAGCCTCATTCTAAAACCTTATTATTTATTTCATTTTCAAAGGAATTGACGTGTGAAGGAAATATGTTTTTCAAATATAATGAGAGATTAGTTAAATATTGATTCAAAATAGCTTTTTATAGCCTTAAGTCCTACAAATTGGGTACTCCACGTGCGTAAAGCCAATTTGTAGGACTAAAGACCATCAAATTTGAATTCATAACTCAAAAAGTTCAATCAATAATTTTTGTTATGTTTTATATTCAAACCAAACAACTACAACCTCAGCTTAATTTTAAAATTTACTTACATACTTACTTACTTAAGGTGGTGCTACAGTTCGAGCCCCAACTAACAAGCTTTTCTTACAGCTGGCTCGGTTTCTAGCTAGCTGTCTCCAGTTTTGCACGCCAAGTTGGTTGAGGTTCTCTTTCACTTGCATGCGCCACCTTTTACACTGTCAACCTCTACTGAGCTGTACCACGGGGTTGGATTCAAAGACTTTCCGGGCCGGAGCATTGATGGTCCATTTGCTCTAGGCCACCTAGCCATCTCAGTCGTTGGCTTTTCACTTTTATGGCTAGGTCGGTGTCGCTGTACAGCCCGTTCACTTCTTTTTTGTATCTTCTTCTCTATTCCTCATCTATGCAGACGGTACCAAAAATCACCCGGAGAGTTTTCCTCTCAAAACAGACCAACTTGTTCTCATCCACCGTTAACAGTGTCCATGCATCTGCACCATACATTAGGCAGGACCGGGATGATAAGCGTCTTATACTGGGACAGCTTAGTTGCTCGAAAGAGGGCTTTGCTTCCCAATTGTCGTCTAATCCCAAAGAAACAGCGATTGGCAAGTATAATTCTTCGTGTGATCTCAGCACTGGTATCGTTCGCTGAGTTTATAGCCGATCCTAGGTAGACAAAGTCTTTGACCACCCCCAAATTATGTCTGTCTATAGTGACGTTCTGTCCGAGACGTCGGTGTTGGGTGTCTTTTCTTGTTGACAGCATATATGTATTTCGTTTTGCTTTCATTCTCCGTTTACCCCAACTACTCTCGAAAACACCACTGACATCTCGCTTAGTTCTTCCGATTATGTCAATGTCGTCAGCGTTAGCGAGTAATTGGACGGACTTTTGAAAGATTGTGCCTCTAGTGTTGACGTGAGAGTTTTGCACTATTCTATCAAGAACGATGTTGAAGAAGTCACATAGCAGTGCGTCGGTTGCTTTGCCTAAAACATTTTTTGAAATCAAAGCCACCGGTGAGGTCTTTGCCATCCTTGATGGAGTAGCGTGCATTCTCCATCATCATCCTGCTTAAACGGACGAGTTTGGGAGGGATGTCGAAACTAGACATTGCTCCATATAGCTCGTCTCTATAAATGGTGTCATTACGCGGCCTTGAAATCGATGAAAAGGTGGTGGGTATCGAAGTGGTTTTTATTCCAAAAGTAGGCAAGCGAGGACACGAATCCGCGAAGGATTTTCGTCCAATTAGCCTAACCTCTTTTGTACTTAAAACTCTAGAGCGTATTCTAGACACACATATTAGAGACATACTTGTGGAATGTCCTCTAGTAAACTCTCAACATGCATATCTCAAAGGTAAGTCGACGGAGACGGCCCTTCATGAGGTAGTGCGTACAATTGAGAAAACCATCAACTTCAAAGAATATACCCTCGCTACATTCTTAGATGTAGAAGGGGCTTTCAACAATGTGCTAACCGAATCTATTCTTGAGGCACTCGTTGACTTTGGTGTTGTAGAGGACTACATCAGAAAATGGATAATATCCATGCTCAAAGAAAGAAAGATTCATGGCACGTTAGGTAATGCAAACTCGACAAAACAAGTCAGGAGAGGAACACCCCAGGGCGGTGTTCTGTCACAACTTCTATGGCTTTTAGTCATGAACAAAATCCTCGTTAAAATGGAGAGATGTGGTGTGAAGGCGGTTGCGTATGCGGACGACTTGGTATTATTAGTGTCAGGGAAGTTTACTTCTGTGATAAGCGAAATCACAGAGATGGCTTTGAGAAAAGTTAGCAACTGGGCTGCGAGTTGTGGTCTAGGAGTCAACCAGAGCAAAACTGAACTGATGCTTTTTACTACCGAAACTAAGATACAACCCTTCACTCCACCCCGACTTAACGGCCAAACACTCTCACTATCAACCAGTGCAAAATATCTAGGTGTCATCCTAGACCCTAAGTTAAACTGGAAAATAAACATCGAAGAACGGGTCAGGAAAGCCTGCATAGCTTTCTACGCCTGTAGTAAAACCTTCGGTAAAAACTGGGGCCTTCAATCAAAAATGATCTTATGGACGTATACTGCAGTGGTACGACCGATTCTAACATATGGTTCGATTGTCTGGTGGCCCGCACTAAATAAGACATATAACATCAACAAACTCAAAAAGGTTCAAAGAACAGCTAGTGTTGGTACCACAGGGGCTCTTCGATCTTGCCCTTAAGCGTTTTTCTGCACCTTCTACCACTTGATCTACACATAAAATATCTAGTATCTTGCAGTGCCTTAAGACTTAAAGAATCAAATTCTTGGGTTGCTAAACCTTATGGTCACAGCAATATCACAAATTTGATTCCCGCTGATATACTTTCGACTCCCACTGACTACCACGCTCTTACAATGAGCCTCAGTAAAGATTTTAAAGTCTTATTCCATCCAGAGGGGACTGGATGATGACGCCGTGACGAGAGACTCGACACAACTATCTATACTGATGGCTCAAAGATGGAGTGCGGTGTTGGCTCAGGAGTCTTCTCTGAGTCTCTCAACATCTCCAAGTCATTTCGGTTACCGAATTTCGCTAGTGTATTTCAAGCTGAAATACTTGCAATCAGGGAGGCATGCAAGATGCTAAAAGCAGATCCAAACCAAAATCGTAATACAGCCATCCTTACAGACAGTCAGGCGGCTGTTA
This sequence comes from Dasysyrphus tricinctus, assembly GCA_963921185.1. Taxonomy (NCBI): domain Eukaryota; kingdom Metazoa; phylum Arthropoda; class Insecta; order Diptera; family Syrphidae; genus Dasysyrphus; species Dasysyrphus tricinctus. The sequence goes on from OY992531.1 coordinate 15,036,061, forward strand.
AAGCCATTGATTCGGCTACATCATCCTCTAAATTGGTCCAACAATGCCGAGATGAGCTCGCAAGTCTAAACATTAACCTCAAGGTCACTCTTCTGGGTTCCTGGTCACAGTGGCATTGAGGGAAATGAACGGGCAGATGAACTAGCCAGGCAAGGATCAGCCCTTCACATCTCACTTGCGGAAAGAGTCTACATTCCCCTAGGAGTTGTGAAGGGCAATATATTGTCAATTTTCCTTAGGGAATCTAATCGTAGGTGGAGCAGTTTAACCAACTGCAAAATATCCAGAACGATCTGACCCGCCTTAAATAAATCCCGAACATTTGTTCTCATATGTAGACCCAGGCGGGACATAGCTAGGGTCGTAGCAACCTGCACTGGACACTGGCCAATTGGAGAACATGCGGCGAGGGGCTGGGTATTCCTTACAATACTCACTGTCGCAGCTGTAGAGACCAGCAAGAAAAGGAAACAGTCCTACATTTTCTCTGTAAATGTCCAGCTCTAGCCAGAATGAGAGCACAATCGTTTGGAATGGCTTTTTTGACGACCTAAAGGATCTTTCCGAAATGAAGATCAAAGACTTGATCTCTTTTCTTAACGCCACGAAATGGTTCTGAGACAGATATCTGTTGCGTTCTGCATCATGTTCCCCCCCAGATCCAAAGTCCGAGAGTAATCGGAATCCGGGTTTCTGAGGAGCTTCATGATGCTGAATGGCAATGATGATCACATGATCTGATCGAACGCTTCGTTGCTACTGTGGCGACATCTCAAACTTCAAAACAAAACCTATTCAGTTGTTTGTTCATAATCTACTACACATATTTTTCTGAAAATTATATTTTCTTTTACTTCCTTTTTCAATGAAAAAATTAAGAGTATAAATAGAGGTGGCTCAACGAATATCGAGTCTCTTCTTTGTATCGACGACGCCTCGTGCGCAAAACTTAATATAAAGCTTGTATATTTGTAAGTAGTTTTAAGTTGGATTTTTAATAAATTGGAGTGTAATTAAACTAAGCTTTGCATCTTTTTATTTAATTAATCGACTCCATAATTGGTGACCCGAGTTCACGCTAAATATATTAAAATGCCGAACGAAGAAAACAAGCCTAAAGATCCCAACGGCACTACATCGACACAAGAAGCGCCAGAAACGATAACTCGAGTTGCAATTCGTATCCCTCCATTCTGGCACGAGAAGCCACAAATATGGTTTGCGCAAATCGAGGCCCAGTTCCAAACCGCAAAAATCGTCAGAGATTCGTCTAAGTTCCACACAATCATTGGTGCAATAGAATCCCAAGTTTTAACGCAAGTCTCTGATGCTGTATTAAATCCACCGAGTGAAAACAAGTACGAGAATCTGAAAGCCTTAATCATAGAACGTTTTGGAGACTCTGAGCAACGTAAAATAAAAAAACTGCTCTCTGAAGTTGATCTTGGTGATAAGAGACCATCACAGCTTCTTAACGAACTCAAGGAGCTAGGAGGTAATCAAATCACCGAAGAATTTCTGAAATCGCTGTGGTTGCAACGGTTGCCCACTCAAGTACGCGCCATTTTACAAGCTTCAAGTGAAGAGCTTATGGCCTTATCAAAATTAGCTGACAAAATTATGGAAGTTGGTGATTTTTCCCATCATGTGTCTGAAATAAATGCAGCCCAACGAAAACCAAGACATAATTCACCATCTCATTCTTCATCAAATGAATTGTCTTTGCAACAACTCCAACAAGAGATTAAATTGATCGGCAACCAGCTAAATCAACTAATAAGAAAAACACGTGACGTTGGTAATAATCGCAGCCGAAGTTCAAGTTCTCATCGTCCTCTTTTTAATCGCAGTTCGCGCTCACGACAAAGAAAAAACGATAACTTCTGCTGGTTCCACAACATGTTCGGCAATGAAGCAAAAAAGTGTCGTGAACCTTGTACCTTCAGAAGTGAATCAAAAAACTAGAACCGATCTCGTTGACCAACGCATCGACAAGTAAACAACTCGTTGGCCAACAGATACTAAGATTAGTTGTTTACGATTCATCTTCTAAAAAAAAATTTCTTATCGATAGCGGAGCAGACATTTCTGTTCTACCCCCTTCGTACCGAGATCGTTTCTCATCATCGAAGACCACATTGTTCGCGGCAAACGGTAGTACGATTAAAACATACGGAGAAAGAAGACTTACACTAGACCTTGGATTGAGACGAGCGTACACGTGGACGTTCATAGTAGCTGATGTCACGACACCAATCATTGGGGCAGATTTAATCAGGCATTTTGGAATCGTAATTGACCTCAAACGAAATCGACTGATCGACAGCACTACAAACATCGAATCAAAAACCAATTGCTCTGTTGTTAATGAGGTAATTATTAAAGCATTCGATAATAATCAACCTTTCGCTTTTATTCTAGCTGAGTTTGAAGAACTGTTCCTAAAAACAAACAGGCAACCAGCGAGCATTTCAACAACAACACATCACATAGAAACAAAGGGTCCTCCAGTCTTTTCCCGCCCACGTCGCCTTCATGGAGCAAAATTAAAAGCTGCCCAAAAAGAGTTTCAATATTTAATGGAGCAAGGCATCTGTCGCCCATCTAAGAGCAGCTGGGCTAGTCCATTGCACATGCAGCTGAAACCAAACGGGGAGTGGCGTCCATGTGGAGACTACCGTGGCCTTAACAACATCACCATTGCTGACAAATACCCCATTCCATTTGTGCAAGATTTTCGGAACATCTTGGAAGACAAGACGGTGTTTTCAACGATTGACCTGGAGAGAGCTTTTCATCAAATCCCTGTCCAGCCAAACGATGTGCCCAAAACCGCAATAACAACGCCCTTTGGATCATTTGAGTTCGTGTATATGATGTTTGGGCTAAAAAATGCTGCTCAGACATTTCAGAGGCACATGCACGAGGTGTTGAGAGGCTATGAAGACTTCGCATTTTCTTATATAGACGATATTGGTGTCGCGTCGAAAAACATGAAAGAACACGAACAGCATCTGAGGCTGATTTTTCAGCGTCTTAAGGACTATGGACTCAGAATCAACCCCTCTAAATGCGTTCTTGGTCAGTCGGAGATAAAATTTCTTGGCCATCAAATAAACTCGCAAGGTATTAAGCCACTCGACACCAAAGTGAAGGTAATTTTGGAGTTCACAAAACCTCTTATTGCCATGGAACTCAAAAGGTTCCTGGCTATGATAAATTTTTATAGGTCTTTTATACCACATGCTGTCAACAACCAAATGATTCTACAAAAACTTATAAATGGTAACATAAAAAACGATAAAACGCCAATTAATTGGACAGCCGAATCCGAAGCAGCATTTGACAGGTGTAAAAAAGACCTAGCAGAAGCCACACTACTCGCTCATCCTGCTATAGACGCTCCAATCTCACTCAGTACCGATGCTTCAGACGTGGCCATAGGTGCTGTCCTTCATCAAGTTGTCAATGGAAATGTCCAACCTCTTGGATTCTTCTCTAAGAAGCTCACAGACAGACATCAGAAGTTTAGTGTTTATGACCGCGAGCTATTAGCGATCTACGAGGGAGTGAACCACTTCAGACATCTTCTTGAGGGGAGAGACTTCTGCATATGGACTGACCACAAACCACTTACATTCGCATTCGGAAAATCATCGGAGACAGCTTCACCAAGACGACTTAGACAGCTCGATTTTATATCGCAGTTCAGCACGGATTTGAGGTACATCGATGGTAAAAATAACACGGTTGCTGACACATTATCTCGCATAACAGAAGTTAATACCAAATCAACAGTGATCGATGCCCCGACTATAGCTGAAGAGCAATCGAATGACCATGATTTTTTAAATCTTATAAATGAAAATAAATATTGCGCAACATCACTTAATGTCAAACCTTTTGTCATTTCAGGTAGTACTAAACCAATATATTGTGATACTAGTACTGCAAGAATAAGACCGATAATTCCAAAAGCACTCCGAAGTCACATCATAACGCAATCACATGGACTGTCTCATCCAGGTCGAAGAGCAACATTAAAACTCATCCAGGAGCGTTATGTTTGGCCAGGAATGAGAAAGGAGATTGCAGCAGCTGTTAAAACCTGCATTCCGTGCCAAAAGAGTAAGGTTCAGCGCCACAACCAACAGGAATATGGTTCATATTCACCACCAGAGGCCCGTTTCGACCACATAAACATTGATCTGGTTGGACCGATGCCTACATCCCAAGGTTGCCGCTACATCCTCACATGCATTGACCGGTTTTCAAGGTGGACTGAGGCATTTCCTTTACCTGACATCACCGCCGAAACTATAGCAAGATCATTAATTTCTGGCTGGATTTCGCGCTATGGCATTCCTCTCCGAATAACGACGGATCTTGGCCGACAATTCGAAAGCAACATCTTCAAAGAGCTGACACGTTCTCTTGGTATCAAACATCCGAAGACAACACCCTACCACCCTCAATCCAATGGAATTATTGAAAGGTGGCATCGGACGTTAAAAACAGCTATTCGTTGTTACGAAACGGATGACTGGTGCAGTGTATTACCTTCGATATTGCTGGGGTTGCGTTCTACCTTCAAAGATGACATCAAAGCCACTCCTGCAGAGATGATGTTTGGCACGACACTTCGCTTGCCAGGTGATTTCTTCGGCAGTCAACGAAAAACACAAGCACAGACAGAGTTTGTAAAGGATTTGCGTCGTGCGATGTTAAAAATTCAACCGTCTCCTGCAGCTAGCCACGACAAAGCTAAGGTATTTATTCAACCGAGCATCCAAACTGCTACTCACGTTTTTGTTCGAAATGACGCCGTACGAACGCCCCTACAGCAGCCATACGAAGGTCCGTACGAAGTTATTACTCGCAAAGAAAAATACTTCAAGCTGAGGATAAGGAATCGAATGGTAAATATTTCTATTGATCGACTTAAAACAGCTTTTGTACCAACAGCTATAGAAAATGATACTTCACCCAAACAAGATGTTAATCCCCAGGAAAGCCTACCCAATGGACCAACCTCATCAACGTATATAACACGGTCTGGAAGAAGAGTTCGGCTCAAGAATCCCTTCTGAGGGGGAGTGGTGTGGCGACATCTCAAACTTCAAAACAAAACCTATTCAGTTGTTTGTTCATAATCTACTACACATATTTTTCTGAAAATTATATTTTCTTTTACTTCCTTTTTCAATGAAAAAATTAAGAGTATAAATAGAGGTGGCTCAACGAATATCGAGTCTCTTCTTTGTATCGACGACGCCTCGTGCGCAAAACTTAATATAAAGCTTGTATATTTGTAAGTAGTTTTAAGTTGGATTTTTAATAAATTGGAGTGTAATTAAACTAAGCTTTGCATCTTTTTATTTAATTAATCGACTCCATACTACTCTACAACCTGCCGAGCTCGGCATAATGTGGCAAGCTCGGGCGAGATGCGATCCGATCGAGTGAGTGTCCTATAACCCAACTCACAAGATATATTAACCATACTTCACAGCCGTCCTATTTCAAAGCAAGGAATGCTTTTATCTACTCTCATACACAGGTCAAACGAGTTATGGTATCAAAACGGCGCAATCCAGTGCTAATTGAAGCAAAGAGCGAGTGTTACGCTCTTGCCACCATTTTTACCTACCTATCGATTTGAAACTCCAGGGTTTTCTCCAAGATGTGCCGTAGTGCGATTATATGGTCGATGCATGGTGGACTTCCCTGGCCTAAAGCCACACTGATATGGACATATCAGGTTGTTCACGAATGGCTTCAGACGCTCATTAAGTACGGCAGAGAAGATCTTGTAGGCGATATTAAATAGACTGATGGCTCTGTAGTTGGTGCAGTCCAGAGGATAGCGTTTCTTATTAAGAATCGGGCAAACAATGCTGACGTTCCATTCATCGGGCATGCTTTCCTTCGACCATATTTTTCAGATGAGCTGGTGCCATACTCCTAACCTCTTAATCGCCAGCCGCTTTGAATAGGTCAGCCACAAGGCCATCAGCTCCAGTAGCTTTATTTGGACTTAAGTTTTGATATAGCCATCTTTACTTTGTCGAGATCGGATGAACGGAATTGTTGGCCTCCCTGCGTCATCCAGGTTGAATGGTGCAATCTGTATGGTATAGCTGAATTCGTATCATCATCGCCGTTATACAGTTTGCAGAAATGATTCTTCCATATCCTCAGTACCGACTGCGATTCTACTACAATGTTCCCCTGATCATGCTTGCAGGCTTTGGTTCCTCGATAGCACGCTTTTCATGCTCTATATTTTTCTTTCTTAGAATATTGTAATCCTCCTTCATTTTAAAACATTGAAGTTAAATAAAAATGCACACGAATATGCATCCCTCAAACTTGCTCTTTTGGTTGAAGCTTGAAGGCCATATATACCTACATTATATACCAAACACAGGTATGAACATTCATCTGATTTTGAATTTAACGCAAAGAACTATTATCTGTAATGAAAGCAACGAAAGCATAAATTTTATAACTTACTTAGGGTTTGGGGTCATAGAATATAATCTGTGCTAAATTTATAACATTATTCGTTATACATTATCCTCACTCACTCGTTGAACACATATGTATATGTACGTGTACTTATGGCCGAAGCACGAAGCTGGCAGACGTCATTATTAATTTAATGCACTGGATTTATCTATAATTCATTCGATGAGTTTATATGACCATTAACTGTGTTTTATAATGCACTTACCCTGAATATAAGTGTAGATTTTCACTAAAGGTTCATCAGCATCATAGAACAAAATCGATATCTGTATATGGCTTTGAGCACTCATAATATAACGCAATTATATGTTAATAGCGCCAAGCCATAACTGCTAATATCCTTTTCATATATGAACCTTGTATTTTGTATTGATTTAGTGTAGGTAGGTATTATGTGGACATATGAACTGCAATGTCCTAATGTTTAGCAATTCCCAGGGAAATTTCATTATGATTGGTTCAGTGGATTAGCCGTTGATAGCTGTCATAATATAAAATGCGGATGGTTTATGGACCCTATACATCAAAAACAGGAAAGAAATATGAAGTTGTCTGTGGAGAAAAGATTTCAAACTTTTTTGCTATACCTTTGATAGGTCAAATATTGTATGTTTTGAAAATTGTGAAGATAGGTAGGGACCTACCTTTTATCAAAAATAAAGGGCTGATACAAAAGGTATCTTTATAGCAAAAAATCTTCTAAAAAAGTAAGTAAATAAAACCACAACATTAAAATTCCTTTTGTATCTTTATATTCTTCATTGAATCTAATATTTTTGTATTAATTAATTTGAAACTCATATCAGCATTCCAGAAATGAAAAAATTCAAATACACTTAAAAAAAAAAAAAACAAAATTTCTTTATCATTATTTATTTTCTTTCATTGTTATATTTTGATATCTGTTTTTCTTATCAAAAAGCACTGCTCAGTAAACTAGAAACTCACAATTAGGTCAAATTTTTATTTTTAAAAATATGTAGTTCAAGAAAATTACTTAAAAAAAAGAGAAAACATTTACGAATGGTAATAACAATTTTTACTGTAAACAAATATTAAACTAAAAGTAAATTGTTCTCCACTGGCAGAGCACAGAGCTGACAATTTCTACTCAAAAAAAGTTTACAAAGCAGTATTGTAAAAATTGTCAAGAAGGGAATTGTTTTACTACCTCGTGAGGTTCTTTTCCGCAAAAAAAACTACTCATTTCATTTTGTGCGTACACGAACAGCTTTCGGCTAAATTTGACAGAATTGAGTAGAATTTGGCTGCCGTTTATCTTATCCCACGTTGATCTGAGTAAGAAAGTATTCAAATAATATTCTTAGAGAACCATTAATATTTTATAATACAAATTCTATATACTACTGAAATAAATCAGCCAAGTAGAAGACTTAGCATTAAGGATTGGACTTGTTGAATTATTGATTCCAAATAGCTTTTTATGGCCTTTTGTCCTACAAATTGGCGCTTCGTTCGGCTTACTCACTTGAACTCATCAGTGACATAGTGAGGGCTTTGTTATACGCAATTTGTATTAAGTTCAGTTCAACTACAACGGTTGAACGGTTCATGATTTGTATACCTTGTCTTGTGTATTGCTTCTTTCAAATATTTGGTATGCCTTAGGCAACGAGAATTTTGTAAACATATATTAGAACATAAAGTGGTTGAAGCAATATTACCATTAAAAATATCATAAACGTAGAGGGCTTCAGAAAGCATCCTACATTTTTCAAGGCTTAGAAAATTTATTAGTTTTAAACGGCTTTCGTATGGAGGCAGCACAAAATTCTCACGATTCCAATTGAAATTTCTCAGTGCAAATAAAAGGAATTGTTTTTGGGCGGATTCTAGTTTTTTTAACGTCGACATCAAATAAAGGTGACCAAACGATGCTGCAGTACTCCAGAAGAGGGCGAACTAAGGAACAATATATTGCTTTGGTAATGTAAGGGTCATTAAATTCTTTTGACCTACGCTTCACAAATCCTAACATGCTGCTGCTCTTAGAACAAACTTTGTCAATTTGATGCTTAAAAGTAAGACGAGAATCGACAAGTATGTCCAAGTCTTTTAAAACGTCACTTCTTTCAATGTTTTTTGCGTCAATAATATAGTTTATAAGACATAAATTTTTTCTTCTAGCAAAAGAGATTACATTACATTTTGTGACATTTAACGACGTACCATTTATATTGCACCATTTGACTAGAGTATTAATATCTTTTTGCATTTTGAGCCCATCACTCACATGGTTAACTACATTGAATAACTTGAGATCATATGCAAATAACAGAAACCGAAAATATTCAAACAATTCAGTCAAATCATTAATAAATAATAAAAAGAACAGGGGACCAAGGTGGCTACCTTGAGGAACACCCGAAGTAACATTTATTGCACGAGAATTTACACCACAAAATTTCACATACTGCCTTCTGTCTGATAGATACGAGGAAATCCACTTTAATAAATTACCTCGTAGTCCAATTTTCTGTAACTTAAAAGTTAACAATCCAATGTCAACTCTGTCAAAAGCCTTACTGAAATCGGTGTAGATTGCATCAACTTGGTTTCTAGTTTCCATTTCAGTTAAAATAAAAGAAGTGTAGTCAGAAAGATTGGTTGCAGTGGACCTCCCTTTGAAAAAACCATGTTGATGTTCACTTAAAACTGGCTTCAACCCTACACACAATTTGTCAGATATTAGCTTTTCAAAAACTTTTGGAATGGCCGATAATATTGCAATTCCTCTGTAATTTTTTAAGTCCGACCTGTCGCCACTTTTAAAAATAGGAGTTAAATATGATTCACGCCATATTTCTGGAAAACTACCACATTCTAAAGATTTATTGAAAAGTTCCAAAAGGTGTATTGCCAACGTGTTTGCAGTCCTTTTCAAGAAAAGGGAGGTAATATCATCAGGGCCAGCACCTTTGTTGACAACTAAATTTTTTAATGCAAGCACCAATTCTTCAAGATAAATTGAAATTTGAGAAAGGTTTACAACGTTGCCTGTCATGTGACTAAATTCGTCATCTTTAAAGTTTATTGGTTCAGTATAAACTGATTCAAAAAATGATGCAAACATATCACATATTTCATTTGAGTCTGAATAGCTTTTATCTTCAAAGCGCATTTTCGATGGAAAATTACTAACATTTCTTTTGTAGTTGATGAATTTATAAAAGTGACGAGGATTTGATTTTATGATTGATCCAGTTTTATAGATATACATACACTCCTCGTCAACTGAATACGCACAAACATTTTTTAATATACTTTATCCATTTTTTCCAAACAGTGATGGTTATTATGCCATCTGTTGATGCTAACTATTTCCTTAAGATGTCCGAAAGAATTATCCAAAAACAACCGTGAGTTTTTCTTCAACCACTTGCAAAGTGTTTTATATGCAAAGTAGGAGTTTTTTTTTCAGTCAACTGAATAGGTACAACGCCATTTTCTTCGTTGTTTATAAGTTTTTTGGAGTGCTTGACAGTTTAAATTAACGATTTTAGTGTTTTCAGTAAAATTTAATTCTTGATTTCAAATTTTAAGAAAAATGGGTAGATCTACGTGTCTTAACAGTGTTGAAAAAGCTAAAATCGATTTACTTAGAGAACAAGGCCTAACTGGACGTGCAATAGCTGATAAAGTTGGCCGAAGTTTTAATGTAGTTTATTCTTACTTGAAAAATAAAGATGCATACGGCAAAAACATGAAGGGAGGTAAGAAAACAGCAACAACAGCAGCTGAGAGACGAAGAATTTTAAGATATGCATCAAATTCTTCTGATTCTGTGGCAAAAATAAAACAAAAAGTCGGCGTAAACGCAAGTTGCTCAACAGTATTAAGAGTAATCAACAACTCAAGCCATCTTAAACGAATGAAACTTAAGAAAAAACCACCAGACGGAAAATGTTGCGATTAGATTTTTCAAGACTTCACATGAGTTGGAAAAAAGAATGGTATCACGTGGTTTTTTCAGATGAAAAAAAGTTTAATTTCGATGGCCCTGATGGGTTCAACTTCTATTTTCACGACTTAAGAAAAGAAAAAAGATTTTTAAAGCGCCATCATAGTCGCGAAGGAGGTGTCATGATATGGGGAGCAGTCAGTTATTATGGAACAGTTGAGCTCGAGGTTGTAACATCAAGAATGACAGCAGCTGGGTATAAAGTAATTTTGGAAAGAAATTTTCCTAAATTTTCTAACATCTTTGGACCCATAAACTGGACCTACCAACATGATAATGCGCCTATTCACTCAGCGCGCATAATAAAAACATGGATAGAGGAGCAACAAGTGCAGTTGCTTCAATGGCCGCCGTACTCACCTGATCTAAACATCATAGAAAATGTCTGGGGATGGTTAGTACGCAAAGTTTATGAGGGTGGTCGTAAGTTCGAAGACAAAGAAACCTTAATTTCTGCAATCAAATTAGCGTGGAGCGAAATTTCGTTAAATTACATTAAAAAGCTATACGATTCCATGCCGGATCGAATTTACGAAGTAATTAAAAATAAAGGTGGAAGTATCCACTAGTAAACTTAAACAAAAACTTGTTTCATTCCATTCCAATACCAATTTTAATTTTTGTACCTATTCAGTTGACTCAAAAAAAACTTCTACTTTGCATAAGTTACACTTTGGAAGTGGTTGAAGGAAAAACTCACGGTTGTTTTTGGATAAAACTTTGAAATTCTGTTATTTATATGTTACGAAAATTTTTACCATCAACAGATGGCATAATAACCATCACTGTTTGGAAAAAATGGATAAAATATATTCAAAAATGTTTGTGCGTATTCAGTTGGAGAGGAGTGTATCTATCGTAGCAAATTTTGTCATAATCACAGAAATTCTAATTTAACCCCTTAAATGTCTCGAAATTTTCTAAGTTACCCGAAGAACTCAATTTGCGATGTGCTTTGTTTTTTTTTATTCTTTAAGTTTATCAATACTTTATCATACCATGGTGGAGTATTGGTTGAGGTTTTAACCTTTTTGGGAACAAAGCGATCACAAATAGAGTATAAACCTATTTTCTTCTGTGGCACTTAGAGTAAGAGGTTGACTGATTTTCAAGTGGCAGTCGTGACAATTGTAACGGTGGCGTTTTAAAAGGGTTTATTGCTGCTGGTTTGGGAACTGGTATTTTATTTGTATTTTCCAAAAGTTGAAAGTCTTCATTACTCGTTTGTGAAGTCTTACCTGCGAGAGGGTTTTTGCCAGTTAAATTTGGAAGTTCATCATTTGATGGTTTATCCCCAATGTTGCTTCTTATCTCCACTAGTTCTTCCTGCAATTTTTTAACAAAATATGATAAAGATGCCTGCCCGCACTATTCTGATTTGATTTTTTTGTAATAAAAACTAGGTGACCATTTAATCAATAGACCTAAGGCCCAACAAAGTTAAGTCCGGTGCTGTCGAGAGCAGAGGCTTAGGGCCAGTTTTTCAGTGCGATATCATCCCATAGTTTTGAGGTTAAACCTGAGTGAACTTCAGTCAATTGAAATCCTAAGTTAACTCACCAAATTTGGTGATTTAACTCAGGGACCAAATTCAGGGCCTTTTCCGTTGTGGTGCCCTCTCTATTTCGATAGTGAAAGGTAAAAGGGTGATATCCATAGTGTTGCACATCGATTTCAATAGATTTTGGACAACTGAATTAAAAAACTTTTAATTCACACTTTTCGGTGACCCCCAAGGTCACCTGACCTGACTGCACCCGACTTTTTGTATGGGGTAATGTCAAGCAGGGGATACAAAACGAAACCCAGGAATATGACTGATAGTACAGTAAAATTAGAATTGTAAATGGAAAAAAATAGCGGCAGGCTGAAATTTTGCAGGTCATTTCGGGGGTAGGTATACAGCTTAAATCTAAGTTGGCGACCTCTTACCACTTGCAGGGGCGGTGCCACGCCCACTTTTCTTAAATCCTGGTTTCTGAAGAAGCGGCTGCACCGATATTGAGGAAATTTTAATAATTTGTTAATGTAGTCGTAGAAAAAATTAAAAAAAATGTTAAAGTAAAAGAATTGAAGCAGTCCCATAAGATAATAATTGAATAAAAAATAGATGAAATGCATTGATTAAAAAAAAGTAGTTTGAATTTCTTATTGTAGCACTATTGGTGCCCCACCCTGTATATAAAGGGTATCCCAAAATCAATGCTTGGCTTTTCCACTGCTTGTGCCATAAAGTGTTGGCAACCTTAAAAAAACAAAACAATTTGACAATTTATAGTTAAGGGTTTGCAAATCTTAAGTATTTAATTATTTGCATATAAAAATATAATTTCAAAAAAAAAAATAGTACACCCGCTTTTGAGATATTAAATTTTCAAAAAAATAATTTGAAACTTTTTTCAAAATTTCAAAAATTTCTTTTTTTGAAAATTTTTATATGCAATATTATTTGAACTTATTTGAAATTTGTATATAAAAAAATATATTTAGATAAATTTTTATAAAAAAATGTACATGGATAAATTTTTGTATAAACAAATTTCGGCTGATAATAAGAATATTCAAATAAAAAAACATTCTATAAGAGATACTACCAATACTTGCTAAGTGTTCAATTTTATAATATTTGGTAGCAGATCGTACTAATCTAAGCATTAGGAAAAGAGTTTAATCCAAATCGCAGGAGTTGTTTTCGAGAAAAAAAAATTCTTCCTTTAGGGTTTTTTAAACTTTTGTATGGAAGGTACCGTTATCTTTGGATAAAAGTAAAATTTTTTCTTAAAATATTTAATATTTATTCTCTTAAGTATCGAGCTTCATATACAAATCTATCATGTCGCCTTCGAAACATTTGATTTTCAAAAAAAAAAATTTTAAATTTTTTAAAAATCCAAAAAATATTTTTCTGAAATTTTAGTAGACACTACTCTTTATATTTTCGGAATCTTCTCGATACAAAAATTATTCAAAGCAGTCATACTGTTTTGAAGAAAGTAAAACATAAGAAAAATGTTCTCTGGGAGGGGAGGTGCCATTAATAACCTTTGTTTTTGAAAATTGAAAAATGGTTCCCTACCCAAACGTCGCGTCGCCAAAACGTGATTAATTAACTATTGATAAAAAAATTGTATGTTCTAAGAAAAATAAAAAAAAAATGTGTTGGATTGGATACATATGTATGCACCAAGTTTGAAGAAAATTGATTGAGCCGTTTAGACTGTAGCTCAACGAGCAGGCAGACAGACAGACCGACAGGGAGACAGACATAATTGCGAGACCCACCTTTTTCGTCGTTCCTATCATCGTAATGACAAGTCTGATTAAAATTAATTAAAATTAAGATGTAATTGGATCTGAACTGCACATTACACATTGAACCGCACTTTCTCTCGAAATTTTAACTACTACACACAAACTTTAGCTTGTAAAAAAAGTGTTATTAAGATCTGTCTTCATTTCGGACTGTAGTTTCTGGAGAAATAGTAAACAGGTAAGGCTCATACATACCTATTTTTCAAACCATTTTCAAAAATGGCGCCCAATCTGTGGATGGTAATTTAAAAAAAAAACTCATAAATGACTTTGAAAATTTCCAAAACCAAAATAACAATAAATTTCTTAAAAGAATGGTTTTTTTTTAACCATCGGGTTAAATTTCGATGTTGCCACTTTTCCGAAACTTACTTTTTTTATTGGTGTCAATGGGTTTTTTTGATTATTTTTAATATTTTAAACGTGAAAAAGTTACGGAAATGCCTCCGGACGTCAAACGTGTGTTGGAAAAATAACGGTTGTTGTCCTTGAAGATGAGTGTAAGGTGTGGGTCAGAGGTGTGTACTTTCACTTTTTTGGTAGCTTTTTTTTGAATATGCAAAAAGTTGTGGAAAGGCCTCCAGATGCGTATTGGGAAAATATCGGTTGACATCTTATAAGAAAGGTGTGTTGAGTAGAAGCACCTTCGGTTAAAATGTCAGTGTTACCACTTTTCACGAACATAGGTACTTTTTTGTGCAAAAGTGTGCAATTTCCACTTTTTTGGTAATTTTTAATATTTTGTAAACGAAAAAACTTGCAACTTTTTTCCCAACATGCGTTTGACATCTGGAGGAATTTTGCAACTTTTCTTACATTATAAATGTTAAAAATTACCAAAAAAGTGGAAATCCAACGCTTTGACATCGAAAAAAGTATGTTGCTGAAAAGCGACAACACTGACATACAGTAACTGGAGGTTTTTTCTACTCAACATACATATGTATTTTAAGGCAACAGTTGTTATTTTTCCAAGAGACGTTTGGAGTCTGGAGGTGTGTGCGCATTGTTTTTCACATTAAAGATTACATTAAAAACTACCAAAAATTTTAGAATTCCACACTCTGCCATTGAAAAAAGTATGATCCTTAAAAGTGTCAAAAATGAAATGCTAACCGAAGGTGTCTCTAATCAACAACTATCTTTTACGACGTCAACCGTTATTTTTGCATTTGGTACTTGGAGGCATTTCCGCAACTTTTTTCATGTTAAAAATATTTAAAAATTACCAAAAAAGTGGAAGTCCCGCCCTTTGATATAAGAAACGTATGTTCCCAAAAAGAGGCAACACTGACATTTTACCCAAAGTTGCGTCTATTTAACACTTATCTTCAAGGATGTTAGCCGTTATATTTCTAGCACACGTTTTACGTCTAGTCAAGAGGCGTTTCCGCAACATTTTTCTCGTTAAACACTTCCAAAAAAAGGGGAAGTCTCATATTTTGGCAAAGAAAAAAGTGTGTTCCTGAAAAGTGTCAATATTGAAACGTCCAAAATAAAATACAAATATACAAATACTTACTTACTTACTTAAGGTGGCGCTACAGTCCGGGGTGGACCAGGGCCTCAACCAACAAGCTTCTTCCAGCCGGCTCGGTTTCTAGCTAGCTGTCTCCAGTTTCGCACGCCAAGTTGGTTGAGGTCCTCTTCCACTTGCGTGCGCCACTTTTTACGCTGTCCACCTCTACTGCGTTGTCCCACGGGGTTGGATTCAAAGACTTTCCGGGCCGGAGCATTGGTGTCCATTCGCTCTAGGTGACCCAGCCATCTTAGTCGTTGGCTTTTCACTTTTGTGGCTAGGTCGGTGTCGCTGTACAGCCCATACAGTTCGTGGTTGTATCTTCTCCTCCATTCCCCATCTATGCAGACGGGACCAAAAATCACCCGGAGAATTTTCCTCTCGAAACAGCCTAACGCGTTCTCATCCACCGTTAGCAGTGTCCATGCCTCTGCACCATACATCAGGACCGGGATGATAAACGTCTTATACAGGGACAGTTTAGTTGCTCGAGAGAGGGCTTTGCTTCTCAATTGCCTCCTTAGCCCGAAGAAACAGCGATTGGCAAGAGTAATTTTTCGTTTGATCTCAGAACTGGTATCGTTCGCTGAGCTTATAGCGGATCCTAGGTAGACAAAGTCTCTGACCACCTCAAAATTATAGCTGTCTATAGTGACGTTCTGTCCTAGACGTCGGTGTTGGGTGTCCTTTCTTGTTGACAGCATATACTTCGTTTTGCTTTCATTCACCGTTAAACCCATCTTCTTGGCTTCCTTCTCAATGCTCACAAAAGCACCACTGACATCACGCTTTGTTCGTCCCATTATGTCAATGTCATCAGTGTAAGCGAGTAATTGGACGGACTATTGAAAGATTGTGCCTCTAGTGTTGACGTGAGAGTTTTGCACTATTCTTTCAAGAACGATGTTGAAGAAGTCGCATGACAGCGCGTCGCCTTGCCTAAAACCTTTTTTGACATCAAAGGTGTCGGTCAGGTCTTTGCCGACCTTGATGGAGCAGCGTGCATTCTCCATCGTCATCCTGCACAAACGGACGAGTTTGGCAGGGATGCCAAAACTAGACATTGCTCTATATAGCTCGTCTCTATAGATGCTGTCATACGCGGCCTTGAAATCGATAAAAAGGTGGTGGGTATCGATTTGAAAGTCCTGGGTTTTCTCCAAGATCTGCCGTAGTGCGAATATTTGGTCGATGGTGGACTTCCCTGGCCTAAAGCCACACTGATATGGACCTATCAGGTTGTTGACGAATGGCTTCAGGCGTTCACAAAGTTCGGCAGAGAAGATCTTGTAGGCGATATTAAGAAGGCTGATGCCTCTGTAGTTGGTGCAGTCCAGAGGATCGCCTTTCTTGAGGATCGGGCAAACAATGCTGAGGTTCCATTCATCGGGCATGCTTTCCTCCGACCATATTTTACAGATGAGCTGGTGCATACTCCTAACCAATTCATCGCCAGCCGCTTTGAATAGTTCAGCCGCAAGGCCATCAGCTCCAGCAGCTTTATTGGACTTAAGTTTAGATATGGCTATCCTCACTTCGTCAAGATCGGGTGGACGGAATTGTTGGCCTACGTCGTCCAAGTTGAATGGTGCAATTTGCATGTTAGCGGAATTCGGTTCGTCATCGCCGTTATACAATTTGCAGAAATGATTTTTCCATATCCTCAGCACCGACTGCGATTCCACCACGATGTTCCCCTGATCGTCTTTGCAGGCTTCGGTTCGGGCCTTGCAACCTTGGGAGGTTCTTTTTACTTTTTGGTAAAACTTTCGAACTTCATTCCTGCAGTGGCATCTCTCTAACTCCTCGATCGCGCGCTTCTCATGCTCTTTCTTCTTCCTTCTAAGAAGCTTGTGTTCCTCTCTCCTCTCTCTGATGGCTTCCTGGCAGTTTTTCCACTGGTTCTCGATGTTTGCAGTTGGCGGCAAAGGACTAGTTAAGAGGGCGCGAGAGACTCGATCGGAAAAGGACCTGGCGATTTCCTGCGACTGTAGCCGTCCGACGTCGAACTTCCTCACAGTATTTCCCTGTTTTGGCTTTGGTCTGGATATCCGTAGCATTACCTTTGCTACAACGAGGTAGTGGTCCGAGTCAACGTTGGCTCCTCGGAACGTTCGGACATCCTTGATACTGGAGGAGTGCCTTGCGTCGATCGCAATGTGGTCAATTTGGTTGGCGGTTGATTGACCAGGAATTCGCCCCCTTATGTATATCGAGATGCGGGAACTGCGTACTAGCTACCACAACGTTTCGCCCCGCAGCAAAGTCGATTAGCCTGAGTCCGTTATCGGAGGTGGTGTCGTGCAGGCTGTATCTTCCGATTGTGCCACCAAAGACGTCTTCTCTTCCCAGTTTGGCATTAAAATCACCCAAGACAATTTTAATGTCATAGCTAGGGCATTGCTCATATGTCTTGTCCAGGAGCTCGTAGAACTCGTCCTTGGTGTCGTCATCTTTCTCCTCTGTGGGGGCATGCGCGCATATCAGGCTGATGTTGACGAATTTAGCCTTGATGCGAATTGTCGTGAGGCGCTCGTTCACATAGTTGAAACTCAAGACTTCTTGCCTAAGTCTGTGACGAATCCACATCCAAAGAGAAGCTGCCCTTGTGGTCGGTAACAGTCACCGTAGTAGATATCGCAGTCTTTCAATTTTCTCTTGCCCGGCCCATCCCATCGCACTTCTTGGACGGCGGTGATGTCTGCTTTGTAGCAGTCTAGGGCCTCCGCTAAAGATAGCTTTACGTGGCCGGGAAGTCACCCCGACGGCACGACCCCAACCTGGAGGACCAGACCCTTACAATATAACTCCAAGGGCGGGGAGCCGGATTAACCGCTCCTTATAGGCCTGAACTCCGAATATGTCGTAGTAGCCCGTATAAGGTGTTCACTAAGTAGTTCAGCCTAACTGGAACTATAGACGCCACCGTTGATTCCATCTTGAGAATTCTGCCACTGCCGCCTGGATGAAGGAGAAGTGCTTAGTGGGAACACTCCTCCCCCCCTCTCTTGTTTGCTGCCCCCTAAAACCGTCCACTGGGATTGGAACCCCATCTTCAGTTAAAGGTACTAGGCACCCGATGTTCACCACTTGGAGGTGAGAGTAGGAGTTGGTAGACAGAGGTTCGCTTTGAAAAAAAGCTTGTGGACGTTTGTGTCCTCTTGAATGCACCGTGTCTACCCTTTGAATATACAAATAAGGTCCCCCCATCTTCAAAAACAGCAGGGATTTCGGTTTCCTGACTTGACTACAGATTGGGCGCCATATTTCAAAATGGTGTCCAAGCGACAGGATAACAAAAATGACTCCCAAGCAAAATTTCATTATTAATGTCTAAGAAATTAATTCCAATCAAAAAAAGGTCCCCGCCAAAAAACGCTTGGGATTCGGTTTCCTGGCCGGATTACCTATATGTCTTTCCGAAAGGACTCATTCAAAAAATGTTACGAACACCTATCATTTTTATAGGTATATAGGTATAAAACCAATAAGATTTAGTTACAGACATTATAATAATTAGTGTAGGTACATGCACACGTACCTGCAGTATATACAATTGTAAATGTCTCATATTGTGTTAAGCCCGCAGTATAAAATTATTCTGGACGTACCTAACCTACTTACCTGAATGCTTTAATAATGACAAACCAATTTTTTTGTTTAATTAAATTCAATTCAAAATTTTGTATGTGTCAAATTAGTTAAAAATGTCAAAATATACCTGTACCTACATTCAATCCTACATAATGTGAAGCTATGCATAGAAAAAAAAAATCCAGAGCCTATCAAATCCTTAACAACGTATAAACAATTTGCATTTAACTTCACATGCGCAAACATTCAAATTCAATACAAAATTGAAAAAAAAAAAATTCTCCATGCCTCTTGTCATTTATTAAAAAGAAAAAAGAAGAAAAATGCCAAACTGCATGGCAATGCCACTTTAAAACCAGCAGTAGTCCAATAAATCATCATCTACTTTAAATGCCCCGTCCGTTCACATTCTCGTATTTCGTATAGTTACGCACAGCCATCACAATCTGTCATGATTTATGAAAAAGGACACATAAATCGATGATTTACAGCCGCCGAAGATAAATCTTTTCACATTTACTTTTTTTTTTTTTTTCTTCACCTTTGCCAGTGTTGTGTGCGCCTTTCAAGGCACTTGGCGCCTATTTATGAATAATACAAAATTAAAACTCCAATCACCAACCGAAGGAGTAGGCTGTAGTGGTAGGTATGTACATAGGAGAAACTAAAAAAAATGCAATAAGGAAAGAGCCTCCATAAAAATCATTATTTCAATCTGTCTTTCAACCTGTGCCGTCTTTATAATCTACAAGTCCTTAAATCCCCGCAAACAACGCGCATTAATGCGCTAACAAGTGTTTGTTCTTGTTCTTTATAGTATGGTGAATGTGTATATTCAATCACATTACACTCTCTTCTTTTGCTAATGCATTTTTTTTCTTCTTCTTGTAAAGTTTTCTCAAACAACAGTTGGGGGACTTAAGAGCGAAATAGGAGGAAAGCATTCAAATCTTCTGCAGCGGAAGCTGGCACCTTTTAGCTCCAAACAGGGCTCCCTTTTTGCACAAATGCGTCAGTCAGTCGCATGGGGTGTAGTTGTAGGTGGAGCATTGTTAAACACGCGATTTATTCGTTTTTTGTCGTCTACTGTACTTCGCTACCCATCCCCATCCCTATCCCCATTCCCATTCCACATTCTCTTTTTCACTTGAGCCAAAATGTTTTATTTAAGTTTACTCCTCTGTGCTCCGTGTAGTTTTTATGCTGAAACAGCGA
Source organism: Dasysyrphus tricinctus (assembly GCA_963921185.1). Taxonomy (NCBI): domain Eukaryota; kingdom Metazoa; phylum Arthropoda; class Insecta; order Diptera; family Syrphidae; genus Dasysyrphus; species Dasysyrphus tricinctus. The sequence continues at coordinate 15,056,214 of OY992531.1, forward strand.
GTACGGTTTTCTGTTTTTCGAACAAAAACCAAAGCACATAAGCTCCCCATTAAGCTCCCCTCTTGCCTGGAGGGCTCACGATATCCAGCGAATTGCGGATATAACTTTAATATTAAAGAGCACGTTATCCTTCGGAATACCTATTTATAACACGGCGCGTCGGCTCTCTGAGTGTGGGATTTTGAAGAATGTGAGTGAGTGGGTGCGCCTGCCGGTGTTGTATACATAGTTGGGTTGAGTGAGAGAAAAGTGGGGTTTTCGCTCTACAACACCGAAAAAAAAACCTGTTTGCAACACAAAAGGTCCTCGACAGCTCTCATTGTCAGGGAGTCCTTGTTTTTTTTTTTCAAAACGAGACGGGGAGAGGAAAACGAGATGATCCCATTGTTTTGTGATGTTTTGTGTAAATAGATGCGAAAAGGATTGCCAAGGACAAAACAAAATCGAGATAAACAACAACACGCTGGAGAGGTGGATTAATATAAATAATTGTGATTGTGAGTGGGCGAGCGAGTTACACAGGGAGAGAGACGAAAGGTTTGGTTTCGGTTAGGAAGGTTTTTGTTTTGTGTTTCTCTTGCTAGTTGATGCCTTGATGGTTGGCTTTGGACTTCGAATTCAAATGGAACGTGCCTCACTTGTTGAGTTGATGTGTTGCCATTGCCATAAGGAAGAGAGTGGAATAGGTATAAAGGACGAAGATAACTTTTGTCCATTCGACCAAAGGTGAAGTCATCAGTGATGATGATGTGGTAATCTTTGTCGTTTTTTTTTTTTTACTGTTGTCTTCCCATTTTTTGTACACATACTCTCTGCCTCCTTTAATGGGATAACTTACTGGCGGATGGCCAGTTTTTGTGTTACCTGGTACGGGTGTGTTGTGTACGTTTGATTGGCTTCCTTTTTTTGCCGCTTTTATACCTACTCCAATGTATGTAGACATACCTATGTATAGATATATACATTATATTTATACCTACCTATTAACAAAAAAAATCATGTAAATATTTTGACGCGCTTCGAGTGGATGTGATGGCAGACGCCAAGCAATTTGACGTGATTGACAAATGATGGCAGTGATTATTGAAGTCAAAGAGATAATTATGGCATGAGCAGTGGCAGGTAGTAATAAAAAGTTATTAAGTAATGATGAAGGATAGATCCTTTTTTGGTTATAATTTAAAGATATGGTAGAATCCTTAATATGTATTAATAAATTACCTGAAGATATTGTAAAGACTAATTGTTTAACATAATTATTAATGAGCGGGCAGGACATTGTAATTATAGCCTTCCAATGATCCAAGGAAAAAGTGCAAAATTAAATATGTAGTATGTATAGGCAGGTATATGTAAGGTACCTTACCAATATCTACATACCTCCACTCCATACCAAAAAGATTTCTGCTGATAAAAACTCTGACAGACGGACTTTTTGATTGTTTTAAAATTGACTTTAGTTCTCACAACTAGCTCCAAATTCGACCATTTAAAATCTGTACATTTACATGTACATTAGATTGGATTTGAATTTAATTTAATTAGGTCCTGTAACCCCGATTGGGGCATAGGACGCCAACAAAACGTCTACATCCTTCACGATCTGCAGCAAGGTATTTTAAGTGTGGCTACGTCTTTCTCTGGGATTGATTTCCATGTTGTTCTTGGTCTTCCAACCCGCCATGCACCCTGGGGATTCCATTCAAAGGATTGCTTTGCAGTTTCATCGTTTGGTTTTTTCAGTGTGTGACCAATCCATTGCCATTTACGCTTTCTTATGTCTACGTCCATCAGCCGCTCTTGACTTGTCCTGCACCACACAATTCTTAGTTTGGTATAATTTGTGGCCAGTGAATTTTTAGAATAGGTATGGCGTAGATGTGACTTTCTAGGTTTCACAAATCGCAAGCATATTACAGCATAGATTTGACATTGGATTCGAAGAATCTCAACTAGGTGCGTTAAGAGATTTGACTGGATTTCCAAATTTGGGAAAGAGAACCTAAGGCTACATGAGCTTTATTTATTCTACTTTGAACGTCCAGATCAGTGCCACCATTTCCAGAAACAATACTTCCAAGGTATAGTTTAATTGTTCAATCCCTTCAACTGGCGTCACCTGGTATAAAAATACGCTGGATTTGTGGAGCGCCTTTGAGCATTATTTTTGTCTTTTTGCTATTTATTTTAAGACCACTCGACTCTCCTCTGCCAAGAGACATAATGTACTCGTATATCATCGGCATAGTCTAAGTAACTAAGCCTTTCAAACAGTCACCATTGAATTTCCTGTCTCTCCGCTGTTCCAACGCTGGACGTCGAAAAATCGTCTATCGCCAGTTGAAAGAGAATTGGCAATAGAACATCCCCTGTCTTGCTGTCTCACACCCTGCGCACTTCGAAAGAGGCGGATAGCTGCCTATTGTGTAAAACAACATATCTTTCGTTGTTGTAAAACTCTCTTATAATGGAAACAATTTTTGGGGGAACTCCCCTACCAAAAAGTGATCTCCATGTACATTCACGGTGAACTTGATCGAAGGCCTTCTCAAGATCCAAGAACATGAAGTAAAGCGGTGATTGAAACTCAACAAACTGCACAAGAACGATACTCAGAGTATTGATATGGCTGAAACCAGCTTGATGCCTCTTGAGCGTAGAATCGATTCTAACCTTTATCTACTCGAGAATGGTGATTGCCATTATTTTTGAAAAACGGACAAAACTGTAATTCCTCGCCAATTATTGCTGCAATTCTTAAGGTAACCTTTCTTTGGCAACTTAACAATCACACCATCATTCCAGTCGCTGGGATAGATTTCGTTTTCCCACACAGCTTATATCAACGGGTGTAGAATACTAGCCATTCTGACGGGGTCAGCTTTCAGGAATTCGGCTGGTATTCCGTCAAGTCCAGCTGCTTTATTGTTTTTGAGAAGAGCTATCGAAATTGGATTTCCAGTACTGTAGGGGGTTCGATGCCAATACCCTTATAAGATATACGCATCTCGTTTAGCTGGGGTACTTCAGCACTCTGCTCAACGGAATCCTCACTAAGCAAAGCACAAAAGTGATCCTTCAACCTGCATAGCATAGCTGATCCTCAATTGATACCAAAAGTTTGCCATCCACTACAGAATGATTGGTGTTGCTTTTTTTTCCCCCGACAACTTCTTTGGATATACTAATCAATTCCTTCATATCTCCTTGCAGCGTTTTCCACATTTTCTGCGAGACGCGAAACCTCATCCTCCTGTCACGTCTCATACAGCGATAGACCATATGCTAGGCGATACTCACTTCACAATTCAGCCTTTCGTTGAGCATCTGCTTTGGCATTAGGTAGCTATGTATGTACATAGGTTCATCGTTTCTCCTTATTCATTCGTGCTTAACCGGAACGGATGGGCTGAAAAGACTGCCCCAAATTTGTAAAAAGGTCCACCGAATAGTAGATTGCGCGATAGTTTGATTTGAGTATTTGCCTTCCTCCTTCGTTTCCTCAAACAATTTGATAATTGAAAATATTCTCCTGCTATGAATAATTTTTAAAACGTTAAAAAATGTAGATTAGCTGAGAGAAAGCTCAGAATTATGTTTTCAACTTTTAATGGTTTTTCTATTATTTTTTTCAAGGAGTGTTATTGTGAATATGTCTTGCTCCGGCCTTGGATTCTTTAAGTTATGGGACAAAGCCAACAACTTGACGAATTCATTGAATGTGTGAGTGAGAGATAGTTTCGTTGAAACTCAAACTCGGAATGGCAACCGTAGCCGAGTTCCAAGAAAACCATATAAGAATGAGTGGGAGAATGAGTGAGTGAGAGAGAGGCCGGTAGCAGACAAAGGCTAGGCAGGAAATACCACTTGATAGTTGACTTGTAGAGCCGAAAGAGTCTTTTTTTAGAATTTCGAGAAAGAAAAATAGAAAGTTGAAAAATTTGAAAAGCTAGAAAATTAGATTTGAGAATTTTAAAGTGAAAAGTGTTTTGAAGAATTTTCTAAGGGGAGTTATTTTGGGAGAGAGAAAACTTGCTTTTAAGAAAAGAGTTTTACCATTGGAGTATTGGAGGTAAGGAATAAGGAAGGATTAGAAAGGGAAAAGATGAGTAGAGTGAAATGTTGGTATTTAACTCGTTTCTTAAAATGGTTTGATAAATAATTATTTGGTTGGCTCTTGAATTTCGTTTTTTACGAGACTCATGACCCACGGTAGAGTCGTTTTCTTTGCTCTTTGTTCTCTTTGCTTTCATTTGTTTTTATCTTTGTTTCATTTTTATTTCTTTTTAAAATTGTTCTTTGAACAATTATTATTAGTTTTGTGTTTCCTCTTATCAAAAAGATTCTGGTTAAAACCCAGAATCACGGTGAAGGCCAAGTTTTTTAAGACATTTTTTTATTAAACTTTTAAAATATTTAACTTTTAATACGACATAAACTTAAATATATCTCGGAAAACTTATTCTAGCAAATAAATACTCTATTCAACCATAAATCTACACACAACCTTCTGCTAAAATTGATTCTTTTATAATTTATGTTTGTTTAACAAAGTTTTCACGATACTATGTTTGTTCCACCTTTGGAGACGGTTAGACACAGATTGACCTGTCAAACATCAAATAATAACTTGAAGTTGCTAATATTTCGTAGGTATGTGTCGGTGCTGCCATACTAAAGAATTGTTTTTCCAAAAAATCCTTATTCAGTTCGATTCTACGATTTCTAACGGGTGGGCCATTTTACCTTGATGTGCCATTTTAGGCCACCTTCCCCTACATACATTCTTGGTATGTCGCTAGTAAAAAATCAGTAAGCAGATATACATTTTCTAACATTTTACTCTAATATACATACATTTTAGTTTTTATCACAAGTTTTTTTTTTATCACAGGATGTTTTTTTTTGGTTGGAATTATGCCCTAATTAAAGCTTTGTTTTTATGGTGACCAAATTTTATCAGTACCGATAAGAACACTAAACATTTTAAAAATTCCTTTAAATGCCCATCAAACCCAACATGCTTTATATACTTATATACTATATACAAATTCAACAACATACTCGTACCCTTATTATCAAAATACTATAAAAGAATGTACCTAGAATTTTTCTGGAGCAGTCCAATCTCGGCAGTAGTTGGTGATATTACAGTTTTTATTCTTTCAATTTTAAATAAAATAACTCGTAAAATAGTTTTAAAGCCTCATTTATTTTGCTCCATAATTTTTATTTCATACCGAGAGTTTTGAAGTGAGTTATTCAGTCAGTTTTCGGTACGTTTTTGAATTTAAATAGACAATGAAATAATATAAATAAAATCAATTATTTTTATTTGAGCTTAAGAGTGTCAAAAATCAAAATGTATTTAAAACGAAATTCTCTTCGAATATTTCCAAAATAAGATGCCCGACGGGAACGCAGGTTTTACTAGCTCTTATGTTCAAGAGACCAGAATTTTTAATGTTGTACTCAGCGCTGTCACCCTACTCCTTTAGCAGTAGATCTACTGCGTTTAGTCCAAAATGAAAATCTACTGCGCAGCAAAACGAATCTACTCCTCTTCTGATAATTTTGAACACTATCCAAAGCAAGCCAAGGAGCTAACATGCCCCAAAGAAGATTGTTGGTCATCCTCAGACTCACTAGGAATTATTGGCTTTTTCAATAAATTTAAAATCATGAATAGCGATATAAAAGAATACTTTCTAAATATATTGTATTGAATTCTCCAAACAAAATGTGATTTTTTATTAACTCAGTTTATAAAACTTCTTTTTTTTGGTATTGCTGACTTAATAATTATCACAACAAAAACATAAATGTTAAAAAAGAGCCAAGTTCTTATATGTACAAGAAACCTGTGCATAAAAAGTGAGAAAAAAAAAAGAAATTCGCGTGAGTTTTAATACCTTTAGGTTCTTTGGCGATGGCAAAATAATTGAAAGTCGAAATAAACAAAAAACTTTGCAATGAAAATCGAAATAATCGATAACGAAACAATTATTATAGACGAAATAAGCTTACGGTGAAATAATTCAGAAATTAAATAATCGAAAAAAAAACAATTAGAAAACGAAACTAAAATTGCCTGAACAATAAAAAACGAAATTAATGAAAAGTGGAACAATGAAATGTCAAACAACAAAATGCGAAACGACCTAGACGAAACACGAAAAAACAATACGAACCATACCCTTCTACAACAATGGGAAGGGATCCATATAGTTTATAAGAATTAAAAAAAAAATGGGTGGATGCCACGTTCTCTGAACGGAAAATTCGATAAATTTGATTTTTTTCTTTCTTAGTACTTCAAGTTCTACCGATCTACCAATTTTCATCATTGTACAACAATGGGAAGTGCTCCATATAATTTATAAGAATTTTTAAGAAAGTGTGTGGATGCCACCCGCCCTTAATAGAAATTAGCAGATTTTTGATATTTCCTTTGTATGCACCACAAGGCCTACCGTTGTGCGAAGTTTTAAGTTTCTACGATGTCGAGAAGTGCTCCAAAATTTTGAGTCAGTCAGTGAGTCAATCAGTTACGGTTTTTGCGATTTTTGAAGTCCTATATCTCGGGAATTACTAATTCTAAAGAGTTGAAATTTGGTGATCTACCTGTGTTTGGTGAGCAAATTACTTAGCAAATACTGCGAACGTGAAGTTTCTGACTTTATTGGTACTAAAGTTAGAGGGGATTGAAAATCGCCTGAGTTTATTCCTATAAAAAGGTTGTAGTGCTGCGAACTTGACTGGGCATTCCCGTGTCCTTTTATTGTGAAGCTCGTTTTTTTGTTAGTAAAATGTATATAAAATGGATTGAATTTGATTATTTGCTGTATTTTGTACATTTACTGCGGTATATTTAAATCTACTGCGTTTTTTCCTCATATATACTGCGCTCTGACATCTATAGGGTGGCAGCGCTGGTTGTACTTATAAAAACATGGATATTATGAGATAAAAATAGTTAAAAGCATGGAGTTCGTTCTTTAAAATTGCTAAAACAACTCATTTAATAGCTTTAGCTGAATAACAGAATTGCCATCTGAGTTCATGAAAATTTTTTGGAATATCGTTGAACCGGTTTTTTTTTAATTAATTCTGTATATTTCATTTCATTTATTTATTGTATTTCAAATCTTTTACATTAGACCGTTAAATCTTTAAGGTTGCAAAAGTATAAAATCATGGTAATTAATTAAACAATGAAGCTAGAAAATTGAATTTTAAGACTTACTCTAGGCTAGGCAACTGTTTTTCGAATATTTAAAATATATAAATTATATTAGAAAACTACTAAATAAATCAAAACTAAAAGAAAAGTTCTATTCATCTTTCAAATGCAAAAACAAAACATTATAAAAATTACGCGCACAGTACTGTCTTCTTATAATAAGGGGCAAAGAATTCCATAAGCGAATGGTGCCCACGAAAAACTGGCGTTCGGTAGATATAGAGTTGAATGTGGGCTGTATTAAAACTAATGACCGCGAAGATACAGACAGACTAATTTTTTCATAGAGGTAAGTTGGTTCTTTGGTCACAATAATCGTGTGCAAGGCCTTTATATTACAAAATTTAATAAACGTTTCTAAATTACAACCGAGAATGTTTTTTGTATAACGTGAGACATGATCGTAACGCTTAAGATCATAAACATAACGACAAATGTTATTAAAGGCCACATTAAGCTTTCTTCTAGTGTCTGAACAGTTATAAAAGGTTATTTGACATCCGTAAGTAATAATGGGAATTATTAGAGTTCTTGCAAGCATTAGTCTTGTGGAAAATGGTGTATAGTGCTTAGACATACACAGGCACCTTAGGCACCCGTACACTTTCCCAATAACGCCTCTTGCATGGTCATCCCACCTTAATATTGAATTGAACAAGACTCCAAGATTTTTTACTTTTTCAACATATTCAATTGGATTGCACCCAAGAGATACAGCTGGAAAATAGCTTAAATCCAGTTTATTTCTATACACAACTAAGCACTTTGATTTCTTAGGATTCAATTGCAAACCATTTTTCTCAGCCCAGTCCACAATATTTTGTAGCTCGCTGTTAAGCCTAACGACACCATCTTCAATTAATCCAAGCTTGCAGGAAAAATAAAGTTGCACGTCGTCTGCATACATATGGACTTTTGCTTCGCTGATACATTGTGGTAAATCATTGATAAAAACTGTAAAAAGGAGTGGACCTAAAATGGATCCTTGAGGAACTCCACTCAATATATCAAGAAACTTTGATCTTGAATGCTCGTTTAAATACACCGACTGTTTTCTTCCGCAAAGGTAGGATTGAATCAAGTGAGCAGCATTACTGGAAATTCTGAAATTGCTTTTCAATTTAGTTACTAATAGCATATGGTCAACCGTATCAAATGCCTTCGAGAAATCCAACAGGGTTAAAAACGTTACCAAGTCATTACTAACTGCAATTCTAATGTCATCAGATACTTTTAACAACGCCGACATACAACTATGTCGAGGCCGGAATCCAGATTGATTTTGACATATAAGGTTGTTCGTTTTCAGAAAAAAAGGATAATTGAAGGTGAAGAAGTTTTTCCATGACTTTCGAAAGATAAGGTAAAATCGAAATGGGCCTGTATTCAGGCTCACTCAATCGATTACCAGGCGTTTTAAGTATAGGAACTACTTTAGCATATTTCCATACTGCAGGAAAACGTGATGTGAGGATGATTGAGTTGAAAATGTAAGTCAATACTGGTAAAATATGTGGTAAAATAATTTTTACAAAAAGTGGATGGATATCGTCAAGACCAGCAGACTTAGATTTAATACTCAGGATAGCTTTAACAACATCTGTTTGTTTCTCGAATTCTCGAAAACTGAAAAGAATTAGCACTAATGCTATCAGAAGATGATGTGGCTGCAGAGGTAGATCTTTGAGACTTTAAAAATGTAGCATTAAGTTCATCTGGATTTATTGCATCCAAGTCTTGAGTTTTATTACGTCCGACCCCTAGATCTCTCAAATTTTTCCACAAAACAGACGTAGGTTGACTTCTATCGAGCCGCTCGGAATAATATACCTTTTTAGCTTGCCTGATCTTGGATTTCACTTCGTTCCGTAACAAACGAAAATCTTCATAAAACCCCGGCAATTTGAACCTTTTCCATCTTTTATACATAGAATCTCGTTGGTTTTTTAATCTCTGAATTTCAGGAGTAAACCAACAGTTATTTGGAAGCCTAACAATTTTTGTCTTGAGCGGTACATGAGCATTGAACAGATAACGTATTTTATTTTGCAAAAATTCAATTTGTTTGTCTGGAGATACCATGAAATAGATATCTTGCCAATTTATTTGGAAGATATTCTGTTCCAAGGATGCAGTGTTTAAATTTTTGAAGTCCCTATAAGTATAAGTAGGAGGTGAATAAAGCAAATCACTTTTTAACGTCATGAAGATTAGATCATGTCTTGAAAACATTGGCGTAGATAGTTGACTATAAAACTTAACATTGCTTCGCTCACTTACAAGAAATAGATCCAAAAGAGTTTCATTGGTGTTTGTAAAATGAGTAGGTGTAGTCGCATTAACAGGATACAAATCAAGCGAATGCATTGACTGTATGAAATCTACGGAGGTTTCACGTACAAGCAGATTACAATTGAAATCGCCACTGATTAAGATTTCAGAGAAAGAAGAACATATGTCTTCAAGAATAGTGTAAAAAGGATTTAAATTTATGTAGTTGTGTGGTCTATATACTACTCCCAACAAAGTCTTATTTCTTCCATTCATAACTTCCAAAAAACAATATTCAATTGCATCTCCTGGGTTTGAAGAACAGACCATTTTTGCATGTATTTTACTTTTTATGTAAATAGCAACACCCCCACCGCCACTGTGTTGCCTGTCAACGCGAAAAACCTTATAACCATTGAATAAACCAGTGAATAAAAAGCATTACTTATCCCAGGTTTAAACCACGTCTCAGTTATACACAAAACATCACACGATCCAACAAATAGATTTCGAAATTCATCGAGCTTTGCATTGAGACTTTGCGCATTAATATGGCACACATTCAAACCTTTTTTCTGATTGCATAAAATATTTAACATGATACGAGAGTTATCAAGAACACCACCACCAAGAACTCTATTGCCACTAATTGTAATCATAAAGGAAAACAATAAAAGAATAATATATTCTGATATAAAAAACTATAAGAGACAGCATGCACAGATATTTATATTCATGTTTTGCAATAAGAAAGATGAATTTAGAGTACAAAATAAAAAAATTGAAGTATGTAACTAAATCGAAATAACTTAGAAAAATAATTGCCTTTACAAAAATTCAATAATGATAATAATTCAAATTCATTAAATAAAAGAAACATTAAAGACTGCGAGTGCAGAGGAACTAGAACAATATTAAAAATAATTGTGCGTTGCTCACGCAAGCTGTTGAGATGATTCATCGTTATCAGAGATCGTTGGTTTGCCTGCACTTCTGTTGTCATCAAAGTTTCTCTCGTGGGATTCAATTGTTGTTTTCAAGAGATCATTGGAAGTAATTAAAACTATATCGCTCTGAGGTGTGAGACGTACATATACCTGTCCATTTCGTGTGAATACGGATGAGACCTTCTTTTGACGTTTGAGATGATAAGCTTCACGAAAAATCATGTGGTTGTGGGTAGTTAAACTTTCATTAACGTAGATTCGATTATCAGAATTCATGTTTATATCTCGAAGGCAGATAGATTGCTTTGAAGTTTTATATCGTTGACTTATGGAATGTAGCAGCGTGTTTTTATCTTTCCTGTTGTTGAATTTTATGATTATTGGTGTGTCAACAGACGCACCTTTTGCCTTAGTGCGAAAAATGTCTTTCAGGACGGGGGCGGGAGTGCAATTTAGAGAGATGCAAAGTTTGTTTACCAGATCATGCAAGTCCTCATTGCTTGTTTTAGGAACACCATTAAGCACAACATCAGCACACACACTTTCACGTTCCAAAAAATCAATTTTATTCATTAAAACAGGTACGTTAGGATCTTCACGTTTCACCTCCAAAGGAATATTAGTTTGTTGTTTTTCGAGACTTTCAATTCTTTCAGTCATTGTGGTTATTATTTATTTATAAGATTTCCTAGCGCTTCATCAATTTTCGCAGATAATTCCTATCTGCTGTTCTCAATTAAAGTTTTAATTTGTTTGGATTGTTGTTTTAAGCGAAGCTCCAAATTTGTCCAAAGTTTTTCATCACTTGTTTCTACGCTGTCAGATGGGTTATTTGTTGACGTTTTCCGCGTGGTAGGTGACATGGTAGACGATAGTGATAATGCTTTATTATGAGAATAATGAGTTGCAAGTACACTTTTATTGTTGTTTGATGTTAATTAATTAAACTGATAAAATAATTTATTAGAAATGTTCTTTCACTGTTTCTGTATTAATTGAAAGCTTGTACAACAAAATCGGAAAAGTATATTAGAAAATAATTGAAAAACAAAATTGCACGATCGAGCAGTGTGTTATTGTAGCTTCATCGCGTTGCCGTCAAAAAAGCATATAAATTTTCCAAAACATTCGGAATGCACAATTTAAATTTTTATCAATACAAAAATTAGAATTTGAAAAAAAATTATAAAGGCAATTACGAAATATCGAATTTTCAAAAAAATATTTTGATTTTTTTTTAATTCACAAAATATATTTTTGAGAATTTTGATAATATTATTGGCACCTAGAAATTTGTAAATAAATTATTTTATTAAAATCCAATCAGCCAATAATGAAGAACAACAAAATAAAAAAAAAAACGTTTTAGGGGATTAAACCCTGTGATGTTAATAGTTGCTAGGTGTAAATTTTGTTATATTTTATAAAAAACCGTTCTAATTTTAGAGCACTAAAAATTTCTTGTCAAGATTTTTGAAGTCGTTTTTGAACGAATTGAGAAAACCATTTTTTAACATTCGTACTATTATTTTTCTATGAAAATACAATCCTTTGTTTTAAATATTATAAAAAGTGTTAAGAAACCGTTAAGTAGGTACCGAGTTTAAAAAAAATTAATTGAGTCGTTTTCACGCTTTGTATTGTGTTTTCAAACTAATTTTTTTTAATCCGAAAAATACTTTTTTGAAAATTTTGGTATACAAAATTATTTAAAAGTTTTGATAAGAAAAATGAATTAAATCAGTCACCCCGTTTTCAAGAAAATCGAAGATTAAAAAATGGTCCTTTGGGCAGGAAGCATTAAGAACCATTTTTCGAAAAATTGTTTCCCATCCAAAGGTAGTGGGTAATAGTAATTTATTGATTTTTTTTTTGAACATTTGTGGAGCCGTATTTGTGAAAAATAAAAATTTGTAAAATATTGTATTGCAGGTACTGCCAAAATTTGATTATAAAAAAAATGAAATAAAAACATTTGTGGGTAATCAACAAAAACCACTAGAATATACCAGGTTTCAATAAAATAGATTCAGCCGTTTAGGCTGTAGCCGAACAGACAGAGTTGTGAGACCAAATTTTTTCGACCTTATAATCATAATGACAAGTAGTCTGTTCAAAATCTCGAGCTCATTTTTTTTTTATGAATGCATAACTTTCCATATACATACATAGAACCTATATATTGCAAGTAAAAAATCTTGTTCCATCAAATTTGGTACCGCAGTTCCGACTCTCTGTCTGTCTTTTTGTTGTATCTCGACCTTCAGCCTAGACCCTAGAGCATTGCAGCAATTTTCTATAAATTTTGAATTTTAGGTTATTTGAGGTTCATTTAGTTAAAAATGCAACCTGAAAAGTTCCTTTTTTTACTATTGCGAACTGCCAGTGCCACAATAATAATATAATTCATATCAACGGCTTAGAGGGTAAAGCGGCTAACTCAACATTTTTTTTTTGTCATTATAGACCACTTCAAAAATTGCTTAAAAATACAAAAATCTATTAAGTCTTTTCAATTTCAGCGAATTTAGCAAAAAGGAGTACTGAAAAATAATTAATGTAATTTTGGTTTTATTCAAATAATGCGAACACTTTTATTTAAATAATTTTTTGTAAAAAATGCAAAATAGGAGTTAGCTGCTTTTCACTCTAAGCCGACGATTTGAAATTTAAGAAAGTATGTAAATCGTTGGCTTAGAGTGAAAAGCAGCTAACTCCCATTTTGCATTGTTGTTTTAAAAAATATTTAAACAAAAGTGTTCGCATTATTTGAATAAAACCAAAGTTACATTAATTATTTTTCAGAACTCGTTTTTGATAAATTCAGTTAAATCGAAAAGATTTGATAGATTTTTGTATTTTTAAGCAATTTTTGAATTGGTCTATAATGACAAAAAAAAAAAAATGTGGAGTTAGCCACTTTACAATCTAAGCCGACGAAATATAACATTTTCCAAAATGTCCTTTTATTATTTGCAGAATTTTGTAAAACGGAATTTGAAAAAGCAGATTCCTAACTTAACAAGCTGAATTTTGAAAAAAAAAATATTTTAAGGCCAAGGTTACACATGTATAAGTTTAACTTTCAATAGTTACTTACGGAAGCGACTTTTGATAAATTTACAGGTGTAAACAGCTCTGTAAGTGACTTACAGTAAATTTATCAACTTACGTAAGCTGTAAGTTGAAATAAAAACTTACAAGTAGAAATACGTTTTTTTTCCAACTTAAGGAATTCTCACGGCTTTCTCAAACGGCACTGATAAGTTTTCAAACTTACGAAAGTATTTCTTACAGTAAGTTCATCTGTAATGTAAAGCCTCTTGTAAGTTGCTTCTGTAAGACTTACATAAAAGGTAAGTAAAACTTACATGTGTAATCTTGGCCTAACCATAAGTGGTAAGTAAAACTTACATGTGTATTCTTGAGACCTATGAAATAAGCAAAACAATTGTTTAAAATTGAATAAGAAATGAGAGTTCCCGCTAGGAAACAAAGAGTTTTAGTTTAACTAGTTGAAATGTGTTTGGTTCGACACGATCGATTCCTAAAAAATAAACTTAATATATATTTTTTTTAAAGAAATTCTAATGATAATGAATTAATTTATTTTTTGTTTTAGCTTTAAATAACAAGTATAATAACAAGTATAATAACAAGTATAATAACAACCATTTTTATTAGAATATTTTAAAGTTATGGTGCAGATCTAAATCTCTGTGAACTGGTCCTTAAAAGTGTGAGAAACTGATTTATTTTGCTTTGGTTATTTTATTATATACTAGCTGGCCCGCCCCGGCTTCGTTCGGGCATACAATTTTTTAGTTACGAAGAGAAATTAAATTAATTATCAATGATACTACCTACAATAATAGGTACATATATATCTATATTATTAATGTTTAGTTTGTTTGATTGGTTATTAATATTGTTTTCGATGGGATTTTGGAATTGTTTTATTCCTATTGAATATGGAAATTTAAACTTTTGGATAAAATATAAATTTTCGTTTTTTCATCTTTTGCATTAACATGTAAATCCGATGACTTCAACGTCTTGAACATTTCTAGATACATAAAACTGTCCAATTGCGAAGCATGGATTTTTTAGTGCCAGCCCACATACCTTTTGATAAAAATCATTACAAAGGCAAGTCAGATTAGCAATTGTAAACTTTTCAATATAAACGGCGTTTCTTGTTACCATTGGACTGTGTGATAGTAACATATTACTTTTCTCCTTTGAATTCGCCATTTGAAATCGTTGCACTAATTATATTATTCATCAATCTTTTCACAACCTCACACACATGTTGTTTTATGTCATTTCTACATCGACCACTAATCATTGGAAAACCCTTTATACAGTACAACACGGATATAAGAATTAAGAAAGTCTGAATATCTGAATATCTGAATGTCTCCTAAATCCGAGATTTTCTTTTCTTCACGGTTAAAAATTCTGGGGTATTTTTTAATACAGCCTTTGTATTACAGCCGTATTCAATACAGAAAATATTACTTTTTAATATTCCGTAAATATTAAAGAAATTTTCTGATAACTTTGTATAAAATTGTTATAGATAAATATTAAAATTGTTATTTGTAATACCAAAAAGATTACAGATTTCGTATTCCTTAGTAATATCTGAAATTATTAAGCTTTAATATATTTTAAATTAACTTCAAAATTTTAATATTTGCCAAGTATTAGATTTCAATGCATTTTTGGTGTTGTCATATTTGTAACCCAGAAAATGTTAAAAAGTACCCGAACATTTTTAACCGTGTTCAAATAACTGAAATAAGCAAAGAAAGACTCCGTGTATTAGATTGCGTTTCTTATATGTATAAATGCCTGACAAAGTGCGTAAACAGGTGCAGGGAATTAACTTCACGGGAACTATCTTCACATGGGAATTTACTTCACCAGTAGTGGGAATTAATTTCACCTTTTTTTTGTGAAGTAATTTCCCCCTAAAGGTGGGAAATAATTTCATCGAAAATTGTGTGAAGCTATTTCCCACCTATGATATGATAGAAATTACAAAAATGTAAAATTGTGTTTCCTTAAATCCCGATTCTTTAAATGCAAAAGAAATTTGCATACACCCAGCCCCGCACCTACCCCAAATCCCATAATGGGCCCAAGCAGGGGGGTTGCAGGGGGGCAACATGCCCCCCCAATCATACCTCACTGTTTATTCGCCGTAATGCTTGCTGCTAGCATAATTACAGTGCTAGCAGCAAGCATAAATACAGTGATAGCAGCAAGCATTACGGCGAATAAACAGTGAGATATGTATGGGGGGGCATGCTGCCCCCCTGCAACCCCCCTGCTTGGGCCCATTATAGGATTTGGGGTAGATGCGAGGCTGGGTGTATGCAAAAGAAACTTTGCATACACCCACTACTGGTGAAGTAAATTCCTATGTGAAGATAGTTCCCGTGAAGTTAATTCCCTGCACCTAAACATCCCCGATAATTTGCAAAATAAAAAAAAAAACAAAAAGTTGTTAATATAAGAAAAGTCACAAAATCGAATGATTTATTTTTGTCATATCATATATGTACGTAGTTACATATCGATACCTTCCCGTAAGAATGTATTAAGGGACATTTTAAAAATTTTAAATTAATTTTTTAAAATACCTCTAATTCAGTTATTTATTTGGGTATTTTGTTGTAGTAAACCGATTTTTCGAAGCATTTTGAGTTGAAAATTCCGTTCCAAATCTTTTTATTTTTTTAAATATATAAATAAATAACTGGACCAGAGGTTTTTTTCGATGCCTTTAAAATTTTTGAAATGTCGCGACATGTCGCTTGATACATTCTCACGGGAAGGGATTGGGTACGATATGTCGACTTTTAAAATATCGACTCCATAAGATCGACTTTTAAAATCTCGACAGAAAAAATCTCGACTGGTTAAAAGACCGACAGATCAAAATATAGACACAAATTTAACCGACTTTTTAAAATGTCGATTTTTCAAAATGTCGATTCTCAAAATGTCGACAGTGATCGAGATTTTATGAATCGAGATTTTAACAGTCGACATTTTAAAAGTCGACATTTTGAAAGTCGACATTTTGATCAGATCATAGTTTAGGGAATGATGTTTACAAGCGCGCGCTTGTAAACATCATTCCCTAAACTATGATCTGATCATTATTATCTAATATCGCATTGTCATAGTGCAATAAATCGCATTTTTGTAATTTAATTTTTGTTGCCTAAATATTTTGACGTATTTTAACGTATTAATTGCCTATTATTCAGGGTCTGTTACGTGTTTTAATTGTAATACAATAATAAAACATCCAGAAAATGAGGCAGTTAAAAGTTCGAAATATTAGGTATAATGTAGGTAGGCAACAAAAATGCGTTCTATTGAACTTTCTTGAAGCTAAACAAAAGGTAGGTAATATAAAATTCATAACTACCTAAAAAAGTTAATTATTTTAAGAATCAAATAAGAACTTGTATCTTAAACATAGTCTTAAATTTTCCTGTTAAAAAATCAGCCAAGAATTTGTGATTCTTGGAGTTTATAGTTATTCCATGTAAACATTTAAGGCAGAGCGTTGTTCTTTGGGTTACTTTCAAATGACCGACAGACAAAATATCGACAAGTCAAAATGTCGATTTATATTTTATATCGACTTTTCTGTATGGTAAAAATTCCGACAAGTCGATATTTTTCTCGACTTCTATCAGGGCAGTCGACTTTTTGTCAAATCGACATTTCAAACTGTCGACATTTTAATAAGTCGGTAAAAACAAAGTCGGTATTTTAACTTTCAAAAAAGTCGATAAAAGTCGACATTTTAACCAGTCGACATTTTTTTTGTCGGTCATTCGTACGTAACCCCACGGGAAGGTATCGATATTATGTCAGATGTAGGTAATGCATATTCGTTTGTGTCTAATGCGCCAGTTATAGCTATGTATCATTGAAACTCATCATTGTATATTGTAATGATTGCATTTAGAAAGTAAAATCAGTGGTTATTTTAATGCCAAAACAAAGCTTTTGTCCTAATTATTAATTCTGGCAAAAATCATTTTGGTTCAGCCTTTCACATGAAATGAGTTTTATTATTTCCAGGATTAAACTACCTTACCAACGATCATTTAAATATTCAAAGTCTTTTTATCTGGAAGAAGTTGGGCCTATTTGAAATTCGTTTGGCTAAAAATATTAAGTAAGCCTTGAGCTTTATTTCTCCATCAAAATAATAAATGATTTTGCGTTCTAAATGCCTCAAAATTGAAGAAGAAAATTTTTCAAGCTGAGTTCCTCTGAAAACTATGACTTGCACCTAACAGAGAAATTAAAAAAAAACTTGCTTTTTTTTCTTAAAAAAAATAGTGAATGATTAAAAGCGGTATTTATTTCATAATTTGAGATGAGATAGGACAATCAAGACTAAAATGTATTGTCCCGTTTTTTCATACAATTAACTCATATGAACGATGCATCCTCAAGTGTCGTATTCCAATGTGCAATAGTTGGCAATCTTCTCCATATGTTCCCAGTTTCCCAAAACTGATAATCAACTGTTCTTGATTGTTGGCCTATGAAGGACAATACAAATCGCAAATAGATTTATTCTTCATTATTTGGTAGTCGGTGTATAACCAAAATAAATTCACATAAAACCTTCAACACCTTTACCCGTTTTCTCTTTTGCCTTTTCATTTTCCGGTATAAGATACACGCTAACCGTCAAAAACTGTTCAAGGATTGGAGATAGAGATTTGAAAATACCCCAAGCTTCTTTGTCCTAGCCAGCCATAACATTTTCTTAATTTGTATGTTTACAAATGTTTGACAACGACAATACACAAAAAAAAACTAAACTTTTTCAGTCTGAGCAATAATTATTATATTTACTGACAGAATATACAGAGCTTGTTTTTGAAATAGACTTTATTTTTTCCCATAAAAATATCAATTTTTCTTTTTTATGATAAAAGTGCAGCTCCACTTATTGAAAATTTCTCAAATAACTTTTTAAACCTTGCCAGTCATTTTTTGAATATAACCCATAAATTTGAGCTCAATCTGACGTGTAGTTCTTGAGTCTATAGGTCATACACAGACAAACATTCATTTTTATATATATAGAAGAAGAAGATTAGTTTTAGAAACAAAATTATGAGGAAAATGTTCAGAACTCTTTGTTTGCTATTGGAAACTCTAATCAGAACTTTTTTTTTTGATTTTTTTTTAATTTTGAAAATTGTTGGTTCTAGGTGAATGGGCACCCTAATTTGCCCTAACTTTTTCCAATTTTACAGAACTCTTTCTAACTCTAGAACTCTTGATTTTTAGTTGAAAAACATGCTCAGAACTCTTTTTCTCAAAAAAGTCCTTGCTACGTGAAGCTAGCAAAAAAAAAACATTTTTTGAATGTTAACACTTCATTCGCCAGAACTTTTGAAAACAGGTATAAGGAACTGTAAAACTCCTTGCTCGCATTTTGTATTTAATTTTAAACAATTGTTTTGCTAACTTCACAGGACTGTATTCTTGGCCCTAGAACAGAAATTAGACTCCACCCCACACAAAAATCCTAGGTTCCACGAACTCTTAATAAAGGTACCTTCTATAAAAACTCTCCTGGCCTTCCAAAAATCTACAAAACAATATACTGTAAGTGTTGATGTTGTTCTTTAATTAATTTTTTTTCTTTTTTATGCAATTATTTTCTAATAATGTTACCCTTCCATTCCAAGCAGGGGAAATATAACCCCACTGCAACAGGATTTTTTTCTTGTCTACTATCAACCTACATGCTCTGAGTTCTTTGGCAGATTTTAGCGAATGCCCTAATATCCATAGAATAATAGGCAGTTTTATTCACTCCTATAGCGACTATAGGGGATGGAATTAAAATTTTGAAATTTTTTCCGTGATTTTGAACATTAGCATTTTTTACTTGCGATATTAGGTACGAGATTTTTAGCAGACTTGTCACTGCGATGATTAAAATTTGGTGGCACAACAGGTAGTGGAGAACCAGCGCCTAGTGACTTACAACTCTCAACCATTCCTGTGTGAGTGTTGTTGGCAGGAATGAAGAGGATCTACAATTGTTTGCTTATTCCGAACGGCTGAGAAGTACTTATTCATGACTCTTGGAGGATTTGTCAGTTCCTCGCAAGAAACAGTACCTAGGAAAAAACATTTTTGTTTTTAGGTGGCAGGATGATAGGGAAGAAGGAAAAAGTGGGTCTCACAATTCTGTCTGTCTGTCTGTCTGCCTGTCCCAAGTATGTATTTTGAAAAATTCAAGGTCGATATTTTTTCGGTAACACTTTAAAGAATATTTAAAGAACAAATTTTATATTTATGAAAAAATAACGGTACCTTCCATACAAATGTTAAAAAACCGTTAAGGAAAATAAATAAATGATAATTTTCGTGACCTTTTTATCGATATAGATAGATTTAATTTTTAGTGGGATTAGTTCAGTAAGAAGATGTTATTTAATGCAAAGTTTCGAGCATGTTTATGCTCTTCATCAGGCCTTTGTTGGTTAACAAGAATATAAAATAATAGCTTCTCACAGTCTGATCTTCGATTGACAACTTTGTTGTTGCTAATTATGTGTAGCATCTCCAGCAACATTCTTTTAGAATAATGTTGCTCTGTTTGTTTTATTTATTTATCTATACCAATCGGCTTGGTTTTGGACATTGTAAACACGAATTGGAATAATATAAAAGAGTATACCAGCATTAAAAGAGTGAAATTAATGGAAATACTAAGATTTTGTGTCATTGAAAATAATTATTTGGAGGTAGACGGCACTATCTATCAACAAAAACGAGGTATTCCCATGGGTAGTCCAGCATCTCCAACTCTAGCGGATTTAGTGATGGAAACTTTGCTAGAAGAGAGCCTGGGCAAGCTTCTTTTTCAACCTAAGATTATTACAAAATATGTAGATGACCTGTTTCTCGTGATAAAATCTTAAGAAGTCCAAAATACACTAACTGCATTGAACTCTTTTAATAGTAAAATTAAGTTCACGGTTGAAATGGAAACAAATGGTGAGATCCCATATCTTGATGTGAAAGTCATCAGACAAAATGACCGTTTAATTTTTGATTGGTACAAAAAACCTACTGCCTCAGGTCGTTTGATTAATTTCCTTTCCAAACAACCCAAACAAGTTATAATAAACACTGCACAAAACTTTGTAAACCGTGTTCTTGAAATAATCGATTGCTCTTTTCATCATAAAAATATAAATATTATTCGCGACACCCTATATTCTAATTCCTTCCCTCCTATTATCGTCAAGTAGCTCATCAGCAACTACCAAAAAAGGGAAAAAATAAACAAACTTGGTGATGCCCAGCAAGTTACTGTTTACAAGAGTGCTCATCTGTCTATATAGAAATAGGAACCTCCAAGCAGGGTTCCCAGATTGAGGGGAAAAGCACCACTTTTGCTGATTTTATAATGAAAAAGGGGAAATCGAGGGACAAGCTTAAAAAAGGGGAAAAATTCATAAAGGACAAACTTATTAAATGAAGCATTTTAAATACATTTTTTATAAAAATTAAATATTCAAACGTTTTCTCATTATAAAATATGTTCAAACTTCATTCAAAAGAAAAAGTTAAATCTTAACATTCTCTTCTAAATTTTAATTTCGCAAGTTAATAACCCAGGTAATGTCCCATTTACAAGATTTGAGTTTCTGAAGGTTTTCCTTCGTTTCGAGAGTAAAATCCAGAAATAGATATTTGAAGCAATGGGAATTATTGCCTGAATTCAAAGACTTGCCATGTCAGGAGGAAAAAGAAATTACAGCATCAACTTCAGCTTTTCGAGCATTTTGTAAATGAAGATACTAAGTTGGTTTTTAACTATTTTATACAATAAAGGAAATTATTTCTAGTAGGTACCTACATTATACAGTGTACAAATATTACTAATGTTTCTATGTTACTTTAAGGTTATTACTAAAATTAAAACTGTTAAGAAATATAGCATTCGCAAATTAAATTAACCAAATCGCAAATAGGTTTAACCGAAACGCAAATAAGTTTCACCCAAGCGCAAATAGATTTAACCCAAACGCAAATAGAATTAACCTAATCGCAATTCGATTTAAACAAAACGCAAATATAGCTAAACTATACGCAAATAATATTAAACTATTAGCAAATCATTTTAACCAAAACGCAAATTAAATTAACCTTAGCTTGATTTATTGTTCCAGCTGTACTTTTTGGGTCTAATGGATTTTGGTATTATCCATGAATGTTAAAAAGTCATTATTAAGGGATTGGCCTTTTATTTTGTCGGTAAGTTCTTGGAAAAATGCGCAAAACTGGTTGGATTTACAATTGGGGGTTTGTCAAAATCTTATGGTGAACTATTCCTACTATTATAAGCCTTCCTTTTTTTCAACACACAGATGGAACAACAAGTTGAGCCCGGGTTAATTCAATTTGCGTTTTGGTTAAAATGATTTGTTAATAGTTTAATATTATTTACGTATAGTTTAACTATGTTTGCGTTTTGTTTAAATCGAATTGCGATTAGGTTAATTCTATTTGCGTTTGGGTTAAATCTATTTGAGGTGATGAGAACCAAAACTCACCATATCCATTCCAGAAAAACTCTCCATAACCAAATTTAATTATTAAATAACTTTTAAATGAGAGTAGTTAGAAAATAATTTTTTACATCCAATCATAGATTTTGAAATCTTTTTGTTGTGGTTTAAAGGAAAATTGTATAAAAAGTTTCGTTAAAAAGATATTTAACAATTACCATTGGCTGTGACCAGTTTTTCTGGCATGGATATGGCGAGTTTTGGTTCTCATCGCCTCATTTGCACTTGGGTGAAACTTATTTGCGTTTAGGTTAAACCTATTTGCGATTTGGTTAATTTAATTTGCGAATGCTATATATAATTTTTATTTTTGTTTGTATGCATATTCATGAAAATTTTATTTAGGGGAAAAAAAGGGGATTTTTTTGGAGATTAGGGGTACAAAATTGGGTTTGCTGATAAATACAGGGGAAAAAGGTTATGAAAGTCTGGGGACACTGCCTCCAAGCAAAAGCTTAAAAATCGTCTCTCTGGCCACAAATCAGATTTAAACAGCGGCGCTGCACAAAAAACTGCACAAGCTCTCCACTGTCTGCAAGAGAAAAATGAACCCGATTTGGATAATGTGGAGATTCTGCAAACAGAGCAGAAACTGAAACTGAACTGAAAATGTTGCATCCAGTAGGTAGAACGAAAGTGAACCCAAAAAATAATCGGCCGTATCTGACATCAGACATGACGGCATGTTGCTAAATGTTGCATTGGCCAATTTTAAGAGCGAGAGCGGAAAGTCTCTGTGGATACAATTTAAAATTTGAAATCTCTTCAAAATGTATATCTCAAGGACAGGAATAGTATAAATGACGTATAGGTAGGTACATGGTACATCAATTGAATTTTTTTTATGAAGCGATTCCAGCTTTTTGGTGGCGTGTGGAGGAGACTTGCTGCGGTCGGTGGTTGTTTTTTTTTAGTTTTTTGCGTATCCTTCATTTGTGTGTTCATGATAAGGATGTGTATCTGTATAGACATGCAGTAACATTATTGTTGTTGGTAGCGATCTTTGAATAAAAGGAAGGTAGGTAGTAAGGATTTTCTTATTGTGTTTGTTTTTTGTGAGGTAGGTATATCTATGTTTATACATCGAACATTGTTGGTTAGTTTGTATTCCTTATGAAATTAAAGGAAATCCTATTTAATTAATTTATTTACAAGTGAATTCGTATTTCATAACTTGCGAGGTAGGTAGGTACATAGGTGCGTGTGAAATGTGTATGCTCCGATTTATTTACAGGGTGTCCCGGACCTGAGTGGAAGGATTTAAGGGGGTGGTTCTTGGGGTAGGTATTCTAAGAAAAAAATTGTATGGGCGGAAAGTTGTATCTCCCCTCCCTGAGGCAGGGGGGCAGTTTCTGAAACATTGACTTCAAATGCAAACAAAACATTAAAAGTCAACGACAACACAAATAATAATGTGCTATAGTTTTTTTTTAAAGCTAATACTCCATTATTGCATTTGATTTTTAAATCAAGTTGTTCAAGCGAATAGTTTTTGAGAAATTAAGTTTCGGAGTCAAAATTAAAAAAAAAAATTGTGATTTTTTTTTTCTTAAGTGGTTTTTTTTTCAAAATTTTACATTATCGGTCATTCCAAAAATTTCGAAACCAAGCAACTCAATTTCAAACTAAAGAAAAAAATATATTTAAATATGCCAATATTTACAATATATATTAGAGTTAACGAAAAAATTGTAAATATAAAATTTCACTTGTTGTTGTAAAATAGGCAAGTGATCAAAAAAGCTCATACTTTATCTTTCGTATCTGGGCATTTTTCGGCATTTTTGCCGCTATCAGTTCTCTATAAATTGTGATGCAAATGACGATGTGCAGTTGGGTTCTTATAAGTGTTTTCAATACACTACTTAAATTCGGAACTATTTTTCTGATAGGAGTGCTGTAAAAATAGTATTACGCCTCAAAATGACTGAACATTTCATGTCTTCTCCGTTACCGAAAAATGACTAAAGTTGGTATAAATGGTGAACTATATTAGTGTTTGTAAAATTATTCCGCATACAAAGCAAGACTTGAAAAAGGATTATGGTGGATTTTTTATAGATTTTTAAATCATGTCTTACTGTCTAAAACAGGGTAACGGAGAAGACAAAATTGCACTTTCTCATCCAAATTTCAAAGACTCACAGGCACTTTTTTTTTTAAGTCTGAATTTCTTTGATCCCCTTGCTTAAAATGGATCAAGGTAACTAAAAAAAATATGTGTTAAATTTCATTGAAATCGGTTGACGTTTACACGTGCTAGCGAGCACTTGAAGTTTTTCATATAAAAAACATGGTGTTTTGGCAGTCTTTTACTCAAAGGGCCCGTAAAAGTTTAAACGTTGATGGAAAAACTTTAAACTTGGCAAATATGCTTAATACCATAAGGAGTATACAAATATATTTTTTTTATTTTAGTAAACAACAGTTACTCCATTTAAAATAGCAACAAATGCACAAAAACAACGATTTTTAATTAAATTTTTTGATGGGGTTAATATTATGCAAAACTATTGAAAATATTTTTTTTGATACTCAATAGTAGTTAATTTATGTGCTAAGTTTAAAGATTTTCCATAAACTTTTACAATTTTACTGATATTTTGAGTAAAAACTGTGAAAACCCCATGTGTTTTGAATGAAAAATTTCAAGTACTCGCTAGTTAACGTTAACCGATTTCAATGAAATTTTACACACATTTTTCAATTGCCTGAATCACTTTTAACATTGATGAGAGTAATTTAAAAAAACGGATTTCAATATAACTGAACAAAAAAGAAATCTTTAATCGTAAGTGTCTTCTCCGTTACCATCATTAGCTGTCTTCTCCGTTACCATCTTTCATATTTTTTTCTGTTAGTAAAATGAAACTTGGCATTAAACCAAGGATGATTTTTGATAAATGTTGGTTTTATGAAAGTGTGCAAAAAAAATCAACTTCATATCTTAATGGACAGCGCAAAATTTTAAACTTCAAGGCAATGGTCGGAAATCTCTAAATTGTACGTGTCTTCTCCGTTACCGTCTATTTTTTTGAATAAACTTACTAAATTTCATAATTTTTTGGTGAAACTTCTGTGTCGTGTACTTTGTGATGAATTCTTAAAACCACTGAGTTTCATAAAAAAATATTAATTTCTTAACAAGAAAAACCTTACTACAAGCGTCCGATTGTCTTCTCCGTTATCTTGGAATGGCCGTTATTAAGGGCTTTTTTTTGTGTTCAATATTCAATGCCGTCATTTTGAATTTGAAATTATATTTCTCAAAAACAATTTGCTTAAACAACTTGATTTGAAAACCAAATGCAAGAATGGAGTATTAGCTTTCAAAAAAGTTATAGCACATTATTGAATGTATTTTCTTTGATCTTTAATGTTTTTTTTTGCATTTAAAGTCAATGTTTCAGGAACTGCCCCCCCCCCCTGCCTCAGGGAGGGGAGATACAACTTTCCCCCCATACAATTTTTTTTCTTAGAATAATCCCAAGAACCACCCCCTTAAACACTTCCACTCAGGTCCGGAACACCCTGTATATACGTGATAACGCATTGCTTTTTCTATTTTTTTGTTTTTCAATAGGTAGGCAGGTATCCCTACTTTGATAGAATTATGTATTAGGAAAAGTGATACGTACATAGGCACATACCTACATAGATAGTTAGATACGTATAGATGCATGTAACTTGTCGTATTTTTAAGATTAGTAGACAGCATTTTGAGCTTCTGGTTCGGCTCGTTTTTGGGGTCGATTGCGGCGCTGCTAACCACGGCGAATTGCACTTGTCAGGGGGATAAGACAGAGAGGATTATATTTTTTTATTCTGACAACAATAAGGGGGATAAGGGAGATGGGTGCGTCAGCTGTTAGTGTCATGGCAACGACAGAATGAGGTAGAGAAAATAAGTAAAATGTTCATACACGTATACGATTTTATACAATGGTGTTGGTTTCTTTTATGAATTAATGAACACGTAGGTATATCTATAGATATAGGTACTATTATTTTCTTGCAAAAATTGAAATTTAAATTAAAATTTCCAATTTTTGTTTCAAAATCGATTTTCAAGTGTGTATCAATATAGGTATGGATTAACTCACTCATCTTATAAGAAAGAACATAAATTTAATATATTTTCTAGTACATGCATTTATGTAGGTGTCCAATAAGGAGTTAGTTTTGTAAATTAAAATATTTAAAGGGGTGAAAAGGGGGTAAAACTAAGTGAAGGTCGAAAATCTATTTTCTAAACGGTAAGAGATAAAAAGTTGATTTTTTCAACTTTGATAGAAAATAAAATTCTTAAATGGTTGTTAGACCAACATTTAATTCTAAAAAATCCCGTTTAGAAGATATTAGTTTTTGAAAAATGTAAATTTTAAAAAAGCTGTTTGACAAATGTCTTGCTGATGACTAGTGGAACGTAGGATGAAAATAAAATCTATACCCACGGAAAGCAGACAGAAAAAAAAATTATCCGTGTTTAAGTAATTTTTGATAAAGATAAATTTCCGTGCTTGATAATTTTTTTTTTAAATAATGCTTTTTTTGGGTGAGCTTGTAGAGGTTTTTAATTTTCAACTTTTTGAGGGTAAAAAGAAAAACTTGAAACTTTACTGAGTGATAACTATTGTTTATTCCAGTATCTGGAAAAATTTCGATTTTCTAGAATACCGCTTCAAGTGGAGATATTTGACAATTTACGCTAGTTTCAAGCTCCAAACGATTTGATTTTCACTTTTCAAAATGCAAAAGTTGATGAAAAAAATCAGATTATATGAAAAACAATCTACTACACATTTGTGCCTCCAACTATCTTCTAAAATAATGTTTGATAATGTTTAAGGATTAGTTCAACCAGTATGCCACTATGTTGGTTTAAATGACTCTCACAAAATCATTTTTAATTACAAATTTAATAAAATGGTTTCACTAATAAATTTTCAACTTTTAAAGTTCTTAACGGATCTTCACGACTGAAGTCTTTAAATGCGCGCTTTGAGATAGTTAATAGATTTGTAACAAAAAATTACTAACAATAGACAACAATTTTGAAGTAAAAATTATTTACATGGGTAAATTTGCCATACAAATTTTTTTATCTGTTCAACTTAATCTTTTTGTTTCTCAAAACGGCTACTACAACTGTGAGGAAATTTTTTCTGTATACTTAAATTAGTTCGATCTACTTCTAAATTAAAAAATAAAAATACTAAGTACTTTTTAAAAAATAATTTCTTTTTTTTTTTTTAATTTTAAGTTTGAAAAATTTGTTTTTAACAAAATATTTACAAAAACAACTTTATTTTAAAAGGTAATTAAAGGACGAATTTCTGGCTTAAATAAAACAATTGCCTGGTATTGTAGGTCTTGCCATTATTTTTTAATATTTTTTTTCTATTCCAAGTCATTTTTTTTTAAAATTAACCCTCCCACCTAAACGAGATAAAATGGACCATCCACCCATGTAACTTTTTTCTTGTCTAGACCTTACCTACACGCTCTAGCTTTTTGTCATACATTTTCAAAAATATTTTCAAGTAAAAACATAATTTTGAGAAATAATAAATTTTTGTTACTCTTTAAGTATTGTTGTCACCCACTATATGTATTAATGATTCATTTTTATTCAGAATTTACCTACTTCAATTTTAGAAAAAATACCTTCCTACAAAATTGTATAACATTCCTCACTATTAATTCCATTAAAACATTTTTTTTAGTGGCACTGTGGTTATAGATATATTCTTCATAGATTTCTATTTTCCCAATTTACTACAGTCACTCATACAACCAAACAAAAAAAGTCCAATATAATCTCAATTTTCAAACAATACAACCATATTACGGAAAATTGATAAAGAAAAACCCACAAAATTGTTGTTTTTCTTGTCTCCCTTGGACCCCCATAAATTTTGTATGCGTTGTTCTCTATCTTCTTAAATTCTTTTAACCTTAATGTTCATTCATATTTCCTTAATTATCTGCTCATTCTCCCCGCTTCAATTCGCCACCGCTGTAGTTCTGGTTCGCCGCTATAGAGGGAAACCAAATCGTTCCTCTTCATGAGAGTACTATAATAATATACATATATACAATTGTTTAATTAACTTTTGAATTCACTGTTTATTTGAATTTAATTTTTTTTAGTTTCCAGGTGTCCAGAAGCTATAAATTTTTTAATTTTCCATTTAAAACTGTTCGATGCCTATATAAACGATTATTCGTTAGGTGGTATCATAAAAAACGAAGTTCGGTAATCACATATTTGCAAAATTTTTTCTCAATTTTTTTAAATTTTTAAATAATTTATAATCATGACTGTGACGCTTTTATACCACGTACGATAGTAAAAATGAGTATCAAAAAAACAATTATTTTATTTATACCTATATGCGAAATTAATAAAAGCCAAAGTACCTAATCCATTCATGCACTCAAGAGATATGAGTTCATATGTTTTAGGGCCGTTATTTCCGTTCAATAGAATTTTAGGATTCTAATTTGGTAATCATATGCAAATCAATAATTTTTATCATCTATCAAAATGTCAGCCCCACCCCTTAAAATGATAAAAATTAAATACTAAACATAAATTCATTCATCGGTTTCCGATACCGAGACGATACCCGTTCCAAAGCATCCGAAACTATACCGAGCCGATACCAATACCATACTTTTTGGACCGAAATTTGCCGAGACTCTCGGTAGTATCGTTTTATTTATTATAAACAAACAATTGTTCTGGTAATTGATTTCACGGAAACGGACTTTATCGATTTCGATGAAATTTTCAGTTTTTCTCTCTTTAGCAAAAAGAAGATTTAGGGAATGAGTTTATTTGGAACCATCACCAACTTTTCTGGTATCCAGCTCTAGTAATTTTGAACAAAATATAAAAACTAAAAAAACATTAAAATCGTTCTCTTGTTCTTTATTATATAAACAACTCGAAAGATAGCTTAGAGCTATGCAATTTGATTAAATACTTGAAAAAAGATGAAAACATGCAAACAAAAATTTTAAAAATAAAATTTTGACATGCAAAATTTGATTGAATTCGGTTAAGCCGTTAATGAGAAAATTTAAAATTATAAAAACCGTTATATGGCAGGAACCGTTAATAATAGCTTTTGGTAAATTTTGTATTACCAAACAGTAGGTACACCCTACATTAAATAATATACTAATTTTTATAATCAAAATCGTTATAGTCGTTCGTAAGATAAATAAGCTTTTCCTTAACGGTTGTGTAGCAAGCATACCTCACTTTTAGGGTGCTTGTTTAGAGTGAGTCCCCTCGCCCCTCACTTTTGGGGTGCTTGTTTTGAGTGAGTCCCCTTGCCTCTCACTTTTGGGGTGATTGTTTTTTTTTTTTTTTTTTTCTCCATATCAGTATCCTTCTTAGCGCAGATAATAAGTTCTAAGGGTAATGATGAAACATTTAGTTTAAATTGTTACAAAATATAATTTTCTATAATTATTTGCAAAAACTAGTGAAAAACGCAAAAGAAACTATACAGGCTCAAAAAATGCCTTACAAAAGTTTTCGAAAAATTTTATTTGTCCCTGAAATATATCTTCGCTCATCATTTCAGACAACGCAAAAAATTAATAAAACATTAAAATACATAGTGGACAAAAGATGAAAAATTAATATTCCAAAAGGTATTTTATGGACCAAACGCTTGTTTCTTCGAAAATTCTGCTTTTATAATCATTAAAGCAATAAGGTTTCTTAAATGACAATAAGGGAAAAAGGGGATTTTAATTTTGGACGAAGTTTGTATTAGAGAAGACTTTTATTTAATTCCCACCCAGATGCCTCAAATATAGGCAAAAATATATACGTTTTTAAGGGGTCTTTAAGTAAACTGTATTTAATAATTAATTTGCAAACAAGTCAAGGGATCTGTTTTAAAATAAATTGTAGACAAAAATATTTTAGATTAATGTAAAATTGGTCTTAACTTGTTGACTGTTGCTTACGATCAGGGTTCAAATAATAAGAACTATTATAAAAGCTTAGGATATAAAAGTGGAAAAACCATCTTTCTTTCTGAATGGAAATAAAATCGTGGTATTTTATTTTTCATCACTCACTTATGAGTATAGGAAATCTTTTTTTTAGTTAAAATCCCGTTACACCAGATGACATAGTTAAGTTCTTAGGTAGTTTGAGAGCTGTACGATTTGAAAAAAGATAAGCAGGTGGCAAAAACGTGCCCAAATTTGACGGAAAGCATATAAATCCTTCGTCTTTTTACAAGATGCGTGTGTCATATACCAGACAGGTTTCTTATAGCTTAGGAATCATTGGACCTTACTTCTTTGAAATTGAAAACGGCGTAACGGTAACTGTGAATGGGGAGCGATTGAAAACTTTTTAACTTTATTAACATGTGGTATCAACAAGACGGTGCCACATCGCATACAGCCAGGATTACAATGGAATTACTGCGAGACCTCTTTCCACAACAAGTTATTTCAAGAAATGGTGATGTTGATTGGCCACCACGGTCGCCTGATTTGACTGCTCCGGACTTCTCTTTGTGGGGATATCTGAAAAGCAAGGTTTACTGCCTTAACAGAATGCAAGACGCAGCTGCAATAGATGTCAAAAATGCTGCAGTAGATGTCAAAAATGCTGCAGTAAAAGTTAAAAATTGTTCAACTCTTGCAGCTCCGGCCGCAGCATTTTTGACATCTATTCCAGCTCCGTCTTGCATTCTGTTCAGGCAGTTATGCAAACAAACCAGAAACGCTTCAGCAAGTCAAACAAAATATTCGTGATGAAATTAATGAAATACCGCGTGAAATGTGTGAGAATGTAATGAAAAATGTGCTCAAAACGGCTCGCATTTGTGAGACTAACAGAGGCGGACATTTACCTGATATTGTATTCCATACATAATTGCCGACATTAAATAACATATTTATCAATATAAGATCCATTCTCTTTCATTAAATCAAAAATTATACACAAACGGTGTCCGTTTGTATATCAAATAAATCGGAGCATACACATTTCACACAAAAAAAAACAACCACCGACCGCAGCAAGTCTCCTCCACACGCCACCAAAAAGCTAGAATCGCTTCATAAAAAAAAATCTATTTATGTACCTACCAATACGTCATTTATACTATTCCTGTCCTTCAGATATACATTTTTGAAGAGATTTCAAATTTTAAATTGTATCCACAGAGATTTTCCGCTCTCGCTCTTAAAATTGACCAATGCAACATTTAGCAACATGTTGTCGTGTGCGTGTCTGATATCAGATACGGCCGATTATTTTTTGGGTACACTTTCGTTTTACTGGATGCGACATCTTTGTATTATATTATCTTTGATCAGACTGTGAGAAGCTAAGCAGTGCAGACAGTGAACTGATAAAAAGACTAACAACAAATAGTAGTAGGATAAAGTATAGGTGATTTCGATGAATTATGGACGTGTTTTCCTGTCGCTGCGCTCCTAGTAATTAAAATTAAAAAGTACCTATATTTATGTGTTTATAGTTTATTTAATTAAAAATTCATGAATACGTACCCAGTTTTTGGATAGTTAATCAATTAAAGTGAAAAAACCGTAATCAAATTCTTTGAATATTGTTTGTAAGTAATTTTGACGTCATATACAAAGACTAATGTATTTGTATTATTTTATATTCTTGTTAACCAATAAAGGCCTGATGAAGAGCATAAACATGCTCGAAACGTTGCATTAAGCCTAGCTCACAGTTCCCGTGCGCAAAAAAAAATCTATCCAAATATTCTCGCATGTCAAAAATAATTGAGGTGAAATGTAAAATTAATTGTTTGCATGATTGGTTTACAGTTTCATGCAACAAAAAAAAACTATGCTGTCATGAAATGTCATGCAAAACAATAGACCGACAATTGATTTGCATGCGAAAAAAAGTGTGGTGAATAAAATATTTTTTTTTTGATGATCGGTTTATACTTCCAAAAAAAAAAATATATTCACCTCAAGGCATTATTTGCATGCAAATGGATTTCGCATCCAAAAATAATTATTTTCCAATTTTAGGCCTATAGTTTGTCAATTAAGTGTAGATTAATGACTCAATAGGTAGTTTAGGCCAAGGCAAACGTTTTTCGCCTTAAATATTATTTAACTTGGTGTGCAGAATAGGTGGAAAATCGTTTTGACAATTTTGAATTTTTTTTCGCATCGGAACTGTAAACTATGCTTTAAATAACATCTTTTTATTGACCTACAGCCCACTGAAAGTTAAGGAAAATATTTGTTTTGCTTAAGAACTTCTCCAACATACTTCATCCACATAAATAAACACTTAGGTAAGATTTGCATGACAATATTTTTCGTTAAAAATGTTTTAAGAATTTGATAAACAAGAAAATATTTTTTAAAAACACAGCTCCAACGATTTAATTTTGTTTCCATACAATTATATTTAATTGAGAGTTCAGATGGCATTCTTTTTTTTCAAACTTTTAAAGGACTTGTTTTTAGCTAATTTAAATATCGGTTTTTATGCTTTTAGACATTTTGTTCTCAAAGTTTCCACATATTTATATACAATTTTATTAAACCCGTAGCGTCTTGAATATAAGAGCAGTCGTGCATTTTTTTTTCTATTATGAGCTAATAGATCATAATTTACATCCCAGTCATAATTTTTAATTTTTTGTATATAATGTCCCAACCATGTTTGAATTTTATGTTCTTCTAATAATAAATGAATTCTTTTATTTTCAGGGCGACTCCTTCAAAAATGAATCAAAACTGGCTTAAATTCATAGTTTTGGTGCTTAAGACGCTGTTTATTCTGGGAAACTTTTATAGTCACGTCAATGCACTTCCAGCAGATCTTGATTCTTATGTGTTGCAGTGTAGCGAAACAGATAAAACACCACCACATAATGAAATTGAATATAAGATTTCTTGTGGTCTAAATTCAACAGTTCTAGTCGAATATAATGGTTATAGAAAAGATTTTCGTGAAATTGTAAATATACAATTTAATTGTTATAATGCAGCTCCATTGAGTATCAACTTACCGCAAAATGTGAAATTGTCAAAAAGAGCAGCCATGGTGGAATTTAATTCGTGTCGATTTTCAGCGAAAGATGATGTTTTAATAATCCTTGAACATTCACTCCAGTTATTACAAATAGAAGCAGTTGCATTTAATAACGAACTAATAGACAGTTCCCTATCAAGTGCACACCTTAAGCCGCTCGATGGATTTGTGAGCGGATTAAATTTTAAGATTAAAAATCTGTCAACACTACCAATGGATTTGTTCAAAGACATTACAGCTTTGAATTCATTATCAATATATTCGGATACGATCAACTCATCACATCTTTCTAGCCTCCTTGCTCCATTGGAAGATCTTAGTTCAATGCTTCTAGAAATCAATGATCTACAAGAACCTTCCGGAATCATTTTTGCTCATACAAAAAATCTTAGGTCATTGGAAATTCGCAATAGTGCAGTACTTCCTTCAGGTTTTCTTGCGCATACCAGCAATTTGGAGCAAATATATTTGCGTAGAAATTATCTCAGTTCCTTACCAAATGATCTTTTTCTAGAAACTAAGGCCCTTGAATCATTTTCGCTGACCGACAATAAAGTTACGCTGAAACAGTTACCAAAAGGGTTTCTTCGCGATTTGCCGGACCTACGGATAGTTAAAATAATTGGTTGTGGATTGAAGTACATTCCTGCTGATATATTTAAGGGCTCGAAACGCATAAGAAACATCAATATTTCTGGAAATAGTTTACAAGACCTCCCATTGAGACTTTTTGCGGATCAGGAAAGCCTTTCTGATTTAGATCTATCGAGAAACATGATACGAACACTTATCGATGGACTATTCGATCGCAACAAGTATCTTTCTGAATTGAATTTATCGGATAATCTATTCACGAATCTTTCAAAGTAAGTATCTATTTCCAAGTTGCCTGATTTATGTATATGATAAGTGTATATCGTTTAAGTAGTTATTTAAGCACAGGGTTAACCGCAGAAGAGGTGCCATTTGAGATAATTTCAAAAACGATTTTTTTTTGTTGAAAAGTGGTGATATTTGTATCTCTAGAGCTATAAAGCTATAAAGTGCCAACTTTGCAGTTAATAATGAAATACAATATCTGCCAACAGCCGAATGAATCAAAAAAGGGTTCTTTCATTTCAACGATAGGCAGGTTCAAAACTAGAAATTAGAACCAAGCCTATCTTTGCAAATAAAAAAAAAACTCCAAACTTGGAGCCGTACTGAGCGTTCCTAGCAGCTAGCATGCTTGGCTCCTGAGATACACGATGTGACCTGCTAACTTCACAGTGAAGCAAGAAGGTTACTCGATTGCACTCTTATTTGGTGAACTGTAAATCGGAAATAGAAATGCAAAAATAATGCAAACTCCTGTCAAGGTCCCATTTGTGTGGGTGAAAGTTGTCCTGCTTACTTCATCATCATCATCATCGTCTCCATCCTTCAAGGTCTGCTGCAAGGTATTTTGGTTAGGGCCATGTCTTGCTCTGGGATTCTGCTTCCGCTAAGACAGTTGATTTCCATGTGGTTCTTGGTCTTCCAACCCGCCGTGCACCCTGAGGATTCCATTCAAAGGACTGCTTTGCAATTTCATCGTTTGGTTTCCTCAGTGTGTGACCAATCCAACGCCATTTAAGCTTTCTTACGTCGCACAGTGGGGCAAAATGGTAATTTTATGATATTAATTATTTTGTAAGGTGGGAATGTTGTTTTAATGGCTTCTTGTGATTTCATGACGAAAGTAATATATATTCGAAGCTTGTCATATAGTTTTATGTTACGGGGATATGATTTGAATACCCCTGGGATCACTGATTCAAAGAGTTTTAATGGACATTTTACACTAGCTTACCACATTTAACTTTTTCCTTATCTGGAATCCAATTTTCAATTTTCCGAGGAACTTGAGTGTGCTGAATTCGAATCTAATTTTTAAAAAAATTCCACATATTACGTTTTCAAGATATTCTAATAAGTGCCATAAAAAGCTTGTTGGGTATTTTTACGATATACTTACTACATAACAAGATATATTTTTTTTTTTTTCGTTAAACTTGAATTTCGGTTTATGTTACCCTTAAATTGAAACCAAGCTGTAATCTTTTTTTAAGTTACCTTTTTGAGATATTTCAATAAAAATCAAAAAAACAAAACATTTTTGGGTACTTTAAAGGTTATGTTATATTGCGAGATATTTTTGTCCCAAAAACTTGTAATGAAATCTAAAAGTACATAAGATACCCTTCAAAATTCAATTCCCTTAATTCTCTTAATAGATAAATAAATAAACTGTTGCAAATAATAAAATAATACTAAATATTTCGCTTTCGCTTTGCCTGCTCACTACTACTGGTAAAATCATTTGCAGGGCGTCCAACGGACAATGGATATTTTTTAAATGAAACAATTTCATTGAGACAATTTTTTACAGAAGAAAAGAACCGTTTTTTCATTCGGTGTGAACGATCCCACTTTATTTAAAAATGGTGTTTGAAGCTTTTCAAAGCTAATTTTAAATTAGCGACGTGACTTTTGCCGCAAAAAGTTTTATTTTTTAAATAAGATTCTACCTCTAAGAATTTTTGGTCAGGATTTTTCTGTTTGCTGGAGAAAAAAATTTCGACTAACTTTTTTCTTGAGCACCGGTAATTTTGGTCATCAGAATCTAAATACAAGTTACAAAATGCAAAATGAAAAATAGTTTTTTTTGTCAATTAAGGGGTAAGATATATGATGGTTTCATTCTTAAATAGGTGTTAGTTTGCCTCCGACGTGAATTTTTTCTTATTAATACGAAAAAATTGTTTATTGACAATTTAAGTAGGCCAATTATAAAGTGAATATAATAATAATTAAAACAAGAGAGCCACATACAGTCAAAAATGAGCTGTTAAAGTGTGTCGTAAAGACGTCCCGATACCAATTAATTTGGACTAGTATACAAAAAAAAAAATATGGGAAAAATGTAGAAACAATTTAACTGTGTAAATATGCTTTAAAAATTGTAAAATATTCACCAAAAAAAATTTAAATTAAAATATGAACAAAAGTCAGTCAATTTTTCACCCATTAAATCTCTTAATACTCATTTCAAAAATTGAAAAAAAGGATTTGGGGCAAAAGTTAAGCACATATTTTTTTATAATTTTATTAATCAAGTATTCTTTTAACTTTCCCTATTTTCAGACCTGCTTAACTTTCGCCCCAACAGGGAGTAAAACGTACCGCGAAGTCTAAACGAAAATGTCTTTTTTTCTTGCCGATTTTTTTATAACAAAGAAATGTTTTTTTTTTTTTATTTTTAAAGTTTAAATATAATCTACATGCCATCAGCTAGGTTTGACATTTTAGATATATTTGATATCACTCTTAATTTCAATAATATGAACAAAAACAAAAGTAAACCTTTTTTAACACTTTTTAAATATTTGATTCGCGCACCTTTAAGTCCAACTTTGATTGTCCGACTAGCCTCCACTAAATGACTTAAACAACAAAAATCACCCTCATCATATCAAATTTACCGTATAGTTTGAGAAACCAAACTTTATTTTCCCGGTGCTTTAGTTTTGCAAGGTGACCTTTTTATCATCACGATGTATGGAGCTGCCCCACTGTGCGTCGACGTCCAGCCGCTCTTGACTTGTCCTGCGCCACAATTCCTCATTTGATATTATTTGTGCCCATCGAATCTTTAGGATGTGGCGAAGACAGCGATTCACAAAAGCCTGCAATTTCTTCGAGATGGTAGACATGACTTTTCAGGTTTCACAAGCATATAACAGCACGGATTTGACATTGGGTTTGAAGAATCTCAGCTTAGTGCGTAAGGCTAAGGACATTTGACTGTATTTTGAAATAGGGGACAGAGTACCGATGGCAGCACGAGCTTTATTTTTCTTCTTTGAACGTCCAGATCCGTACCACCGTTTGCAGAAACAATACTGCCAAGGTAGTTAAACTGTTCCACTACTTCAACTGGCGTCTCCTATGTAGAATAATACGCTGCTGTGTGGAGCGGCCTGTGAGCATTAATTTTGTCGTTTTACTGTTTATTCTTAGACCACTCGACTCTCCCTTCACTTGCAGTGTTTGGCACATCCCGTTCAGCCCACTGATGTAATTTGCCAGTAGACATACATATGTCATCGGCATACGCATAGTCTAAATGACTGAGCCTTTCGAACGGTCTCCATTGAATGCCATTTCGCTCAGCTGTACCAACACTGGCCGTCAAAACGTCGTCCATCGCCAGCAGGAAGAGAATTGGCGATAGAATATCCCCTTGTCTCACACCCTGTTGCACTACGAAGGAGTCGGATAGCTGCCCATTGTGTTAAACAAAACGTCTTGCATTGTTAAAGGACTCTCTTATAATGGCAACTGTTTTTGGGGGAATTCCCCTACCAAGAAGTGATCTCCAAATACATTCACGGTTGACTCGGTCAAAGGCTTTCTCAAAATCCACGAACATAAGGTAAAGCAGTGATTGAAACTCCGTAGACTGCTCAAGAACTATACGCTGAGTGTTGATATGGTGCATGGTGGACACAGGACCGCCCACTGCGGAAACCAGCTTGCTGCCTCTGGAGTGTAGACTCGGTTCTAACCTTTATCCGCTCCAGAAAAATGATTGCCATTAGTTTTGGAAAAACGGACATTAATGTAATACCTCGCCAATTGTTGCAATTGGGCACCTTTCTTTGGCAACTTAACAATCAAACCATCCTTCCAGTCGCTAGGATAGATTTCGTTTTCCCACACACTTGTCCGTATCTACGTATCTCGTTAAGCTGGGGCACTTCAGAACTCTGCTTAACAGAATCCTCACTTAGCAAGGCACAAAAGTGATCCTTCCACCTGCGTAGCTGATCCTCGATTGATACCAAAAGTGTACCATCATCCACATCCATTACAGGATGATTGGTGTTGCTTTTCTTCTTGGATATCTGGTGCAATTCCCTCATATCTCCTCTTCTTGCAGCGTTTTCCGCATTATCTGCAAGTCCTTCTAACCTCACCCTTTTGTCACCTCTCACACAGCGATAGACTATCTTATGTGCAATGCGATACTCGCTTCGAAATTCAGCTTTTCCTTGAACATCTGCTTCGGCATTTATTTGGATTTTCAACGATTTGCGAAGTTCAATCTTATCCCAGGTGTCTTGGGATACAGTCTCTACGTCTCGTTCGCTTGGGTACAGTTTCGGATCCAGCCTCCATAAAAACACTTTTAATTTCACCCCACATCTCATCAATTGTTGAATGTTGGATTCCGTTTAATGACGAAGCTCGGTCATTAAGGGTGGTGACATAGTTTCCACACATGTTGGGGTCATCTAAAGCATTCGTAATGAATTTTGAGCTTCTTGCTGCATCCTGTGCTGGTTTTTGTACGGCAGCGGTTCGTAGTTTGAGACTCATCAGAACCAAATGGTGGGTCGCTTCCTACATCGGCATTTCTTATACTGCGGACATCACACATAGACTTCCTCCATCGCTGCTGAATCATGATATTATGATCAATCACAAGACGATTCACTTTACAAAAATCGACAAGCAAGTCATAATTTTCATTGCGTGACCCCAAGCCATTTCTTCCCATCACGCGTTCCAGTCCGTAATTGTCTGAACCGACTTGGGCATTAAGGTCTCCCATAACGACTATGATGTCGGCTCTCGGAACACTCCTGTACCGAGTTAAGATGAGTGTAGAACAGGGTTTTTCTTCCTCGGTCGCTTCATTTGTGGGGGCGTAGCACTGAATAGTTGTGACGTTACGGATTTTTGAACGAAACCTTGCTGTCATTAATCTCGCAAAAATAGGCGCCCAGGAGATCAAACAACGAACGCCTCGCTTCTTCGTTCAATATATTCCTGACTCCATGCAGTCTTTGGCCACCCTCGCTTTCATCTTCCCCGTAAAACAGCATTCTCGTCTGTCCAGTGTCTGATCTGTATTGTGCTCTTCCTCTCCACCTAGTTTCGCTTATGCCCAGGATACTGATCTTTAGGCGAAGCATTTCACGCTCAGCCTGCTCGTATCTACCTTCGCTGTACAAGGATCGAACGTTCCATGCTCCGATTTTCGTACGTATGCGGTAGCCAAAAGCTACATTTGCGCTTCTTGAAAGACTTCTTCTATTAGTCAACGATTCATTTCTTGATTGACGCTCGTGCATGAAAGATGCCGCACCCCCAAATCCGATGTGCGGTTTACTCCAACCGAAGCTGCAGAAGGATTTTCCATAAAAAGATTACCTCTTGGGGACTCATTTCCGTTTGTTGTCATGGTTCATGTATTTGCATATATCCTTCCACCATGGTGTTTTCTGAGATACGATTAATAACATATAAGCTCAGATTTGACAGGCACACCCGCCTTTTGTATGGTCAAACACATAACTGCTCGAGGCCGCCCACTATGGGAAAACAGACAAGTTTGTTCCCTGACCAGCATCGCTGGGTTGTCTGCTTATCCCGGCATCCATTCGGTCCCCCTGAACGTTAGCGTTAGCCGCTCTCTACCACGCGGAGGTGTGCATAGGGATTTTCCTTTCATTGAATCTAGGACCGAAGTGGCTTCCTAGCACTCTAAAGTACTTTTAGAGAGTACTTAAGATACTTGGTATTTATTATAAACTTCATGAACGTAGAACTTTTTTTCTTTTTTTATGGCTGACTTGTTACGCACAGGTTTTTGTACACACATATAAACATGGCTCTTTTTTCAAACTTACGTTTTTGTAGTGATATAAATATTACATACTTTTCATGTAGATGTACATACTCTATAATAAGAATTTCTAGAGAACTTTTTACTAACTTATATATTTTTTTCTTTTTAGGAATACATTCAAGTCTCTTTTTTATTTAAAGTTCCTTAACTTGGAAAATAACAACCTGTTCACATTGAATTCAGATTACAATCAGCCGCAACTTGGATCTATATTTGATAATTTACCATATCTAGCATTTCTTTATTTAAAAAACAATTCAATATACGAATTTAATTACAAAAGTATAATGAAAAACAAGCATATCATTGTTATAGACTTAAGCTACAACAACATATCTTCTATAAGATGCAATTTCATGACATACTTTTATGTAGTAATAAACTTTACCGGAAATCCAATATATTGCGACTTTAATCTTGTATGTATTCACGAGTATATAATCCGATCGCGAATGGAAGATATCCCCTGGATCGGAACTATTCGATGTGAATTTCCAAACGCTTTGAACGGCCGGTTACTTTATGATTTAAAGCTAGATGAACTACTAACTTCTAATGACATCAGTCAAGGCAACATTTCTAAGAGATGCACTTATAACATGCGAAAAGCTGATTTAGTTCTTGTAATGAATTGCTCCAATGGAAATTTAACCGATATACCGATGATACCAATGCCCGATGCCGAACAGACCCTTTCGAATGGTATAGAGCTGTTTATGGATGACAATCCGCTAACCGAACTTTCAACTAAAGAACTAAAGGAGAATGCAAATATTTCTCTGATCAGCATTTTGAACAGCTCAATTACTGAATTGCCTAAAGGGTTTCTCTCCAAGATGACAAAACTGAAAACAGTTTTCTTGGTTCTTCCATTGAGGGATATTCCGGAGGATATTTTCATTGAGTCATGTGCAATACAAACGTTACAAATTTCAGGCACTAATATTAAAAGCCTTCCTGAACAAATATTTGCTAGTCAACGAGAGTTAATTCACTTGGACCTATCCAATAATAAATTAAGAAAATTCAATTTGGATGTATTGATATCGAATCAAAATTTGGAAACGCTTAAACTCTCGCACAACTCTTTGGGATATTTTTCAGTGTAAGTAATATCAAATCTTAATCATTATGTAATTTATATAGTTAGAGTTTAACTTGTTTTAGGTTTGGATATGGCGCACTTCCCAAGCTGAAAAAACTATTTCTGGATAATAATCGTCTTAAATACTTAGATTTGGATCTTTCCCTTCCCAATCTGGAGTTCTTAAACTTGGAAAATAATAAACTCACAGATATTGAATCTCTTAATACACTTGCTAGACCCATGCAAATACTTATATTAAGGAACAACACAGTTAAAGATGTATCCTCTATTGGGTTGGAGTTTGCACCTGCTTATATCGATTTGAGCTTAAACAATATCAATTCCATTGACGTAGACTATATTGGCTCCACTAATTTCAATAAAACTGTTTTTAATCTTACAGATAATAATATCCGAACATTCAAACTCAGATACCGAAATATCTCTCTTAACTGCGACTGTGAGATCAATTCTTTCGTAAAAGACAGAAGTCTAAAGAATATATATGAAAATTTGAAGTGTTTATCCTCAAATAATGCTGAAGAACACCACATCAGTAATCTCCCTCCAGAGGAATTACTGTGTCCAGTGAAATCGTTTTGTCCAGAGAAGTGCCTGTGTTGGTTTCGTCCAGTTAATTCAACATTAATTGTAAATTGTTCAAAAACTAATTATTTGGACGAGGTTCATTCAATGCTTGAATTAGTTACAACATTTCAAGAGAAAATAGAATTGCTCATTGAACATGATAATCCTCTAAGGAATTTA
Source organism: Dasysyrphus tricinctus (assembly GCA_963921185.1). Taxonomy (NCBI): domain Eukaryota; kingdom Metazoa; phylum Arthropoda; class Insecta; order Diptera; family Syrphidae; genus Dasysyrphus; species Dasysyrphus tricinctus. Next base: position 15,097,973 of record OY992531.1, read on the forward strand.
AGCTCTCATTCGCAGTCAGGATACAAAGATGCTGCTAAGATGTTTACTACTCAAAACAACGTTACCAAAATTTCCAGCGAAGATATCCCAAACAGTGGCGAGCGCAAGAAAATAATTCCGGGGAGATTTTGAAAGAAAAAATAAATAAATTTTCATAAATATGTATCTTATTTTATTACTGGATTATTACTTAGATTATGCGATGCGATAATATATCTGGCGTTTTCCTTTGGAGTTGGCGAAGTACTTGCAAGTACATCAAAAAAGTGTCTAATGCAAAACTGTGAAAAAAATCTACTGGAATTGCGGTTTTCTTGTCATTTTGATGACGACTACGCATTGTTTAGGAACAATACAATTTTTTCCTTTACCTTGTTTGTAAGATTTTGAAGTTTTGGTGAGAAAAAACGGTTTGATGAATCAATTTTAAAATTAACAGGAATATTGATTCTTTAAAAATCTACAAATTTGTATACCAACGCAAGCCATGCAATCAATATTTGCAAAGATCAAAAAGATTTACGAAAAGACCACAAAAAGTCGGTTTTTAGTACTTTTTTTAAACTAACGGTGAACGGTAAAAAAAATAGTTTCTACAAAATCTTAAAAAAAAATCTTGTAAAACGCTTTCTCAAATTTCCAAAACTGTCTTTGAATTTTTTATAACGTCATTATTTGCTGAGATATTGGTAATCAAGGCTAAGAGTATCTTTTTTCATTCAAAGTCAGATTACCATGCAAAAACAAATTGTACGACAGCAAAAAAAAAAAATTGATTTGAAGCTGAATAAACAAGGCATCTGATTATTATTTGATTGACTCAATAAAAACTATGCATAGAAGTGAGGACCTTCAAAAAAAATTAAGAAATATTTTTTTTTGTCTCGTCTCATTCTTTGCAATAACGCAATAACGGTACATCAACAAAAATTTTTTGCAAACAAATTTTGAAGCAAAAAACATAAAGCTGTAAAGTGCTCAATACGACTACTCGTCACAAAGATACAGCTCTTCAAAAAACACTAACAAAATTTGTTCCTTTAATTTCGTTGACTAGTGTACTATAAAATATGCAAATAATTACAAAAAGAGTATAAAAAAAAGGATTAAATCGTTCGTATAAACAACCTATTTAATAAGTACATATATGGGTGCCGTGACATAAGGCCAAGTGACATAAAAACTTTGCATACACCCAAATTTGCACCCACCCCAAATCCTATCGTGAGCCCAAGCAGGGGGGTTGCAGGGGGGCAGCATGCCCCCCAATTCATACCTCACTGGTTATTTGAAAATTTTTATATTTCGCAACCCAAATAAAGGAGAGGTTTTATTAAGTTTATGAAATTTAAAAATTTGCAATGAACAGTGAGGTATGTATGGGGGGCATGTTGCCCCCCTGCAAGCCCCCTGCTTGGACTCACTATAGGATTCGGGGTGGGTGCGAGGTTTGGTGTATGGGAAGTTTCTTTTCCCAAAAATTACTGTTGTTTTTTTACAAAACATTTTACGTTTGGCCTTAAGTCACGAACAAATTTGGCCTTATGTCACTTTGTAAAAGCGACATTAGGCCAACTCTTAAAACTTGGCGTTAAGTCGCTTTTGGAAAAAGACTTAAGGCCAAATTTGAATATTGGTTTGCGAAATTTAAAAACTCGCAATAAACAGTTAGGTATGTATGGGGGGGCATGCTGCCCCCTGCAACCCCCCTGCTTGGTCTCACTATAGGATTTGGGCTGGGTGCGAGGTTGGGTGTATTATGCAAAGTTTCTTTTGCAAAAATGACTGTTTTTTTACAAAACATTTTGCGTTTGGCCTTAAGTCACAAACAAATTTGGCCTTATGTCACTTTGTAAAAGCGACATAAGGCCAACTCTTAAAACTTGGCATTAAGTCGCTTTTAGAAAGTGACTTAAGTCCAAATTTTTAAATTTGGCCTTATGTCACTTGGCCTTATGTCACGGCACCGTTGGAATATCTGTTATGGTAACTGGGTTGAAATCTATGTGCGGTGAAACGTATCTGGTCTGTTTGAATGTCTATGTCTGTAAAATTCATTATAGGTAGTTCTGTGAGCGTAAAGGCCCTTTTTCCAATTTTCACATTGATGAAGTCTTAAAGCACTTTTGGCCGCCAACTCTTTCGTAAACAGATTGAGTGGGGCAAGTGAAAGGATAGTTTCAAGGGCAGCCGTTGGTGTGGTCCTGATAGCACTGGTTGTGCCAATACAAGCTAGTCTTTGAATTTTAGTCATGGTTTTTAGATTGGTTTCCTTATCTAAGGCTGGCCACCAGGCCATGCATGCGAATTGGCCTTATAATGGCTGTGTACATCCAATGAATGGTTCTGGGGCTGGGACCCCATCTTTTACCAAAAATTCTGCTGCAAGTGTAGAAAGCTATTGAGGCTTTTCTTTCTCTTTCTTTAATATTTTCTTTCCAGTTTAGTTTACGATCGAGAACAACGCCAAGATATTTGGCAGTACCCGAAACCTGTAACGGTATTCCGTAATGGTTGGCGGGTTTATGTTTGGAATATTATGTTTCCTTGTAAACAGCACCAGTTCTGTCTTCAGTGGGTTAAAATCTAGGCCACAACTACATTTTGTCATTGGTTAACGGTGAATGCAAACAAAACGAAATATATATATGCTGTCAGCAAGAAAAAACACAAACCTCGACTTCTCGGACAGCTATAATTTTGAGGTGGTCAGAGACTTTAGCTGTGTTTATTTGCATGTCCAAATAAAATTGTGTGAAAAAAACGACAGCAAAGCAAAACAATTTACATGTTAAATACAACAACAACTATGTCCATATAAAGTTAGCTAAGTCCAGATAATTAACTGGAGTTTACTTTTGCCCCGATAAAAACGGTAATGGCAAACTACGATTGTCTTTGTGTTATCGATAGTTTACATAGAAACGTCAAGTGTTTGTTGGTAACATATGTACCTCAAAACAAAATGGCAGAACAATGCAAAAGGTAAACAAATGTTGAAATGTCCCGATGTCGTTTTTTTCGCCAAACATCCATATGGACATTAGGGTGTCCGTTATTTCCCAAAATCGTTTTAAATGTCAGACCCCCTCTAAATCAAAAGTTTATGCCCTAAAAACAAATTTGGCCAAACAAATTTTGTCAAAGGTCATTTATTTACACGTGGCTCTAAGCCCATACTTTTCCCATACAAATTTGTATGGGATTTTCGCTCTTTTCACGCTTTATTTTTTTTTCTCTCGAATTACTGCAGCTATTCTAATTGTTTTGCTGATTTTGTTCTTAAATCATGACTTTAAAAGATCTCATTCTCGGTCTTATATTTAATAGTAGACCGTACCTGCAAATTTCTCGTGCCAACAAAATCCAGTTAAAGAACAAAGCCCAAAGAGAACCGTTTGGCAATACGAAAAAGCCAACTGGGACGGTCTCAATGATTTCTTCAGAAACTTTAACTGGTCACTATGCTTCCTCGATAGTGACGTAGACTCCAGCGCAGATATGATTACAAATTTAATTCTTCACGGGATGAGAAATTTTATTCCGAATAGGATAAAGTCTATCAAACAGTGGTGTTTTTTTTTGTCAGCTTCAGTTTTTCTCCCTCTCAGTGCGGTCGTCTTGCTACATTTAAATTTATATTTGTTGTTATTAAAATTATATTATTACCTTCTTTTCATTCATTAACCTTCTTAATTCTTGTTTTAATTTACTTTTACGTTCCTGATTTATAAAGTCCTGTGCTAATGATTGTGCTTTTCAAAACATAAATTCTATTAAATCAATTAATTATAACAACCTAATCAATGTATTTGTATGCTTATCATCGTATTAGCTTCATTGTGTCTTGTCGTCGTGTTGTGGTTCTTGCGGTGATTAATTTGCAATTCCCTTTCTCCTCTTTCTCTATTTTAACTTGCTGGTGCATTCTCTTCACCAAAAAATAAAACCTTTCTGTGTTTTCTTTTATTTTTTTATTAGCTGGCCCGCCCCGGCCTCGCACGGGTAAATACATTTTAGAAAGAGATTTTAAATGAAAATTCCCCGTCATAGTCTGTTCAGCGTTCAGCCGTTAAAATAAGAGTAGTCAAACAGACCGTTAGACAGGTAAAACCATATAATAACCATATTACCTCAAATTACTGCAATTATTTCATTATCAAAGATCCACACTCTATTTTTATTGGTGCAGGGAATTAAATTCACGGGAACTACCTTCACATGGGAATTAACTATGTATATAAAGTTAGCAGGACACTTTTGGAAATTCAGGTTAAAAACTATCCTATCATTAGTTGCTACTTAATTGCGAATTAGTTACGCAAAAAAAAATTAATTGCTTTTTCGGTTTGGGAAAAAATGGGTGTCCTGCTAACTTCATATGAACTTAGCAGGACAACTTTCTCAAAAATAAAGATAATCGAGCTAAAAAAAAGTTTATTATTGAGAACTAATTAATTGCGAATTAGTTACGCAAAAAAAAAATTAATTGCATTTTTGGTTTTCGAGAAAATGGGTGTCCTGCCAACTTCATATGAACTTAGCAGGACATTTTTTCAAAAATAAAGATAATCGAGCTGAAAAAATTTGACAACTGAGAACTAATTAATTGCGAATTAGTTACGCAAAAAAAAATTTAATTGCATTTTTGGTTTGCGAAAAAATGGGTGTCTTGCTAAGTTCATATGAAGTTGGCAGAACACACATTTTTTAGCAAACCAAAAATGCAATTAATTTTTTTTTCTGCGTAACTAATTCGCAATTAATTAGTTCTCAACAACCAACTTTTTCGGATCGTTTATCTACATTTTTGAGAAAGTTGTCCTGCTAGGTTCATATGAAGTTAGCAGGACACCCATTTTTTCTTGAACCAAAAAAGCAATTAATTTTTTTTTTGCGTAACTAATTCGCAATTAAGTAGCAACTAATGATAGGATAGTTTTTAACCTGAATTTCCAAAAGTGTCCTGCTAACTTTATATACATCTCTGTGACAGCCAGATATCTGAATTGCCAAAAGGATTTCTCTCTAAGATGGCAAAACTGAAAACTGTTTTCTTGGTTTTTCCTTTGAGTGAAATCTCGGAGGATTATTTTTTCGAGTCATTTGCAATAGAAACAATCACAATATCAGGCACAAATATTAATCGTCTCCCGTCTAAAATTTTTAATAATCAAGTTAAATTAATTCACCTGGATTTATCGAGGAATAAGTTAGAGTTATTCGATTTAAGAGTGCTAAAATCGAATCCAAATTTGAAAACTCTGATACTCTCCCACAACTTCATAACTAGTTTTAGCGGGTAAGTTATTTGAAATTGCAATTATTATCTAATTAAAGATTTATTTTATTTTAGGTGGTTGGAAAAAGGATTTCCCAAGTTGAAGAAACTATTCCTGGATAATAACAGTCTTATATACATAGGTTTCTTCTCATTAAATTTACCCAGTGTACTCAACTTAGAATATTTAAACGTGGAAAATAATAAACTCGAGCAAATTGGTTCTGTTGTGCCATATTCTGGAACACTTCAAAAACTATTATTAAAGAATAACTCTATTACGGCTGTAGATTTTCTTCAATTGAAGCTTGCACCCGCTTATATTGATTTTAGCTTAAATAAGATCAATTCGATTGATTTAGACTATATTGGATCTACCAATTTCAGTACAACTATTTTGAATATTTCATATAACGATATTCGATCATTCACACTCAAATACAGAAATATATCTTTCAAGTGCAGTTGTGAGAGCAATTGCTTCGTGAAAGGCAAAAATCTAAAGAATATATATGAAAGCGTGCGATGTTTGTCCCCAAACAATCTTATAGATCGCCACATCAGTTATCTCCCTCAAAATGAATTACTGTGTCCAGCTTGTTCATTTTGTCCAGAGAGTTGTCAATGTTGGTTTCGCCCAGTCAATTCAATTTTAATTGTAAATTGTTCAAACGCTAATCTAACCGAGGCACCTTCATTGTTTGAATTAGGAACCACTTTTCAAGATGGAATCGAGTTATTTATTGAATATAATCATCTCAGTAGTTTAAAGCTTCATTCGCCGACTGGATACAAAGGTGTTACTAAAATATTTGCTGCTCACAACAACATAACCAAAATTTTCACCGAAGATATCCCAGATAATTTAACAGTTTTGGATATTTCTTACAACTAGCTAGAGAGAACAGACCAAGATGTAATACAAGTGATTAAGGAAAGTCGGAGCTTAAAATCGATCCTCCTACATCACAATCCAATAGTATGTGATTGCTCATCGGAAAATCTAACAAACTTTATTTTGAGGAACAAACTACTTTTTCATGAAATGACTGAATGTGGTGACGGCCAAAAACTAAGTGCATTGTCCTTTAAGGAATTATGTTTTACTGAACCGAGTAATACAGGTACAATGATTTGGATTCTTTTTCTAATAACGTTGTGCGTGCTCCTTTTCCTAACAGTTGTGTATCTAAAGAACACGGAAAGCATTCTGATTTGGTTGTATGCGCACAATTTGTGTCTATGCTGCGTTACAGAAGAAGAACTAGACAAGGACAAAAAGTACGACGCATTTATCTCGTATTCCAGTCTGGATGCGGAATTCGTTGCATTGAATTTAGTCTCGAAATTGGAAAGCGGTCCGAATCCTTACAAGCTTTGTCTTCACGATAGAGATTGGCTTGGCGGTGGTTATATACCCCATCAAATTGAAAAATCAGTTGATCGTTCTAGAAGAACACTAATTGTGATGTCACAGAATTATATTAACTCACGATGGACGCGTATGGAGTTCAGGACAGCTCATAACGCATCCATGAACGAAAAACGTCCTCGAGTTATTGTTGTCATGATTAATGATAAAGTCGATTTAAAAGATTTGGACTCTGATTTGCGAAAATATATTAAAATGTATACCTATCTGAGATGGGGTGATGCATGGTTTTGGGATAGATTGAAATACGCACTGCCACATCCTTCAAAAAAGAACCAGGATATTAAGAAATACAACGTAAGGATGTCTGAATTGGGTGGTGCTGAAGCCGGAACGGGTTATTCATCTGATGAGAATGAATTGTTTTAAATCTGGTACTTTTTCAAAAATATTGAAGACGTCGAAACATTTCTTTTTCCACTCGATTTTGAAGATCCGTTCGGAATTTTTGTAAGTTTTAATTTATGTATGTAGGTATGTGCAATTTACTAATGAAATTATTAAAATCTTGTTTTTTTTTTAATATGTACCTAATATTAAAAACCAACCCTCCGGTTGAAGTAATCCTGAAATAGCTGCTGACATTTTTAAAAATTGTTTTCAGCATTTCTGAAATTTTTGATTAATTTCTTAATTTGGAAGAATCGTAAAGAGATTTTACTCAAACACATTCATAGAATGAAATTTTGTGTTAGCTGTAGCTTGATTTTTTTCCTTTATTTAAATATCTATGTACAATAAAAATAAGGAAAATATTCCATAAACATAAAAAAAATGGTTGCATTTTTTAATAAATGTAAAAAGAGAATTTAGTAATTTAGTAGAATAATTTATTTATAATTTTAAAGTTAGTATTGTGAAATTATAAAAAATGCAAGTAGTAATTAATTAAAAAATAAAATAAACTGCTCTTACGGTTCCTGAAAATTTGTTTGCAAAAGTTCATAAAAGTACATCAGACTAAGACAGCTTTCTGTAAAATTAAGAAGTGTGACAATTATTTAAATTAATCTTAAAATTTTAAAATATTTTCTTTAAATATACAAAAAACAAATAACAAAATATTATTCTTATTTATTTCATAAAAATATTTGATCTGCTGTATAGAAAGAATTTTCCAGTTACATAGCAGTTAAATGATGTTTATATTTATGTGTAGTTTATATAATGTAATTATAATAAGTAGATAAATATGTTAGCCAAAGAATTTTGTGCAAATGTTATAAATTTTAAAGTGAAATTCCGTACATTTTTTTATAATTTTTTTCCGTAAAAATTGATTTTTTACCAATTTTTAATAAAACCAAAACGCACTTTTGTTTGCTTGTTTACAAACAAAATCTGCTTCGTATGGTATACATATTTTACAAAATTTTTCGTACACCCCTAAGTAAAAAAATATTTTATTTATAGAAAGCTCGTGGAAACAAATTTTACTCTATCGATAAGTAAATATATAACGGAACATTTTAGAGACTTGAAAAATACTTTAAACAACGCAGAATTGCCATTTAATATAAGATTGTATAGTTTTTGTACAAATTTTACCGTTAAATTTGTGTTATTTTTTACAAAAACTTGAAACTTTTTCACAGTATTCACTCTTGAAATTGAATTTTAAACGGAATGTAACAAAACTAAAACACATAGTTTTGCATTGTTTGAAATATTTTTTTTTTTTTGCAAAAATTTCAAAAATAATTTCAATAAAATCCATAAAAACCATGAAAAAATATTAAAAGTCTAAAAACACGGTATATAGACTTCAGACAATGAAAAAAATCTCAAATGATACAAAAAGCATAAAGGAGATGGCCAAAAAAAAAAACCCAGAGTCGACAGAAAAAAATCATATGCAGTTTTTGAGGGCTGAATAGGTACATCGAAAATATGTAATCGTTAGATCGAAAAACAATTACAAGCAAAAGCTAAATACTTTTATCACAGATAATAAACTATACAGATGTAGCATCTATATGGGAAAAAATGTCTATGAAAACGAAATTCGTGCAAAAAAAGAGCTTTCTCAAAAGTTCAACTTCTTAGAGAAGGGACAACTTTCTAAATTATTTTCTCTACTTCTCTAACACATATGGGAGAGCTATACACAGAAAAAAGGCACAATTTTGTTTTTGTTTTCTTATTTCTCGTATTTCTTCAAGAGCTCTGAGAAAAAATAAAAGGAAAAAAAAACAGTTTGCTTCTCTGTTCTCTCTTTTTAGGAACTATGTGGTCATTATTTTTGTTTTCATGATCGTTACTCAATATGTGCTACTGACTGCCGCAGGTCAAATTTGCTACTCTACTTCGTACTTTATTTACATAGGTACATGCGTTTGGAAGATGGTTTGTTTTACATTATACATTATGTACGCTTCATTGTATACATATTTTGCTTCGCGCTTCATGAGATTTTATCCGAAAAATATTGAAATTGACTTTTTGAAAATGTTGGGAAAAAAATTAATTTGAAAAAAGAGAAGAGGTTTTTTTTGAATTATATGAATTATTTTTAATAGAGAATATTGATATTGTATATTTACGCACTACTTCTGCAGTAATTTTCTTCTTGATTTGATGGAAGATCGAATAGCTTTTGCCTTGATTCAATTCATTATTCATAAATCTGGGTGATCAGTGGCGTAGCGAGGGTTTGAGCCGTGGGGGGGGTGACTTTCATTAAAATGCCGACTTATTTTAGGAATTTGCCGACTTATTTTAAAAATTTGCTGACTGTATAGATATAGCATTTTTCGGGTGAAACTCAAAATAAGGGAAAAGAAAAAAGGGATTTTTCCGAGTGGAATGACATTCGGGTGAAACTCCCGATGGGGCTGATTGATTTAAGCTCAAATCTTCACTTCGCCACATACACTTTTTAGATTTCGAAATGCGAGATTTTTCAATGAAACCGCCTTCAGCTGATGTAAGAGATTTAAGAAACTTAGGAGCAATGATTTTCCATGAAATAAAGTATATTATATATAACTACGATTTTGTGTTAACTTTTATTTATATAATAGCCCAGTCAAATAACCAAAAAAAAAGGTTCAACCTCGGAAAGGGAGATAATAAGCTGGAAACTCGTGTATACCTTCATATTGGTGTTCTAAAAGCTGTCTCAAAAGTCTCATGAAGTCTCGTGTCTGTAATGTCTGTTATTCAAGGTCAAATGTCACAAAAATCGGTTTTTCGTGATTATCTCGGTTTCTATGGTTTCAATGTGTTAACATCCAGGATGAAAATTGTAGAACATTAAATTATCTACAAATTGTCTTGTAATTATTTTTTCATGCGCTCAAGCATTCTTGAGATAGAGGGCGGAAACCGCGTAGAGCACAGTCATACATACTGTAATGCAAGGTCAACCGTGAATCTCGGTGAATAATACCTTGTATGAAGTTATTGACTATAAATAATAAGTTATGAACTATAAATAATTTGTATTGTTTACTAGTTAATACATTGTATTTAATAACATTTTAAATAGATTTATAATAATTTAAAGAGCCAAAGTATTAGTTTTCGTCTTCATCGTCATCTTCCAGGCGTTCGAAAATTTCTGTTTCACTGTCACCATCTTCGTTGTCCTGAATCGATGTTTCCAGGCCTTCTAGAATTTCCCGGTCAAATGCACTCTCTTCTCCGGGTTCGCTTTAAAATGAAACAGCATTAAGGCCAGCTTTCCCATTACACTGGCCACAAGCTAAAGTGCATTGCAACCCCGACTTTCTGCAACCGCAGCGGGGACCACATCCATTCTGGCAATTACAAAATATTGTAATAACTTTCCATATTTGAACTATAACGACTCCGAAATGCAAACAAACGGACACAGTAAAGCTTACGGTCGCAGTGCAAAGATACCCTTATTAGCTATAATTATAGCAACTCTTAAACGAAGGAAGCGCCATCTGCCGGATTATAGCAGATTTACCAGCTGTCAAATAAAAGCTTTTGGAAGGGAAATTATTGGGAAATTTCCCCTACGGAAAGCTCTGGAAGCAGAGACCAGAACGTTCTCCTTATTTCGAGAGTTTGGAAAACAAGTATAAAAGGCACATGTTTGAACGGCAGCGACACAGTTTGTTTTTAATCGTGAATGAATAAAGTTGGTTGTAATAAAAGTGAAAAGTAAAGTTGGTGAATTAATTTCAGTGGTGAATAATAAATCGTTTTGTAGTAAGAAAAGTAAAGTGTTTTTATTTTGTAAAATAAATAAGTGGAAGTTTTGAATTAATAAATAAGTTTTTTTAACGAACCTGAGAAAATATTACAATATACTGTTAAGTAATTCATCTGGAGCTTGTATTAATATTGTCGTCATTGGCTCCAGGTATTTGTTAGTCGGCATATTTGCGAAATTCGCAATCGGCAAAAATGCTCTTTATATAATTTTTTTTTCAAGTTGATTTGCCGACTCTTGAATTAGTCGGCATATTTGCGAAATTCGCAATCGGCGAAAATGCTCGTTTTATTAATTTTTTTTTCAAATTAAGCTTCGTTGATTTGCCAACTCTTGAATTAGTCGGCATATTTGCGAAATTCGCAATTGGCAAAATGCCTGTTTTATTAATTTTTTTTTAAATGAAGCTTCTTTGATACGCCGACTTTTGAATTAGTCGGCAAATTTCCGACATCCACAATCGGCAAAAATGCTTAGGCTCGTTTTATTCATAATTGTTTTCAAATGAAACTTCGTTGATTTGCCGACTCTTTACTTATTCGGCATATTTCCAAAATCTGCAATCGGCAAAAATGTCGATTTGCATAGGTACATTTAAAAGTTTAAAAACCTAAATATAATGAAAATACAAACTTACTTTTTTTTTTACTCTTTCCGAAAAATATTGTAAAATTTCTGGTTTTATTCTTTTTTTTTTAATTGCTTGAATTATTAAATCTTGCTTCCTGAATTTGCCGACTCTTGAAAAGCGTGGGGGGGTGGTACACCCCCCTACACCCCCCCTCGCTACGCCCCTGTGGGTGATGTTTTGATTGAGGTAAATTCGTAAATTGAATGGGTATGTATAGCCCAGGAAAAATAGGTGCAGAGGTTGAAATAATTAATTCATGAAATAATTAAATCGGTATCGACGCAGAATTACACCCTCTATAACATTGGTATCTATCCAAAAATCCCCACATTGGCTTTTTGTGTAGATACATTTGAAGAGGTGAAAAAGTTGGAAGTCTTTCAAACTGAAATACCTTTATTTTTGCAGCAACATAATAATATTATTCTACATTTTTAAGGGTAAATTTTATCGCTGAATTTAATGAGACTAAATCCAAATGATCAACTACCCAAAAAAAAAGTTAAGGTCCTTTTTATGTAATGATGATTTTTTTTAAGTACATACAACAGTTAAAAACAATGGTACCTACCCTTGTAAATGGAACTTGGGATAAATATTTCTATAATCAATAGAACCAAGTATCGAAAAATTCCCTAAAAATATCTGAGTTGGCAAGGCGTTTTTTTTTAAGGGTAGGGGCAAGCGTAGAATTATTACCATAACACCCACGAAAAAACTCTTACACTCATGAAACTTGCCAAAAGAGTTTAATTTTATTTAATTTGAATTTAAAATAGATTCAGCGTTAAAATGTACCCATAAAACATGTGATTAAGTTATTGCAAAACAAATATTTCAGTTTGATAGACCTCCAACTATTTCACCAAATCTATGCAAGTATCTGGAGAAGGGGTCAAAAAAGTCGCAAGAGTTTTAAAAAAGGGTACAAAAAGAGACATTTTTTTAAAAGTCGTCTCATGATCGCATGAGGCTAAAAAAAATGGGTCAAAATGCGACTAATGTCGCACAGCGGCAACCGTGAATAAGTTCGTAATAAATTTATGGTTCCCGTTACTCCTTTGAGAATTCTTGCATATTATTAGATACTGCTCTAAGCCTTTAAGTGAAGGTAAGTAATGAATTTAATAATAAAATTTAACAAAATTATTAGGTGGAAGCTTAATTTAAAGATATAAAATAATCGATATGGTCCTGCTTACTTATGAACTTATTATATTCATTTATTACCTTTGCTTAAATAGTTTCCAGGGGTTACGAGCGCGGACGTGGCAGTATATTGACCCCACCCTCCCAACCACCATCTTAATCGTTAATAAATTAATTATATTGTTTGTTTTAGGTCTAAGCATTCATCAAATTTAACAATTTCTTAATTTTTCTCTTAGGGTTTCTATTCTTATAATCTTTTTGCTTATCAAAATACCATTTGCAATTTGTCCAGAGCAAAACCACTCTTAGCAAATCAATTATATCAATTTTATGCTCATAACATTTATCAGATAGATTGAACCAGCTTGGAAAGTATCCATTACCATTTGTTTCAGTTATGCATTCTTTTATAATATGTTTTCTTTCACCTTAGATGCAAAAGATGTTTTATGAAAATAGGTTGAAAATATTTGTTCATGAAGGCGGCACACTTGAAAAAAATGTTAGATGGCCATAAAGAAACTGTGTTTTCACTTGAGTTTTCGTTCTCCTTATGTTTAGTTAATATTTTTGTTAGTTCAAAATTGTGTTTATCTTTCGACATTTCTTGAACAGAGTTTTCACAAATTTTATTAATTTTCTTTATTGATTTAAAAAGGGAATAGCCTGCAAAATATCTAGTGGCGTGGCGAGGTCACTGATTTTTATGTAACACACAAATACAAAATAAAATCAATATTATCGGGGAGAGTACGATAACTTAGGCGCCAAGAAATTATAACGGTTTTTAGTAGAACAGTTCAATACAAGAATTTTTTTCTATGGGAGGGGGGCTATCTCCCCCCGTTTGGTCAGTAGGGGCATTTTCATAAAAAAAGTACTTAAAGAATAAAAAAATTATACAAAAATAACGGTAATACTTACAGGTAAGTTTTGTACTTTTTTTTAAAGCCAATACTCCGTTCTATTTGCTAATTTTTAAATCAAGTGAAATCTATGCATGGTTTTTGAAAAAAAATGAATTTTATACTCAAAATTTGCGAGAAAAAAGCATACAAAATAGGTTTAAAGTGTAATTTCTCAAAACTGTAAGATTATATATCACTTTTTTTCTTTTGAAATTCGTTGCTCTAATTAATTCTTAATCAAAAACTGAAAACTAGATGATTCTATGTCTTCTAGTTTTTGAGAAAATTGAAAATTACTAAAACTACTACCGTACAAAACTCGAATGTTTGCTCGTTTTTTTAATGATCTAAGTGGGTATGCATACTTTGAACATTTCAACTGCTTTGTATATATTTGCTTAATCCAGATTCTTAAAATGAAAAAGAAACTTTGCATACACCCAACCTCGCACCTACCCCAAATCCTATAATGTGCCCAAGCAGGGGGGTTGCAGGGGGGCAGCATGCCTCCCCATACATACCTCACTGTTTATACGCCAGCCGTAATACGAAAAAACAAACATCCCATACAAAAGTAGTTATAGTAATTATCGATTTTTTCAAAAACTAGAAGACATAGAATCATCTAGTTTTCAGTTTTTGATTAAGAATTAGTTAGAGCAACGAATTTCAGAAAAAAAAAATTATATATAATTTTACAGTTTTAATAAATTACACTTTAAACCTTTTTTTTATGCTTTTTTTCTCGCAAATTTTGAGTTTAAAATTCATTTTTTCAAAAACCATACATAGATTTCACTTAGGTTAGGTTAAGGCGGCTGCCAGGAAAACTGCTGACACACTTAGGCCAGAATAGGCCCATTGTGATACCACATAAAGACTGCGAGGTGATCCTCGCTACTTTGTTTTAAGTATTACCCTTATTTTTTAATATTTTTTTTACATTTTTGGTACTGTTTTTATGAAATTGCCCCTCCCACCCAAACGGGGTGAGATAGACCCCCCCCTCCCATAGAAAAAAATGCTTGTATTGAACTGTTCTACAAAAAACCGTTATTATTTCTTGGCACCTAAGTTATCGTACTCTTGCCATATTATCCAATTTAATGTAGGTTATTCAGGACATTATAACATTTTCTTAAATATAATACCTACCTTCCTACCTAGGTCCACGTAGGAATATAGGTACATACCTGTTCTTTACATATCAAATCGAATTAAAATATTTAACTTTTCATTATTTCATTAGTATTTTCAAATTATTTTGTATTTGTTTCCTTTTACGAAACAACAAGTTCAAAATGTTGATATGCATTAGTATTAAAATTTCTTAATATCAGAAACTAGAAAATGATAAATATATGTAAATAAAATTAAAAATGATAGATAGGTACCTAGCTAACTAATCAACAAATGCTCACTCTAACGAATCTAGAATAGAATACCTACAAAAACTAAAAACTACACGCTCATTCAACCAACCAACCAACAACCGAAAAAAAGAATACCTACATTTTTTCTATCA
Source organism: Dasysyrphus tricinctus (assembly GCA_963921185.1). Taxonomy (NCBI): domain Eukaryota; kingdom Metazoa; phylum Arthropoda; class Insecta; order Diptera; family Syrphidae; genus Dasysyrphus; species Dasysyrphus tricinctus. The sequence continues at coordinate 15,113,088 of OY992531.1, forward strand.
CCCACATAAAGAATATTATCCTCCATCAATGCAGAAAAAGAGTTCATAATATACTTTTTTATTTACTGTCACCAGCCTCAGACGACCTTAACAACAACAAAAATCGTATATAGCTACAGCACAACAAAAAAAAATCATCGCATTGTCTTTCGTCTTCCTCTCAATCATTGCTGACTGCATAGAATAGAAATACTAAACAGAAAAACAGGTTTTTATTCAATATTTTCCCCATTTATATATTCTGTCTGAGTAACAAAGAAAGAGAGAAACATATGAGCGGGAACGCAAGAGAGAACTTTTTGCAAAAGACAAACAGCTTTCTTTATGAGCTTTACTATCGACAGGCAAAACAGGTGTAAAAAAAAATTGGGACATTTTTTCCTATGGGGATGCTTCATCTGTATAGTTTGTTATCTGTGCTATCAGCTTAAGAAATATCTCGAAGAACGAAAGCTTCTTAATGACCGGCAGTACGGCTTTCGTAGCAATCTGGTGATCTGATGGTATATCTCACCGAGCAGTGGAACAAATCTTTACATCGTTTTGGAGAAAGTAAGATTGTTGCACTTGATATTTCAAAAGCGTTTGATAGAGTTTGGCATCAAGCTCTCTTATCAAAAATGCGTGCATTTGGTATCGATGAATCTCTTCTTCGCTGGATTAAAAACTACAAGTTGTATTGGATGGTTTCAAATCTGACATTCATAAAATAAATGCTGGTGTGCCCCAGGGCTTCGTTTTGTCTCCGACTCTCTTTCTTATTTTCATCAACGATCTCTTGTCTGAAACTTCAAATCCATTGAATTGTTTCGCTGACGACAGTAATACCCTCAGCTTTTCATATTCGTTTTCAGATTACATTCTTTGTCCTTCGGATGTGGAACTTCAACGGCAGCGTAGCGTATGATAAGCTCATAAAATTCTGATCTCAACAGCATTGTTCAATGGAGAATCAAAAATCGCGTAGAATTTAATGCTTGAAAAACTCAATGCTGTCTCTTGTCGTTTAAGCGGAACCCACCCCCTATGCTGCTATCCATGAGCAAAATGAGATTTTTTTCTAGGGTTTTTAACATTAACTTGTATTATTGTTTAAAATATTTTGGAGAATCATAAGAATTCGTTATAAACCAAGTTTCAAGAAATTCTTTTTGAATATATTAAGTTCTCAAAAAAGCATCGTAACATTTTTTAAAACCAAAAAAAACTTATCAACTTTACCGGTTTCGAGAACATCGAAAGTCATTACATATTTTCTTTCCGAGATACTATTATTTTTTTTTTTTTTTATTTGTGGGGTAGTTTTTTAGAATATTGAAATGGTGAACAAATTGTATGACATAGAAACGTAACGCTAAAACTAAATTTGGTTCTAAGAAAACTAAGTGTAAAATTCAAATTTTTACAGAATAAGGAGATATGCATTTTTTTGAAAAATAAAGAATCAGAATTGAATTGGATTACGAAAAAATTATTATTTTTATTATCCGATGGAAATCTTCAAAAGACACTCGATAAGAATTGGTACCAAGTAGTGTGGGACTCTTACCGCACTGAAACCACCGGTGAATCAGGACCAATCTATGAAAGATCGACAAATGATTTTTATTTATTAATTTTTAAATCACATTGGGGGAAGTTTAAAGTTATAGCACGTTTCCATAGCTTTTAGACCATCAGCTCATGAGGCTTGGTTCTTCTTAATCTTCGAACATTGTTTCGTACATTTAGGACTGTCTAAATTTCAGAGTTTGTATGACTTTGCAGTCGCTGGTTGTGTGATACAGCGTGTTTTTTAACCACTTCTGTAACCATTTCAATTTGAAGGTCACGATGTAGATATTCTATTTCTATTTCTTATATACCAAGGGGCATCAATTATTCCACGAAGGACCTTGCTTTGGAATTTTTGGATGGGTTCAGCCTTTGTTTTCTTTGTACAGCCCCATAGTTGGATGCCATATGTCCAAACGGGTTTTAATACTTGCTTATATAACATTAGTTTGTTCTGGATAGATAGGTCAGAGCTCTTTCCTAGTAACCAGTACATTTTTCTGTACTTCAAGTTTAGTTCTTCTCTTTTCTTTTTGATGTGCTCTTTCCATTTAAGCTTTGCATCCAAAGTCATTCCAAGGTATTTGGCAGTATTGGAGTAAGGTACTGCTGTACTGTTTATATAAATTGGAACATTGTTTATGTTTTTATTTGTAAAGTTTATATGCGTCGATTTTGTTTCGTTTAGTTTGATGCGCCATATCTGCGTCCAATCACTAACTTTATCGACTGCATTTTGCAATTTTTGTGTAGCCTTCGTAACGGATTTATCTGGCACCTATATTGCAGTATCATCAGCAAAGGTGGCCATGATAGCGTTGATGTCCACTGGAATATCCCTTGTATATAACAGATACAGGGTTGGTCCTAGGACACTTCCTTGTGGTACACCGGCTTCAATTTTCTTTAGTTCCGACAAATTTTGGTCGTACCGTACTCTAAAGAGTCGGTTCGTAACGTAGGATTTCAGTATTTCGTAGTACTGCCTGGGAAGGTCCCTAGTGCCAAACCTTGTCAAAGGCTTGAGCAACATCTAAGAATATAGCCGAGCATACTTGTTTTTCTTCAAGTGCCTTTTCCACAACATCCGTAATTCGATGCACTTGGTCTATCGTGGAATGTTTATTTCTAAATCCAAACTGATGGCTCGGAATTAGTCTTCTTTCTTCCATTTTTTTTACAAAGCCTTTTCAGTAGCAGTTTTTCAAAAACTTTTGCCATGATTGGTATAAGTGATATTGGTCTCTAAGATGTTACTTCGAACGAAAGTGAACCCAAAAAATAATCGGCCGTAACTGATATCAGACACGACAACATGTTGCTAAATGTTGCTTAAGTCAATTTTAAGAGCGAGAGCGGAAAATCTCACGTCCAAAAAGTTAGCTCGCCAACATAGGCATAAATAATTAAAAATTTTATTAGAAGTGTATGCTCTTTTTGTGCTATTTTTGTGTTGTTTTCACGATTTTTGTGCTGTAATATATTTGTTTGTATGCAATGTTGTGCCCCCATAAATTTAAGCTAGCACAACTTTGTCAATTACACTGGTCAACAAAATTTAATTATTTTTTTGTTACAGAAACAAAAATATACTTTTCCGTAGGTTTTTGGTGTGCTGAACTCGAATCTGAAGTCAGAAAAATTCTATCGGGCTACGTTTTTGAGATATTCCCGTTACAAAATCGAAAAAACCGTTTTTTTGCTGTTTTCAAAGTTGTATTGTAACGTGAAGTAAATTGTTTCAACTAAATTTTTAATGGTTTCTGAAAGAACTAATTTTCTTCTTTTAAAATCAGTTTAAATCTTTCCGATACCTCTTTTCTTCTCGGAGAAATCTTCAGTCAATTGTAGGCCTTCCATTTATGACATAAATACAATGTTAAGGAGAATGGGCAAAAATTTATGGGAAATGGTCCATTTCCCAATACGAACGTGTGATATATCGTTGAAAAGGTTATTTTGAGTACATCATTTCATTATATAGCCGTTAAGCTCTAAACCATGGGGTTCACGAGATATTCAGGTAATGTGGATTGGGAACACATTATTGTTCTTTCGGTGCTTTGAAGCCGAATATCTCGCGAGCCCCATGGTTTAGAGCTTAACGGTCATATAATGAAATTATGTACTCAAAATAACCTTTTCATCGATATATGACACATTCGTATTGGGAAATGGACCATTTCCCATAAATTTTTGCCCATTCTCCTTAACATTGTATTTATGTCATAAATGGAAGGCCTACAATTGACTGAAGATTTCTCCGAGAAGAAAAGAGGTATCGGAAAGATTTAAACTGATTTTAAAAGAAGAAAATTAGTTCTTTCAGAAACCATTAAAAATTTAGTTGAAACAATTTACTTCACATTACAATACAACTTTGAAAACAGCAAAAAAACGGTTTTTTCGATTTTGTAACGGGAATATCTCAAAAACGTAGCCCGATAGAATTTTTCTGACTTCAGATTCGAGTTCAGCACACCAAAACCCTACAGAAAAGTATATTTTTGTTTCTGTAAGAAAAACCTTGTTGACCAGTGTTATTAACCGATTTCAATGAAACCGGTTTCATAATTTTGTGCTCTTTGTATGTTATACATATATCTGCATTTAAAAAAAAAAATTGGTGTAAATGTTTTTGTTTTTGGGTATGAAATGTTGTACCCCCTTAAGTTGAAATTAGCACTACTTTGTCAATTATTAACCGATTGCACGCTCTGTTTGACCAGACCTTTAAAAAGTGTTACAATTTTTTTTTTGAAATTTTCCCATTATTCTATTATGAATAATTTTTGAATGAACAACAACAACTTGTGTGTGTTACCACCAAGTATATAGGCTGGAGTTATAGCTACTTCACGAGTGCCACCTCGATCATCAGACTCCTTTAGTGGTGCTTAGTCTGGTTATGCTCGTATTAATTGAAAAACTCTTTGCCGTCATATGGGAGCGAACCATGAACCTTGCGACTCAGAGGCCGATGCACTTTTTTTTTTTTTTTTTTTTTTTTAAATTCATTTTTATTTTTCATTCATCTTAAAACTATCTTAAAGCTAGACAAAAATTCATAAAAACTAGCCTACTTATCAATATCTTATAACTAACTTACTGGCCCCATTCGGGCGCTCTTAGTTAAACTAATAACTTAATGCTAATGCCTTTCGGCCTAAGAAATATCTTAAAACTAGAATTCATTTTGGTTTTATTTTTCACCAAGAAGAATTGAAAAAAAAAATTGGTATCTTTATCTTTATTTTGGTTTTATATAAAACTTACAAACTAAATAAAACTAAATTAAAACTAATTAAAACTAATTATAACTAATTAAAACTAATTAAAACTAATTAAAACTAATTAAAACTACTATAAAACTACTTAAAGCTACTTACAAACTACTTACAAACTAGAACAGCCACAGCAAGCATTTTCAGGTTTTTGTATTTTTTTTTGTGTTTTTATTGGTTTTATATTTTTTTGTTTTGTGTTTTTATTGGTTGTATATTTTTTTTTTTTTTTTTTTTTTTGTTGGTGCCACCCTGACTGTCCCTGCTTAAAACTAACTACCTAAACCTATGTAAGTCGGCCATGGCATAGAAAAATGCAGTCAACTTTTAGATATCCGAAGAATCTTCTTGTTCAGGTTTCAACCACCAGAACTGGTTCTCCTGCTTTACCCTATCTCTTCGGTCCCGATCGGACACAGTCCTACTGAACCGAGGGTGCTCCGCTCCGTGTTGTGCGAGGACGTCTCGGTCATAAAGGAGCCGCCGATCTACAGTTCTACGGCCGACGTGGTAGATTAGCGGAACCGCCGCTCTATCCTGGATCAGCCCTCGACTGTCTAAATAGAGGAATGCATCGGGCGGAATAAAGCCGCTTAGACGCACACTCTCGTAATAGTCGTTTTTAGGGTAATAAGCCCCAAAAATTAAGCTGTTGGTCGAGGACATTGCTCTTGCAATGTGACCTCGAATAAGCTTCAGCAAGAAATTATCTATCCTGTTTATGTTGGCGCCGTTGTATAGAACCAGGTTAGAATAATAATGTTTGTACTCCGACTCTGGTGTTCTGTGTAATCCAAGGCAGCGTCTAAGACACTGCCTCTCAAACACCCGAATCTTTTCCATTTGAGATGGGGCAACGTTGAACCAAACCGGCCACCCATAGGCAATCATCGGCCGTATGAGGGCCATGTAGCAAATCACCTTCACCCTGCTGTCAAGCCGGCTGCTATAAAACAACCGTTTCGTCAGGGCAAAAGCTCCCCTAGCCCTGGACAGAGCAGCATTTATATGTCTGTCGAAATACAAATACTGATCCATCCAGATGCCAAGGTACTTTACTACACTTTTACTCGCCAGTGGCTGTCCATTTGGCCCTACGATCACCAGCTTACGCCAGTTCTTTCTCGTATCCCTTGTGGCTCCATGCAACGGAGTCCTAAACAAGATAGTTTCTGATTTCTGGAAGTTGATTTTCAACTTCCAGTCATCGCAATATCGCTGAATCTTCTCGAAGTCACGCTGCAAAAGAATTCTGATGACCTCGACTTTTGGAGCTGTTCTGTACGCAATTAGATCGTCGGCATACGCAATTGCCTGAGTTAGACTACTTATCAGATCGCTGGTGTAAATGCTGAATAGAATCGGCGAGTTGACCGCACCCTGCTGAAGACCATTTTTAATATTAAAGGTTGTGGCAGAAGTCACATTGCCACTCTTGACAACAAACTTTCTACCATTGAGCATATCATAAAGCATATATAACAGCGGTTTACTAATGCCAAGTCTGGTCAGCTTTAGATAAAGATCCTCTAACCATACGGTGTCGAAGGCCTTCTCCAAATCAACCAGACAGGCACCCGTACACTGCTTTTTTGATTTGTTCCATTGGACATCAGAAACGAGTTTAGACGCGGCATGAATGGTGTCATGTCCCGCCTTAAAACCGAACTGATTATCCGGTATGATATTATTGTCCTCTGCCCACTTAGACAGAGCTCTATTAATAACTTTTTCGAATACCTTGCTGATACTCGGAAGAAGACTTATCGACTGGAGATTCGCCGGATTGGAGTTGTCCTTTCCCTTTTTCGGGAGAGGATGCACCACAGCTGTCTTCCACCGCACTGGATAATATGCATTATTCAGAGCGTTGTTAAACAGTGTGGTATAAATGTCTACTGCTTCTTGCGGTAAATGTCGAAGTACAACGTTGGATATGCCATCGACTCCTGCTGACTTCTTCTTCTTTAATGAATCGAAGATAAGCTGAAGCTCCACCTTCGTAATTAACAGGGAACTGGGCTCATTTGGCTCGGCGATTATGGCGTTTGCCAAATGATCTTCATTGAACCCGGTGAAACCGAGGTTCTCTGATCGCCATTGCGTTATGTCATTCCGAAGGTAGAAGTGGTGGAGCAAGGCTCTGTTTTCCAGGCCATGGTTCGGGCGAATGCATGCATTCACCTTGTACACTGCTGGAAAGCAGCCTCCACAGCCTCCACTTTCTCCTGCGGATCCTCGACAGTAAAGAAGTCATCGTCCAAGACGGCGTCCTCTGGATCAATTCCTGCTGTCAGGCCGATGCACTACACACCGCGCCACTGAAACCACATGGTTAGCTCTATCCCAATGCAGGTTTCGTTGTTTATCAATTGCAACAGCGACTAGCATTTTTATTAACACACGCAAGCATGTTATTGTTCAGTCGGTTTCTTTCTTTTTTCCCCATGCACCGATTCGTATGCCAACAATTCGCTGGTCATACAAGGGGGGGGGGATGAGTTGAAAGAGTTGACACTGGTCAAGAATTAATTTACAATTTAAGTTGGGTTTTGCGTGTAAATGGAAATTCACACAAGTGCAGTATGCTGCAAGTTATACATCAATTTATTTTGAATAATTTTTCAGTGGCGCGGACGCGCGGTGTGTAGTGCATCGGCCTCTGAATCGCAAGGTTCATGGTTCGCTCCCATATGACGGCAAAGAGTTTTTCAATTAATACGAGCATAACCAGACCAAGCACCACTAAAGGAGTCTGATGATCGAGGTGGCACTCGAGAAATAGCTATAACTCCAGCCTATATACTTGGTGGTAACACACACAAGTTGTTGTTGTTCATTCAAAAATTATTCAAAATAAATTAATGTATAATTGCAGCATACTGCACTTGTGTGAATTTCCATTTACACGCAAAACCCAACATAATATATTCTATTATTGTATTATTTTCAATGTAAACTGTTAAGCAAATTCGCTTGTAGATCAATAAATAAATAAATATTGTGTAGTATTCCTTGTAAGCCCAGCATCGAGTTGAAATGAATTTGGTTCGACCGATCTCGCTCGGGGCCATGAGGAGTTTGTTTTATAAATAAATATGATTTTGATTTTAGAGACAAAAATACATGCAAAATAGGTATTTTCGAATGTCAAAAATTATAGACAATATTTTAATTAGTTGGGAAAGTATGTATTTATTCATATGTAGAGTACCTACCTACCTATCCCTATTTTTTGTTTTTAATTTTTGTTCGAATAGCTAGGGAAGATTGGTGCCGTGAAATAAGGCTAAGCAGTAGTGAAATAAGACCAAATTTTGTCCAAAGGAAGATTGGGTGAAATTTTTTCCAGTATGCTTTGCGTGATTTTTTAAATATTAAACCAACAAATTCATCTTCCGTATCCTTAAGCAAATTTAAGGAAGTAGCTCTACCTAAATAACTAGCTTATCAAAATATTGACATTTTTCATAAGCTTTTATATTTTAAATAAAGTAGATAAATACCTACAATGTACCTGAGTACCTATCTACATCTACCTATTCATTCATACCTACTCACAAAAAAATACAATTTACCTTGTGTCCACCTCACCCCTTGTTCATTTTCTTATTATATACCTACCTACATAATAACATTACTGTTTATATGTTTTTATAAAAATCCATATAAATACATAATACACCTTCCTTAATATTGTTTGTTATTTTTCCTTTATTTAAAGGGATTAACCATCAAGATACGTTCATTATAAGTAGATCCAAAGTTATAAGCGAATCAAAACTTCCCTACAAGAAAATCATTCATCAAATCACATTTCCTTTACCAAAGAAAGTTTCAATTCAAAACAAAAAGATCTTTACGAAATCACAATTCACAACCCGCAAACTCCTAATACAAAAACAAAACAACCACCAGCCACATAGACGCCAGCCAAACCAATGCACACAGAAACAGCAGCCAGCAATAAAAAATAAAATGCACGACTGGATCGCACGTACTTGCTCTTATGCTCAAAGTTGTGTGGGACATAAGAACTTTAATAAATATTCAAGTAATAATAGAAAAAGTATAAAAAGCATTTAAATCACTCTTTTAATTGTATAAACAGTCTGATAAATAACTTAGAGTCCAATAAAAAGTATGCCATTTGATTACTTGAAAAAATATGAATATATGCAAAAAAAAAATTTTAAATCGTTGGAGCCGTTTTCTTAAAAATTAATTTCTTATATATAAAATTTTTGTAACATTTTTCAAAAAAAAATTTGGTATGCCAATTTTGAGTATTTATTAATATACATTTAAAACTCAAATTTCAAAATAATTCATCAACCCGTTTTTGAAATATTGAATTTTCAAAAAAAAAATTGAATATTTTTTTAAAAATCCTAAATTTAATTTTTCCAAAATTTTGGTATGCAGTATTTTTATATTCTAAAAAAGCTTGTGTGAAAAAAATTTTTATTGAAATCGGATGAGCGGTTAATGAGAAAACCGAAAATCAAAAAACCGTTATATGGCAGGTACCGTTAATAAATGTTTTTGGTAATTTTTCTTCTTACCAAAAAGTACACCATACCTACAATAATACACTGATTTTTTTTTTATCAAAATCGTTGGAGCCGTTTTTGAGATAAATAAGCTTTTCCTTAACGGTTGTATGGCAAGTACCGTTATTTTTTGAGCTAAAAAAAAATTTCAATTTCCCCTCTGGAGAGTTACAAAAAAACTTTTAGTTCAAAATTTGAAGAAAATCGGTTCAGTGGTTTAGACTGTAGGTTGAGGTACAACCAGACAGAGAGACAGAATTGTGCCACCCACTTTTTTCGTGTTCTCTATCATCGTAATGTCATGTTTGATTGTTATCTCGAAATTTTTTTTTTGCACGAATCCAAAACTTGCCCTATAGAATAGTACCTATATCGCAAGTAAAAACAACACACACACAACATGAGAATTGAGGTAGTCCACAAAATAAAAATAAAATAAATCAAGGGGAAATAGAGTTCACGAACAATAATGACAACAGAGAGAAAGAGATGCGTGTACCTTACCTAATGAGAATGAGAAACGAATTTTTTTTTCTAGATTTTGTATCTTTGTCACCTACCGCTGCTGGCTTTTGTATCTTTGTCAGGTAAGGCAATTTCTTAAGACATTTTTTTTTATGGGGCTGAGACATCTGTATATGATTATTTGTGATTTTGGAAAGTACATTAAGGTGCCAGTTATAGCTATCATTGAAACTCATCATTGAAAATTTTAATGATTGGTTTTGAGACGTTTAGTAACCGAAATCATTTATTTTTTAGATGAAAAAACAAATCTTAAGACTTAATTAACAATTTTAGTCAAAAAAAAAATTCAAATAGGCCCAACTTTCCACAAAAAATGACTTTTAATTTTTCAATGATCATTGGTAAGGTAGTTCAATCATTGAAATAAGAAAAGTCTTTTTATGAGGAAAGTTCGGGCTATTTGAAATTCTTTTTTTGGCTAGAAATATTAATTAAGTCTTTAGCTTTATTTGTCCATCAAAATAATAAATGATTTTACTTTCTAAACGTCTCAAAATCAATCATTAAAATTTTCAATGATAAGTTTCAATGATAGCTATAACTGGCACCTTAATGTACTTTCCAAAATCACAAATAATCATATACAGATGTCTCAGCCCCATAACTGGCGCCTAAACAGGCCAATTTTTATCAAATTTGCCACTTATGTTCTCATACATTTTTTTCCCTTTATTATTTTTCAAACTTTGGTGAAAAAAATATTGAATTATTTTTGAATAAAAAAATAATTTTAAAAAATTATAACACAAAAAAATGCATCAGCTGGTGTTAAAATTTACTACCCATCATTTAGAACGGTTATTCAAGAATATTTTAAAAATACAAAAATAATAAGAATCCTTTATGGGTGGCCGTTGTAATATGGTATTTAAGGAGACCCTGAATTTTTTTTAACATTTTTCGAAAAAAATTATACCATGGAGACCACAAGAAAAATATTTTGTTTATATTTTTTTTTCTTCAAAAGGCCTGCTATCACCAGTTGCAGTACTATCCACTCATTACGGGACACCCTGTTATATTCTCTGCTCTGAGGAAGAATGGCTCAACTTAAAATAGAATAAACTCTAATCAATTCAGTCCTTGCTTTAAGCTTAGTACGCTGCTGATGCGAAACGAAAAATCCCATACAAAAATGATAACAAAATCATAAACTATAAATTTAGTTCTACTTTTGTGTTCTGCAGTACGCTGTTCGATGAGCGAAATTGATAGTTGTAGCCAGCGGCGTAGCTACCTAGGGGCAAACTGGGGCGGCGCGGTGCCCCAGGGCCCCGAAGGTTTGGGGGCCCCAGAGACTGACAGAAACAATTTTTCGAAGCGAAAATAAAATTTCATCTTGACTTTAAGAAAGTCTTGGCTCAGTTTGTTTTGGATATTAAGGGTCAGTTTCAAGACTTATGGATAAAGTCTCGGATAGCCTATCTCGAACTGCTATAAGCTTCCGTCCTAATATAGATCCGTCGTGATTCATACTGAATTTAAATCTTTAAAATCAGTCACATTTTAAATTAAAACGACAAGGATTTTCAGTTTTGACAACAAAAATTTAATTTTCATTATATTTTTGATTTTTATATTGTTCTCAAATGTCAGCTTCTAGTAAAGATTTTGACTTGTGACTAAACTTCAGAAGTATATGTTGCTATTTGGTGAAAAGTTCAACTAGAAAAAATGGAAGTATATCGCGATATCGCTTTTACAGATCTTTTAACGTGATCGATGAAAAACAAAAAAAATTCATAAAAACTGACACACTTGATTATAAACGAACAATGCCTCTTTTCACTTTGCTTCTGATACTCGTTAATACGGCTGAGATTGATTATTCTTGCAAATGGAAATGGATTCACTCTTTTTTCGGACAGAAAACATTTGATTTTTATTCATCCCCGATTACAAAATCCAATGAGTAAGCTGCGGAGGGAGTCAGACTCAATTCTTACATTTCGCTCATAGTAAAAATGTCAGAATTGGGTCTGATTCCCTCCGCAGCTCACTCTTCGGTTTCCGTTATACGGGTGATTATTATTAGGCGTATTCAGAAAAATGAGATCTCAGAGCCTTCAGCCATCTCAGTCTCGTGAACAGGATTCCTCAGAAATTTCGCTGTCAAATAACTGAGGAAAGAAAATATTGGATTCGCTTGCTCAGTTTTTGACACTGAGCCGTCGGAGATCTCATTTTCCTCAACACGCCTATTAATTAATGTAGGTATTGTAGCAAAATGGCTTTTGAGTTTTAGTCGGTGTTTCTTGTAAGCGTGAAGTTCTCTTTTTTTCTAACACTAAATGCTTGCGTAATGTGGACTGTTTTTTTTTTTTCGAAATAATCATTCATTATGAAAACGTCTATCGAAAAAACCAGCATATCTCCGATTTTGCTCCAACTTTGAGAGATGCGAGTACGAAGGATGGAAATCCACCGTTATTTAATTTTTTCAGCTCTCCCCCCTCCCATTTTCGATTTTTTTTTAACGTTAAGGATGGTATTTTAAGGTTATAGTAGTTTTTGAGAAAAATAATTAAATTCACACAAACAATAACAAACCAATCGTTGATTTTATTCTATTCGATTGATAATAATAAGAGCAAGAGTGTGTGTGTTTGTCACTGCAATCAAAAGGAATAAAAAAAATCGATGTTTTGTAAAAAGAGGGACAAAAATGGAAAAAGTCATAGGAGAGGGGATACCTTACCTTTGTTTTTTGTATCTTTAAGGCTTTTAGGAACAACAATGTCCAAAATCCAGTAATTTTTCATATAAAAAAAAAAATTTTAAAACTGAATTGACCTATATTTTTGCTTCCTGAAGCATAGTTTACAGTTCCGATGCGAAAAATAAATCAAAATTTTCAAAACGATTTTCCACCTATTCTGCGCACCAAGTTGAATAATATTCAAGGCGTTTGCTTTGGCCTAAACCACCTATTGAGTCATTAATTTATCCTTAATTGACAAACTATAGGCCTAAAAATGGAAAATAATTATTTTTGGATGCGAAAACCATTTGCATGCAAATAATGCCTTGAGGTGAATATATTTTTTTTTTCGGAAGTATAAACCGACCATCAAAAAAAAAATATTTTATTCACCACACTTTTTTTCGCATGCAAATCAATTGCCGGTCCATTGTTTTGCATGACATTTCATGACAGCATAGTTTTTTTTTTGCATGAAACTGTAAACCAATCATGCAATATTAATTTTACATTTCATCTCAATTATTTTTGACATGCGAGAATATTTGCATAGATTTTTTTTTGAGCACGGGAACTGTAAACTAGGCTTTAAGCCACCTATGCACGCACAACACATAAAAGTAACAAAATCAAATTTCCAGGATTAAAAGTTCAAGGTTAGTACCTACTATATCCTGAAACCTTCACGTCAAAAACATATTGTGGCCTAAAAAGTGCAATTTCTCAAAAAAGTAGAGCTTTTTTGTATAAAGTTTGTGCTGAACCGGTCTTTTTAAATTTTATTTCTTCTATGATATATGCACTATAATATCTGAGAAATATCAACAGTCGAGAAACTGGATCCAGTTGAAGGTCACAAAAAATCAGTATAACACGTATTTCCAGCACCGTGTTTAGTATTTTTGTGTAAATTTTATTATTTTTCTCAAAAACTACTACACTTCAGCTTTAAAATGCCATCTCAAACTTGTTGGCATCTTTAATAGGGGCATCTCACAAAGTTTGAGCAAAATCTGAGATGTGCTGGCTTTTTCGAAAGACGTTTTCATATGGAATGACTCGAAAATAAAATGTTTGAGGCAAAAATTTCTTATCGATCTTTTATTTTTTCAAAGGAAAAACAAAATATTTGTACTGCCAAACTGAACTTTTCAATAAAGGCCACACAAATGTATTGGTTCATTAACGATTTTGGAAATTATATGCCTTCCGGACAAAATATTATGCTGACAGTTTTTGTAAAAAAATTCCTATAACATTATACATATAGAGTAAAAGCTGGCAGCAAATATTGTGGGTGAAAGCATAACCAAAATATGAGTATGAGGGTTTGTACGTGCATGCATCTTGATATCGAATACCAAAGTCTGGCAGAATTTTTTTGGCGCCGGTAGAGGGGACGAGGGATTGAAAATAGCGGTTTTTCCATTTGTTGTATCAAGGGTACAATCACTTCATTTCATTTTAAAAATGGGAAATGATGCTCTGTCACTTTCCCTAAGTCCAAAGACTTTCTTTTTTATGATCCAATTGATAATACCATAGACAAACTAATAATAAAGACAGGCCGCTTCATATAAAGAAAAAGTACCCGATTTGAGATTGCCTCCACTTAGATTGCCTCCACCTCATACATGTTTTGTACTTGGCGAGAAAAGCTTTTGCTCTATATAAAGCTTTCAAGTTGCATTGAACTGAAATTCGTTTCACACTATCGCAAGTGTACCTGTTTTTGTTGTTGGTTTTTGGGTATTTTGTCTGTTTTATTTTTTGCAATTCATGAAGGTTGTGAAGCAGTGGTGGTAGTTTTTTTGTCTTCATATAGTTTGCTCTAACTTAAATTTTGCTTGTGTGTGTGTACACTTCAGGTATATTTATTTCATTCATGTCGATCTTGGCAAGAATTTTTGATTTTGAAGGAAAAATTTGTTCTTTGGAGGATTTATCTGTTTTCACGTTTGGGGGTGGATGTAAATGAGTGTTCTGAAGCAATGGTAGACTTGGTGGCGGTTGTTTGTGTTTGCAATTTTTTGCTCTCATTTTTGTGCGCTTGCTTGTGTACTCTTGCATACATTCATATAGGTTATCTCGATCTTCTAGCAATGACATTAGAATTTTCGTTTTTGGTGGTTTCGAGGACTTCTATACAGCATAAAAATAATATGTAGGTAGGTGGTATGAAGGAATATTTTGTTTATTTTATTATATTTATTTATTTTTCAGTACCGAAATAAAAAAAAATGTTAAGAAATACAGTTGAATAACATACCTTATTTGTTTAATTGCAAAAATAAACTTACCGAGTCGAGGAGTATGTTCGCAAATGATGTGTATAACATTCCTTTACATCGAGTAATTGCAAAGTTAAAATGCTATTTTTTGCATAGGTATTCGAAGCATAAATAAAGATTCATTATTATTTCTATACATTCATATTTTTTCTATTATTATTAAATTCTAGGAAATTGCTCCAGAAAATATCGATATTTTCGATCTAAACAAATTTGCACTTCATATACCTAGTTATTTATCATGTTCACTTGAATCATTATAATTTTCTAAAAATATAATCCTTGTTATATTATCATTCATGTCATACCTCAAAAAAGAATTACTGAATTAGAGCTTATTCGTGATATCCCAGATCCTATATTTGTACCTAGTTTGCAAAATTTCAGGTTGAGTAATGTTCAAAAATCGATATAAAATCATGTGGTTAACCTAGAAATATGTCTGATACACCATAATAACCTGTTATTAATCAAAATTATTATAAAATACAAATTTTTAAAATCGTATTTAAAATGAGAACATTATTGTAAATGGAGTGAAAGCTTGCTGAAAATCGAAGCAGCATTTCTCGACTTATATATAATTTAATGCAGCGGGATCGACATTTTTTTCCTTAATCTTGAAAATGATCAAAATACAAATTTGTTTGAAATTGATTAATAAATTGAAATTTATTTGGGAGCTTGTGAGCCATGCACATAAACATGCTCGTATATGTATATTCAAATTTTAGGTTGGTTTTGCAAAATAGAATTTTGGAAAACTAAAATCATTTGGTGGGTGTGGTCAACAAATATGAACTATATAATTCACAGGTAGGAGGATTAATATGGCAGTTTTTGAATGTATGTAAATATCTTTAAGAATCCATTATCTATGCTTTCTATTTGAAATTGTTATTTATTAGATATTTTAAGCAAAACATACAAAATGAAAATCGTATCAAGGTGCCCCAACTCCCCCTATATATTGAACTTTTTCAGGAAGTTTTAAGAAAAGTTGTCATATCTATATATAAAACATTGCTGTACATTATTGCTCACAAGTATCGATAAAATTCGGGAATAGGAAAATCATACACAAGCTCTCCGAAAATGGCTTATACATAACTTCAGTAATTCTATTTTTTCTAACAAATGAGGTGTTAACTAAAATATAATATAAAATATTTATATTTTTATAAAAATATTAATATTTCGAATGAATATGAAATTATTGTAAAAGGTGCAACTTGATTAAGAGAAAAAATACCACTTCTTCGAGTACATGTGTCTAGAAAAAAAATAGTTTACTTGAATTTTGAGAAGATACAGATTCTTAATATAAGCTTAAAATATCTAATAAATAACAATTTCAAATAGAAAGCATAGATAATGGATTCTTAAAGATATTTACATACATTCAAAAACTGCCATATTAATCCTCCTACCTGTGAATTATATAGTTCATATTTGTTGACCACACCCACCAAATGATTTTAGTTTTCCAAAATTCTATTTTGCAAAACCAACCTAAAATTTGAATATACATATACGAGCATGTTTATGTGCATGGCTCACAAGCTCCCAAATAAATTTCAATTTATTAATCAATTTCAAACAAATTTGTATTTTGATCATTTTCAAGATTAAGGAAAAAAATGTCGATCCCGCTGCATTAAATTATATATAAGTCGAGAAATGCTGCTTCGATTTTCAGCAAGCTTTCACTCCATTTACAATAATGTTCTCATTTTAAATACGATTTTAAAAATTTGTATTTTATAATAATTTTGATTAATAACAGGTTATTATGGTGTATCAGACATATTTCTAGGTTAACCACATGATTTTATATCGATTTTTGAACATTACTCAACCTGAAATTTTGCAAACTAGGTACAAATATAGGATCTGGGATATCACGAATAAGCTCTAATTCAGTAATTCTTTTTTGAGGTATGACATGAATGATAATATAACAAGGATTATATTTTTAGAAAATTATAATGATTCAAGTGAACATGATAAATAACTAGGTATATGAAGTGCAAATTTGTTTAGATCGAAAATATCGATATTTTCTGGAGCAATTTCCTAGAATTTAATAATAATAGAAAAAATATGAATGTATAGAAATAATAATGAATCTTTATTTATGCTTCGAATACCTATGCAAAAAATAGCATTTTAACTTTGCAATTACTCGATGTAAAGGAATGTTATACACATCATTTGCGAACATACTCCTCGACTCGGTAAGTTTATTTTTGCAATTAAACAAATAAGGTATGTTATTCAACTGTATTTCTTAACATTTTTTTTTATTTCGGTACTGAAAAATAAATAAATATAATAAAATAAACAAAATATTCCTTCATACCACCTACCTACATATTATTTTTATGCTGTATAGAAGTCCTCGAAACCACCAAAAACGAAAATTCTAATGTCATTGCTAGAAGATCGAGATAACCTATATGAATGTATGCAAGAGTACACAAGCAAGCGCACAAAAATGAGAGCAAAAAATTGCAAACACAAACAACCGCCACCAAGTCTACCATTGCTTCAGAACACTCATTTACATCCACCCCCAAACGTGAAAACAGATAAATCCTCCAAAGAACAAATTTTTCCTTCAAAATCAAAAATTCTTGCCAAGATCGACATGAATGAAATAAATATACCTGAAGTGTACACACACACAAGCAAAATTTAAGTTAGAGCAAACTATATGAAGACAAAAAAACTACCACCACTGCTTCACAACCTTCATGAATTGCAAAAAATAAAACAGACAAAATACCCAAAAACCAACAACAAAAACAGGTACACTTGCGATAGTGTGAAACGAATTTCAGTTCGATGCAACTTGAAAGCTTTATATAGAGCAAAAGCTTTTCTCGCCAAGTACAAAACATGTATGAGGTGGAGGCAATCTAAGTGGAGGCAATCTCAAATCGGGTACTTTTTCTTTATATGAAGCGGCCTGTCTTTATTATTAGTTAGTCTATGATAATACTCAAGATATAACCATTTTAGGCACACCATATCGAGAGAAATTTGGAGATTTGAAAAAAATTAAAAATCAACAAAAAAAAGTCTCCAAAATAAAGCCGATAAGGTTCGCTTCAAAAGGGCATATCTTGAGTTCTATTAATCAGATCATTAAAAAGAAAGTTTGTGGACAAAGGAAAAATAACCGAGCATCATTCATCACTTTTAACAAACGAATTGAACTGGTCTGACTCATGACACAAAAGATGGGAAAACCCCTATTTTCAATCTCTCGTCCCGACTACGGTCGCCAAAAAAAATCCTGCCAGACTTGTATGTTCAATATCAAGATACATGCACCTACAAACCCTCATACTCAGATTTTGGTTATGCGTTCACCCACAAAATTTGCTATCGGCTCTTAGACTAATACCTATCTTCTAAGCTTTCTCACTTTTTTTTTGTTAATCAAAAACGAAACCAATTTCTATAAATTATAAAACAAATAGCGTACAATAATGGTTATGATCCCATTATTATAGATAACTTAAGCTAGCGCTAAACGACGAACATGCTCGCCGAACTTGTTCGTGCTCGTTATATATTCGTCGTGTAGGGGCTGGTTCGCGAGCGGTTCGCTGTTGGCGAAAAATTTCGATTTTGTCGTGTTCGTTGGCTTCGATGTTCGCCATGTAGGGCCATGTTCGCGAGCAAATCTCATTTTTGCTGTGCAATTACTGCAAGCGCAACAGCTTGCGCTTCTTTCTCGCACATGTTTACGCTTTGAAGAATCAACACGAAATTAATGTTCGTGAAATGTGTTCGTCGTTTAGGGGATAACGCAAACGAACAAGTTCGGCGAGCATGTTCGTCGTTTAGCGCTACCTTTAATTAAAAAAGTTCAATATAAACAAGCTTTAAATGAAGTCTTTCCTATATCCGCGAGAGAAAGTTTAATTTATCATGTTATTACATATGTATGTAGGTCCACTTTCAAAACGAATTGCAAATCATTTTAAATAAAATGCACGACTGGATCGCACGTACTTGCTCTTATGTTCAAGTTGTGTGGAACTTAAGAACTTTAAAAAATATTCAAGTAATTATAGAAAAAGTATAAAAAAGCATTTAAATCGTTCTTTTAATTGTTTAAACAGCCTGATAAATAACTTAGAGCGCAAAAAAAAGTATGCCACTTGATTACTTAAGAAAATATGAATATATGCAAAAAAAAAATTTAAAATCGTTGGAGCCGTTTTCTTAAAAATTAATTTTTTATATATAAAATTTTTGTAACATTTTTCAAAAAAAAATTTGGTATGCCAATTTTGAGTGTATATTAATATACATTTAAAACTGAAATTTCAAAACAATTCATTAACCCGTTTTTGAAATATTGAATTTTCAAAAAAAAATTTTGAATCTTTTTTTAAAAATCCAAAATTTACTTTTTCAAAAATTTTGGTATGCAATATTATTTATATTTTCACAAAGCTTTTGTACAAAATATTTTATTGAAATCGGATGAGCGGTTAATGAGAAAACCAAAAATCAAAAAAACCGTTATATGACAGGTACCGTTAATAAATATTTTTGGTGATTTTTTTTCTTATTAAAAGGTATATCATATCTACAATAATACACTGATTTTTTTTTATCAAAATCGTTGGAGCCGTTTTTGAGATAAATAAGCTTTTCCTTAACGGTTGTATGGCAAGTACCGTTATTTTTTGAGCTAAAAAAAAAATTTCAATTTCCCCTCTGGAGAGTTACAAAAAAACCTTAAGTTCAAAATTTGAAGAAAATCGCTTCAGTGGTTTAGGCTGTAGGTTGAGGTACGGACAGACAGACAGACAGACAGACAGACAGACAGACAGACAGACAGACAGACAGACAGACAGAATTGTGCCACCCACTTTTTTCGTGTTCTCTATCATCGTAATGTCATGTTTGATTGTTATCTCGAAAATTTTTTTTTGCACGAATCCAAAACTTGCCCTATAGTACCTATATCGCAAGTAAAAATATGATATCAATATAGCATTTAGAACAAATAAAAGTTTCCAAATTAATTTAAAAAATAATAAAGACAAAATAAATAACGTAAACAAATCAGGTGTATATGAAATGAGTTGCGGGACATCGGACATGCGATAAGAAGTATATTGGACAAACAGGTAGAGCCTTTAAACATCGTATGAAAGAACATAAATATGCAGTCACACATAAACTAGACAAGTCTAATTACTCAAATCATTTAATAGAACAAAATCATACATATAACGAAGAATTTAAAATTTTACACCAATGTAACAAAAGTAGGAAGCTTGATTTATTAGAAGCTTTAGAAATAAATAAATTAAAAAATACGAACACATTGTTAAATGATATGTTAGAATTAAATACGTCACCGTTGCTGAATTTGAATTTCATTGTATCATAATATTATTCCACATATTTTAACTTGTATGTAATTTTTTGACTACTTGTTGTTCGACTAAGTATGTTTATTAAAGTATTTGACTATATGTATATATTTATTTATATATGTAGAATAAGGTAACAAATGTAGTCGTTTTCTGTTGTTCATTTATGTACTGTATAAATATTAGTCAGTTTGAAAGCTTCGTTCTGAAGAAGGTGCTGTGCCACCGAAACAGCTGTAACGTAAGCATCAATAAAAAAAAAAAAGTAAAGAAAAAGTGTAGATTTTTAACAAACTATATTTGTTTTTCAATTAATAAATATGGATCTACATCAAGTGTCGACCATCTCCATTAAAAATTTATGTTTGTTGTTTCTTTCATTACAGCATGGCTGCTTGTAATATTTTTGCATTTGCATTTGTTTTAATTTTTTGAATTGGTGCAACTGTCAATGAATATTTTTCCGCTTCGTTTTCGTAAGCATTTCGTTGTCTTGTTGGAGAACAACTAAAAATTTTGTTTCGCATCAGCATCGTATTAGGCTTTACATACAAACTTAGAAATAAAAAAAACTTAAAAACTTAGGTCAAGAACTTGTACTGGTTTTTAAATTCTTTATTAAATACACACTTCCTCCTGAGTGGCATCAGGGTAAGCTAAAATAATTTCCAATATTGAATTGCTTTTTTATAAATAATTTTAAATAAAACTTACAAATCTCAATTCTTCATCGCAGACGCAGACAACACATAGTTCACAGACAGCTGATGTGTTCATGAAATGAATAGTTTTTGACTTGCAAATGACAGATGAAACCAAAAGCGGTAGAGGGCGGCAAGGAAAAATAAATTCGTACTAGATTTATTATTTCTTCGTTCACTAACTAAGGGCACGTTAGCATCATCAGTTTCTTTCATTAAATTTTTACGTTCCCAATGAGTGCGTTATTGTTTTTGAACAAAATCAAAGAAATACAGAACAAATAATGAACAACTAATTAAATACAGAACATTTATATGTTTTCGTGTTCAAAATAATAAATAATGAACAACATCTTCAAATACAGAACAGTTCATTATTATAATGAACGGATGGTCACCGTAACTATATTACAAAAAAAAAAAATAATAATACATTTGTTACATTAAGTATAATAACAATTTAAACAATAATGTGTACACTAGGGTGGTCCTTATATTGGGTTTTTTTGAAATTCCAACTTGGATAGGCATCAAATTACTCTAAAGGGAGACACAAAATTTTCCTAATTTTTTCAGATTTTTATTTCACCCCCCTGGTCTCCCTTTTTTCACTTCAAGGTACAAATAATGGAGTTAGGGTGATTCTTATAACACGCAAAAAAAGTCAGAACTTCCAACTAACATTTTTCCCTCGGTTAGGTCCAATTTTTGAATTTCATGAAGTTATTACCTCTACAGGGCCTGTATTGAGGTTGTACATCGAAGTTTTGACTCTTCGAGGCTGTATTTTTGTCAACAGCTTCATTGAAACCTATTACAGGTGTACCTCGAAATTATTTATAAGCTTATATGGGTGCAGCTTTATTAATATTTCAATAAGGCTTCCTCAAACTCACTTGTAGAAGCACGCGAAATAAAAGCCTGGAAAAAGCTTTCTTTAAGAAGCTCCATCAAAGAGTTTGTTGAGGCCTGTTCACAAAAGTCTGAAACAAGCTGTTATTTTTTTTTTGAGAAGCAATTATTTCGATGAGATTGTCTGAGCGAAGTGATGTCAACAAATTTTGGTTGTAGAAGTCGCCTCTGCTTACAAAAAAAAATAAATATGATCTAAAAAAATGTCCTTTATGTAACATTTCCAATTAGGATGAATCAATGATTAAAATATTGTTCATCTGTAATTGTATTAAATTTTTTTAAATCATAGATTATTTTTTCTCTACAGGGCCTGTACTGAGGTTATTTATCGAAACTTCATATATTCGAGAATGTATTTTTGTCAACAGCTTCATTGAAACCTATTACAGGTGCACTTCCAAACTATTTGCAAGCTTATATGGGTGCAACTTCATTAATATTTCAATAAGGCTTCATTTGTAGAAGCACGTGAAATATAAGCCTGAAAAAGCTTCCTTTAAGAAGCTCCATCAAAGAGTTTGTTGAGGCCTGTTCACAAAAGCCTGAAACAAGCTGTTATTTTGTTTCGAAAAGCATCTATTTCGATGAGATTGTCTCGGCGAAGTGATGTCAACTAATTTTGGTTGCATAAGTCCTTTGAATACAAGCCCGATACAAACATGTTTTGATTATTTTTCAAATGAATGTGCTGGAAGCATTCTTTTCGATAAGTTGGCCTGAGAGAAGTGATGTCACTTGATTTTGTTTCTATAAATCTTGTGAACAAAAGTCTGATACAAGCATAATTGGTTTGTACTATGAAGCGCATGCGCAGGAAGCAATGATTTCGATTATTTTGTCTTAGCGGAGTTATTTCAATATGAATAATGGAAGTGAAGATGAACATCTGAGGTGACCATTATATCTTTTCTAGTTCATCACGAATACGAATATTTTTATATCTTTTCCTAATTTTTTTTAAGATAAATTTGTAGCTATGTCCGATGGAAGATAATAGGTCTGTTCCTTTACTTTGAATTTCTGTGATTTTCTGTGCATTTCTGCGCATTTTAGTCCAAACTTGTGTCAAAGTTCATATAAAAAAAAATTTTGACACAAGTTTGGACTAAAAATCACAGAAACCCAAAGTAAAGGATCAGACCTAATATTTTCAATATTCTACGATATGAATAGACAAAATAAAAAAGCTCAAATGATTAATTATAATTTATATTGTTTACTCGTACATATGTATGTGTACCTACTTATAATTTTCACACAGACAAAACACTCAATACAAATTATTATTATTTTTGTTTTGATATCTTTTTTATTAAATAATATAAAAGCTATAAAAGCACTATACGAAATAACCTTGAAATTGTCAAAATAATATTAATATGTTGTGAATGTTAACAGTTGAAAAACTGACTACGATCATTTTTAGTGGCCTTCAAAGATGCAAAATAACAACTTAAGGCCTAACTACATTCAATTCACTTTTGTACAAAAGTGAAAAAAGTTTTTGTCTTTTTTCAATAAACTACTCAATCCTATCTTTTATCTCAAGTTTTACAAAAGTAAAAGTTAGAGCGTTCCTAACTTTTACTTTTGCAGAAAAGTGAAACACAACTACATCTAAATAAACAGTTAAGAAACTGACCCATAGATGTCCCTTACATCGATAATAGTTACTGAACTAGCCTATTCCGTGTTTGAATGCATTCAGCTCAACTCAAATTTCATACTGGAAGGTGTCGCTAGCATATATTTGTATTTTGACTTTTGCACTTTTGTACAAAAGTGAAATGAATGTAGTTAGGCCTTTACACTATGCCCTTGAAGGTTCATAATAAATAGGACTCATTGTATGGAAATTGAATTGTATTAAATTTTGTTATAAGACATTTTGATTAGTTGTTTCTAAAATCTAAACATTTGTTATTAATGTCATTTCATAACGCGAAAATTTTACTTTGGCCTTTCACTTTCATGTCTAGGAAAATTAAATTTTCTATTAATTTTCCTATGTTCTCATTAATGAGAAATCATGGAAAAGTTATGCTACATTTCCACCTAGCGCTAATCTAAGATTTAATGAGATTAACCTTAAGGGCCAGTTTGTTCACAGTGGGTTAAATCAGCAATTAGATTATCACTGATTCTGTTAAACCCATAGTTATGAATCTGTGATAATCAGAGAGTGTTTGTTCACTCAATTTTCAGTTTGATTAATAAATCATAGTTTTTCCAATAATCTTTCCATTTTCCAGTCTATCTGTCAATCAATTGTCAGACATATTCCGTCATTAACTTATTTCAGTGTGAGTGAGCTTTCGAAAAAAACATTTTTTGTGCAAAAAAAACACGGAAAATCAGTGCTTGAAATATAATGTTGTGTTCAATTTAAGATTATTTCCTGTTAAATTACTATACAGAATAGCTACACACGTGAAATTTGTATTTATTTTAATGCGGCTAATTGATTTTTTTTTCCAAATATATAGTTGAAGTGTGTAGGTAGTGCTGGCATTTTGTGAAACCTAGTGATGGGATTTTTTCCCAGTTGTAGTTTTTCTATGCATATTTTATATTAGGCCTTGCAAAAAAGCACTTTATTTTTCGATAGTAAATAAATAACTACAATTTGTAGTAAAATCTGTACAAATTGTTTATTTTTTTCTTGCAAGATGGACGATGCTTGGTTTCTCTTCATTCATGTTCTTTGTTCGAAGGAATTTAATAGATTTTGTTTCTCTTTTTTATACCTACGCTCAGGAAATAACCAATGATGAACAAACGAAATTCCAGAAAATCTTTGATTAAATCATGCTAATCAGACAGAATCGGCGAATTAGTGATTTCTCCAATTAAGTGCTCAAATCATGGATTCTCTGTTTAAAATTTTGCTGAACAAACGCATTCAATGATAACCAACTGGAATAATCATTGATTTAAGTTGACAAGGTGTGAACAAACTGGCCCTAAATCTCCTTTAAATCCTGTAGATTTACCATACAAATTTATTTCGTAAATCTTGAAGATTAGAAATGAATCTTGTTAAATCTTCCTAGGACAAATAGTTTTACAAATCGAACTAACCTATTTTTACATGGTGCTGAACGATTCATTCGAGACTCGCATTCAGTTCTTCATTGTTTCACACGAATCAAACATTCTGTCTCATTCGCACTTCATAAGAAAAATTGGAACGCCATTTGCATTTTTGAAGATGCTGTCAAATTTAATCTTTTTTAAATCTTTTTGTGCGGTGGAAACACCAAAACGATTTATTAAATCTAATCTGAGATAAACCTTTGGTGGAAACATAGCATTACATATTTTAAAACAGTTTCCAAAAATACAAAAAACTTGAAACTTGTAGATTACTTTTCTCGGAAAGTAAAAGCCTGCCGCATTTGTAATGTTTGAATATTGTTGTTTCTATAAGGTTTTATAAAAATATATTTAGGATCTCCAACGAACCTGTATGTGACTGTTTAAAAGCCTTTTAAGGTTCTCAAGTGGGCCAAATCCACTTTTCTAAGGACTTATAGAAGCAAATTTGCTAAATAGGAAAAACTTCGATAGACCCTAACAGAAGTTAAATTGTTAGTTGGGAGATCAGATTCAGACGAAAAAAAAATCGTACTGGAGGGGAGGTCTATTTCCCCCCCGTTCAGGCAGGAGGGGTAGTTTTCTAAAAATTTGACCCAAAATAGAAAACAAATTATTACAAAACAACGGGACCACTTACAACGGCATGCTATAGCATTTTTTAAAGCCATGAATCCAGTCTCTAATATGTTTCTAAATTCAAGTTTTAATTGTAAATAGTTTCTGAAAAAAATCATTTTCAAACGTAAAAAACTATTATTTTTGTTTTTATTTTTAAGTTTTGAAAATTATTTTTTTAAAAACTATTTACAATAAAAACTTGATTTCAAAAATGTATTAGACACTGGATTCATGGCTTTAAAAAAATCTATAGCAAGCCATTGTAAGTGGTCCCGTTGTTTTTATATATATTTTTTTTCTATTTTGGGTCAAATTTTAAGAAAATTACCCCTCCTTCCTGAACGGGGGGAAATAGACCCCCCCTCCAGTACGATTTTTTTTTCGTCTGAATCTAACCCATAAGTTATGACTATTTTTTTGTGTGTTATAAGAATCACCCTAACTCCATTATTTGTACCTTGAAGTGAAAAAAGAGAGACCAGGGGGGTGAAATAAAAATCTGAAAAAATTAGAGAAATTGTTTTTCAATGTTTTGAATCGAATGATGGCTATCCAAGACAATGTCCAA
Source organism: Dasysyrphus tricinctus (assembly GCA_963921185.1). Taxonomy (NCBI): domain Eukaryota; kingdom Metazoa; phylum Arthropoda; class Insecta; order Diptera; family Syrphidae; genus Dasysyrphus; species Dasysyrphus tricinctus. The sequence continues at coordinate 15,139,305 of OY992531.1, forward strand.
TTTAAGGACCACCCTAGTGTACACTCACTATTTTTATGTTATAAAATTAATTTTAACGTTAAATGATTATTAAATCATTTTTATAAGAAAGAACACTTCAAATGAAGTTAAGTCTATTTTACAAAGAAACTAATTTTGAAATAACATTTATAAAGTTGAGGCGAGAGAGCAATAGACAGCAGAAATATTTTGTGTATCTTGTTTTCTATTCATGTTGTTGTTGTTTATTATGTGCAATGTTTCCAGAGTATATTGTTTTGATACATGTTTCTCTGTCTGCAGAATTTTGACACCATCAAAATCTGGAGAATGACCGCTTTCGATGCTGTGTGTGGCATTCCAGGGCTGTCTTCGCAGGATTATTTGATTTTATGACAGATCTATGTATGATTTGAAATGCGTTGGCGAAGGAGTTGTTTAGTGGTGCTGATGTAACACAGGTTGCAAGATTCGTTCCGCTTACCCTTGCAATTAATCATGTAGATGACATGGGAACGGGTCGTTATTCTGTATTCCAATATTCTGTATGTGAATAAAATTCTGTATGAATATAACTCTGTATTCCATTATTCTGCTTTTCCATTATTCTGTAATCTAAAATTCTGTAAATCCTGAATTCTCTATTTCAAAATACTGTAAATCCAAAATTCTATATTTCAAAATGCTGTAAATCTAATATTCTATATTTTAAAATTCTGTTTATCCATAATTCTGCTTTTCGAAACTCTGTAAATCCAATTTTATAATCAAAAATTATGTAATAATTTTAAACAGGTTTGTTAGTCCCGTTAAACAACTTTTATTCAATTAACAAAAATTACAAAGTATGTATTGGAAAAAATAAAACGTTCAATGATAACAAAAAAAAAAAAAAAAAACAACAACAAAAATAAACCAAAATGTACAGCTATATAATTTAATTACGATGAAGATCTTGGCTAACCTTTTTAAATACTCTGTCTGACTTAAGGCTCTTCTCTTTTTTATAATGAAAAAAAGTGCGCACTTTAATTCCGAAATTCTGAAAGTGATAAAAGAAAAATTGTTTTGATAATGAAAAGTGTAAAATAAAAGTGCGCACTTTTTTTCATTATCAAAACAATTTGTATTTCAAAATTCTGTAAATGATAAAAGAAAAATTGTTTTGATAATGAAAAAAAGTGCGCACTTTTATTCCGAAATTCTGTAAATGATAACAAACAAAATTATTTTGAATGATGAAAAAAGTGCCACTTTTTCTGTAAATGAAAAAAGTGCGCACTTTTTTTCATTATCAAAACAATTTTTCTTTTATCATTTACAGAATTTTGAAATCCAGAATTGTGAAATACAGAATTATGTATAGGTACTACACAGAATTTTGAAATACAGAATTTTGAAAACTGAATTTTGGCACTTACAGAATTTTGGATTTACAGAATTTTGAAATATCGAATTTTGGATTACAGAATTTTGAAATATGAATTTTGACACATACAGAATTATGACCCCAACCCTTGAAAAACGTGTCAATGAACTTACGTCAGCTATTATTAACGCTTATGAAAGTTTTTGCCCCATAATCCAAAGGAAAGGCAAGCTCAACCCCCTGTGGTGGTCCAAAGAGCTTGCTTCCCTAAGGAAATACTCTAGGAGGCTTTACAATAGAGCTAAACATAGCAATACATCTGCTGATTGGGATCTTTTTAAGATAAGTAAAAGTGAATATAAAAAAAGACTATACAGGGTGTCCCGTAATGAGTGTATAATACTGCAACTGGTGATAGCAGGCCTTATGACTGCTCAGAAAAATAATATAAACAAATATTTTTCTTGTGGTCTCCATGGTATAATTTATTTTCGAAAAATGTTAAAAAATTCAGGGTCTCCTAAAATACCTAATTACAATGGCCACCCATAGAGGTCTTATTATTTTTGTATTTTTATAATATTTTTGAATAACCGTTCTAAATGATGGGTAGTAAATTTTAACACCAGCTGATGCATTTTTTGTGTTATAATTTTTTAAAATTATTTTTTTATTCAAAAATAATTCAATATTTTTTCACCAAAGTTTGAAAAATAATAAAGGGAAAAAAGTGTATGATAACACAAGTGGCAAATTTGATAAAAATTGGCCTGTTTAATGTACTTTCCAAAATGGTATAACACATGTTTGTGTCTTCAACCATAACCAATAAAATTGTCATTTAATCTACTAAAGTAGTTTTTTAACATTTTATCAAATGAAATTAAGTTACAAAGTTAAGTAAACACTACGACGACGAATGAATGACTCATATTGTTTTTTTAATTTTTATTGCATTTAAAAATAACCGTTCTTAAATAAAGGCAGTAACATTTAACACTAGTTGCTGGATTTTTTTAATTAATTTCTCAATAAAAAAATGATTAAATATTTATTTTCATCAAAGTTTGAAGATAACAAAAACTGAGTTTTAAGGAAAAGTCAATAGATATACCAGTGTCACTTTTATGTCTGCTGAATTCACTTTTAACTAAAATAATAGTATGCACTTTCAAAAAGGTTTTGATTTAGGTATTGGAAATGCGATAAATAAAAACAACAGTATTAAAAATTATGATTTATTTGTATTTTTAAACAAATTTATTTCAAGTATTCAAACTGTCCCCCATTCACTGTGATACAGGCTCTGCATCTTCTAATGAAGGACCTCTTAATAAAACGAGCATATTGGCGCTCATTTATTTTCATCACAGCCAGCGTCTTGAACACGACGACGCAGTTTAGTATAAACCATTTCTTTCAGGCACCCCCAGTAGAAAAAGTCCAAAGGATTTAGGTCTGGCGAACGTGGTGGCCTCAAAATTGGGCCCAGACGGCATATCCACCTGTTGGGATACGTTCGATTCAAGTACCTCCTTACATTTACAGCTTAATGAGCAGGACATCCATCGTTTTGAAGCCACATGGAATTCCTTAGCTCCTCGGGCACTTCTTGCAATAGAGTTTGCAAATTAGTTTGCAAGAAATTAAGATAGGCTTCACCATCTAAGTTGCCTGGTAATTCAAAAGGGCCTATAATTTGTCCATTCAGGATACCTGCCCAGTAATTGATTTTGAATTGGTACTGCGATCTGTCCTCGCGCATTAAATTTGGATTTGCCATGTTGCCAGCTATGTATATTATGGATATTGAAATATCCATCCCTTTTAAGAGACGACTTATTTGAAGAAGTCCGGATCTTCGTGAATTTTTTCCAACATTTTTTTACAAAAAATAACTCTTGTGGGAAAATCTCTTGGTTGCAGAGTCTGGACACGCGTGAAATGAAAAGGATGAAATTTATATTTTTGCAATACCTTATGCACCATGATGATTTTGCGATCTCTGTTCGTCTTGCAATCACCCGTGTTGATGTAGTTGAATCTGCTTCAATTTCTTCTCGCGGTAAACGTCCTCCACTAGTGCTGCCCAGTCCATTGCCAGGCATTCGTCCTTCTGAAAAACATTGATGGACTCTGATGAACACTCGATAGTCCGGATGTCGCGCATTTGGATATCGCTCTCTAAAGAGTGCTGCAGCTGCGTTAGCGCTTCCTCTGCATTCCCCTTATATTAAATGCATATTTGCATACTCCAGCGGCGTATACTGTGACACTCTTAATCAGTATTAATTTAATCAAATTCAAAAATTCGTTTAATTGACGAAACCAGTATAACAACGTTATACGTTATGTAATGACAGAGAATTGACAATATTTGCAAATAATACTCTTTTATGCATTTTAATGCCTTTTTTATCACAAGTCAATTTTGATTTGAGAAAGTGTTAAAAATCTTCTCTAGTAGATTAAAGCCAATTTAACGTGTTATTGCTGAAAATAAAAGCTTGTGATTTACCATGTGGGAAAGTACATTAAAAGGAGATCTTTTTAACATTATTTGCCACGAAAGTTTTAAGTTTTTCGTCTTTTTTATTAACTTACAAACTTTGACGAAAATAAATATTTAATCATTTTTATTAAAAAATTAATTTAAAAAAAAATCCAGCAACTAGTGTTAAATGTTAGCCTTTATTTAAGAACGGTTATTTTTAAATGCAATAAAAACTAAAAAAAAACAATATGAGTTATTCATTCGTCGTCGTAGTGTTTACTTAACTTTGTAACTTAATTTCATCTGATAAAATGTTAAAAAACTATTTTAGTAGATTAAATGGCAATTTTATTGGTTATGGTTGTAGACACAAACATGTGTTATACCATTTTGGAAAGTACATTAAACAGGCCAATTTTTATCAAATTTGCCACTTATGTTCTCATAAATTTTTTCGCTTTATTATTTTTCAAACTTTGGTGAAAAAAATATTGAATTATTTTTGAATAAAAAAATAATTTTAAAAAATTATAACACAACAAAATGCATCAGCTGGTGTTAAAATTTACTACCCATTATTTAGAACGGTTATTCAAGAATATTATAAAAATACAAAAATAATAAGACCTCTATGGGTGGCCGTTGTAATTAGGTATTTTAGGAGACCCTGAATTTTTCAACATTTTTCGAAAATAAATTATACCATGGAGACTACAAGAAAAATATTTTTTTTATGTTTATTTTCTGAGCAGTCATAAGGCCTGCTATCACCAGTTGCAGTATTATCCACTCATTACGGGACACCCTGTATATTACAGTTTAAAATTAAAATCATTTTTACTTTTTGAGTAACATAGAAAATTGAAAATAGGTGCCATGTCCGAAGGCAGTACGGTACGAGCATTATGTAGGTATTCTACTTTTACGTCCAGATCCGCACCCCCGTTTGCAGAAACAATACTGCCAAGGTATTAATTAATTAATTAATACCTAATTAATCTTTATTTAATTTTCTTAGGTGAGATTGCATATCCATTTTCGAACTCACTCTCACTTTTAATTTCTGTGGTCTTTTCATAATTCAGTTTGGTTTTTCTATAAATGCAATTATTACTACATAAATTCAAAACAAACACATGAATTAGATATATAAACTTCTTAAGTTCTTAGTATCAACAAAAACTGTTATCAAATCACAATTCAGTGCATAATTAAGATACACGGAGAGAATTGAAAAATCACCAATTGAAAAATTTGCAGTTGCAATTTACGAATCATGTTTTATTCGTAAATCAAGGCATTTTGTTCCCGAATTAATACAAAAACTGGTAATTTAACATTCAAAACGTAGCAATTTACAAAATTTGTTTCTTCGTGATTTGCAATTAAAATCCATGATTCAAGTTTGTACTTTTCATAGCAAAATACAACTTTTTTGGCGTAATTTACTCTCCAAAGGAATAATATCACAAACAGCATTTAAAAATATTGATTTGCGATACAAATTAAGTAATTTACATCATGCACAATCACTGATTTACGTTTTTTCTGTCGCAATTTGCAACTCCATGAGAATAGTCGCAAATCACCAACAAAAAAATCCTAAATCACGACTTTCTTGTCGCAATTTACTTCTCGAAGAGATAGAGCACCACAACATGGCAGGTATCTCATCATCAATGTGTGACACCAACGATCTGTAATGCAAATTGGCCTGGTGGTTGCATGCTCGCTCCGTAACTGGAGGGTTGCGAGTTCAAATCCAAGTAGAGTCAGTGTAAAGTATTTATTTCTAATAAATTAAATTAAATGTGTATACCTGCCAAATGAAGGGTAGCAGCAGGATTGATCTTTCCAAGTGGCAATATCACGAAATAAAAGTGGTGATCACAAATCTTTTTTGCAAATTTACATATTGTGCAATTGAGGAATATTTGGATCAAATTGCGATTTGTTGTTCGCAATTTTGTTTTCTTTCGATAGCATAATTGATACTTAAAGAGGGTTGATTTACGATTTTTGAGTATCAATATCTTCATTTTGCTCAGTTTTGCAAATTGCAAACAAATAGTCGTAATTTACGAAATCCGAAGCCAAGGTATAAATCGGGATTCATTTTTCGTAATTTGCATCTCATTTTTCGTGATATGATCCAAGAATTCTTTCCGTGTAATATTTCAGAAAGTCCTAGGCATTATTCACCTTTTGATACCGTTTGTTGTGTATTTGTTCTTCACTCAATGCACACCACCATTACTTAAAGTAAATCAAAACGCAATAAATTCTTGTTTTTATCACAAGAAACCAGGATTTCTATTTTTGTTTCAAATTTTTATCAGTTCTGATATGAACAGTACACCTAAACGTTTGCAACATACCTTCAAAGTTATATCGAGTCCTTGATAATTAAAAGTTGCATTCCTAAAGATATGAAATGCAAGAACAACAAAAGATACCATTATAAAAATATACTTTAAAAGAATGTCAAAATTATTATAAAAGAAGGTACCTTAGATTTTTCTCGAGCAGTCCACATTCGAGAGCTGACCCCAGTTTTAACACATTTTATTACAAATAAATATAACCAATTCGTTGCAAAAGCCTTTGCATCTTATATATTTTGTTAAATAATTTTTTTTTTTCGTGGGTTTCAAATTTTAATTGACAACCGAGAAAATTAGAAAAAAAAAATAAATTCCTTTTGTCTGAGTTTAAAGTGCCATACTTAACTAACTATAAACATAGCAATAACAACAAATATTCCTGTTAAGACATTTGGTAAGTACATATAACATTATTTAGTTTTAATAGTACATATTTATTGATTAACGAAAATCTTATAACTATTATAAAAAAGGTTTGTTCAATGATTCCATTACTGGCTAGCACAATTTTTATTAATTAAACCAGTCTATGCAATTCCGACAGATTTTGATGCCTTGAATTGAATTCAAAATGCTGTACTAATCTTGTCCTTCCTTATTTACTTTTTGGGGAAATCTTTTGTAGACTTGCTTGTTAAGGAAGGTCGACACTATGCCGATCAACATTGTTGGTTAACATTGTGGATCAACATGCTAGTGTATACGTCCAAAACTTTCGTAGCAACAATTTGTGTGGATTGGAATTTTCTGATCGATGCATCAGGATCCAACTGAAGGGTTCCGGGATCGGATCCTGGGGGTACCCATTTTTTTTTTTCATTTTTTTTTTTTTTTTCTGAACAATAAAGTTAAAGCGATATTATTAACATAACACATTAACATATTATTAACATCGCCAATTCTCTTTCTACTGGCGATTGACGATGTCTTGACGGCCAGCGTTGGAACATCAGAGAGGCAGGGCATTCAATGGAGACCGTTTGAAAGGCTTAGCCACTTAGACTATGCCGATGATATATGTCTCTTGGCAAATAACATCAGCGGGCTGAACGGGATGTGTCAAGCTCTGAAGGTAAAAGGAGAGGCGAGTGGTCTGAAAATAAATAGCAAAAAGACAAAAATAATGCTCACAGGCCGCTCCACACATCAGCGTATTTTAATACAGGAGACGCCAGTTGAAGAGGTGGAACAATTTAACTACCTTGGAAGTATTGTTTCTGCAAATGGTGGTACTGATCTGGACGTTCAAAGTAGAATAAATAAAGCTCGCGCAGCCTTCGGTTCTCTCTCCCAAATTTGGAAATCATGTCAAATCTCCTTGCGCACAAAGTTGAGATTCTTCGAATCCAATGTCAAATCCGTGCTGTTATATGCTTGCGAAACCTGGAAAGTCACGACTACCATCTCAAAGAAATTGCAGGCTTTTGTGAACCGTTGTCTACGCCATATTCTAAAAATTCGCTGGCCACAAATTATATCAAACGAGGAATTGTGGCGCAGGACAAGCCAGGAGCGGCTGGACGTTGACATAAGAAAGCGTAAATGGCAATGGATTGGTCACACACTGAGGAAACCAAACGATGAAATTGCAAAGCAGTCATTTGAATGGAATCCTCAGGGTGCACGGCGGGTTGGAAGACCAAGAACAACATGGAAATCAACAGTTCTAGCAGAAGCAAACTCCCAGAGAAAGACGTGGCCACAGTTAAAATATCTATCTGCAGACCGAGAAGGATGGAAACGATTTGTTGGTGCCCTATGCCCCAACCGGGGTTACAGGACTTGATGATGATGATGATTAACATTAAATACTTATTCGCAACAAATATTGCATTTTTCATTTTATAAAATTTGATTAATAACGCACAAAACCAATAGTTTATGTTCATCAAATTAAAACCCTACAAGAAGTGTTTTTAATAAATTGGAATTTATTGAACAACTTTGTCGATTGCTATCCATTTGAATTGGGTTGCATTCGGGCTTTGTATATAAACTTTATAGTAATATCTTTGTATATAAACTTTATAGTAATATCATGGAGTCGTTTTTATTTACACGGTATTCCATCGATATGGTGGCGCTAGTGAACACCCATGTTGAGAGTAAAATGTGCAACATGTTTCAGTTTTTTTTTCTTATTTTTTTGCTTTATCCTCTGTTTCCGAGCGTTCGTCTGTTCTTTTCATTCTTCTTGAATTCCCAAAATTTTATGTGTAAGGGTTTTTTTGTTTGTTTATTTTTTTGTCGAGAGATTTCAATTTTTGTCTTTGTTGGGTTCTTCGTTATTGTGTCTTGTTGTTGTATCTTGTGCTTGAGAAGTGCATTAAGAAAAAATAGATCAAAGGGCACGGTAGTGCCCAGCCAAGTTCGCGGCACTACACCCTTTTTACAGGAACAAACTCAGGCGATTTTCAACCCCCCTCTAACTTCAGTACCAATAAAGTCAGAAACTTCAAATTCGCAATATTTGCTGAGCTGATCAAACACAGGTGGCTCACCAAATTTCAACTCCTTAGCATTAGTAGTTCCCAAGATATAGGACTTCAAAAATCGCAAAAACCGTAACTGACTGACTCACTGACTCACTGACTCACTGACTCACTGATTCACTGACTCACTGACTCACTGACTGACTGACTCACTGACAGATCATCAAAATTATGGAGCACTTCCCGACATCGTAGAAACCTGAAATTTCGCACAACGGTAGGCCTTGTGGTACATACAAAGGAAAAAATCGAAAATCTGTAATTTTCTATTCAGGGGGCGTGGCATCCACCCACTTTCTTAAATATTCTATAAATTATATGGAGCCTTTCCGACTGTTGTAGAACAATGAAAATTGGTAAGTTGGTAGGGTTTGAGGTACTTAGAAAGAAAAAAATTGAAAAATTGGAATTTTTCATACAGGGGGCGTGGCATCCACCCACATTCTTAAAAATTCTTATAAATTATATGGAGCACTTCCGATTGTTGTAGAACGATGAAAATTGGTAGCTTGGTAGGGCTTAAGGTGATAAGAAAGAAAAAAAATTGAAAAATTGGAATTTTGCATTCAGGGGGCGTGGTATCCACCCACATTCTTAAAAATTTCTTATAAATTATATGGAGCACTTCCGATCGTTGTAGAACGATGAAAATTGGTAGGTCGGTAGGCCTTGAAGTACTTAGAAGAAAAAAAATCGAAAAATTGGAAGTTTCAGTTCAGGAGGCGTGGCATCCACCCACATTCTCAAAAATTCTTATAATTTATATGAAGCACTTGCGATTGTTGCAGAACGATGAAAATTGGTCGGTCGGTATGCCTTAAAGTAGTTAGAAGAAAAAATCGAAAAAATTGGAAGTTTCAGTTCAGGGGGCGTGGCATCCACCCACGTTCTTAAAAATTCTTATAAACTATATGAAGCACTTCCGATTGTTCTAGAACGATGAAAATTGGTAGGTCGGTAGGGCTTAAAGTACTTTGAAAGAAAAAATTGAAAAATTAGAATTTTGCATTCAGGGGGCGTGGCATCCACCCACATTCTTAAAAATTCTTATAAATTATATGGAGCACTTCCGATTGTTGTAGAACGATGAAAATTGGTAGGTCGGTAGGACTTGAAGTACTTAGAAAGGAAAAAAATCGAAAATTTGGAGTTGTCCATTCAGGGGGGGGGGAGGTGGGGGGATTCCATCCACCCACTTTATCAGAATTGCTATTATTTGTATGGAGCACTTTCGGTTGTCGTAGAATTATGAAACTTTGTAGAGCGGTAGGGCTTGACTTTCACCTGGCAAAATAAATCTTTGCAAAAAGGAGTGAAATCACAACAAAAACATAAATGTTAAAAAAGGAGCCAAGTTCTTATGTGTACAAGAAAAGTGTGCGTAAAAAGTCAGCCAAAAAAAGTAATGAGATCTAAAATATATGCCAAGTTTTAAGTTCATGAAGTTTAATATCAAATATCTTAAGTAGAGTAATATCGAAACAATTCCAAATCATGACAGAAATTTGGTAATTAATGATTACTGATTAAAATTTGGTGGATTTACTTGGCAAGTTTTCTGTTAAATACTTACTTAATCCCAAATTTAAAATGTATGAAAACTTGACCAGTGAACCCACCAAATTTTAATCAGTAGTCATTAATTACCAAATTTCTGTCATGATTTGGAATTGTTTCGATATTACTCTACTTAAGATATTTGATATTAAACTTCATGAACTTAAAACTTGGCATATATTTTAGATCTCATTACTTTTTTTGGCTGACTTTTTACGCACACTTTTCTTGTACACATAAGAACTTGGCTCCTTTTTTAACATTTATGTTTTTGTTGTGATTTAATTTTTCTGGATTCTACAATATACAATATACAATAAGGATCTGAATCAAAAGAAAAAAAAATTAAGTTGAAAAAATGAGGTAGCGATAAAGGTATTTAAACTCTTTTTCATATAAATTATTGATTTCTGGAAATTTCATTGTTTGATCAAAACTATGATTACGATGATTTTACATATTACACTGGTCTGCAACGAAAATCGCCTTTAAACCTAAATATACATTTTTAAAGGATTTTGGCATGCTGAATCCGAATCCGAAGTCAAAATTACTCTAGCACGTCACGTTTTTGAGATATTCCAATTCAAACATGTCCAAAACCCGTTTTATGGGTACTTTTGACGTCGAATTTCTTCACCGATAGAAAATTTTTTTAAAAACTAATAACAGGACCTGAAAGAACTATATTTGAGGCCATGAGCGCAATAGTGGCCTAACTGCATTTTTCATTATTTTCAGTAGAGCAAAAATAAGAAACAGGTTATTTTGAAACACTTGTTGTTTTTAAATAAAGAAAAATAGGCTTGATTTTCTTTTTGCAATATGATACAAAAATAAAAGGTTTTTGATTTTGTATCCATGATCCTTCAAAATACCCTAACAAATGTATTCATGCGGATTACTGATTTTGCAATCCAAGTGGGTGTCTTCGTAATCAGAAAGGCTACGCCTTAAATTTCATTGACCGAATCGACGACTCCATGAATTGAAATACCAATACGCGAAACTACCTCGCTGATTACCGAAAGTGCCCTGCAGTTCGCATATTTATTAAATTTTAGCGTTCCTAAAAAATTCTGTCTGGGGTGGTACTGAAACCAAAAGTTTTGTCGTCAACAGAATAACCTTTCAATAAAAAATAAAAATGTTTTTTGCAAGTTTTAATTTGTTATATTATTCATAGATATTTTAAAAAAGTTGAAATTTACTTTGAAAATCCAAAAAATACTTTTTTGAAAGCTTCGGTCCTAAGGACTTTTTTTTAACTTCTTAAGAGTTTCTGTATGCAAAAAAAGTAATTAAACTCAGTCACACAGTTTTCAAGAAAACCAAAAATCAATATTGTTGAGCTGTTTTTGAGAAAAATAAGATTTGACAAAATTGCTAAAAAATATGTACGGCAGATGGCAGGCGCAGGTACCGTTACTTTTGGTTAAAAAAAAGTGAAAAATAGAGATATGAGGGGACCAAAAACCACTTTATTCCAAATGTAAGGAAAAAACAATGGTAATATCTAGACAAAAATCCACTGCTCATCTTAAAGCCATAAATCCATTCTTTAATTTTATTTTTAAATAAAGTTTTTTTAGTTGATAGTTTTTGAAAAATTTACTTTCAAACTCAAAATTTTGAGAAAAAGACGATTTTTTTGTGTTAATCTATTTTTTTTTTATCTTATGGTATTGAGTACTATTTTTGTTTTTGATTTTCAATGCACTTATTCATTTTTAGCTAAAAACTGAAAACCAAATGCTAAAATGACTTCTAGTTTTTGAGAAAACTGAAATTAACATGATCAACTTCACTGTTTTCAGTCTAGTATCAAAGATAATATAATATTATTATATTATCTTTGCTAGTATCCTTTTTCTTCGGGGTGGGAGGGCTCTACCTCTGATCCGGTAGTTCTGATTTTTAGATGAGTTGTTTATGATGTTGGCCGTACCTTTAATCCAAGTTTTCGACCTCGAGCGCCGAACGCAACTTTGTGAGATATGCATAAAACCGAGAAATTTTCGCGGTTTTTTTTTTCAGTTAATGGCTATTTTAACCTTTACGGCCTCGTTTGCGATTATAACTTTGCTCAACCATTTCAAAATAATTAAATGGGCTTCAATTTGAGCTAAAAATCAATTCAAATTGTGAAATTATTCTTCAACTTTTGAATTTAGAATGCTGCAAATCGAATTGAATTGGGCTTATTCACCCCTTGTGTGAAATCGTTTGCCCCTTTTCAATGATATTTTTATACTGTGTAGCGTGTCATGTTGGATTTATTTTAAGATCTTAATCATGAAGATCGGATGAGTAGAAACGGAGTAATGATTTTTTAAAAGTCAACCATATAAAACTCGAACTAAAACAATAGGTACTCAGTTCAGTACCCACCAGTGAGTTATCTGAAGCGAATGTTTTAGTTCGAGTTTTATATGGTTGACTTTAAGAAATCATAACTCCGTTTCTACTAATCCGATCTTCATGATTAAGATCTTAAAATTGTTATTGTTAAGGCAATGGTTATTGACACAGCTTTTAACATTTTCCAAAGCGTTTTTTTTATTAATTGTATAGAATTTGAAAATTTAGAAATATTTTAAAAAGCATAATTTTTTAAAACATAATTTTATCCCTCCAGAATTTATATCCCAAATGGAAAAACCAAATTTTCAAAATTCTTTTGTTTGTTTTATGTCAACTACACGCACGGTAAGCGTCAGTATTTTCCACAATAAGCCCACAAGGCCACAAGGACTGGGTTTGACAAAACAACTCTGTGCGGCCGAACTGCTTAATAGAGCATTAACTATTTATAAAATTTATATTACGTGGGTCTTAAAAGCCCGTGTGTTATTAATTTCAATAATTGCATTATTATTTTGGAGTCGTTAGTACAGACCCGCAATAGAGCTCTTTAACAAATAGCAATATATCACCCTCTCGTTCATTTACTAACGTCAAATCAGCACTATGGCGAATTTATCATATCGAAATTAGCTGTAGAATTGTTTTTTTTTATGCTTTGCACTTTGGAATTTGACACTTCCGCCTCAATGAAAGCTATCACTCTTGAAATTAACAGATTCGTAAAATTCCCTATTGTGTCTATCTGTTTTTCTGTTACCTCAATCCACTGAAGCAACTTTCTTAAAACTTGGGACTTAGGTGATTGGGTAAAAGGGACAATGATTTTGTTGACTCCAAAAATAAAGGTATCTGGCATTAAACCTTTAAGAAAAGCTTAAATAAATACATTTGGTGGTGCAACAACTCGTGGAGAACCAGGGCCTAGTGACATACAGCTCTGAGCTCTCAACCATTCCTGTGTGCGTGTTTTTTGCAGGAATGGAGTAAAGAAAAGCTTATTTACCTCAAAAATGGATCTTACGATTTTGATACATTTTCTCCTGCGTTTTATTGGCTCAACAGTTTGGTTTATTTTGTTAAAAATGTATTAGGGTAGAGCGGGGCTAGTTGGACCACGGGGCAAGTTGGACCACGCGAATAACTCAGAAACCACAAGAGCTAAATGAAGACGATCATACACGAATGAAGCATTGTTACAAAATCATATGTACTAAACTGGTTTAAGGTGGATTTCTTCTGCCAAAGGAGAACCACACGCTAATATGTGTTTTTTGGGTACAAAAGTAAATAAAAGTAAAAAAAACGAATTTGTTTCTTTTTGTGTTATCGTGGTGAAAACATGGGATATTTTTAACAAAGTATACTAATTTTGTGAGTTCTGTTATTGAATATTTGCATTCCATTTTTGAAATTGAAGAATTCTAGGTGTTGTTTGCAAAATAAGAGAATATATTCATCAAGCTAGGTGTGGGGTAGGTTGCCCCGCTGAATTAAAAATAAATGTTTTATATTGGAAAATAGTATGAACATTTTTGAACAGATAAAGTTCCAAAGAGGAAGAAGAATGTAATGGCTGTATGTTATTTTCGATGTGTATGGAAGCATATTCTGAGACTTAACCCGACGAGGAGTGGGTGCAATGCCATTCTTGCTGAAATCAGGCCCATACAAGATTCTCTATTACTGTTCATGGTACCATGGGGTCATTTACGTTATCTTATGTTGTGCCTTGAATTAAATTATAGTTTGGGATCAAATTAAGTTCAAACTAAGTGCTTTTTTCCTTAATAAAGCTCCTTTTTCCACTTTTTAGGCTTTGGTCCAACTTACCCCACCAACTGGCCCAACTGGCCCCGCTAGTGGGGCAAGTTGGACCACTTGGACTTTGTGCACTTAAAGTAATCTTATTCTTCTGCTATAAAATATTTTAAATCTTATCAAATTTATTTAAGAAGCCGAAGTTACACTCTTTCCATTAATTCCATTTTCATTGTTATGTAAAGAATAGGTAAAAAGTTACGAGACTTCAAGTAAAAAGTGGTCCAACTAGCCCCGCTCTACCCTACCTATGATTTTCTTTTTTTTTTATACAAATTGTCAGAATTTTGAAAAGCAGATTTTTTGTTGAAAAGAAAACAGTATTTTGGTACCAGAATTTTGACCTGTTGTTTTTTAATATCAATTAAGTTTCAAAACAATTTCAATTCAATTTTAATTCAATTTCAATTCAATTTCAATTCAATTTCAATTCAATTTAAATTTAATTTTAATATAATTTCAATTCAATTTCAATTCACCTTGAATTCAATTTAAGTTAAATTTCAATTAATTTTTAATTCAATTTCAATTTCAATTCAATTTTAATTCAATTCATCGCATGTGCTTCTTGGCAAACATTTTAATCAACGAATCTATGGTTTGAGTTGTAAATTATTGACAGATTACAGTTTACAAATTTTACCCAATGCAATGTGAACATATGGAGGGACTCTAAGGGTTTTATTTTTAAATAAAAAGTGATTATTTATTTCAACAATAAATTCATTTTGAAACAATTTTAATTAAAAATAGATCTCAGATAAAATTGTTATTCTTTTTTCTATAGAAAACATGCATAACTAACTTATCTCTGAACACAAAAAAAAAATGCCTTTGAGATAACCATATTTTTTTAAGTAATAAAGTAAACTAAAAACTGAGGGAAGGTAGCCCAAAAATGCGTGATAAAATATTAAAAAAAAACATTGTTCTGTTGATGTTAGATAGTTTACTTTCATTTTGAGTGGTGATGTTGATAAAAAACTCACAGTTATGGTCCAGGCAGAGTCACAATCTGTTTTGAAGAATTTTTTATTTAACAAACGTAAAAGCAAATTATTAGAATATTAAATTTTAAAATATGTTATAATAATTAAAAAAAAAAAAAGTTGAGATAATTTTTATTTTTTCCTTTTTTATTTCAGGGTTCATAGGTACGTTAATTTTAAGCATGTGTTGAATGAGAACCCTGCCTATGAATCAATCAACTTTTGCATTCGTTTGATCGATTTTCTGTAAAATCGGTACATTTTGTTTTTTGATGATTCCTCCGACAAATTTGTTCATTTTTTTAGAACTAAAAATAACGGTATCTGCCTTCAGATCCAGCTGCCCTAAGCTTCTTTATAGCTAATTCTACCTCTTTTATACTTGGTGCTGGAACTGTGTCTTCAATGATTGTGGGTGGGTTCTCTTCTTGTCCTATTTCTTGATCTACTATTCTCTGTACTTCGGTGACTTCGTAAGATTCTGCGTTGCTTGGGTTTTCCGGGTATTGCGTACGACCCCTTCTTAATATACAGGATCGTCTTCTCCTCACTCGATACTCCTCACCAGCTGCTCTTGTTTTGCACTACAACATATTCGCATGTGCGCCTTCTGACACATTTTTCAGCAGCACGCATTCATCATTATATCACGGGTTCTTTTTCGAGGGTTGTTGGCAGCTTATTGTGGCTTCGGCTGCTTCTGATAATATTGTGAATCGTGATACTGCTAAGATCTCTCGCTCAGGTGCTCTATTTTGTCTGTGGCAACTCCAGCTATGCCAGAGTCGACGGCTGCCCCTCGAAAAGTACTCACGGCTTCTAAGATATTAGAAGCGTGCCTTGCACCAGGTGTGCTTTGTGGATAATAAGTCGTAGAAGCCTTGTGCTAATTTCATAAATCTATTAGTCAGAGGCTGTTGTCATTAGTCAGAGGCTGTTATCATTTGTCTCTTCGTGGGAGCTGTGCTTACAAAATGTGTCTGTAAGTAAGGTCCCCGAGCAAATTTTTACATAGTACTTCTGGCAGGCTCCTGTATAGTCTTGTCCAGGAGGTTATAAGGCATCCGTTGGGCAAGATCGAAGAGCCCCTGTGGTACTTTTTAAAGTTTATTGATGTTATATACTTTGTTAAGTGCGGGCCAGCAGGCAACCATATGTGAGAATCGGCCGTACCACGGCTGTTATACGTCCACAAGATCATCTTTGATTGAAGGCCCCACTTTTTGCAGGCCTTTCTCACCCGTTCTTAGATGTTAATTTTCCAGTTTAACCTAGGGTCATGGATGTCACCTAGATATTTTTCGCTGGTTGATAACGAGAGAAATTGACCGTTAAGGCTATGGTAGTAAAAAGCACCAGCTCAGTTTTGCTCGGTTGACTCCTTCCTCAAGGACATCTCCGTGATTTCGCTTATCACAGGAGTGAACTTACCTGGCACCAATATTACCAAGTCGTCCACATATGGACGCGCATCACATCTCTTCAGTTTAACGAGGATTTTGTTTATGACTAGAAGAAAAAGAAGAGCTCACTGAACACCACCCTGTAGTGTTCCTCTGCTGACGTGTTTTGTTGAACTTGTATACCCTAAAGTGCCATGAATTCTTCAGTCATTGAGCATGGATATAATCCATTCTCGGATGTAGTCCTCTACGCTAAGGTCAACGAGTGCCTCAATAATGGATAAATGGTTGTTGAAAGCCCCTTCTACGTTTAAGAAGGTGGTAGCGAGGGTATATTCTTTAAATTCGATGTTTTTTTTTCAATTGTACGCACTACATCATGAAGGGCATTCTCTGTGGACTTATCTTTGAGATATGGGTGTTGAGAGTATTCAAGTGGACATTCTATAATAGGCACAAAGGTTTTAAGCACAAAGGACGTTAGGCTAATTGGTCAAAAATCCTTCCCAGATTCGTGTAAGCATGCCTTCAAGATTCTGGGACGTGTTTAGGTTAGGTTAGGTTAGGAGGGGTGTGCACAGCACAGGGCTGTTGCGTACACGGGGGCCTGTCGGTCCATTGTGATCCCCTTACAATAAGAAAGCAGAGATGCTCCTAAGCTAATGATTCAGATAGACTGGCTCATTTACGAACCAGCCTGTGCTATCTATGAATTTCCTCATATTTACCATTGAGACCTGCGCTAGATCGTCCAGTTCTCCAACAAACCTGTTTCCCAAGTAGCGGAGGCGGCTTGTTTGGAGGTTTGGACAATCGCAGAGCAGGTGTCTAATGGTTTCTATTTCTTCTACATCCTGACAGCTCCTACAACAGTCGGGTGCGAGTACACCCAATCTGGTGGCCATTGTGCCAATGGCGCAGTGACCCGTTAGTACACCTATCAAGATTCTAATGTTCTTTTTACTCAGCGATAGAATATACTGAGTTTCCTTTTCATTAATTCTAGGCCATAAACTTCTAGAGATAGCGCAATCGTTCCTGGTAATCCAGGATTTATTGATTTGCTCTTTCATTATTAGGTCCATTTTCGTTTTAATTACGCCGATCGGGATGACTAGTCCCGTGTCTAATTGGCTACTACTGTTTGCATTTGACAATGACCCCTTCCTTGCCAGTTCATCTGCTATATCATTCCCTTCTATATTGCTATGTCCAGGAACCCAGCAGAGTTTGACTCGGTTAGTGTTGCAAATTTTGTTCAGTATGCCTCGACATTTTGCCACTGTTTTGGATCTTATGGTCTCACTGGCTATTGCTTTGATCGCAGCTTGGCTGTCCACGAAAAAAGTGATCTCCGACGAGATCAGTTTTTTTCTTGTGTACCAATTCTGCCGCTTTATGAATAGCATAAATTTCAGCCTGAAAGACACTACACTCATCTGGGAGTTTATATGATTCCCAAATATTAAGGGCCTCACAGAACACCCCCGCACCTGTTCCTTCTTCCATTTTTGACCCGTCAGTATAGAAGGGGATACCCTGTTCACTAATTAGTGAGTTGGGTTCCCATCCATGTCTTTCGGGTATTGAAATAGAGAAGTGTTTGTTAAAATCCATTAAGGGTGGAATATAATCAGTCTTCACATCAAGCCCAGCCACTGTGTCATACCTTCGTAGGATAGACCCATGACCATAGGTGCTGTGCTTCCAAGAGCCCATTTCTTTGAGTCGAAATGCGCTTTTGGCTGCTGTGCATCTAGTGTACTCGTCCAGGGCTGGAAGATTTAGAATAATTTCCAATCCTGCCTGTGGTGTAGACCTCTGTGCCCCCGTTATTCCTATACAGGCTAGTCTCTGTACCTTATTCAGGTTTTTGAGATAGCTTACCTTATCAACAGCCTTCCACCACACTATAGAACCATAGGTAAGTATGGGGCGAACTATCGTCATGTACATCCACTGGATAACTTGCGGTCGCATACCCCAACGTGTACCAAAGGTCTTTTTGCATGTGTAGAAAGCGCATAGTGCTTTTTTCATTCTTTCCTCTGTGTTACGTTTCCATGTTAGCTTGGAATCAAGGATAACTCCAAGATATTTAGCTTCCTTGGAGAGTTTCAGAGGTATGTTATTTAGTCTGGGAGGAGTAAAATCCCCTAATTTCTTTTTATTCGTGAACAGAACTAGTTCGGTTTTTGTAGGGTTAACCCCGAGACCGTTTTGTGCTGCCCAAGAAGATAGTTCTTTAAGTGCGGATTCCATAATATCTTTGATGGTGGTAAGATACTTACCCGATATCAAAATTACTATGTCGTCTGCATAGGCCACAATTTTAATGCCCTTATTTCTAAATCTTGTAAGAATTTTATTAACAACTAGGATCCAAAGGAGAGGCGAAATTACCCCTCCTTGTGGCGTGCCTCTTGTAACTGTTTTCTCAACAATAGTATCCCCAAGTCGCGAGTTTATGATTCTGCCATTGAGCATGGTATAAATCCAGTCTACAATGGCAGGCTCAACTCCAACCTCTTCCAGAGCAGATTTAATGGACTCCGTTTTTACGTTGTTAAACGCTCCCTCAATGTCCAAAAATGCTGCCAGGGTATGCTCTTTGTGCTCGAGACTTTTCTCAATTTGTGAAACGACTTCATGCAACGCGGTCTCCACTGACTTACCTTTAAGGTAAGCGTGTTGGTAGTTGCACAAAATGTTTGGGTTGAGAAGGTCTCTAACATGCAGATCAATAATTCTCTCCAGTGTCTTGAGGAGGAACGAAGAGAGACTTATTGTTTTGTAATCTTTTGCAGTCGAGTGTGTCGGTTTCCCAGCTTTTGGAATAAAGACAACTTTAACCTTTCTCCAGCTGGTAGGGACGTATCTAAGTTTAACACAACTTTTGAAGATTACCCTAAGCCATGGGGTGATTATCTGTAGAGCATGTTGAAGAAATGCCGGAATTATCTCGTCTGGTCCAGCTGATTTAAAGGGTTTGAACGAGTTTATTGCCCACATAATCTTCTGCTCTGTGATAATCTGATCCAATTCTGGTGCTGGTTGTAGAGCTTCTAAGGGGTCTGGTTGTTTTTCACTAGTAAGGTTTTGAACAACAGGATCTATGGTTGAGGTTGCCGATAGCGTTTCTTCCTCTGGTGGGTCGATACGATCGTTCAACCATTTTGAGTACTCTGTCCAATTTGTTCTAGTTGGGTTTCTAAAGGGCTTAATCTCATTTTTGTTTCTGTCTAGAGTAAAGAGTATCCTAAAGTGATCTGAGAAAGATTCTTCAGGCGAGACTCTCCAATTCCCTACAGAAATTTTATCATTATTGCTCATAAGAGTGAGATCTAGAATCTCTTCCCTGTTTTTGTTCCTAAATGTTGGGTGATTACCCTTATTACATAACATAAGGTTTGAACAGAGAATGTATTCAAAAATTGACTCACCTCTTTTATTGACATCCTTACCTCCCCATTGAGTGTGGTGGGCGTTGGCATCGCATCCCAACACCAAAGGTGTCCCTCTTGCTGTGGTGTGTCCCACAAGATCGCGGACTGTCTTTGATGGTGGGTTTTCCTCTTCGTACGGCATGTACGTTGATGCCAAGACGAAGTTACCTTCCTTGGACTCAACGCTGATTGCCACGTTGTCCTTGTTGCTGTACCTAGATAAAAAGAAAGCATTAATTGACTTTTTCGCTAGAATACAACTTCTTATTTCACCTTCTGACGTGGAGTGGAACAGGTTATAGTTTTTTGACCTCAATCCTTGTACCTGATTCTTACGAATCCATGGTTCTTGGATTAAGGCCACATCCACGGCCTCCTGAGACATGTAGAGCATTAGGTCGTGCGTCGCTGCTTTGGCGTGATGCAAATTAATTTGCACCACCAGCAGCTTTTGACTCCCCTTTGCTAACATGCCTCCTTACCTTTACGGTTCCGAGACCATATCTCAACACGTCTTTGTTCCCTTTAAGAAGAAGGTCAGATTTCTTGTCAATCATGAACAAGAGGTCCTTCCCTTCCCCTCTGAGACTCTTCTTGGAATGAAGAAGTTTCCATTCTAGAATGCCAGCAGTTTAATCACGGATGCATCCTCATGCATGGCAGGAGGAGGAATCCATATATTAACCTGCTGGCGAAGTGGCAGAGCTGTGACGGGAAGAACCCCAAGAGATGCCCCCTCCCACAGTTCGCCAATATTGGTGATTGTGTGAGTGAGGAACTCCAGGGATTTCTGGTCCCCACAGCAAACCACTTTTACTCCCTTTCGCCAACCAGCTCCATCAAAGGTGTAGTCCTCAGAACTATCATCCTCGGATGTCACCATCATGGCTTTGATGATTTCGTTTTCCACGAGTAACCAATTTTTTGCCGTGATTTTCCCATCCGGGTCGTCTCGACTTATTATGGCCACCTGCAGATCGATCGGGGGTGGTGTCAAAACTGTTGGTTTTAAGCTTTTTATAACCTTCAGTCTTGGTTGCCTCTTCCGATCTTGCTCTCTTAGATGAACCTGGATTCGCCCCAGAAGAGTTGCCTACCTGTGCTTTCTCGTTCCTTTTCAGGTTCGATGAAGCGTTGGCCTGCTGTTTCTTGCTGGAGGTCTCCAGTTTCGTCTTTGAGCCAGTACTAGCGGTAGAGTTATTGTCCGCCTGTTCACGGTTTATCTTTTTAGGGATAGACCTAGATGCGGCGGCAATTACTTTCCCGCTGTCTGGCTTTTTTGCGTTCAATAGTAGTTGGGAGGAAACAATGGGTGCAGTGGCGGTCGTTGCCGACTGACGTTCATAGTTCCTCACCAATTTCCTATGTTTTTTCAAAAGGGCCTTGTCTCTTGAACTGAGAGTATTTGGGTCCTTTTTCTCAGTAGCACTCACGAATCTTTTGGAGGATCTGTAGTTACTGCGTTGCCTCGAAGCTTTGAGGGGTGCAGTAGGCTTCAGCGTGGTCTCTTCTTGACTCGAGTCTTGCAACAGCTCGTCCTCGGTTTGACTTCCTATAGAGGAAGGTCTGTTCGAGGTCTCCATACCTTCAATAGCTAAGCTATCTAGAGCAGGAAGAAGAGATGCTGCAAGGTTGAGCACATTCGCTTGTCTAGTTAAGACGGGTTTGGTCGGGTTTTCTACTTTATTTGTCACTGGCGACTTAGCTTCTTGCGAAGCCAAGCCCTCGCCGACAGCCGTGACTTCTGTCGACACTTGAGCGTATATCCCCGCTCGGATTCATCATTTGTATAGCTTTCCATGACCATTATTTATTTGCTTTTGGATAAACATCCCTGTTTTTTGTTTGGTTTTTCTTAGTTGTATGCCCCTGCAGCTGGATTGCTGGAGTGTCATATCGTAAGCCCCCTCGCCAACGTCAAGGCGAAAACCACGAGGGGGAATTTTAGTCCTTTGAAAATCATCTCTAGCCGGGGATCACCATCAACACATCTTGCTGCTTTGGAGCACTTGACTTGTATGGACAGGAGAAAGTATTTATAGACCAAGCTAACTTTTCTTTTGGTATTACGGTATTGATATGCTGGTAAGTTATAAGTTTTATGCGTTCCGAAGTTGCCTGGAAAATGTGTCGTCATCAGCAGTTCCCAGGACTCAGTCGGAGAAACTTTCCAAGATCCATCAGGCTTTTTTAATAAAGATAAGGATTACAATGTTCCTTATCCTTGGAAAGAACTTTGCTGAGCCTTGTGGAATCTTTTAAGCTCTCCAAAGACCTGTCAGTATTCTCTCCAACCTGCTGCTTATAAAGGCTGTTTTTTTTAGACCTGTGATTTTC
Organism: Dasysyrphus tricinctus; assembly: GCA_963921185.1. Taxonomy (NCBI): domain Eukaryota; kingdom Metazoa; phylum Arthropoda; class Insecta; order Diptera; family Syrphidae; genus Dasysyrphus; species Dasysyrphus tricinctus. The sequence goes on from OY992531.1 coordinate 15,161,940, forward strand.
AAGAAGAAATAAAACGCGTCTATTCATTATGAATTTAGCTTAATTATAAAGATATGGGTTTGCCATTAGGTATGTCGAATAAATTTCAGCCGAGAGGCCCAATTTTTGATGACTTTTTGCAGCAATTGAGGCCAAATTTCTGATGTCAGCAATAACGTGTTGTTGATTGTTTCGTTGGCTGTATGGCAATCCTCCAATTCAGACACGAAAAAGTAATTAATCATGGCTCTCTCTATGGCGTTCCCCATTTCATTGCAGCGCGCAAACCGAACCATTATTATGGTAATAAATTTGTACGATTTGCGAACCTTGTTCAGAATTTAAGGCTCAGCCCATAGAATCCGTTGCGTCCGATGTGTGGCGACGGAGCCATTGATGTTGCCGGATGCGACGGATTGAGGTAGCCCAATGAATGCGTTGACATTCACATAACAACTAGTTGAAATAATTCAAACACACACATAACAACCACTTGAAATTCGAACACACACACATAACAACCACTTGAAATTCAAACACACACAAAAAAGTTCCTTTCAACGCATCTGCCGGAGAGAAAAAGTTAAAAGTTCGGCTACTCTGTCCGTTGCGTCCGATGCTTGCATTACTAATGGGCCAGTTCCTATAAGAAAACATGTATTTTATTGAGCTGTCAGTTGAATGCGTAGGCACAACGGACGCAACGGATTCTATGAGTCGGGGCCTAAGTCTATTCGTTATGAAATGGCTAACCAAACTGAGCATAAATCAAGTGACAGCTGTCAAAAAGACCAACTCCGTAAAAGATTGAAAGCCACACGTCTAAAAAAACACTTTTAGCTTACGGGATACGTACGTACTGGATTTTTAAAGCTTCGCTATAGGTCAACTACTAAGAGCATCCGTTGCACTCTTAAAATGCCAGTTTAAAACTCAGACAAAATTACTTCCCTACTATCTCTCGTTTACAATAGTTTTTTACTTGCGATATAGGTACTATAGGGCAAGTTTTGGATTCGTGCAAAAAAAAAAAATCGAGATAACAATCAAACATGACATTACGATGATAGAGAACACGAAAAAAGTGGGTGGCACAATTCTGTCTGTCTGTCTGTCTGTCTGTCTGTCCGTACCTCAACCTACAGCCTAAACCACTGAAGCGATTTTCTTCAAATTTTGAACTTAAGGTTTTTTTGTAACTCTCCAGAGGGAAATTGAAAATTTTTTTTTTAGCTCAAAAAATAACGGTACTTGCCATACAACCGTTAAAGAAAAGCTTATTTATCTCAAAAACGGCTCCAACGATTTTGATAAAAAAAAAATCAGCGTATTACTGTAAATATTATGTACCTTTTAGTAAGAAAGAAAATTACCAAAAACATTTATTAACGGTACCTGCCATAAAACGGTTTTTTTGATTTTTGGTTTTCTCATTAACCGCTTATCCGATCTAAATAAATTTTTTTTCACAAAAGCTTTGTTAGAATATAAATAAAACTGCATACCAAAATTTTTGAAAAAAATAAATTTTGGATTTTTAAAAAAAGATTCAAAATTTTTTTTTGAAAATTCAATATTTCAAAAACGATTGATGAATTAATTTGAATTTTCAGTTTTAAATGTATATTAATATATACTCAAAATTGGCATACCATTTTTTTTTTTTTTTTAATTGTTACAAAAATTTTATATATAAAAAATTAATTTTTAAGAAAAACGGCTTCAACGATTTAAAATTTTTTTTTTGCATATATTCATATTTTTTCAAGTAATCAAATGGCATACTTTTTTTGAGCTCTAAGTTATTTATCAGACTGTTTATACAATTAATAGAACGATTTAAATGCTTTTTATACTTTTTCTATAATTACTTGAATATTTTTTAAAGTTCTTAAGTCCCACACAACTTGAACATAAGAGCAAGTACGTGCGATCCAGTCGTGCATTTTATTTTTTTTAATAACGCTCTGTAGGTACCTGAAAGCCTGAAATGATGCAACACAATGTTCTATTTTAGGATTTTCACATTGACGTACACGCTATTCCTAACGCTATCGTACTATGACAATTTTTTGATAAAAAAATTTGCGTGGCAGCATTTTTTATATCTTAAACCATATAAATTTAAATTTAAAAATTCTTTAAATACTAACGGCCAATTTCTTCACAGAGTCCTAATTGTGTCCTAATGTAAGTACCGGTATTAGTCCTAAAGTTAGTACTCAAATTCAAATTAGTATTTCTCATTACTTCAAACACACAAGTATGAATAAATGAAAGATCTAAGGGCACGGTAGTGCCCAGTCAAGTTCGCGGCACTACACCCTTTTTACAGGAACAAACTCAGGCGATTATCAACCCCCCTCTAACTTCAGTACCAATAAAGTCAGAAACTTCAAATTCTGAGTATTTGCTGTACTGATTAAACACAGGTGGCTCACCAAATTTCAACTTTTTAGCATTAGTAGTCCCCAAGATATAGGACTTCAAAAATCGCAAAAACCGTAACTGACTGACTCACTGACTCACCGACTTCCCGACATCGTAGAAACTTGAAGTTTCGCACAACGGTAGGCCTTGTGGTGCATACAAAGGAAAAAATCGAATATATGTAATTTTCCATTCAGGGGGCGTGGCATCCACCCACTTTCTTAAATATTCAATAAATTATATGGAGCCTTTCCGATTGTTGTAGAACAATGAAAATTGGTAAGTCGGTGGAAGTTTTAGGTACTTAGAAAGAAAAAAATTGAAAAATGGGAGTTTTCCATACAGGGGGCGTGGCATCCACCAACATTCTTAAAAATTCTTATAAATTATATGGAACACTTCCAATTGTTGTAGAACGATGAAAATTGGTAGGTCGGTAGGCCTTGAAGTACTTAGAAGAAAAAAATCGAAAAATTGGAAGTTTCAGTTCAGGGGGCGTGGCATCCACCCACATTCTCAAAAATTCTTTTAAATTATATGGAGCATTTCCGATTGTTGTAGAACGATGAAAATTGGTAGGTCGGTATGGCTTAAAGTACTTAGAAAAAAAAAAAATTGAAAAATTGGAATTTTGCATTCAGGGGGTGTGGCATCTACCCACATTCTTAAAAATTGTTATAAATTATATGGAGCATTTCCGATTGTTGTAGAACGATGAAAATTGGTAGGTCGGTAGGGCTTGAAGTACTTAGAAAGGAAAAAAATTGAAAATTTGGAATTTTCCATTCAGGGGGGGTGCCATCCACCCACTTTATCAGAATTGCTTTTATTTTTATGGAGTACTTTTGGTTGTCGTAGAATTATGAAACTTTGTAGAGCGGTAGGGCTTGACTCTCACCTGGCAAAATAAATCTTTGCAAAAAGGAGTGAAATCACAACAAAAACATAAATGTTAAAAAAGGAGCCAAGTTCTTATATGTACAAGAAACCTGTGCGTAAAAAGTCAGCCCAAAAATGTAATGAGATCAAAAATATATGCCAAGTCTTAAGTTCATGAAGTTTAATATCAAATATCTTAAATAGAGTAATATCGAAACAATTCCAAATCATGACAGAAATTTGATATTTAATGATTACTGATAAAAATTTGGTGGATTTACTTGGCAAGTTTTCTCTTAAATACTTACTTAATCACAAATTTTAAATGTATGAAAACTTGACCAGTGAACCCACCTATCACCTATCAGTAATCATTAAATATCAAATTTCTGTCATGATTTGGAATTGTTTCGATATTACTCTATTTAAGGTATTTGATATTAAACTTCATGAACTTAAAACTTGGCATATATTTTAGATCTCATTACTTTTTTGGGCTGACTTTTTACGCACAGGTTTCTTGTACATATAAGAACTTGGCTCCTTTTTTAACATTTATGTTTTTGTTGTGATACTGTTTTGAGTATCAACTTTCGGACTAGTACCAGTATTAACATTATAACTTTGTGAAAAAATTGGCTGTAAGCAACTCTTACGATTTTTACTTTGCTTTTCCTATTTGTTTTGTTCATATAGACCCCGAGACTGATTTCCTTAAATTTTTAACTGAACCTACAAACAGAGTTGTATTAGCAATTTAGAGTATGAAATCTATGCTTTTGAAAATTAATAATTTTGATTTTAATTATGAACTAATAGAACATAAATATAATTAATCTTAAGTAATTTTTGTTATTTTAAATGTGCCAAACAAATTTCTTCAGTTTTAAAGATTTTTATGACCTTTAGTCCAAATATGCGTTTCGCCCAGGCAAAACAGTTGGGCTCATCAGTTAGATGCTGTCGTTAATAAAACTTGCAGCACAAAAACACTGCAAATTATATTCTTCTAGGAGAATTTGATTAAAAATTGCCTGGGCGAAACGCATATTTGGACTAAAGGTCATAAAAATCTTTAAAACTGAATTAATTTCAATAAAGTCCACCAAAATAAAAACAATAACAATAATTTCTTATTGTTTGTGTTTTTCTTCTTCATATTCCAAACAAATTTCTTCATCCTTTATATATTATTAATACATACACACATATATACATAATACATACTATACATAATTTTGTTAAGAGTGTAATGTTTACTTTGTATATTTGCAGAGTGACTCCTTCAAAAATGACTCAAAACCGGCTTAAATACATCATTTTAATGCTTAGGACAATGTTTATTGTCGGAAACTTTTATGGTCATGTTAAACCACTTCAAGCAGATCCTGATTCTGACAAGTCGTTGCAGTGCAACGAATCAAAAAGCAACTCTAAGTACAAAATTTCTTGTGGTCTAAATTCAAGAGCTCTCGTAGAGTATAATTTTGATATCAGAAATAACAATGATTATGAAAATCTTGGTAATTTAAACGCACAAATTAATTGTTATAATGAAACGCCATTGAAAATCAGTGTACCTAAGCTAAATATCAACTTGTCGAAGAGAGCAGACACAGTACAATTTAATTCTTGTCGATTTTCAGCGAAGGATGATATTTTAAAAATCATTAAACATTCACTCCACTTATCTGAAATAGAAACAGTAGAATTTGTTAACGAACTAATTGATAGTTCCCTATCACGTGCACATCTTAAGCCGCTTGATGGAATTGTGAGCGGATTATCATTTAAGATTGATAATATGTCAACAGTACCAATGGATTTGTTTGATGATATTAAAAATTTGGAAGCATTATCAATCTATTCGAATTCCATCAACTCATCATATCTTTCTAGCCTCATTGCTCCATTGGAAAACCTTAGGTCAATGCTTCTAGAAATCAATGATCTACAAGAACCTTCCGGAATCATTTTTGCTCATACAAAACATCTAAGCTCATTGGAAATTCGCAATAGTACAGTGCTTCCTTCGGGTTTTCTTCCACATATCAGCAATTTGAATCGAATACATTTGCGTGGAAATTATCTCAGTTCCTTACCAAATGATCTTTTTGTAGAAACTAAGGCCCTTGAATCATTTTCGCTGACCGACAATAAAGTTACGCTGAAACAGTTACCAAAAGGGTTGCTTCGCGATTTGCCGTTCCTACGGATAGTTAAAATAATTGGTTGTGGATTGGAGTACATTCCTGCTGATATATTTAACGGCTTGAAATTCATAGGCATAATCAGTATTTCTGGAAATAATTTACAAGAGCTTCCATTGAGACTTTTTGCGGATCAGGAATACCTTCATGAATTAGATCTATCGAGAAACATGATACGAACACTTATGGATGGACTATTTCATCCCAGCACGCATGTTTATAGATTGAATTTATCGGATAATTTATTAACGAATCTTTCAAAGTAAGTATTTCTTTCCAAATTGTCTGATTTATGTATATGATATGTGTATATATCGGTTAAGTAGTCATTTAAGTACCGGGTCAACCGCAGGAGAGGTGCCATTTGAGAGCATTTCAGATTTTTTTTTTGAAAAGTGGCGTCTCTTGTTGAATAATACGCTGCTGTGTGGTCCACTGATGTTATTTGCCAGTAGATCATCGGCATATTCTAAATGACTGAGCCTTTCGAACGGTCTCCATTTAATACGCTGTCGCTCAGCTGTACCAACACTGGCCGTCAATACGTCGTCCATCATCAGCAGGAAGAGAATTGGCGATAGAACATCTCCCTGTCTCACACCCGCCTGCGCATTTCGAAAGAGTCGGATAGCTGCCCATTGTGTTAAACAAAACGTATTGCATTGTTAAAGCACTCTCTTATAATGGCAACAATTTTTGGGGGAATTCCCCTACCAAGAAGTGATCTCCAAATACATTCACGGTTGACTCGGTCAAAGGCCTTCTCAAAATCCACGAACATGAGGTAAAGCAGTGATTGAAACTCCGTGACTGCTCAAGAACTATACGCTGAGTGTTGATATGGTGCATGGTGGACACACGACCGCCCACTGCGGAAACCAGTTTGATGCCTCTGGAGTGTAGACTCGGTTCTAACCTTTATCCGCTCCAGAAAAATGATTGCCATTAGTTTTGGAAAAACTGACTTTAATGTAAGACCTTGCCAATTGTTGCAATTGGGCACCTTTCTTTGGCAACTTAACAATCAAACCATCCTTCCAGTCGCTAGGATAGATTTCGTTTTCCCACACACTTGTCCGTATCTACGTATCTCGTTAAGCTGGGGCACTTCAGAACTCTGCTTAACAGAATCCTCACTTAGCAAGGCACAAAAGTGATCCTTCCACCTGCGTAGCTGATCCTCGATTGATACCAAAAGTGTACCATCCACATCCATTACAGGATGATTGGTGTTGCTTTTCTTCTTGGATATCTGGTGCAATTCCCTCATATCTCCTCTTCTTGCAGTGTTTTCCGCATTATCTGCGAATCCATCTAACCTAACCCTCTTGTCACCTCTCACACAGCGATAGACCATCTTATGTGCAATGCGATACTTGCTTCGAAATTCAGCTTTTCGTTGAACATCTGCTTCGGCATTTATTTGGATTTTCAACGATTTGCGAAGTTCGATCTTATCCCAGGTGTCTTGGGATACAGTTTCTACGTCTCGTTCGCTTGGGTACAGTTTCGGATCCAGCCTCCATAAAAACACTTTTAATTTCACCCCACATCTCATCAATTGTTGAATTCTGGTTCCGTTTAATGACGAGGCTCTGTCGTTAAGGGTGGTGACATAGTTTCGACATATGTTGGGGTCATTTAAAGCACTCGTTATGAATTTTGAGCTCCTTGCTGAATCCTGCGCTGGTTTCTGTACGGCAGCGGTTCGTAGTTTAAGACTCATCAGAACCAAATGGTGGTCGCTTCCCACATCGGCATTTCTTATACTCCGGATATCACACATTGACTTCCTCCATCGCTGCTGAATCATGATATGATCAATTTGGTTTTCGGTTTGATCATCCGGATGCACCCAGGTATTTTTGCTGCACGTCTTATGCTTATATACAGTCCCACCTATCACAAGACGATTCGCTTTACAAAAATCAACAAGCAAGTCACCACTTTCATTCCGTGACCCCAAGCCATTTCTTCCCATCACGCGTTCCAGCCCGTTATTCTCTGAACCAACTTGGGCATTGAGGTCTCCCATAACGACTATGATGTCGGCTCTGAGAACACTCCTGGTAAACCAAGTTAAGATGAGTGTAGAACGCGGTTTGTCTTCCTCGGTCACTCTATTGTGGGGGCGTGAATATTTGTGACGTAACGAATGTTTGAACGGAACCTTACTGTCATTAATCTCGCAAAAATAGGCGCCCAGGAGATCAAACAACGAACGCCTCGTTTCTTCGTTCAATAAATTCCCGACACCATGCAGTCTTTGGCCACCCTCGCTTTCATCTTCCCCGGAAAACAGCATTCTCGTCTGTCCAGTGTCTGATCTGTATTCAGCTCTTCCTCTCCACCTAGTTTCGCTTATGCCCAAGCCCAAGATACTGATCTTTAGGCGAAGCATTTCACGCTCAACCTGCTCGTATCTTCCTTCGCTGTACAAGGATCGAACATTCCATGCTCCGATTTTTGTACGTATGCGGTAGCCAAAAGTAATAGCCCAGTCGCAATAGCATTTTAAATTCAAAAAATTATATAGGGGTTTTTTTTATTTTAATCGTTAGAGGGGTTCATTTAGAGTCTAAAAAAAAGTTTTCGACTTCCTAGTTCCATTGCGTTAGCCACCATCTTTAATTTAACGAAAATCGGTTTTTGTGAAATAACTCGCCTATTTTCAACTTTTGAACAAAAATCTACTTAACAAAAGTTGTTCAAAATTTAATTATCTACAACTTTGATTAAATATTTTCTTGTCTACGATTGATATTTTTCGACTCAATAAAAAAAAACGTATTTTAGACATTTTATTTCGGTTACTCTGAAGTGCATCGCATAAATAAGCATTTTTAAAGTACAAACAACAACAATAGACATACTGGGTGTCCCGTAATGAGTGGATAATACTGCAACTGGTGATAGCAGGCCTTATGACTGCTTAGAAAAAAAATATTAACAAAATAATTTTCTTGTGGTGTCCATTGTATAGTTTATTTTCGAAAAATGTTAAAAAATTCAGGGTCTCCTAAAATACCTAATTACAATGGCCACCCTAAAGGATTCTTATTATTTTTGTATTTTTATAATATTTTTGAATAACCGTTCTAAATGATGGGTAGTAAATTTTAACACCAGCTGATGCATTTTTTGTGTTATAATTTTTTAAAATTATTTTTTTATTCGAAAATAATTCAATATTTTTTCACCAAAGTTTGAAAAATAATATATGGAAAAAAGTGTATGAGAACATAAGTGGCAAATTTGATAAAAATTGGCCTGTGGAATGTACTTTCCAAAATGGTATAACACATGTTTGTGTCTACAACCATAACCAATAAAATTGCCATTTAATCTACTAAAATAGTTTTTTAACATTTTATCAGATGAAATTAAGTTACAAAGTTAAGTAAACACTACGACGACGAATGAATGACTCATATTGTTTTTTTAATTTTTATTGCATTTTAAAATAACCGTTCTCAAATAAAGGCAGTAACAACACTAGTAGCTGGTTTTTTTTTGTAAAGATTTTTTTTAATTATTTTTTTAATAAAAAATGATTAAATATTTATTTTCATCAAAGTTTGTAAGTTAATAAAAAAGACAAAAAACTGAAAACTTTCGTGGCAAATAATGTTAAAAAAAATCTCCTTTTAATGTACTTTCCCAAATGGTAAATCACAAGCTTCTATCTACAACAATAACACATTAAATTGGCTTTTAATCTAGAAGATTTTTAACACTTTCTCAAATCAAAATTTGCTTGTAATAAAATAGGCATTAAAGTGTATAAAAAAGTATTATTTGAAAATATTGTCAATTCTCTGTCATTACATAACGTATAACGTTGTTATACTGGTTTCGTCAATTAAACAAATTTTTGAATTTTATTGAATTAATACTGATTAAGAATGTCACAGTATACGCCGCTGGGACCCAATTTTGTGGCCACCTCGTTCGCCAGACCTAAATCCTTTGGACTTTATCTACTGGGGGTGCCTGAAGGAAATGGTTTATACTAGGGCTCTTGATTGTACCCGGGTAATACTTGGTTTCTCAATTACCCGGGTACCCGAGTGGCAAGTCTTCGGGTACCCGGGTACCCGAGTACTCATGTGTCTCGGGTACCCGAGTACCCGGGTACCCTTGCGTCTCGGGTACCCGAGTACCCGGGTACCTATGTAGCTCGGGTACCCGAGGACCGGCAGCAATGGACTATAAAAGCTGATTTTCTGCATTTAAAATGTATAAATTCGACTGCAGCACAAAAATAAAATTAACCTAGACCAAAGAAAGTGAATTTTTGCAGTAATAAAGTGTGTATTTTTTATTTTCGCGTACCTCGAGTACTCGGGTACCCGGGTACTCGGGTATTTCGGGTACTCGGGTACCAGGGTAATTTGAGAACCCGGGTAATACCCGGGTATTCGGGTACCCGTGCGGGTCTTCGGGTACCCGGGTTTCAAGAGCTCTAGTTTATACTAAGCCAATTACATCCATTACGGAACTGCGTCGGCGTCGTCGTGTTCAAGACGCTGTGATGAAAATAAATGAGCGCCAATATGCTCGTTTTATTGAGAGGTCCTTCATTAGAAGATGCAGAGCCTGTATTACAGGGAATGGGGGACAGTTTGAACACTTGATATAAATTTATTTACATAAAAATACAAATAAATCATAATTTTTAATACTGTTGTTTTTGTTTATCGCATTTCCCATACCTAAATCAAAACCTTTTTGAAAGTGCATACTATTATTTTAGGTATTGAATTTAGCAGACAAAATAGTGACACTGGTATATCTATTGACTTTTCCTTATAACTCAATTTTTGTAGTCATCGAACTTTGATGAAAACAAATATTTAATCATTTTTTTATTAAAAATTAATTAAACAAATTATTAAAAAAAAAAAATCCAGCAACTAGTGTTAAATGTTACTGCCTTTATTTAAGAACGGTTATTTTTAAATGCAATAAAAATTAAAAAAAAAACAATATAGTCATTCATTCGTCGTCGTAGTGTTTACTTAACTTTGTAACTTAATTTCATCTGATAAAATGTTAAAAAACTACTTTAGTAGATCAAATGCCAATTTTATTGGTTATGGTTGTAGACACAAACATGTGTTATACTATTTTGGAAAGTACATTAAACAGGCCAATTTTTATCAAATTTGCCACCTATGTTCTCTTACATTTTTTTCCCTTTATGATTTTTCAAACTTTGGTGAAAAAAAATATTGAATTATTTTCGAATAAAAAAATAATTTTAAAAAATTATAACACAAAAAATGCATCAGATGGTGTTAAAATTTACTACCCATCATTTAGAACGGTTATTCAAAAATATTATAAAAATACAAAAATAATAAGAATCCTTTAGGGTGGCCATTGTAATTAGGTATTTTAGGAGACCCTGAATTTTTTAACATTTTTCGAAAATAAATTATACCATGGAGACCACAAGAAAAATATTTTTTATATTTTTTCTGAGTAGTCATAAGGCCTGCTATCACCAGTTGCAGTATTATCCACTCATTACGGGACACCCTGTATATTAATTACACATTTTTCATGTAGATGTACATACTCTTTACTAAGAATTTCTAGAGAACTTTTTACTAACTTATATATTTTTTTCTTTTTAGGAATACATTCAAGTATTTTTCTAATTTAATGTCCCTTAACTTGGAAAATAACAACTTGCTCACATTGAATTCAGATTACAATCAGCCGCAACTTGGATGTATATTTGATAATTTACCGTATCTAGATCATCTTAATTTAAAAAACAATTCAATATACGAATTTAATTACAACAGTATAATGAAAAACAAGTATCTCAGTACTATAGACTTAAGCTACAACAACATATCTTCTATAAGATGCAATTTCATGACATACTTTTATGTAGTAATAAACTTTACCGGAAATCCAATATATTGCGGCTTTAATCTTGTATGTATTCACGAGTATATAATCCGATCGCGAATGGAAGATATCCCCTGGATCGGAACTATTCGATGTGAATTTCCAAACGCTTTGAACGGCCGGTTACTTTATGATTTAAAGCTAGATGAACTACTAACTTCTAATGACATCAGTCAAGGCAACATTTCTAAGAGATGCACTTATAACATGCGAAAAGCTGATTTAGTTCTTGTAATGAATTGCTCCAATGGAAATTTAACCGATATACCGATGATACCAATGCCCGATGCCGAACAGACCCTTTCGAATGGTATAGAGCTGTTTATGGATGACAATCCGCTAACCGAACTTTCAACTAAAGAACTCAAGAATAATGCAAATATTTCTCTGATCAGCATTTTGAACATCTCGATTACTGAATTGCCAAAAGGATTTCTTTCCAAGTTGCCAATACTGAAAACAGTTTTCTTGGTTCTTCCATTGGGCGATATTGATGAGGATATTTTCTTTGAGTCAAATGCAATAGAAACTCTACAAATATCAGGCACAAATATTCAAAGCCTTCCAGAACAAATATTTGCTAATCAATCAAAATTAATTCACTTGGACCTATCAAGGAATCGGTTAAAAGAATTCAATATGCCTCGAACATCCCTTAAAGCTTTGGAAATACTGAGACTTTCTTACAACTTTATAGAATATATTAATATGTAAGCTATTCAAGATCTCAATTGTTATCTAATTTTACTTCAAGATCTCTCTTATTTCAGGGAGTTTCCTGGCGTATTTCGCAAGTTGAAGAAATTATTCCTTGATAATAATCGTCTTAAAAGATTTGATATGATTTCAATGCATCCCAATCTGGAGTTATTAAGCTTGGAAAATAATGAACTCACTGATATTGGATCTATTTGGGGAACTCCTGGAGCACTTCAACTTTTATTAAAGAACAACTCAATTGAAGATGCATCGCTTCTTGGATCGGAGTTTACACCTGCTTATATCGATTTGAGCTTAAATAAGATCAATTACATTAATTTAGACTTCATTGGCTCTACCTCTTTTAGTAAAACTGTTTGGAATTTCACAGATAACGATATTCGAACATTCGATGTCAGTTACGAAAATTCAATTTTTGACTGTGAGTGCGAGACCAATTCCTTTGTAAAAGAGGGAAGTCCAAAGAATATGTATGAAAGTTTGCGATGTTTGTCCCCAAACAATTTTATAGATCGCGACATCAGTTATCTCCCTTCAGAGGAATTACTTTGTCCTGTGGAATCATCTTGTCCAGCTAGGTGTGTATGTTGGTTTCGTCCATCCAATTCAACTTTAATTGTTAATTGTTCAAATTTTGGTTTGACCAAGGCTCCTTCATTGCTTGAATTAGAAGAGATTTTTCAAAATGGAATCGAGTTGCTCATCGAACATAATCAGCTTAGGAGTTTAAAGCCCCATTCACAGCCAGGATACAAAGGTATTACTAAAATTTTTGCTGCGTACAACAATATAACCACTATTTCCAGCGAAGATATCCCACAGAATATATCCTTTTTGGATATTTCTTACAACCAACTAGAGAGAATAGACGACAAAGAACTAAAAGTATTTGAGGAACGTAGGCATTTAAGATCCATTCTACTAAATCACAATCCAATAATATGTGATTGCTCATCGTCAACACAAAATCTAAATCGGTTCATTTTGTCGAACAAACGACTATTCCCAGGCACGACTGAATGTGATGACGGTAGAAACTTAGGCACATTGTCATTTCCTGACTTATGTTTGAAGGAACAGAGCAATACAGACAAACTGATCTGGATATCTCTTTCATTAATATTGTGTGTACCCCTTGTCGTTACAATTTTGTACTTAAAGAACAAAGAAAGAATTCTGATTTGGTTGTATGCGCATAATATTTCTATGTGCTGTGCTACCGAAGAAGAACTAGATAAAGACAAAAAGTACGACGCATTTATCTCGTATTCCAGTCTGGATGCGGACTTCGTTGCATTGAATTTGGTTTCGAAATTGGAAAGCGGTCCGAAACCTTACAAGCTTTGTCTTCACGAAAGAGACTGGCTTGGCGGTGGTTATATACCACATCAAATTGAAAAATCGGTTGATCGTTCTAGAAGAACGCTGATTGTGATGTCACAGAATTATATAAACTCACGATGGACGCGTATGGAGTTCAGGACAGCTCATAACGCATCCATGAACGAAAAACGTCCTCGAGTTATTGTTGTCATGATTGATGATAAAGTCGATTTAAAAGATTTGGACTCTGATTTGCGAAAATATATTAAAATGTATACCTATCTGAGATGGGGCGATGCATGGTTTTGGGATAGATTGAAATACGCCCTGCCACATCCTTCAAAAAAGAACCAGAAAAACATAGTGAAGATGTCTGAATTGAGAGATGTTGATCCCGGAACGGGTTATTCATCCGATGAAAATGAACTATTTTAAGTGTAAATAAATCTAATACTCAAGGCATCAAAATATATTTTTTTGAACTTGATTTTGATGATGCACTCAGAATTTTGAAAGTTTTAACTTATGTTATAACAATTTTCTAATGAGATCATTAAAATCATTTGTTTTTTTGTAAATAATATTTAAAACCAACGCTCTGGTTGAATTAATCCTTAATTTGCTGCTGACATTACTCTTGTATTGTTTTAAAAATTAAAATTTTTGATCAATTTCTGAATTTGGAAGAATCGTATTGAATGTTTTACTCAAACACCTTATACTCGTATCAACCAATTTTCTGTTCGCTGTAGCTCGATATTTTAACTTTATTTAAATATGTACGTTAACAATAGGAAAATATTCCTTTAAAGCTTTAAACTTTAAAAAAAACGTTGATAGTTGTACTTTTTTCGAATCAAAGTCTTAAAAATATAAATAAAGTATTAAGTAATTTGGTAATATACTGTAATCCTAAGAAAAAAGAGTTTAAACGCCAAAATTCAAAAATTGAGTTTGTACCTTAATTTACTATTTTAAATATTTAATTTACTATTTTTGTGTAAAGCTTATAAGTCATATTTTCAACTGCAAATGGCTAAAAATCAAGAACGCAAATTTAATTGAATATTTCAAGCAAGTAGCTTAGTCGTCGGGCATACTTTCCTCCTCCCACACTTGGTTGATGAGCTGAGGTGCAGGTGCATGCACCCTACCAGGACATCTCCTCCATACTTCAAGAGTTCCGCAGGTAGGCCATCCGAGCCGGTGGATTTGTTGTTCTTAAGCTTGTGGATGGCTTTCTTAACCTCTTCAGTACTGGGCGCTGGGACTGGATCTTCATTGACTGGTCTCATGGTTCTTTGTTCCCCTGTCGCCTCAGCAGTTGCGGGAAATGCTGGGTAAACCAGTCTACAATTCCCTGTGCTTCGGTGACAAGGTTTCTCGTGCGCAGGGTTTTTTTTCTCTTTTCATAGTACTCGTCTGCCTCTCTTGCTGCTCTTGTTTTCCGTTGCAGCATTTTACCTTTCCTGTTTCAATAGCGCGCATTCGTCATCATACCCCCTTTGTGCGGGAGGGGTAATTTTTATTTAATTGACTTAAATTAGAAAAAAAAAACATACTTTAAAGTATTGAAATCACTAACAACATCATGCCAGAAATTAATTTTTTGATTTTCTTATAGAATCAAGTTGCTTAGGTGAATATTTTTGAAAAATAAATTTTCAAACCTAAAATTTTGGAAACAACTAAAAACAAGTTGTTCAAACAGATTTTTTTATTTCAAACTGTTATGTTAACTATTTTTGCCTTTAATATACAATGCTTTTGTCAATTGCATATATTAGTCAAACACAAAAACCAAATGGTTCTAGCATTTTTATTTTTCTAGATATAAAAAATGAACTAAACCAACTTACTCATAAAACAAGGAAAAACTAAGTTGCTGAAATGATCAACACAAACTCTATTGTAAGTTAATCTGAGGTATACTATTTATTTTCCTTATTTAATTAAATAAAATTTTTTTTTCAAAGACGTTTTTATATAATCCACTGGTAACGGCCTAAAATTAACCTTTTTTATATGCATATACAAAAAACGACCAGAAAACTATGGGGGTATTATGACTTTTTTCGGGTTTTGAAAAGATTCAAAAACAAAATTTAAACACCATGTTTAAAAAAACCCAAGATACAAGATTTTTTAAAAATAACTACAGTTTCAATTACCTTTTGAGTAGAAATAGGTATTGTATGAAAATTAAAAGTATCTTGTGGCTTGAAGATTCATTTTGGCAAAAACTAATATCAAAGAATAAGCGCGAAAAATCATTATAAATAGATGTATCGCAAATCTGCTTTTAAACGGAGGTACAGTTTTTCATCTACGATAGGTGGTCATATTTGAAACAGCTAATTACTAATGTCCCCATGGACCAATTTTGGCTAATTTAGTATATGTTTTAAGAACCAATGTTTTCTTTTGTTACAATTTGTTTTGCGTAGATTTACTTGGCTAAATAGGAGTTTATTGATTTTCTATCCTGAATTTGTTAAACTCACACATAATTTATAAAAAAAATAAGTAGATATATGTATTTAATAATGTATCGCCCCGGGCCCCCGGTGTCCGAGGGCCCCCATATCAAATTCAAACACGATATTTTTAGATTGGGTGTATGTATAGTTTAAGAAATATATGAGGCTGTGAGTGCAAAAGTGATGTAACCCACTTTTTTTTATCATATTTTGCATCTTTAATCGATCTTAAATACTATTTAATTTGGGACTCAAGCAGAAAATGCCACATTTTTTTTAAAGTTTAGATATTTCAGAATTAAGAATTTTGTCTTTAATGTATTTTGCTTCATAATGTTAAAAAAGACAAAAGGATCGATTTTGCCAAAAATATGGATACTCATAATAATGTTAGTCATATTGTACACTACACAAGAAACAAAATTGTATAGGGCCCCCAAAAATGATATTTTCAAATATTGTATTCAACGAACATGTACCTGTTATATTTCAAAAACAACGGCAGCGTCTATAAAGTGATGATGTTACTTGTTAGGTTTTTAAAGAATTTATATAAAAAGATAAATATTGAGTACGGAACTTCGTTAATTTTCTGTTTAAAACAAATTTGTATAGTAAATAATTTGTTAAAAATGTATCCTCGAAATAAAAATTTTGAAAATCAATTATTTTATTCAAACTACCTTTTCTCAAAAATGTACGTCGGTAAGTACCTTCTTACTAGTTTTGTTTTCTATATTCAGTGCTCAATTCAATTTTAAATTAGAGCTGTGTAAATCATTCATTTCAAATGACCGAATCGTTTAGGAATCGATAACCAAAATGATTCGATCATTTCGATCAATCGATATTTCGATCATTTTCTTTTCACTGAATTTATTTCCGATTCAATTTTTATTTCGATTTCGATGGAACTAAATCTCCGATTTTAACGTATTCAATTCAATACTGTATCGATTTTGATCGAATTCAATTTGATCCAAATTTAAAAACAATACGATTTGGATGGATTGAAAAATCCGAAAAAATATGAAATTTTCACAGATTTTACTGCTCTGGAAAAATAAGATTTTATGTCAATTGTTTGGCATTTGGATCTAAATTCACTTTTTATGAGAAAGTATAATAAAGTTCGGTATAGTCTGTCAAGAAATCAACTGTCAAATTCCATTGACGGATGGCTACGATGTCGATGGATTAAAAAGCCTCTAAGAAATCTGAAATGTTTGAATAATATGTAATACTCTAGGAAAAGGTGATTTTAGGTCAATTGGGTGACATTTAGAAAATATACCTTTATTTCAAAATAAAGTTTACCTCCTATTTTTCAAGTCATTTTTAAAACATAAAATAAATAAAATAATATAACAATAAATTCACCAAAACAACGATATTAACTGTTATTTTTAACGGGGTAAATGTTTTTGAAAAAAAAAAATTAAAATAATTTGTTTTGTATACCTATCTACTCCTTATGGTGCTTAATATACAGGGTGTCCTGTAAATAATGGATAACCTTGCAACTAGTTATAGCAGGCCTTATGACCTTTCCAGAAAAAAAATATTAAAAAAATATTTTTCCAGTGGTTACTATGTTATGATGTTTTTTTCAAAAGTTGTTAACAAGTACTACTTTCCTCAAATACGTGAACGCTACGACCATGGATGTTCAATCTTTGCAATTTTTTCATTTTTGTAATATTCTAGAATGACTGTTGTAATAGATAGATGGTAAAATTTAATAGTAGTTATTGTATTTTTTTTTATTATAATTTCTTAAAATATTTTTTTTCAGTACACAAATTTATTTTCAAAAAAGTTTGACAACCTCTAATAAATTAAAATTGTATGAGAAAACATGAATGGCCAATTACTTAGAAAAGTTATCCATTTAAGGCACTTTCCAAAATGGTATAACACATGCTTGTGTATTAACAAAATAACCAATAAAATTTGTCAATCATCTAATAAAGCAGCTTTTAACATTTTCGCAAAATGTCTATTAAAATGTTAAAATAACCCCCCAATTTGTGTTGGACAAAGATTTTCTCTTTTGATGTGTAAGGGGGTTCAGTGCAAGTATAAAACTCGATTTTAGGTGTTGAAAGCCTCACCATTTGGCCACCATATTGAAAAACGAGTTCTGAAAAGTTTTCCGTGGCAACTTAAATTTAATTAGTTTTAGAAAAAAAAACGTTGGTACAAATTTGTAGAAATTTAATTCTCTTCAATTTATGTTAATGCACTTTTTACCCTAAAATTATAAATAAAAAAGTTATAATCAAAAACATATGAATTTTTTCAATGTTTAAATTTTGATTATAATTTTTTTATTTATAACTTTAGGGTAAAAAGTGTATTAACAAAAATTGAAGAGAATTGAATTTGCTACAAATTTGTACCAAAGTTTTTTTTTCTAAAACTAATTAAATTTAAGTTGCCACCGAAAACTTTTCAGAACTCGTTTTTCAATATGGTGGCCAAATGGTGAGACCCAACTGCAAATGGACTACGCTGCAACATCTCGAAATGTAAGTTTGCTCAATCTAGTGTTAATTATTTAGGACACCAAATATGTAGCTGGAGGGGTTAGCCCACTAGAAGATGAAACAACCTGCTAATTTAGGAGAGCTGCAAGCTTTTTTAGGAAAAATAAATTACTATGGGAAGTTTTTAAAAGATTTTTTTTCAATGTCTGCTCCACTTAATGAACTTCGGAAGAAAGGAATGCCTTTTATATGGACACATCGACAAGAGGACTCGTTTCAAGGCCTGAAACGCAGTATTGTTGATGCAACAAAGCTAGTTCACTTAAGAGATGACTATACCCACTTATACTCGCCTGTGATGCTTCATCTTACGGTATAGGTGCTGTTTTGCTCCATAGGTATCCTGTAGGAACTGAGCGCCCCATTGCTCACGCCTCTAAAACACTAAATGATTCCCAAAAGAAGTATACAGTCAGGTGGAAAAGGAAGCGCTATCAATTATCTTTGGCGTTCAAAAGTTTCACCAATATGTTTACGGCAGAAGATTTGAGCTTATAACTGACCATAAACCGCTTTTAACTCTTTTTCATTCCCAGAAACTACTTCCAGTGATGACGGCTCACAGGCTTCCGAGATGGGCCATCATACTTATGGGGTACGATTATTCTATCAGGTATAAGCTGACGCTTGAGCATGGTAACGCTGATGCGCTTTCACGTTTACCTGCTGGCTCTGACCAGATATTTGATAATTCTGAAGTGTGTCTTGAAACAAAGCTTGAATTGGATGAGGAAATCTCAAAATTTCCACTTAATGCTAAGCTCATCGCTAAAGGATCCAGTTCTTAAAAAGATTCACGGTTTTGTTGAAACCAGGTTGGCCAGGAACATCAAATAATTTGGAAACTGCTCTGAAACCATATTTTGCTCGTAGGCTTGCAATAACGATTTATAATGGAGTTATTATTTTTCACACAAATTATAAAATAAAAAAAAATAAATTGGGTGGCGCAACAGCTCATGGAGAACCAGGGCCTAGTGACTTACAACAGTCAGTTCCTCGCAAGAGGCAGTACCTCGGATAAAACATTTCTGTTTTTTAGGTGGCACGGCTGGGAATCGAACCCACACCTTCGGCATGACAGTCCTACGCACTAACCATCAAATCAAACAAATTATAGCAGGGTTGTAATACCTTCTTGTTTGCAGGACCGAGTTTTCAAGCTGCTGCATATCCGACATTTAATTGGGGAGTTGTGAGGACCAAGCAACTTTCACGCCTTAATTGCTGGTGGCCATCCTTAGAAGAGTACATTGAAAAGAGCATTAGCCAATGTGAGCTCTGTCAACAAAACAGCAGTAGCCCGAAACAGAAATTCGTCAGCTGGCCAACACCGCAGAATGCTTGGAGTAGAGTGCTCGTGGATTTTGCGGGTCCACTCTTGAATCGCATGTACTTTATTTGTGTAGATGCCCTAAGTAACTTTCCGTATGTGGTTGAAATGAGCTCCACAACTTCCGAAGCAACAATAAAAGCTCTCCAAAATATATTTGCTATCGAAGGTTTGCCAGAAACTCTCGTTTCTGATAACGGTAGCCAATTTTCTTCAACCATGTTTGCAGAATTTTGTAATGAATTAAGTATCGTTCACATCCAAAGTTCGCTGTTAGATAATCTTATCGTACAAAAAAATTAAATAAAATATCAACCCGACCAATGTTGTATCACACGGCTTTGAATTAAAAGCTGACGCGATGGGAAATGATTTCCTATCACTTCCCACGAAATCACCAAATATATTTTTTGGAAATTTAAATACTCCAATTCCCATTTTCTACCTTTCCCACAACCCAATTTCCACCCAACTCCCACAGCGCGTGAGACCAGACGAAATATGATATTAACTGAAGTTCAAGGTTTTGCCTCACGCGCTGCACATTCATTTTATCGACTACCACTTTTTGGCTTTGCCTTATGCAAAGCTTCGGATAGTTTAATATAATTTAGTTAGTTGCATTTCAAACGCCGTCATCACCTCTTGTATTTAAATAAATAATAAAAAAACTAAAAAACAAACTTTGTGTCTTAATAATTAATTTTCCTTAATATATTTGTGCAAACAAATTGGCGACCGTGACAGGACGCATACTAAAAAAGTTTAGTGGCCTGCAGATAAAATAAACATAAAAAGGAAAATAATTAAAAGATAAATAACAAATTTTGAAAAAGTGTGTGTGATTTTTGTGACTCAAAATCTTTTTAATATACATATAAAAAAAACCTTTAAGTGATTTAAAACGATGACTTCAATGGAACAATTAACCGACCATCAGGAGGAAGTAGGCACAGCTATCTGCAAGCTTGCCCGCAACTACGGAAAGGATGGTCGATGGAGAAAAACCCTCGAATATCTACAGCATCGTTGGTCCAGTCTCAACGAATTATGGGAAATATTCCATAGCACTGACGCCGATATTAAGGCAAAGCACCCACTGGAAACTGATCACGAGTATCATACAAAGGGATACTTCAACGAGATCAAAGGGGTGTATGAAAGCATGAAGGAAGACATCATGAGGCGTTTTTCAGAGGCAGAAAAATCCGATGATGTAGATAGAACACCAGAAGAGAGGCCGAAAGAAACCACAGCAGTCAAGCAGCTACAAGAGCAGCCAAAGGAGCCCCTCGGAAAGCCCCCAGCAGGGCTCTCAATAATGCCCGCTCCAGCAGGCACTACTGAAGATAAAACAAACAAAAGATTCACCATTGATCTCTTACCAGAAACCAGCAAATTGACAAGTGAGAGCAAATTCCGCCTTCTTGGAAACATTTTCCAAGGATCTCTCAACAACTGTCCGGTCAATTTGAGGGAAACTTTACCTCAGCAATTCCAGCAAAAAACAACCACACTCATGCGCAACTGGGACGAATTAACCACTGCGTATGAACGACTTGGGGACGATGCAGCTGCAGCCGACATAGAGCTGTATTTTAAGCTCCAAGAAGAATTGGACGTGAGGATTGCATGGCTACCGAATCGAATGCCACCAAATCAGTCAAGCCAAATGAATCAAATCGGAGCAACTTCAATTAAGCTACCAAAAATTGAGATTCCAAAATTTGATGGAAGCTATCTCAATTGGCCACAGTTCTACGACCTATACAAGCAAATGGTGCACAACCAACCAATTGCCGCAGCGCAAAAATTATATTTCCTGAAAACTAATGTCACCGGCGATGCACATACCTTAATTCAACATTTCCATACCACCGATAGCAATTATGAGTTGGCATGGAACACATTGGTAGACAGGTTCAACAACAAGAGGCTGTACCGACTATTTCAACATTCCGTCGTCGTTGACAATGCCAAAAGTCTAAGAAAGCTTCATGACACAACAAAGGAAGTTATGCAAGCCATCCAGAACCTCGAATATGATACCAGTGGATGGGATCCTGTTGTTGTTCATCTATTGCTAGACAGGATGGATAAGGACACGCGAATGATGTTTGAAGAATCGCTGCAGTCACCAAGAATCAGCCCAACTCTAACACAACTACTCGAGTTCGTGGAAGCCAGGTTCCAAGCCCTAGAAGCTGTTAATCGCGATGAAAGGAAGAAAGTGGTAACAACCGCTTCTGAAAATTTAAGGGGAGTTTCTTATTGTAGTTTTTGCAAATCAAATAATCATAAGATTTTTAATTGTAAAAAATTTATATGTCTTTCAGTGGAAGAACGTAACCAGAAGGTGCGGAAGCTTCAACTATGCACCAACTGTTTGCAAGGAGGACATCATTTTTCATCGTGTCAGCAGGTTGGAAAATGTAAAACGTGCAACGGGAGGCATAACTCTTTGCTACATTATCCGTCCAAAAAGGATCCACACATAAAAACTTCAACATCCGGTAAGTCGTGTGATAATAATATTGGTCGGGTGGGTGAACTTCCTTCAGGGTCATCAACTAATACTTCATTAGGAGTTGTGTTAAAAGGTCGTGAGGTATATCTTGCCACAGCAATAGTTAATGTTCTATGTTCAAATGGTATGCGAATTCCTTGTCGAGCTATGTTAGACTCAGGATCGCAATTAAATTTTATAACTACCTCTTTAGTTCAGCAACTAGGGTATAAAAAACAAAGAAGGGATATTCCCATCAGCGGAATAGGAGGCAAAGAAACTCAGTCAAGTTTTATTATAAATCTGTCCATAGAATCAAGAACATCCACTTACAAAACAAAATTTGAGGCCAGTATAATGCCAAAAATAAGTGATTATCAGGCAACTGCACCTGTGGATATGCAAACTTGGAAATTGCCTTCCAACATTATTCTTGCCGACCCTTATTCAATTAATTCTCGCCGCATCGACTTATTAATCGGAGCAGAGATATTTTTCGAACTATTCTTGCCAGGAGAGTTCAAAATCTCAAATAATCTTCCTTTATTACGAAATACTAAATTAGGTTGGTTTCTAGCTGGGAGCGTTGTAGATCCTACTAGTAGTTTATATTGTCATTCAGTCTCAAAACCTAGTCTGAGTTCTTTAGATAAATTAGTCCGATCCTTTTGGGAAAGTGAAACCTTTGAAGGTGAATCAAAAATGTATACTGAAGAAGAATTTGAATGTGAAGAATATTTTAAGAAGCATGTGAAAACCACAGACCATGGTCAATATATAGTACGTCTTCCTTTTAAACAGGAACCAAATAAAATTTTGGGTAATTCAAATTTCATTAGAAAAAAAAAACTAGAAAATAATACAGAATTAAAAACAAGTTATGTTAATTTCATGGCTGAATACGAACGTCTAGGTCATATGACATCGATTGCTGAGGAAACAATACCTAAACATCATTATGTCCTTCCATTCCACATCATTGTGTACTAAAACCAGAGAGTTCATCAGTGCTGCCATATCGTTCACAATGAATTATCATACAATGCGCTAATTTCTATCATACCAGAGTAAAAATTATCATACGCAAAATAAAAAAAAATGTCCCTAAATATTTATGTAAGTACATATAAAGAACGCATTTTTTTTATCTAAAATAAATAATATACCGAGTAGTAATTATGATGTTTGCTATGCTTTGATTGTTTAATGAATTCCACATAGCATATAAGAAGGGGCGTTAGTGCACGATATGAGGGCAAACCTTCCATTTCGACCCGACGCACTATGGGCCCAAGTGACGTTTTGCGTCTCAAAAATCTGTAACTTTTTTGTCTTGTGAGATAATACGCTGAAATTTCGCACATATCTTCTTGAATATACAGCCAACAAAATAATGTAAGTTTCTAAAGGTTAAATGTATGCTTTTTGTATTTAAAAATTATTCAAACAATTGGCACGAGTACGATAACTCAGGCGCCAAGAAAAAATAACGGTTTTTTGTAGAACAGTTCAATACAAGCATTTTTTACTGTGGGAGGGGGGGTCTATCTCACCCCGTTTGGTCAGGAGGGGCAATTTCATAAAAACAGTACCAAAAATGTAAAAAAAATATTTAAAAATAACGGTAATACTTATAACAAAGTATTATACCTTCTTTTAAAGCCAATACTCTTTTCTATCAGCCAGTTTTTGAATCAAGTGAAATCTATGCATGGTTTTTGAAAAAATTAATTTTAAACTCAAAATTTGCGAGAAAAAAGCATAAAAAAAAGGTTTAAAGTGTAATTTCTCAAAACTGTTAAATTATATATAATTTTTTTTTCTGAAATTCGTTGCTCTAATTAATTTTTAATCAAAAACTTAAAACTAGATGATTCTATGTCTTCTAGTTTTTGAAAAAATCGATAATTGATTCAAAAACTGGCTGATAGAACAGAGTATTGGCTTTAAAAGAAGGAATAATACTTTGTTATAAGTATTACCGTTATTTTTTAATATTTTTTTACATTTTTGGTTCTGTTTTTATGAAATTGCCCCTCCCGACCAAACGGGGTGAGATAGACCCCCCCTCCCATAGTAAAAAATGCTTGTATTGAACTGTTCTACAAAAAACCGTTATTATTTCTTGGTGCCTGAGTTATCGTACTCTTCCCAAACATTTGCATACACACAAATTACGGAATAAACACATAACACCGTTATTTGTATGCGTCATGTTATTTGAAATTGAAGCTTTTTTTTCTTTAAATTTATAATAAATACAATTTAAATTAAAAAAGTAGTACAAATAAAAGGGCACGGTAATGGCAAATAAAGTTCTTGCTCTACATCTTATTACAAATCCAACCTAAGCAATTATTGACCCCCTCTTACTCCAGTACCAATAAAGTCAGATACTTGAAATTTGAAGCATTTACTTGACTAATCAAGTCCAGACGTGGAAATAAATTTCAATCTCTAAGAATTAGTTGTTCCTGAGATATATAGATCATACATCACTAAAACCATATAACTGACCTACTCACCCCTCATTCGCTCTTAAATAACTGATACCAGTTTTGTATAAACATATAAATGTCACACAAGCATTATGCAAACCTATTATATCAAAGTATAATGTGAGTGCGGTGCTGTAATAAAAAAGATGCAAGATGGTCGATCCAAACTGGTGGAAAATTTAGGACTTTCAAACCCTGCTTTTATTAATTTTAAAATGAGAGTAGACTTTAAAAATAATTTCTTAGTATGTTCTTGGAATCGATTTTAAGTCTACAATGGTTGGGAACCAATTTTAAACGTTTAAGATTTCATGCGAAAAAAGAGTCCTGTGAAGTTAGCAAAAAAATTGTTTAAAATTAAATAAAAAATGAGAGTTCCCGGTAGCAAACAAAGAGTTCTAGAGTTCCTCATACTTTTTTTTAATAGTTCTGGCGAATGGAGTGTTAAAATTAAAAAAAAAAGTTTTTTTTTGCTAACTTCACGCAGCAAGGACTTTTTTGAGAAAAAGAGTTCTGAGCATGTTTTTCACCTCGAAATCAAGAGTTCTGGAGTTCCTGATGGGCTTAAGAAAGAGTTCTACAAAATTGAAAAAGTTAGGGCAATTTAAGGTGCCAATTGACTTAGAACCAAAAATTTTCAAAATCCACAAAAATCGAAAAAAAGGAGTTCTGATTAGAGTTCCGGATAGCAAACAAAGAGTTCTGAACATTTTGTTAATAACTTTTTTTCTAAAACTAATTTTTCAAAAGTTATTCGCAAATTTAGGTGCCCATTGACTTAGAACCAAAAATTTTCAAAATCCACAAAAATCGAAAAAAAGGAGTTCTGATTAGAGTTCCGGATAGAAAACAAAGAGCTCTGAACATTTTGTTAATAACTTTTTTTTTCTAAAACTAATTTTTCAAAAGTTATTCGCAAATTTAGGTGCCCATTGACTTAGAACCAAAAATTTTCAAAATCCACAAAAATCGAAAAAAAGGAGTTCTGATTAGAGTTCCGGATAGCAAACAAAGAGTTCTGAACATTTTGTTAATAACTTTTTTTTCTAAAACTAATTTTTCAAAAGTTATTCGCAAATTTAGGTGCCCATTGACTTTGAACCAAAAATTTTCAAAATCCACAAAAATCGAAAAAAAGGAGTTCTGATTAGAGTTCCGGATAGCAAACAAAGAGTTCTGAACATTTTGTTAATAACTTTTTTTTCTAAAACTAATTTTTCAAAAGTTATTCGCAAATTTAGGTGCCCATTGACTTTGAACCAAAAATTTTCAAAATCCACAAAAATCGAAAAAAAGGAGTTCTGATTAGAGTTCCGGATAGCAAACAAAGAGTTCTGAACATTTTGTTAATAACTTTTTTTCTAAATCTAATTTTTCAAAAGTTATTCGCAAATTTAGGTGCCCATTGACTTAGAACCAAAAATTTTCAAAATCCACAAAAATCGAAAAAAAGGAGTTCTGATTAGAGTTCCGGATAGAAAACAAAGAGTTCTGAACATTTTGTTAATAACTTTTTTTTTCTAAAACTAATTTTTCAAAAGTTATTCGCAAATTTAGGTGCCCATTGACTTAGAACCAAAAATTTTCAAAATCCCCAAAAATCGAAAAAAAGGAGTTCTGATTAGAGTTCCGGATAGCAAACAAAGAGTTCTGAACATTTTGTTAATAACTTTTTTTTCTAAAACTAATTTTTCAAAAGTTATTCGCAAATTTAGGTGCCCATTGACTTAGAACCAAAAATTTTCAAAATCCACAAAAATCGAAAAAAAGGAGTTCTGATTAGAGTTCCGGATAGCAAACAAAGAGTTTTGAACATTTTGTTAATAACTTTTTTTCAAAAATTTTCAAAATCCACAAAAATCGAAAAGTTATTCGCAAATTTAGGTGCGAATAACTTTTGAAAAATTAGTTTTAGAAAAAAAGTTATTAACAAAATGTTCAGAACTCTTTGTTTGCTATCCGGAACTCTAATCAGAACTCCTTTTTTCGATTTTAGTGGATTTTGAAAATTTTTGGTTCAAAGTCAATTAAATTGCCCTAACTTTTTCAATTTTGTAGAACTCTTTCTTAAACCCATCAGGAACTCCAGAACTCTTGATTTTAAGGTGAAAAACATGCTCAGAACTCTTTTTCTCAAAAAAGTCCTTGCTGCGTGAAGTTAGCAAAAAAAACTTTTTTTTTTAATTTTAACACTCCATTCGCCAGAACTATTAAAAAAAAGTATGAGGAACTCTAGAACTCTTTGTTTGCTACCGGGAACTCTCATTTTTTATTTAATTTTAAACAATTTTTTTGCTAACTTCACAGGACTCGAAAAAAGATATTGCAAAATCATGTAAAATCTGTGATTTTTTGTTGTACTTCTTATAATAGGTTTATGGTTCTTAATCAAAGAAAAGCAATTAAAAGCATACAGATTTTGTATATGTTTTAGTTTATGAACTAAGGAATAATTTGCGCCCTAGAACTAAACGGTGGATGACGGTGGAAGTACTTAAAACTCCAATCGAAATTTGGCAAAAGCTAAAAAAACATATGTTTTTGAAAAAAATAAATTTATCTAAAATATATATTTTCTAAAACATATTTTTGCAAACTCGAATAGTAGTAATAATAAGCTTTCCAAAAACATATAACAATTATACCTTATCATTATCAATAATTAAAAGAAAGTGGTTTCAAAAGTAACTTCACTATGTCACGCAAACAGTGTTTTTTCTAGGGAGCACTTTAGAAAGGGTTAAATACTAGAAAGACTGGATGGAAACATAATTTGTTTATTGGAATCTGTACTTTAAGTATTCCTTAATTCATTTCTGCCAAGAAATTAATATTAAAAATAGTTTTGAAAAAACCATTTTTGAGACGCCAACCATCATTTGGGCCCATAGTGCGCCGTCCTGACCTGGAGACCTATACGGAGAGAAAGTATGTATAGCCTAGGCAATATTATCTCTTGTTATTATGGTATTCATATGTTCTTCATAAACTAACGGTAAACGAGTTCTATAGCCCCAACCTTGTTTAAATAAATATTACAAAAAACACAATTATTATATCTATGATTTTAGGGATCATTCTTTGTTTCATCAAATGTTTTAGGTTTGAAAACGATCACAAAATTGAAACATCGTAATGTATTGTATTTTGCTTTTAATTTAATTGTATACTAATCGACTGTAGAGGGGGAGGCTTCAGCCCCTATAGCCCCCCCTCTGGATCCGCCACTGCAAAAGATTATTAAATAAATACGACCGTAACATTTGGATAACCTCACATACATTTATTATACAAATTAACTGTTTTTGGCACTTTTTCAATGTAAACATACGGAATTGTGTATTGAGTCACAAGATGAGATAGCCTGCCTGAGACTAAGTTTAGTTTTAACTGATATCTACAAGCTGGTGGAGTTTTTCCAGCTAATTTGGTTTGCTGTCACTAAAATCAACGTTTTTACTTGCGATTATAGGTACTATAAGGCAAGTTTTGGATTCGTGCTAAAAAAAATTTTGAGATAACAATCAAACATGATATTACCATGATAGAGAACACCAAAAAAGTGGGTGGCACAGTTCTGTCTGTCTGTCTGTCTGTCTGTCTGTCTGTCTGTTCTTCTACAGCCTAAACGGCTCGATCGATTTTCTTCAAACTTGGTACTTAGTGGTTTTTGGTGATTCTGCCGACACGTTTTTTTCATTTTTTTTTAGAACCAAAAATAACGGTACCTGTCATACATTTTTTTTTTGGCAAATTTACATAATCGTATTTTTCTCAAAAACGGCTCGACAACTTTTCTTAAAAAAAATAAATTTATTTTAGTAAAGGCTTTCTTTCGGTGGAAAACCATTTTTCAAAAATGGTTATTAATGGTACCTCCCAAGGAACCATTTTTTTAATTTTTGATTTTCTTCAAAATGGTATGACCGATTTTATTTTTTTTATACAGAAGCTTCCAAAAAATTTTAATAGTTTTGTGTACCAACATTTTTGAAAAAATATTTTTTGGATTTTTAAAAAATATTTCAAAATTTTTTTTGGAAAATCAAATATTTCGAAAACGGCATCATAGATTCTTTTGAAACTCGATATTTAAGACTTTTTTAGTACTCTCTAAAATATTTTTAGAAAAAATTTTACATTATGAAAAAATAATGGTACCTTCTATACAAAAGTGAAAAAACCGCAAAGGAAAATATTTTTTTGTTTGAAAACGACTCCTACGATTTTGATTAAACTTTTTTCATATACTAAAATTAGTACGATCTACCATCAAAATTATAAAATTTTACACATACCAACTATTAGTAGTACCTGTCATAGAAAGTATTTTTTTACTTTGAGTTTTCTCGTTATCAGCTTAACGGATTTAAATGAATTTTTTTTATATACAAATTTCAGATAAGATTAAATAATATTGCATATCAAAATTTTCAAAAAAAAAGTTTTTGGATTTTTAAAAAAAGTTTCAAATTTTTTTTTTTTAAATTCGATATCTCAAAAACAGGTCGACAATTTTTTTTTTCAAATTTTGTTTTCATATACACATAAATATATAGTTTAAATCTGCATACCAAAATTTGTTCTTAAAAATGTTTTAAGAATTTTATATATACAAAACTGATTTAAAAAAAAACCGCTCCAATGATTTTAAAATTTTTTTTCCCATACAATCATATTTCATCATGAATTAAGATGGCATACTTTTTTTTCACCTCAAACTGTCAAAAGAGCTGTTTTAGCTAATTTAAATGTCGTATTTCATGCTTCTCTACATTTTTCTCTCATAATTTCCATGTTTGTATATACAATTTTCTTAAACAGTGTCTTGAACATAAGAGCAAGTACGTGCGACCCAGTCGTGCATTTTATTTTTTTGTAACATTAGAATAGCCTCACCGTGTTTATAGCAGTTAAAATATTAACTTATTTAATTATTTTTTAAAGAAAACACGTTTTATTTATTATTTGCATTTGAACAAATTATATTAGTGCTATTTATTCCTTCCATTATTTTAAATTACCTCAAAAATGTAAGTCTTTAAAAAATCGTACACAGAATTTAATAGGGGTGATGAAATAATGGTCTAGGACAGTTTGATGCCTACAAATGGCTCTTATTAACTTGAATACTGCTTCTAATTTACATAAAGCTTTATTTTTTTACCAACCCAATACATTTTCAATGGTCCTCAATTCTAGAAAGAAGGTTGGAAAGGGGACTTATTGTCTAGTTTTGCTTTCCAACCTATAGATCAACTGACACCTGGCTGTATGAATCGGATCATTGTTCCGCTGAAAAACAATCGACAGTGTTCCAAAAATATCCTTAAACTACCGCAAGGATGTTACCAATATGGTATTGTAGAATTTCGTTGTCATTTTACAGTTTAGTCAAAGATAATATAATACACTACTCAACAATATTAAAGGAACAAATTTTTTTTCAATTTTTGTTAGCGTTTTTTGAAGAGCTGTATCTTTGTGACGAGTGGTCGTATTGAGTTGAAATAAAAAGCATTTTACAGCTTTATGTTTTTTGTTTCGAGATTTGTTTGCAAACAAATTTTTTTGAAGTACCGTTATTGCGTTATTGCAAAAAATGAGACGAGACAACTAAATTATTTTTTTTTGTATTTTTTTTGAATGTCCTCATTTCTATGGATAATTTTTTTTGAGTCAATTAAATGTCATGATCAGATACCTTGTTTATTCAGCTTCAATTCAGTTTTTTTGTTGTTGTCGTACGATTTTCTTTGACATGGTTTATCTGACTTTGAATGAAAAAAGATACTTTTAGCCTTGATTACCAATATCTCAGCAAATAATGACGTTATAAAAGTTTCAAAGACAGTTTTGGAAATTTGAAAAAGCGTTTTACAAGATTTTTTTATGATTTTGTAGAAATTATTTTTTTTTACCGTTCACCGTTAATTTAAAAAAAGTACTAAAAACTGACGTTTTGTGGTCTTTTCGTAAATCTTTTTTTTTCGTTGCAAATATTGATTGCATGGCTTGCGTTGGTATGCAAATTTATAGACTTTTAAATCATCAATATTCTTGTAAATTTTCAAATTGATTCATCGAACAGTTTTTCCTCACCAAAACTTCAAAGTCTTGCAAACCAGGTAAAGGAACAAATTGTGTTATTCCTAAACAGTGCGTAGTCGTCATCAAAATGACAAGAGAACTGTTATTCCAGTGGATTTTTTTCACAGTTTTGCATTAGTTAGATATTTTTTTGAATTGAAATGAAATAAAAAGTACATTTTTCCAAAAAAAAAAAAAAAAATAATTTCAAAAAATTTTCAAACAAAAAAACTTTATTTTTTTTTTTTATTTTTTTTTTGGAAAAATGTACTTTATTGGTGTTGTTGGGAAAGCGAATATACTCCCCCTTACCGCTTGATGATACGCTGGGTTAAAAATATTTTTGGTTGTTTTTGGACAGGATCCGTATAGAGCGAGACCATAATCAACTTAGGCGCCAGTTATAGCTATCATTGAAACTCATCATTGAAAATTTTAATGATTGATTTTGAGACATTTAGGAGGCAAAATCATTTTTTATTTTGATGGACGATCAAAGCTTAAGACTTCATTAATATTTCTAGTAAAAAAAAATTCAAATAGGCCCAAATTTCCACAAAAAATGACTTTTAATTTTTCAATGATCATTGGTAAGGTAGTTCAATCATTGAAATAAGAAAAGCCTTTTTATGTGGAAAGTTGGGCCTATTTGAACAATTTTTTTGGCTAGAAATATTAATTAGGTTTTTAGCTTTATTTTTCCATCAAAAGAATAAATGATTTTACTTCCTAAACGTCTCAAAATGAATCATTAAAATTTTCAATGATGAGTTTCAATGATAGCTATAACTGGCACCTTAGTATTAACATTTTTGTAACATAGCAAAGAGAGTTAATATATGAACCTTACTTTTTTAGATGAAAGATACTTAATAATACTTAGTCTAGCTGCTAGTGACTTTCTCAAATTGTTACAATGATTTTTCCAGTTATATTTATTGTTAAAAAGTAATCCAAGAATATTTAAATTGGCAACATTTTCTATATTAACTGCATTAACTTCTAGGTTAACATAAGAACAATGTTTCTTCCTACATACATGAAGAATTTTACATTTACTAAGTGAAAGTTTTGATCCAGAAATAGTGGACCAGTCATTGATTTCTCTGAGAATATTTGAAAAAAAAATTTTGGACTTTCAAGGTCATTGTGTTTACAAAAAATATATGCATCATCTGCATAGACACAATGATCTACATCTTAGTATTTAGAAATTATTATATTCATTTCTTCAAATGCAATGGAAAAAAACATAACAGAAAGCGTTGATCCCTGAGGAATGCCGTTGTCAGATGAAACAAATTTTGAAAACGATGTTTCAATTTTTACGGAAAATTGTCTGTTGGTTAAAAAGGCTTTTATATATTCATAGATTTTGGGTCCAACTCCCCATTGCTTCAATTTGCTTATCTAAGTTTTTATACTTTACAAAATCAAGTTCAAAGACAAGTTTTTTTAAGTCTTAAATATTGTTTAAGAAGTAGGTAATTTAAAATAATTTATTCTCATCAGATGAATAACCCATTCCGGCATCAGCATCTCTCAATTCAGACATCTTCACTATAATTTTCTGGTTCTTTTTTGAAGGATGTGGCAGTGCGTATTTCAATCTATCCCAAAACCATGCATCACCATATCTCAGATAGGTATACATTTTAATATATTTTCGCAAATCAGAGTCCAAATCTTTTAAATCGACTTTATCATCAATCATGACAACAATTACTCGAGAACGTTTTTCGTTCATGGAGGCGTTATGAGCTGTCCTGAACTCCATACGCGTCCATCGTGAGTTTATATAATTCTGTGACATCACAATCAGTGTTCTTCTAGAACGATCAACCGATTTTTCAATTTGATGTGGTATATAACCACCGCCAAGCCAATCTCTTTCGTGAAGACAAAGCTTGTAAGGTTTCGGACCGCTTTCCAATTTCGAGACTAAATTCAATGCAACGAATTCCGCATCCAGACTGGAATACGAGATAAATGCGTCGTACTTTTTGTCCTTGTCTAGTTCTTCTTCTGTAACGCAGCATAGATACAAATTGTGCGCATACAACCAAATCAGAATGCTTTCCGTGTTCTTTAGATACACAACTGTTAGGAAAAGGAGCACGCACAACGTTATTAGAAAAATCATTGTACCTGTATTACTCGGTTCAGTAAAACATAATTCCTTAAAGGACAATGCACTTAGTTTTTGGCCGTCACCACATTCAGTCATTTCATGAAAAAGTAGTTTGTTCCTCAAAATAAAGTTTGTTAGATTTTCCGATGAGCAATCACATACTATTGGATTGTGATGTAGGAGGATCGATTTTAAGCTCCGACTTTCCTTAATCACTTGTATTACATCTTGGTCTATTCTCTCTAGCTGGTTGTAAGAAATATCCAAAACTGTTAAATTCTCTGGGATATCTTCGGTGTAAATTTTGGTTATGTTGTTGTGAGCAGCAAATATTTTAGTAACACCTTTGTATCCAGTCGGCAAATGAAGCTTTAAACTACTGAAATGATTATATTCAATAAATAACTCGATTCCATCTTGAAAAGTGGTTCCTAATTCAAACAATGAAGGTGCCTCGATTAGATTAGCGTTTGAACAATTTACAATTAAAATTGAATTGGCTGGGCGAAACCAACATTGACAACTCTCTGGACAAAATGAACAAGCTGGACAAAGTAATTCATTTTGAGGGAGATAACTGATGTGGCGATCTATAAAATTGTTTGGGGACAAACATCGAACGGTTTCATATATATTCTTTAGATTTTTGTCTTTTACGAAGAAATTGTTCTCACAACTGCACTTGAAAGATATATTTCTGTATTTGAGTGTGAATGATCGAATATCGTTATATGAAATATTCAAAATAGTTGTGCTGAAATTGGTAGATCCAATATAGTCTAAATCAATCGAATTGATCTTATTTAAGCTAAAATCAATATAAGCGGGTGCAGCCTTCAATTCATGAAAATATACATTAGCAATAAAGTTGTTTTTTAACAAAAGTTTTTGAAGGGTTCCAGAATATGCCACAACAGAATCAATATGCTCGAGTTTATTATTTTCCAGGTTTAAATATTCTAAGTTAAGTACGCTGGGTGAATTGTATGGGAAAAAATGTATGAATTTAAGACTATTATTATCCAAGAATAGTTTCTTCAACTTGGGAAATCCTTTTTCCAACCACCTAAAATAAAATAAATCTAAAATTAGATAATAATTGAAATTTCAAATAACTTACTCGCCAAAACTAGTTATGAAGTTGTGGGAGAGTATCAGAGTTTCCAAATTTGGATTCGATTTTAGCGCATTTAAATCGAATGACTCTAATTTATTCCTCGATAAGTCCACGTGAATCAATTTATCTTGATTAGCAAATATTTCATATGGGAGGCTTTTAATTTTTGTGCCTGATATTTTGATTGTAAGTAATGCATGTGATTCGAAAAAAAAATCCTCCGAGATCTCCTTCAATGGAAAAACCAAGAAAACAGTTATTAGTTTTGCCATCTTAGAGAGAAATCCTTTCGGCAATTCAGCTATCTGGCTGTCACAAAGCCTGAAGAGGGTAATATTTGTGTTATGCTTGAGTATTTCGTTTGAAAGTTCAGTAAGCGGGTTGTTATCCATAATCAGCTCTATGCCATTCGAAAATGATTGATCGGCATCGGGCATTGGTAACATTGGTATATCGGTAAAATTTCCATTGGTGCAGTTCATAACAAGAACTGAATCAAGTGTTCGTATTTTATAAGCGCATCTCTTTGATATGTTGCTTTGACGGATGTCAGGCCAGGAGAGTAGTTCATTTAGGCTAACACTATATAGCAAACGGCCTTTCAAAGTGTTTGGAAATTCACATCGAATTGTTTTGAGCCAGGAGTCGTCTGCCATTGGTGTTTGGATTATATACTGGTATAGACATATAATCTTAGAATCACAATATATTGGATTCTCCGTTATATTTATCCTTACGACATCAAAGTATCTCACAAATTTGCAATTTATAGTACTGATTTTGTTAAAGCTTAGGTCAGTATTCATAAATTTCTTAGTGTTCATTGCGTTCCTTATACCGGTGCTGGGAGTTTCGTTGATTGAATTGTTTTTCAAACTAAGCAATCGAAGATTTGGTAAACTATCAAATATAGATCCAAGTTGTGGTTGATTGTAATACAAACTTATTGTAAGCAAATTGTTGTTTGCCAAGTTTAGCAACCTCAAACTAGTAAGAGCTTTGAATATGTTCCTAGAATGAAAAAAATACCATATAAGTTACTAGAAATCCTCTCATGTAGGTATAGTACGTATGTAGTAGGGTGTGTCACTTTGGTATGGCGAAAAAAATACTGTTCAGATTATTTAAAATCTAATACCCGCCAAAAGTTGCATTAGATTCGTAGGAATAAGAATATAGAAAAATTTTGGAAATAAGATGGTGTTTTGGCTGGCTAAACAACAAGGTTTATTTTCGAAAACTATGTTTTTAGTACTTTTTGTGTTCTATTTCTTGGATATGGTAATAGTTAATCTGAGCTGATTTAACTAATTTAAATAATTTTGCATGAAACAATTAAAAAGAAAAAAAACTTTAAGCAATACAAATTTGAATTAAAAATTCGAAATCACTCAAAGTTGTATTTTTATACAATTTTCAAGTGCGACAGATATTAATAATAACCTATCCAAAAAAAATGTTATTGGCTAATTTTATGTCACTGAAGAAGAGAATGACACTCAAATTTTTTTGTAAGGAAGCCTTTTCGAAATAACCATATCTAAATAGGCATTAAAAAACGTTTTTTCGCCGCATTTGACCAAAAAATGCGATTTTGCACTTTTTTTCAATGATTTTTTTAAAATTTAGCTAACTAAAATTTTTTAAAAGTTTTTTTTTCAAAAACCCATTTCGATGGTCAATTTTATTCTCTACAAAAAAGGTTTTCAGAATTATCTCGAAATTTTGATCCGTTTTCGAGTTATATGCAAAAATCCAAAAAGGGTGCCATTTCTCCTAAATGCACCCTCTCATTTAATAGCACTCCGCAGTTTTCTCATCCTCAATGACCCCTTTGAAGATTGTTACAATAAAATCCCATGAACGTCTTAGTTCCTTATTGCCCTGTTTTTTAGCGAGCCAAAGCCAGTAAATTAAACGAAAATTTCAAATGAAGAATTTAATTTTAATATGTAAAGCAACTTTTTGGAGGTATTAGATGTGGAAATTCCAGAGTTGAAATAAATGACACACCCTAGTATGTAGGTAGTAGGTAATATTTTAGTCTAGTGCAATTAGGCTGTGACCCTTTTCTGCTTATCTTCCAAAAAATGGATTAATAAAGCAGTACTGGCAGTATAAAAAAAGCTTTGAAGAGCGTCTTTCTAATAAAGAGCATTGAACTCTTTGGTTTCATCGAACCAATGGGCTATTGATTCTGTCATTTAAAAAAGAACTAAGACGTTCATGGGTTTTTAATGAAAAAATCATTAAATTTGTCAGAGTAGGTATTATTTATTCATGACCAGTTAAGTCAAAAATAATAGTCAAAATTCAATTTTTTCGCAGTTTAAGTGTTGTCATCTATTTTTTTATAATTACCATTACAATTCTAAAACCCCACTTTAATTGTATTGAATCTATTTTCGAAGCAATTCCAACATTTATCCCATAAAATTAGGACTTAATAAGCTTTATTCATAATATTATCCTTGAAATCCGTTGCATTTTAGTGCGATCAAAAACAAACTCGTTTGATTATAAGCGATGAAACAACTTCTTGTAGCGTCGCCGCGCCGTCGGTCGCAGGAGAAGTCCGTTCTGATTAGGACATTTCCCTTTAGATATTGAATTTGTTTTTCGAAAGCTTGTGTGAAATAGCTTGAGCGATCTCAAAACAAACAAGTGCGACTGTTATACGTCATCGTTTATATTCTAAAATAAGGACACATTGATTGATTTATTGAAGTTTGATATTTTGATTGTCCGATGCAGCGATCATCGCTTGTTGCTCGGCCGTGCGATGGGTGTCAGTTGGGATATAGCCTTAGGGTATTGGTCATGGTCTGATATCCATTATTTATTTAATTATTTATTTATTTATTTATTTCTGAAGACTTTATTAGAATGATTAAATTTAATAAATTATAAATCTTATATATAAAAATCAATCGTTGTGCGTTAGTCCTGCAAAAGCTCAGAAACCGCTGAACCGATATGGATGATTCTTTTCAGAAAATGTTTGGTATGAACCGGTGGGTGTTTAAATGAAGTTTGGTCGAAGCCGGTCTTGCGGTTTGCCAGCAACGTGCAAAAATGCAATTTGAGTGCCTGTTTTACATACAAAAAATAAATAAATCAATTTGCGTTTGAAAATATCAATCATTCAATTATTATGAAATTTTTGTCTGACAAAATAAAATTAAAAAATTAATATTCCAGTCGAGTCTCCCTTATCCGGAATTCCGTTAATCGAGGACCGGATTTTCAAAACGAGAATTTAAAGTGTGGCCAAAGTTAAACTTAACCCATACCATAAGAAAATGCCTTGGGATCGGTTTGGTTAAATGCAAATAAACTGCTTATACGGGGTATTTTTACTATCCAAGATGTTTTTAGGGGGATCAAAGACTTACATTTTGAATAATGTAATTTTAGTGCATTTTGCAAAATTTCTAAAAGAAGTCAAAAATGGTATAGTCCATTGAACTACATTCATAGTTGAAGACCATGAACATGATATGACTTTTGGTAGCTAAGAGGTACTAAATATCCGTGGCGGTCGTGAAGAACCAGGTAACTCAAACTCTTAAAAAGTTTATAAGGTCAGGGCTTATGTTGAATATCATACACAAAACCATGCTAATGTGGAAAAAAGTGTTCATAATGTATTTTCAGATGCATTAGGAAAATATTACATAAGGGTAAACTAAATAAAATTTCGTAAAATGTTATCAACAATAATTCACTTCAGGTATCTCGACTTACCTGGTTCTTCACGACCGCCATGGATATATAAAGGTTTACTTCATGAGAAAATTTAAACTATGTTCTCAGGTGCTAAACGCGGATTGGTGATGGAATTAGTCTAAAAGGTCAAAATCAAGGGATGAAGGTCTATATGCATATAATTTGTTTCGTTTGTTT
Source organism: Dasysyrphus tricinctus (assembly GCA_963921185.1). Lineage (NCBI taxonomy): Eukaryota > Metazoa > Arthropoda > Insecta > Diptera > Syrphidae > Dasysyrphus > Dasysyrphus tricinctus. The sequence goes on from OY992531.1 coordinate 15,200,016, forward strand.
TTTTTGCCTTTTGAAAAGTAAAAATAAGAAGAATAAGCTAGAAACATAGCGGGATGAATACGTATGTATACACCAAAAAAAGTAAGCGAGATGCACTCCCTGAGAAGCGAAAGGATGGTATAGCTTGAAGGTAAGTCGAATCTTGATCGCAAGGGCCAGAATATCAAAACGAGATTTTTAAGTGCGGTCTATTTCATTCACTAACAATATAAAATTACTAAGGATTAGGATCGGTTTGGTATAACTAATGTAAATAAATTGTTAATACAGAATATTTTGTATAGTCCAAGATAGTTCGTGGGGACGAAAATTGCATTTTGAAATTTCAGCGCATTATACAAAACTAGCAAAAATTCAAAAATGATGAACCATTGAACTACAAAATATTGCAGACAGTGAAAAATTAATGGCCTTTTTGATTGGAAATCTGGAAGACCTTGACTTGACTAGAAGAGGAAGAAGATCTGTCATTCTGACTCCAATCGAAAAGGCCATATGTCTTCTGATTTCCATCAACAGCCTTATCCTTTTCAAAAGTTTCAAGTGACCTTCGGAATTGGTAAGAAATTGGTTTTGTGAACCAGCAATGGGGTGGGGTATTGTAGAAAAGTTGCTTCTATTCCAAATAAATTAAAATATTTAAATGAAATAAATCCCAGAACGGAAACGTATTTATTATTCAATAGCTTATAGTCAAGTGAAGAAAATATAAAAATATTTTGAAAGATAAAATTAATTGATTAGAACTACTACTTAGTTTACAACAGGTATCTATGTACTTTGTTTGATTTTTTTTTAATCTAAGAGACTTCCGGTCTGATTCTAAAAATTGATATTTGTGTTTGAAGGGTTGAAGTTATAAAATGGCCTTAAGAAATGAGTATTTTTAAAGATCTAGCTTTTTTAAATGATTTTAAATAAAAAAAAATTATCACCCCACCAAATTTCAACAAGGTATAAATACAGTGAAAGCCCTATTTGCGGATAGCTACGATAAGCAGAAAATTCCCTGAAAAGGACATATTTTTGCGAACCAACTCTTTTCTCGAATTTCTCATCTACAAATTGCGTTCCTTTATAGTTTATACGGACACTCCTTTACTGACTCGGGCACTTATTTTTGCTTATTTCAAATAGAAAACGTCACAACAAACGGACACAATGGAAGAAGCAAAGGATCTGTTTTCTAAACAGTTTCGAATTTTTGTTTTCAATACAAAAGCAAATTTCTAATAACCAAACAGATTACTGTTGCTTTGAGAGCTAAGTACGGGATCTCATGGGTAACTTTAAGTAAACTTTAGTTTAGATTGTGTAATTCCTATTTCTCCACCGCGTTTCGGCATTGTAAATGTCTTACAGCTCTTATTTTCGAAGTAATTTTATTTTGCGATGCCAAAAAGAGTAGGTTGCCATTGGGAAATCTTTTTCATTACGACAGCTCTGATAACCAGACAAAAAAGAGGTGACGATGAGTGTTCGCTTATTGTAGCTTTTACTGTACCAGGCTATCAAGTATTCCTAAGACTCAGAAGTTCTATAGCCTAGCCTATTTAAAAAATATTCTATTACATAGTAAGGTGACCACGATCTACTAAACCTTATATATGAAAAAAAAAAAATGTTTGGTAGTGTGGCCATCGGGAGTGGAGTTGTTCAAAATTATATTCGGAGTTTGCCATCAACTGTATTTTCTAATGCGATACAACGTCCGCTGGGCTTAGCCTATGGAGAGTTACACTCAATTTTTTTTAAATTAATTCATGGTGAAACGAAGTTCACCGGGTCATCTATGTAGTATAATATAAAATAGAAGTCATATTTTATTTGATTTTAAATAAAACTTATAAGGAATTTAAAATAGTGGCTTTACATAATTCTCTATTCATATTAAAGTCGATTATGTGATAAAAACTATTAAAATGAACACAAGCATTAGTAATCGGGTTGTTTAGAGCATAATTAGTAGAATGTCTAGGAATGTTAAAGAATTCATTAACTCTAGGTCTAATAGAACGCTGATATGCGTAAATACGTAAAATAGATAGCAAAAACGGACAATCAATATGTCCGGATAATAGATCATGAGCTTATAAAGCAAAATAGTAGCTCCTTCTACTATCAAGAGTTTTCAAGTTTATAAGCATACATCTCGTTTCATATGGGGGCATGTTAGAATACGGGTATTATTTACGGAGTGCAAATTTGGTAAACTTTTTATGTATTCTCTCAATTCGAATCATGGTGTTATGGTAATAAGGGTTCCAAATAACCGGACAATATTCCAAAATCAAACGGACTAACGCAACATACAACTTTTTCATAGTGTAAGGATCATTAAAATCCTTTGAGTTTCTAAAAATGGCTTTGGAGATTATGTAATCGAGATGGGAGGTAAATTTGAGCTCACAGTCAAAAATTACACTTAGATCTTTCTGTTCATACACTCTTGCAATCAAATAATATTGAATTATTTTGACACCATACAACTAAGGAATCAATATCTCTTTGAAGTAGCCAACAGTCAGACAAAGATTTAATCGTCATCAATAATAATTTAAAATCGTCTGCGAATAAAAGATTAACCGCACTTGTTATAACAGAAGGCAAGTCGTTAGTAAAAATCAAAAATAGCAATGGACCAAGATGGCTACCTTGGGGTACTCCTGAATAATTTTGAATAAGTTTAGATGTTTGTCAAATAACTTTCAATCCAGCTTAAGAATTCCGAATGAATTCCCAAACAAGCCAACTTGTTAATAAGAACTTCATGTTGTACGCGATCAAAAGCCTTGGCAAAATCGGTAAAGATCACGTCAACTTGATGTCTATTTTAGATGGCTTGTAGGCAGTAACTTGTGAAGATTGATAAGTTAGTAGTAGTTGATCTTCCACTTACAAATCCATGCTGATGGTCTGATATATGATTTTTTACAATGCAATAAACTTTTTTTTAACGATAGCTTCAAAAATCTTAGGTATAATCTGTAGTTTCGATATAGGTCGATAATTACACTGGTCAACAAAATTTAATTATTTTTTTGTTACAGAAACCATAATATACTTTTCCGTAGGTTTTTGGTGTTCTGAACTTGAATCTGAAGTCAGAAAAATTCTATCGGGCCACGTTTTTGAGATATTCCCGTTACAAAACCGGAAAAACCGTTTTTTTGCTGTTTTCAAAGCTGTATTGTAACGTGAAGTAAATTGTTTCAACAAAATTTTTAATGTTTTCTGAAAGAACTATTTTTCTTCTTTTAAAATCAGTTTAAATTTTTCCGATACCTCTTTTCTTCTCGGAGAAATCTTCAGTTAATTGTAGGCCTTCCATTAATGACATAAATACAATGTAGAGGAGAATGGGTAAAAATTTATGGGAAATGGTCCATTTCTCAATATGAATGTGTCATATATCGATGAAAAGGTTATTTTAAGTACATAATTTCATTATATAATCGTTAAGCTCTAAACCATGGGGCTCGCGAGATATTCGGCTTCAAAGCACCGAAAGAACAATAATGTGTTCCCAATCCACATTAGCTGAATATCTCGTGAACCCCATAGTTTAGAGCTTAACGGCCATATAATAAAATGATGTACTCAAAATAACCTTTTCAACGATATATGACACATTCATATTGGGAAATGGACCATTTCCCATAAATTTTTGCCCATTCTCCTTTAAATTGTATTTATGTCATTAATGGAAGGCCTACAATTAACTGAAGATTTCTCCGAGAAGAAAAGAGGTATCGGCAAGATTTAAACTGATTTTGAAAGAAGAAAATTAGTTCTTTCAGAAACCATTAAAAATTTTGTTGAAACAATTTACTTCACGTTACAATACAGATTTGAAAACAGCAAAAAAACGGTTTTTTCGGTTTTGTAACGGGAATATCTCAAAAACGTGGCCCGATAGAATTTTTCTGACTTCAGATTCGAGTTCAGCACACCAAAAACCTACGGAAAAGTATACTTTTGTTTCTGTAAGAAAAACCTTGTGGACCAGTGTTATCAATAGCATGTTTCGACCCAGATTTATGAATGGGAGAAATATAAGAATGCTTCCATGAGCTCAAAAGAGTGCCTCTAGGTAAGGAAAAATTATATATGATAAAAAGAGGGCTGATCAAACTACCAGTGCACCTCTTTAGGAAAATAAGCGGGATATTATCTGGCGCTAAGCTAAACGATTCATCTAAATTAGATAATTCAACTCGAATATCTTCTTCCGAAATATTTATAAAACCGAGATCTATGATAGAGCTACTTGGACTATAATAATACGAAGCAGTAGATTCAAAGACGAAATTTGATTGAAAGTAATTAGCAAACATGTCACATATATGAGATTAGTCACTACTAGTTACACCTTTAAAACTCATTGTCAACGGAATACCCGTAGATTTATTTTTTGAATTTAAATAACTCCAAAAACCTTTAGAGTTGTTTTTAATTTTCGACTCCAACCAAAAACCAAACATACTGACGATATAAAAGAATTCATATTCCTTTCTTAGGCGACAGAACTCAGATCTAAGAGAGAAATCCACTCTGCTTTTTCGCAACATATGATACATAGCATTTTTTAAGTTGGAAAGTCTTTTGTTAAACCAAATAGGTTTCTTTTTAGTGATCCATACTCGTTTTTTTGTAACAAATCTAGAGAAAACGTCATCAATTTCATTCCTAAACACTTCATATTTTGTATTTAAATTATCATTATTAAGAATACCATTCCAGTCAAGCAAGGACAGATAATTATTAACACGATCAAAATCGACTTTAACAAAATCATACTGAAAATGATCTAAGCTAGTTTGACATAAATCTGAATTTAATATAGAAATATCAAAACTTATATTAAGCGCTTTGTGATGAATTCCACAATTATTAAACAAATAATAATCAGGCTCAGTAACAAAAGCATCAAGATATTACTTACTTACTTAAGGTGGCGCTACAGTCCGGGGTGGACCAGGGCCTCAACCAACAAGCTTCTTCCAGCCGGCTCGGTTACTAGCTAGCTTTTTCCAGTTTCGCACGCCAAGTTGGTTGAGGTCCTCTTCCACTTGCGTGCGCCACCTTTTACGCTGTCCACCTCTACTGCGTTGTCCCACGGGGTTGGATTCAAAAAACTTTCCGGGCCGGAGCATTGGTGTCCATTCGCTCTAGGTGGCCCAGCCATCTTAGTCGTTGGCTTTTCACTTTTGTGGCTAGGTCGGTGTCGCTGTACAGCCCACACAGTTCGTGGCTGTATCTTCTCCTCCATTCCCCATCTATGCAGACGGGACCAAAAATCACCCGGAGAATTTTCCTCTCGAAACAGCCTAACGCGTTCTCATCCACCGTTAGCAGTGTCCATGCCTCTGCACCATACATCAGGACCGGGATGATAAGCGTCTTATACAGGGACAGTTTAGTTGCTCGAGAGAGGGCTTTGCTTCTCAATTGCCTTCTTAGCCCGAAGAAACAGCGATTGGCAAGAGTAATTCTTCGTTTGATCTCAGCGCTGGTGTCGTTCGCTGAGTTTATAGCGGATCCTAGGTAGACAAAGTCTCTGACCACCTCAAATTTATAGCTGTCTATAGTGACGTTCTGTCCTAGACGTCGGTGTTGTGTGTCCTTTCTTGTTGACAGCATATACTTCGTTTTGCTTTCATTCACCGTTAAACCAATCTTCCTTCTCAATGCTCACAAAAGCGCCACTGACATCACGCTTTGTTCGTTCTATTATGTCAATGCCATCAGCGTAAGCGAGTAATTGGACGGACTTTTGGAAGATTGTGCCTCTAGTGTTGACGTGAGAGTTTTGCACTATTCTTTCAAGAACGATGTTGAAGAAGTCGCATGACAGCGCGTCGCCTTGCCTAAAACCTTTTTTGACATCAAAGGTGTCGGTGAGGTCTTTGCCGACCTTGATGGAGCAGCGTGCATTCTCCATCGTCATCCTGCACAAACGGACGAGTTTGGCAGGGATGCCAAAACTAGACATTGCTCTATATAGCTCGTCTCTATAGATGCTGTCATACGCGGCCTTGAAATCGATAAAAAGGTGGTGGGTATCGATTTGAAACTCCTTGGTTTTCTCCAAGATCTGCCGTAGTGCGAATATTTGGTCGATGGTGGACTTCCCTGGCCTAAAGCCACACTGATATGGACCTATCAGGTTGTTGACGAATGGCTTCAGGCGTTCACAAAGTACGGCAGAGAAGATCTTGTAGGCGATATTAAGAAGACTGATGCCTCTGTAGTTGGTGCAGTCCAGAGGATCGCCTTTCTTGAGGATCGGGCAAACAATGCTGAGGTTCCATTCATCGGGCATGCTTTCCTCCGACCATATTTTACAGATGAGCTGGTGCATACTCCTAACCAATTCATCGCCAGCCGCTTTGAATAGTTCAGCCACAAGGCCATCAGCTCCAGCAGCTTTATTGGACTTAAGTTTAGATATGGCTATCCTCACTTCGTCAAGATCGGGTGGACGGAATTGTTGGCCTACGTCGTCCAAGTTGAATGGTGCAATTTGCATGTTAGCGGAATTCGGTTCGTCATCGCCGTTATACAATTGTCAGAAATGATTTTTCCATATCCTCAGCACCGACTGCGATTCCACCACAATGTTCCCCTGATCGTCTTTGCAGGCTTTGGTTCAGGCCTTGTAACATTGGGAGGTTCTTTTTACTTTTTGGTAAAACTTTTCCAAACTTCATTCCTGCAGTGGCATCTCTCTAACTCCTCGATCGCACGCTTCTCATGCTCTTTCTTCTTCCTTCTAAGAAGCTTGTGTTCCTCTCTCCTCTTCTGCTCATAGAGCTCGCGAGCAGCTCTGGTCCTTCTATGCAGCGCCGCTTTGTATGCCTGTTGTTTGGCTGCATGTACTTGCCGGCATTCTTCTTCGAACCAGGGGTTTCGCTGTGGTGGTCGTGCAAAGCCCAGCACGTCAGAGGCGGCATCTCTGATGGCTTCCTGGCAGTTTTTCTACTGGTTCTCGATGTTTGCAGTTGGCGGCAAAGGACTAGTTAAGAGGGCGCAAGAGACTCTATCGGAGAAGGACCTGGCGATTTCCTGCGACTGTAGCCGTCTGACGTCGAACTTCCTCACAGTATTTCCCTGTTTTGGCTTTGGTCTGGATATCCGTAGCATTACCTTTGCTACAACGAGGTAGTGGTACGAGTCAACGTTGGCTCCTCGGAACGTTCGGACATCCTTGATACTGGAGGAGTGCCTTGCGTCGATCGCAATGTGGTCAATTTGGTTGTCGGTTGATTGACCAGGAATTCGCCATGTTCCCTTATGTATATCGAGATGCGGGAACTGGCGTACTAGCTACCACAACGTTTTGCCCCGCAGCAAAGTCGATTAGCCTGAGTCCGTTAGCGGAGGTGGTGTCGTGCAGGCTGTATCTTCCGATTGTGCCACCAAAGACGTCTTCTCTTCCCAGTTTGGCATTAAAATCACCCAAGACAATTTTAATGTCATAGCTAGGGCATTGCTCATATGTCTTGTCCAAGAGCTCGTAGAACTCGTCCTTGGTGTCGTCATCTTTCTCCTCTGTGGGGGCATGCGCGCATATCACGCTCATGTTGGCGAATTTAGCCTTGATGCTAATTGTCGTGAGGCGCTCGTTCACATAGTTGAAACTCAAGACTTCTTGCCTAAGTCTGCCTCTAACGACGAATCCACATCCAAAGAGACTTTGCCCTTGTGGTCGGTAACAGTCACCGTAGTAGATATCGCAGTCTTTCAGTTTTCTCTTGCCCGGCCCATCCCATCGCACTTCTTGGATGGCGGTGATGTCTGCTTTGTAGCAGTCTAAAGCCTCCGCTAAATGTTCGGCTGCACGTGGTCTATAGAGAGACAGAACATTCCACGTGCAGATCCGAAGTTCGTTGTCCTTATTTCGTTTGCTTGGTTCGTCAACAGTAAATCCGTCCGTATCCGAGGCTTGTTGGTGCTTCGCAACTAAGATAGCTTTACGTGGCCGGGAAGTCACCCCGACGGCACGACCCCCAACCTGGAGGACCAGACCCTTACAATATAACTCCAAGGGCGGGGAGCCGGATTAACCGCTCCTTATAGTCTTGAGCTCCGAATATGTCGTAGTAGCCCGTATAAGGTGTTCACTAAGTAGTTCAGCCTAACTGGAACTGTAGACGCCACCGTTGATTCCATCTTGAGAATACTTCCGCTGCCGCCTGGATGAAGGAGAAGTGCCTTAGTGGGAACACTCCTCCCCCCCTCTCTCGTTTGCTGCCCCCCAAAACCGTCCACAGGGATTGGAACCCCATCTTCAGTTAAAGGTGCTAGGCACCCGATGTTCACCACTCTTAGGTGAGAGTAGGAGTTGATAGACAGAGGTTCGCTTTGAAAAAAAGATTGTGGACGCTTGTGTCCTCTTGAATGCACGTGTACCCTTTGAACATCAAGCATCAAGATCACTATATGTAAAAACAAGATCAAGCCACCTACCCATAATATTATGAATACAATTAATTAAAACTAAATTTAACGAAGACATAGAATCAATTACTTCAATTTCAAAATCTTTCCGGATATTATAAGGAATTAAACATTTATCATCTTTAGAATGAAGCCAATTAACAGGAGAAAGGTTAAACTCACCCAAAATAACTATATAAGAATCGAAATCTAGATCTTTAACAACATGATTAACATTAGAAATATGGGCTGAATAAACATTCAATGGAGACTTAGGTGGTATATAATGATAAAAAACAATATTAATTTTATAAGTGTACTATCTTCAGAACGTAAATAGTCTATTCTTACTCAAATATGTCCAATAGCATTAGATAAGTCATAAAGTTCAATTTTCTTACTAATAAATGATGAATTAACAGCCAATAAAACCCCCCCCTCCTCTTGTTACTCCAGCAAGACAGCGATCCCTTCTATAAACCACATATCTAGCATCAAATAACTCTGGCGTAAGTATGCTTTCAGTCAGCCAGGTTTCAGTAAGAGCTGAAATAGTAACTAAGTTTCAAAAAACAAAGTTTCGAAAGGCAAAGTTTCGAAGGATAAAGTTTCGAAAAACCAAAGTTTCGAAAAGACAAAGTTTCGAAAAGATAAAGATTCGAAAATCAAAATTTCGAAAAACGAAGTTTCGAAAGGAGAAAGTTTCGAAAAGTCAAAGTTTCGGAAGAGAAAGTATCGAAGGACAAAGTTTCGAAAAAAAAAGTTCCGAAATCCTCGGAACTTCGTTGTTCCTTGAGCGATTCAAACGAGATTGACACAGGTGATAGCTGATACGGAATAAGAAAAGAAAAAAAATATTTTAAAAGTAGGACCCTGAGTCAATGCATGCGTGTGGTGTGCGTGTATTTCTTCTTCTACGTATTTACTTGTGTTATTGTAGTGTGCGGTTTTGTTTGATGGAATTTGATGCAAATTGTAGTAGATTCAAGGGAAGTCTGAGGATTTTGTTAGCAAAAGGGTAAAATTGTTTATTGGTAGCATTCTGTTTAAGCACCACATTTTATTTTAACCCCTCAGTTAGTTAATAGTCGACATTATAGTGTTTGATTATTAGTAAGGCCCATTGACTTTAAATGCAAAAGTAAGCATTAAAAATCAACGAAAACAAATTTAATAATATGCTATAGGTTTTTGGAAAGCTAATACTCCATTCTTACATTTGGTTTTCAAATCAAGTTGTTTAAGCGAATAGTTTTTGAGAAATTAAATTTCAAAGTAAAAATTAACAAAAAAATCGTGATTTTTTTTTCTTAAGTCGATATTTTTCAAAATTTTACGTAATAGAGTGCTTTTTTTGTGTTCAATATTCAATGTCTTCATTATTTTTTAGTCCATTACCGAAAACCAAATGTAAAAATCTTTCTTAGTTCGTAATGATGAAACCGGTTTCATTGAAATCAGTTAGTAATTGACAAAGTTGTGCTACCTTTAATTTAAGGTGACTCAGAATTGCATACAAAAATAAAAAAACCTTAGAATCATTTTTTTTAAAAATGCAGATAAATAACATACAAAGAGCACAAAAGTATGACACCGCTCTTATTAAAATCGGTGAATAATTGAAAAAGTTGTGCTAGCTTAAATTTAAGGAAGCACAACATTGCATACAAAAAAATATATTACAGCACAAAAATCGCGAAAGCAACACAAAAATAGCACAAAAAGAGCATAAAATTCTAATAAAATTTTTAATTATTTATGCCTTTGTTGGCGAGCTAAAGTTTTGGACGTGACAAAAGTATCGATTTTGCAAAAAAAATGGGTAGTCATAATAATGTTTGTCATAATGTACATTACGCAAGAAACAAAATTGTATAAGGCCCCCAAAAACGATATTTTGAAAAAATGTATTCAAAGAAAATATAGGTACAAAGTATATATTTCAAAAACAACGGCAGCGTCTATAAAGCGATGATGTTACTTGTTAGGTTTTTAAGGAATTTAGATAAAAAGAAATTATTGAGTTCGGAATTTCGGTAATTTTCTGTTTAAAACAGCTGTGTAAATCGGTCATTTCAAATGATCGAATCGTTTAGGAATCGATAGCCAAAATTATTTGATCATTTCAATCAATCGATCTATCGACCATTTTCATTTCACTGAATTTATTTCCGATTCAATTTTCATTTCGATTTCGATGGAACTAAATCTCTCCGATTTTAACGAATTCAATTCAATACTGTATCGATTTTGATCGAATTCAATTTGATTGAAAAATCCGAAAAAATATGAAATTTTCACAGTTTTTACTGCTCTGGAAAAATAAGATTTTATGTCAATTAGTTGACATTTGGATCGAAATTCACTTTTTATGTGAAAGTATAATATAGTTCGATATAGCCCGTCAAGACATCAACTGTCAAATTCCATTGACGGATGGCTGCGATGTCGATGGATTAAAAAACCTCTTAGAAATCTGAAATGTTTGAATAATATGTACTATTCCAGAAAAAGATGATTTTAGGATAATTGGGTGACATTTAAATCAAAATATACCTCTTTTCAAAATATAGTTTATCTCCTATTTTTCAAGCCATTTTTTGAAACATAAAATAAATGAAATAAAATAACAATAAATTCACTAAAACAACGATATTAACTGTTATTTTTAACGAGGTAAATATTTTTGAAAACAAATTTAAATAATTTGTTTGTATACCTACTCCTTATGGTGCTTAATATATGTGCCAAGTTTAAAAATTTTCCATCCACTTTCACACTTTTTCCATAATTTTTAATGAGAAATTTCTATGTATCTTGTATGAGAAATTTCAAGTGCTTGCCGGCACGTGTTAACGTTAACCGATATAACAAAAAATTGCACACATTTTCGCTCTTAGGTGGTGGGGGAGATCCAATTTTTTTTTTACAACAAGTGCCACCCTAATACAAACATTCATCAACAAATGTGGATAAAATATTATGTTTTTGAAGCAAAAAGTACAATTTGATAGACTTTATTTTCAGCTTTCGATACATTGCGGAAACACAATTTTTCATCCCTGTTCTGCTGCTAGTTTGCCTAAAATTTAAAAATAAGAAAAACTATTTTTTATTTTATAAACATCAAAATACTCGTTCTCTTATCTGATCACATGAGGGGCCCCATTTAGCACAGCCGCCCCGGGCCTCTAACAGGCTCAGTCCGCCACTGTTGCGAAACCTGGAAAGTCACCACTAACATCTCGAAGAAATTGCAGGCTTTTTTGAACCCCTGTCTACGCCATATATTCTAAAGATTCGCTGGCCACACATTTTAACAAACGAAAAACTGTGGCGCAGGACAAGTCAAGAGCGGCTGGACGTTGGCATAAGAAAGCGTAAATGGCAATGGATTGGTCACACACTGAGGAAACCAAACGATGAAATTGCAAAGCAGTCCTTTGAATGGAATCCTCAGGGTGCACGGCAGGATGGAATACCAAGAAGACATGGAAATCAACAGTTCTATAGTTTGTCCCGCAAAAATTGTCAGTACAGGGCTTATGGGCAAGCTTTTTACAAAACTGTGGTGCCTGTGTATACCATCACAAAACTAAAATAACAAATTTGCCACTGAAAAAGATACTTACCCACTGATTAACATACATGAATTGTTGTTGTAATTTTTTTAAATATATCGTACGCTCCAACATGACCGTCGTCTTTCAATGCCAAAAGCAAAGCATTCTGATCGTATACTTGCTTTCGCTTCTACCTTCGCTGTGTGAAATAAAACAAAAAATTCACATTCCAACAGAGTTGCCTTTGCCAAGTCGCAACTATACAACAGAGCTTTTTTAGTGGTTTTTATGAAAGAGCTTTCGGTTTTGAAGCTTTTGAGCACAAAATTTATAAAGGTGAGAGCCAAAAGTGTTGTCGTTTTGATTGTCCCCTTATTATTTGTTTTATTTCTGAATTAACCTATAAAATGCAGTTAAAATTTGTACGATTTTACTCTTTCAGAAGAAAAAAGTTATTTGCGCTAAGTTTTGAAACATTCACAAAGCGTTACGTGATCAAATTCATTTGAAAAGGTGTGGTGTGATAAAAAAAGATAAATGGATCTTTTTTAATATGTTTGAAATGGTATCCATGGTAACCATATGTACATTGTTCTTCGATTTGTTGCAATTTATAATTCAAAGTATGGAAACCCTGTGAGAGCTTTAACTTGAGACAGATGTATGCAAGCCAATGCATCCAGACTAAGAGGCAAACGTCCTATCTTCCCTGTACTGAAAATTTTTGTTGGATAGAGTATAGCAGAAGCAGACTCCCAGAGAAAGATGAAATCACACTTAAAATATATAGCTGCAGACCGTGAAGGATGAAAACGATTTGTTGGCGCCCTATGCCCCAATCGGATTTACAGGACTTGTTGATGATGAACAAAAATTGTCAGTACAGGGTGAGGGAAGATAGGACATTTGCCTCTCAGTTTGGTTGCATTGGCTTACACAAATCTGTTTCAAGTTAAAGTTCTCACAGGGTTTCCATAATTTGAGTTATAAATTACCGCAAATCGAGGAATAATGTCCACATGGCTACCATGGATACCATTTAAAACATATTAAAAAAGATTCATTTAACTTTTTCACCACACCACACCTTTTCAAATGAATATGATCACGTAAATGCCCTGTGAATGTTTCAAAACTTAGTGCAAATAACTTTTTTCTTTTAAAAGACTTAAATCCAACAATTTTTAACTGCATTTCATTTTGAAATATGTACACAAATAAAAAAGGCACAATCAAAACGACAACACTTTTTTGGCATTCACCTTTATACATTTTTTTCTCAAAAGCTTCAAAAACGAAAGTTCTTCCATAAAAACCATTGAAAAAGCTCTATTGTATTAATTCGACTTGGCAAAAGTCACTTAGTTGGAATGTGTTTTTTTTTTTGTTTTATTTCACACAGCGAAGGTATAAGCGAAAGCAAGTATGTATATAAAGTTAGCAGGACACTTTTGGAAATTCATGTTAAAAACTATCCTATCATTAGTTGCTAATTAATTGCGAATTAGTTACGCAAAAAAAAAATTTAATTGCATTTTTGGTTTGCGAAAAAATGGGTGTCCTGCTAACTTCATATGAACTTAGCAGGACATTTTTTTCAAAAATAAAGATAATCGAGCTGAAAAAATTTGACAATTGAGAACTAATTAATTGCGAATTAGTTACGCAAAAAAAAATTTAATTGCATTTTTGGTTTGCGAGAAAATGGGTGTCCTGCCAACTTCATATGAACTTAGCAGGACATTTTTTCAAAAATAAAGATAATCGAGATGAAAAATTTGACAATTCAGAACTAATTAATTGCGAATTAGTTACGCAAAAAAAAATTTAATTGCATTTTTCCTTTGTGAAAAAGTGGGTGTCCTGCTAACTTCATATGAACTTAGCAGGACAATTTTCTCAAAAATAAAGATAATCGAGCTGAAAAAAGTTCATTATTGAGAACTAATTAATTGCGAATTAGTTACGCAAAAACAAATTTTATTGCATTTTTCGTTTGCGAAAAAATGGGTGTCCTGCTAACTTCATATGAACTTAGCAGGACAACTTTCTCAAAAATAAAGATAATCGAGCCAAAAAAAAGTTTTTCATTGAGAACTAATTAATTGCGAATTAGTTACGCAAAAAAAAATTTTATTGCATTTTTGGTTTGCGAAAAAATGGATGTCCTGCTAACTTCATATGAACTTAGCAGGACAACTTTCTCAAAAATAAAGATAATCGAGCTAAAAAAATTAGATTATTGAGAGCTAATTAATTGCGAATTAGTTACGCAAAAAAAATTTTATTGCATTTTTGGTTTGCGAAAAAATGGGTGTCCTGTTAACTTCATATGAACTTAGCAGGACAACTTTCTCAAAAATAAAGATAATCGAGCTGAAAAAAAAGTTTATTATTGAGAACTAATTAATTGCGAATTAGTTACGCAAAAACAAATTTTATTGCATTTTTGGTTTGCGAAAAAATGGGTGTCCTGCTAAATTCATATGAACTTAGCAGGACAACTTTCTCAAAAATAAAGATAATTGAGCTGAAAAAAGTTTATTATTGAGAACTTATTAATTGCGAATTAGTTACGCAAAAAAAATTTTATTGCATTTTTGGTTTGCGAAAAAATGGGTGTCCTGTTAACTTCATATGAACTTAGCAGGACACCCATTTTTTCGCAAACCAAAAATGCAATTAAATTTTTGTTTGCGTAACTAATTCGCAATTAATAAGTTCTCAATAATAAACTTTTTTCAGCTCAATTATCTTTATTTTTGAGAAAGTTGTCCTGCTAAGTTCATATGAATTTAGCAGGACACCCATTTTTTCGCAAACCAAAAATGCAATAAAATTTGTTTTTGCGTAACTAATTCGCAATTAATTAGTTCTCAATGATAAACTTTTTTCAGCTCGATTATCTTTATTTTTGAGAAAGTTGTCCTGCTAAGTTCATATGAAGTTAGCAGGACACCCATTTTTTCGCAAACCAAAAATGCAATTAAATTTTTGTTTGCGTAACTAATTCGCAATTAATTAGTTCTCAATAATAAACTTTTTTTTCAGCTCGATTATCTTTATTTTTGAGAAAGTTGTCCTGCTAAGTTCATATGAAGTTAGCAGGACACCCATTTTTTCGCAAACCAAAAATGCAATTAAATTTGTTTTTGCGTAACTAATTCGCAATTAATTAGTCCTCAATAATAAACTTTTTTCACCTCGATTATCTCTATTTTTGAGAAAGTTGTCCTGCTAAGTTCATATGAAGTTAGCAGGACACCCATTTTTTCCTAAACCAAAAAAGCAATTAATTTTTTTTTTTGCGTAACTAATTCGCAATTAATTAGCAACTAATGATAGGATAGTTTTTAACATGAATTTCCAAAAGTGTCCTGCTAACTTTATATACATAAAGCAAGTTTATGATCAGAATGCCTTCGGCATTGAAAGACGACAAGATCATATTAGAGCGTACGAAATTTTTCAAAGAATTATAACAACAATTCCTGTATTTTAATAAGTTGGATAGTATCTTTTTCAGTGACAGATTTATTATTTCAGTGGTATATACAGGCACCACTGTTTTGAAAAAAGCTCGTCCATTAGCCCTGTGCTGACAATTTTTGTTAGACAAAGTATTAAGTATGGTAGACCTTTGTTGATCTCAAAGCCGTTTGTTTGCTTGTTTGTTGATAGTGTAATAACTTTCCATATTTGAACTATAACGACTCCGAAATGCAAACAAACGGACACAATAAAGCTTACGGTCGCAGTGCAAACATACCCTTATTAGCTATAATTATAGCAACTCTCAAACGAAGGAAGCGCCATCTGCCGGATTATAGCAGATTTACCAGCTGTCAAATAAAAGCTTTTGGAAGGGAAATTATTGGGAAATTTCCCCTACGGAAAGCTCTGGAAGCAGAGACCAGAACGTTCTCCTTATTTCCAGAGTTTGGAAAACAAGTATAAAAGCACATGATTGAACGGCAGCGACACAGTTTGTTTTTAATCGTGAAAGAATAAAGTTGGTTATAATAAAAGTGAAAAGTAAAGTTTGTGAATTAATTTCAGTGGTGAATAATAAATTGTTTTGCTTGTAGTAAGAAAAGTAAAGTGTTTTATTTTGTGAAATAAATAAGTGGACGTTTTGAATAAAGTAAATAAGTTTTATTAACGAACCTGAGAAAATATTACATTGGTGTTAGAAGTGGAATAAAACTTATTTTATCTGTGCACTCAATTTAATGTGTGGAAAGTGAAAAAAAAAAGACAATGGGTAAATCTTTGAATGATTTAAATTTAGTGGAACTTAAGGCAGAACTGAATAAGCGAGATCTTCCTACTGCTGGAACAAAGAATGATCTTATAATTCGTCTGCAAGAAGATTTAAGAAGATGTGGAAAAAACCCGGACACGTTTATATTCGACATTGAAATGGAAGAACAACAAGACCAAGTAAGTACATCGGGCATGACCAATATGCTGAAGCAGTTTGAGGCAGCTGCAGCAACGAACGGCTGGGACGACGAAGACAAATATATAGCTCTGACGCTTGCTCTTAGAGGAACTGCTGCTGAGCTGCTGCAAACCATACCAGCAGAAAAGAATGGCAACTTCAGCGCTCTTGTTCAGGCCATTGACAAACGCTTTGGAGATGGCCATATGCAAGAAGTCTTCCGTGTTCAACTCAATACAAGAGTCCAGAAAAGGGGAGAAACTCTGCAACAGCTTCAAGCAGACATCGAACGACTGGCGCATCTGGCATATCCAGCTGCAGGAGATGAAATCATTAACCAATTCGCAACAGAAGCCTTTGTTCGTGCTGTTTCTGACATCAACCTTCAGCGAGCAATTCGAACGGCTGGAAAACGCACGCTCCCTGAAGCATTAGCGTTCGCCCTGACTATGGAAGCAGCAGAACAGGCTTCTCAAGGAGTTCATCGGGTAAGAGAAATAGAAATTGAGGAGTGTTCTTGCCAGAGAACTGCATTCCAAAGGAACCAGCGAGATGGACCTGCTCGATGCTGGAACTGTAACAAAACCGGACATCTTCAACGCCAGTGCAGATTGCCACCTAGAAGACCTGCATGTCAACATTGTGGAAGCAGAAACAGCAACAACAACAATGTCAATACTCCTACTCGGCCCGTTTCTCAACCGGGAAACGAGTAAGAACCAACTTCGAGGGGCAGAAGCTGGTTTCTGGTATCGATGGCCCCAGAACCACCATCCAGGTATCACAGACGAAACGAAACAATAAAAGTCTGACTGTGGAGGCAACACTAAACGGCAAAAAGCAAGTGGCTACGATCGACACCGGTGCCACTGCCTCCATTGTTCGAAAGGACTTGGTGAAGATGACATGGCTGCATAACACCAACACTTACCGCCTGAAAACTGCAACAGGAGAGGCAGCCAGAGTTTACGGGGAAGTTCGTCTTACAATTCGTTTGGCAGAACTGGAGTTTTCACATCTGTTTCTGGTAGCAGATATATGTGACGAGTGCATCGTTGGAATCGACTTTATGAAAGAGCATGGAGTAATTCTCGACATCGGGAAGCAAGTTCTCAAGTACCGAAATGTGGAGATTCCTATGGTTTACGGCAATGAAAACTCATCAACTCTCAGGACTGTCATAAAAGAAGATATATGCCTGCCACCTTCTTCAGAAGTGTTCGTTTGGACAAAAATAAAGGGAGATTTGGGTAGCCATCGATACCTAATGGTGGAGCCAGACTCTGAACAGTCTTCTCAAAACATCATCTTAGGGAAGACCCTTGTGGCACCAAAGAACAACATGGTACCCGTACGGATACTTAACATCAAACCGTACGAAGTTAAGCTAAGAAAAGGAGAAATTGTTGGAAAGTGTGAATCTGTTTCCGCCATAACTACGATCACAGAAGCTGACGCACAAAAATCTGTGGACCCCGGCAAAGTGAACTCTATGAAGGCAAAAATTCTGAAGTCATCCAAATTAACTGAACGTCAGCTAAGTGTTGCTGGAAGCCTCCTTCACGAGTACGGTGATATACTCTCTTCACCCAGTGGGCAGTTTGGTCGAACACAACTGGTGCAGCATCGAATCGACACAGGAGACGCAAGACCTATTCGACAACCAGCAAGACGTCTCCCATTAGCCAAACAAGCCGAAGTTGAAGAGATGATATCGACCATGAAGAAAGATGGACTAATCGAAAACTCTAAAAGTCCATGGGCATCCCCAGTTGTTCTTGTCAAAAAGAAGGACGGAAGTACTCGATTTTGTGTGGACTATCGGAGGCTGAACGATGTGACAAAGAAAGACAGCTACCCTCTGCCAAGAATCAGCGATACTCTGGATGCGATGGAAGGTGCTGAATGGTTTTCAACATTGGACTTAAAGAGTGGCTACTGGCAGGTAGAAATCCATCCAGAAGATCGAGAAAAGACGGCTTTCTCCACAGGAAATGGTCTGTGGCAATTTAAAGTGATGCCTTTCGGACTATGCAACGCTCCGGCAACATTTGAGCGTTTGATGGAGTGCGTTTTACAAGGACTTACTTGGAAATCTTGCCTAGTCTATTTGGACGATGTCATTGTTTATGGTAAGACATTTGATGAGCATTGTGGAAACCTTAAGGCCGTGTTCCAGAGGCTTCGAGAAGCAAACTTGAAATTGAATCCAGACAAATGCGAGTTTTTCAAGTCTGAGGTAAAATACTTGGGACATATCATCTCTTCCCAAGGAGTGAAGACTGATCCTGAAAAAGTTGACACCGTAAAGAATTGGCCAACACCACAGGATAAATATCAACTCCGGAGCTTTCTTGGTCTAGCCACGTACTATCGACGATTTGTGAAGGATTTTGCTGGGATCGCGAAAAGTTTGCATCAGCTAACAGAGAAAGGCAAACCGTTCAAATGGTCAAGCGAGTGCGAGAAAAGCTTCCAGGAACTTAAGCAGCGCCTATGCAATACACCAGTTTTGGCCTATCCGACACCAGGGAAACCTTTCATCATCGACGCTGACGCAAGTAACGTGGGAATTGGTGCCGTACTATCACAAGTCCACGAAGGAGAAGAGAAGGTCGTTGCCTATTACAGCAAGGTGCTCTCAAAGCCAGAAAGAAATTACTGTGTGACCAGAAGAGAACTTCTAGCTTTAGTATCGGCAACAAAACACTTCCATAAGTACATCTATGGACAGAAGTTCCTTCTTCGAACAGATCATGGCGCACTTAATTGGCTGTTGAACTTCAAAAATCCAGAAGGTCAAGTGGCAAGATGGATTGAGAGATTGCAGACATACGACTACCAGATCCAACATCGAAGAGGAAGGTTGCACTCAAATGCAGATGCCTTATCTCGGAGACCATGCAAACCGGACTGCAAGCACTGCACACGTCAAGAAGAGAAAGAGGTTGCTTCCATCCAGCGATTAAGAGCCGACCCCATTTACGGTTGGAGTAATGAAGAAGTAAGAGCTGCCCAACAAGAAGACTCGGATATTGAACCCATTCTTGCATGGAAGGAACACCAAGAGAAGCCAGAATGGGGTGACATCTCCGACAGAAGTCCAACTCTTAAGGCGTATTGGGCACAATGGGACTCGTTTCATGTACAAGAAGGAATACTAAGACGTAAATGGGAGTCCACAGACGGCAAATCATATGTGATGCAGCTAGTCGTACCTCGTTCCAAAGTTAATGACGTTCTTCAAGAGATGCATGATGGAGCTTCCGGAGGACATTTGGGTGTCAATAAGACACTGGAAAAGGTAAGGCAGCGATTCTACTGGCTACATGCAAGAGAAGACGTCGAAAAATGGTGCCGAAAATGTGATACTTGTGCTGCAAGCAAGGGACCAGGCAGAAAAGTTCAGAGTAAGATGCAGCAGTATAATGTGGGCACGCCTTTTGAAAGAATTGCAATAGACGTTGCAGGCCCTTTTCCAGAAACCAGAAACGGAAACCGATACATCCTGGTAGTAATGGACTACTTCAGCAAGTGGCCTGAGGCATTTGCCATCCCAAACCAGGAAACCAAAACAGTCGCGGATCAGATTGTTTTCAACTGGGTAAGCAGGTTTGGTGTACCTATGGAACTCCATTCAGATCAAGGGAGGAACTTCGAGTCCAAAATCTTTCAGGAAGTTTGTACACTCCTTGGCATTAAAAAGACGAGGACAACACCGCTTCACCCACAATCTGATGGGATGGTTGAACGATTCAACCGGACCCTTAAAGAACACCTTTCCAAAGTTGTAAGCGACAACCAACGAGACTGGGATCGGCATATTCCGTTATTCTTGATGGCCTATCGAAGTGCGGTACATAGCTCAACAGGACATACACCATCAGAAATCCTGCTCGGGAGCACAATACGACTACCAAGCGAAATCAAATTTGGATGTTATACAAGTGAGCCACAAGGAATAGACGACTACGTGGACAACCTCAAAGAAAAGCTAGTTGACATTCACGAAAGGACGAGGGCAAATATAAAGCTGTCGAGTGATCGGATGAAAACAAGATACGACGCAAAAGCCACAACGACAGGATTCCAAGTGGGAGACCTTGTGTGGTTTTATAATCCCCACCGTCGGAAGGGACTCTCACCGAAGCTTCAACAAAATTGGGAAGGCCCTTATACTGTTGTAACACGAATAAACGATGTCGTCTACCGCATTCAGAGAGGATTAAGAGGCAAACTAAAAGTAGTTCACAGCGACCGTTTACATCATTATAATGGTGATGGAAGTGATGGATTTGCTCGGGACGATCAATCCTAAGAGGGGGGCAGTGTAATAACTTTCCATATTTGAACTATAACGACTCCGAAATGCAAACAAACGGACACAATAAAGCTTACGGTCGCAGTGCAAACATACCCTTATTAGCTATAATTATAGCAACTCTCAAACGAAGGAAGCGCCATCTGCCGGATTATAGCAGATTTACCAGCTGTCAAATAAAAGCTTTTGGAAGGGAAATTATTGGGAAATTTCCCCTACGGAAAGCTCTGGAAGCAGAGACCAGAACGTTCTCCTTATTTCCAGAGTTTGGAAAACAAGTATAAAAGCACATGATTGAACGGCAGCGACACAGTTTGTTTTTAATCGTGAAAGAATAAAGTTGGTTATAATAAAAGTGAAAAGTAAAGTTTGTGAATTAATTTCAGTGGTGAATAATAAATTGTTTTGCTTGTAGTAAGAAAAGTAAAGTGTTTTATTTTGTGAAATAAATAAGTGGACGTTTTGAATAAAGTAAATAAGTTTTATTAACGAACCTGAGAAAATATTACAATAGCTTGTTATCGGTGTTATCCTTATTTACTCAAATAGATCAAAAAGTTTTTGCATGAACTTTTTAAGGGGAAGATTTTTATAAAAATGTAATTTTAGGCTAAAAGGGCCCGAAAATACAAATTGTATTCCTATTGGAACTGGCAAACAGTACCTATAAACACTTTGATAGCTACATTCTTACCACTTTAAACTAACCTAATCATTTAAATCAGGCGACATGGAAATACTTACTTTGATAGATTTGTTAATAGATTATCCTTTAAATTCAACGTTGAAAGTTTCTTGTTGCAATCAAATAGTCCTTCGATAAGTGTTTGTATCATGTTCTTAGATAGATCTAAGAAAAAGAGCTCTTCCTGATCCGCAAAAAGTTTCAATGGCAGCTCATGTAAATTATTTCCAGAAATGTCAATGTTAGTTATCCTTTTCGAGCCTTTAAATATATCAGCAGGAATAGATTCCAATCCACAACCAATTATTTCAACTTTGACAAGGAACGGTAGATCACGAAACAAACCTTCTGGTAATTGTTTCAACTTAACTTTATTCTCGGTAAGCGAAAATATTTTCAGCTTCTTTGTTTCCCGAAAAATGTCGTTTGGTAGCAAGCTTAAATAGTTTCCGTCAAAACTTATTTTTTCCAAATTGCACAGATGTGAAAGAAAATTCGGTGCAAGTATAAAACTACTATTGTGGAGATGCAATCGGGTTAGATTCTTTGCGTGAGCGAAAATGCTTCCAGAAAGTTCTTGTGATCCGTTTATTTCCAGAATCATTATGCTAAGATTCTCCAATGGAGCAAGGAGGTTAGAAACATATGATGAGTTGATCGTATCCGAAGAGATTGATAGTACTTCCAAAGTTTTAATATCATTGAACAAATCCATTGGTAGTGTTGACAGATTTTTAATGTTGAATGATAGTTTTTTAACAAATCCAACAAGCGGTTTAAGGTGTGCACGTGATAGGACTAGCTCGTTATCAAATGAAACTGTATACGTACTAGATAACTTAAGTGAATCTTTAAGGATTTTTAAAATATCGTCGTTCGCTGAAAATCGACAAGAATTAAAGTGCACTGTACCAAGATCTTCCAGCATCTTAAGCGGTAAGCTAATTTTCAAGGGAGTTGCATTATAACAATTAAATTGAATTTCTGAATTAGAGAGGAAACCATTTTTATTTCTGTAATATGCATCGAGTTTTACTAAAATTTTTGAATTTAGACCGCAAGAAATTATTTCATGTCGAGTCTTATTATCTGCTGTTATTATAGTTGATTCGTTGCACTGCAATTTGTGAGAATTCGGATCTACTTGAAGTGTTTTAACGGGATTACAACAATTTGCTAGAAGGCACAGTGTCTTAAGCAGCAAAAAGATGTATTTAAGGCTGCTTTGAGTCATTTTTGATGGAGTCGCTCTGAAAATACAAAGAGTAAACATACATTCATATACTATTCATATTAGAAGATGCAGAAGTACAAACATAACAGGTAAATACTAAATCGGGATACTAAAGCTATGTGTACACGATTGGAAAATCTTCCAAAATATTGGTATAGACCTGTCAAAAGTCTCCCAATGGCTACCAATTTATCTTACAATTGAAGCATCCAGGTCAAAAACCAGACAACCCCGTTCACTGACAAACAATGATTCTCTGATTCGTATATTTAAAGAACAAAACAGTGTGTAGGTGTAGACTCATTGGAAGGCAATATGTCAGATTACATCTGAAAATCTACTTTAGTAGTGAAGTTGTTGTGAAGAAATTGTGAAGTGAACAAATTGTTAAGAGCTAGTGAAAAACAATTTTTTTATTTAATTTAATTTTTATTGAAATAAAAAAAACGGAAAATAAAATTGGTGCTAAGAAAGGCAAAATTCAATCAAATCCTTCATTCTCTGCTTGGTGGAAAGCGGCCTGATAATTTATTTCACAACAAAAACATAAATATTAAAATAAGACCCAAGTTTCTATATGTACAAGAAACCTGTGCTTTAAAAGTCAACCAAAAAAAGTAATGAGATCTAAAATAAATGCCAAGTTCTAAGTTCATGAAGTTTAATATCAAATATCTTAAGTAGAGTAATATCGAAACAATTCCAAATTTTGACAGGAATTTGATATTTAATAATTACTGATTAAAATTTGGTGGGTTTACTGGTCAAGTTTTCATACATTTTAAATTTGTGATTAAAACCTAGAACGCTGTTGATGTAAAACGAAAAATTCCATGTTTGTTTTTATATTAGAAAAACTGTTTCTTCAGAGTAGAGGAAGAACACAGGATGTTTCCAAGTTATTGGCTAATACTTTATGAAATAATTTAAGGACATAACCTAAGAATAAAATTATATAGGAGGGGAGTGAATTTCCCCCTCTTTTTTATACGGAAGGGGTAAATTCCCAAAACATTTACTTAAAATAGATAAACGGCTATATAGAAAATGAAGAAAACAATTTTTGAAAAATTCGTTTGAAAACTCCAAATTAATTTAAAAAAAAATGAACAATTTTGTTAATTGATTTTTATTTTTTATTTTACGTTATAAAGTGGTAAATTCTCTTTCATTATTTGATGTTATTACTAATGCTGATAACCAGAGGGTTCTAGGGTTTTAGTTTTTGAAAAAATTGAAAACTATGAAAACTACTTTTTTTTAAATCACCTGGGGGAAATGCATCCCCCTCCTATATAATTTTATTCCAAGGATATGTCCTTAAGTTATTTCATCTTCTGCTTTGAAGAAACAGTGTTTCTAGTATGAAAATAAACACTGTATCAAAAAAAACTTTATAAGAACATTTTAAACACAACCACCTCCCTCTCACCCCATCTTGCTCTCATGATATCACTAGAATGACCATGCACCAATATGCATTTATTTTTACTTACGATATAGGTACTATAAGGTTGGATTCGTGCAACAAAAAAATTTTAGATAACAATCAAACATGATATTACGATGATAGAGAACACGAAAAAAGTGGGTGGGCACAATTCTGTCTGTCTGTCTGTCTGTCCGTACCTCAATCTACAGCCTAAACCAGTGAAGCGATTTTCTTCAAATTTTGAACTTTAGGTTTTTTTGTAACTCTCCAGAGGGGAAATTGAAATTTTGTTTTTAGCTCAAAAAATAACGGTACTTGCCACCCAAGTAACACAATTGTCTCTTCAACACAACTTGAAAAATTATTTTACAAGAGATTTCAACTCCTGAAACAATCTTGAAGAGATCACTAAGACCCAAAAAGGCCTAAAGGGGAGGAGCTTATTGTATTGGACAAAAGAGTTCTAATTAAAGTGTTTGTAAGAGCTCATAAAGATAGTTCATTTTATTGATGTTTGAAGATGGTCTCAAGTGCTTTTGAAGATATTTTTTTTTCAGTCAATAGAGCGAGTTTGGAGGGAGAAAAAATAAAAAGAATCAATATCTTTCTCTTTTACACAAGTATAAATTGAATATTATTTATATGAAATGGCTTCAAATAAAGAGTGATAACATGACGAATTCTTTTTCACATGTCCGACTTGTTTTACTATTCCATTAATAAGGAAACATAAACTCATTTTTGTTGGCTTTAATGATGGTGTGTTTTGATGTGCAGGAAAAGATTCACTTGAAAACCAGACATTCTACCCCACTTAAAAATAACGCGCCTTGAAATAAAAAAGTATTTTGAGATAAATATTAGTGTAGCAAAAAGAAATCGAATAAAGTTCCATTATATTTTCGCCAGAAACCCTAAATGAATAGTAAAAGTTGGTCTTATTAATTTGAAAACAAGAAAAAATGTTGCTTAATTACGTATAGGTATTCAATAAATAATATTATTTTTGAAATCAAATACAATAAATATGGCGAATGAATTCCTTTGCACATTCATCATATATATTCCTACCTACAGGGTAGGGTGCCTCATGTTCTGAAGCGAAGATCATTTTTTTTTTTTTCGTTTTGTCGGATCTGAATAATTTTAATATGTAAGTACAAACTCAGCAGTTGAAAAACTGACCAAATAATAACATTCAAGTCGTCAACTATCAAACTCCATTGAAGGATGGCTACGCATGTCGATAGATTAAAAAACCTCTGAAAAATCTGAAATTTTTGAGGAATTTTTACTGGTCCGGAAAAAGGTGACTTTAGAGCAATTGGGTGACTATTTGCGACCAAATATAGTTTGTCACCAATCTATCAAGCCATCAACTCTCAAATTCCGTTGAAGGATGGCTACGATGTCGATAGATTAAAAAACATTTAAAAAATCTAAAAAATTTCAAGAATTTTTACTGCTCCGGAAAAAAGTGATTTTGGAGCAATCGGAAAAAGTTTACTTTAGGGAAATTGGGTGACATTTAAAACTTCAAAATCTTCGCTTTGATGAAAATTAATTTTTTCTTATATCTATGTACTTTTGAAAGTAAATATGTACTGGTGTTGTGAATTTAAATTTACACTTTTAAAATGAAAAATAAGCAAAAACTTCCTTAAAGTTAAAAAAATCGACACAAATATTCAATTTGCCATTTTTTTAATATGTCTACAAAAACATGTGCACTTTATATGTAAACACTTCCAGTATAGAAAACCGTTGAAAGAGTTTATTAAGAAGTCATCAAAGAATCTGAGCTAAAATCAGAATCCTCTTAACGACTTCATGATAAGATATCAAAAAAACAATTCCCTTAAATGAAGAGTGAATAAGATGCCAACAAAGAGTTAAAAAAAAAAATAAAAGTAAACAACAATTATTTTGGTATTCGTTGCCGAAATTTCTTTTTTAATTATGCGTAAAGTGATTACATAAGCAGGCTTAAATCAATATTTCCCGATAATAAAATAAAAGAAGTAAAACAAATTATATTTTATCTCATTTTGTTAGCACAAAAACACGAAACTACAAAGCACGCAATACACAAAAGTCAGACGAAAGACACTTTTTTTTCAATCAAATACTAAATGAATACTATTTGAAGATAAAATTGTAGGCCTTTATAAAGACGTTTTAATAAAAACATCCCCAAAATATCTTCATGGTGTTTCTGAAAGAGTAAAAAGATATACTCTTAGTGCACTTTAAACATGTTGTTTTTTAATAGGTTTTAAAGAAGGCCTGTAGGGAGTCAATATAAAAAACATTTGCCATGATTGTTTTTAAGATGCTGGGAGGAGGTTTGTTTGATAGTTTCAACAAACAACACTTCAATAGAGCAAACTAAGAAATCATAAAGTGGAATGGTATTAAGAAGATTGAACTAACAGCTCGTGAAGAGGTGATGTATTTGTTTGGAGTACTCTTCGAGAGTTAATGTGTTGCTTGGGCATACAACCGTTAAGGAAAAGCTTATTTATCTCAAGAACGGCTCCAACGATTTTGATAAAAAAAAATCAGTGTATTATTATAGATATGATGTACCTTTTAGTAAGAAAAAAAAATCACCAAAAACATTTATTAACGCACCTGCCATCATATAGCGTTTTTTTTTATTTTTGATTTTCTCATTAACCGCTCATCCGATTTCAATGAAATTTTTTGCACAAAAGCTTTGTTAGAATGTAATTAATACTGCATACCAAAATTTTTGAAAAAATAAATTTTGGATTTTTAAAAAAAGATTCAAATTTTTTTTTTGAAAATTCAATATTTCAAAAACGGGTTGATGAATTGTTTTGAAATTTCAGTTTTAAATGTATATTAATATATACTCAAAACTTGCATACCAAATTTTTTTTTGAAAAATGTTACAAACATATTATATATAAGAAATTAATTTTTAAGAAAACGGCTCCAACGATTTTAAATTTTTTTTTGCATATATTTATATTTTTTCAAGTAATCAGATGGCATACTTTTTTTTTAACTCTAAGTTATTTATCAGGCTGTTTATACAATTAAAAGAACGACTTAAATGCTTTTTATATTTTTTCTATAATATTGAATTTTTTTTAAAGTTTAAGCCCCATACAACTTGAACATAAGAGCAAGTACGTGCGATCCAGTAGTGCATTTTATTTTTTAGCAATTTTGCATAATCGTATTTTTCTCAAAAACGGCTCGACAACTTTTCTTCAAAAAAATTCAGAAAATTTATTTTAGTAAGGGCTTTCTTTGGATGGAAAACCATTTTTCAAAAATGGTTATTAACGGTACCTCCCAAGGAACCATTTTTTTAATTTTTGATTTTCTTCAAAACGGTACAACCGATTTAAATTATTTTTTTTATACAGAAGTTTCCAAAAAATATAAATAGTTTTGTGTACCAAAATTTTGAAAAAATATTTTTTGGATTTTTAAAAAATGCTTCAAAATTTTTTTTGGAAAATCAAATATTTCGAAAATGACATGATCGATTTTTTTGAAACTCGATATTTAAGAGTTTTTAGTCCTTATTAAAATATTTTTATAAAAAAAATTACATTTATGAAAAAATAACGGTACCTTCCATACAAAAGTTAAAAAACCGCAAAGGAAAATTTTTTTTTGCTAAAACACGACTCCTACGATTTTGATTAAACTTTTTTCATGTTCTAAAATTAATACGATCTACTATCAAAAATAATAAAATTTTACAATTAGCAACTACATATTAATAGTAGGTACCTGTCATAAAACGTATTTTTTTATTTTGAATTTTTTTCGCTATCGGCTAAACGGATTTAGTTGAATTTTTTTTACATACAATTCAGATAAGAATAAATAATATTGCATATCAAAATTTTCAAAAAAAAAGTTTTTGGATTTTTAAAAAAAGTTTAAATTTTTTTTTTTGAAAATTCGATATCTCAAAAACGGGTTGACAATTTTTTTTTCAAATTTTGATTTTACATACACATAAATATATACTTGAGATTTGCATACCAAAATTTATTCTTAAAAATGTTTTAAGAATTTTATATATATACAAAATAATTTTTTTAAAAAACCGCTCCAACGATTTTAAATTTTCATATTCATCATATTCAATCAAGAATTAAGATGGCATTCTCTTTTTTCACCTCAAACTGTCAAAAGAGTTGTTTTAGCCAATTTAAATGTCGTATTTCATGCTTCTCTACATTTTCACTCATAATTTCCATGTTTGTATAGACAATTGTTTTAAACCCGCAGTTCTTGAACATAAGAGCAAGTAAATGCGACCCAGTCGTGCATTTTATTTCCATTATTTCTGGGTAAATTGATAAAAAAACATTGATTATGTTAGACAATAAAATTGTTTTTCAAATGTCTGAAACTTCTACTGCCCGTATTTTTTAACCTTGCTCCTACCGAAAATATGATGAACTTTTTTTGTAGGAAATTTAATATTCTTTCAGTTTGTAATACACACTTTTCCGCTGGTACGCTTAGTTTTCAAAATATTCACGAAAAATTACAAAAGGGGAACTTTAACTCCCCCTCCTGGCTATAGCTCGCGGCCCTGGGCTGGAGACTTTTAGTATGTTATACCTGGGGGTCACCCCTACCACATTAAATAAAAACCCAGAGAGCATGATTTATTGCATTTATTTTATAATTTTGAATCTTCGTTGACTGGACTATTGGAAACAATGTTTTTTTCGTTCTTGTGGCTTCGTTTGGTCAGAGTATCAAATCTGTAAAAGCATTTTGCTACAACATTTAAAGAACAAAATATTATGGTGAAATGTACTTAGACTGGAATAGACGATAATGCTCTTTTACTTTTTTTTATTTGTATTTTGTTTTCTCTCTTTTTGGCCATACTTTTGTTGAGATTCTAGATAACCTTGTATGTTTAGACCTCTTGACATTTCTTCTTCCCTTATTTTCTTTAAATATGTATAACTTTTTTGTTTTTGTAGTCTATTCTTCTGAATGGCAACCCTTTTCATTGTGCTGGGTTATTACCAAGTTTTTATTGCACGGAATAGTTTTTATTTGGTTCTTTCAAGGTATTGCTACCCTTTAAATAAAAAATAATTTAATTAAAGTTCACAGTGCCATGGTACTGACCTAACTTCTCTATGCTAATGATAATAATAATTTCCAGGACAATTTTAAAATAATGTCATTAAAAGGAATACAAAATTCTGATAATCAATCAAAAACATGATAAAGCATGCTTAAAAAATACTACCACGGTACTGACAAATTACTTTGTGACACACTTTCTTCGAATGAAAACAAATCATTCTTCAAGTACCTACAACAATGTTGAAAAAATAAAACGACTGTTGTTATCTATACCATAGTGCCCTTTCACACGAGGAAACTGAGTTGCCAGCAACTTTTAGTTCCAGGGTGAGAAGGGCAGGAAGAAAGAGGGGCGAACAGAATCTCCCCGGTCGAGGATTTGAGGAGATTTTTTGACATTTCCTTTCACATATAGGTTTAGGTGTGTTCAAACAATAGACTTTCAAAGGAAATTTCAAAAATTGCCTGGAGATTTGTTTCCTTGTGTGAAAGGTACAAGAGATTTTTAAGGAGATTAAAAGAAAACGTCAAAAAAATCTCCAGCAACTTGTTTCTTCGTGTGAAAGGGGACATAGACTAACTAATAAGTTAGTCTAAGTTAGTCTATGTCTATACATAAATAGTGCTTTTTTTAGAAAACCACCATACAAACGTCTTGAAACTAAAACAAAATGGCGGTTCAGTGAAAAATCTTTTGAATTCAAAAATAAAAGTAAATCCTCGGACAACATTCATTCCTGATAATTTTATTCAGCTAAAAGTATTTTGACTTAATTTTTGCATAATTTTGTCAACCAAGTATTGCACTCAAACTTTTCTAGGGACAACATTTCTATTCAATGAAGTATTACATTATAAAAAAGTAGATTTAATCGGAAAACCAAGGAACGGACATACCCGTGGCATGACACTGACATTTTTACTACACTTTTCCAAGCCATGTGGAAGAAGTAGCAAGTTTGATCATGATATCGACTGTAGATTGTAGTAAAAAGCCATTTACACAATTCAAACCAAAAATATATACGAACATTTTACATTTTTTTTTTTTTAATTGAGTTTATTCTTCTTGGATAGTTAAAAAGAACAATAAAATCAAGAGTTGACCTAAAGCCTGCTATAGTCTATAGAGGACAACCGTATTTTTTAGAGATAACTATATAAATGTTCATCTTTCATATGATGCCGTATTGACTATATTGGAGACACAGACAAAATATGACTTTGTGATGTAACTTAGCTTCTTAAATTAACTTTCTCAAAATCTGACTTCATAGATAAATTCTGAGGTCGGTTTTGAAATCAGGGCATCAAAGCCTGCTGGAATTGCATAGACTGGTTTATGTGATACAAATTGTATTAACCAGTAATGGAATCATTGAATGAACCGTTTTTATAATAATTATAAGATTTTCCTTAATCAATAAATACTTAATAATGTTTCTTACCAAATGTCTAAACAGGAATATTTGTCGTTATTGCTATGTTTAGTTAAGTATGGCACTTTAAACTCAGAATAAAAGAATTGATTTTTTGTTTAAATATTTGTCGGTTGTCAATTAAAATTTGAAAACTACAAAAAAAAGTTATTCAACTAAATATATAAGATGCAAAGGCTTTTGCAACAAATTGGTTATATTTATTTTTAATAAAATGTATTAAAACTGTATCAACTGTCGAATGTGGACTGCTCGAGAAAAATCTAAGGTACCTTCTTTTATAATAATTTTGACATTCTTTTAAAGTATATTTTTATAATGGTATCTTTTGTTGTTCTTGCATTTCATATCTTTAGGAATGCAACTTTTAATTATCAAGGACTCGATATAACTTTGAAGGTATGTTGCAATCGTTTAGTTTTACTGTTCATATCAGAACTGATAAAAATTTGAAACAAAAATAAAAATCCTGGTTTCTTGTGATAAAAACAAGAATTTATTGCGTTTCGATTTACTTTAAAACAAGAAGAACAAAAACACAACAAACGGTATCAAAAGGTGAATAATGCCTAGTACTTTCCGAAATATTATCTTAATTATGCACTTGCCTTGTGATTTAATAACTGTTTTTTGTTGATAATAAGAACTTTTTTTTGTTTAAACTATCAGATCTTTGTCGAAGAGAGCTTAGTACAAGCGACATCTTGCGACCAAAGAATTGCCAAACACAAATTAAGTGCTTATCAGGCTCATCACTTAGTGTAGTGTTAGTAGTTAGTAAACAACAAACTACTTAAAACATACACTTTACAAAATAAAAATTAAAAACAATAATTACAAAATAGCAAATAAAATGACATTGAAAAAATTAACAATTACAAACATTAAGCTTTGAGTCTATTCTTACTTAGGATTAAAATCAAAAAAATTAGAGTTCAAATTCAGAATGTTGCACATGCGGGTAAAAGGCTCATGCATTCCATAATTGGTACGGTGTTGAGATATATGCATTAGTTCTAGACTACGAGTGTTGTGACCTCCACCACGGTAATTAAGGCTAGTACAAGATAATAAATCAGGTGCATCAATAACGCCCGTTAAAAGTTGATGAATAAATACAATATCATTATTAATTCTCCTTTGTGCTAAAGTTTGAATCTGAAGAAGCTTAATCCGGTGTTCGTAAGGAGGAAGATTATAAGGATCGGACCACGGTAGTCCTTTCAAGGCGAAACGTATAAAATTACGCTGCACTGCTTCTAGTCTATTCTTATGGACATCGTAAAAAGGAGTCCTATACCTGTGATGCGTATTCAAGATGAGGGCGAACAAGACTGTTGTAGAGAGTGAGGGTAACATAAGGATCCTGAAATTCCTTAGACCAACGTTTAACAAACCCTAACATAGAGTTTGCCTTGTTGACTATTAAATTGATATGCTTCGTAAAATCAAGATTAAAAGTAAAATGAACCCCTAGGTCTTTGAAACTATCAACACGACGCAATGTGTGCTGCGATATTTCATAATCAAATGAACTAGGAACTTTTTTTTTAGAAAAAATGACCGCCTGACATTTAATAGGGTTGAGATTTAAACCGTTTTTACAACACCAAATAACAAAACTGTTAATATCTTCTTGCAAAAGTAAACGATCACTCACAGATTTGACGCTTTTGAGAATTTTCATATCATCCGCAAAAATTAGAATTTCACTATAACGTATATAGAGGGATACATCTTTGATTGCTAAGATAAAAAGAAGTGGGCCCAAATGACTACCCTGGGGAACTCCAGATTTGGCAAAGAAAGGGTTGGAGACAGAGCTCCTAAATCTAACTTGATAGGATCTATTATGGAGATAAGAAGAAACCCAATTGATGAGTTTAGGAGGGAAGCCAAACACCTTTAACTTAAACGTGATGATATCGTATGAAAGTTGATCGAAAGCCTTAGAAAAATCTGTATAGATGCAGTCGAGTTCTTGACCATGTTCCAACGCAGTTGAGCACTTGTGCAAGAATGCAAGTAAATTGGTTATCGTCGATCGCTTTTGCATGAATCCATGTTGTTGATTGCAAATTATATTCTTACAGTTGAATGTCAAACTATCGCACATTACTTGCTCAAAAAGCTTAGGAATGCAAGATAGCTTGGAGATTGGTCTGTAATTGCATATATCAGATCTGTTACCCTTTTTAAAAACTGGTGTAATAAATGCTTTTTTCCAAATACTTGGAAATTTACCGGAGCTAAGTGATAGGTTAAACAAATGAAAAAGAGGGGGTGCTAATATTGATTTACAATTCTTCAAGATTATTGGTGGGATGCCATCAGGTCCAGATGAGTAATCATCATGAAGTAAGGACATATAATGTAAAAATTTTTCGATTATAATTGGGATATTATTGAAGGTAGTTTGTGGGCAGTCTTTTAAGTAGAGAAAAAAGTTCTCATCAACATCGACAGGGGTATCAACGAAAGACTGGCGAAAGTTGTTGGCAAACGCATCACAAATATCCGGAGGACTATTTAAAATAATATTATTATAAGTAAGATTGACTGGATAGCCATCAGATTTCTTTTTCAAGTTTACGAAATTCCAAAAACTTTTGGGGTCAAGCTTAAGAGAACTTTCCATTTTTTTAAGATATTCAGCGTATAAATGATTGGAGAGGCTTTTAAACTCATCAAACAAGGAAATATACAATTCTCGGTCCTCAAGGGACATACTTTTTATGAAATTCTTCCAAGCTCTGTTTCTTTTATTACGAAGAATTTTGAGTTCTTTCGTATACCATGGATGGCAGAAGCTAGAGTATTTGGGTATTTTGTGTGGAACTATGTCATTAATACAGTTGGTCAATACTTGATAAAAGTATGAAACTGCAACGTCAATGTCGCCTGAAACTGGTATATTTTCAATACCAGATGCACTTAAATGCTCAGAAAGCAACTGAAAGTTAGCTTTCCGAAAGTCAAAAGAATATGAACAGTCTTGTGAATTACTATTATTAAGTAAATGCCCGTCCAAATCAAGAAAAATGTCAAGAGGAGGATGGTATTTATCTATGTTTGATATTGCAGTAGTAGACTCTACCACTACAGTACTAACAGCGTCAGATGAGAAAACTAAATCGAGTATTCGATTTAAAGAGTTTTTAATACAGCTTATTTGCTGTAAGTCCGTAGATATAATATGGTCTAACAGTTGAAGCTCCTGTTGAGATGAAGTCAACGATGCTTCAAAGTAAGACTCGTCTTCTGAAGGAATCCAGTCAATGTATGGAAGGTTAAAGTCGCCTAAGAGAGTAATAATACTATCAAATCCAGCAACGTCAATGATATAGTCGAGAGCAAGGGAAAGCTCAACATATACTGAAACTGAACTTTTGGGGGGAATATAGACATTTAGAATGAATAAATCTTTTGAATGCATGGATATTTTGATGCAGACAAGTTCTATTGAAATATTAAAAGGGAATATGATAGGAGTTGTGTTGAAATGATTTCTAATCGCAATTAAGACACCACCTCCTACTAAATTTGTAATATCCACATGACGGTCTTTCCTGAAAACTATGAATTCTTGATCAATTAGTTCTGGGTCTAAGATCGTGTCATTAAGCCATGTTTCAGTGAAAGCAACTAAGTCATACGGAAAAGCTAGGGAGTTTTGAAAGATTTTGGCAGTTTTACTGCGAAGCCCTCTTACGTTTTGGTAGTAGAGGGAGAACCTACTAAGTTTTTTGCATTTAAATTATTATTGTTGTTTGCAATCTTTCTTTGTCTAGGAGGGATTGTAAATTCTTTTACCAATGTATTAGGTGGCCAAGAGCTATTCAAAATTGAATCGAATAATGAGAAGGGAGCTGTAATTTTAAACGATGAAACGAAATTGTTAGGTTTACTTATTTTAGTACATTTAATGGATGATACATTGGGTATGGATTTACAGGCAATGAGATGTTGCAAAATATCTTCGGGTACGATTTCCGGAAAAAGACGAGAGATGAATATTGATTAGGGTTTAGGAACCGATTCTAAAGCTCTGGGAACAACAAGACTAATTTGAGGGGTGGGATCCATAATATCAAAGTCAGAAGCTAATTCTATAGGCTGTAGCACTGGCAAGTCATTAAGTACCGAGGGTAGGTCAACCTCGACCTCGACACTTGAATCACCAGCCACTGCCAAGCCTTCCCCTTGACTGATATCAGAAGCACAGTTAACGTCAGCCTGAATACTTATAATGTTTGATCTTTTAGGAGCAGGACCAGCACTCTTCGAAGAAGCAGCAGCATCACATCCCCTTTTATTACCCTTTTTACAGGCAGAATCTGATATATTCTGGGAAATGGTCGGACTAGATTCTGAATCATTTTGAAATATGGGTTGTGATTCATCATCATTTGGGGATGATGATTTATCTACTAAAATATTAGAAAAAGAAAATTTATCAACAGTTGAAACAACAGAAGAGACATGTTGGGATAGTTCCTCGAAAGCTTTAGAGATCTTAAGAATCTCGGACTTTAAAGCTGTCATATTAAAAGCCAAACTGGATACAGAATGCTTTCTACAACTAACGCAAAACCAGAAACCAATATCAGAGGCATTCATTTTGTCAATTAAGGCATTAGTTGAACCGACACATTTAGCGTGAAAAAGGTTTCCGCAGGGACCATGGCATTCAAAAAGAGATGATGTAGCTGAATGATTTGAACATTTAGGTGCAGAACAGGCCATGATGAAATATAAGACGGAGATGCCTGACTTTAAAATGTGTACAATAAAAAAAAAATTAACTTAACTTAAGAAGTTTATACATCTAATAGATGTGTTTGTTTTGAATTTCAGTAATTGCATTTATAGAAAAACCAAACTGAATTATGTTAAGACCACAGAAATTAAAAGTGAGTTCGAAAATGGGGATGGAGAGAGAATTTGGCTACCAAGAAAAATCAAACACAAACATTTGAAGTCGCCGCGATCGTATTGGGTTGGGGTCGAAATCCCGCGAATCAAAATCCCGTATGTCGAAATCCCGCGTATCAAAATCCCGTTTTTCAAAATCCCGGAAATCAAAATCCCGAAAATCAAAATCCCGCTGATCAAAATCCCGCAAATACACACGAATAAACACCGAGGTGTGTATGGGGGGACATGCCATTATAGGATTTGGGGTGGGTGCGAGGTTGGGTGTATGTAAAGTTCCTTTTGCATTTAAAGAAAAAAATATCATTCACACATAATTCGAAAAAAAAAATTAAAAAAAGACAACAAAAATCGCTAAAGATTAGCCGAAAAAACTGAAAATATTTTTTTTGAAAGTTTTAGAAAAACTTTTTTACCAGTTATTTATTTTGATTTTTGGGAACGGGCACATTCCAAGATCACGAATATGCATTTAGCCGCAAATCAAGTTTAAAGATGTAAACTTTGATGCCTCTAGGACGCTTAGTTTAGCCGCAAATCGCGTTTAAAGATAAAAGTTGATTTTTCGTATGATTCGATGCATCAATTGAGCGCCAATGTCAAGTTTTCTTGAGCAACTGTACCTATCATTCATATTTCGAAGAAAAATTAAAAACCGAAAAAAAAAATTGAGAAAAGTTTAATTTTTCATTGAAATTTTCTTCAAAAAATCTTGTTTTTTTTATATTTTTCAAAAAAAAAATTTCCAAAAAGTTTATATTTCTGAATAATTTTTTTTTTTTCAAAAAAAAAATCCCACCTGCTTCCAGAATCCAGACCCACACTCTGTCCAGATCCAAACCCACCTCTGTCTTCTTTTAGACTACCGTTCCCGTCACCCAAACCGAAAAAAAAAATTCCCACCTCTGTCCAGAATCCAGACCCACCTATGTCCAGATCCAGACCCACCTCCGTCCAGATCCAGACCCACATATGCCCAGATCCCGTTGTCATTGTCACCCGTCCCCACAAAACCAAAATAAAATCCAATTTCTATCTCTCTAATTACCTCGAGGTCTTACCTCTACGGAGTTCTAAGAAGAACTGAAGATACATAAATGCCAAATTGCCAATACACAACTGCTTATATACTTTTTTTTCAATAAAAATAAATTCACTAATTAAAATAAAATATTGTTTCAAAAGTATCTAAAAAGTTGGGATTATTTTAAAAAAGTATTGAAAATCCCGCAAAATAGTAGCAGGCTACTGGCGGGATTCTTGCGGCGGGATTTCGATCGGCGGGATTTTGACTGGCGGGATTCGTGTACATAATTAGTAATTTTATTTGGCGGGATTTCAACTTGCGGGATTTTGATCGGCGGGATTTTGACCTTTTCCCGATCGTATTGATGGATCGAACTTATAGACAGACGAAATCTCCGAAGAAATTTGATTTTTCTTAGATCGCTAAAATAAGAACATAAGTTGTACTTTTCATAACAGGAAAACAATTTCCCGATCGAATTTCGCGAATGTGCAAAATTTTATCAGATGGTTGTGGCTTAATTACGCTGGGAGCATATGTTTTGTTGCAAATTCTCTTTCGTCCTAATTTTCTTGCTTTGCTAGCCGCAGCAGCGCTGTAGAAACAGGCACCTTAGTGCCAAACTGGATGAATTTGGCACTGTGGCACCCATTGGCATTGAAAAATCTTAAATTTGACACTCTATTTATTTACAATATTGGTACTTGGACAACTTTTGGATTCGTGCAAAAAAAACTTCGATAACAATCAAATGTGACACGAAGATAGAGAACCAGAGAAAAGTGGGTGGCACAATTCTATCTGTCTGTTCTTCTACAGCCTAAACGGCTTGATCGATTTTCTTCAAACTTGGTACATAGTGGTTTTTGGTGATTATGCCCACACTTTTTTTTTCATTTTTTTTTAGAACCAAAAATAACGGTACCTGCCATACATTTTTTTTTAGCAATTTTACATAATCGTATTTTTCTCAAAAACGGCTCGACAACTTTTCTAAAAAAAAAATTCAATAAATTTATTTTAGCAAAGGCTTCCTTTGGGTGGAAAACCATTTTTCAAAAATGGTTTCTAATGGTACCTCCCAAAGAACAATTTTTTTAATTTTTGATTTCCTTCGAAACGGTAAGACCGATTTCAATTATTTTTCTTACACAAAAGCTTCCAAGAAATATAGATAGTTTTCTGTACCAAAATTTTTTGGATTTTCAAAAAATGTTTCAAATTTTTTTTGAAACTCAAATGTTTCGAAAACGACATGATCGATTTTTTGAAAATCGATATTTAAGAGTTTTTTAGTACTTCCTAAAATATTTTTAGAAAAAAATTTACATTTATGAAAAAATAACGGTACCTTCCATAAAAAAGTTAAAAAACCGCAAAGGAAAATATTTTTTTGCTTAAAAAGGACTCCTACGATTTTGATCAAACTTTTTCTATATACTAAAGTTAGAACGATCTACTACCAAAAATTATAAAATTTTGCACTTAGCAATTATTAATAGTAGGGTAGAGCGGGGCTAGTTGGACCACGGGGCAAGTTGGACCACGCGAATAACTCAGAAACCACAAGAGCTAAATGAAGACGATTATACACGAATGAAGCATTGCTACTAAATCATACGTGCTAAACTGGTTTAAGGTGGATTTTTTCTGCCAAAGGAGAACCACACGCTAATATGTGTTTTTTGGGTACAAAAGTAAAAAAAACGAATTTGTTTCTTTTTGTGTTATCGTGATGAAAACATCGGATTTTTTTAACAAAGTATATTAATTTTGCGAGTTCTGTTATTGAATATTTGCATTCCATTTTTGAAATTGAAGAATTCTAAGTGTTGTTTGCAAAGTGACGGAATATATTCATCAAGCTAGGTGTGGGGTTAGTTGGACCAGGCGGACTAACTTGCCACGCTGAATTAAAAATAAATGTTTTAGATTGGAAAATAGTATGAACATTTTTGAACAGATAAAGTTCCAAAGAAGAAGAAGAATGTTATGGATGTTTGTTATTATCGATGTGTATGGAAGCATATTCTCAGACTTAACCCGACGAGGAGTGGGTGCAATGCCATTCTTGCAGAAATCAGTCCCATACAAGATTCTCTATTACTGTTCATGGTGCCATGGGGTCATTTACGTTATCTTATGTTGTGCTTTGAATTAAATTATAGTTTGGGATCAAATTAAGTTCAAACTTACAGTGCTTTTGTCCTTAATAAAGCTCCTTTTTCCACTTTTTAGGCTTTGGTCCAACTTACCCCACCAACTGGTCCCGCTAGTGGGGCAAGTTGGACCACTTGGACTTTGTGCAATTAAAGTAATCTTATTCTTCTGCTATAAAATATTTTAAATCTTATCAAATTTATTTAAGAAGCCGAAGTTACATTCTTTCCATTAATATCATTTTCATTGTTATGTAAGGAATAGGTAAAAAGTTATGAGACTTCAAGTAAAAAGTGGTCCAACTAGCCCCGCTCTACCCTACCTGTCATAGAACGTATTTTTTTATTTTGAATTTTCTCGTTATCGGCTAAACGGATTAAGATGAATTTTTTATATGCAATTCAGATAAGAATTAATAATATTGCATATCAAAATTTTCAAAAAAAAGTTTTTGGATTTTTAAAAAAAGTTTAACAATTTTTTTTTTGAAAATTCGATATCTCAAAAACGGGTTGACAATTTTTTTTTTTTAATTTTGTTTTTACATACACATAAATATATACTTGAGATTTGCATACCAAAATTTGTTCTTAAAAATGTTTAAAGATGGCATTCTTTTTTTACAACTTAAACTGTCACAGGAGTTGCTTAAGCCAATTTAAATGTCGTATTTCATGCCTCTCTACATTTTTCTCTCATAACTTCCATGTTTGTATATAGAATTTTCTTAAAGCCGCAGAGTATTGAACATAAGAGCAAGTTCGTGCGACCCAGTCGTGCATTTTATTTTTTTTTTTTCAGTCCGAACTCAGAGCGAATTTTACTGGAA
Organism: Dasysyrphus tricinctus; assembly: GCA_963921185.1. Lineage (NCBI taxonomy): Eukaryota > Metazoa > Arthropoda > Insecta > Diptera > Syrphidae > Dasysyrphus > Dasysyrphus tricinctus. Next base: position 15,239,633 of record OY992531.1, read on the forward strand.
ATGTGAAATTTCGATACTGAAGCCTTTAAGGCCTGGTCAAACAGAACGCGATCCGGCGATCTTTGTGAGAAATTACAAACAAAATTTGATCGTCGCGATCTTTTTTACCCAGTGAAGTATTGATCGTATCGCCGGATCGCGTTCTGTTTGACCAGGCCTTTAATCTTCGAGATTTCGGTTTGTTTTCGAAATTTTGTGTTGCGATTTTTGGGATTTTTTTAATTTTGAGATAATTGAGAAAATGTGAGACTTTGTTATTCGTTTTGCTAGGTATTTTGTAAGGTTCCTGGCTTTTCAGATTTTCCCATTTTTTGGAAATATCTCACAAACAAGGGCCAAAAATCTTGGGTGATAATTGAAAAGCGCAAATTTTTTTTCCGATTGCAATAACCATCGCACTAAGCTCAGATTTGCCGAAGGATTTGATTACTTGCACTCGCCCACCACTTGACAGAAACTTTTGAGAATTAATGTTTTTTTTTTTTCATATGGCGACATACCTCTGTTTTGTACAGTGGATGTCATCAAAGAAAATAGTAAGTTATTTAAGTTCCTAGGTGTTACGATACAAAAGAGAAAAAAAAAAGATTTTTTAAGGCCTAAGGTTTTAAGGCCAAAAATTACGATTCTTTAAACTACATATGTATTTGCAATAAACAAATTAATTTTGTAATGCAATGCCATATATTTTGAGGAACGTGATATTTGAGTTTTTAAAATAATGCCTTAGAGTATATTAACGACTATTTGAATATTTTTTTACTAAGTTTATATCGGTATTCCAAAATGTAATGTTATAATCTGTGAGTGCTCTCCAGGACAACAGGTAGGTGGTGGGTTGTTATAGGCTATTGATTATGTCATATAACAAGGAAGTAAAAATCATCAAAGGGATCATTGAAGATGAGAAAACCGCCAAGTGCTATTAAATTGAAGAGTGCATTTTTTAGAGGGGGTGCGGTGCAAAAACACCCTTTTTGGTTTTTTGAATGTAACTCGAAAACGAAGCAAAATTTCGATATAATTCTCAAAACCTTTTTTGTACCCAAAATCCCAAACCCAAACTGGGTTTACTAGTGAGCCATGGCCAGTTAAGCCAAAAATAAAAATCAAATTTCAAATTTTTCACAGTTTTAGGGTTGCCATCTAATTTTTTTCAAAATTTAGAATAATTGCCAAAATCAACACACTAACTTGCATAAAGTCGGGTTTTGAACACATGTTAGATTATACCTTCTCGAATAAAAAAACAAAAAAAAATAGTTCCAGACAACTTTTACGGTTTGAAGTCCTTACCAGACGAGCTCAACATTTTCAAAAAATAAAAGTATTATAAGAAATTAATTTTTTTTTTAATTTCAAATAACTGTCAAACTTTATTTTACAAAGCCGGGTTTTCAATATATGTTAGCTAATGTCTCCTTAAAAAGAAACGAAATTGTGCCAGACGAGTTTGGCTGTCGAAAATGCATGCCAGATTGTGTTATAAAGTTGGTGATTTTTTTTTTTCCTTTTGATTTCTAATTTTTAAATAATTATCAAAACTAATAAATCTTTTTTCATAAACCCGGGTATTTGGTAGTTTCTGCCTTTTGTTATATGGACAAAATGGTGCCAGACGAGTTAGTTATTCCAACAAAAAATAAGGTTATTTCTTTAATACCTACTTGGAAAATGTTGAGCTGGTCTGGCAAGGATTTTCAACCGTAAAACTGGTCTAACACTATTTTTTTCATGTTCGAGAAGGTATACGCTAACGTGTGCTCAAAACCCGGCTTTGTAAAAGCAAGTGTGTTGATTTTGACAGTTATTTTAAATTTTGAAAAATTAAATGGCAACCCTAACACTGCAAAAAATTTACAACTTATCTTTTTTTGTTGGTCATGGCTCCCTAATACACTCAGTTTGAGTGTCTACTCTAACAAGTCCATCAAAATAGCCAAAAACACCATTTATAAAGCCTTAAAAACTAAACATCAGCCTATATAGTTTGAACGACTATCTCTCGGTCGATTTTAATCCAAACCGGTTTTTAATAATTAATTTTACAGGAAATTTAATTATCTATGCCTAGACCTATCTCTGCTGGTAAAAGAGTTATAAGCAAATAAGTAAAAAAAAAAATAAAAAAATACGATTTTTCACATTTGTTTGCAATGACTTTTTTAAAAATTAGCACTAAAATTTGTTTAAACTTTTTTTCAAAAATCCACTTGGATGGTAAATTTTATTCTCTACAAAAAAGGTTTTGAGAATTTTCTCGAAATTTTGCTTCGTTTTCGAGTTATATGCAAAATACCAAAAAGGGTGCCTTTGCACTCCCCTTTCCAAAATCCACCCTCTAATTTAATAACTCTCCGCGGTTTTCTCATCTTCATTGACCCCTTTGAAGATGGTTACAATAAATTTCCATGAACGTCTTACCTCCTTATTGCCCTGTTTTTTAAGGACATAATCAATAGCCTAAAAATCCATTTCAAAATTTTGCGAAACTCGCTATCTCTGTATCATGTTATGTAGTCTTCTTCACTCTAAGTTAAACACACGACTTACTTTGTTCAATGCTATTTATTGTATGATCTTACATGCTAACAGTATTATCTTATGATCAAACCTATATCATTATCAGTTATACAAAAGAGAAGCAAAGAGTTAAGTTTTACATTAGTTAAGACTTAAGAGTATGTTTAATGGAAATATACAGAATACAGTACGTATCAGTATTACCAATTTCTAAAGCAGAAGTGGAGATAATTTTCCGTCAGTTGAATTCGGTCAAATCCAAACAACGAAACCGAATGAAATTAATAATAAGGGATCAAATGCGGGATAAAAGCGCTGCAATATTTTTTTAATTCTGGTTTATTTTTGTTGATTGATAATTTATAAAATATATTTTTGTTTTTGTTATAAAAATTTTATATTTTCATATTTTTTTTTTTACTTGAAAAGAAATGTCCTTATGTTTGACTGTTTTTTTTCTGGATTGAGAAAAAACAAATCCAATCAACAAGTCAGATTTGACTGTATTTGGAATTTTGAACTGGGAACAGCGTTATAAGCAGCGTGACTTTGTGAATGCTGCCGTTGTGCTTCAAACATCCATATTATAATTTTGTTAGATAAACTTTTAGAAAATGACTGGTTGAGAGGCCCCATACATGTTTCCTTCATGCGTGATGTAGAAAAATTATGATTAAAACTAGTAGGTATCTAAAGGAATGTTTTTTTTTTTTTGCAAACCCGGAGGAATTGGACGAAAAAAACGACATCAGGCCTTAGCAACGCCATCACTGAAAAAAAAAATGGAGTTTCCATACAAACTATCGATAACACGTATGAAATTCTTGCCGGTAACACAGTTTCTCTGGACTAAGCTAGGCCCGAATGGGGATTTTTTTCGTCCAAGAACCAAGCCCATTCGAACGAGAAAAAAAAAACACACCTTATATATAAATTTTTCTTACAATATGAAGGATGTTTTTTTTTAGACGTGTGGTTTTCAATCTGGTAATACTTTTTTCGGAGTTGGTCTTTTAGACAGCTGTAACTTGATTTATGCTCAGTTTGGTTTGCCATTCCATAATGATTAGACTTACTCCTCTGAACAACGTTTGCAAATCGTGCAAATTTATTCCCAAAATAATGGTTCGGTTCGTGCGCTGCGATGAAAAATTATGAAAAATGAAGCCGGCCGTAATGTTACAGTCAATGGAGAACGCTATAAAGCCATGATAAATGACTTTTTCGTGCCTGAATCGGAGGATGTTGATGTTGACGACCTTTGGTTTTATTTCTTCTTGAAAACCACACGTCTAAAAAAACACCCTTTACATAACTATACATTACATCTATTCTAAACATAATTTGTTTCATGAAAAGTTATGAAAGTATTTTAGGGAGGTTCAATTTGGAGGCCCCGGACACCGGAAGCCCAGGGCGATTGGCCCCCTCCCCCTCTACCTTAGTCCACCAGAGCAACAAGCGTTAGGAAAAGGAGCACATCTATTACTATTAGAACAGCCACCAAAATTATTATTGTCGAATCAGTTGAACATAATGCAGAAAAAGACAATGCACTAAGTTTTCGGCCGTCACCGCATTCATCCATTTCTTGAAAAAGTACTTTGTTCATCAATATAAAGCGTGTCAAATTTTCCGAAGAGCAATCACATATTATTGAATTGTTATGAAGGAATATGGAGATTAAATTCTGACTTTCATTAATCACTTTTATTACTTCGTCGTCCAATCTCTCTAATTTGTTATAAGAAATATCCAAAAAGGATATATTCTGTGGGATATCTTCCGTGGAAATTTTAGTTATATTGTTGTGAGCAGCATATATTTTAGTAACACCTTTGTATCCTGACTGCGAATGAGGCTTTAAACTCCTTAGCTGATTATGCTCAATGAGCAACTCGATTCCATCTTGAAAAGTCGTTCCTAATTCAAGCAATGAAGGAACCTCTGTCAAACTAGAATTTGAACAGTTTACAATTAAAGTTGAATTGGTTGGTCGAAACCAACATCGACACCCACTTGGACAAGAAGAATTCACATCGCACAGTAGTTCGTCTTGAGGGAGATAACTTATTTGGCGATCCTTAAAATTGTTTGGGGACAAGCATCGCACATCTTCATATATATTCTTTAGATTTCCACCTTTTATGAAAGAATTGGTCTGGCAATCACATTTAAACCAAGTATTATTTTTGTAGATGCCATAGAATACTTGAATGTTGTTATCAGTAAAATTCAGAACAGTTTTACTGAATTCGGTAGAGTTCAGAAGGATAATGCGATCGATCTTGTTTAAGCTCAAATCAATATAAGCAGATGCAAACTTCCATTCAGAAGTAGAGGATAATGCGTTGTTCTTTAATATAAGTTTCTTTAAATTTACAGAAATGTACCCCCTCAGTCCAATATCAGTGAGTTCATTATTTTCCAAGTTTAAAATCTCCAGATTGTCAAGACCAAAATTGATATTAAACTGTTTCAGACGATTATTATCCAGGAATAGTTTCTTCAACTTTGGAAATTTGTGTTCCGGCGAGCCATCACTAGAAAAATCCTGAAGTTAAATTATATAATTAGATTGAGATTTTGATGAATAACTTACAGGTTAAAAGAACTTATAAAATTGTGAGAGAGTTTCAGTGTTTCCAAGTTTTCAGAGAATATTTGTGATTTCATATCGAATTCTATTAAACGATTCCTTGATAGGTCCAAGTTAATTAAGTCTAGTTGATAAGTTAGTGCTGGAAGTCTTTTAATATTTGTGCCTGAAATTTGTAACGTTTGTATTCCATATGACTCCATGAAAATATCCTCAGCAATATCGCTCAATGGAAGATCCAAAAGAAAAACCGTTTTCAGTTTTGGCAACTTGGAAAGAAATCCTTTTGGCAATGCAGTAATCGAGCTGTTGGATATTCTTAGCAGAGTAATATCTATGATATCCTGGAGTTTTTTATATGAAAGTTCGTTTAGTGGATTGTTGTCCATAAAAAGCTCTATGCCATTCGAATAGGTTTGATCTGGCATTGGTAACATCGGTATATCAGAAAAATTTCTATTGGAGCAATCCATTTCAAGAACTGAATCAGCTGTTCGTATGTTATAAGTGCATCTGTTTGAAATGTTAGCTTGACGGATGTCAGGATAAGTAAGTAATTCACCTAGCTTCAAATCATATAACAACCGGTTGCTCAAACTGTTTGGAAACATACATCGAATTGATTTAACCCAAGAGTCATATTCAATTTGGATTATAAACTGGTGAACACATATAATATTACGATCGCAATTTATCGGGTTACCTTGTGCAAATAATTGTATTACGTGAGAAAAGTATTTCAAGAAATTGCAATTTATAGAACTAATTTCGTTGAATTCAATGTCTAAAATGGGAACCAAATTCTTATTGATTACTATTTTGTAGGGAATTTCGCTGATTGAATTGTGTTTCAAGTTAAGACTTAGAAGACTTAGTAAATTATCAATAGCAGATCCAAGTTGCGGCTTATTGTAATCTGAACTCATCGTGAACAATTAGTTGTATGCCAAGTTAAGGTCCCTCAAATTTGTAAGATTCTGGAATATGTTACTATAAAGAAAAAAAAATATATATTAGTAGGTAACTATAAAAAATTCCATAAGATATGATAAAGTAGAGATTTGACAACATCTGAATGAATATTCTTCTTTTTCCTTTTAAGCCCCATTTAGACGATAGTTCCACAAACATGAACAAGGACATGCACGATAAATTTCAATGTAATCGAACTTTCAATCCGTCCTGGTATATTGAACAACAAAAAAAAAACAAACAGGAACTCAAAGACGTTGATTCGCCAACTAAAATTGAAATGATAACTGAACTGAAACGTATTTTCACATCAGTTAAACTGGGTAACTGAACTGACAACTAATGGGAGTTCCATCAGTTTCAATTGTAGTTTCAGTTGCTGTTAAACGCTTCAGTTTTTGCATTTAGACTAAAAGCTTTACTGATAGATCAACTGAAACTGAAATGATCGTCTAAAAAGGCAATAGGGTTTTACATTTTGCTCCTTAAAAACAACTTATTCGCATGACAACTACCTGAGTAGATAGTGAATGACATTGAGAAATCAAAGAATTTTTTAATAATTGTGGGTGATTTGAATATACCTAACCTAAATACTTTAGAAAATAGTGAATTCGTCGCAACTTATCACGATTTGTTTAGCTACTCATGGACTTGTTTCGTGTATCATAGAAATAGACAGGCCGATTTATGGTTCATTAGCTTCTTCCATCAGTTCCTGTGAAAAGTATGTTTTTTGATCTCAAAACAACTGATCTTTCCATGACTGGGATTCTTATTGATATAGGAAAAGATAACATTTGCGTAGATTGCTAGATTCTAGTCCCAGTTACTTTGATCATTCTCGGAAAAGCTTCTTCCCAAAACTCAAAAGACAGATTATTTTCAAGTCTACTTAAATCGATTAGGCTTAAGACTTATGTATCTGCATTTTGAGTTTTGGAAAGAATTTTTTCTGAAAGTAATCCTTTCACATCGTATGACACATTTATTAATATTGTAACTACTTTCAAATTTGTATTATCACGACTCTCGAATGAACTATGACTTTTAGTGCACTCTATAGCACCATCTCTGTATGATTCTGAATTGAGGATTTTGGATGTTGTAGACCAACCTAAGGTGAGCTTTGGATGAGCTTTCGAATTCGAATTCAAAAATCAAAGCTCAGAACATCGCGCTTTTTCGAGAAGCAGATATCAGAACCTTCAATCAGTTTCGGGAACCTGTGCAATAGGGTGTGTCACTTTGGTATGGCGAAAAAAATACTGTTCAGATTTAAAATCTAATACCTGCCCAAAAGTTGGATTGGAATCGTAGGAATAAGAATATATGACAAATTTTTGAAATTAGATGATGTTTTGGCTCGCTAAACAACAAGGTTTATTTTCGAAAACTGTGTTTTTAGTACTTTTTCTGTCTATTGCTTGGATATGGTTATAGTTAATCTGAGCTGATTTAACTAAATTAAATAATTTAGCATAAAGTACACAAACAATTAAAAAGACAAAAATTTAAGGCAATACAAATTTGAATTAAAAATTCGAAATCACTCAAAATTGTATTTTTATACAATTTTCAAGTGCGACAGATATTAATAATTTTTTCTTAAATTCATTTTTACTTATCCGCTCTGTAACAGGCTGCAGAAGAAAGTACTCCAACTATTTCGAACTCAAGAGAAAAAGAAATAAAATATCCTGTCGAAATGAAGGAGCTGATATTGGAAAAAAAAAAAGAGCTCAAAGAAAATGACAAGTTACGAGATTTCCAGGTGATAAGGCAGTTTTTAACCGTCTTAACAACGAACTAAAGAAAAGAATCTGTGAGTTTAAAAACGATTCACTGAGTAGATTCCTGAATAGTCTTACGGCGGATGCTTCTACAGAATACTCCTTATGGAAAGCAGCTAAGCGCTTAAAAAGACCACAGACGCAAAACCCGCCAATAAAATCTCAAAATGGAAAATGGATCGAAAATCCGAAATAAAAGGCTGATCTCTTCGCTGAACATCTGGCGAATGTCTTTAAGCCATTCCCAACAATCACAGATACAGATCCTTACAGTTTGTTGATAGAAATGACGAATGCGAAATACCTTTTGTCACGCTCAAAGAAGTAAGAAGCATGTGTCAACATAAGTTGTCTAACAAAAAATCGCCAGGGTAAGATCTCATAACTGCTCAGGTTTTGAAAGAAATGCCTTTAATAGTCTTCAAGAAACTCCAATTTATAATAAACGCATGCCTTAAACTAAGATATGTGCCACATCACTGGAAAATTGCAGAAGTCATTGTTATACCTAAACAAGGTAAGCCACCAACAGAAGTAACATCTTACAGACCAATATCGCTTATACCAATCATGGCAAAAGTTTTTGAAAAACTGCTACTGAAAGGGCTTAGCAAAATAATAGAAGAAAGAAGACTAATTCCGAGCCATCAGTTTGGATTTAGAAATAAACATTCCACGATAGACCAAGTGCATCGAATTACGGATGTTGTGGAAAAGGCACTTGAAGAAAAACAAGTATGCTCGGCTATATTCTTAGATGTTGCTCAAGCCTTTGACAAGGTTTGGCACTTGGGACTTGAGTACAAACTGCATAGAAAATACTGCTACGAAATACTGAAATCCTACGTTACGAACCGACTCTTTAGAGTACGGTACGACCAAAATTACTCGGAACTAAAGAAAATTGAAGCCGGTGTACCACAAGCAAGTGTCCTAGGACCGACCCTGTATCTATTATATAAAGGGTTACAAGGGATATTCCAGTGGACATCAACGCTATCATGGCCACCTTTGCTGATGATATTGCAATATTGGTGCCAGATAAATCCGTTACGAAGGCTACACAAAAATTGCAAAATGCAGTCGATAAAGTTAGTGATTGGACGCAGATATGGCGCATCAAACTAAACGAAACAAAATCGACGCATATAAACTTTACAAATAAAAAAATAAACAATGTTCCAATTTATATAAACAGTACAGGAGTACCTTACTCCAATACCGCCAAATACCTTGGAATGACTTTGGATGCAAAGCTAAAATGGAAAGAGCACATCAAAAAGAAAAGAGAAGAACTACACTTGAAGTACAGAAAAATGTACTGGTTACTAGGAAAGAGCTCTGACCTATCTATCCAGAACAAACTAATGTTATATAAGCAAGTATTGAAACCTGTTTGGACATATGGCATCCAACTATGGGGCTGTACAAAGAAAACAAATGCTGAACCCATCCAAAAATTCCAAAGCAAGGTCTTTCGTGGAATAATTGACGCCCCTTGGTATATAAGAAATAGCGATCTACATCGTGACCTTCAAATTGAAATGGTTACAGAAGTGGTTAACAAACACGCTGTATCACACAATAAGCGACTGCAAAGTCATACAAACTCTGAAATGGAGACCGTCCTAAATGTACGAAATAATGTTCGGAGATTAAGAAGAGCCAAGCCTCATGAGCTGATGGTCTATAAAAGCTATGGGAAAGTGTTATAACCTTAAGCTTCCCCCAATGCGATTTAAAAATTAAGAAATAAAAATCATTTGTCGATCTTCTTTCATGGATTGGTCCCGATTCACCGGTGGTTTTAGTGCGGTAAGAGTCCCACACTACTTGGTACCGATTCTTACCGAGTGTCTTTTGAAGATTTCCATCGGATAATAAAAAAAAAAAAAAAAAAAAAAATCGGTTTCTTAAATGTTCTAAAATACAACCTCCTGTTGGATGACCTCGTACTTGATGATATATACCGATACACAGTTGTTGTTAAATAATAATGTGACTTGGTAAAACTTACTTTGAAAGAATCGTTAATAGATTTTCCGATAAATTCAATTCAATAAGATTCTTGTTGTTATCGAATAGACCCTCGGTAAGTGTTTGTAACATGTTTCTCGATAGATCTAACATACGGAGAAGGTTCTGATCAGCAAAAAGTGTCAATGGCAGCTCATGTAAATTGTTTCCGGAAATGACAATCTCGATTATATCTTTTGAACCGTTAAATATATCAGCAGGAATGGATTCCAATCCGCAATCAATTATTTTAACTTCCTTTAGGAACGGCAAATCATAGAGCAACTCCTTTGGTAATTGTTTCAGTGCAACTTTATTGTCGGTGAGCGAAAATATGCTCAGGTTCTTAGTTTCTTGAAAAAAATCATTTGGTAAAGATGTGAGATAATTTCCACGCAAATATATTCTTGTCAGATTGCTGAGGGGTGAAAGAAAACCCGACGGAAACATTGTACTATTGCTGATTTCCAATGTCTTCAGGTATTTTTTATTTGCGAAAATGCTTGCGGAAGGTTCTTGTAGATCATTTATTTCTAGAACCAATTTGTCAAGATATTCCAGTGGAGCAAGGAGGCTAGAAAGATATGATGAGTTGATAGAATTCGAATAGATTGATAAATTTCTCAGAAATGTAGCATCGTCGAACAAATCCATTGGTAGTGTTGACAGATTTTTAATTTTAAATGATAATCCTTTCACAAATCCATCAAGGGGCTTAAGGTGTGCACATGATAGGGTATAATTGTCAATAAGTTCGTTATCAAATGCTAATGTGTCTATTTCTGATAAATGCAGTGAATGTTTAAGTATTTGTGAAATATTATCTTTTGCTGAAAATTGACAAGAATTAAATTGCACTTTGTGTACCCTTGTCGCAAGGCCTAGCGGTAACCGGATGTCCAAAGGAGTTGCGTTATAACAATTAAATTGTATATCTGAAGTATGTTTTATCCCAATTTTATCCCAATATCTATTATATTTGACTAGATCTCTTGAATTAAGACCACAAGAAAGTTCGTATTTAGTTACGATATTTTCTCGTGTTATTTTTGGTTCCTTGCACTCCAGCTCGCCAGGATCTGCTTGATGTGGTGGGACAGGACCATTACAGTTTCCTTGAAGTAACAGTATCATAAACAGGAAAACAATGTATACGAGTTTTCTTTGAGTCATTTTTGATGGAGTCATCCTGCAAACATACATATAAAGAAAAGTTACATTAGGTACATAATAAGATGGTGGTTATTTTATTTAATTATTGCTTTGAAAATAAATGATCAAAAAGACCAAAAAAATAAAACACATAATTTCAATTAAAACAGTATCTACCCCGTTATAAATAATAACAAATACCTACACAAAAGCAACGTGCAACGATATTTTCATTTGTTGTGTAACAAGATATTTTGTAAGAAAATTGAAAACATTTTTTTGTTTATGCTGCTTTATGGTATAGGTAGGTATTTATATGTATGTACCAAGTTTTAGGATTTTCCATCCACTTTCACACTTTTCCCGAAATTTTGAGTAAGGCGCCCAGTTATAGCTATCATTGAAACTCATCATTGAAAATTTTAAAGATTGATTTTTAGACATTTTGGAAGTAAAATCATTTATTATTTTGATGGACAAAAAAAAGCTTAAGACTTCATTAATATTTCTAGCTAAAAACAAATTTCAAATAGGCTCAAGTCTCCACACAGAAAGATTTTTCTTAATTCAATGATTGAAAAGTCGTTTTTTAAATAAAGTGAGCAACGATTTAGATTATCACCCCTGTTCTGAATTCCGATTACTTAAAAAATCCTTTCGTTTTCAAACTCTCGGTGTTTTGAAATTCTTTTCGTTTTCAATACTTGTAGACCAAGATCCCAGGACCGCCAGACATACGTCATTTTATCATAGCTGAATTTTTTTCTGTGAATGCACACTATGGTAGGTATGAACGAATGGATAGTACGAACCTTGAACCCGGGTGCGTTTTGGAGGTATTAAGTGCTAAAAGTGCATAAAATTGATGCAAAATTACGTTATTTTATCAAAGCTGGTTTTTTTATATGTTTTAAAGAAAGTTATGATTAACTTATTTTGAAACTTACCAGACACCTACATGGGTGCACAATGTCAGCCAGACACCATTAAAGGTGCCAAAAAAAATCGGGAAATTTCATTATAATATCAAAGCCGAATTTTATATATATTCTTCGGGAAACTGTAACGATACATTTCCTAAGCTGCAAGACACCTACAGAGGGACCAAATGTCAGTCAGACACCTTTGACGTTTTCAAACAAATATTTTAGTTTACGTTTTAGTGTCAAAGCAAACGTTTCATGCACTTCGGAAAACTATTTCACAATATTTCTCAAGCGACCAGGCACCTGCAATGGGGCTTTGGACTCACTGGAAACCCCAAAGTTGTCAAAATAATCGTATATTTTACGTTATAATATCAAAGTTAAGTTTTATATTGCATAATATAATATGTTCCGTGGGCAGCTTGGGAAATACACATATACAGTTTCCCGAAGAGCATATATTAAATTCAGCTTTGATATTATAATGAAATTTCACGATTTTTTTTGGCACCTTTAATGGTGTCTGGCTGACATTGTGCACCCATGTAGGTGTCTGGTAAGTTTCAAAATAAGTTAATCATAACTTTCTTTAAAACATATCAAAAAACCAGCTTTGATAAAATAACGTAATTTTGCATCAATTTTATGCACTTTTAGCACTTAATACCTCCAAAACGCACCCGGGTTCAAGGTTCGTACTATCCATTCGTTCATACCTACCATAGTGTGCATTCACAGAAAAAAATTCAGCTATGATAAAATGACGTATGTCTGGCGGTCCTGGGATCTTACTCTATTGCGCAATGGGTGGGTTTTGATTTTCGGGTGAATTGAAAACTAGCTTGACATTTTGAATTAATTTGAAGTTTATTTTTTCTTGAATTTAAATAATTAAAAAAACTTATTTTTTGTTGAAATACGGGCAGATACACCACTAGATTTTCACTAAAAAGCCACGGACCACGATATCAAATACATTTTTGATGTTATTTTCAAATTTAATTTATTTATAGCGATTTTTTTGACGTTTAGAAGTTTCTTTTTACGGATTTCGAAAAAAAATAGGTTTGAATATCGACTATTGCGGAAGTGAATTTGTACTAAATTCAGAACATGATTCCATCCAAAGAATTGTTTCCCATTATCCTCACACTGAAATCGTTATTACGGGCGATTTCAATGTACACAATTCTACTTGGCTTCGCTTTTCGGGTCAGACAACACCCGAAGGAAGGTATATTGAGGTCTTCGCTGAGTTAAACCAACTGACCCAGCTTGTTGTCGAGCCAACTCGAATCCCTGACGTTGCAGGTCAACCCGGGAACACTCTAGACTTGTTTCTTACCTCTGACCCTGATAAATACACTATTAGTGTATTATCGCCTCTAGGCACATCAGACCATTGTGTCATATCTGCAAATTTCTCGTGCCAACAAAATCCAGTAAAAGAACAAAGCCCAAAGAGAACCGTTTGGCAATACGAGAAAGCCAACTGGGACGGTCTCAATGATTTCTTCAGAAACTTTAACTGGTCACTATGCTTCCTCGATAGTGACGTAGACTCCAGCGCAGATATGATCACAAATCTAATTCTTCACGGGAGGAGAAACTTTATTCCGAATAGGATAAAGTCTATCAAACCGAAAGAAAATTCATGGTTTGATCCGAGCTGTAAAGAGGTTATCAGGGTTAGAGATGTAAGTTTCCGATGTTATAAAGCCAACCCTACTGAGGAAAACCGGAATAAGTTCAAACAAGCTAGGAAGACCTGTAACGCCCATATTCAAAGAACCAAATTTTTGCATGACCAAAAACTACGGCAAAAAATACTACAATGTCCCAAAGGTAGTAAACATTTTTGGTCATTTGTTAAAAACATTCGTAATACTACTTCATCTTCGGTTCCAACACTCGTCTTCAATAACACTCCCTACGTCAGCTCACTAGATAAAGCCAATTTGCTTGCAGCACAGTTTGCTGTTAATTCGACGCTGCCAGAGAGTGTTATGACTCCTCCTGTACTTGAGAGCGCTCACGATTTCATGGGACGAATCTTCTTTCGCACTCGTGCAGTTGCAAGAGTTCTTAAAGATCTTGATATACACAAATCCGCTGGCCCGGATAGTATCCCTCCTATTGTTCTGAAGAGGTGTTCTTCTACGCTGGCAAAGCCACTGCGTACGCTTTTCCATCTGTCCTACTCTACAGGTCTCTTCCCGAGTCGATGGAAAACAGCATTTGTCCAGCCTGTCCCTAAAAAAGGCGAATCTTCTTCACCCACTAATTATCGCCCAATTGCACTTACGTCCCTTCTTTCCAAGGTCATGGAAACGCTGATAAACTATCAGCTTAAGAAATATCTCGAAGAACGGAAGCTTCTTAATGACCGGCAGTACGGCTTTCGTAGCAATAGGTCCACTGGTGATCTGATGGTATATCTCACCGAGCAGTGGAACAAATCTTTACATCGTTTTGGAGAAAGTAAGATTGTTGCACTTGATATTTCAAAAGCATTTGATAGAGTTTGGCATCAGGCTCTCTTATCGAAAATGCGTGCATTTGGTATCGATGAATCTCTTCTTCGCTGGATTAGAAACTACCTTTCGGACCGCTCAATACAAGTTGTATTGGATGGTTTCAATCTGATATTCATAAAATAAATGCTGGTGTGCCCCAGGGCTCCGTTTTGTCTCCGACTCTCTTTCTTATTTTCATCAACAATCTCTTGTCTGAAACTTCTAATCCATTAAATTGTTTTGCTGACGACAGTACCCTCAGCTTTTCATATTCGTTTTCAGATTCAAATTCTTGTCCTTCGGATGTGGAACTTGAACGGCAGCGTATGATTAGCTCATTAAATTCTGATCTCGACAGCATTGTTCAATGGGGAATCAAAAATCGCGTAGAATTTAATGCTTCAAAAACTCAATGCTGTCTCTTGTCGTTAAAGCGGAACCCACCCCCTATGCCGCTATCCATGAGCGGCACTTGCATCGAAGAAACCGAACAGCTTTCAGTCCTCGGTATGTGCATCACAGATCACCTTCTGTGGAGTGACCACATATTCGACGTCGCCAAAAACGCTGCTAAGTGTTTGGGTTTCCTTCGACGATGCAAGAAATTTTTCTCTCCTTCTGATCTGGCTACAATCTATAAAGCCTTCATCCGACCTAAGCTTGAGTACAACTCTCACATCTGGGCAGGTGCTCCTATAACTCACTTGAATCTCTTGGATAGAATCCAAAATAGAGCCTTAAAAATGATAGGTGATTCATCAATAACGCAATCAATAACATCTCTGAAACACCGTCGCAGTGTTTCATGTCTCTCATTATTCTATCGCTATTTTTATAAACAATGTTCTAGTGAAATAGCCAGTTGCATTCCTCCCCTAAAACAATTCAACCGTAATACTCGCCCTTTTGGGAATGCTCATCAGTTTACCCTTGAGCCCAACTTCGGACGTACTGTAAAGTTCAGAGATTCTTTCTTCAGCCGCACAACAAGAATGTGGAATGCATTACCAGGCTCCATTTTTCCCCACCATTTTAATATTCAAAGCTTCAAAACCAATGTGCATCGGTATCTCCTGTTAAATCCTTCCTCATTTTCCTAACGCTCGTACTGTGTATTATAATCATCTTAAGGGTAGTCATAACCCCTTTAGTGCGCGCAAAATATAAAAAAAAAAAAATGATTTTTGAATCCTTAAGCCTAGTACGCAGCTGAAGTGAAACGAACATTTTCTGATGGGGTCTCCAACTCGAGAACGAAATCTGAAACGAAGTGATTGCGAAAAAAATTTGGAGAGTTTCATCAGAAAGATGTCAAAATAAATACAAAAATAAAACAGTTAAAAATTTTAAGTCAATTTTGTTTGTCGTCTGATGTGAAATCTTGTTTTTTTTTTGTTTTCGTGTCGTCCGTTGTGGTGCTAAGGGTTCCATAAAATTGTGTTCTGCAGTTCGTTTCGACGGTATTTTCTTCCATTTTCATTTAAAAAAAAAATTCAACAGCAAAACATAACAAAAATCAATACGAAATTTTTCGTTTACGATTTCGTTGTGTCAATTTCTGTGTGAAAATTTTCGTTTCACTTCAGCTGCGTACTATGCTTTACGGAAATCATTTTCGTAAACGGAATTGATTCCGATCGGAAATCAGAACAGGGGTGTATATCATTGAAACTTTAAATCTTGAAGTGCTGAAGGACATCAAGACGCCATAACAATAAATGAATCGTCAACAAATAGAGGAAGTCTTTCAAGAAGAGCAAATGATACTTTTGGCTACCGCATGCGTACGAAAATCGAAGCATGGAATGTTCGATTCTTGTATGGCGAAGGTATATACGAGCAGGTCGAGCGTGAAATGATTCACCTTACCTTAATATCGGTACATATCCTGGGCATCAGAACTGAAGAGGAAGAGCCGAATACAGATCTGACAAGAGAGGGTTGCGTAAGACCCGTAAGCCAAGAGATATTAAAGTGAAACTCTTCAGAGTGGATCGTTGCAATAAAAAAAGAAGCAAGTTGGAAAGAATATCAAGGTGGATAAAGAGAAGAAGGTCAAAAAACAAGAAGAATAGAATGAAGATGGTGCTTTGCCACATTAGATATCTTCTAAATCATGGTATCCAATCCAGCGCCAAAGTACTCCCAAACATGTTCAAACAGAAGAGAATAGAAAAGGCTGGTAAATGGGATTTAAACATACGCAAAGTTCGTGTCCAGTCTGACGCTGAAGAATCAAAGGTGCTAAAAACTGGCAAGTCCAAGCCCAAAGCATTGAAATGGAATGATAACAAATGGCACTTTCGTTGATTTCACAAGGAAGCCCTGAACTTTGAACGTTTCGTGCGTCCAATGGTCTTACGTATAAAGAAGGCACATGTCATACACCTTGAACTGAATGCAACATTCCATCACTGTCATATAAAATCCTAGTTCGCTAATGTTCACACAACTTTGACCCATGACCAAGGCTAAAATGTAATAAGTTGTTACATATATTGCTCGCTACTCTGTTAAGGATGAGGTTACCCAACTTCAACATGATTCTCCTCACTGAGCGAGGTGCGAATCGCAATCCAAGAGGGTCTACCCAAGGTTTTTTTGTATGCATACATTGATTATTGTAATTCGAGATTATGTTTTCTAGATTTTTTTAATCATACATTTTTTCGAAATATATAATTTGGAGATTTTTGCTTTCTATATTATGTTTTCTAGATATCGTGCGGTAGGACCCCGGAAAAGTATATTGAGAACGTGGAAGCGTTGCATTATGACATGTGCATTAGTTTTATTTTTGAAATAAAATTTCATAGGCTCACAATTATTTTGATTTTTCAAAATTTAAACGCAGACAAAGTCGCGGGCATCAGCTAGTGATTGATAAAATTTGTAAAAATATTCAATAAACAATTTTTTAAAACGAAAAAAAAACTACAAGAAACTTTACTAAAAATTGTTGAACATTTTTTTTTTCGTCTACAAATATCTTAGGAACTATTAATAATCATATTAGTCCAGTCAACGAAGACTCAATATTAAAAAATAATTGCAATAAATCATGCTCTCCGGATTATTATTTTATGTGGTAGGGATGACCCCCAGGTATAACATTCTAAAAGTCCACAGCCCAGGGCCGCGAGCTTTACGCAGGAGGGTGGGTTAAAGCTCCCCTTTTGTAATTTTTCGTGAATATTTTGAAAACTAAGCGTATTAGCGGAAAAGTGTGCACTACAAAGTGAAAGAAAAATATAAAATTTTTTTTTTTTGAAAATTCAATATTTTGAAAACAGGTTAATCAAATTTTTTGAAAGTATATTTTTAAATGTATGTTAACAGATATTCAAAATTGGCATCAAAATTTTTTTTTTTTAATATAACTAAAATTGTATATATACAAAATCGATTTTAAAGAAAACCGCTCCAACGATTTTTAATTTTTTTTTTCTTGCATAGTTCCTATTTTTTCAGTATTAAAATGGCATACTTGGTTTTGAGCGCTAAGCTATTTTACTAGTTATTTATACAATTTAAAGAACGATTAAAATATTTTTTTTTTTTAATTTTGTATATATTTTTTCCAGAGATCGAAAATAACAGTTGATTGGTTTCGCATTAAGTGATATTTTATTCGTCAAACTTCATTTTGGTCTCGGTCTAAGATTTATTTTGAAAATTTATTTTCTAGGTCTTTTGGTGAGATTTATCATTGAACTTCCAGAATAACTCTCATCTGTTGACTTTTTTTCTAAAAAATAAAGGGAAACGATCAACCTTAAACTGTTTCCATGGAAAATAAATCAAAAATGGTATTTTCTCTCTAAGAAAAAGTAGATATAAAATGTGTGTTATTTGAAATATTTCACATAATTCAGAACTCAGTAGATTGAAATCGTCATCAACATTTATAAAAGAAGAGGTATTAAGCCGCGTCCACCTTACTGCGAATTGTGTAGACTGTAGATCAACATCGTTGATCAACAGTGTTGAGTTAGTGTAGACGTGTTGATCGACAGAGCCAATCAACATTTTTTTGTTGACCCGAACGTAACCCGATTCAAATGGATAGCAATCGACAAAGTTGTTCAACAAATTTAATTTTATTAAAAACATTTGTAGGGTTTTAATTTCATGAACATAATTTATTGGTTTTGTGCGTTATTAATACGGTGACCATCCGTCCTCTTTTTTAGAGGACAGTCCTCTTTTTTGGAGTCTTGTCCTCTATATTTTATTTTATTAAAGAGGACAGAAAATTGTCCTCCTTTTACTGAATTGTCCTCCAAATATCCTCCTTTTATCTTTCAAACCATTTTTCTAAGACTGAAACCGTATCAAGTATCTACTTTTTTCATTAATTAACTAATTGAACACATTACTTTATGACAGCACTAGTTTGAATCTAAACGCTTTTTCCATGTACTGGAATTTGGAAAAGATCTAGAAATAAATAGTGACGAATTATTTGGCTAGATTTGTTTAGTCAAACGATACGTCAATGAAAAACAAATTAAAAAATGGATAATTGGTTACCAGATAAGAAAATTTTATAAAGAACATGTGAAAATCTATTCCAGCCAGTAAAGCTATCGCTATTATTCCTAACTTGAAATGCCCTGACCGAAAGAGTGTTTTCAAACTCAAAAAATAATTTAGACAACCGAGAGATCGCAATTTAAAGTTGATAAACTAGAGGCAATGTCAATAGCAAAATGCGACAAATTACAACTTTGGCTGTGCTGATTTTTAAATTTTCTTAAGAAAAGAAAAATATCAAAGAAAAGAATTAAACACTGTTTCAGCCCTATTTATAAAACGTGCTCGGATATCTTCTAATTCACAATTCAACTAAAACTCTGATCAAAAGTTAACTACCTAACTTTTGATCAGAATTTTAGAATTTTACTAATAAAATTTTGTAATAATAACGTTATAAACTGCTAATCTACGTTAAGTTTACCGAAAATCTAGAATCTAGTACAAACAACAAGAATTCTGATGTTACCAAAGAGTATTTATTAAAGTGCACATACCTATTTGGGGTTGTAAATATAGTTTTTGTCACCACGGTCTGTTTCCTTTCATAATTATAATTCGTTCTTAAATTTTAGAACGTTTTTAAAAAGTTGTCCTCTTCTTTGCCCCTGAAAAAATGGTCACCGTAGTTATTAATCACATTTTTACTAGATGAAAAATGCAATATTTGTTGTGAATAAGTATTTAATGTTAATAATATCGTTTTAACTTTATTGTTCACAAGAAAAAATAAAAAAAGTTGGGTACCAACAGGATTGGAATCCTGAACCCTTCGGTTGCATCCTGACGCATAGATCAGAAAATTCCATTCCACACAAATGTTTGCTACGAAAGTTTTTCACGTACACACTCCCATGTTGATTGACAATGTTAACCAACAATGTTGATCGGCATAGTGTGGACCGTCCTTTACGATAACAACGCCGCAGATTCCTACTAAACGTGGCTTTCACAGTGCCATTGTTGTCATTTGCGTTTAACTTGCTTTTGTCTCCCCGTTCCCGTTTACACGGCTATCCGTGTCATGGTTTTCTGGCTAAGGTCTCACCGTGTTATTACCCGTTGTTTTTGGCATTTAGAATGTTTTTCCATGATCTCGCTTTGGTATCGCTATTGTCTCGCAAAAGCTTTTTAATCAAAATTATTTTTTACTTGCGATTATAGTAGGTACTATAAGGCAAGTTTTGGATTCGTGCAAAAAAACAATTTTAGATAACAATCAAACATGATATTACGATGATAGAGGACACGAAAAAAGTGGGTGGCACAATTCTGTCTGTCTGTCTGTCTGTTCGACTACAGCCTAAACGGCTTGATCGATTTTCTTAAAACTTGGTACATAGTGGTTTTTGGTGATTCTGCCGACACATTTTTTTCATTTTTTTTTTAGAACCAAAAATAACGGTACCTGCCATACAATTTTTTTTATCAATTTTAAATAATCGTTTTTTTCTCAAAAACGGCTCGACAAATTTTCTTAAAAAAAATTAAAAAAATTATTTTAGTAAAAGTTCCTTTGGGTGAAAAACCATTTTGCAAAAATGGTTATTAATGGTACCTCCCAAGGAACCATTTTTTTAATTTTTGATTTTCTTCAAAACTGTATGACCGATTTCAATTATTTTTCTTATACAGAATCTTCCAAAAAATATAAATAGTTTTGTATACCAAAATTTTTGAAAAAATATGTTTTGGATTTTTAAAAAATGTTTCAAATTTTTTTTTGGAAAATCAAATATTTCGAAAGCGACATGATCGATTTTTTTGAAACTCGATACTTATGAGTTTGTTTCTGAAATATTTTTTAAAAAAAATTTTACATTTATGAAAAAATAACGGTACCTGCCATACAAAAGTAAAAAAACCGCAAAGGAAAATATTTTTTTCTCAAAAACGACTCCTACGATTTTGATTAAACTTTTTCTATATACTAAAATTAGTACGATCTACTACCAAAAATTATAAAATTTTACACATAGCAACTATTATCAGTACGTGTCATAGAACGTATTTTTTTATTTTTAGTTTTCTCGTTATGTGCTAAACGGATTTCGATTATTTTTTTAAATACAAATTTCAGATAAGATTTAATAATATTGCATATCAAAATTTTCAAAAAAAAAAGTTTTTGAATTTTTAAAAAAAGTTCCAAATTTTTTTTTGAAAATTCGATATCTCAAAAACGGGTTGACAATTTTTTTTTCAAATTTTGTTTTTATATACACATAAATATATACCTACTTCAGATTTGCATACCAAAATTTGTTTTTAAAAATGTTGTAAGAATTTTATATATAAAAAATTAATTTTTTAAAAAACCGCTGCAACGATTTTAAATATTTTTTTCCCATACAATCATATTAAATCAAGAATTAAGATGGCATTCTTTTTTTTTCACCTCAAACTGTCAAAAGAGCTGGTTTAGCCAATTTAAATGTCGTATTTCATGCTTCTCTATACATTTTTCTCTCATAATTTCAATGTTTTTATATACAATTTTCTTAAATCTGCAGTGTCTTGAACATAAGAGCAAGTACGTGCGACCCAGTCGTGCATTTTATTTTTAAAAGGTTACAATAAGCTAAAAACGTGGTTCGAAACATGTTTTTATGTTTCATGGTCATTGTGTAACTCTTGCTTTTGTCTCGCCGTGTCCGTTTACATGGCTGTATCTGTCATGGCTTTCTCGCAATAGTCTCACTATAGTCACGCCGTGACATTTACACGTGGTTTTTGTCATTGTTCACGTCTTATCTTCGTCTCGCTGTGGTCTCGCTTTAATGTTACCAAAGTCCGACTATTACAGCGATTACAATTTCATTTTAGCTACATTTTTTAAGCTGATGACAACGCTGGCTGACTGTCAAAAGAAAACTGCTAACAATGGAAATTGACACCTTACTGCCGACAGAATATAGATAACCTAGGTGGATCAACGGAGTTGCGTGATTGGCACAGAGGCCCCAAGGAAGGAGTAAAATTCCAGATGAGAACCCGTTGGCCATCAGCCAACGCACAATCGTTCCAGAAAACTGTTAAAAGATCTCCTTAAGACCATAACGAGATGAAATTATAACCATAAGCATACGGCTAGAAGATATGAACGCCATGGCTACAAATGGAAAAAAAAAAACAACTTGTAAACGGCCATGGCGAGGCGTATGCCATGGGACAACAATACACAAAACTACGTGTAAACGCAATCGACAAGATGACGCCAAGAATCGTCACTTTCACCGTCGTGCAATCGTCGTTGTCGTTATTCTGTCCGTCATCGTTGTTGACGTTGTATCTCGACTTGCAATACACAACCCTCATAAACGCGTGTCAGCTCAACAGGGGCGTTGCGAGGGGGGGGGGGGGGGGGCGTGGGGGGGTGTACCACCCCCCCCCCCCACGCTTTTAAAGAGTCGGCAAATTCAGGAAGCTAGATTTAATAATTCAAGCAATTAAAAAGAAATAATAAAACCAGAAATTTTACAGTATTTTTCGGGAAAAGTAATTAAAAAGTAAGTTTGTATTTTCATTATATTTAGGTTTTTAAACTTTTAAATGTACCTTTGCAAATCGACATTTTTGCCGATTGCAGATTTTGGAAATATGCCGAATAATTAAAGAGTCGGCAAATCAACGAAGCTTCATTTGCAAACAATTATGAATAAAACGAGCCTAAGCATTTTTGCCGATTGTGGATGTCGGAAATTTGCAGACTAATTCAAAATTCGGCATATCAATGAAGCTTCATTAAAAAAAAATTAATAAAACGAGCATTTTTACTGATTGCGGATTTCGCAAATATGCCGACAAATTCAAGAGTCGGCAAATCAACGAAGCTTAATTTGAAAAAAATATTTAAAACGAGCATTTTTGCTGATTGCAAATTTCGCAAATATGCCGACTAATTTAAGAGTCGGCAAATCAACGAAGCTTAATTTGAAAAAAAATTTAATAAAACGAGCATTTTTGGCGATTGCGAATTTCACAAATATGCCGAATAATTCAAGAGTCGGCAAATCAACGAAAAATAAATAAATTGGGTGGCGCAACAGCTCATGGAGAACCAGGGCCTAGTGACTTACAACTCACAACCATTCCTGTGTGCGTGTTTGTTGGCAGGAATGGAGGGGACCTACAGTTTTTTGCCGAGTCCGAACGGCTAAATGAGATGCACTTTTCATGACAAGTATACTCTTGAAGGATTTGTCAGTTCCTCGCAAGAGGCAGTACCTCGAATAAAACATTTCTGTTTTTAGGTGGCACGGCTGGGAATCGAAGCATAATTTGAAAAAAAAAAAAATAAATAAAAAGAGCATTTTTGCCGATTGCGAATTTCGCAAATATGCCGACTAATGAATACCTGGAGCCAATGACAACAATATTAATACCAGCTCCAGATGAATTACTAAATAGTATATTTTGTAATTGCAAGAATGGATGTGGTCCACGCTGCGGTTGCAGAAAGTCGGGGTTGCAATGCACTTTAGCTTGTGGCCAGTGTAATGGGAAAGCTGGCCTTAATGCTGTTTCATTTTAAAGCGAACCCGGAGAAGAGAGTGCATTTGACCGGGAAATTCTAGAAGGCCTGGAAACATCGATTCAGGACAACGAAGATGGTGACAGTGAAACAGAAACTTTTGGACGCCCGGAAGATGACGATGAAGACGAAAACTAATACTTTGGCTCTTTAAATTATTATAGATCTATTTAAAATGTTATTTAATACAACGTATTAAATCAAGTTCAAGATATATGTAAAATGTTATTAAATACAATGTATTAACTAGTAAACAATACAAATTATTTATAGTTCATAACTTATAATTTATAGTCAATAACTTCATACAAGGTATTATTCACCGAGATTCACGGTTGACCTTGCATTACAGTATGTATGACTGTGCTCTACGCGGTTTCTGCCCTCTATCTCAAGGACGCTTGAGCGCATGAAAAAATAATTACACGACAATTTGTAGATAATTTAATGCTCTACAATTTTCATCATGGATGTTAACACATTGAAACCATAGAAACCGAGATAATCGCGAAAAACCGATTTTTGTGACATTTGACCTTGAATAACTGACGTTACAGACACGAGACTTCATGATACTTTTGAGACAGCTTTTAGAACGCCAATATGAAAAGGTATACACGAGTTTCCAGCTTATTATCTCCCATTCCGAGGTTGACCCTTTTTTTTGCTTATTTGACGGGGCTATTATAAAAATAAAAGTTAACGCAAAATCGCAGTTATATAATATACTATATTTAAATTTAAATTTTATTATTAAAATTAATTTATTATAAATAATTAGCCATATTATTAAAAATTGCAATTGTAAAATAAATAAACTGCTGCAATATTAATAAATTAATGTATTTTACTATTATAAATGACTAAACTGCTGATGCTGATAGAATTATGCGTTACTTTAATTTTTTTATAAAGATTGTTTAATACCTATACCTAAACAAAAAAATTGATGCAATAATAATATAAATGTTCATGAGTTTAATTCGTTGTTAAAAATTATTTCTTATTTAGATTAATCGTTGCAATAATAATATTAATTTATTTATTCCATTGTTATTATTTATTTATTATCAATAAATGGATCAATATTTCAAAGCATTAATATTTTTCACTCCAAAGTCGACCTTCGCTCAAAAGAACCTATTTTGGTAGACGAACAATTATATCTCGTAATAACTCTATAATAACCACTTTAAAGCAAGGAGTCATAACATTTGATCAGATCTAACGGTTTTTTACGTCAGGGAAATGATACTTGTATCAGGGGAATGACAAAAATTTATACTTACTCCGTTGATTAGATGGATATTTAATTTTGCGAATGGTTTCAGGAGTGTAAAGAAAAAAGAGAACAAATCGTCGCCCGAGAATTGTTTTGTTGTAAACGCCAAAATGCACTTTTTTAAAGTGGGTATGCAGTAGTATGTTTTCGAAGGTCCTCTTTCTATTTCTGCAATCAGAATTGACCTACCATTCACCGTTGCTGAGATAATTAGTATACATTTTGTCGTACATCCACAAAATAAGCATATTCTTAGTTTTGGGTTGTCGTAAGCGCCACTTTTTGGAATATACACTACTCAACAATATTAAAGGAACAATTTTTTTTTCAATTTTTGTTAGCGTTTTTTGAAGAGCTGTATCTTTGTGACGGGTGGTCGTATTAAGTTGAAATAAAAAGCATTTTACAGCTTTATGTTTTTTGTTTCGAGATTTGTTTGCAAACAAATTTTTTTGAAGTACCGTTATTGCGTTATTGCAAAAAATGAGACGAGACAACTAAATTATTTTTTTTTATTTTTTTTGAATGTCCTCATTTCTATGGATAATTTTTTTTGAGTCAATTAAATGTCATGATCAGATACCTTGTTTATTCAGCTTCAATTCAGTTTTTTGTTGTTGTCGTACGATTTTTTTTGACATGGTTTATCTGACTTTGAATGAAAAAAGATACTTTTAGCCTTGATTACCAATATCTCAGCAAATAATGACGTTATAAAAATTTCAAAAACAGTTTTGGAAATTTGAAAAAGCGTTTTACAAGATTTTATTATGATTTTGTAGAAATTATTTTTTTTTACCGTTCACCGTTAGTTTAAGAAAAGTACTAAAAACTGACGTTTTGTGGTCTTTTCGTAAATCTTTTTTTTTCGTTGCAAATATTGATTGCATGGCCTGCGTTGGTATGCAAATTTATAGACTTTTAAATCATCAATATTCTTGTAAATTTTCAAATTGATTCATCGAACAGTTTTTCCTCACCAAAACTTCAAAGTCTTACAAACCAGGTAAAGGAACAAATTGTGTTATTCCTAAACAGTGCGTAGTCGTCATCAAAATGACAAGAAAACTGTAATTCCAGTGGATTTTTTTCACAGTTTTGCATTAGTTAGATATTTTTTTGAATTGAAATGAAATAAAAAGTACATTTTTCCAAAAAAAAAAATTAAAAAAAAAAATCAAGTTTTTTTGTTTGAAAAATTTTTGAAATTATTATTTTTTTTTTGGAAAAATGTACTTTTTATTTCATTTCAATTCAAAAAAATATCTAACTAATGCAAAACTGTGAAAAAAATCCACTGGAATTACAGTTTTCTTGTCATTTTGATGACGACTACGCACTGTTTAGGAATAACACAATTTGTTCCTTTACCTGGTTTGTAAGACTTTGAAGTTTTGGTGAGGAAAAACTGTTCGATGAATCAATTTGAAAATTTACAAGAATATTGATGATTTAAAAGTCTATAAATTTGCATACCAACGCAGGCCATGCAATCAATATTTGCAACGAAAAAAAAAGATTTACGAAAAGACCACAAAACGTCAGTTTTTAGTACTTTTCTTAAACTAACGGTGAACGGTAAAAAAAAATAATTTCTACAAAATCATAAAAAAATCTTGTAAAACGCTTTTTCAAATTTCCAAAACTCTTTTTGAAATTTTTATAACGTCATTATTTGCTGAGATATTGGTAATCAAGGCTAAAAGTATCTTTTTTCATTCAAAGTCAGATAAACCATGTCAAAAAAAATCGTACGACAACAACAAAAAACTGAATTGAAGCTGAATAAACAAGGTATCTGATCATGACATTTAATTGACTCAAAAAAAATTATCCATAGAAATGAGGACATTCAAAAAAAATAAAAAAAAATAATTTAGTTGTCTCGTCTCATTTTTTGCAATAACGCAATAACGGTACTTCAAAAAAATTTGTTTGCAAACAAATCTCGAAACAAAATTTACAGATTTCACTCCTTGAGTAACGATGGGGACATTGAAAATGACTTGCTAATGCTAGATAAATCCTTGATCTTTATAATTTATACAATCTTTTTTCTCTTTTAAATTTTATCTTTACCAATTTATACATACATATCAATTTAGTTCATCTTTTTTATGAAGACCAATCCAAACATTATATTGAACTAAGAAAACTAAAAATTTGTTAAACAAACTTTATTCGCACTTCCATCTTTACTTGCGCTAAGTTACACCAAATTGTTTTTTTTTTCTTCAGCTTTAAAAATAATTAAGGAAGGATAATTTTTAAGCCGTTAATCCAACAAAAATCGGATCTTAATTGCTTAATACATACATTTAATTTTCCCTCCGTTTTATCTTCAACCAAATTTTGATTCTTCCCTAAGCGCAAAATGATGTTAGCATATGTATAACTACTTTTTTTTCCTATTTCGTCCTGTATTCGTTTTTCGTTTTCCAAAATCACGTTTTTTGTAACACTAAATAAAATTATATTTTCCAAAAAACAAATTTTTAATGTTGGTAGTTGTTACCTCTCCCCAAAATTTGTCTTCTCTTATTCCCACTGTAGTTTTTTTTATTTTGTTTCATTTTCAAATATACAAAAGAGGTGCTTTCTTTTTGTTATTTTATTGACCCACATAAATTATTTTCCCGCTTGTCTACTAATCTTATATTTTTCATTTACTTCGTGTGGTACCTTACTTTTTTCTTTTTGATTTAGCTTTGTGGTAGCACCAAACAAAAATTAAAAATTTCTACACCTATTGCTTGTTTATTTCGGTCTGTATTTGAATAGATTTTTCCTAACTCGTGTAACTGTTTAATTGTGGTAGGCAACGCTAACTTATATTTGATTTTCCCTCAAATATATGCCTACAAACGAATTTTCAACGCTGCTGTTTGGTACGTGTCAGAAAAATTCTATTTTTCTTATGCCCTTTATAGTTTTTTTTTTTTTTTTTAATTTTGGGGTTTATTACGAGTCTTTTCGAAAAAATTCGGCAAGACAAAAGTCAACCAAAAATTCTTGATGGACTTAAAATTTCTATCAAATAGGAAAATATTTACTAATACAAATTAGCAATAACGATAAATCGACTTTTAGTCTAATCAACCAGTCTGTTTTGAAGAGACTCTTGCAATACGGTCCTTTATTGCATTTTCAAAAAGAGGCTGGTTGTGACCCACACTAGTAACTTCCAATTTGTGGTGCCCCGGAACCTAGAGGTCCAATGTTATTTTTTTGAATTCAACAATTTTTGGTATAGTTTTTGTATTTTTTTTTTTGCATTAAAAAAAAAACAGTTTGTTGAATTATTATACAAAACCTACCGATTGTCAATTATAATCTAGTACATACATATATAGAAGCCCGAAACCAATATGATTATTTGTTCCTAACATATTCGAGACTAAAAACAATTCAACATTTTTTGGTAAGGTTTTTTGTAGTTTTTTTGCTTAAAAAACTGGTTATGGGATATTTTTACAATCCTTATTTATAGAAAAAAAATACCCAAAAGCTAATATCATTGTTTGTTCTCAAGATATTTGGGACGAACAAAAATTTTCTACAATTTTGTTAAGTTTCTTGTAGTTTTTTCGATAAAAATAATTATTTGTTGAATATTTTTACAAATGTTATCAATCATTTATTATAAACTCATTTAAAGAATAAAATTAGCCTGAAGTCAATATCATTGTTTGTTCTCAAAATATTTGAGATGAAAAAATATTTTCCACAATTTTTGGTGAAGTACCTATCTTGTAGTTCTTTTTCACTTAAAAAAAAACTTTTTGTTGAATTTTTTTATAAATCCTATCAATTATCAATTCTAAGCTAGTGTGTGGACTTAAATTAACCCGATGTCATGTCATTATCTGTTCTCAAGATTTTTGAGGCAAAAACCAATTTTTTAATAATTAGTGTGTAGAATTGCTTGCAGTTTTTCGCTTAAAAAAAACTATTAATTCAATATTTTTTAAAATTTTATCAATTTGTATCTATAAACTAGCGTATAAAATAAAATAACCTCGAAGCCAATATCATTGTTTGTTGTCAAGATATTCGAGCCAAACAACTTTTTTCAACAATTTTCATCTACATTTTTTTATTAAAAAAAAAACTATAAGTTGATATACTTCTATACTTTAATCAATTCCTTATTACGTCAATTTGCGTAGAATAAAATTAACCTGAAGTCGATTTGTTCTCGAGATATCTGAGACTAAGGAAATTTGAACTGCTTCTTGAATTTATTGAAAGGTCCTTTCTGCTTGTAATGAAACTACTGTGTATACAATAAAATCCATCCGAAGTCGATATCTTAATTCGTCCTTGAGATACGGTGAACAAAAAAAGCGAAGGAACGTACGAACACACACAGACATCTCTCTACAAAAATGGAATCCGATTCTAGGCAGCGAAACGTGAAGATATGTTAAAATTTTTATTTTGACAAATCGGACCATTTACAATAACTTCCAATGGGAAGTTAAAAAATTATAACTTTTTTATGTTTTAGTTTTGTGATTTTATTGACCTATATTTGTATTTCCACTTGTAGGTATTCTTATTTCATATTTTTCATTTTCTTCGTTAATCCATCTAATCATAGCTAAACAAAACACAACAGTAAAATAATAAACAAACAAAAAACCCCCAACAAATATCCTAACGAACCTACCTGAAAACTAAACATCCCACATGCATTCTATCCTACTTACCTTTCACGCACATCGCATTCTATACTATTAATAAAAAAAATATTTACCGGCAAGCAGCGCAAACAAACCTCCCAACTCCAAGGCATCTTTGCAACTGAAGACAGACTGAACACTGAACACTGAAATGAACAGTCTCTTATAATAAACTACTAGACAGATATCAGGGATGAAATCGTGTTTCAGCAATGTATCAAAATATAAAAGGAAAGTGTATCGAATTGTACTTTTTGATTTGATTTGATAATATTTTGTCCACATTTGCTGTTGTATGAACGTATGTAATATTTCTATATCCAATTAATTAAAAAACAACTTAGCTGTTTATGTTAATTAACATATATGGTACATACATACTTACATATGCGAAACTTTTATAAAAAAACTGTAGGAATTTGTTGCAATACCCTTCGATTTTGCGAGATTTAAATTTTATAAATTTTAATGTTTTCGATTTTTAATTGCGAGATTGTTGAAACCGGTATTTTGTAGATGCCATTTTCTCGAACAAACTGTATTAATCAATTTTATTTCTTCTGTTATATCGATGTCAGCCTCGGTTCACAGTATACATTTTGTGAGGTCAGATGATTTTCTTTTTAATTTACTTTATCTTTTTCGTTGAATGCAAAAGTGGAGTACTTTAGCAAAGTGGAGTGTATCGAAAAAAGTACAATCTTATCGACTTTTGCAACCCTGGCAGAGATAGAAAGAAATCTTCAATGAACTATGGGACTATATTTTTGGGCTCTGTTTATTTGGGCTGTTTGTCCGCACAAAAACTTGCAAATCGACGACGATGAATTTTAGGAATATTGATTAAAGATTTAGTACCACTTTTTAATTAATTGTATTTTCGATTTGTGAAGCTTATATAGAACGTACAGCAACGTATGATATATCAAAATAATTGTCAATTATTCAAGCTGCTAATAAAACAAAAATTAATTGTCTAGGTGCACAGATTAAAGAGTTAGTAGGTGATATGTAAATGAACAGAAATATGTTATTATCTCGGCTTAGGTACGATTAAAAAAATCAAATTTTACATGTTATATGTGAATCTATATAATCTATCTCCGGTATGAATTTGAGATTTTTAAATGCAACCATTTAAAAGATAAAAAATAATAACTGCGAAAAATCGATCAACAAAAATTATATAAAATATATAAAATATAAAAAAATACTAGGTATCAAAATTTCCTGAAACGAAACAATTTGTAATTTATTATCTTTCTTAAACTATACAATTTAGTACAATCAGCCTTAACTCTGATGTGTAGCATTTGTGAGCCATCTTTTTTAGAACTTTGAACTTACAACCAATAATATCTCACTTTGTAGATTTTTTGGAATTGCAAAATATATGTACAAAATTGTTATATTAAACTTAACCATCGATAAACAAAAAAAAAATATTACTCTGGCACTTCTCATTTGTTTTCTTTTTTTGTTCGACCATTTCACATAAAACCATATTTTAAAAAACGTCATATTGCACCTCTACATTATTTTCCTATCATAAACATTTTCAAAAAAGTTCCAACGCTTAGATTTAGTTTTAGAAGCACAATGCACTGCTGAGTGCTGACTGCACTAGCTCTTGCATTTTATAATTATAGTAATATGTATAGTTAAAACTTATATTGTTCATTTTAGAAACACCAACCAAAAATTCAACCGTACCCTCCCTATCCGCCTGCAATCATCTTCTATACATATTTGTTCATTCCAAAATGAATGGTAACACCACCAAAAATTCGATCTTATCCCCCATATACGCCAGCGTTCATCTCATATTACCATTGTTCAATTTATTCATTTTAGTAACACCACCAAAAATTCGATCTTATCCCCCTTATACGCCAGCGTTCATCTCATATACACACTTGTTCACTTTATTCATTTTAGTAACACCATAATTTACTCAAAACGACCCTATAAACATTTTCAATGTTAAAAAACATAAAGCTGTAAAATGCTTTTTATTTCAACTCAATACGACCACTCGTCACAAAGATACAGCTCTTCAAAAAACGCTAACAAAAATTGAAAAAAAATTTGTTCCTTTAATATTGTTGAGTAGTGTACGACAAAAATTCCATGTATTTTGCCGCAATTTTTACTTGCGATTATAGGTACTATAAGGCAAGTTTTGGATTCGTGCAAAAAAAAATTTTTAGATAACAATCAAACATGATATTACGATGATAGAGGACACGAAAAAAGTGGGTGGCAAAATTCTGTCTGTCTGTCTGTCTGTCTGTCTGTCTGTTCGACTACAGCCTAAACGGCTTGATCGATTTTCTTCAAACTTGGTACATAGTGGTTTTTGGTGATTCTGCCGACACATTTTTTTCATTTTTTTTTTAGACCCAAAAATAACGGTACCTGCCATACGTTTTTTTTTTAGCAATTTTACATAATTGTATTTTTCTAAAAAACGGCTCGACAACTTTTCTTAAAAAAAATTCAAAAATTTATTTTAGTAAAGGCTTTGTTTAAGTGGAAAACCATTTTTCAAAAATGGTTATAACTGGTACCTCCCAAAGAACCATTTTTTTAATTTTTGATTTTCTTCAAAATGGTAAGACCGATTTCAATTATTTTTTTTATACAGAAGCTCCCAAAAAATATAAATAGTTTTGTGTACCAAAATTTTTGAAAAAATATTTTTTGTATTTTTAAAAAATGTTTCAAATTTTTTTTTTGAAAATCAAATATTTCGAAAATGACAAGATCGATTTTCTTGAAACTCGATATTTAAGAGTATTTTAGTACTTTCTAAAATATTTTTAGAAAAAATTTAACATTTATGAAAAAATAACGGTACCTTCCATACAAAAGTTAAAAAAACACAAAAGACAATATTTTTTTGCTTAAAAACGGCTCCAACGATTTTGATAAAACTTTTTCTATATACTAAAATTAGTATGATCTACTACAAAAAAATATAAAATTTTACACTTAGAAACTATTAACAGTACCTGTCATAGAACGTATTTTTTTATTTTGAATTTTCTCGTTATCGGCTTAACGGATTTCAATTATTTTTTTTACATACAAATTTCAGTTAAGATTCAATAATATTGCATATCAAAATTTTCAAAAAAAAAGTTTTTGGATTTTTAAAAAAAGTTTCAAATTTTTTTTTTGAAAATTCGATATCTCAAAAACGGGTTGACAATTTTTTTTTTCAAATTTTTTTTTTATAAATATTTACTTAAGATTTGCATACCAAAATTTTTTCTTAAAAATGTTTTAAGAATTTTATATATAAAAAATTAATTTTTTAAAAAACCGCTCCAACGATTTTAAATTTTTTTTTCCCATACAATCATATTCAATCAAGAATTAAGATGGCATTCTTCTTTTTCACCTAAAACTGTCAAAAGAGTTGTTTTAGCCTATTTCAATGTCGTATTTCATGCTTCTCTACATTTTTCTCTCATAATTTCCATGTTTGTATATACAATTGTCTTAAATCAGCAGTGTCTTGAACATAAGAGCAAGTACGTGCGACCCAGTCGTGCATTTTATTTCTTTAGTATTGTTTTGTCGCATATCCATAGGCTTAACACATACGACCGAAAATTTATAATACATTCTTAAGATTGTTTAGTCATACGTGCATGAAACTCACAGACATTGTAAGACTGATCATATACACATACAACACAAATGGAAAAATATTATTCCGGTTTGGTTTGTAACAATAAAAATAATCCAAATGCTCCCAATAGACTTTAAAAGCATTTTCTGCCAGAGCAGGCCAATTAAATTTCTCTGCTATTCCATTCAGTATAATTAAATTTCTGAAATATAATAATACCGATCTCTTAACATTGTCTTACAAAAACAAGTGGTAGAGAAATGGAATTTCGAAATGCCTCAATATTTAAGAAATCAACCAAATCTAATCTGAAAACTCCAAGACTCCTATGCCTTCAAGTCACAAGCAACTCGTAACCTATATCAAAAGAAAAATCAAGTGATCTTAAAAGTCTCTTTATTTTCATGCCTAAGGCAGACCAAGCCTATTATGAAGCCTTATTCAAATCAAGAAATTAGAATAAAATCATGAATTTAATTATGATTTTATTTTGCTTATTGTTTTCCAATAACACTGATGGTCAATATGGTTTTTGTTACAGTAACCAAAATATACTTTTCCTTAGGTTTTGCTGTGCTGAATTCGAATCTGAAGTCAGAAAAATTTTATCGCGCTACGTTTTTGAGATATTCTCGTTATAAAATCGAAAACACCGTTTTTTGGCTCTTTTCAAAGTTGTATTGTAACGTGAGGTTTATGTTACAGCAACATTCTTAATTGTTTCTGAAAGAACTAATTTTCTTCTTTTAAAATCAGTCTAAACCTTCCCGATACCTCTTTTTTTCTCGGAGAAATCTTCACTTAATTGTAGGCCTTCCATTTATGACAAAATTAAATTTAAAGGAGAATGGGCAAATATTTATGGGAGCTGGGGGTCAAGTCTCGATCCGTGAAACTGTGAAGTGATAAATATGATAACCCCTTCACGCCAAATGCGATTCTCGAAGTGTGAAAAAATAAAAACCAATGTTTTCATATGATGATTCTTTTATCACAATCAATTCATTCTGCGAAAACCTGTGAAAAGAAAAATGATAAACAGAAACAACTTGTGCTCATTTGATACACCCAAGTCGCCATCTTGGTCTTTCTCTGACGTCACAATCATCTTTTTCTATGAGCAAGTGGTAGATTTTTTTCATTTTAATACTTTTTAGTACCCATTTTGACAGCTGTTTCTCATAATGAATTCAGGAATCGCCTGCCGCGTGCTTGTGAAATGATAAAATGATAAAACTCAGTGAAAACTGAAATGATAACTTTGTTTTCATTTCACAATTTCACAGATCGAGAATTGACCCCCTGGTCTATTTCCCAATACGAATGTGTCATACCTCATACATCGTTGAAAATATCATATATATATCATTTCATTATATCGCCGTTGAGCTCTAAACCATGGGGCTCACGAGATATTCGGCTAATGTTGATAAGGAACACAATGTCCAAATATGGAGTTGCATTATTGTTTTTTTCGGTGCTTTGAAGCCAAATATCTCGCGAAACCCATGGCTTAGAGCTTAACAGCCATATAATTAAATGATGAACCAGAATAACCTTTTCAACGATATATGAAACATTCGTATTGGAAAATGGACCATTTCTCATAAATGTTTGCCCCTTCTCCTCTAAATTGAACTTATATCTTAAATGAAAGGCCTACAATTAACTGAAGATTTATCAGAGATGAAAGCAGGCATCGGAAAGATTTAAAAACTGATTTTAAAAGAAGAAAATTAGTTCTTTCAGAAACCATTGAAAAATTTGTTGAAACAATTTACCTCACGTTACAACTTACAATACAACTTTGAAAACAGCAAAAAAAACGGTTTTTCGATTTTATAACGGGAATATCTCAAAAACGGGGCCCGATAGAATTTTTCGGACTTCAGATTTGAGTTCAGCACATCAAAACCCTACGGAAAAGTATATTTTGGTTTCTGTAACAAAAAAAAAATAAAATTTTGTTGACCAGTGTAATTTTTTTTAGTTATTTAAGTTGATTGGTCATAGAATGACTTTATTTATTGCATTAAACAAAATGGTATTTAATAGATTTAGGTCCATTTGCTGATACGATACTTAAGTATTTATGTTCTACTTAAAAGCGTATGTTCTACTTTTTCCTCTGCTTAAAGTGTCACATAAGCGCTTTTGTTCTACTTAAATATTTAAGTTTCGTATCAGCAAATGGGACTTATATATTTATTTTTGATGGTCATAGGATGATTTTTGTGTTATTGTTTATACAAAAATGTTATATTGATCTCATATGTATTTACTAACTTGTAAATTTTACAGTCAGGATGACTTGACCTTTTAATGTTTTTATAATTAATGTTTTCTATGCCAAGACTGCCTGCACTAAGGCAGTCTTGGCATACAAAACAAAAGACTTTTTTTTATGTATTTTTATGTTCATTAAATAAAAAAAAATACTGTTAACTTTGAAAATTAATTTTTTTTAATTTGGTTCCCATACCAATTCGTATTGGTGTTTGAATATTGGAATGTCGTACGTGCGTTCACTTTGTCGTACGTGTATGGGATGGAAGCAAATGCTCATTTTGGTGGCGTATACGACAAACTCATTTTGGGTAAAAACCTTTATAATTTGAAAACTAAAACAGGTAGGACAGTTTTGAATACATTAATCAAAAGAAGATATTCCACACAATATTATTAAAAAAAGAAAAAACTAACTTTTTCGTTCAGATTTTTTTTATATGAACGCAAACCTTAAAAAGCGATTTCCCAAAATCGTAAAATTGGCGTATACAACAAAACAATTCTCGGGCGACGAAATACAAACATGAAAAATAGCATCCACGACTATGTTGCTCAAACTTGCTCTCGTGATTCAAGGATTTTGAGTGACTAAACATTTTATAGTAATAATCGTATTTTTTTATGATATTTTGACCGAGAAAATGTGAAAAAATTCAAAACTACTAAAAATACTGTAAATATGTTTAAATGTAATATTATTGATTCTTCTAGAGTTACCAAAACGCAATAAATCATTATAATGAAAACTTGAAAGTCAGGGGAATGACACAAAAAATGATGTTAGGGGAATGACTCCGAAGGGTGTTTATGAGAATTAAATGGAGGTTATTAGAAAATTTGATGTGTTATATTATTCTTTACGTAAGCCTTTGTAAAAGACACAGACGAGTAAAATTTCTTAATTTTTATACCACACGGTTTAGTAAAAAACACGCGTTCGAGGAATGACATTTTCGCTTGACGAAAAACAAAATCGTTGCTTTAACTTGAAATAAAAAAGACAACTAAGATTTTCTGAAGCCCTTACTTCAATTTTCATTCTGTACCGTTAAACAACAAAAAAATTAGTTTTATATTTTGAGCCTATATTTTTTTAAAACTTCCATTGGTGGGATAGAAATGATCAATTAATGGGGGACACTTACTTAATAGCTCCTATTTAAAAAAATAAAGCAACTAAAAATCATTTAACTACTTTTTAGTTAGGATGCATATATTATTAAAAAAACTGCATCATTAGATTTTATGTACCGATTTTAGTTTCGTTGCTAAAATTCAGACAGTGTGGTAAGTAGGCATGGGGACACGTCAGGGGAATGACATTTTGGGTGTTTAAATGGAGATAGCGGGTATGATATTCTTTTTAACTTTAACCCGTTTGTTTCAAGCCATCCAATTAACAAACTTATAGTAAAATTTTGCACTTTGGTTCAAAAATAAAGGAGACTGAAATATTAATATTTTGAAATATTGACCCAAATACATATGTAATTCCAAAAATAATTGATATCTTATTTTTCTACCAGCTGAAGGTGGTTTCATTGAAACATCTCGCATTTCGAAATCTCAAAAGTGTATGTGGCGAAGTGAAGATTTGAGCTAAAATCAATCAGCCCTATCAGGAGTTTCGCCCGAACGTCATTCCACTCGGAAAAAATCCCTTTTTTCTTTTCCCTTATTTTGAGTTTCACCCGAAAAATGCTAAATCTATACAGTCGGAAAATTTTTAAAATAAGTCGGCAAATTCCTAAAATAAGTCGGCATTTTAATGAAAGTCACCCCCCCACGGCTCGAACCCTCGCTACGCCACTGCAGCTCAAAGATCAAAAAGAGTCGATTACGATCAGCACTTCCACTAAACTTTTATTGAAGAGTATTGAAGAGTATATTAAACAATTATATTATCAAGAAATTCTTTGAAAATCCAAAAGCAGAACTTTTTAATCAACAAAACAAAATAAAAATCTCCAAATAAGATTTATTTTTGGTCAGTTGTTAACCAAAACCTTAAAAAATAAAAAAAAAGTTTGTCACCGAGAGAAACCGAAAAAAGTTCTTTTCTTAAATTAAATAGTTTTTAAGTGACCATTTTTAAAAATCTAGGCAGACAAGTGATATGTTAAAAATTTTTCAAAAGGTTGAGTTTTATTTTTGCCCTTTGATTTTTTTTTATAATGACTTGCATACTTAAAAATTTCTTAAGTTCCAAGCAACTTGAACATAAGAGCAAGTACGTGCGATCCAGTTGTGCATTTTATTATTTGTTGTGTTTGTTTTCTTCTTTGTTTCATTGTTTGTTTCTTATATCCATTCTAAGGATATACAAAAACTCGGTTATAAGAAACAAATATTGTGCAATTTTTGAGTTTCTTTTAAGCGTTATCTATATACTAGATTATAATTAATAATTAATAGGTTTTGCAAAAAAATTCAACAAACAGCTTTTTTCTTAAAGCAAAAAAAATATACCAAAAAGTGTTGAAATTTTTCTTTTGTCTCAAAAATCTTAAACAAACATTGATATGGGCATTGGGATCATTTTATTCTACAGACTAGTTCGATATTGATAAGATTTGTAAAAAAAAAGTTGTTAACAGTTTTTTTATTTTTAAGAAAAACACTACAAACATAATGTAATTCAACAATGTTTTTGTCTGTAATATCTCGAAGGTAAACAAGTCTTTAATCTTCACTTGATTGCATATTAAACACTCGAAAAGGTTTTCGAACATCGAGAATGGGTGATTTTTTAATAAAAAAATAACATTGAGCCTCAGAGTGTGGGTCACACCCATCCTCCTTTTTAAATAATAAAATAACATCGGGCCCTTCCGAAGGCACCATTGGGAAGTTACCAGTGTGGGTTGCACTCGCACCCAGCCTCTTTTCCTTTCCAAGGTTTTAGTTGGAAATTTAATTGTAAAATTAAATGTGAAAGAGTTGTTAAATAGTAACAAGATGGTGGCTCTGCTCTTAACCTGAAAATCCCAAAAACTCGGTATTATAATGAGGAGCGATTTCCTGTCCTTTTTTGACTATTTTGACTGGGTTGAATGTAAAAATATCACTTAATTTTCGAGAAATAAAAAAAAATGAAAGGTACTTTTTCCCAAAAAAATCCCGAAATTGTGTTAACTATCTATTTAATCATTGAATGAGACTTCATAGTTTTTATTAGATTTAACTAAATCAAAAAAATATTAATAAAACTAAATTATGTAGGTAACTTACCAAATGCTTTAACATGAATATTTTTTAAAACTTAATTATACATAATTGCCTTATTTATTTATAAAAAGACTTGAATTGTTTTAATTTTTGTTTTTTAAATTTAAAAACGAATGAAAAATTCAGGCTTAACAAAGTACAAAATTAATATTATTCAACAAAAAATACTATGAGACACAAAAACTTAAAAAAAAAAATATATTTTCTTTAGTAGAGGATATAACAATCTGTATTATCAACTGATGTCGAAATTGGACTGTTCGAGAAAAATCTTGGGTACCCTCTTTTAAACTATTTTGATAGTGGCATTTTGTTTTTTTCTTTTTATGTCTAAACACATTGTGTGTTCATATCAGAACTGATAAAAATAGCTTACCTTAAAATTAAAATTTAAAGCAGAAAGTATTTCCTGGATTACTCATATTGTGATAAAAATAAAAAAAATTCTACAAAGTAATTCGTATTTCGTATTAGAAATGGTCCTGATGTAGATTGGGTGAAGAATAAAAAAAAAAAACAAACGTTATGATGGTGGTCTTTTTGTTTTTTTCATCGTTTAGTAAACTTCAACTTTTGCTAAAATCTATATTTTGTTCAAGGGGAAAAGGGGAAGATTGTTTGAAACATTTGACATGAAAAAAATCGAAAATTAGTAAAAACATATCTGAATAATGTTTTTTTTTATTTGAGAAATGGTGAGAGAGAATTTCAG
This sequence comes from Dasysyrphus tricinctus, assembly GCA_963921185.1. Taxonomy (NCBI): domain Eukaryota; kingdom Metazoa; phylum Arthropoda; class Insecta; order Diptera; family Syrphidae; genus Dasysyrphus; species Dasysyrphus tricinctus. The sequence goes on from OY992531.1 coordinate 15,279,036, forward strand.
AAAAAAAAACCCACGACTAAGGCAATTCAAACCAACATAATACTTTGGCCTATGCTCCCTCTAGGTTTGAATTTCACTTTGTAAAAATGAAAAAAAAAAAAAAAAAAAATTTTGATCTTGAACACATTATTCTTAGTGCACGTGATTCGAATCAACCTTTATAGCGAACTCTGTAAAATATGTAGATAACGTATTTAAATGTTGTTTATACCTAAATATCTTTAAAATTAAACAGCTACTTAGGTACATATTCACATAATTTAACTTTTTTTTTGTAAATGAATACGAAAATAGCACAATATCGAATACACAGTTGAAACCGGATAATGTATACCTCTCGCATAAGGGCCTAACACGCATAATAGTCCGGGAGGCGACCGTCAGATTACCAAGCTCAGCGCGGCTCTCAAAATTATCGTCCGGTAGATGAAAACTTTCACAAAACTGGTCGGACAAACCTTTGTAGGGAACTTTGGCCAGATTATGACCACTTCCGGTATTGATTTTTGATGGCTTGTTTAACCTTAGTGGCTGTGAATGATTAAAGAACCCATATGAAGAGAATCGCTCATAGTTTAACACAATTATTGGTCGGACCGAAAAAATCCCGGAATAAATACTTGTCCGCCCAGTTAAGAAAATGATTTTTTTATTTTTTTTTTTAATTATCCGATGGAAATCTTCAAAAGACACTCGGTAAGAATCGGTACCAAGTAGTGTGGGACTCTTACCGCACTAAAACCACCGGTGAATCAGGACCAATCTATGAAAGATCGACAAATGATTTTTATTTCTTAATTTTTAAATCGCATTGGGGGAAGTTTAAAGTTATAACACTTTCCCATAGCTTTTAGACCATCAGCTCATGAGGCTTGGTTCTTCTTAATCTCCGAACATTGTTTTGTACATTTAGGACATTTGTACATTTGTAGGTCACGATGTAGATCGCTATTTCTTATATACCAAGGGGCATCAATTATTCCACGAAGGACCTTGCTTTGGAATTTTTGGATTTTAAGCGCTTAGCTGCTTTCCATAATGAGTATTCTGTAGAAGCATCCGCCGTCAGACTATTCAGGAATCTACTCAGTGATTCATTTTAAAACTCACAGATTCTTTTCTTTAGTTCGTTGTTAAGACGGTTAAAAACTGCCTTATCACCTGGAAATCTCGTAACTTGCCATTTTCTTCGAGCTCTTCTTTTTTCCAATATCAGCTCTTTTATTTCGACAGGATATTTTATTTCTTTTTCTCTTGAGTTCGAAACAGTTAGGTTAGGTTAGGTTAGGTAAATGGGCTGACAGTTGGTTTTGTTACCGTCACACTTAGATCAATGTAGATCCATTGTGATACCCTAGGGATTGTGAACCCTATGAAAAGAAACCTATGATACATCCCATGTTAATTCAAGCCCGTTAAGGGTGTTGAAGAGTTTCAGCAGGCTATAGCCTGAAAAGTCGGTGAGTATTTCTTGGTCGTTGGAGGAGTGTCCGTTGGTATATAACCACCAGGCTGAGGAGAGGAAAACGCCTTTCAAAAGCGTGATCCTTCCTTTGCCCCCATTAGAGAAATCATCCCTCCATCAGGCCCGTAGGAGCAGTGGCTCCATGCAACGTGCAACGTCTGGTAGATGGGTATGATAGATCAGTGGTTGGTTTGTGTCCGTTCGATGAATGTCTGTCATCACATAATCACCCGGCTAAGAAGAAAACACCATTAAGAGGTGTGATCCTTCCTTTGCGCCCATTAGAGAAATCATCACTCCATCAGGCCCGTAGGAGCAGTGGCTCCATGCAACGTCTGGTAGATGGGTATGATAGGTCAGATATGTATCCGTTCGTTAACTGTCATTATATAATCACCTGGCTGGGAAGATAACGCTTTTCAAAAGCCTTTTGCCCCCACTTGAGAAATCATCCCTATATCAGGCGCGTAGGAGCAGTGGCTCCATGCAACGTCTGATAGATGGGTATGATAGGTCAGTGGTTGGTTTACGTTATCGTTCGTTGAAGAAATATTTTTTAAGCCTAATTGACTGTGGTTGAATAAGTTACCAATCTCGTGGTCGTGTGGTTAATAGAGCGTACGGATTTTCAAGCCATTGGGTAGCATTAATAAATTTCAATATGTTTTTGCTTAGCCCTCTAAAAGTACTTGAGAGTGCTAGGACGCCATATGGCCCTAGGCTCAATGATAGGAAAATCCCTATGCACACCTCCGCGTGGTAGAGGGCGGGTAACGCTAACGTGCAGGGGGACCGAATGGATGCCGGGATAAGCAGACAACCCAGCTATGCTGGTCAGGGCACAAACTTGTCCTCGGGATTGTTAAAAGCCCCCTTAAGGCGGATGAACTGCAGGTGGCGGTCAACGGCATGATAGTCTGGTGGCGGAGGAGCTTTTTTTGGTAAAAGGCCAACGGCAGCAGCAGGTAGCGTCTGTAACCCATATTGGGCGGCTACAAAATGCGTCTGTTTTCCCATAGTGGGCGGCCTCGAGCAGTTATGTGTTTGACCATACAAAAGGCGGGTGTGCCTGTCAAATCTGAGCCTATGTATGTTATTAATCGTATCTCAGAAAACACCATGGTGGAAGGATATACATATGCAAATACATGAATTATGACAACAAATGGAAATGAGTCCCCAAGAGGTAATCTTTTTATAGAAAATCCTTCTGTAGCTTCGGTTGCAGTAAACCGCACATCGGATTTGGGGGTGTGGCATCTTTCATGTACGAGCGTCAATCAAGACGCCATAATAATAAATGAATCGTTGACAAATAGAAGAAGTCTTTCAAGAAGCGCAAATGTTACTTTTGGCTACCGCATACGTACGAAAATCGGAGCATGGAACGTTCGATCCTGGTACAGCGATGGTAGATACGAGCAGGTTGAGCGTGAAATGCTTCGCCTAAAGATCAGTATCCTGGGCATAAGCGAAACTAAGTGGAGAGGAAGAGCTGAATACAGATCAGACACTGGACAGACAGAATGCTGTATTCCGGCGAAGATGAAAGGGAGGGTGGCCAAAGACTGCATGGTGTCGGAATTATGTTGAACGAAGAAGCGAGGCGTAGTTTGATCTCATGGGCGCCCATTTCTGCGAGAAGAAATGGCGTGGGGTCACGGAATGAAAATGGTGACTTGCTTGTCGACTTTGTAACGCGAATCGTCTTGTGATAGGTGGGACTGTATTTAAGCATAAGTCGTGCAACAAAATTACCTGGGTGCACCCGGATGGTCAAACCGAAAACCAAATTGATCATATCATGATTCAGCAGCGATGGAGGAAGTCTATGTGTGATGTCCGGAGTATAAGAAACGCCGATGTGGGAAGCGACCACCATTTGGTTCTGATGAGTCTCAAACTACGAACCGCTGCCGTACAAAAACCAGCGCAGGATGCAGCAACGAGCACAAAATTCATTACTAATGCTTTAAATGACCCCAACATATGTCGAAACTATGTCACCACCCTTAACGACAGAGCCTCGTCATTAATTGGAATCCAGAATTCAACAATTGATGAGATGTGGGGTGAAATTAAAAGTGTTTTTATGGAGGCTGGATCCGAAACTGTACCCAAGCGAACGAGACGTACAGACTCTTGGATATCCCAAGACACCTGGGATAAGATCGAACTTCGCAAATCGTTGAAAATCCAAATAAATGCCGAAGCTGATGTTCAACGAAAGGCTGACTTGCGAAGAGAGTACCGCATTGCACATAAGATGGTCTACCGCTGTGTGAGACGTGACAAGAGGGTGAAGTTGGATGGACTCGCAGATAATGCGGAAAGCGCCGCCAGAAGAGGAGATATCCGGGAATTGTACCAAATAGCCAAAGATGTTATCGGGAAAAAAAGCAACACCAATCATCCTGTAATGGATGTGGATGGCACACTTTTGGTATCAATTGAGGATCAGCTTCGTAGATTTTTGTGCCCTGCTAAATGAGGATTCAGTTGAGCAGAGTGCTGAAGTGCCCCAACTAAACGAGATGCGCAGGTCCTATAGGGGTATTGACATCGAACCCCCGTCAGAATCGGAAATTCGTACATCAATAAATCTCCTCAAAAACAACAAGGTAGCTGGACTGGACGGAATACCAGCTGAATTCCTGAAAGCCGATCCCGTAGCAGCGGCTAGTATTTTACATCCGCTGATACAAAACATTTGGGAAAACGAAAGCTATCCCAGGGACTGGAAGGATGGTGTGATTGTTAAGTTGCCAAAGAAAGGTGACTTAAAGAATTGCAACAATTGGCGTGGTATCACCGTTTTGTCCGTTTTCCCAAAACTAATGGCAACAATCATACTCGAGCGAATAAAGGATAGAATCGAGTCTACACTCAAGAGGCATCAAGCTGGCTTCCGCAGTGGTCGATCGTGTGTCGACCATATCAACACCCTGCGTATCGTCCTCGAGCAGTCGATGGAATATCAATCACCGCTTTACCTCATGTTCGTGGATTTTGAAAAGGCCTTTGATCGAGTTAACCGAGAATGTATATGGAGATCGTTGCTGGGTAGAGGAATTCCACCAAAAATTGTTGCCATTATTAAAGAGTCCTACAACAACGCGGTGTTTTGTTTTGCACAATGGGCAGCTATCCGACTCCTTCGTAGTGCAACAGGGTGTGAGACAAGGGGATGTTCTATCGCCAATTCTCTTCCTGCTGGCGATGGACGACGTATTGACGGCCAGTGTTGGTACAGCTGAGCGACAGGGCATTCAATGGAGACCGTTCGAAAGGCTCAGTCATTTAGACTATGCCGATGACATATGTCTACTGGCAAATAACATCAGTGGGCTGAACGGGATGTGCCAAACACTGCAAGAGAAGGGAGGGGCGAGTGGTCTAAGAATTAACAGCAAAAAGACAAAAATAATGCTGACAGGCCGCTCCACACAGCAGCGTATTATTTTACAGGAGACGCCAGTTGAAGTAGTGGAACAATTTAACTACCTTGGCAGTATTGTTTCTGCAAACGGTGGTACGGATCTGGACGTTAAAAGTAGAATAAATAAAGCTAGTGCTGCCTTCGGTACTCTGTCCCCAATTTGGAAATCCAGTCAAATCTCCTTACACACTAAGTTGAGATTCTTCGAATCCAATGTCAAATCCGTGCTGTTATATGCTTGTGAAACCTGGAAAGTCACGTCTACCATTTCGAAGAAATTGCAGGCTTTTGTGAATCGCTGTCTTCGCCACATCCTAAAGATTCGATGGCCACAAATAATATCAAATGAGGAATTGTGGCGCAGGACAAGTCAAGAGCGGCTGGACGTCGACATAAGAAAGCGTAAATGGCGTTGGATTGGTCACACACTGAGGAAACCAAACGATGAAATTGCAAAGCAGTCCTTTGAATGGAATCCTCAGGGTGCACGGCGGGTTGGAAGACCAAGAACAACATGGAAATCAACTGTCTTAGCGGAAGCAGAATCCCAGAGAAAGACGTGGCCACACCTTAAGTACCTTGCAGCAGACCGTGAAGGATGGAGACGTTTTGTTGACGCCCTATGCCCCAGCCGGGGTTACAGGACACGATGATGATGTTTTTGCTTGGAATGTCCGAGAGTTCTTCGAAGTCATTGAAGAAGTATCTCCCTAGGTGCTTGCTTCTGAGATGGTAAAGCGCGGGCAGTGACACAGGTAGTGAGGAGTATCCTCATGAATCTCTATGTCACCACATCCCCTGCATAAATCGTCTAAACTGAGTTTCATCTTTTTCTTGTGGTAACCCAAGTGGTTGTGACCGGTGATGATACTCACGAGAAGAGATAAAGACTTTTTATTCAGTTGGATGATGTTGTCGGTCTTTTGTTTGTTGAAACTAGGCCATAATTGTCTGGTTATAACACAGGTTTCGAGCGATCTCCATCGCTTATTCGTCGCAGCTAGAGTTCTACTATCGATTGACTGTTTAAGATTACAGGGTGGAACCTGAACTGTAGTTATTCCCTGATAAGGATCAAGAGTCGATCCGATTCTTACCAAGTCGTCAGCGCTTTCGTTACCTGGGACACCACTGTGACCAGGAACCCAGCAGAGCCTTATATTGTGCTGTGTACCAAGAACCCTTAGCTCTTCGCGACAACAAGTAACAAGCTTCGATTTGATTTCAATGGCAGAAACGCTTTTATTGCCGCTTGGCTATCAATGAAAAAGGTGATATCAGCTTGTGGTATTGACATCATTGAGACTTGTCTAGCAGCTTTTGTCACTGCCAGGACCTCAGCTTGGAAGACACTGCTGTAATCAGGAAGTCTGAATAAGCTGGATAATCCTAGGGTTTCTGAATAGAACCCTCCACCAACACCTGTATCCATCTTGGAACCGTCGGTGTAAATAGCTATCATCGAATCGCCGGTTGACGGCTCGTTTATTTGCCAGTCCTCTCTACTAGGGAAGGCTGTCGTGAACGGCTTGTTGAAGTCTAAATGGGGTGTTATGTAGTCAGTACACACCATATTACCCGAGTATTTCTGTAGAATCTGCGCGTGACCTGTAGCACTATGTTTCCAGCTGCTAGTTTGGCTAAGCCGAAGTGCGCTCTTGGCTGCTGATTCATGTTTATATAGATCTAGGGGTTTTAAGTTGAGTATAGCTTCCAGACCCGCTGTCGGGGTGGACCTCATTGCCCCAGTGATACCGATACATGCCAATCTTCGAAATAGTTGGAGTACTTTCTTCTGCAGCCTGTTGCACATCAGCAACAAATTGTTCTACTTCATGGTCAATTTGATCAATTGTTTGCATAGAGAAGTTTATAAAACTTTCAAGTATATCTCTGAATTCGTTCCAGTTTGTTCTTTTATTCACGAGCTTAGGATTACTTTTTTCTATTATTTCCGCTTCACTCAGTGTTAAAATTACTGGAGTATGATCTGACGATAAGTCGTAGTTACCTTCGACACTTATATGGTTTCGTGTAATACCTTTAACTACGAAAAAGTCTATAAGGTCTGGTATTTTGTTAGTATTAGATGGCCAATATGTTGGCGAACCAGCCGTTTACCTTTTGTGGTTATGAGCCTAGATCCCCAGTGGGTGTGTTTAGCATTGAAGTCGCCACCAACAAAAAAGTTATGTCCTAACAAGTTAAGGAGTTCTGCAAAGTCTTCTTCAGTTGGAGAGCGCCTCGGAGGGCAGTATATAGCTGCTATATTAAACTCTTTCAGCCAAATTAAAAAACGTGGAATAGCGAAGGTTTAGCATTATTCCATGGATTAAGTGCAAAATGTTACTAATAAAACAAAATTTCTGCTATGTGACGTCTATTATGCTAAACCACCGAAGCAGATGGTTTAGCGAAGGAATAAGCAGCCAGACTATTTTTTTTATTGGTGTTGGTATCAGAAGATTTACCTTTTCAATAACATTTTTTTTCTAAGCACAATGATTTCGCTATGTTCTGAAGAATATAAAGCAAAAGGTTATTTATAAATGGTTTAGTTTATTTTTATGAGCTTATTTTGTCTTTGGTGCTCCAACTCTCGCTTCTTTTTCTTTTTTTAATTAAATTTACCATAATACCTACTAATAATTTAGATAGACATAAACAAGAAAATTCTTAGGTGTGTTTGGTTACTTGAAATTTTAAGATGTCAAAACCCATACAGAAAAAACCCAAGCTTCCGAAACTTGGTACAAATTGCAAGATACTTAACAGGCCTCTCACGGTAAACGTCACTTTACTATTCCACGAATATAAATTTCTTTTTAATGAGAAATTTTAACCCGTGGCTTAACTCTTATTCCGTGGTTTAGTAAAATCGTGGAATAAAGGTAGAATAAGCGTTTTTTATTAATAGCGCTGTTTCTGTTTTATACCAATACTAATTGTTGTTACTTGCATATTTTCATTAGTAAACTTTGGTTCTTCAAAGTGTGTTAAGCACTTTCTTATAAGTATTGCTGATCCACCCCTAGCTTTGTCAGCTGGGTGCGGAGCGTAATAACACGTATAGTTTGGTAATTTATTATCAAGACTTTGTTCTATAGCAAGGTGAGTTTCGGACACCAAACAAATGTCTATATGCTCTATGTCTAAAAAGATGTTTAGTTCTGATACATGTTGTAAAAGACCGTTTGCAGTCCATGTTGCGATTTTAAGTGTTCAGTCCATCATTGTTTCTTAAGAGCGACTTCTTCGCTCAGCTGTTTTATGTTTAAATCTTGTTTGTCAATCCTTTTAAGGATAAGTTCAAGCATTTCTTTGATAGATGTTTCTACGTTTTTCCGCACATTTTTTACAATCTGGGAATAGGATTTATTTTCATCACTTTTGCTTAGTGCAATTGCTTTTGCCGGTTGATTTTTAGTTTTTTTTTTCTATCGTTACTGTTTTGCTTTCAACTATTGATTTTGTGTTTGTTGAGTTTCTGAGCTTGTTCCCAGTTTTGTTTTTTTCTTTTTGTATCATGGAATTTTTTGGCGACTGGACATCCTCTGTAACTTGCAGGATGATTGCCTTGACAGTTAACACATTTCGCTTTCTGTTCTCTGCCCATGGGACAGTTTTTAGTTGCATGCCGGCCTTCGCATTTAACACAAGCAAACTCGCGATTGCAGTATTTTTGTGTATGCCCAAAGGCTTGACAACGCTTGCATTGTGGAACAATTTTTGACTTTCGCAGTGGTTCAATTTTGACAACTATGCCCATAATTGATTTAATACTGCAAATCTTATCGAGACTTTCTTTATTCTCGAAAGTGGGCATAAATAAAGGTAGAGATCTCTTTTTTGTCGTTGATACCCCAGTGGAGACTTTGATTATCTCATTTTTAATAAGATTATTGGCATCGAGAGCTTGAAAGCCTTTTTGTATAAGGTCTTCGACAATTTCTTTAGCATCACATGAAGAGTGAAGGCCTCTTGCTACTACTTTAATCGATCTTGTAGCATTATTTTCGTACGAGTGCAACTGAATTTGCTTTTTGCTCAATTCTTCAGTGACAGTTCTATACGCATCGGCGTCTTCAACAATGACTTTCCAATTGTCTTTATTGTATGATGTGTATTTACATTCCTTATTCGTGCATTTTTCTACTATGCTCTTAAGCTCGCCAAACATTGCCAACCCGGAAATCATGATTGGAGGTGGTGCAGTTTGTCTAGTGCCTTTAACATAAGCCTTCTTTTGGGGTACATCTCCTGTTTCTTTATTAGCTGTTTTCATTATTGCAGCAGTATCTGCTTTTGAAGTTGTCGTCTGCTGACTTTTTTGAACAGTCTCTGGGCTACCCTCTGCTTTTCGTTTCTTGGGTTTATGCTTGTTTCTGCTACCATCGGTTTCAAGAAGGAGCTCTTCCTCATCAGTATGGAACTCAATTGCAGTTTTTTGTGGGCTTTTCACTACAAGAGTTTTTGGACTGGACTTGTTGTCATTTGATGTTTTCTTGTCTAGCAAACTGACTTTTTCTTCAAGGCTCTTAACTTGCCGCTGAAGACTTTCAACGAAGACTTCAAGTTGTTTTCTGGCTAAAATTTCTTTTTGCCATTCTTCGTAGTAATTTTTGGATTCAACTTGGATCTCGGTATTTTCTTTGGAACACTGCTGATCTTTTCTTTCGAACTTTTCATAGTTATTGGTTCCTTTTTCGTTAATGACTTCTATGTCATTTGATTTTTGTGTAGGGGTTAATGATGGAATAACCCTTGAGATTACATTTGGTGGAGTTCTCGGTGTTTTTGAACTCTTTCTGTTTCCTAGAAGCAATAATTGGTCCTCCCCAGGATCCGTAGGACCGATCTCCGTAGAGAATGGATTTACCAGTTTAACTGGATAGCCACCTGGGGTATTATATCGATTTGTTTTACTCATTGCCATATTTAATCTTTTGTAACTTTGTTTGTTAACCATAAATAGCTAGTTACTTTCTCTATTCAAGGTTTTTAAATACAGCCGCCCCTATGGGATCAGACGCTGACCAATTAGCCGCACATTATGTGTCAGACGCTCTTGGGTTTTTTAGAGAGCTGGTTCTTTAGAGCGATGTCTTATCTTACATTTTGCTCCTAGTTCCTGAGAAGGTAACTCAGGTGTCTCAGCTCTTGGATACAATAGATCCAACGCTCGTCGTTAGTTCACCTTACGGTTATCCAGCGGGCACCACTTGGAGGTGACGATGCGATTTTTTTATGAAAAAAATTTCTCATCGCGGATCTTGGTAAAATTAGTATCAAATGAAATGTAACAGATAAACAGAGGCGGTGGAAGGCGTCTGCTAGGTGTGCCACCGCACACGGTCCCACGCGCGCTTCGAGGCAGCACCATGAAAGGTCTTCGCGCCTCTAAGTAAATATCTTTTTATATAAACAGTTTAGTTTAAATTTTAAAATTCAGTAAACAATGTCGTCAGGGCACACTCTTCATTTTCTTCATTCATGAAAAAAAGCAAAACATTTTCATCGTCTCACATTGCTTTTATTATGATGGTATTTTCTCCTTTTATCTATGGTAGATAAACCTATTTAATTTTCAATCGAAACAAAAAGGAAAAAGATTCGCAGTTTTTGTCACTTTTGCCAACAAAACCTAATTTTTTTCAATTTTGTTTTTAATTTCCTCGTGAATCAATAGGTTTTTATTCAGTCAAGGCCGTACGCAGGATTTCGATCAAGGGGGGGGGGGGGCAGACTCATTCAAAATTTCAAAAACTAGATTTCTATTCTAATACTGCCGTGCTAAGAAGAAAAAACATTATCTACTTAAGGGTGGTCGTTGTATGGGTTTTGTAATATTTTCTCAGGTTCGTTAATAAAACTTATTTACTTTATTCAAAACGTCCACTTGTGTTGTAATGAGCTTAAAGCAAGCTGCATTCTGCAATCAGAGGCTCATCATGAGTGCATGTGTTAGTGGTTAGTAGATTAAACAGAGCTAACACAAGCACATAAATAAATAAAAATAAACAAAATCAAACAAATTAATAAATTAGACACATAATATAAAACATTTACATAAATAAGGTAAGATATAATCAAGACATAGAAATGCACGAGAGTGGAGCACTGGTTCGCAACAGTGTTTTAAATCCTCCTTTACTTATGTTAAAATCGACAGAGGCAGCGTTCAAATTAAAAAGTTTGCACATACGATTAAGAGGTTCGTGAATACTATAATTGGTTCTATGAAAAGGAACGTGAAAAACTTCAAATCTTCGTAGGTGGTGGGATCCCCCGCGGTAGTTTATACCTATACAGGCTAATAAATCAGGAGCATCAACTTCGCCACTGATTAGTTGGTGAAAAAATATTAAATCATTATTAACACGCCTTTGATATAAAGTTTGAAGTTGCAGAAGCATTATTCTATGTTCATAAGGTGGCAGGTTATACGGATCAGCCCAAGGAAGACCTTTCAAGGCAAAACGAATGAAGTTATGTTGTATTGATTCAATACGACTTTTATGAATTTCGTAAAAGGGAGTCCATACTTGGGAGGAGTACTCAAGATTGGATCGTACATAGCAATTGTATAAAGAGAGAGTAACAAACGGGTCGTTAAATTCCTTTGCCCATTTGCCCACCGCTTTATGAATCCAAGCATGGAACTCGCCTTATTTACAATATAATTATTACTTACTTACTTATCCGGCTCCCGATCCATGAAGGGTCTCTGCCTGAGATATTGCGGTCTTCCATCGGTTGCGGTCCCTCGTACGCTCCCTCCAGTCGTCGAGACCAAGCGCTCTTGCGTCTGTGACCGCCTGGTCCCTATAGCGGAGGTTCGGTCTTCCTGGTCGTCTCGAACCTGGGGGCTGGGATTCGAAGATTTTCTTGGCTGGAGCGTTGTTGTCCATTCGCTCGATGTGGCCGAGCCAGTATAGTCGATGTGTTTTGGCTCTTTGGACTACATCCACATCTTGGTACAGCTCGTACAGTTCACGATTTAATCTTCTCCTCCAATCGCCCTCTTCGCATATAGGACCAAATATCCGCCGAAGAATTTTTCTCTCGAAAGTGCCCAGTATCAATTCCCCTTTTTTACTTATCGTCCAGCACTCGGCACCGTAGAGTAGAACTGGTAAAATTAGCGTTTTGTATAGCGTGCACTATGTCTTTCGTGAAAGGAGTTTTGAACCCATTTGTTTGGCCAAACCGAAGTAGCAGCGGTTCGCTAGGGTAATTCTTCGTCGGATTTCCACTAAGGTGTCGTTCGTGGAATTGATGTTTGTTCCGAGGTAGGTGAACTCCTTGACTACCTCGAAATTACTGCTACCAACAGTGACGTTTTGTCCTAGGCGATGGACAGATGAGGCTTTGTTTGTTGATAGCATATACTTTGTTTTGTCCTCATTCACTTCAAAACCAACGCGTTTCGCCTGTTCATCAATAGCTGTGAATGCTTCAAGTACAGCTCTCTTGGAGCGGCCGATGATGTCGATGTCGTCCGCATAGCCAAGCAGTTGAGAAGACCTGTTGAAGATAGTGCCTTCCATGTTAGCATCACTCTTGCGCACTATCTGCTCCAGGACTAAGTTGAAGAAATCACATGATAGCGCATCTCCTTTTGTCTGAACCCTGTACACGTCTGGAATAACTCGGATGAGCTGTTACCCATTTGCACGTTGCACCGCGTATTTTGTAACGTCATGCGGCATAGCTGGATCAGTTTTTTAGGGATTAGCCTCAATGTGAAGATTTGGTCTATCGTTGATCTGCCTGGCCTGAAGTCACACTGAGACGTGCCGATCATAGTGTTGCAGAAAGGTTTTAGACGCTCACATAGTACGTTGGATAGGATCTTGTATAGGCAACATTAAGCAGGGATATGTCTCTGTAGTTCTTGCAGGACATAGGATCGCCTTTTTTGTAGATTGGGCATATGAAGCTATTTGACCAGTCGTCGGGCATACTTTCCTCTTCCCAAACTTGGTTGATGAGCTGGTGCATGCACCCTACCAGGACATCTCCTCCATACTTAAAGAGTTCCGCAGGTAGGCCATCCGAGCCGGCGGATTTGTTGTTCTTAAGTTTGTGGATGGCTTTCTTAACCTCTTCAGTACTGGGCGCTGGGACTGGATCTTCATTGACTGGTCTTATGCTTCTTTGTTCCTCTGTTGCCTCCTCTACATAATGCCCACTAAGCAGCTGCTGGAAATGCTGCTTAAACACGTCTACAATTCCCTGTGCTTCGGTGACTAGGTTACCTTTGCTGTTTCGAAGAGCTTGCGTGCCAGTCCTATAACCAGATGCCAATTGCTTGGCTGTTCTGTAGAACCGGCGGGTGTTGGTGGCGGTGCTAGACTCTTCGAGATACTTGAGCTGAGAGGCTGCGGATGCTCTTTTCTTTCTACGCAGGGTTTTTTCTCTTTCCTTCTCTTTTCACGGTACTCCTCTCTTGCTGCTCTTGTTTTCCGTTGCAGCATTTGCATTCGTGCATTTTCCGTCTCCTGCTTCAATACCGCGCATTCATCGTCATACCACGGGTTCTTTTTTCTGGGTGGTTGATAGCCTATGGTGGTCTCGGCTATCTCCTTAATGATGTCGCGATATTGGTTCCACCGGTTGTTGGCGCTTGTGCCTGGGCTTACGGCAGAGAGTTTCCCGGTCAATTGCTCACTGTAGTCTCTGGCTTTCTCAGATGTGCTAAGGCATGCAATGTTGAATTTCTTCCTTTGGGTAGTCTTCGTTTTGTTTTCGTTCGACAGTCAGGCTCTGAACTTTGTCACAACAAGAAAGTGGTCAGAGTCCACGTTTGGGCCTCGGAAAGTTCGCACGTCCAAGATGTTTGATGCATACCTTACGCCAGTTAGCACGTGGTCGATTTGGTTGGCGATTCGACCATCTGGAGATCGCCAGGTTGCTGTGTGTATCCTTCGCCTGAGGAACCTAGTGCTACTTATCACCGTACTACGAGCTGCAGCAAAGTCGATTAGTCGGAAGACGTTATCTGTTGTCGTTTCGTGGAGGCTGTGCTTTCCAACTAATCCGCCAAAGATGTTTTCCTTTCCGACTTAAGCATTGAAGTCTCCGAGCACGACTTTGACATCGTACTCCGGACAGGCTCCGTAGCCTCCGTCCAGGAGGTCTTAAAACTCCTCCTTGTTAGACTCCTCAGCTTCATCAGTAGGGGCGTGTGCACATATTAGGCTGATGTTTTGAAAGGTAGCTTTGATACGGATCACAGCCAGGCGATCGCTAATCGGCTTAAAATCGATGACTTTCGATCTGAGTCGATTTCCCACGACGAATCCGCATCCTAACATGTGCAGTCTTTGATGGCAGCTGTATAAATGTCGCAATCTTTTCTTTTCGTTATACCTGATCCTATCCATCCTATCTCCTGGATCGCGGTAATATCTGCCTTGTACTGCGAGAGGACAGATTCAAGTTTTTGAGTAGCACCTGGTGTATAGAGTGTCCTTACATTCCAGGTGCATACTCGTAGATCATAGTCCATTTTCGTTCCGGGTCTGGTTACCATTTGAGGGGGGTCGTTATCCGAGGCTTCTTGCGTCTCTCTCATAACAATTGGCTTTTTTACTGTGGTCGGGTCGTTAGCCCAACGCACTAGCCTCCAATCTGTAGGGCCATGGGTTTAATGTTGCAATTCTTTCCATGGTCAACATTCGCACTTACAAGTTTAGCAAGTCCAAGCATAAAGCCAAGACCAGTATCCGGCGGCTACCAACGTGGAGGTATTGTAAGCACTTGATGTGTAGGAAAAGATACAGCTCGAGACCCCCAGTTCCTACAACATCCAACCACCCTATGCTATTAGTACAACTAAAAAAAAAAAAATTATTTACCGGCAAGCAACATACGAACCTCCACACCTCAGTGCATCTTTGCAACTGAAGATAAAGACTGAACACTGAAATGAATAGTCTTTCATAATAAACTAATAAACAGAGATCAGGGATGAAGAATCGTGTTTAAGCAATGAATCAAAAGATAAAAAAAAAGTGTATCGAATTGTACTTTTTGATTTGCTCCATAAAAATAATATTTTGTCCACATTTGCTGTTGTATGAACGTATCTTATGTTTTTATGTCTAATTAATTAAACAACTTGTTAACTGTTTATTATGTTACTTGACATATTAGGTACATAATTACATATGCGAAGCTTTTATTACAAAGCTGTTGGAATTTGTTGCAATACCCTTAATAGGCCAGGAAAAATGAGTTCCGAGGTTGAAAAAATTAATTCATGAAATATTAAAATTGGAATCGGCGCAGAATTGCAACCTCTATAACATATCCAAAGTCCCCCAAAATCCCCGCTTTGGCTTTTTATGTAGATGCATTTGAAGAGGTGCAGACGGGGACAATTTGGAGGTATATCAAACTAAAATATTTGTTTAGGTAAAACCTGATCATATGATACATGCTTTAAGAGTAGTTTTTAACGCTGAATCTAATGAAACCATATTCAAAATGATACAACCACCCAAAAAGAAGTTATAGTCCTCTTTATGTAATGATGACTTTTTTTCAGGTACAACAGGTAAAATATTACCGAAAACCCTTTGAAAATAACGGTATGTTAATGAAACTTGGAATGAATGTTTCATTTGTCATAGGAACTAAGAATCAAGAGAGTCCCTAAAAATATCTATAGTGAAAGGGTGTTTTTTTAAGGGGGAGGGGCAAGTGTAGAATGTTAACCATAACACCCACGAAAAAACTGTTACACTCATGAAATTCGCCAAAAATATATAATTTGTCATGGCAACCAAGAATCATAATAGTCCTCATAAATATATTTGTCCTGGGGTTTTTTATTAAAGAGAGGGAAAATCTGGGAAGAAGTTGGAAGATTTGAGATAAAATTCCGATGTGGTGTAATTGAGGTATATACACAAAGTATGGTATATGATTTAAGGGTATTTTTTAACGCTGAATCTAATAAAAGCAAAACTAAAATGATACAAGCACTCTTAACAAAGTTATGGGCCTTTTCAAGCAAAAATTAATTTTTGAAATCGTATTTTCCGTAGAACAAGTCAAAAGTTAACAGTCACCAAAAACACTATTAGAACAAAGATATTTGTATGGACTATTTTGATTCTTGGTTGCCATGAAGAATTTAATATTTTTGGCAAGTTTCATGAGTGTAAGAGTTTTTACGTGGGTGTTATGGTTAGCATTCTTTGTTGCCCCTCCCCCTAAAAAAAAAACACCCTTTCACCATGGATATTTTAAGGGACTCTCTTGATTCTTAGTTCCTATGACAAATGAAACATTCATTCCAAGTTTCATTAACATACCGTTATTTTCAAAGGGTTTTTGGTAATATTTTACTTGTTGTACCTGAAAAAAAGTCATCATTACATAAAAAGGACTATAACTTCTTTTTGGGTGGTTGTATCATTTTGAGTTTGGTTTCATTAGATTCAGCGTTAAAAACTACCCTTAAAGCATGTATCATATGATCAGGTTTTACCCAAACAAATATTTTAGTTTGATAGACCTCCAAGTTCTCCACGTCTGCACCTCTTCAAATGCATCTACACAAAAAGCCAATGCGGGGATTTTGGGGGACTTTGGATATGTTATAGAGGTTGCAATTCTCCGTCGATTCCAATTTTAATATTTCATGAATTAATTTTTTCAAGGTTCCCCATACGATTTGTGCTATTTTTCCTGGTCTATAAATTTTGCGAGATTTAAAATTGACAAATTTAATGTTTTCGATTATTAATTTCGAGATTGTTGAAACCGGGATTTTGTAGATGCCATTTCTTAAATGTTCTCGAACATACTGTCTTAATCATTTTTATTTCTTCTGTTATATCGTTGTCAGCCTCGGTTCACAGTATACATTATGTAAGGTCATATACGATTCTCTTTTTATTTACTTTATCTTTTTTGTTGAATGCAAAAGTGTATCGAATTTTTTAGAAGTGTATTTGTGTACTTTAGCAAAGTCGAGTGTATCGAAAAAAGTACAAAAGTACGACTTTTGCAACCCTGGCAGAGATAGAAAGAAATCTTGAATGAACTATGGCACTATATTTGTGTTCTTTTTATTTGGGCTGATTGTGCAGCACAAAAAATTGCAAATCGACGACGATGAATTGTAGGAATATTGATTAAAGATTTAGTACCACTTTTTAATTGAATTGTATTTTCGATTTGTGAAGCTTATATAGAACGTACCGCTACGTTTGATATATCAAAATAATCTTCAATTATTGAAGCTGCTAATAAAACAAAAACGGATTGTATAGGTGCACAGGTTAAAGAGTTATTAGGTGATAAGTAAATGAACAGAAATATGTTATTATCTCGGCTTAGGTATGATTAAAAAAATCAAATTTTACATATTTTATGTGAATCTATATAATCTATCTCCGGTATGAATTTGAGATTTTTAAATGCAACTGTTAAGAAGATAAAAATAATAACTGCGAAAAATCAATCAACAAAACTTAAACTTAACCATCGATAAACAAAAAAAATATTACTCTGGCCCTTCTCATTTGGTTTTTTTGTGTTGTTCGACCACTTCACATAAAAACCATATTTTAAACTTTTAAAGAGACATTAGCTAACATATATTGAAAACCCGGCTTTGTAAAGTAAGGTTTGACAGTTATTTGAAATTTAAAAAAAAATAATTTCTTATAATACTTATTTTGAAATGTTGGCAATTATTCTAAATTTTGAAGATAAAAAAAATTGATGGCAACCCTAAAACTGTGAAAAATTTGAAATTTGATTTTTATTTTTGACTTAACTGGTCATGGCTCACTAATACACCCAGTTGGAGCGTATAATCTAACAAGTCCATCAAAATAGCCAAAAATGCCATTCATAAAGCTTTAAAACTTAAAATCAGCCTAGTTTGAACGACTATTTCTCGGTCGATTTTTTTCCAAACTGTTTTTTTTTTTTAATTTATTTTAAAGGAAATTTAACTATCTTTCTTTTATATGGAGTAATGTCTATACCTATCTCTGCTGGTAAGAAACTTATAAACAAATACGTAAATACAAAAAACAAAAAATGCGATTTTTCACATTATTTTGCAATGATTTATTTTAAATTTAGCTAACTAAAAATTTTTAATTTTTTTTTTCAAAAATCCATTTTGATGGTTAATTTTATTCTCTACAAAAAAGGTTTTCAGAATTATATCGAAATTTTGCTTCGTTTTCGAGTTACATTCAAAAAACCAAAAAGGGTGCTTTTGCACCGCACCCCCTCTAAAAAATGCACCCTTCAATTTAATAGCACTCCGCGGTTTTCTCATCTTCTTTATGATTTTTACAATAAAATCCTATGAACGTCTTACTTCCTTGTTATATGACATAATCAATAGCCTATAACTACCTACCACCTACCTGTTGTCCTGGAGAGCGCTCACAGATCAAAGGGCACGGTAGTGCCCAGCCAAGTTCGCGGCACTACACCCTTTTTACAGGAACAAACTCAGGCGATTTTCAACCCCCCTCTAAATTCCGTACCAATAAAGTTAGAAACTTCAAATTCGGAGTATTCGCTGAACTGATCAAACACAGGTGGCTCACCATATTTCAACTCTTTAGCATTAGTAGTTCCCAAAATAAAGGACTTCAAAAATCGCAAAAACCGTAACTGACTGACTCACTGACTCACTGACTCACTGACAGATCATTAAAATTATGGAGCACTTCCCGACATCGTAGAAACTTGAAATTTCGCACAACGGTAGGCCTTGTGGTACATACAAAGGAAAAAATCGAAAATCTGCAATTTTCTATTCAGGGGGCGTGGCATCCACCCACTTTCTTAAATATTCTATAAATTATATGGAGCACTTCCGATTATTGTAACGTGATTTTTTAGCTGGTTTGGTTTTGGCAACACTGGTTTTGACAGCTGACGTGTGTTTAGTACCTTGTGTCACTGTCAAACAGCTTCAGTTTGGTTTGCAATTTAACCATGGATCGTCTTACAAATGAACAACGCTTGCAAATTATTGAATTTTACTATCAAAATTCGTGCTCGGTTCGAAATGTTCATCGCGCGCTGCTTCCATTTTATGGTCGGCATTCTCGACCTTCTGAGCAGTCTATTCGGAAGATTGTGACCAAATTTCGCACCAAATTTACTTTGTTGGACATTAAACCACCAACACGTTTACGTACTGTGCGTAGTGAAGAAAATATTGCGGCCGTATCAGCTAGTGTGACAGAAGACCGCGAAATGTCGATTCGGCGCCGTTCCCAGCAGTTAGGCCTTTGTTACAGCACTACGTGGAAAATTTTTCGGAAGGATTTTTGCCCGAAATGGAAGTTCTTGACTTGCATGATATGTGGTTTCAACAAGACGGTGCCACATGCCACACAGCACGCGAAACAATGGCGCAATTGCGAGGCGAGTTTGGTGAACAGTTAATTTCACGTTTCGGGCCGGTCAATTGGCCGCCTAGATCGTGCGATTTGACACCATTAGATTATTTTTTGTGGGGGTATGTTAAGGCTAATGTCTATAGGGACAAGCCCGCTTCGATTGACGCACTGGAAGCCAACATCCATGCATTCATTCGTGAGATACCGGCCGATATGTGTGAAAGAGTATGCCAAAATTGGACTCAGCGGATGGGCTACCTGAGACGCAGCCGCGGTCAACATTTGCATGAAATTATCTTTAAACATTAAATTGCAAGGTTCAAACTATCGATTCAAATAAATATTTCATTCATTTTTTCGAATTTTTTGTGTTTTTTTTTTTTAAAAGTTCTAAACCTCTTAAAAAATCACCCGTTAGAACGATGAAAATCGGTAGGTCGGTATGCCTTGAAGTACTTAGAAGAAAAAAATCGAAAAATTGGAATTTTCAGTTCAGGGGGCGTGGGATCAACCCACATTCTTAAAAATTCTTATAATTTATATGAAGCACTTCCGATTGTTGTAGAACGATGAAAATAGGTAGGTTGGTAGGACTTGAAGTACTTAGAAAGGAAAAAAATCGAAAATTTGGAATTGTCCATTCAGGGGGGGTGCCATCCACCCACTTAATCAGAATTGCTATTATTTGTATGGAGTACTTTCGGTTGTCGTAGAATTATGAAACTTTGTAGAGCGGTAGGGCTTGACTTTCACCTGGCAAAATAAATATTTGCAAAAAGGAGTGAAATCACAACAAAAACATAAATGTTAAAAAAGGAGCCAAGTTCTTATGTGTACAAGAAACCTGTGCGTAAAAAGTCAGCCAAAAAAAGTAATGAGATCTAAAATATATGCCAAGTTTTAAGTTAATGAAGTTTAATATCAAATATCTTAAGAAGAGTATTATCGAAACAATTCCAAATCATGACAGAAATTTGGTAATTAATGATTACTGATTAAAATTTGGTGGATTTACTTGGCAAGCTTTCTCTTAAATACTTACTTAATCACAAATTTAAAGTGTATGAAAACTTGACCAGTGAACCGACCAAATTTTAATCAGGAATCATTAATTACCAAATTTCTGTCATGATTTGGAATTGTTTCGATATTACTCTTCTTAAGATATTTGATATTAAACTTCATGAACTTAAAACTTGGCATATATTTTAGATCTCATTACTTTTTTTGGCTGACTTTTTACGCACAGGTTTCTTGTGCACATAAGAACTTGGCTCTTTTTTTAACATTTATGTTTTTGTTGTGATTAAAATTAGCTAAAACAACTCTTTTGACAGTTTGAGGTGAAAAAAAAGTATGCCACCTTAATTCATGATGGAATATGATTGTATGGGAAAAAAAATTTTTAAAATCGTTGGAGCGGTTTTTTTTTAAATTAATTGTTTATATATAAAATTCTTAAAACATTTTTAAGAACAAATTTTGGTATGCAGATTTAAACTATATATTTATGTGTATATAAAAACAAAACTTGAAAAAATTGTCGACCCGTTTTTGAGATATCGAATTTTCAAAATAAAAGTTTGAAACTTTTTTTAAAAATCCAAAAACTTTTTTTTTGAAAATTTTGATATACAATATTATTTAATCTTACCTGAAATTTGTATAGAAAAAAAAAAATAATTTAAATCCGTTAAGCTGATAACGAGAAAACTCAAAATAAAAAAATACGTTCTATGACAGGTACTACTAATAGTTGCTATGTGTAAAATTTTATAATTTTTGATGGTAGATCGTACTAATTTAAGTGCATTAAAAAACTTTAATTAAAATCGTAGGAGTCGTTTTCAAGAAAAAAAACATTTTCCTTTGCGGTTTTTTCACTTTTGTATGGAAGGTACCGTTGTTTTTTCAAAAAAAAAAGTCTTAAATATCGAGTTTCAAAAAATCTATGATGCCGTTTTCGAAATATTTGATTTTCCAAAAAAAAATTTGAAATATTTTTTAAAAATCCAAAAAATATTGGCACACAAAACTATTAACATTTTTTGGAAGCTTCTGTATAAAAAAAATAATTGAAATCGGTCATACCATTTTGAAGAAAATCAAAAATTAAAAAAATGGTTCCTTGGGAGGTACCATTAATAACCATTTTTGAAAAATGGTTTTCCACCCAAAGAAAGCCTTTACTAAAATAAATTTATTGAATTTTTTTTTAAAAAGTTGTCGAGCCGTTTTTGAGAAAAATATGATTATGTAAATTTGCCAAAAAAAATTTATGGCAGGTACCGTTATTTTTGGTTCTAAAAAAAAATGAAAAAAACGTGTCGGCAGAATCACCAAAAACTAATATGTACCAAGTTTGAAGAAAATCGATCGAGCCGTTTAGGCTGTAGACGAACAGACAGACAGACAGACAGACAGAATTGTGCCACCCACTTTTTTGGTGTTCTCTATCATCGTAATATCATGTTTGATTGTTATCTCAAAATTTTTTTTTGCACGAATCCAAAACTTGCCTTATAGTACCAATAATCGCAAGTAAAAATTGTTATATGGCAGGTAGGTATAGGTACTGTAAATAACAGTTACAAAAAAAAAATTACAGAAAATACACCATACCTTCAATAACACACTGATTTTTCCTTAACGGATTTATGGCAAGTACCGTTATTTTTGGATCTAAGAATAAATTCATTTTCACCTTAAGGGAATTATAAAAAAAAAACTTTAGGTTACAAATTTGAAGAAAATCGCTTTATTGACTTAGGCTGTAGGTCGATGTTCAGAAAGACATACAGAATTGTGCCAGCAGTGCCAACCACTTTTATCAGGTTCTCTATCTTCGTGTCACGTTTGATTGTTATCGAATTTTTGTTTGCACGAATCCAAAAGTTTTCCAAGTACCCATATTGTAAATAAAAAGAGTGCCAAATCTATGATTTTTAGTGCCAAATTCATCCAGTTTGGCACTAAAGTGCCTGTTTCTACAGTGCTACTGCGGCTAGCAAAGCAAGAAAATTAGGACGAAAGAGAATTTGCAACAAAACATATGCACCAGCGTAATTCAACCACCACCATCTGATAAAATTTTGCACATTCGCGAAATTCGATCGGGAAATTGTTTTCCTGTTATGAAAAGTTCAAATGTTTTTATTTTAGCGATCTAAAAAAAATCACATTTCTTCGGAGATTTCGTCTGTCTATAAGTTCGATCCATCATTCGATCGCGGCGACTTCAAATGTCTATGTTTGATTTTTCTTGGTAGCCAAATTCTATCTTTCTCCATCCCCATTTTCGAACTCACTTTTAATTTCTGTGGCCTTATCATAATTCAGTTTACTTTTTCTATAAAAGCAATAACTGCATATTTCTATGAAATTCAAAACAAACGCATCTATTAGATGTATAAACATCTTAAGTTCTTAGTATCAACAAAAAACAGTTATTAAATCACAAGGCAAGTGCATAATTAAGATAATATTTCGGAAAGTACTAGGCATTATTCACCTTTTGATACCGTTTGTTGTGTTTTTGTTCTCTTTGTTTTAAAGTAAATCACCACGCAATAAATTCTTGTTTTTATCACAAGAAACCAGGTTTTTTTCAAATTTTTATCAGTTCTGATATGAACAGTTACACTAAACGTTTGCAACATACCTTCAAAGTTATATCGAGTCCTTGATGTATAAAATTTGCATTCCTAAAGATATGAAATGCAAGAACAACAAAAGATACCATTATAAAAATATACTTTAAAAGAATGTCAAATTTATTATAAAAGAAGGTACCTTAGATTTTTCTCGAGCAGTCCACATTCGACAGTTGATACAGTTTTAATACATTTTATTAAAAATAAATATAACCAATTTGTTGCAAAAGCCTTTGCATCTTATATATTTAGTTTAATAACTTTTTTTTGTAGTTTTCAAATTTTAATTGACAACCGAAAAATATAAAAAAAATCAATTCTTTTATTCTGAGTTTGAAGTGCCAACCTTTACTAAACATATCAATAACAACAAATATTCCTGTTAGACATTTGGTAAGTAGCATTATTTAGTAGATATTTATTTATTAAGGAAAATCTTATATGCATATAATTATTATAAAAACGGTTCATTCAATGATTTCATTACTGGTCAATACAATTTGTAGATATCACATAAACCAGTCTATGCAATTCGAACAGGCTTTGATGCCCTGAATTCAAAGCCGACCTCAAAGCCAGATTTTGAGAAAGTTAAGTTAAGG
Source organism: Dasysyrphus tricinctus (assembly GCA_963921185.1). Classification (NCBI taxonomy): domain Eukaryota; kingdom Metazoa; phylum Arthropoda; class Insecta; order Diptera; family Syrphidae; genus Dasysyrphus; species Dasysyrphus tricinctus. The sequence goes on from OY992531.1 coordinate 15,302,591, forward strand.
GGTTAAGTTACATCACAAAGTTATATTTTGTCTCCAATATACTCGTTACGGCCGGTGGCATCATATGAAAGATGAACATATATTCTTACCTCTAAAAAAGACGGTTGTCCTCTATATACTATATATGGCGTATATAGTATGGTATAGTGACCAGATTTTTTGGAAGCCAATGCGGGACATTTGTTTAAGAGCAAAAACTGTTTTTTGTAAATTTTAGTGTACCCTCATTTTTGGCTTTAGCCACCTTCATTTTTAAATTATAAAGGAAGGAAGATTTTTAAATATTTTGTGTCCCCCATCCTTCAGTGCAGTGAGAAACAAAAATCAATTTTGTTTGCCCAAGAGTTAGATAAAAAAAAAGTACCTACCTAGGTTCATAAAGAAATTTATTACTGAACTGATTTTCTTGATGGAATATATTTGAAAAAAAAAAATTAAGAATTTTTTTCAAGTTGATTGTTTTTAAAAATTTATTTTTCAAAAAACTTGATTAAAAAAAACCAATTTCAAAAATGGAAGCTTTCAAAATAAATTACTATTATCTATGTATATAAAGTTAGCAGGACACTTTTGGAAATTCATGTTAAAAACTATCCTATCATTAGTTGCTAATTAATTGCGAATTAGTTACGCAAAAAAAAAATTAATTGCTTTTTTGGTTTGCGAGAAAATGGGTGTCCTGCCAACTTCATATGAACTTAGCAGGACAACTTTCTCAAAAATGTGTATAAACGATTAAAAAAAAAATGATTTTGAGAACTAATTAATTGCGAATTAGTTACGCAAAAAAAAATTTATAGCATTTTTGGTTTGCGAAAAAATGGGTGTCCTGCTAACTTCATATGAACTTAGCAGGACAACTTTCTCAAAAATAAAGATAATTGAGCTGAAAAAATTTGATTATTGAGAGCTAATTAATTGCGAATTAGTTACGCAAAAAAAATTAATTTATTGTTCGTTTGTGAAAAATAGGCGTATTGCGAACTTCATGTGAACTTAGCAGGACAACTTTCCCAAAAATGAAGATTAATGATTTGAAGAAAGTTGGTTTTTGAGAACTAATTAATTGCGAATTAGTTACGCAAAAAAAAATTAATTGCTTTTTTGGTTTAGGAAAAAATGGGTGTCCTGCTAACTTCATATGAACTTAGCAGGACAACTTTCTCAAAAATAAAGATAATCGAGCTGAAAAAATTTGATTATTGAGAGCTAATTAATTGCGAATTAGTTACGCAAAAAAAAATTTTATTGCATTTTTGGTTTGCGAAAAAATGGGTGTCCTGTTAACTTCATATGGACTTAGCAGGACACCCATTTTTTCGCAAACCAAAAATGCAATAAAATTTTTGTTTGCGTAACTAATTCGCAATTAATTAGCTCTCAATAATCAATTTTTTTCAGCTCGATTATCTTTATTTTTGAGAAAGTTGTCCTGCTAAGTTCATATGAAGTTAGCAGGACACCCATTTTTTCGCAAACCAAAAATGCAATAAAATTTTTTTTGCGTAACTAATTCGCAATTAATTAGTTCTCAATGATAAACTTTTTTTTGGCTCGATTATCTTTATTTTTGAGAAAGTTGTCCTGCTAAGTTCATATGAAGTTAGCAGGACACCCATTTTTTCGCAAACCAAAAATGCTATAAATTTTTTTTTTGCGTAACTAATTCGCAATTAATTAGTTCTCAATGATAAACTTTTTTTTGGCTCGATTATCTTTATTTTTGAGAAAGTTGTCCTGCTAAGTTCATATGAAGTTAGCAGGACACCCATTTTTTCGCAAACCAAAAATGCAATAAAATTTTTGTTTTCGTAACTAATTCGCAATTAATTAGTTCTCAATAATAAACTTTTTTCACCTCGATTATCTCTATTTTTGAGAAAGTTGTCCTGCTAAGTTCATATGAAGTTAGCAGGACACCCATTTTTTCCTAAACCAAAAAAGCAATTAATTTTTTTTTGCGTAACTAATTCGCAATTAATTAGCAACTAATGATAGGATAGTTTTTAACATGAATTTCCAAAAGTGTCCTGCTAACTTTATATACATCTATTATCTTCTTACGGTGCACATCTTCACGAGATATTTAATAAAACGCGTTTTCCAAGATGGCGGCTGACGCTCGCACCATTCTGTTCCGCCAACTTGGATTTCCGCCTAAACATATTCCATTAAGAAAATCAGTTCAGTAATATATTGCAGAAAAAAAGAACCCGTCTGTTGGCCTATAAATCAATTTTGTAGATTTGAATTTTTACTAACACCATTACAGAACAATAGACGTACATAAAATTAGTTTGAGAAGTTTTGATCGCTACAGGTTCACAGACACAAATTACTCATTTAATTTTATTTTAAATTTAGAAAAGTCAATCTCAAATCGTAATTCGTAGACCCTTCGTGACGAAAAATTAAAATTAAACTCGATATCTGAATCTACCTAAAGAAAACCCTTATAATTTTAGTTTTGCCTAGAATGAATAACTTCAATCCAAAAGGGCGAAAAGTTTTTAAAAGATATTAACATGAACTTAATTTGAGTAGCTATTTTTGTATAATTACGGAAAGTTCATGTGATTAGCTCCTTCAAGGAATTTACTTCAAAAGTTTTGCAAATCTGATTTTTGGCGGGACTTTTCGGGACCGTTCTGAAAATGCGGGACACTTTGCGGGACAATATTGATGATGCGGGACAACCCTATCAAATGCGGGACGGTCCCGCAAAATGCGGGACGTTTGGTCACTATAGCTTTTAGCCCAGGAAAATTAGACTTTCACTTCGAAAAAATTGCGACAAAGCTGATTTTTGGTGGAGTGGCTTATTATGACGTCTTAAGCATTTCCTGAAAAGTACCCTAAATTTGGCCCGGGGCTAAATTTTTTAGGGGGGGTGAAAGGGGTTGAAGTTCAGTTTTTCGGGAATTGCTCCTAAACTATCGGTTTTATTGAAAAATGTTAAGGTAAAAATTAAAGCTGATGTTATTCTTCACAAAAAATATTAAAATACTTTTTTTCGTAGAACCAATAATTTCAGAGAAAAACGTTCAAGAACTTCATGGTGCAGTGAGTTTAGTCCAAAAAATTTATAAAATGTTTGCTTATCGCTGGGCAAATTTTGTTTTGTGATTTATGTTTAAGTACAACTCCTTATTGTAAAATCAAGTTTTTGGGGTGGTAGATGAAAGGGAATGGCCGCCATCTTGAAAACAAGGTTAATTTTGTTTTTGTTTAATAACTCGTTGAAGTTGCGTTTTTCAAAAAAATGACCAAAGGACAGATTTTAGACGGTTAAATTATCTAAAAAATGAGCCATTAAACAGCTCTGTATGTTAATTAATCTCAAAGTTACAGCGGATCAAAGGTCACCTATGCCTCATATATGGTGGGGATGAAATTATGTTTTTTTAAGGTTTTTCGCTTATTTGTGATTTTTTTTGTCAGAATAGAAGACCCATTTTTCAGACAGTCAAGAGCAGCGCAAAATATATTCTAGACATCGTCAACAAAATTCACAAATAAGCGAAAAACCTTAAAAAACGTCATTTCATCCCCACCATATATGAGGCATAGGTGACCTTTGATCCGCTGTAACTTTGAGATTAATTAACATACAGAGCTGTTTAATGGCTCATTTTTTAGATAATTTAACCGTCTAAAATCTGTCCTTTGGTCATTTTTTTGAAAAACGCAACTTCAACGAGTTATTAAACAAAAACAAAATTAACCTTGTTTTCAAGATGGCGGCCATTCCCTTTCATCTACCACCCCAAAAACTTGATTTTACAATAAGGAGTTGTACTTAAACATAAATCACAAAACAAAATTTGCCCAGCGATAAGCAAACATTTTATAAATTTTTTGGACTAAACTCACTGCACCATGAAGTTCTTGAACGTTTTTCTCTGAAATTATTGGTTCTACGAAAAAAAGTATTTTAATATTTTTTGTGAAGAATAACATCAGCTTTAATTTTTACCTTAACATTTTTTCAATAAAACCGATAGTTTAGGAGCAATTCCCAAAAAACTGAACTTCAACCCCTTTCACCCCCCCTAAAAAATTTAGCCCCGGGCCAAATTTAGGGTACTTTTCAGGAAATGCTTAAGACGTCATAATAAGCCACTCCACCAAAAATCAGCTTTGTCGCAATTTTTTCAAAGTTTGGCCATTTTTTTGTCTAATTTTCCTGGGCTATTTGGGTCAACTCTTGATTTTATTGTTCTTTTTAACAATCCAAGAAGAATAAACTCAATTTTTAACTTAAAGACCACGTAGATGACAGTATTTTTCTTTTTTTTTTTCTTTAAATTAAAAAGGTCATATAGAAAAGAAATATTTGTACCAATCTTCTCCTTCCTTAATTTACCTTGAATCTTTCCGTTTTCCAATCCTCTTCTTTTCGTTTAAATATAATTTTATTAATACCTACCTATTTGAAGCAAAAGGAGCTTTTCTAACTCAAGCTTACCTTTCGCTTTCCCTCACTTAAAGACCTAAACATACTTCAAAATCCGATCATTAATTAAATTTATAAGCTTTGTTAATGAGGTTTACAAAAAGCAACTTGACTCTCTTTTTCTGGATGGATGCTGGCGACAGTTTGCAAAACGACCAACCAGGCAATTTAAGTGAGATGCTTTTGCTAAAACAATAGACACTGAAATTAATAGATGTACAAATTGTACGTCAAATTTAAAACCTGTTCGACACGTATTTAGGTGGACAGACACAAACGGTTATTGGTTCCACACCTCATAAAGGCAATTATTGATATGACTTTCAACTTTACGCAAATGACTTGACTTTTTTAGTCCAGTCAACGAAGGAAAAAAAATGCTCTCCGGGTTATTATTGTATGTGGCAGGCCTGACCCCCAGGTATATAATATACCAAAAGTCCCCAGCCCAGGAAGGCGAGCTTAAGGCAGGAGGGGGAGTTAAAGTTCCCCTTTTGTAATTTTTCGTGAATATTTTGAAAACTAAGTGTACCAGCGGAAAAGTGTGCATTACAAACTGAAAGAATATTAAATTTCCTACAAAAAATATTCATCATATTTTCGGTAGGAGCAAGGTTAAAATATACGGGCAGTAGAAATTTCAGACATTTGAAAAACAATTTTATTATCTAACATAATCAATGTTTTTTGATCAATTTACTCAGAAATAATGGAAATAAAATGCACGACTGGGTCGCACGTACTTGCTCTTATGTTCAAGACACTGCTGTTTTAAGACAATTGTATATACAAACATGGAAATTATGAGAGACAAATGTAGAGAAGCATGAAATACGACATCTAAATTGGCTAAAACAACTCTTTTGACAGTTTGAGGTGAAAAAAAGAATGCCATCTTAATTCTTGATTGAATATGATTGTATGGGAAAAAGAATATAAAATCGTTGGAGCGGTTTTTTAAAAAATTTAATTTTGTATATATAAAATTCTTAAAACATTTTTAAGAACAAATTTTGGTATGCAAATCTCAAGTATATATTTATGTGTATGTAAAATCAAAATTTGAAAAAAATTGTCAACCCGTTTTTGAGATATCGAATTTTCAAAAAAAAAATTTAAACTTTTTTTAAAAATCCAAAAACTTTTTTTTTGACAATTTTGATATGCAATATTATTTATTCTTATCTGAATTGTATGTAAAAAAAAATCATCTAAATCCGTTTAGCCGATAGCGAAAAAAATTCAAAATAAAAAAATACGTTTTATGACAGGTACTATTAATATGTAGTTGCTAAAGCTAAGTATACAGTTCCTTGACGAAAAAAAAACTACATGTATGAGAAAAAAATTTGTTGACGTTTAAATTTTTTTTATCGAACTGTGAACTACCCAAACAAATTTTATATTCACCACGATTTTTTTTCGTACAAAACAATGTCACTGACATTCTTTTTCCGAAAAAAAATTGCGTTTGGCATTTGTGTTTGTTTTTCCATGGATCAGTCTCATTGAGATTTTTTTTTCGAAAGTGTAAACTGACGGCGAATAAAAAAAAAATTTACACCACGGACATTTTTTTTTTGTGGAAAATATTTTTTTTTTTCTCACCTCGAAACATTTTTTTACTCAAAAGAACTGTATACTTAGCTTTAGTGTAAAATTTTATTATTTTTGATAGTAGATCGTATTAATTTTAATACATGAAAAAAGTTTAATCAAAATCGTAGGAGTCGTGTTTTAGCAACAAAATATTTTCCATTGCGGTTTTTTAACTTTTGTATGGAAGGTAGTGTTATTTTTTCATAAATGTAATTTTTTTATAAAAATATTTTACTAAGTGCTAAAAACTCTTCAATATCGAGTTTCAAAAAAATCGATCATGTCGTTTTCAAAATATTTGATTTTCCAAAAAAAAATTTGAAGCATTTTTTTAAAAATCCAAAAAAAAAATGTTTTCAAAAATTTTGGTACACAAAACTATTTATATTTTTTGGAAGGTTCTGTATAAAAAAAAATAATTGGAATCGGTTTTACCGTTTTGAAGAAAATCAAAAATTAAAAAATGGTTCCTTGGTAGGTACCATTAATAACCATTTTTGAAAAATGGTTTTCCATCCAAAGAAGGCCTTTACTAAAATAAATTTTCTGAATTTTGTTAAGAAAAGTTGTCGAGCCGCTTTTGAGAAAAATACGATTATGTAAAATTGCTAAACAAAAATTTATGGCAGGTACCGTTATTTTTGGTTCTAAAAAAAATGAAAAAACCTGTGGACATAATCACCAAAAACCACTATGTACCAAGTTTGAAGAAAATCGATCGAGCCGTTTAGGCTGTAGACGAACAAACAGACAGACAGACAGATAGAATTGTGCCACCCACTTTTTTCGTGTTCTCTATCATCGTAATGTTATGTTTGATTGTTATCTAAAATTTTTTTGTTGCACGAATCCAACCTTATAGTACCTATATCGTAAGTAAAAATAAATGCATATTGGTCCATGGTCATTCTAGTGGAATCATGAGAGCAAGATGGGGTGGGAGGAAGATGGTTGTGTTTAAAATGTCCTTATAAAGTTTTTTTTGATACAGTGTTTATTTTCATACTAGAAACATTGTTTCTTCAAAGCAGATGATGAAATAACTTAAGGACATATCCTTGGAATAAAATTATATAGGAGGGGGATGCATTTCCCCCAGGTGATTTAAAAAAAAAGTAGTTTTCATAGTTTTCAATTTTTTCAAAAACTAAAACCCTAGAACCCTCTGGTTATCAGCATTAATAACAACATCAAATAATGAAAGAGAATTTACCACTTTATAACGTAAAATAAAAAATAAAAATCAATTAACATAATTGTTCACTTTTTTTAAAATTAATTTGGAGTTTTCAAACGAATTTTTCAAAAATTGTTTTCTTCATTTTCTATATAGCCGTCTATCTATTTTAAGTTAATGTTTTGGGAATTTATCCCTTCCGTATAAAAAAGAGGGGGAAATTCACTCCCCTCCTATATAATTTTATTCTTAGGTTATGTCCTTAAATTATTTCATAAAGTATTAGCCAATAACTTGAAAACATCCTGTGTTCTTCCTCTACTCTGAAGAAACAGTTTTTCTAATATAAAAACATACATGGAATTTTTCGTTTTACATCAGCAGCGTTCTAGGTTTTAATCACAAATTTAAAATGTATGAAAACTTGACCCACCAAATTTTAATCAGTAATCATTAAATATCAAATTTCTGTCAAAATTTGGAATTGTTTTGATATTACTCTACTTAAGATATTTGATATTAAACTTCATGAACTTAGAACTTGGCATTTATTTTAGATCTCATTACTTTTTTTGGTTGACTTTTAACGCACAGGTTTCTTGTACATGTAGAAACTTGGGTCTTATTTTAATATTTATGTTTTTGTTGTGACATAAATTATCAGGACGCTTTTCACCAAGCAGAGAATGAAGGATTTGCTTGAATTTAGCCTTTCTTAGCACCAATTTTATTTTCGTTTTTTTTATTTCAATAAAAATTAAGTTAAATTAAAAATTAAAAAAATTGTTTTTCACAAGCTCTTAACAATTTGTTCACTTCACAATTTCTTCACAACAACTTCACTACTAAAGTAGAGTTTCAGATATCATCTGACATATTGCCTTCCAATTAGTCTACATCTTCACACTGTTTTGTTCTTTGAAGTCTGCAACTGTAAACAGAAATATTGTCAGCCTGTTTTTTATCCACCAAAAAAATTGTCTGATTTAAGGATAAAATCAATCAACCGTATAAATGGACAGTTTTCAGTTGATAGAAAATTGGCAATTGAAGCATTCGGTGCAAAAACCAAACAGCTACACATTCTTGAAAATTGAGGCCGTTGCAAAAATGTGTTTTCAAAATTAGAACATAAAATATTTGTTAGAAGAAATATTTTTTCTTGAAAACAGAACACAAAACTACATCCATAATCTTAAACAAAAGTTTAAAAAAGTGAACTTTTTACTAAAAAATAAATATACGAATCAGAGAATCATTGTTTGTCAGTGAACGGGGTTGTCTGGTTTTTGACCTGGATGCTTCAATTGTAAGATAAATTGGTAGCCATTGGGAGACTTTTGATAGGTCTATACCAATATTTTGGAAGATCTTCCAATCGTGTACACATAGCTTTAGTATACCGATTTAGTATTTACCAGTTATGTTTGTACTTCTGCATCTTCTAATATGAATAGTATATGAATGTATGTTTACTCTTTGTATTTTCAGAGCAACTCCATCAAAAATGACTCAAAGCAGCCTTAAATACATGTTTTCGTTGCTTAAGACACTGTGCCTTCTAGCAAATTGCTGTAACCCCGTTAAAACACTTCAAGTAGATCAAAATTCCCACGAATTGCAGTGCAACAAATCAACTATAACACCAGCAGATAAATACACTCGACATGAAATAATTTCTTGTGGTCTGAATTCAAAAATTTTAGTAAAATTCGATGCATATTACTCTAATTATTATGGTTTCCTCTCTATATCAGAAATTCAAATTAATTGTTATAATGCAACTCCCTTCAAAATTAGCTTACCGCTTAAGATGCCGAAATATCTAGCTGCAGTGCACTTTAATTCTTGTCGATTTTCAGCGAATGACGATATTTTAAAAATCCTTAAAGATTCACTCAAGTTATCTGGTACGTATACAGTTTCATTTGATAACGAGCTAGTCCTATCACGTGCACACCTTAAACCGCTTGGATTTGTTAAAAAATTATCGTTCAACATTAAAAATCTGTCAACACTACCAATGGATTTGTTCAGTGATATTAAAACTTTGGAAGTACTATCAATCTCTTCGGACACGATCAACTCATCATATCTTTCTAACCTTCTTGCTCCATTAGCAGAATGTCTAAACGGATTGCATCTCCACAATAGTAGTTTTATACTTGCACCAAATTTCCTTTCACATCTCCGCAACTTGGGAGAAATATATTTTGACGGAAATTATTTAAGCTCGGTACCAAACGACATTTTTCGGGAAACAAAGAAGCTGAAAATATTTTCGCTGACCGAGAATAAAGTTAAGTTGAAACAATTACCAGAAGGTTTGTTTCGTGATTTATTTTTCCTTGGCGAAGTTAAAATAATTGGTTGTGGATTGGAATCCATTCCTGCTGATATATTTAAAGGCTCGAAAAGGATAACTAACATTGACATTTCTGGAAATAATTTACATGAGCTGCCATTGAAACTTTTTGCGGATCAGGAAGAGCTCTTTTTCTTAGATCTATCTAAAAACATGATACGAACACTTATCGAAGGACTATTTGATTGCAACAAGAAACTTTCAATGTTGAATTTATCGGATAATCTATTAACAAATCTATCAAAGTAAGTAATTCCATGTCGCCTTATTTAAATGATAAGGTTAGTTTAAAGTGGTAAGAATGTTGCTATCAAAGTATTTATAAGTACTGTTTGACAATTCCAATAGGAATAAAGTATGTTTTTTCGGGCCCTTTTTGCTTAAAATTATGTTCTAAAACTTTTTGATCTATTTGAGTAAATAAGGATAACACCGATAACAAGCTTTCAACAAACAAACAAACTAACGGTATGGGATCAACAAATGTCTACCATACTTTGTCCAACAAAAATTGTTAGTACAGGGCTAATGGACGAGCTTTTTTTCAAAACAGTGGTGCCTCTATATAAGTACCTAAATAATTATATAATAAATCTGCCACTGAAAAAGATATGTACTATCCCACTGATTAAAATACAGGAATTGTTGTTGTAATTCTTTGAAAAATTTTGTACTCTCTAACATCATCGTATACTCACTTTCGCTTCTATCTTCGCTGTGTGAAATAAAACAAACAATCACATTCCAACAGACTGACCAAGTCAAAACAACACAATAGAGTTTTGAAGCTTTTGAGAAAAAAAATTTATATGAAGGTGATTGCCAAAAGTGTTGTCGTTTTGATTGTCCCCTTTTTATTTCTTTGTACATATTTCTAAATGAGCCGTTAAAATGAACATTATTCCACGATTTGCGGCAATTTATAACTCAAAGTATGGAACCCTGTGAGAGCTTTAATTTGAGACAGATTTGTGCAAGCCAACGCAACCAGACTGAGAGGCAAACGTCCTATCTTCCCTGTTCGAAATTTTTATTGGACAGAGTACAGTTTCAGTAACTGGTCAGCCAAGAATATTTTTTATGAATTTTTCAAGTTTTTTTTTTTTCAAGGTATGACACTAGAGTACTAGGTGCTAATAGTCTACATACATTCTACCGCTGAAAAAAATTTTAATCATCAAATATAATCTATGGCTGACTAATAACTGGAACTAATTGACCTTTTTGACGATTGAGTGACCTTAAGATGGTAAACTTTTCTGCAAATAGGTATCTCAAAATGAGATGCTAATACACTTGAAAGAAAAAAATTGACAATTGACTAAAAATTTCCTGTTGCTGAATTGCTGAAGATCTTTTCTTCAATAATTTTTTTTTTTGACCAATTACTGGCCTCCATATGGCAGGTGCTAGGCTAGGGTCCGGGAGTCCAAACAAATATCTTCTGTCTACCGTACCGGTAAGGACAAAACGTCATAACACTGATAGCAGCTACTTCGATGAAGTTAACGAGTTCATTTGCCTCGGCATAAGCAACTCGACGAACCACACCTTAATGGAAACCCTAAGGGCCAGTTTTTCAATTCAGGCTTTACTCTGAGTTAAATCAGAGTTAGCTAATCCTGAAAATAAATTAACCCTGAGTTAACTCAGGAACAGTTTTTCAGTTGAGGATTAACTTTATCTTTCAGCTGTCAAAATTCTGAGGCCAACGATGTGCGACACTATGGATATCACCCTTTTACGCATAGTCCCCTATTACACGATGCTTCTTTGCGTCTGACTCTTGTCAAAATTCAATGAGTGCGAAGGTGAAGTCCGATGCTTTTTCTCCTTCGCACATATATGAAAATTCGAAAAGAGTCAGACGCAAAGAATCATCGTGTAATAGAGGTCATAGGAATAGAGATGGCGCCACAACAAATTGCACTGGCAATAACTTTCAATATCGAAATCGAGATGGCGCCACAGCTAAAAAGACCCCCAATTTGGTGCCTGAGTTAACTCACCAAATTAGACGAGTTAACTCGGAGTTAACTTTCGATCTCAATCGATTGAAAAACACGTTTTTGGAGTCAACTCCGGTTTAACCCCGAGACTAGGATGATCTCGCACTAAAAAACTGGCCCTAAGAGATACTGCTGCTTCTTTGAAGGCTATTGATTATATCCTTAACAACAGGCAGTGGCGTATCCAGAAGGGGAGCTATAGGGACTGAAGCCCCCCCACAGCTGGTTCCGAAGAGAGTTAAGGAAATTGAACGAATTGTTTCGCTGAACCATATTATATGTAAGCTGTGCTTTTTTCGAAGCCCCAAAAGTATTTGATGAACAAAGGACGATTATATAAAAATCAAATATACCTACGTAGGCTTTATTTATTTCAAGCCCTAAAGGTATTAGACGAAAAATTGAGACTTGGGGCCCTTTACGAAGAGTTTTCCTAAGCCTGCAAGGTAATCAGATGAAAACTATATAACACTGATAGGGATAAATTTGCATAAAAGCTGTGTTTTTTTCAGGCATTAAGGAAAACTGGCGAAAATAGGAGGTGAGACCTACTAAATTTGCATGAAAGCTGTTGTTTTCCCAAGTCCAGGGAAAAAAAGGAGGTTGGGGCATAACAATTTGTGTGTACGCTTTGTTTTTCCAAGCCCCTAGGGAATCGGACTAAGGAAATAACAAGTTTGGGACCACTTAAGTATGCATACCTAAATGCTTTGTTTTTTTTTCCAAGCCCTTACATTGAAACTGGTGAGGTTGACTTTCATGCTATTATAGATTTCCATGGATATCGATTTTTATTAAAGATCATATTGAGTTTGACTAAATGAATTAATGTTACCTTTTTCTTAAACTCCTGTTGATATTTTTCAGACTTAGCTAAGCCCAGATAACTTTTGCGGCCTTAGTTTAAAACTCAGTTTCTGGTGTAAGAAATAACTTTGATATGTATTTTATATAGACACCAAAATATTTTTTTTAGAAATTGAATCTAATGTTTTAAATAAAGAAATTAAAGTGAGCTCTACTCCATACATAATTGTGTTTCGGTCCACTAAAACAGAAAAACATTGGCACAAAATTTTAAACATTACTCGTTTAAGGAATAGAACCGGCTCTAGTTAACGTTTTGCTTCGAACCTTTGTCTAACTATTTCATAATTTTAAACGTATTAAACAACTCTTCTAACTAGAGTGAACTCCGCAACGTAACGTAAGAAAGTTTGGGTTGAACAAATCTGACAGATGAAGAAAGAGACAAACAAACAGAAACAAATTTAAAATGAAAAAAAAAAATCTCGCTTGAGAAGGTAAATCTTATAAAATATTAGTGAAAGTGCCATTAGATTGTTTAAATATTATTATACTTTATTATACATGAAGACAACAATTATTATATCTTTGATTTAAACAAAAATCATTGTTGTACTCCCTTAAGGCCAAGATTACATATATAAGTTTTACTTACCACTTATGTAAGTCTTACAGAAGCAACTTACAATAGGCTTTACATTACAGATGAACTTACAGTAAGAAATACTTTCGTAAGTTTAAAAACTTATCACTGCCGTTTGAGTAAGCTGTGAGCATTCTATAAGTTGGAAAAAACGTATTTATACTTGTAAGTTTTTCTTTCAACTTACAACTTACGTAAGTTGAAAAATTTACTGTAAGTCACTTACAAAGCTGTTTACACTTGTAATTTTATTAAAATTTGCTTTCGTGAGCAACTTACGAAAGTAAAACTTACATGTGTAATCTTGGCCTAAGAATTGTTTCAATTAAGTTGAGGTGTAGGTACAGTGTTTGTGTATTTCATCGCTACAATATTGCAAAATTGAAGATCCCTTAATTGGATTCAGCCTCATTTTATATATTTTTCCTTATTATAAAGTAAAAATCTTCAGAAGTCTAAAAAAAACTATTAAGACATTTTCCTTTAGGTAATTCTTTTTCGTGAAATAACTTTTCTCTATGGATAAAGTATACTTTTTATGAGATAAAGAAGGGTTTTGCTGCTTTTAAGGTTATGCTACATGTCCACCTAACGCTAATCTGAGATTTAATAAGATTTACCTCAAATCTTCTTTAAATCTTGAAGATTTACCATACAAATATATTTCGTTAATCTTGGAGATTAGAAATTAATCTTATTAAATCTTCCTAGGACAAATAGTTTTACAAATCGAACTAACCTATTTTAACATGGGGCTGAACGATTCATTCGAGACTCGACTCAGTTCTTCATTGTTTGACACGAATAAAACATTCTGCCTCTTTCGCACTTCATAAGAAAAATTGAAGCGCCATTTGCATTTTTGAAAGTTTTGTCAGATTTAATCTTTTTTAAATCTTTTTGTGCGGTGGAAACACCAAAAAGATTTATTTAATCTAAACTGAGATAAACCTTAAGTGGAAACATAGCATTAGACGAGTGCTTTAGTGTTAAAGTATACTTTATGTCGTTTAAAATTGAAAAAGAGTCGACTCCCGCTCTAAAACAATTATTTAGTGTAGACTGCCATTTTAAGAGTGATTTGGAGCTGGTTTAAAATGTTTAAAATTTTGCACCATTATTTTTTATTTTCTTCAAAACCATAATCTTATGTTTTTATTTCGATTGTTTTCGTGTGCTGAATGATATTTTGACATATGAAAGACTGCTTTAAGACGAAGCGATTTTTAATCTAAGTTTCTCTTTTTATTTCCATTGTGCTCTAACGAAAGTTTAGAGAGCTCTTTCTGCGAGAAATATTAATCAAATGAAATGAAAAAGAGTTTCAATTCACTTCGAACTCGTTTTCGAATTATTAAAATCAGCTGTAATGGATATTTTTTTTCTTTGAAAGAAAAATATACATTTTTGTTTTAATATGGACCCAATACTCGTATAACTATAAATAACTAGAAATTGAAGGGCAGAAAACCGAGGAAAGAGAGTTCGAAGTCTTTTTTTTTCCACAAATTTTGGGTGCAGTGATGGTGAAGTCCCTACCAATTAAACTGCACCCAATTATAATAATATTATAATGATGCTGTTGTGACAAGTGACAAGGTTTTGTTACGTGTATATTATCAAAATGCTGGTGGTTTGAGGACGAAAACCAACACTTTTATAACTGCAGCAAGTGAATGCATATTTGATGTTATTGCGATAACTGAGACGTGGCTTCATGGAGGAATTTTTTCATCTGAGCTTTTTGGTAATGATTTCAATGTATTTAGAAAAGATCGTTATTCCAATAACTCAAGTTTTGCGAGGGGAGGTGGTGTATTGCTAGCGATTAGATCGTCATTTATAAGTCAACGGGTGCCTCTCAAAGATGAAAGTGTAGAACAAATTTGTGTTAAAGTATGGTGTTTTTCATCATTTAATGTTTTTTTTTGTATCCTATATTCCACCTTAAAGTACTGCAGCTATTTATAAAACTCATAGCTTAATATTTCTTTTTTGATCGAAAATAATGTTTTAGATAGTAATTCGTATAATAGCTTTAGGAGACTTTAACTTAGGTGATTAAGTTTAAACAATTTAAAACACCTTAAATAACTTCACTTGAGTCGGCACAAAGTTTGTTTTCTTTTGCTTAAAAAAACACTTTACATTTAACAAAGTAACAAAAAAAAAACAGAAAACAAACGCGTAACTAACCTGAATGCATTTCGAAGCTTGTGCGCTTCATCATCAGCAATCACGACTATCTGTTGGGCATCAAGAATTGATGAACTGTTTCTCCTGTTGGACTGTACAACACACAGCTATGGTCAAAGGTCACTTTTGCCAAAATTTGTCTATACGTTATGTTTTGGCAAATAATATTAAGTAGGCAAGATTCGATATTGCCGCTGTCTACGTTAGGGTCTTTTTGCATGAAGAAAGATTCGTATGCATCTAGTCTCCTCTGGTCATTCACTTGCTTGAGAAGATTTAACTTGCCGATGCGATGGTTGTTTTCATGGCCATAATTTAACACATGAGATGCAATTGCAGATTTTTGTGGTTGATTGAGGCGAATATATGTCATACGCTCTTTAAATCTTGTCTCGATACTACGTTTTGTATGGCCATAATATTTTTGTCCACAGTCACCACATTCAATTTCGTATATACCCGATTTGCTCAAAGATGGTGTTTTGTCTTTGGTAGAGTCTAATAAATTTACTATTTCTTATCGTTTTTGTACACAATATCTATTTGATGATCACTGAACACTTTTTTCATTTTATTGGTTATTTGTGGTACAAAAACAATGAAACTCTTTTATTTTGATTTATGACGTTTTGTGTGAAAAAGGTTGTCATGCTAAAATTGTTCACTTTTCGCGTATGTTTATAAACTAGTTTATCAACCATTTTTTCACTAAAACCGTTTACACGAGCTGGGGGCTATTTCTCAGATCATACATCACATACATTGTATGATTTTGACAGTTCTGTTGTATGATTTCTGTTTCTCAGATTTGTTGTAAGATCCACTATCATACAACAATGTATGACTGGAGATTACACTGGAAATATTGGAATATTGTATGATTCTGTTTCTCAGAATTTTTTCATACACATCATACATCAAATTAACCTCAAATGTATCATACATTTCATACAGCAAATCAAATTGCTGTTTTCCCTTCACAACATTATAAAACCACATTTGTTTTTCATTTTGTCTATTTATTCTTTTTATTTGGCATAAAGTTACTGCATTATTACAATGTATTAATAGCCCTGTTTTTTAGTGCATTTTTATCTTCGCTTAAAAAAAAAGTAGCATGTTAAATACAACAACAATTTGGTATAACTCCGTATTATTGTTGTATTTAACATGCTACTTTTTTCTAAGCGAAGATAAAAATGCACTAAAAAACAGGGCTAATATAGTTTTTGTATTCACAAATATTTTTTTTTAATTTAGCTTGAGGTGAAAGTCGATACTATTTGTAATTAATTAACGCTAATTTTGTTAAGCAATTCAGAGAACGAAGCCAAACTTTATTTTACTATACAAAGTCAAAAAACTCAAAGAACACGAACTATAAAAATAAAAACCTTCGAATCACTCTTTCATTTTATTTTCACATTCTAAAAGAAAACAAAAATCACAAACAAATTGAATGACAATGAAATGTCAAAGTCATTGATTTCATACAACAAACAGAAGTATCATACAACACTTCCAATGAAATCTGAGAAACAGAAAATTGTATGATGTGTATGATGTATGAAGATGTTGTATGTTGTATGAAATGTATGTGATGTATGATCTGAGAAATAGGCCCCTGTTGTTATTTTCATACTCTTTTTTGAAATTCAATATCGATAAGGGTAGACGACACAATCTATGAACCATCGAGTGATGCGCGGCCATTTTATCACTTCTGATGGTTCTCATGGTACTTGTAAATAAACTGGTCTTATTCATGTGAAAATAAATCTTTAATTCTATTTAATGTTAAAACCGATTGTGAAACTGTTATAATAGATTCAATGTTGTCTTTAAATTTAAAACAGTTAAGTTTTGTAAGGAATTCACATAATCGAATTATAGATCTTATATTTGCCAGCGGCGGCGTATACAGCTTCACTCCTTGCGGGGGGGGTCAAACCAACAAAAATTACCCAAATCAGTATTAATTAAAAGTTTTTTCTTTTCCGATTTTGAGCTTTTGTTTCAATTAAGTTCTGCAGGGCCCACAAATGTTACCATTTTTTTTTTAGATTTGAAAGTGTTGGAGTCTAAATTTTGGCAATGTCAAAATTCGTTTTGCGAAATTTTAATTTTGGAATTCCGCTTCAAAAATTTTGAAAGGGAGTTCTTGTTTCTTCCTTTTATTGTTTATAATTTTGAATTACAGAATTAAAAAAAAAAAAAAAGAATTTTGAGAGCAGAATTTTAACAGAAAGAACCGAAAAAGTAGATTTCTAAAAGACATATGTATATTCCTTAAACAAAATTTGAAGAGCTGAATTTTGAAACCAGAATTTTGTCCACTCCCGATTTTTAATACGAAATTGAGGTCGTGCCTTGTGTGCGCCAAAAATATTTCGTATGGATTTTTTGTGCACGCTTAAAAAAATATGTATAGGTTTTGGAAAAGGTTTGTTATCTGAAAAGTGTACAAATCTCTCGCATTTTTCGATGTTCGAAGACAATTTTTAGCGGGAGCGTATGGTCATAATACTGTATGGTTAATATTCTGTATTTCAAAATTCTGTATTTCAAAATACTGTTTGTACAAAATACTGTATGATAAAAATACTGTATCTCATAATACTGTATCTCAAAATTATTCACCTGAAAATGCTGTATGAGCAACACACTGTATCCCAAAATTCTGTATCTAAAAAAAATTTATTTTTGCATAATTCCGCTCTTAAACTTCCATAATAAAAAAAGACAAAAAGCAGAACTCGATTTATGTATATGTACCTATATCATTTATTGAAAATCCAAACAAATGTAAAACCAGAATACATTTTTCTCAGAAACTTCGAAACATATTATAGCATGCGGTTATCAGCATCTGATTAAAAATTAAAGAAGGTATTGAAATCCATAAACGAAAATTGTGCTTGATAACGACAAATTTTTCAAAAAGATATTCAAAAAATAAAATCACTTTTTAATTTTTTAAACATAAGTTTGAAATTAATTTTTTCAAAAAAATATCTACAAAAACAATTTTTTTTAAAAAGTTAATTCAATAATGGATTGTTGGCTTTAAAAAAAGTAATAGCATGACAATATAAGTATTGCCGTTGACTTTTAATATTTTTTTCTTTTTTAAACCAATTTTTTTAGAAAATTGTCCCTCCCGCCTAAATGGGGGGGAAAAGACCCCCGCTTTAAAACGATTTTTTTCTTGTCTGAGTTCAACTTACACGCACTTGCCTTTGGTTACAACTTTTGCAAAACACCTTGTATAATAGCTGATTTTTTCAACTCGGAATCCAAAAAACTTTGAAATTCACCACGAATACCACTCTGACCTTGAATAACTTTGGAAGGAGTACATTAATTAGATAAGAAGCCAGAACCTTTTTTAAAGAACATCAAATCTTCTTTCAGACTCTACCTTGATAATTTCTGTATGATAACCGTTTCTAAAGTTATTAAATAAAGAAGGAATAAAAAAAAAGTTCCCTTACGATTTGTATGGAAAACAGAAAGCAGCGATGAGAGACCTCTAAATATTGACCTAAAGGGCTGACATTTTGCCAGGATTATTATTTCATTGAACTCTTACTAAAAAGCTAGTGGCATTGAAAATCGAAAATATTTTCATTTTTTTTTTTTAATCAGTCTAATCTACATATGTATTGTATGTAAAAATGTATTAGCAAAAACAATGTAACGAAAAATTACAAGAAAACAAATCAAAATCACAAAATTCCTTTTACATTAGTGATAACGAATAGACGAACTTAAGGTAATAAGCAAAATTTTAATATAAACCTAGATTTTTTGCTATTTTTTTTAAGTAACTAATATGGTTTGAATCATTAATCTTTCTCATTACACGTGCAATTTTTGTATTTCTAAGAACAGTTCTCATAAAAAGGATTCGTAAAACATAATATGTTCTCCATTTCTAACACTTTCCACTTGCGCTTTTGCAAATAAAAGCTCGTTTTTCAGGTCAGTAATAAGCAATTGCTGATTATGATCAAAACAATTCATGTAAAAATGTGGGAAAGATACAAACAATTAAGAAGAAGAAAATGAGAAAGAGAAAATTAGAACACGATACCATTTATTTCGTTTTAATTAATTCGAAGACTTATGAATTATCATAGGTACATGTTATTGTTCAAGAGAAGTATATCAGAATACTAGGCTCATGAAAAATTATTATGATATATTCTTAAAAAAGTATTCTGCTCTCAAAATTCTGTATTTGAAAATGCTGTAAATAGGCTGAAAAATAAAAATCGTTTTGATATTGTAAAAAAGTGCGCACTTTTTTACATTATCAAAACGATTCTTATTTTTCAGCCTACAGCATTTTCAAATACAGGATTTTGGGATACAGAATTTTGAAATGCAGAATTTTGACCAACCAGAATTTTGAAATACAGAATTTTGACTTACCTACAGTATTTTGATCATACTTTATTTTGTACATACAGTATTTTGAAATATAGTATTTTGAGATACAGTATTTTAAATACAGTATTATGAACCATACAGTATTTTGACCCCAACCCTTTTTAGCGACAATTTGAATTAATTTTTGGTCCTTATCTGATGTTTCAAAATAATCAATAAAAAAAGAGGAGATATTATTTTTCTTATTCGATCAAAAAATGTGGTGTAGTTGGAATTCATCATCAACATCGTGTCCTGTAACCCCGGCCGGGGCATAGGGCGTCAACAAAACGTCTCCATCCTTCACGGTCTGCTGCAAGGTACTTAAGCTGTGGCCACGTCTTTCTCTGGGATTCTGCTTCCGCTAAGACAGGTGATTTCCATGTTGTTCGTGGTCTTCCAACCCGCCGGCCGTGCACCCTGAGGATTCCATTCAAAGGACTGCTTTGCAATTTCATGGTTTGGTTTCCTCAGTGTGTGACCAATCCAACGCCATTTACGCTTTCTTACGTCGACGGACGTCCAGCCGCTCTTGACTTGTCCTGCACCACAATTCCTTATTTGATATTATTTGTGGCCAGCGAATCTTTAGAATGTGGCGAAGACAGCGATTCACAAAAGCCTGCAATTTCTTCGAAATGGTAGACGTGACTTTCCAGGTTTCACAAGCATATAACAGCACGGATTTGACATTGGATTCGAAGAATCTCAACTTAGTGCGTAAGGAGATTTGACTTGATTTCCAGACTGGGGACAGAGTACCGAAGGCAGCACGAGCTTTATTTATTCTACTTTTAACGTCCAGATCCGTACCACCGTTTGCAGAGACAATACTGCCAAGGTAGTTGAACTGTTCCACTACTTCAACTGGCGTCTCCTGTAGAATAATACGCTGCTGTGTGGAGCGGCCTTTGAGCATTATTTTTGTCTTTTAGCTATTTATTCTTAGACCACTCTACTCTCCCTTCATTTGCAGTGTTTGGCACATCCCGTTCAGCCCACTGATGTTATTTGCCAGTAGACATATGTCATCGGCATAGTCTAAACGACTGAGTCTTTCGAATGGTCTCCATTGAATGCCCTGTCTCTCAGCTGTACCCACACTAGTCGTCAATACGTCATCCATCGCCAGGAGGAAGAGAATTGGCGATAGAACATCCCCTTGTCTTACACCCTGTTGCACTACGAAGGAGTCGGATAGCTGCCTATTGTGCAAAACAAAACACCTTGCGTTGTTGTAGGACTCTTTAATAATGGCAACTATTTTTGGTGGAATTCCTTTACCAAGCAACGATCTCTATATACATTCTCGGTTGATCAAAGGCCTTCTCAAAATCCACGAACATGAGGTAAAGCGGTGATTGAAATTCCATCGACTGCTCGAGGACGATACGCAGGGTGTTGATATGGTCGACACACGATCGACCACTGCGGAAGCCAGCTTGATGCCTCTTGAGTGTAGACTCGATTCTATCCTTTATTCGCTCGAGAATTATGGTTGCCATTAGTTTTGGGAAAACGGACAAAACGGTGATACCACGCCAATTGTTGCAATTCTTTAAGTCCCCTTTCTTTGGCAACTTAACAATCACACCATCCTTCCAGTCCCTGGGTTAGCTTTCGTTTTCCCAAATGCTTTGCATCAGCGGATGTAATATACTAGCCACTGTTACGGGATCGGCTTTCAGGAATAATTCAGCTGCTATTCCGTCCAGTCCAGCTGCCTTGTTGTTTTTGAGGAGATTTATTGCTGTATGGATTTCCGATTCTGACGGGGGTTCGATGTCAATACCCCTATAGGATCTGCGCATCTCGTTTAGTTGGGGCACTTCAGCACTCTGCTCAACTGAATCCTCATTTAGCAGGGCACAAAAATGGTCCTTCCATCTACGAAGCTGATCCTCAATTGATACCAAAAGTGTGCCATCCACATCCATTACAAGATGATTGGTGTTGCTTTTTTCCCCGATCACATCTTTGGCTATTTGGTACAATTCCCGGATATCTCCTCTTCTGGCAGCGATTTCCGCATTATCTGCGAGCCCATCCACCCTCACCCTCTTGTCACGTCTCACACAGCGATAGACCATCTTTTTTTACCCATCACGCGTTCCAGTCCGTAATTGTCTGAACCGACTTGGGCATTAAGGTCTCCCATAACGACTATGATGTCGGCTCTCGGAACACTACTGTAAACCGAGTTAAGATGAGTGTAGAACGCTTCATTTGTGGGGCGTAGCACTGAATAATTGTGACGTTACGAATTTTTGAACGAAACCTTGCTGTCATTAATTTCGCAGAAATGGGCGCCCAGGAGATCAAACTACGCCTCGCTTCTTCGTTCAACATAATTCCGACACCATGCAGTCTTTGGCCACACCCTCTCTTTCATCTTCTCCGGAATACAGCATAGGTTAGGTTAGGTTAGGTTAAAAGGGGTGGTGATGTGGTGGCCCACATCACCTCACTCGGATCTCAATGGATCCATTGCGCTCCCCAGGATATGTAAGATGTAGGTAAATAAGGGTAAGGGGAGGGAGTTAGTGGGAGTTATAGGAAGGGGGTGCCTCCCTGAACCATCCTGAATTCTGAATGAATTTTAGGATGCTTTTAAGTGGCAAAAATGAGACGTCGCCCAGTTCATCGAAAAAATATTCTCCGAGGGCTGATTTTCTAGTTCTGGCTAGGCTGGGGCATTCACAGAGGAAGTGGGATGAGCCCTCCTCCACCTCTTCGTCCTGACACCCTCTACAAAGATCAGATGAGCTGATGCCCATTCTGGCCATGTGGGTTCCCATTGAGTTGTGACCCGTTAGGATTCCAACCAAGAGAGACAGTTGAGGTCTGCTTAGCTTAAGTAAATACCTTGTTTTTTCTTTGGAAATATCTGGCCAAAGATTCCTCGAAACCCGACACGTGTCAATTCCTGACCATCTGTCGTTAGCGGCCTTGAGGAAGCTTTGATGAATTCTATTTTTTTCCTGTTCCAGTGGCTTAAGTACCCAGGGTACAGATTGGCTCGGTTCAAGCGATGAACCGTCTTTGGCCAGTACATCTGCCATTTCATTACCATAAATGTCACTATGTCCCGGGACCCATCGAAGGGTGACTGAGTTTGATTCACCGAGCAATCTCAACTCACTACGGCAACGATCAACCAGATTTGACTTTGTGACAATTGATGAAATGGCCTTAATTGCCGCCTGGCTGTCTATGAAGATGTCAATGTTTTTATTTATCAGTCCACATGTGGAAAGATATTTTGCAGCCTCGCAAACTGCTAGCACTTCCGCTTGGAAAACACTGCAAAAGTTTGGGAGCTTTATCGATTTGTTTAAGGGTGGGTTTACTGAGAAGATACCTGACCCTACCCCAGCTTCCGTTTTTGAACCGTCCGTAAAAACCGAAACATGATTAAGTTCTGCAGGGCCCACAAATGTTACCATTTTTTTTTTAGATTTGAAAGTGTTGGAGTCTAAATTTTGGCAATGTCAAAATTCGTTTTGCGAAATTTTAATTTTGGAATTCCGCTTCAAAAATTTTGAAAGGGAGTTCTTGTTTCTTCCTTTTATTGTTTATAATTTTGAATTACAGAATTAAAAAAAAAAAAAAAGAATTTTGAGAGCAGAATTTTAACAGAAAGAACCGAAAAAGTAGATTTCTAAAAGACATATGTATATTCCTTAAACAAAATTTGAAGAGCTGAATTTTGAAACCAGAATTTTGTCCACTCCCGATTTTTAATACGAAATTGAGGTCGTGCCTTGTGTGCGCCAAAAATATTTCGTATGGATTTTTTGTGCACGCTTAAAAAAATATGTATAGGTTTTGGAAAAGGTTTGTTATCTGAAAAGTGTACAAATCTCTCGCATTTTTCGATGTTCGAAGACAATTTTTAGCGGGAGCGTATGGTCATAATACTGTATGGTTAATATTCTGTATTTCAAAATTCTGTATTTCAAAATACTGTTTGTACAAAATACTGTATGATAAAAATACTGTATCTCATAATACTGTATCTCAAAATTATTCACCTGAAAATGCTGTATGAGCAACACACTGTATCCCAAAATTCTGTATCTAAAAAAAATTTATTTTTGCATAATTCCGCTCTTAAACTTCCATAATAAAAAAAGACAAAAAGCAGAACTCGATTTATGTATATGTACCTATATCATTTATTGAAAATCCAAACAAATGTAAAACCAGAATACATTTTTCTCAGAAACTTCGAAACATATTATAGCATGCGGTTATCAGCATCTGATTAAAAATTAAAGAAGGTATTGAAATCCATAAACGAAAATTGTGCTTGATAACGACAAATTTTTCAAAAAGATATTCAAAAAATAAAATCACTTTTTAATTTTTTAAACATAAGTTTGAAATTAATTTTTTCAAAAAAATATCTACAAAAACAATTTTTTTTAAAAAGTTAATTCAATAATGGATTGTTGGCTTTAAAAAAAGTAATAGCATGACAATATAAGTATTGCCGTTGACTTTTAATATTTTTTTCTTTTTTAAACCAATTTTTTTAGAAAATTGTCCCTCCCGCCTAAATGGGGGGGAAAAGACCCCCGCTTTAAAACGATTTTTTTCTTGTCTGAGTTCAACTTACACGCACTTGCCTTTGGTTACAACTTTTGCAAAACACCTTGTATAATAGCTGATTTTTTCAACTCGGAATCCAAAAAACTTTGAAATTCACCACGAATACCACTCTGACCTTGAATAACTTTGGAAGGAGTACATTAATTAGATAAGAAGCCAGAACCTTTTTTAAAGAACATCAAATCTTCTTTCAGACTCTACCTTGATAATTTCTGTATGATAACCGTTTCTAAAGTTATTAAATAAAGAAGGAATAAAAAAAAAGTTCCCTTACGATTTGTATGGAAAACAGAAAGCAGCGATGAGAGACCTCTAAATATTGACCTAAAGGGCTGACATTTTGCCAGGATTATTATTTCATTGAACTCTTACTAAAAAGCTAGTGGCATTGAAAATCGAAAATATTTTCATTTTTTTTTTTTAATCAGTCTAATCTACATATGTATTGTATGTAAAAATGTATTAGCAAAAACAATGTAACGAAAAATTACAAGAAAACAAATCAAAATCACAAAATTCCTTTTACATTAGTGATAACGAATAGACGAACTTAAGGTAATAAGCAAAATTTTAATATAAACCTAGATTTTTTGCTATTTTTTTTAAGTAACTAATATGGTTTGAATCATTAATCTTTCTCATTACACGTGCAATTTTTGTATTTCTAAGAACAGTTCTCATAAAAAGGATTCGTAAAACATAATATGTTCTCCATTTCTAACACTTTCCACTTGCGCTTTTGCAAATAAAAGCTCGTTTTTCAGGTCAGTAATAAGCAATTGCTGATTATGATCAAAACAATTCATGTAAAAATGTGGGAAAGATACAAACAATTAAGAAGAAGAAAATGAGAAAGAGAAAATTAGAACACGATACCATTTATTTCGTTTTAATTAATTCGAAGACTTATGAATTATCATAGGTACATGTTATTGTTCAAGAGAAGTATATCAGAATACTAGGCTCATGAAAAATTATTATGATATATTCTTAAAAAAGTATTCTGCTCTCAAAATTCTGTATTTGAAAATGCTGTAAATAGGCTGAAAAATAAAAATCGTTTTGATATTGTAAAAAAGTGCGCACTTTTTTACATTATCAAAACGATTCTTATTTTTCAGCCTACAGCATTTTCAAATACAGGATTTTGGGATACAGAATTTTGAAATGCAGAATTTTGACCAACCAGAATTTTGAAATACAGAATTTTGACTTACCTACAGTATTTTGATCATACTTTATTTTGTACATACAGTATTTTGAAATATAGTATTTTGAGATACAGTATTTTAAATACAGTATTATGAACCATACAGTATTTTGACCCCAACCCTTTTTAGCGACAATTTGAATTAATTTTTGGTCCTTATCTGATGTTTCAAAATAATCAATAAAAAAAGAGGAGATATTATTTTTCTTATTCGATCAAAAAATGTGGTGTAGTTGGAATTCATCATCAACATCGTGTCCTGTAACCCCGGCCGGGGCATAGGGCGTCAACAAAACGTCTCCATCCTTCACGGTCTGCTGCAAGGTACTTAAGCTGTGGCCACGTCTTTCTCTGGGATTCTGCTTCCGCTAAGACAGGTGATTTCCATGTTGTTCGTGGTCTTCCAACCCGCCGGCCGTGCACCCTGAGGATTCCATTCAAAGGACTGCTTTGCAATTTCATGGTTTGGTTTCCTCAGTGTGTGACCAATCCAACGCCATTTACGCTTTCTTACGTCGACGGACGTCCAGCCGCTCTTGACTTGTCCTGCACCACAATTCCTTATTTGATATTATTTGTGGCCAGCGAATCTTTAGAATGTGGCGAAGACAGCGATTCACAAAAGCCTGCAATTTCTTCGAAATGGTAGACGTGACTTTCCAGGTTTCACAAGCATATAACAGCACGGATTTGACATTGGATTCGAAGAATCTCAACTTAGTGCGTAAGGAGATTTGACTTGATTTCCAGACTGGGGACAGAGTACCGAAGGCAGCACGAGCTTTATTTATTCTACTTTTAACGTCCAGATCCGTACCACCGTTTGCAGAGACAATACTGCCAAGGTAGTTGAACTGTTCCACTACTTCAACTGGCGTCTCCTGTAGAATAATACGCTGCTGTGTGGAGCGGCCTTTGAGCATTATTTTTGTCTTTTAGCTATTTATTCTTAGACCACTCTACTCTCCCTTCATTTGCAGTGTTTGGCACATCCCGTTCAGCCCACTGATGTTATTTGCCAGTAGACATATGTCATCGGCATAGTCTAAACGACTGAGTCTTTCGAATGGTCTCCATTGAATGCCCTGTCTCTCAGCTGTACCCACACTAGTCGTCAATACGTCATCCATCGCCAGGAGGAAGAGAATTGGCGATAGAACATCCCCTTGTCTTACACCCTGTTGCACTACGAAGGAGTCGGATAGCTGCCTATTGTGCAAAACAAAACACCTTGCGTTGTTGTAGGACTCTTTAATAATGGCAACTATTTTTGGTGGAATTCCTTTACCAAGCAACGATCTCTATATACATTCTCGGTTGATCAAAGGCCTTCTCAAAATCCACGAACATGAGGTAAAGCGGTGATTGAAATTCCATCGACTGCTCGAGGACGATACGCAGGGTGTTGATATGGTCGACACACGATCGACCACTGCGGAAGCCAGCTTGATGCCTCTTGAGTGTAGACTCGATTCTATCCTTTATTCGCTCGAGAATTATGGTTGCCATTAGTTTTGGGAAAACGGACAAAACGGTGATACCACGCCAATTGTTGCAATTCTTTAAGTCCCCTTTCTTTGGCAACTTAACAATCACACCATCCTTCCAGTCCCTGGGTTAGCTTTCGTTTTCCCAAATGCTTTGCATCAGCGGATGTAATATACTAGCCACTGTTACGGGATCGGCTTTCAGGAATAATTCAGCTGCTATTCCGTCCAGTCCAGCTGCCTTGTTGTTTTTGAGGAGATTTATTGCTGTATGGATTTCCGATTCTGACGGGGGTTCGATGTCAATACCCCTATAGGATCTGCGCATCTCGTTTAGTTGGGGCACTTCAGCACTCTGCTCAACTGAATCCTCATTTAGCAGGGCACAAAAATGGTCCTTCCATCTACGAAGCTGATCCTCAATTGATACCAAAAGTGTGCCATCCACATCCATTACAAGATGATTGGTGTTGCTTTTTTCCCCGATCACATCTTTGGCTATTTGGTACAATTCCCGGATATCTCCTCTTCTGGCAGCGATTTCCGCATTATCTGCGAGCCCATCCACCCTCACCCTCTTGTCACGTCTCACACAGCGATAGACCATCTTTTTTTACCCATCACGCGTTCCAGTCCGTAATTGTCTGAACCGACTTGGGCATTAAGGTCTCCCATAACGACTATGATGTCGGCTCTCGGAACACTACTGTAAACCGAGTTAAGATGAGTGTAGAACGCTTCATTTGTGGGGCGTAGCACTGAATAATTGTGACGTTACGAATTTTTGAACGAAACCTTGCTGTCATTAATTTCGCAGAAATGGGCGCCCAGGAGATCAAACTACGCCTCGCTTCTTCGTTCAACATAATTCCGACACCATGCAGTCTTTGGCCACACCCTCTCTTTCATCTTCTCCGGAATACAGCATAGGTTAGGTTAGGTTAGGTTAAAAGGGGTGGTGATGTGGTGGCCCACATCACCTCACTCGGATCTCAATGGATCCATTGCGCTCCCCAGGATATGTAAGATGTAGGTAAATAAGGGTAAGGGGAGGGAGTTAGTGGGAGTTATAGGAAGGGGGTGCCTCCCTGAACCATCCTGAATTCTGAATGAATTTTAGGATGCTTTTAAGTGGCAAAAATGAGACGTCGCCCAGTTCATCGAAAAAATATTCTCCGAGGGCTGATTTTCTAGTTCTGGCTAGGCTGGGGCATTCACAGAGGAAGTGGGATGAGCCCTCCTCCACCTCTTCGTCCTGACACCCTCTACAAAGATCAGATGAGCTGATGCCCATTCTGGCCATGTGGGTTCCCATTGAGTTGTGACCCGTTAGGATTCCAACCAAGAGAGACAGTTGAGGTCTGCTTAGCTTAAGTAAATACCTTGTTTTTTCTTTGGAAATATCTGGCCAAAGATTCCTCGAAACCCGACACGTGTCAATTCCTGACCATCTGTCGTTAGCGGCCTTGAGGAAGCTTTGATGAATTCTATTTTTTTCCTGTTCCAGTGGCTTAAGTACCCAGGGTACAGATTGGCTCGGTTCAAGCGATGAACCGTCTTTGGCCAGTACATCTGCCATTTCATTACCATAAATGTCACTATGTCCCGGGACCCATCGAAGGGTGACTGAGTTTGATTCACCGAGCAATCTCAACTCACTACGGCAACGATCAACCAGATTTGACTTTGTGACAATTGATGAAATGGCCTTAATTGCCGCCTGGCTGTCTATGAAGATGTCAATGTTTTTATTTATCAGTCCACATGTGGAAAGATATTTTGCAGCCTCGCAAACTGCTAGCACTTCCGCTTGGAAAACACTGCAAAAGTTTGGGAGCTTTATCGATTTGTTTAAGGGTGGGTTTACTGAGAAGATACCTGACCCTACCCCAGCTTCCGTTTTTGAACCGTCCGTAAAAACCGAAACATGATTTTCGTTTAAGACCCGGTTTTCCTTCCAGAGTTCTCTTGTTGGGAAATCTGTTAGAACAACTGGGTTAAAATCTATGTACGGTGAAATGTAGTCCGTTTGAATGTCTATGTCAGTGTAGTTCATTATGGTTCTGTGTCCACAGTGGCCCCGTTTCCAATTCTTACACTCTTTGAGTCGTAAGGCACTTTTGGCCGCCAACTCTTTCGTAAATAGATCTAGTGGGGCTAGTGAAAGGAATGTTTCTAGGGCTGCGGTCGGTGTAGTTTTAATGGCACTAGTTGTACCAATACACGCCAGTCTCTGAATTTTAGTCATGGTTTTAAGATTGGTTGCCTTATCCAAGGCTGGCCACCAAACCAAACATGCATACGTAAGAATAGGCCTTGTAATGGCTGTGTACATCCAATGAATGATTTTGGGGCTGGGGGAATACAGCATTCTCGTCTGTCCAGTGTCTCATCTGTATTCAGCTCTTCCTCTCCACTTAGTTTCGCTTATGCCCAGGATACTGATCTTTAGGCGAAGCATTTCACGCTCAACCTGCTCGTATCTACCATCGCTGTACAAGGATCGAACGTTCCATGCTCCGATTTTCGTACGTAGACGTAGACTTCTTCTATTTGTCAACGATTCATTTATTATTATGGCGTCTTTATTGACGCTCGTACGTCGTACATGAAAGATGCCGCACCCTCAAATCCGATGTGCGGTTTACTGCAGCCGAAGCTGCAGAAGGATTTTCTATAAAAAGATTAACTCTTGGGGACTCATTTCCATTTGTTATCATAATTCATGTATTTGCTTATATCCTTCCACCATGGTGTTTTCCGAGATACGATTAATAACATACATAAGCTCAGATTCGACAGGCACACCCGCCTTTTGTATGGTCAAACACATAACTGCTCGAGGCCGCCCACTATGGGAAAACAGACGCCTTTTGTAGCCGCCCAATATGGTTTACAGACGCTACCTGCTGCTGCCGTTGGCCTTTTACCAAAAAAAGCTCCTCCACCACCAGGCTATTATGCCGTTGACCGCTACCTGCACGTTTGTGCCCTGACCAGCAACGCTGGGTTTTCTGCTTATCCCGGCATCCATCCGGTCCCCCATCGGCCTGTAGTTGGTGGTTATGTTCCTTTCACCTTTCTTTCACGATTTTTGCAGTTTTCCACTTCTGGGGAAAGTAACTGTTGTTGATGCAGCTGTTGAATATGATTGCTAACAACACCATCACCGTTTGTGGAAGCCTTTTTAGAACAAAGCCGGGTACCCCATCCGGTCCAGCTGACTTCTTTGGTTTGGAATTGTGAATTATCTCAGCTATCTCCTTTGGGGTGCTCAAGTTTAAGCTGTCGACTGGATCACTTGCAGGATTGATGTCGCTAAACATAGCTCTGTCCAAAGTGGACATAATTGTCTGTTGGATGGATGCCTCAATTTCGCCAAGGAAGACTGGATCATCTGATGGAATTGGCATGAAGCTTTCTTCTGAGTGGGAAGCGAAGGCTTCAACTTTGTCCTGTATCGTTGTTGGTTCTCCATTGTTGGTGATAATCGTCTTAGGCATTGGTGATTTTTGGCCGATTAGTATGTTGATGTTCTTGAAGGCGTCAGGTGCAGGTTTGATTGACTGTAGTCTCTTCTGGAACTGATTGTTGTTGTGGTGTTGGATGGAATTCCGGAACATATTGTTGACACACTGATGCTCACGCCACACTGTCTGATATTTGCTGTTAGTTGTGTTCAGTTCTCGCTGGTGGATCCTTTGAAGACGTTTCCTAAGTCGTTGCTTGTAGGCTTATAGGTTTTGGATATACAGGGGAAGGTGCTGATATCTGCCCTTTTACGTTTTGGGCTGCTTTTGGTTATCCAATGTGTTCGCAACAGCCAGATCCAGACAGTCAATGGCTGTGTCAATTTCAATGTTGTCCAGATTCCTGTTTCGGGTGGCTGCCTTATGGTGTCTTTCAGGAATAGAGCAACCAAACGTACATCTAGTCTACTGTAGTTGATGAAGTTTCCCACTGGTTATGTCACTGGAAAGATGGGTTGATGCAGTTTTATGCTTATCTGGACAGCTTCATAGTCAGAGTCGCTGCGTTCTATTGTGCAGGTGAAGTTCCTGATTTTAGGAAGAATATGAACAAAATTAAATGATAAAATGAGAAAATCTTATGTTGATGGTGTTCTGAGGAAGGTTGGTTTGGGCTGTGAAATAACAACCAATGAGTGCGATCGCTGTTGGAATCCAGCATCCATCCAGTCAGAAATACCCTTGGCTTCGTTGGTGACAGCAGTATCCAGCCAAAGGTGATGCCTTGCGTTGAAATCACAACCGATGAGTCCATAAGTGCTTCGTCTAAGGATGCTGTTGAGAATGTGAAGATCGCTGTGAATGTTTCTTATGTTGGATTTGCATTTGAAGTACACGCTGATGATAGTAAGAGTATCTCTTCCTAATTATATGGTTATTGTGGTGGCTTCGCTGGTTGTGAAATCTGAGATGATGGTTTCAGTTGTGTTGGGGGAAATCTTCTTCTGTACGAAGATTGCCGTCTCTTATGGCCCTCATCCTTGTCCTTCCGAAAGGTTTTGAAGCCAATCATGTCGATGTTGTTGCGTCTGGTGACGTTGGTCTCACTGGTGAGTGCGATGTCCAGGTTGTTTTTCTTCATCCACAAGTTGAATGTCATCCTCTTCTCTAGGCTGTACAATGAATTGACATTGTACATATTTCTTCAATTGCATATTGGAACAGGAAGGTGGCCAGTGCCATGGAATTCTCGCCTTCGCTAAGCTAAGCATAGTTCGGTGGAACCGCACTCCGACTTGTTCCTATGACTGTGAGTAGGTCGGATCCAAAAATTCTTTGGACTTCGGTGCTCAAGTTCCTTGGTGAGGCTGATGTTGGTTTGGTTGTTCTATTCCTTAGTGTTACTGTACCGGGTGTGATCACTTTGGCTGGTGTCGTTTTCTGTTGTTGTTGTTGTTGATTCCTGAAGTTTGCTGGCTTCTGTGATGATCAAGCGCCTTTCACCATTGCTGCAAAGCTGCTGGCAGGGCGGGTAACCAAGCTTGCTGATTTGACAGCAAATTATTGATGTGCCCTTTTTCCTGCTAACAACTTGTTTCTTTCAGTGAGTCTTGCTTTGAGGGATGGATAACTCTAAAGCTGGCTGGATGATCTTCCTTTTGGCAATTGGCACACCATACACCTAGTCCAGTGTTATCCTTCCGTTGGCATTGTCCAAGCTCGTGGTCCTCTTTGCACTTGACGCACACGTACTTGGGTCCGCAGTTGATGGCAACATGTCCGAAACACTAGCAGTTTCGGCACTGGACGATATCGTTGAACTTTAGGCGCTCCCAGTACACCCTCGGGTTCATGACTAACGTCTTTGTGTAGTTTTCGTTGATGTCACATGACTTCGACAGCTCTACCAGAAAGCTGTTGTAGGTTTTCCCTCGCGCCTTCTTGGCTTTGAAATGGGATGCCTTGATGACTGGAAGTGCTTCTATCCGTAGTTCGTCTTCAACTTCGATGGTGGCATAAGAGTGATGGACTCCCATTAGTAGAAGTGAATTCTTCCTCCCGTGGTGTGAAGGAGTTGTATTGGATCTTCCTCGATTTCAAAAAGTTTTTCATGGTGTTAAAGGCTTCTCTGTTTGGAGCAGTAGTGTTTTGACGATGCAAACATTTTAAAAAAAACTTAAAAATAATGATATTAAAATAATCAAAATAACTATTGTGAACTATTTGAATCTGGTATAAAATTTAAATTTCCCGCCCATCCGGCCATATTAAAATGTTAAACAAAAAGAAAGAAGAAACCAAAGAAGAATAAACTGAATTAAAAGGCATTCCAAACAAATACTTCAAGTGATAAGCACGCATTTTTATTTAAATTATTTATCGCTTTTCGTCCACTTTGCTTAAGTTAAAAAAAAACTACTGATGTTGATGCTGGTGGCATTCCTGGGGCATTGGTTGGGTTCACGATATTGTCCTTGCATGTGTTTGGAGGCTGAGCTGGGGTGGGCTTGGTGGCTGCTGATGTTGATGCTGGTTGCAAAGCCTTTTCGGCTTCAATTTGGACAGGCATTGGCGCTTTAGGTGGATTCTTTGAGGAATCCTTGTCAAGTTGGACGTGCTTTATTTCATTGTCCTTTTTGGAATCCTTGCTTGCACAGGTAGGGGAGAATCGCTGGCGTCTGCTTCCGAGCTGGTGATCTCACTAGTGTCCTCTTCAGTGGATAACTCCTCCAAAATGCTGGCGGTTGAAGACTCGTCATCAGTTTCTATCTCTTCGGTATCCATATTATTTGTCGTGTTCATGTCTTCAACGATTTTATTGGGCTGGACAATGCTATTGAAAGACATAGCTAATCTAGCACAATATTCAATTCCGAAATCCTTGGAGATCCGGCTAAACCGTTGCTTCAAATGAAGTGATTTCCGCATCCGGACTTAAAGGTTCCATTGATGGATTAATCTTTTACTATATTTTTATTGTTTTACTAACACGGATTTAAACACGCACAACACTATTTTAAGAAAACACGTTAACACACTTAATCCGCATTACTGGCTGAACAGAATGGAGACGGAGCTGCAACTGGAATAGCTGTTAAAGTTTTGAATACACACAAATTCAATGATGCGAACAGAACACGACGCAGCTGCATACGCAGCTGCTTTTTTGACGTTTCAAAATTGCGAGCAAAACGAAGTGTTTACATGTGGGTTAAAGCGATTTTTAAACTCTTTTCAATCACTCATAAAGACTTAAAGCAATTTTAACTTCTTTTCCATCATTTCTCATTTTTATTTTTGTTTTCATTTTTATTTTCGATATTAAAATGTCAGAAAGCTGTACAGCTGCATTGTGGGCGCGTAAAAAAAATCACGTACGACACTTTTTGACAACTATTCCAGTTGTAGCTGCAGCACTCTATTCTGTTCAGCCAGTTAATCTTCAAATTAATTGCTGGGATAATCCCTTTTTTATTTTTGCTTGTGGGCAATTAAATCAGGTAGCACGCAGATATCCCTGATTTTTTTTTACCTTTTCTTATTACAAAGGGTAGATTTTAATTTAAAATAAAATAAAATAAAATAAAATAAAATTCTTCCGCTGCACAGTGCGGTATTCATTGGTAAAACTTGGCTGGCCAAGAGTATTTTTTTGCTATTTGTTTTTGGTTTTTGAGTCAGTATCAAAAGTTTCAAATAAGTTATTCAATTTTTATTAAAAAAGAGCAGTTATTGCATAAGCCTCAAAATTATCTTATTAAGATAAGAAACAGAATACAAAATTGTCTATGATCCCGACAGAGGGCGACTTACCCTCATCGTTATTCTCAATAAGTGGTATACAATTTGTTTAGTAGTATCTAGGCAAACTATTTGCGGAGATCGGTTGCCCTTGCCTGGTAAAATATTGTCAAGGTATATGGTGTCCAAGTCAATTTTTCAGTATTTAACATATTAATTCAAAATAAAGCTCTAGACATTTCTGCAGCCACTTTAAAATAAATTTATTTTTTAGGTATTGGACCTTAATGTCCAAATAAAACAAATTACTGAGAAATATATTAAAACCCTTTTTATTTATAGTTATAATTAAAAATAAAATCGATTTAAATGTATGTCTATTTAGAGTGTATTAGGTATAGGGGTTAACTTTAAAAATTTTAATGACAAATTACCTTAAAAACATGATAATTGTGATACCATATTGACAAATTTTCAAAATTATTTAATTAAAAACAATCACAGCACTTTAAGTATGACTATTAATAAAAGTAGCTTTTTAGTCATACAATAATTTACCTACTTAGAAGCATGTTCGTGGCAATGGGAGTGATTAAAACAACAAAATTGCCACCAAACCAGGGCAATGTATTTGTTGCTGGGAAACACAGTCTTTTAAAAGGTGTTGCCACTTTGAGAAAATAGATAAATGGCCAGCTTTTGCTATTAAATACCACTGTGCGCTGTATAACTGTCCGTGATGAGAGCACAAACGTGAATGATATATTACACTTACACACTGTTCATTGATATGTACAGTATCTACACATATTTTCGAATTTCTACTACCAATTTGTATGGAATTGTTCAAGAGCTTATACTTTTTTTCTTTTTAGGAATATATTCAAGGATCTTATAAGGTTGAGATACCTAAACTTGGAAAACAACTTTCTCACAATGAGTTCAATCTACAATCAACCACAATTTGGATCTGTTTCTCATAATTTAAAATATCTTAATCTAAAAAACAATTCAATCAACGAAATTCCCAACAGTATACCAAACGAATTGAGGCGTATCGAGACTTTAGACCTAAGCTTCAATAACATAATAAGTTCTATAAATTGCAATTTCCTAAATTACTTTTATTTTAGAATGGTATTAACTGGAAATCCAATAAATTGCGATTGTAATATTATATGTGTGCACCAGCATATAATCCAAATCCAAACACCAATGGAAGGGCTTAGCAAAATTCAATGTGTTATTCCAAGCGCTTTGAACGGCCGATTATTATATGATCTAAGGCTAGATGAACTACTCTGTTTTCCTGATATCCGTCAAAGCAACATTTCGAAAAGATGTGCTTATAACATACGAACACCTAATTCAGTACTTGTTATGAATTGCAACAATGGGAATTTTACTGATATACCTATGTTACCAATGCCCGATCAAACCTATTCGAAGGGCATAGAACTGTTTATTGACAACAATCCGCTTACCGAACTTTCAACTAAAATACTGAAGACATCAGTTATTACTTTGCTCAGCATTTTCAACAGCCCGATTACTGAATTGCCGAAAGGATTCCTTTCAAAGTTGACAACTCTGGAAACTGTTTTTTTGGTTCTTCCATTGAGGGCTATTTGGGAGGATATTTTTCTAAACTCATATGCAATACTAAAGATAAAAATATCGGGCACCCAAATCAAAAACCTTCCTGAAAAAATATTTGCTAGTCAACAAAAATTAATTTACTTGGACCTATCTGAGAATCGATTAGAAACATTCAGCTCGGAGATGTTGATATCGAATCCAAAATTGGAAACCTTGAAATTGTCGAACAACTTTATGGAGCAGTTTTCATTGTAAGTATTTTTGAATTTCAATTTGTATCTTATTAAGGTAACTTCATGATTCGACTAATTTTAGCCACAAATATGACAAACCTCTCATGTTAAAAGAACTATTCCTGGATAATAATCACCTGAAAATCATTGATACGCTGTTTTTCTTACCCTCGAACGAAAAAGTATATTATACAGATATTTCTGAACAGACTGGACTTTCTGAAACAATATTGAGACAAAATTCAATTGATAATTGCTCATATGCGTATATAGATTTGAGCTTGAACAAGATCAATTTCATTGACCTAGACTTTATTGGCCGTGCATATTTCAATGAAACTGTTCTTAATTTTACTGGTAATGATATTCGAACATTCCAAGTTAAATACGGAGATCTCTATTTTAACTGCGATTGCAAGATCAATTCCTTCGTGAAAGGCAAACATCTAAGGAATTTATATGAAAATGTACGATGTTTTTCTCCCAATAATCTTAAAGATAACCTGATCAGTGATCACAGTCAAGAGGAATTATTGTGTCCAGTGGCATCATTTTGTCCAAGGAAGTGCCTGTGTTGGTTCCGTCCAGCCAGTTCAACTTTAATTGTAAATTGTTCAAATGCCAGCTTGACAGAGGCTCCTTCATTGCTTGAAATCGAAACGACTTTTCAAAATGGAATCGAATTGCTCATAGAACACAATCAGCTTAGAAGCTTAGCGCGTTATCCGCATTCAGAATATAAAGGCGTTTTTAAAATTTTTGCTGCTCACAACAACATAACCAACATTTCCAGCGAAGAAATCCCACAGAATATAACCTTCTTGGATATTTCTTATAACAGACTAGAGAGATTAGATGAAAAAGTATTAAAAATATTTGAGGAAACTAGAAGCTTAAGATCCATCCTCCTATATCACAATCCAATAATATGTGATTGCGCATCGTCAACGGAAAATTTACATCGGTTCATTTTGTTGAACAAACGACTATTCCCAGGCATGACTGAATGTGATGACGGTAGAAACTTCAGCACATTGTCATTTTCTGACATATGTTTGAAGGAACGGAGCATATCAAGCAATACAGACAACCTGATCTGGATACCACTTTTATTAATATTGTGTGTACTCCTTTTCCTGATAATTTTGTTCTTAAAGAACAAAGAACGAATTCTGATTTGTATGTATGCGCATAATTTGTGCCTATGCTGCGTTACGGAAGAAGAACTAGACAAGGACAAAAAGTACGACGCATTTATCTCGTATTCCAGTCTGGATGCGGACTTCGTTGCATTGAATTTGGTTTCGAAATTAGAAAGCGGTCCGAAACCTTACAAGCTTTGTCTTCACGAAAGAGATTGGCTTGGCGGTGGTTATATACCACATCAAATTGAAAAATCTGTTGATCGTTCTAGAAGAACACTTATTGTGATGTCACAGAATTATATAAACTCACGATGGACGCGTATGGAGTTCAGGACAGCTCATAATGCATCCATGAACGAAAAACGTCCTCGAGTTATTGTTGTCATGATTGATGATAAAGTCGATTTAAAAGATTTGGACTCTGATTTGCGAAAATATATTAAAATGTATACCTATCTGAGATATGGTGATACATGGTTTTGGGATAGATTGAAATACGCACTGCCACATCCTTCAAAAAAGAACCAGAAAATTATAGTGAAGATGTCTGAATTGAGAGATGCTGATGCCGAAAAGGGTTATTCATCTGATGAGAATGAATTGTTTTAAATCTTGTACTTTTTCAAAAATATTCAAGACGTCCAAACATATTAGCCCAGTCAACGAAGGGAAAAATATGCCTCCACCTCAAAATAAATTCAACAGTTTTGAAACTTGGTACACTTATTCAGAATGGTCTAGCGATATTGTGTAAAAAAGTCCCCATGAATCCGAAGCGAGCTCTAGCGGCAGGAATGTGCAACATATTTATTTTTTGGTTTTTCGTGTTTATCTTAGAAATTATTTTACTTATCAAAAAATAATCTGAGACAGAAGAATAGCTTATAAATTATCTACAATAATAATTGTTATGAATTTTTCATATCTCGTATAGTTAAAAAGTTATTTGGCTCCAAAAATTGGTACTTTTTCCTATTACCTAAGAAGCGCTGCATTTTGTACTCTCAAGTATGAAATGCGGTGCTAGCGCAAACATTTAAAGAGTTCTACTGTCCAAACACCCAAGGATTTTGCCAAGTCCGTTCATATATTTCAACATCTTCTATATATACATATATCCTCCAAACCCCATTTCAGAAACCTCAAAGGCAAGTTACAGAAAGCAGCAAAGTCGATAATATTTTTTTGTACACCACTGTCCCCTTATTCATGCAGAATGGGATTCATGGATTTGTTGTTGTATTCTAAGAAAAAAAATTTACAAACATACATCATTTTTGGCATTGTAAATGCTTGAATGTCTATCATATTATAAATCCTTAAAACGTTACCACCAGAGCCGTATTTCAAACTTAAGCATATTAAATGTAGCGCTTTTTAGGAAATTTAAAAAAGTACCAACTTTTGGCGCCAAATAACCTTTTAGCTAAAGAGATATGGAAATTTTGGTCATATCAAATATTTTAGAGGATTTCATAAGCTATTTTTCTTTTTCGGAAAATTTTTTGATAGGACATTTAATTTCTAAGATAAATGCGAAAAACAAACAAAGAAAAATGTTGCACGTTCCTGCCGCTAGAGCTCGCTTCGGATTCATGGGGATTTTTTTACACAACATCGGTAGACTATTCTAAATAAGTGTGCCAAGTTTCAAAACTGTTGAATTTTTTTTGAGGTGATGGCATTTTTTTTCCTTCATTGACTGGACGTAAAGAAGTAAATTATTCTATTAAATTCGCTCTTTTTGCATATTACCAATAATAATAACCTATTTACTCTAGGTACTGTACAAAATTATATCATCCTGAAATCTACATCTGTTGCGCCAAATTTTTAAAATGTTTGCTACCAGGGTTACCGTACGATTTTTGTATACCAGAGATGCTAAAACCTTTTAATTTTTTTCTTTTTTCAATTTGTGTAATTAAAAACAAATTTATTTTTTTTTAATAAAAAAAGTCCAAGAGCTAATAAAATATTCTACCAATAATGTTTTGGCACCAATAGTGTAGAAAATTTCTGCACAAGAAAATCAATGGAATTCATCCATTTGTATTCGTGGTATTTAAGAACGTAAAGTAAGTAAAAAAAAGTACATCACTGAACGAAAAAATGCACATGTTTTGAGTACGCTTTGAGATAGCTCGTTTTTATTTCCGGTTTCAGAGCAGTCATAAAGTGGGCAATACACCGTTTCGGGATTATTCAGTGTTTATCGGACACCTTGTATAAATTAAAGTTTCTGTATAAGAAAAGTTTATGTGTGTCCCCCTCCAAATTCTACTCTGGATCTGCCCCTGGTGTAGAAAAGGAGCACTATTTTGTACAAGCATACGTCATTCTTGTCATGGTCAATGCTTGAGTGCCGTTCATATTAGTACCGCATTTCATACATAAGAATATAAAATGTAGCGCTTTTGAGCCAATTTGAAAAAGTACCAGTTTTTGGCACCAAATAACGTTTTAACTATAAGAGATGTGGAAATTTTGGTCATAATCAATATTGCATAGAATCTTATAAGCTATCTTTCTTTTTTCAGGAAATTTTTTGATAGGACAAATAATTTCTAAGATAGTAACGAAAAACCAACAAATAAAAATGTTGCAAGTTCCTGCCGCTAGAGCTCGCCTCGGATTCATGGGGACTTTTTTACACTTCATCACAAGACCATTCTGAATAAGTGCACCAAGTTTCAAAACTGTTGAATTTTTTTTAAGGTGAAAACCTTTATTGACTGGGCTATATGTATCTGTTTCACCTTGATTTTGAATATCCGTTCGGAATTTTTGTAAGTTTTAATTTATGTATGTTGTATGTAATGTGCAACTTACTAATGAAATTATTAAAATCTTTTTTTTTTTTAATATGTACCTAATATTAAAAACCAACCCTCCGGTTGAAGTAATCCTAAAATAGCTGCTGACATTTTAAAAAATTGTTTTCAGCATTTCTGAAATTTTTGATTAATTTCTTAATTTGGAAGAATCGTAA
Source organism: Dasysyrphus tricinctus (assembly GCA_963921185.1). Classification (NCBI taxonomy): domain Eukaryota; kingdom Metazoa; phylum Arthropoda; class Insecta; order Diptera; family Syrphidae; genus Dasysyrphus; species Dasysyrphus tricinctus. The sequence goes on from OY992531.1 coordinate 15,342,768, forward strand.
AGAGATTTTACTCAAACACATTCATAGAATGAAATTTTGTGTTAGCTGTAGCTTGATTTTTTTCCTTTATTTATATATAAAATAAAAATAAGGAAAATATTCCATAAACATTAAAAAAAAAATGTTTGCATATTTTGATAAATGTAAAAAAAAGAATTTAGTTATTTAGTAGAATAATTTATTATAATTTTAAAGTTAGTATTGTGAAATTATAAAAAACGCAAGTAGTAATTAATTAAAAAATAAAATAAACTGCTTTAACGGTTCCTGAAAATTTGTTTGCAAAAGTTCATAAAAGTACATCAGACTAAGACAGCTCTCTGTAAAATTAAGAAGTGTGACAATTATTTAAATTAATCTTAAAATTTTAAAATATTTTCTTTAAATATACAAAAAGCAAATAATAAAATATTACTCTTATTCTATTTATTTCATAAAAATATTTGATCTGCTGTATAGAAAGAGTTTTCCAGTTACATAGCAGTTAAATGATGTTTATATTTATGTGTAGTTTATATCATGTAATTATTATAAGTAGATAAATATGTTGCCCTCTAAAAGTACTTGAGAGTGCGAGGACGCCATATGGCATGGCCCTAGGCTCAATGATAGGAAAATCCCTATACACACCTCCGCGTGGAAGAGGGCGGGTAACGCTAACGTGCAGGGGGACCGAATGGATGTCGGGATAAGCAGACAACCCAGCGTTGCTGGTCAGGGCACAAACTTGTCCTTGGGATGGTTAAAAGCCCCCTTAAGACGGATGAACTTCAGGTAGCGGTCAACGGCATGATAGTCTGGTGGCGGAGGAGCTTTTCTTGGTAAAAGGCCAACGGCAGCAGCAGGTAGCGTCTGTAACCCATATTGGGCGGGTACAAAAGGCGTCTGTTTTCCCATAGTGGGTGGCCTCGAGCAGTTATGTGTTTGACCATACAAAAGGCGGGTGTGCCTGTCAAATCTGAGCTTATGTATGTTATTAATCGTATCTCGGAAAACACCATGGTGGAAGGATATAAGCAAATACATGAATTATGACAACAAATGGAAATGAGTCCCCAAGAGTTAATCTTTTTATAGAAAATCCTTCTGCAGCTTCGGCTGCAGTAAACCGCACATCGGATTTGAGGGTGCGGCATCTTTCATGTACGACGTACGAGCGTCAATAAAGACGCCATAATAATAAATGAATCGTTGACAAAGAGAAGAGGTCTACGTCTACGTACGAAAATCGGAGCATGGAACGTTCGATCCTTGTACAGCGATGGTAGATACGAGCAGGTTGAGCGTGAAATGCTTCGCCTAAAGATCAGTATCCTGGGCATAAGCGAAACTAAGTGGAGAGGAAGAGCTGAATACAGATGAGACACTGGACAGACGAGAATGCTGTATTCCGGGGAAGATGAAAGGGAGGGTGTGGCCAAAGACTGCATGGTGTCGGAATTATATTGAACGAAGAAGAGAGGCGTAGTTTGATCTCCTGGGCGCCCATTTCTGCGAGATTAATGACAGCAAGGTTTCGTTCAAAAATTCGTAACGTCACAATTATTCAGTGCAACGCCCCACAAATAAAGCGTTCTACACTCATCTTAATTAGGTTTACAGTAGTGTTCTGAGAGCCGACATCATAGTCGTTATGGGAGACCTTAATGCCCAAGTCGGTTCAGACAATTACGGACTGGAACGCGTGATGGGAAAAAAAAGCTGGTCTATCGCTGTGTGAGACGTGACAAGAGGGTGAAGGTGGATGGGCTCGCAGATAATGCGGAAATCGCTGCCAGAAGAGGAGATATCCGGGAATTGTACCAAATAGCCAAAGATGTGATCGGGGAAAAAAGCAACACCAATCATCCTGTAATGGATGTGGATGGCACACTTTTGGTATCAATTGAGGATCAGCTTCATAGATGGAAGGACCATTTTTGTGCCCTGCTAAATGAGGATTCAGTTGAGCAGAGTGCTGAAGTGCCCCAACTAAACGAGATGCGCAGATCCTATAGGGGTATTGACATCGAACCCCCGTCAGAATCGGAAATCCATACAGCAATAAATCTCCTCAAAAACAACAAGGCAGCTGGACTGGACGGAATAGCAGCTGAATTATTCATGAAAGCCGATCCCGTAACAGCGGCTAGTATATTACATCCGCTGATGCAAAGCATTTGGGAAAACGAAAGCTATCCCAGGGACTGGAAGGATGGTGTGATTGTTAAGTTGCCAAAGAAAGGGGACTTAAAGAATTGCAACAATTGGCGTGGTATCACTGTTTTGTCCGTTTTCCCAAAACTAATGGCAACCATCATTCTCGAGCGAATAAAGGATAGAATCGAGTCTACGCTCAAGAGGCATCAAGCTGGCTTCCGCAGTGGTCGATCGTGTGTCGACCATAGCAACACCCTGCGTATCGTCCTCGATGGAAATTCAATCACCGCTTTACCTCATGTTCGTGGATTTTGAGAAGGCCTTTGATCGAGTCAACCGAGAATGTATATAGAGATCGTTGCTTGGTAAAGGAATTCCACCAAAAATTGTTGCCATTATTAAAGAGTCCTACAACAACGCAAGGTGTTTTGTTTTGCACAATAGGCAGCTATCCGACTCCTTCGTAGTGCAACAGGGTGTAAGACAAGGGGATGTTCTATCGCCAATTCTCTTAATCCTGGCGATGGATGACGTATTGACGGCTAGTGTGGGTACAGCTGAGAGACAGGGCATTCAATGGAGACCATTCGAAAGACTCAGTCGTTTAGACTATGCCGATGACATATGTCTACTGGCAAATAACATCAGTGGGCTGAACGGGATGTGCCAAACACTGCAAATGAAGGGAGAGTAGAGTGGTCTAAGAATAAATAGCAAAAAGACAAAAATAATGCTCACAGGCCGCTCCACACAGCAGCGTATTATTCTACAGGAGACGCCAGTTGAAGTAGTGGAACAGTTCAACTACCTTGGCAGTATTGTCTCTGCAAACGGTGGTACGGATCTGGACGTTAAAAGTAGAATAAATAAAGCTCGTGCTGCCTTCAGTGCAGGACAAGTAAAGAGCGGCTGGATGTCGACATAAGAAAGCGGAAATGGCGTTGGATTGGTCACACACTGAGAAAACCAAACAATGAAATTGCAAAGCAGTCCTTTGAATGGAATCCTCAGGGAGCACGGTGGGTTGGAAGACCAAGAACAACATGGAAATCAACTGTCTTAGCGGTAGCAGAATCCCAGAGAAAGACGTGGCCACAGCTAAAGTACCTTGCAGTAGACCGTGAAGGATGGAGACGTTTTGTTGACGCCCTATGCCCCAGCCGGGGTTACAGTACATGATGATGATGATGAGCTATAGCATGGTGTCTTTTCAGCGCTCTTGAGTTCCCTTTGGATCTGCGTTACTCCACAATTATGCTCGGAAAACATAATGGAGTGGTATGTTCCTATTCAGACACATGGCGTTCGAGTTCGAGTGAAATTTCCAGCCTTTTTTTTAGCTGGGGCAACCTTACCTAACCTTGCCAGTAAAAGGTCGTTTTCGAGAAGGTCATCAGCATCAAAAATACATTTTGCAGAATGTTCTCAAAAGCAAACTGCAAAGCATTGTGTTTGATAATGCAGTTTGCTAAAGTCTGAATCACATGTTCGAAAACATGATGTGTGGTACGATTCTGCAGTAAAAAATCGAGTTGGCATAACAAAAATATTTAGAAGCCAGAGAACGTTCTCATAAACGTCAAATGCAAGAAAATTGAAAGACGTTGATGAAAAACATTTTGTGCAAACAAAACCATTGTATTAATTTGACAATAGCTATATTTTAGCTAAACTAAAATTTATAGATCAAAACCAAGATGAACCGTATCGTTTGCTCAGACGCTTCGTCCATCGATACAAAACCAAACTTTCCGACATTGAAATAAAATACAATGATTATAGTAAATATTAAAAGAAAAAAACACTTTTCATTAAACCTTTTTGTCTGACCTTCTTGGTTCAGCCATCGATTGTTATTGTGATGTGACTAACTTTCGTTATACATTTCATTAACATTATACTTAGCCTTCGTTAATTTTTAATAAAAATGTTTCATAGAAGCCCAAACCATCGTTTGCAGAGTTGCCAGACTCATGCGGTTCGATCTAATCGAATTGACGTTGACTTAACGTTTTCAAAAACGGCCAAAAATAACTATCCTTAGGTGTACTAGTTCCATCCAACTTCTCTTCGGCAGTGACTGCTGTATCCGTTTCCTGGTTTCTCTCCAATCTTCTTCGTATCAAAAACGTATCTTATGCCTGATAGATGTGCAGCACGTCTGCATGCATTGCTGCGTACAGCGCCGAACTCGAAACACATGTGCATACTCTAAAGGTGTGTATCCATTTCAGAGTAAAAAGACGGCTCTGAAGAAGTTCTCGAGAGTAAAACTCGAAAGTGGACACAGACACAGTCATGAAATAAGCTCACCAGAGGGGAAGACAGATATCCGAGAGTAGCTCTATCTCGAGAGTTTTCTAGTGAAAGTACTCCCTCCATGGAACACACACATTTAAATATTTATCATAGAAAGAACTCTATCATCTTTTTAGTATGAATTTTTTTCGGTATTTCTCAATAACTTTTATACACAAATGAAGTTTATTTTTTTTAACTTTAATTCTCTTTATCCTGTAGATCTAAGCATTTGAAGCAAAGTTTGAAATTTTTGAAGCTAATACAATCAAGTATTTTAAAGATTTAATTTTTTTAACTTTAAGGTTGAAAATTAAGATAAGTGCCACTGCCGCTATTAAAACCCACTAAAAAAAATTGTAGAGTAGGGTTAGAGGTGGAGCAATAACTTTTTAAAGCATTATTTTTCAAATTGTGAAATTTTTCATTCACAACATTTTGAAAACTGAAAATCAAATCGATTTGGGATGCACCCTGCTTCCTAGTACGAAATAAATTGACTTTTCTCATAAAATGGTATACAGTAATGTAGCCGGACACTTATCTTTTAATTAAAGACCTTAACTTTGAAGATCGGAAGTTATAAGCTTTACACTCGGTCGATTTGAAGGCTATTTGTACATAGCGGAACTTTTCTTAACCGCAACTTGGTCAGCAATCGGCCAACGCACAACCAATCATTGCTGCAACGCTGCGCTGCCAAGAAAAAATTTTATAAACGTATAACGAAATAAACTTTTTTTGATTACATTTTATTAAATTCATATTTTGTGCTTCGTTCGTTCTTGCCCAGGGGGGAGGGGGGCAAGTGCACCCGTTGCCCTCCCCCTGTATCCGCGCCTGCCAGTACAACAACTAAACAATAATGAAGTATGCATCTGAGGACAATATCTATCATCCTCGATATCTCTCTTCGTTAAAACTACAAAGCTTCATGTGTATTACCAAGTTCAAAAATGTTAAGGGCATGATTTAGAACCTCAGGAATCGGATTGAATGCTGCAAAAATGGATTTCTATGGCCAATGACAATTATTTTACATCCAGCTCCAGATGAATTACTGAATACTATATTTTGTTGTTGTAAGAATGGTTGTAGTCCACGCTGCGGGTGCAGATAATCGGGGTTGCAATGCACTCCAGCTTGTGGCTAGAGAATGGATAAACTTGCCTCATGCTGTTTCATTGCAAGGTGACCCCGGGGAAGAGAGTGCATTTGACCTGGAAATTCAAGAAAGCCTGGAAACAAGAATTCAAGACAGTGAAGATGATGTCAATGAAACAGAAATGTTCGAACACAAAGAAGAAAATTAATACTTTGCACTTCAAATAATTATAGATTTGTAAATGTTCACTTCCATTCCTGCCAACAAACACGCACACAGGAATGGTTGTGAGTTGTAAGTCACTAGGCCCTGGTTCTCCATGAGCTGTTGCGCCACCCAATTTATTTATTTATAAATGTTCACTTCACTTCAATTAAAATTATAAATAATAGTATACAGCTGCTTAAGGCTTGTTTCACACATATACGGTTTCATTCGGTTCGGTCTGTATTCGGTTCGTTTTCGGTTTCAGTTTTTTATTTTCACACATATACGGTTCCTATAAGGTTTGTATTCAAATATCAATTTTTAATTCCAAAAATATCAACATACTTCAACACTAGTTGTCAATTCCAAATAAAAACGAACAAAAAAAACCTTATAGAACCGAATATGTGTGAACGCTACGATAAGTTTGTGTGCCCTTGAAACCGAATGAAACCGATTCGTGTCGAGGGGACGTTCGGTGCTATTCGGTTTCTATTAGGTTTTTGTTCCTACCGTTTTCATCGGTTCACACTTATTAGGTCCGACCGAAAACGAACCGAATACAGACCGAACCGAATGAAACCGTATATGTGTGAAACAAGCCTATATGTGTGAAACAAGCCTAATAAAGTTAAAATTAAAATAACTCGTTTTATTTCTGCTTAAAATGTTATTAAATACAATGTATTAACTAATAATAATGCAAATTATTCATCGTTAATGATATTTTAATGATTTAGTAACTTTATACAACGTATTATTAACCGAGATTCACGTATGACCTTGCATTTCAGTATGTTTGGTTGAATTCTCCGCCATCTATCTAAGAAAAGGTTGGGTGCATTCAACAATAATAAGAAGGCAGTTTGTCGAAAATTGTATGCTCTATAATTTCTTTTACAGATATTAACTTCATTGGAGCTATAGAAACCGAGATAACCACGAAAACGCGATTTTTCTGACGTTTGACCTTGAATAACTTACGTTACAGACACGAGATTTTATGAGATTTTTCAGACAACTTTTAAAACGCCAAAATGAAGGTGTATACGAGTTTCCAGCTTATTATCTCTCATTCCGAGGTGAAACTCCAATTTGACTGGACTAATATGCTCATTCAGTTCTGATCTCTCATCGAGTAAGCACGTCAATGCAAGTGAAATGCGTTGTTATAAAAGATGAACTCTGAAAACACGTAAGTTCTTACCAATAAAATAATATTTAATCGAAGTTTGACGCATTTTTTTTTATCATATTACAGTGTGAACCAGAAAATCCGAAGGAAATTTTAATGTTAAAAGAAATTATTGGGATCTGATTTAAATAATGAAATATGTTTTTGTTCAGTTTAATACAAAATAACTCTGGTTTCCTATATTATCCTTGTTAATTTCTGTATTGTTCAATATTAATTTTTTTTGTTCAATATCCACCTTATCAACTTATCTTCACTCCATATAACTTTGTTCAATATCCAAAATGACATCTGTGTGGATTTTTATTTATAATTATTTCAGAAGAAAAGATTAAAAAATCTGTGAATTGTTTTTAAAACAAAAATGTTAAGGCTTTCAGAAAAACATCACTTCAAAAAATAAACAATGTAAAATAAACAAAAGCTTTCTATCTGAACTTTAAAAATCGATTTGCCAACATTTTGAAAAATGGACATAGAACAAGATAGAACTCAGGTGACGACTTGTTTGGGGCCACACAATTCACATTCGTTTTTTCGTCACAAATATCTGTAGACATTTTTTTTCTGGAAATATTTAATACCTATGAGTAGGTATACATACTTTCCGATAAGAAATAATACATTTTATGCGTCACTTGGTTACTCCGTCAGAATCTGCTAAGTTTCAAAAATTGCGGCACTTGATTGAGGCCATTCAAAATTTTTTTTGAAAAATTAACAGAAACATCGCTTTTTTTTGTTTTAAACATTTATTTATTATGCTTCTTGCCAATTAACAATGAGTATACCCATTTTTGCTTTGTAATAAGAGCTATAAGATGGTTTGGATGGAGTAACAGTTTTTTCCTTTTATCAAGTGAAATCTTGCTCCAGACATCTCAGGTAGCTTCGTTTAAGGAGTTCTTATCTTCAAACTGTCTACCAGCCTCATAAACTTTTCAATATAGCCATGCCCAAACGTTTTCGATGATGTTTAAGGTCGGTGAATATGGTTGCCATGGCAAATGTTTCACGTTTTGCGACTCAATCCAGCTTCTAGTTACCCTGGATATGTGGATAAGGGTCAGGTCTTGGGGAAAAATCCAAGGTACAGGTCCAAAAATATTTTTTACCTTTGGGAATGCTAATTCAAAAAAAATTTGTAATTACTTCCGTTAGTTGTTATATTCATAAATCCCAATTAAATAATATTGAAGAAGGTATGATGTAATGGTATGGGGAGCAGTTTAGCTACTCAAACCTCAAAACTGACAGCAACAACTTATTAAAAAATCTTGGAAAGAATTTTCCCTAAATGTTCGTATATTTTTGGACCCATAACCTATTCAGCAGGACAACCCCTCCACCCCACACACTTTTTATGGAGGAGAAAAATGAAGAGTTGCCTCAGTGAAAACCGTACTCACCCGACCAAAATATAATTTAAAATTTAAAACTGTAATACAAGAGTAATTTGTTTTAAAGGACACGAAAAGTTAAACTATAGAAAAAAATTTATTATTATTATTTGAAATGCTTGAAAGTTTTAAAAATGTGGTTATATTTTTGTTTGTTCACCCCAAAATCATGTCTTTTTCATTGTTGTTTCTTGAGTAAATTTTAAAAATTTCCAGAAAGGAACGTAGGAAACACTTGCAAAACATTTTAAAAGATGCAAAATTGAATTATAAACAAAATTAATTCATATTTTTACTTGCGATTATACATGGGTACTATAAGGCAAGTTTTGGATTCGTGCAAAAAAAAATTTTGAGATAACAATCAAACATGATATAACGATGATAGAGAACACCAAAAAAGTGGGTGGCACAATTCTGTCTGTCTGTCTGTCTGTCTGTTCGTCTACAGCCTATACGGCTCGATCGATTTTCTTCAAACTTGGTACATAGTGGTTTCTGGTGATTATGCCCACACTTTTTTTTTCATTTTTTTTAGAATCAAAAATAACGGTACCTGCCATACAATTTTTTGTATCAATTTTACATAATCGTATTTTTCTCAAAAATGGCTCGACAACTTTTCTTAAAAAAATTCAATAAATTTATTTTAGTAAAGGCTTTCTGTGGGTGGAAAACCATTTTTCAAAAATGGTTATTAATGGTACCTCCCAAGGAACCATTTTTTTGATTTTTTTCAAAATGGTAGGACCGATTTCAATTATTTTTTTTACACAGAAGCTTCCAAAAAATATAAATAGTTTTGTGTACCAAAATTTTTGAAAAAATATTTTTTGGATTTTTAAAAAATGTTTCAAATTTTTGTTTGGAAAATCAAATATTTCGAAAACGACATAATCGATTTTTTTGAAACTCGATATTTAAGACTTTTTAAGTACTTTCTAAAATATTTTTAGAAAAAATTTTACATTTATGAAAAAATAACGGTACCTTCCATACAAAAGTTAAAAAACGGCAAAGGAAAATATTGTTTTCCTTAAAAACGACTCCTACGATTTTGATTAAACTTTTCTCATATACTAAAATTAGTACGATCTACTACCAAAAATTATAAAATTTTACACTTAGCAACTGTTAATAGTACCTGTCATAGAACGTATTTTTTTATTTTGAATTTTCTCGTTATCGGCTAATCGGATTTAGATGAATTTTTTTATATACAAAATTCTGATAAGATTAAATAATATTGCATATCAAAATTTTCAAAAAAAAAGTTTTTGGATTTTAAAAAAAAAGTTTCAAATTTTTTTTTTGAAAATTCGATATCTCAAAAACGGGTGGACAATTTTTTTTCAAGTTCTCTTTTTATAAACACATAAATATATATTTTAGATTTGCATACCAAAATTTGTTCTTAAAAATGTTTTACGAATTTAATATATAAAAAATTATTTTTTTTAAAAACGCTCCAACGATTTTAAATTTTTTTTTTTCCGTACAATCATATTCAATCAAGAATTAAGATGGCATTCTTTCTTTCCACATCAAACTGTCAAACGAGTTGTTTTATCCAATTTAAATGTCGTATTTCATACTTCCCTACATTTTTCTCTCATAATTTCCATGTTTTTATATACAATTTTCTTAAGCCCACAGTGTCTTGAACATAAGAGCAAGTACGTGTGACCCAGTCGTGCATTTTATTTACAACGCTTACATAACTTACAAAAGTACACTATTTGACTCAGTGAAAGATGTTCCACGACTTTAATAAGGGCCCATGGACTCCAATTGCTTCTTAATGAGCATTTTAAGACATTAAAAAGCAACATTTTCGACTTCCCAAAAACTAAAAAATTGGACATTGGCCTTTTTAGAACCAAGGTACAAAAATATCCTATAAAAGAAAGGAAGCCACTCAAGCACATAAGAACACGGCTATAGTTCCGTCAATCCTTTTTATATTTTTATTGCATATTACTATTTATTTACATACATCTTAATCATATTCCAAAATTTTAAAGTCCAGTGCATTTTCGGGCATGTATTGTGAGGGTTGGCCGGTGGCATCATTTGCTGCATAATCACATCGCTTGTGGTGTCTTCTTCTCTTCTTTTTGTGGAACCTATTTTCAGCACTTGTTGTTTGCAGGCAAAAATCCTAGGTCCAACATTGAGGATTGGATGTCTCTATGCCTAACTGCTAAGAGTTTCATCGTAATGTTTTGAATTTTTTCTTTAATTCGATCCATCGCGGCTCGTACTGAATTTAAATTATTGACATTTTAAATAAAAACGACAAATTTTTTTTTTTTTTTACAGCAAAAATTTAATTTTCAGTATGTTTTTGATGTTTTATGTTGTTCTCAAACTGTATGTGGCTAGTAAATTTATCCACCGGTTAGTTTATCCGAGACTTTGACGATGAAACAGAAAATAAATAACAGCAACTTTTATCTGCTGGATAGGGTTATGTGTCGGATATCTATCCGAAACTTTAACCGGAACATTTGAAACTGGCCCTAAAAATAATAAATAAATAACCTACTAAGACTAATAAACTATTTGTTGCTACTGTTCATGTGTAGCTACATATAATAATAAAAGTATTTAGCTTTTGCTTGTAATTGTTTTTCGATCTAACGATTACATATTTTCGATGTACCTATTCAGCTCTCAAAAACTGCATATGATTTTTTTCTGTCGACTCTGGGTTTTTTTTTTGCCATCTCCTTTATGCTATTTGTATCATTTGAGATTTTTTTCATTGTCTGAAGTGTATATACCTACGGTGACCATTTTTTCAGGGGCAAAAAAGACTACAACTTTTCAAAAACGTTCTAAAATTTAAGAACGAATTATAATTATAAAAGGAAACAGACTGTGGTGACAAAAACTATATTTACAACCCCAAATATCGTCCCTCATCTCACGAAGTGACGTAACTCGCAAATTGTCGTTTTTGAGATTTGGGCATATATGTGCTTGGTTAACTTGATTGCATATTTCTACATCATTAGATTCCCTGATAAATGTCTGGAACATGGTTAAATGCGTTATGACATAGTTGGCATAACTGCAATTTTAGGTAAAAAGTTTCTCACGAACAGACGTAACTGCAATTATGTGGGTAGCACTTTTCCGTTTTATTGCAAATTATTGTTTAAATAAAGTGGTTTCAGGTACTAGGTGCATTTATCGGTAAGTAGAAATAAAAACGCTTTAAGTTTATGCTAAGATGTTGATACTGACCTATCACTAAATTAAATTTAAATTGCATTCGGTTCTTCCTGTTTACAATACTCTGTCAAACAAAAATTGTCAATACAAGGCTCATGGGCGAGCTTTTTTTCAAAACAGTAATACCTGCGCATACTGTCACAACACTAAAATGCCTCACTAATAAGATTTTTTCAAAACAGTGGTGTCTGTGTATACTGCCACGACACTAAAACTTGTCACTAAAATTTCTCACGAACTGACGTATCTGGTTGATCGATTATTTGTAACTGTTTTAAGTATTGCATTTATATCGAATCTCATATCATTTGAAACCTTAACATATTCTTGTAATTTTACAACAACAAAAATACCAAAACCGTTATAAAACTCAGAAGTAACGCTTAAAGAAGGAGGACACAAAACTAAAAACTGCTCTCCTGTAAAATATTGAAAAAGCAGATACGTCAGTTCGTGAGAAGAGGGACGATATGTGCACTTTAATAAATACTCTTTGGTAACATCAGAATTCTTGTTGTTTGTACTAGATTCTAGATTTCCGGTAAGATATAGAACTAAACGTAGATTAGCAGTTTATATCTTTTATATATTGTTACAAAATTTATGCATACCTATTAGTAAAATTCTAAAATTCTGATCAAAGTTAAGTTAGGTAGTTAACTTTTGATCAGAATTTTAGTTGAATTGTGAATAAGAAGATATCCGAGCACGTTTTATAAATAGGGCTAAAACAGTGTTTAATTCTTTTCTTTTGATATTTTTTTTTTCTCAAGAAAATTTAAAAATCAGCACAACCAAAGTTGTAATTTGTCGCACTTTGCTATTGACATTTGTCAACTTTAAATTGCGATCTCTCGTGTGTCTAAATATGTTGTGAGTTTGAAAACAGTCTTTCGGTCAGGGCATTTCAAGTTAGAAATAATAGCGACAACTTTACTGGCTAGAATAGATTTTCACATGTTCTTTATAAATTTTTTTTATCTGGTAACCAATTGACCATTTTTTAATTTGTTCTTCATTGACGTAACGTTTGACTAAACAAATGTAGCCAAATAATTCGTCACTATTTATATCTAGATCTTTTACAAATTCTAGTACATGGAAAAGCGTTTAGATTCAAACTAGTGCTGTCATTAAGTAATATGTTCAATTAGTTAAGTAATGAAAAGATTAGATACTTGATATGGTTTCAATCTTTGAAAAATGATTTGAAAGATAAAAGGAGGACATTTGGAGGACAATTCAGTAAAAGGAGGACAATTTTCTGTCCTCTTTAATAAAATAAAATATATAGGACAGGACTCCGAAAAAGAGGACTGTCCTCTAAAAAAGAGGACGGATGGTCACCGTATATATACCGTGTTTTTAGACTTTTAATATTTTTTCATGGTTTTTATGGATTTTATTGAAACTATTTTTGAAATTTTTGCAAAAAAAAAAAATATTTCAAACAATGCAAAACTATGTGTTTTAATTTTGTTACATTCCGTTTAAAATTTAATTTTAAGAGTGAATACTGTGAAAAAGTTTCAAGTTTTTGTAAAAAATAACACAAATTTAACGGTAAAATTTGTACAAAAACTATACAATCTTATATTAAATGGCAATTCTGCGTTGTTTAAAGTATTTTTCAAGTCTCTAAAATGTTCCGTTATATATTTACTTATCGATAGAGTAAAATTTGTTTCCACGAGTTTTCTATAAATAAAATATTTTTTTACTTAGGGGTGTACGAAAAATTTTGTAAAATATGTATACCATACGAAGCAGATTTTGTTAGTAAACATGCAAACAAAAGTGCGTTTTGGTTTTATTAAAAATTGGTAAAAAATCAATTTTTACGGAAAACAATTATAAAAAAATGTACGGAATTTCACTTTTCCAACTTTCAAAAACAAAATTATACTTTTTAGGTACGTTAAATAAAACAAACTATCCATCCTTATAAAAAACTAGTTCTGAATTATATAAATTTCATAAGAAGTTTGTGAATTATACCGTTATATGTATATTTTTTTTTTTGTTTCACCTATTTTTTTCAACAGCTAGCTTTTAACTAGCTCTACAACCTCACAATATTTTAATCTTACTACCAAAATTTATAACATTTGCACAAAATTCTTTGGCTAACATATTTATCTACTTATTATAATTACATTATATAAACTACACATAAATATAAACATCATTTAACTGCTATGTAACTGGAAAATTCTTTCTATACAGCAGATCAAATATTTTTATGAAATAAATAGAATAAGAGTAATATTTTGTTATTTGAAAATATTTTAAAATTTTTAGATTAAATTAAATAATTGTCACACTTCTTAATTTTACAGAAAGCTGTCTTAGTCTGATGTACTTTTATGAACTTTTGCAAAAAAATTTTCAGGAACGGTTAGAGCAGTTTATTTTATTTTTTAATTAATTACTACTTGCATTTTTTATAACTTTACAATACTAACTTTATCATTATAATAAATTATTCTACTAAATTACTAAATTCTTTCTTTACATTTATATTCTTACAACTTATTAGCTCGAAAAAAAACGCAACCATTTTTTTATGTTTATGGAATATTTTCCTTATTTATATTGTACATATAGATATTTAAATAATGGAACAAAATCAAGCTACAGCTAACACAAAATTTCAATCTATGAATGTGTTTGAGTAAAATCTCTATACGATTCTTCCATATTATGAAATTAATCGAAAATTTCAGAAATGCTGAAAACAATTTGTTTAAATGTCAGCAGCAATTTTAAAATTACTTCAACCGGAGGGTTGGTTTTAAATATTATTTACAAAAAAAAAATAAACGATTTTAATGATTTTATAAGTAAATTGCACACACATACATAAATTTAAGCTTACAAAAATTCCGAACGGATCTTCAAAATCGAGTGGAAAGAGAAATGTTTCGGCGTCTTGAATATTTTTGAAAAAGTACCAGATTTAAAACAATTCATTCTCATCAGATGAATAACCCGTTCCGGCTTCAGCACCACCCAATTCAGACATCCTCACGTTGTATTTCTTAATATCGTGGTTCTTTTTTGAAGGATGTGGCAGTGCGTATTTCAATCTATCCCAAAACCATGCATCACCCCATCTCAGATAGGTATACATTTTAATATATTTTCGCAAATCAGAGTCCAAATCTTTTAAATCGACTTTATCATCAATCATGACAACAATAACTCGAGGACGTTTTTCGTTCATGGATGCGTTATGAGCTGTCCTGAACTCCATACGCGTCCATCGTGAGTTAATATAATTCTGTGACATCACAATTAGTGTTCTTCTAGAACGATCAACTGATTTTTCAATTTGATGGGGTATATAACCACCGCCAAGCCAATCTCTATCGTGGAGACAAAGCTTGTAAGGATTCGGACCGCTTTCCAATTTCGAGACTAAATTCAATGCAACGAATTCCGCATCCAGACTGGAATACGAGATAAATGCGTCGTACTTTTTGTCCTTGTCTAGTTCTTCTTCTGTAACGCAGCATAGACACAAATTGTGCGCATACAACCAAATCAGAATGCTTTCCGTGTTCTTTAGATACACAACTGTTAGGAAAAGGAGCACGCACAACGTTATTAGAAAAAGTATCCAAATCATTGTACCTGTATTACTCGGTTCAGTAAAACATAATTCCTTAAAGGACAATGCACTTAGTTTTTGGCCGTCACCACATTCAGTCATTTCATGAAAAAGTAGTTTGTTCCTCAAAATAAAGTTTGTTAGATTTTCCGATGAGCAATCACATACTATTGGATTGTGATGTAGGAGGATCGATTTTAAGCTCCGACTTTCCTTAATCACTTGTATTACATCTTGGTCTATTCTCTCTAGCTGGTTGTAAGAAATATCCAAAACTGTTAAATTCTCTGGGATATCTTCGGTGTAAATTTTGGTTATGTTGTTGTGAGCAGCAAATATTTTAGTAACACCTTTGTATCCAGTCGGCGAATGAAGCTTTAAACTACTGAGATGATTATATTCAATAAATAACTCGATTCCATCTTGAAAAGTGGTTCCTAATTCAAACAATGAAGGTGCCTCGGTTAGATTAGCGTTTGAACAATTTACAATTAAAATTGAATTGGCTGGGCGAAACCAACATTGACAACTCTCTGGACAAAATGAACAAGCTGGACAAAGTAATTCATTTTGAGGGATATAACTGATGTGGCGATCTATAAGATTGTTTGGGGACAAACATCGCACGCTTTCATATATATTCTTTAGATTTTTGCCTTTTACGAAGCAATTGCTCTCACAACTGCACTTGAAAGATATATTTCTGTATTTGAGTGTGAATGATCGAATATCGTTGTATGAAATATTCAAAATAGTTGTATTGAAATTGGTAGATCCAATATAGTCTAAATCAATCGAATTGATCTTATTTAAGCTAAAATCAATATAAGCGGGTGCAGCCTTCAAATTATGAATATATACATCAGCAATAAAGTTGTTTTTTAACAAAAGTTTTTGAAGTTTTCCAGAATATGGCTCAAGAGAACCAATATACCAGAGTTTATTATTTTCCAGGTTTAAATATTCTAAGTTAAGTACGCTGGGTGAATTGTATGGGAAAAAATGTATGAATTTAAGACTATTATTATCCAAGAATAGTTTCTTCAACTTGGGAAATCCTTTTTTCAACCACCTAAAATAAAATAAATCTTAAATTAGATAATAATTAAAATTTCAAATAACTTACCCGCCAAAACTAGTTATGAAGTTGTGGGAGAGTATCAAAGTTTCCAAATTTGGATTCGAATTCAGCGCATTTAAATCGAATGACTCTAATTTATTCCTCGATAAGTCCACGTGAATCAATTTATCTTGATTAGCAAATATTTCATATGGGAGGCTTTTAATTTTTGTGCCTGATATTTTGATTGCAAGTAATGCATGTGATTCGAAAAAAAAATCCTCCGAGATCTCCTTCAATGGAAAAACCAAGAAAACAGTTTTTAGTTTTGCCATCTTAGAGAGAAATCCTTTCGGCAATTCAGCTATCTGGCTGTCACAAAGCCTGAAGAGGGTAATATTTGTGTTATGCTTGAGTATTTCGTTTGAAAGTTCAGTAAGCGGGTTGTTATCCATAATCAGCTCTATGCCATTCGAAAATGATTGATCGGCATCGGGCATTGGTAACATTGGTATATCGGTAAAATTTCCATTGGTGCAGTTCATAACAAGAACTGAATCAAGTGTTCGTATTTTATAAGCGCATCTCTTTGATATGTTGCTTTGACGGATGTCAGGCCAGGAGAGTAGTTCATTTAGGCTAACACTATATAGCAAACGGCCTTTCAAAGTGTTTGGAAATTCACATCGAATTGTTTTGAGCCAGGAGTCGTCTGCCATTGGTGTTTGGATTACATACTGGTATAGACATATAATCTTAGAATCACAATATATTGGATTCTCCGTTATATTTATCCTTACGAAATCAAAGTATCTCACAAATTTGCAATTTATAGTACTGATTTTGTTAAAGCTTAGGTCAATATTCATAAATTTTATAGTGTTCATTATACCGCTGGGAGTTTCGTTGATTGAATTGTTTTTCAAACTAAGAAATTCAAGATTTGGTAAACTATCAAATATTGATCCAAGTTGTGGTTGATTGTAATACAAACTTATTGTAAGCAAATTGTTGTTTGCCAAATCAAGCAACCTCAAACTAGTAAGAGCTTTGAATATGTTCCTAGAAGGAAAAAATACTATATAAGTTCTTAAAAATCCACTCATATAGGTACAGTACGTATGTAATAGGTAATATTAGTCTAGTGCAATTAGGTTTTGACCCTTTTCTACTTATCATCCGAAAAATGGATCCATAAAGCAGTACTGGCAGTATAAAAGTGGGTCCACACTATGCCAATCAACATTTTTGGTTAACATTGTCGATCAACATGCTAGTGTGTACGTGAAAAACTTTCGTAGCAAACATTTGTGTGGTTTTGGAATTTTCTGATCGATGCGTCAGGATGCAACCGAAGGGTTCAGGGTTTGAATCCTGGTGGTACCTATTATATTTTGAATGAAAACACATCTAATCTGTTCTGAGTTCAAGTAAAAAGTAATTTATTATTTTAATTAATTGACAATCAATTGTAGTTTACAACTACGATACTACATTACTTCCTTATTCTTTTTTTTTTGTTTTTTTTTGCAACAATGCGAACTAAAATAAATATTATGTAATTTCATTTAACTAGAATAACAGGATAGTAAAAATAATTTTTTTTTATGATTTTATGAAGTGTAAAACTTAGGTGGGAGCCTTTTCCGCTTTGGCGGCATGTGGTCTTCCTCTTCCTTCTCAGTTGCTTGAATTTCATTTGAGTGATCCTTTTCAATGAAGGTTGCCTTTTTCAAGTGAGATATATTACGACGATATTGAGTATGCGTTTCGGGATTTTGAATTACTGTATCAGAACCATTTCTATTCATGACTTTGAAAATTGTTGGTTTGAATTCAGTGGCAAGTTTACTCGTTGGTAATTGACGTTAAGATACAACTATGTCCCCTTCTTTGATGGTACTTGGCTTCGCATGCCTTTTTGCATCGGTGTACAGTTTTCCTTTAAATTTATTTGTTTTATCTCGGTCTCTAATAGCATGTTCATCGGATACTCGGTTCATCGAAGTATGTCTAATTGATGGTAATTTGTCTCGAATATTTCGATTGAATAACATTTCAGATGGTGTCATACCAGTAGTTGAATGTGAAGTTGAACGATACATTAAAAGGTAATCTTGCAGATCCTCTTTCTAATCGCGTTTTGCTTCTTGGCTGATTTTCAATCTTTTGATTAAGGAGCGATTTTGTCTTTCTACTTCGCCGTTTTGCTGGGGCCAGTAAGGGATCGTGCTGATAAGGTTTATATTGTTTGATTCACAAAACTGTGCAAATGCGCTGCTTTTGAATTGAGGACCATTATCAGCGGTAACTGAAAGTGGGATGCCAAACCGCGCAAATATAGTCTTGAGTACTTTGATGGTTTCAGCCGTGTCTATTTTCTTCATGGGTACAACCTCAACAAAGCGACTATAATAGTCAACAACAACAAAGAGATGATGGCCTGATGGCAATGGTCCACAAAAGTCAATCGCAAGATGTTGCCATGGCTCAGATGGCAAGGTGGTTGGTTTCATTGGCTCTGGAACTGACGGTGCGCTGACTAAAGTGCATCCCCTGCACTTTTTTACAAAATGTTCTACCTGTTCGTCTAATTTTGGCCACCACACTTTGGCACGCAAACGTCTTTTCATGACTGACATACCTGGATGACCTTCGTGAGCTAGTTCCAATGCTCTGTTCCACAAAATAGCTGGTAAGACGATACGAGTTCCCCGTAACAGTATTCCACTTTCAAAACAGAGTTCGTTTTCAAAATGTTTGTATGGTTTTGAAGATTCATTCCAAATGTTGTCATCGATTGCACTTTTGACAGCATTGATGTTAGCATACTTTGAGGATTCGGATCTAATTTCATCTAGTTTTATCGCTTTTGGCTCAGCGTAGGATAAAATCCACGCAACATATTCGTCTGAATTGGATTTCCAAAATGTCTGGGGTAATTTCTCTTGAATAAGCCTTGACAATGGATCGGCGATATTGGTTTTACCTGGTTTGTAGTTAACTTTAAATTTGTATGACTGTAGACGTAAAACCCATCTCTCAATACGTGCGCATGGCTTAGATTTCGGTCCAAATATTACTTCTAAGGGCTTATGGTCGGTAATCAATTCGAATTCTCTTCCAAAGAGATAAAAATGAAATCTTTCTACAGCCCAAACTAAAGCAAGTGCTTCTTTTTCAGTTTGAGCATATCTTTTTTCAACATCAGACAAACTACGATTTGCATATGAAATTACTCGTGGTACGCTGCCACTAAATTGGATCAATATTGCACCTAGTCCAACTGGACTGGCATCAGCAATTACTTGTGTTCTATCATTGACATCATAATAACCAAGTGTTGTATCTGATGATATTGATTGTTTCAATGTTTCAAATGCCCTTCTTTGCTCTGAATTCCATTGAAATTCTGAATCTCTTTTTGTCAGCTTTCGAAGTGGTTCTGTCACGGATGCAAGATTTGGTATAAATTTTCCCAAGAAATTCACCAAACCCAAAAAACTTTTAACTTCTTCAACCGACCTTGGCTCACGAAATTCCTTGATTGCTAATAATTTATCTTCAGTAGGTTTGATACCTTTATGGGATAGACGATGGCCCAAAAACTGTATTTCATTCACTCCAAATACACACTTATCACTATTTAAAGTGACATTGTAATCTTGAAGGCGTTTTAAAACTTTTTGTAAACGGACATCATGTAATTCTTTGGTTGGGGCAAAGATGATTATATCGTCCATGAAATTCAGACAGCCATCACAACCTTTGAGAATCCTTTCCATTATTTTCTGAAAAATTTTTGGGGCGCAAGTAATTCCAAACATCAGGCGTTTATAACGAAATAAACCTTTTTTTGTAATGAAGGTGGTTATCTCCCGAGAACTAGGAGCAATTTCAACTTGATGGAAAGCTTGTTTTACATCAAGTTTTGAAAAATACTTGGCCATTCCTAATTCAGGTAAAAAATCCTCCATAGTAGGCAATGGATGATTTTCACGTTCGACAGCCTCATTTGCTCTTCGCATATCAACACAAATTCGAACATCGTCTCCTTTTGGTACTATTACTAGCGGTGAAATCCATCTCGCTGTCTTAGCTTTTTCAATTATTCCTTTTTGTAACAACTCATTTATCTGCCACATGTTATTACATTTTGTTTGGAATTAGTATTGAATCGACGTTGATTGTTGAATTTGGTGTCGATTTTACAAACGTTTGCAGTTTCTTCCGATCTTATTGGTGGTTCCATCTTTGCTTTGTTTGCAAGCTCTTTTTGTTGTTCAGTCACTGTTTCATAAATGCGAACCATTTTGATGATATCACTAAGCTTTTGATCACCACGTTCTAATATTTTACGACACAAACTCTCAGATTGACAACTGCTTGTGATTTGGTCCTTGATATTTTGGTCGATTTGATCACCAAAATCACAGGAATCAGCTTGAATTCGCAGTCGCATTATAAATGTATCAAAACGTTCTTTTGGTTCTTGGTGCATTTTACGAAAAATATGTCGCTCAAAGCTTATGTTTCGTCTGGGTTCAAAGAAGTCGCTGAATTTTTTAACTGCAACTGTGTACACATTGCTCTGAAATGGAACAAAGTTTGATATGAATGGACCTCTGCGTATATTTTCATCTATTGGGTCATCTGGCAAGTTAAAAAAAATATTTTGAGCTTTTGGTCCTACAAAATGCAATAACCAGTCTTTCTTTTTTTGTTCGTCATCAATTCCTTGCGCTGATACAAAAAGTTCAAATTGTCGAAACCAGGATTTCCATTTTATGCCACATTTAGTATCATCAACATCAAATTCAAATGGTGGCAGTCCCAATGCATATTGTATTGTTTGTCCTAAAGTAAAAACAATTTATGTAATTAAGATTTTAAAAATAAAAACTAGGGAAGTTATTGTATGCAAATGCGTACAATTTTTTTTTTAACTATGCGCTCCGAATTATTTTCTAACGCTTTTTTTTTATCTCCACTTCGAATTCATTTCTAACGCTTTTTATAAATAAAAACATATGCTCCGAAATGATTTTTAACTTGTATGCAAATGCGTACAATTTAATTTTTTTTTAACTGCGCTCCGAATTATTTTCTAACGCTTTTTTTTTTTTATCTGTGCTTCGAATTCATTTCTAACACTATTCTTATTTTCTCTTTTTTTTATATTTATGATCTGCGCTGCGAATTATTTTCTAACGCAATCAAAGATATTATTGTGGTGCGAATTTCGTTCCAATTCATATACACAGAAAATGTATCTTCTCTGTCTAATATCTAATTGAATACATACCAAAGTTGTGGTTCATTATTATTTTGTGGAACCTCTATTTCTATATTAGAATCTTCTATTTCTATATTAGAATATATATTTTTTATTTTATTATTATTTTGTAGTTATTTTGCCTTCGTCGCCAATATTATATTTTGAATGAAAACACATCTAATCTGTTCTGAGTTCAAGTAAAAAGTAATTTATTATTTTAATTAATTGACAATCAATTGTAGTTTACAACTACGATACTACAGTACCCAACTTTTTTATTTTTTCTTGTCAACAATTAAGTTGAAACGATATTATTAACATTTGTATTTATTTGTATTTTGTATTTATTTATTTCAAAATCGCTTACAAAGTAGGACATAAGTCTTATAAAGTTTTGCAGCCTTTAAATTGTCAACATTAAATATTTATTCACAACAGATATTGCATTTTTCATCTAGTAAAAATGTGATTAATAACGCACAAAACCAATATAGACTAAGAGCACACAGCAGATTTTGGGTGTGAACGATAGCAAAAAAAGAAGTATAGGCGTCGAAAGCTTCATTAAAGACTATTAAAATAAAATGCACGACTGGATCGCACGTACTTGCTCTTATGTTCAATTTGTGTGGGACTTAAGAACTTTAAAAAATATTCAAGTACTTTTAGAAAAAGTATAAAAAGCATATTTAAATCGTTCTTTTAATTGTATAAACAGTCTGATAAATAACATAGAACTCAAAAAAAAGTATGCCATTTGATTACTTGAAAAAATATGAATATATGCAAAAAAAAATTTTAAATCGTTGGAGCCGTTTTCTTAAAAATTAATTTTTTATATACATATAAAATTTTTCTTATACTTTGCAAAAAAAAAATTGCTATGCCAATTTTGAGTATATATTAATATACATTTAAAACTGAAATTTAAAAATAATTCATCAACCCATTTTTGAAATATTGAATTTTCAAAAAAAAATTTGAATCTTTTTTTAAAAATACAAAATTTATTATTTCAAAAATTTTGGTATGCAGTATTATTTATATTCTAACAAAGATTTTGAGCAAAAAATTTTATTGAAATCGGATGAGCGGTTACTGAGAAAACCAAAAATAAAAAAAAAACCGTTATATGGCAGGTACCGTTAATAAAAGTTTTTGGTAATTTTTGTTCCTACTGAAAGACACATCATATCTACAGTAATACACTGATTTTTTTTATCAAAATCGTTGGAGCCGTTTTTGAGATAAATAAGCTTTTCCTTAACGGTTGTATGGCAAGTACCGTTATTTTTTGAGCTAAAAAAAATTTTCAATTTCCCCTCTGGAGAGTTACAAAAAAACCTTAAGTTCAAAATTTGAAGAAAATCGCTTCAGTGGTTTAGGCTGTAGGTTGAGGTACGGACAGAAGCCCTTCAGAAGCTCCTCGGATCACATATCATGGAATCTGAGACCATTTGAGTGTATAGTTCGCTCTACTGGACCGTTTAAAAAATTCAAAATTCTAAGTGAAAAACGATTTTTTTAAACAGTCTGGCAGGGCTAATTAAACACTCAAATGATCTCAAATTCCGTGATATGGGATCTGCGGAGCTTATCTAGGGAGGGGTGAAAACCAATTTCGGCTAACACGATTTTCCTCGAAGTTGCATTCATATTTTTTTTTTTTTCGATGCACTGTTTCTCGCAAAGGCCCCAGTTGTAGACTGCAAGACTTTGATTTTTTTAATAGTCTTTAATGAAGCTTTCGACGCCTATACTTCTTTTTTTGCTATCGTTCACACCCAAAATCTGCTGTGGGCTCTCGGTCTAATAATTATGTTCATGAAATTAAAAAAAAATGTGTAGGGTACACATGTTTTTAATAAAATGAAATTTGTTGAACAACTTTGTCGATTGCTATCCATTAAGCCGCGTCCACATTATGTCGAATTGTGTGGATCAACATCGTTGATCAATAATGCTGAGTAAGTGTAGACGTGTTGATCGACAAAGCCATTCAACATTTGTTGACCCGAACGTAACCCGATTCAAATGGATAGCAATCGACAAAGCTGTTCAACAAATTTCATTTTATTAAAAACTGCACAGTGAAGTTTGCAGTACAGTGGGATACACCCACTATTTGGTGAAATGCAAAATCCGGAATAGAGATGCCTACAAAATGCAAAAAAAACTGCAAAATCCTGCTATGGTCCCATTGGTCTAGCTCAGGGCCGTAGGTAGAGTCAAATTTCAGGTAGGGCAGCGATTGAACCAGTTGGGGCTGAATACAAAATTTTACTTGATGTAATCTGGCACGAATTTTGACTTATGACTGAATGACTGGATCGCACGAAATTGCTCTTGTGGTTCAAGGCTTAAGGTGGCTAGGCATTGAAGATGGTTGAAATAAAGTTTGTATAACAATACCTAGTTAATATGTGAACGTATTAGTTTAAAAAAAAAGTACTAAAGCCCGTATGACACTACATTTTTCTCTCATTTTTCATAAGCTGAAAATGAAATTAAAGTGGAACGTGAAATTTCTTATTCAAACTTTGATAGGTGTGAGTGGGTACGCACTATATCCATAAATGTAAAAATGTCACAAAAAATCTATAAGAAATGCGATTTTCAAATTAAATTTGTCAGGTTCTGGCAGCTTTTTTTAATATTTCAAAATTAAAAATGAAAAATTATTTCAAGGTACACTCAGTTACAAAAGTAGATATACACTGGACCCAAGAAAACACTAGGTTATGATGTATATTTTCTTTTGGGACACATTGTAAATGTGAAATTTAATTTTGAGAAATGCTATCCCTTTCTTAAAAACACTTTTTATCCCTTTCTTGCTCCGCTGACACTTTGATAGATTAAATGAGAAATACAATGAAGAAAAAATGTAGTGTCATACGGGCTTAACAAAATTAATTTTTTCATTGACTGTGACTGAAAATCTTTTGGGGGAAAATTTTTAGTTTGGCATTTGTGTTTTCTTTTGCATAGTCTGTCTTATAGCGATTTTCTTTGGCAAACTGTAAGCTGACGATGACGATGAATGAAAAATTTCGTTCACACAACGGACATTTTTCTTTGACGAAATTTCCTTCTCACCACCACCAATGCACGACTGGATCGCACGTACTTGCTCTTATATTCAAGTTGCTGGGAACTTTAGAACTTTTTAAATGTGCAAATCATTATTGAAAAAATATAAAATAATATGAAAATAGCGTTTAAATCGCTTTTTTTTTAAATTGTATAAACAACAAGCAAAATAGATTAGCGCTCAAAACCAAGTATGCCATTATATTACTTGTAAAAAAAGGTTTTCTTAAAAACTAATTTTTTATATATAAAATTTAAGTTATATTTTCAAAACAAAATTTTGGAATGTCAGTTTTGAGTATTTATTAATATACATTCACGAGATTATTTTCAAAAAAATTCATCAACCCATTTTCAAATCATTGAATTTTCAAAAAAAAAAAAAAAAAAAAAATATTTTTTAACAAATCGAAAATTTACTCTTTTCAAAATTTTGATATACAATATTATTGACATTTTAAAGGAGCTTCTGTATACAAAATATGATTGAAATACGTTGAACCGTTAAAGAGAAAACAGAAAATCAAAAAAAACCGTTACATGGCAGGTACCGTTAATAACAGTTTTTGGAAATTTTTGTCTATACCAAAAAGTACACCATATATACAATAACACACTGATTTTTTATCAAAATCGTTGGAGCCGTTTTTGAGATAAATAAGCTATTGTTTAACGGGCAAGTACCGTTATTTTTGGAGCTAAAGAAATATTCAATTTCACCTCTGGAGTTACAAAAAACCTTAAGCTCAAAATTTGAAAAAAAATTGCTTGTGTGGTTTAGGCTGTAGGTTTAGGCTGTAGACTGACAGACAGACAGAACTATGCCACCTATATTTTTCGTGTTCTCTATCATCGTAATGTCATGTTTGATTGTTATCTTGAATTTTTTTTTTGCATGAATCCAAAACTTGCCCTATAGTACCTATATCCAGTGGCGTATTTACACTAGGGCGATAGGGGCCATGGCCCGGGGTGGCACCCTGGCATGGGGCGGCACTCAACTTTGGGTTCAAAATGTAAAATTCCTTTAAAAAAATTTGTATGGTAAAAGTTAAGCTTTTAGAGGTGCCAGGCGAAATATCATCAAAACAATGTGAAGTAGGTACTTACGTAAATTTAATTCAAATATATTTTTGTAGAAACTTATTGCCTATACTAGGTATATTTTTTGCTACTTTTAATTGGACTAATTAGTTTAAGAGGTATTAAAGTTTACAGTAGGAACGCATCACAGAAAATACTTAAAATTGTCCTATACCACCGGCTATCCGATTTGGATAAGTTATCCAAGATAACTGAGTTCAATTTTCAATTTTGCTTTATTGAACATTTCTATTTACATTTAGCTTAAAAAATAATTTATGACTATTAGATACGTTGATAAATAATAAAATTTTGTTGGCACATAAGGGGCATAACGGTATACATTGTTAAAATTTTGAATACAAATAAGATTTATAATATGTGAAAACTTAATATAAAAGTCGGTTTGACTTTGTCGTCCTCGGGTTGTTCAGTCCCGGTTGTTCAGTGTAGCCCGATCATCCTAGACAAAATTTGACTATATATCAAAGTTAAATGAAGTACAAAATGTTTTGATGCAGTTTTGTTCCAATGATATATAAGAACATAAAATCACAGTTTTACACCAAAATTTGTAATGGTGTCTAGGGTAAAATGGGGTAAAACTGAAAAAGGGTCCAAAATTTAAATTCTAAACGGGAGTTTCTAGAATTTTTTTTTTTTGTCGATAGATTTTAGAAATACAAGAAAGTCATGCCTATATTTAAAAATTCTAAAAAAAAATTTGAAGGAGTTATGAGTGTTTAAAAGTTGAAAACAAGAAAATAGTTATTTTTAAAATAATTCACCAAAAATCAGAATTTCAACCGATTTTGATAAAATATCTATTTTTTGAAAGATAATAAGACAAAAAATTAACCATGTTTAAGGATATTTTGATGCTACTTTTCTAAAATTTTTCTTGATTTCTTGAAAAACATGCTTTTTTTGCGTCAATTTTTGACAAATTTTTGCTTATATCTTTTTAAGGGGCAGGCTATAAACTTCAAATTTTCACAGCACATACATAATGTTGATTTTAATTTTTGAGCAAATTTTTGATTTTTCAAAATACCGTTAAGCAGGGATATTTGCATTTTACAGTTAGTTTAAAAAACTATGTTTGGAGTTTATGAATATTTCAATTTTGTTTTTTTTTTCGTTAGGAAGTTTAATATTTGATAATTTTTTTGATATATCATACACATTTGTGCATAGTGCAAAGCATATGCAACTATCACAAATCGAATTCAAAAATCGATTAAAAATAAAAAAAATATCACCGATTTATCTTTTAAGGCTAGTAACTTAATTATTAGAGGTTGGATCTTTACGATTGATGTCAATAAAAATTTTTATTATTTCAGAACCCGAGAAACCCGCTCCGATCTTGAATATTTTTTTTGAAAGCCCCGAACTCATTTTTAATCATTCCTTGTGTCGTCTGGTGTATTTGAATATTTCAAATATTTTTTTTAAAGAATCAACTGCGATGGGGGGGGGGCTTTAGTCCATATAGAACCCCCCCCTCCCACCCCTGGGATTTTTTTTAAATCACCTATGGGGAAGGGATTGGGTCCATATAGCCCCGGGGCCTTTTGTCCATATAGCCCGGGGGGGCTTTAGTTTAGTCCATATACCCCCCCCCTGCATACGCTACTACATTCCAGAGTTATGAGTTGTTTTTTAACCAATATAACTGTAAAATGCAAATACCTAAGTTTTGAAAAGACCAAATTTTCACGAAAAATCAACCGTTATAATCTTTTATTATTATTATTTTTGGTTATTACCCTTAAAAGACCGTAAAATGGGTGATATTTTCTCCGTTTTCAACTCGATTTGTGAAGCTTGTATAGCATGTACAGTTAAGTATTATATATCAGAACAACAAAAAGATATTAAACTTCTTAACTAAAAAAAAAACAAAAGTTATATGTTCATAAACTCCAGACATATGATGTGTTTTTTAAACTAAGTGTAAAATGCAAATATCTCTGTTTAACGATATTTTCACAAATCAAAATTTTGTTCAAAAATTAAAATCAACATTATGTATGTGCTGTGAAAATTTGAAGTTTATAGCCTGTCCCCTTTAAAAGATATAAGCAAAAATGTGTCAAAAATTGACGCAAAAAAAGCATGTTTTAAAAAAAAAACAAGACAAATTTTAGAAAAGTAGCATCAAAATATCCTTGAACATGGTTAATTTTTTGTCTTATTATCTTTCAAAAAATAGAAATTTTATCAAAATCGGTTGAAATTATGATTTTTGGTGAATTATTTTATAAATAACTATTTTCTTGTTTTCAACTTTTAAACACTCATAACTCCTTCAAATTTTTTTGGCTTTCTTTTATTTTTAACACCTATCGACAAAAAAAAAAATTCTAGCTACTCCCGTTTAGAATTTAGTTTTTCGACCCTTTTTTCAGTTTTACCCCATTTAACCCTAGACGCCATTACAAATTTTGGTGTAAAACTGTGATTTTATATTTTTATCTATCATTGGAACCAAACTGCATCAAAACATTTTGTACTTCATTTAACTTTGATTGAATTCCTAGATTTATCGGGCTAAGGGGCAAGATAACTGAGTAGCCAAAAGGTACGTTTGTGAACAACCAGAAACGGATTGGTTAGCCGAAAACAGCAGACAAAAATTGAATAAAATATTTTATTTACATGCAAAAAATTGTTACATTTTCAACGAAGTCTTATTCTATTTATTTGTTCATATTGAGTGGAGTCCAAGGTGATGGAAATAACCATTTTCTAGTTGCATCTAAGTTCTTAATTTTCCTTTCAATATGAAAAGCTCAAAAGCCTTAAGAAGGAAATATATTTTGGAAACCATTGAGAATTATTTCAAAGAAAACATAAATACAAAATTAATAATAGTTAAAAACTGTCAATAATTATTCCAAAATATATTCCTTTTGTGGGGTTTCATGAATAAAATTCAATAATAAATGTTATTGTGGCCTTTACTCCAATGAATGCGTTTCGCCCAAGTGACAAAAACATTGCGTTTTAAATTGGGTATGGTGGCATCTAACTGATGAGCCCACCACCATGTTTGGAAATCATTAGAGACATTTTGAGACCAATCATGAAAAACAAACATTTCGATTTTTCGGCACAGCGCAATAAAT
Source organism: Dasysyrphus tricinctus (assembly GCA_963921185.1). Classification (NCBI taxonomy): domain Eukaryota; kingdom Metazoa; phylum Arthropoda; class Insecta; order Diptera; family Syrphidae; genus Dasysyrphus; species Dasysyrphus tricinctus. The sequence continues at coordinate 15,371,613 of OY992531.1, forward strand.
ATATGAAGGGTCCAGGGGAAAAACGGCTTAAGTCCACTTGAATTGCTTCCGAGAAAAATGAAGTTGTAAATGTATTACTAAAATAATAGACCGGGAGGCGGCAATACAAAATTCCCACCCATCGAGGTAAAGAAAAATTTGGTTATATTGCATAAGGTTGCCACTAGGTGATATAGAAAAACTTGGTCGTCCACCCTGTATCCTGGTCAGACCGGCTGGCCGACCAAAAGAAGTGGTCATATTTTAGGGGTGCTACCACCCATCGAGGTAAAGAAAATTTTACTTACATAGCGTTTTGTCTTTGTTAGGTGATATAAAAAAGCTTGGTCGTCCAGCCCATACCCTGGTCAGATCGGCTGGCCGACCAAAAGAAGTGGTCACTTTTTAGGGGTGCTACCACCCATCGATTAAAGGATGAAACCTACATCAAATTAAAGGGGCAACTTTCACCTATCAGAATTTCAAGGTCGTCCGGGGCATAGCTTGGTCACTTTCTCTGGCCGACCAGATTTATGCATTTATCTAAGATTATGCGATACTCACTTGTACACATTAATTATATACTGAATGTCCAAACCTAATGCTTCAAACTTTAATTGGTGAAAGACCAGGCCATGACCTCTCAGAATTCCATAACTTGTCCATACTAAATCCTAACCAGTTGGTAGAAATACCTAAATAAGCTGCAATTATGATCAAAGCTAATTTTTAACTTATATTTTTGGAGTTGAATGATAAACAAAAATTCCATTACGTAATATTTGCTAGGTCTTTTAAAAACTTGCCCTATTTTTTCAGTTTCTTAAAAGATATAAAACTTACCTCAAGCAGTCTTAAGTCGAAAGTTATAGCCATTTTAATTTAATAAGAAAGAGTTTTGAAACACCAAATTTTCACATAGCATCATGAAAGGAGAATGAGCAAATTGGCCCATATGCTCAACACAATTGTCATTACATTTTTGAAAAGGTTATTATTAGGACATCATTTGATCATATGGCCGTTAAGCTCTAAACCATGGGGCTCGCGAGATATTTGGCTTCAAAGCACCAAAAATAACAATAATGCAACTCCGCATTTGGACATTGTCCAACAACAATAAACTGGTATAATTCCGTATTGTTATTGTATTTAACATGCTACTTCTTTCTAAGCGATGATAAAAATGCACTAAAAAACAGGGCTATTGTCATTAAGCTGTAGATCATGGGGCTCAAAAGATATTAGGCAAACACGATTTATAGAACAATAATGCAATTCCGCATTTGGAGCTGGTCTACCAAGTCCACAGTAATGTGTCGTTCATCGTTGAAAAGCTTATTGCATGTACTTCATTTTGTTATATTGTCGCTAAGCTGTAGATATTTGGCATACAAAAAAAGGCTAATAGAAAAATAAAGCAATTCTGCATTGGGTGCTGCACTACCTACTCAACACGAATGTGTCATACATGGTTGCAAAGGTTATTAATATCTTCATTTTATTATGTGGCCATTAAGCTCTTAACCATGGGTTTCGAAACTTATTTAGCTTAGTGTGGATGGAATAAGTTTTAAAAGGGAGGCCGCTTCGGATCATCACACACTGCGTCAATTTTTAATTAATTAAAACCAATACCATCCATACCATGGTAAATACCTTTCGAAACCCATGGTTAAGATCTTAATGGCCATATAATAAAATGAAGATATCATAATAAACTTTTCAACTACATATGTATGACACATTCGTGTTGAGTAGGTAGTGCAGCACCCAATGCAGAATTGCATTATTTTTCTATTTGCCTTTTTTTGTATGCCAAAGCTTAACGACTATATAACAAAATGAAGTACATGCAAAAAGCTTTTCAACGATGAACGACACATTACTGTGGACTTGGTAGACCAGCTCCAAATGCGGAATTGCATTATTGTTCTATAAATCGTGTTTGCCTAATATCATAGACTAACTAATAATAAAGACAGGCCGCTTCATATAAAGAAAAAGGACCCGATATGAGATTTTCTCCACCTAGATTGCCTCCACTTCATACATGTTTTGTACTTGGCGAGAAAAGCTTTTGCTTCATATGAAGCTTTCAAGTTGCATCGAACTGGAATTCATTTCACCACTATCGCAAGTGTACCTGTTTTTGTTGTTGGTTTAGGGTATTTTGTCTGTTTTTTTTTTTTGCAATTAATGAATGTTGTGAAGCAGTGGTGGTAGTTTTTTTGTCTTCATAGTTAGCTCTAACTTAAATTTTGCTTGTGTGTGTATACACTTCAGGTAGGTATATTTATTTCATTCTTGTCGATCTTGGCAAGAATTTTCGTTTTTGGGTTTTGTTTTGGTAGGTTTGAAGGAAAAATTTGTTCTTTCGAGGATTTCTCTTTTTTCACGTTTGGGGGTGGATGTTGAGAATATATGACTGTTCTGAAGCAATGGTAGACTTGGTGGCGGTTGTTTCATTTATCCTTTTTTGTGCGCTTGCTTGTGTACTCTTGCATATAGGTACATACATTCATAAATATAATCTCGATCTTCTAGTAATGACATAAGGATTTTCGTTTTTGGTGGTTTCGAGGATTTCTATACAGCATTATGAAGGAATATTTTTTATTTTATGCATTTATTTATTCAGTACCGAAATAAAAAAAATGTTAAGAAATACAGGTGAATAACATACCTTATTTGTTTAATTGCAAAATTAAACTTACCGAGTCGAGGAGTATGTTCGCAAATGATGTGTATAACATTTCTTTAAATCGAGTAAACTTATTGTAAAGTTAAAATGCTATTTTTTACATATTTAAAGCATAAATAAAGATTCATTATTTCTATACATTCATGTGTTTTTCTTAAAGTTTCTAGGGAAATGCGCCCGAAAATAGCCACATTTTCACTCTAAACGAATTTCCACTTCTCATACTTAGTAATTTAGCATGTTCACTTCAATCATTATAGTTTTCTAAAAATATAATCCTTGTTATATTATTATCATTCATTTCATACCTTAAAAAAGAACTACTGAAGTTATAAACCATTTCCGCAGAGCTTATTCGTGATATTCCAAATACTGTATTTGTACCTAGTTTGCAAAATTTTGGGTTGAGTAATTTTCAAAAATCGATATAACATCATGTGGTTAACCAAGAAATATGTCTGATACACCAAAATAACCTGTTATTAATCAAAATTATTTTTAAATACAAATCGACTTATATAGAATTTAATGCAGCGGGATCAAAATGCAAATTTGCTTGCAATTGATTAATATATTGAAACTTAACTGTGGAGCTTGTGAACAACACACATAAACACACTCTTATATGTACGAGTATAATCAAATTTTAGTTAGGTTTTGCAAAATAGAATTTTGGAAAACTGAAATCATTTGGTGGGTGTGGTCAACAGATATGAACTATATAATTCACAGGTTGGGGGATTTATATGGGAGTTTTTGAATGTATGTAAATATCTTTAAGAATCCATTATCTATGCTTTCTGTTTGAAAATGTTGTTTATTAAATATTTTAATAAATATCTATGTATCTTCTCAAAATTCAAGTAAACTATTGATTTTCTAGGCACATGTACTCGAAGAAGTGGTATTTTCTCTATAAACCAAGTTGCACCTTTTACAATAATTTCATATTAATTCGAAATATTACTGGTTTAATAAAAATATAAACTTTTTATATTATCTTTTAGTTGATACCTACCTCATTTGTTAGAAAAAAAATTACTGAAGTTATAAGCCATTTTGGGAGAGCTTGTGTATGACTTTCCAAATCTCGAATGTTATCGATACTTGTGAGCAATAGTGTACAGCAATGTTTGACCCTGCTTGTTTCACACATATTCGGTTTCATTCGGTTCGGTCTCTATTCGGTTCATTTTCGGTCGGACCTGATAAGTGTGAACCGATGAAAACGGCAAGAATAAAAACCTAATAGAAACCGAATAGCACCGAACGTCCCCTCGACACGAATCGGTTTCATTCGGTTTCAAGGGCACACAAACTTATCGTAGCGTTCACAAATATTCGGTTGCATAAGGTTTTTTTTGTTCGTTTTTATTTGGAATTAACAACTATAGTGCTGAAGTATGTTGAAATTTTTGGAATTAAAAATTGATATATTTGAATGCAAACCGTATAGGAACCGTATGTGTGAAAATACAAAACTGAAACCGAACTGAATAGAGACCGAACCGAATGAAACCGAATATGTGTGAAACAAGCCTGAAGATGAGGAAATTAGACCTCGATATGCATATATAGGCATAGACAATAAAAACAAAAATACACAATGCGTTTTATTGAACTTTTATGAAGCAAAACAAGAGGTAATATTGAATTCAATTTTAATACTTAAGCTTGTGAGCAATGCACAGCAACAACACGTTTCTTAGGACTTCATGAATAAAACAATGAAACCATCTGATGGGGGGGGGGGTGAAATATATATCCCATAAAGTTTGCCATAAGGAGGATCAATTTAGCAGTTTCTTAATACCAGACTTTTTAAAAAGACGTTTTTTATATTTTATGTTTTTTTATTTTGAATTTTTTGGCTTAACGGATTTAGACAAATTTTTTATTTCTGCTTATGTTGATAGTGAAATTATTTCTTATGATAGGTAGTTCAAAATAGCAGTATGATTTAATGCCATTTCCACTTAAATTTTGAAAGTAGAGAACCTTTATTTATTTAAATAAAAAATTATTTATTTAAATATTTGAGGCAAATTGTTAGTGCACTTCTCTACTCTAACAGATCTTTGCTCATAAAAGTTGGCATGTAGATAGAAATTCAGTTTCAATCAGTAAACAAAATTGAGAAATTATTTGTATTTTTGCTCTCAATTTGCTATCCTAGTCCGAAAAGTTCATTTCTATGTTTTTCAATGTTTTTCTCGTCTTTTTCTTACCTTTTTTGTTTTTTTGTAGTTTAGTTTTTTTTTGTTGCATTTTTAAATATTTTTTTTTTTAGTTTTAATTTTTTGTCGGCATTATTTTCCTGATTAATTTCAAGATTGCTAAGTGGTTCTAATTTTGTTATATTTTTAATTCAGTTAAATCGATAGTTTACATGTTCCTTTTAAATTACTGTTTGTTGAATGAGCAATTGCTTTGAACATAAAGGTCTCAAATTTTAAAGGTATGATAATGAACATACCTTTAAAATTTGACCAGTACCAGTATGTTCATTTTCGTTTTTTCAGTTTTTTTTGTTTGGAAAATAAGCAAAAAGCAATGGTTGCTCTCATTTCAATTCAGCTGGAGTAACCATTCTTTTATTTATGCACCATTTATTTATGCAACTTTTTTTATTTTTTTCTTTTTTTATTTTTGTTACTCTTTTTTATTTTTTTACGTTTTTATTTTGTTTTATTTTTCTTACAGTTTTAATTTTTGAGGTTCTGAATATTTTTATTTTATGTTTTAAGTGTTTTCTTTTCATTTTTATTAATTTTAGTTCTTCAATTCTGTTTCCATAGGTAGTAGACTAAGAGCCCACAGCAGATTTTGGGTGTGAACGATAGCAAAAAAGAAGTATAGGCGTCGAAAGCTTCATTAAAGACTATTAAAAAATCAAGGTATTGCAGTCCACAACTGGGGCCTTTGCGAGAAACAGTGCATCGAAAAAAAAATATGAGTGCAACTTGGAGGATAATCGTGTTAGCCGAAATTGGTTTTCACTCCTTCCTTGAGAAGCTCCTCGGATCACATATCATGGAATCTGAGACCATTTAAGTGTATAGTTCGCTCTACCGGACCGTTTAAAAAATTCAAAATTCTAAGTGAAAAACGGTGTTTTTAAACAGTCTGGCAGGGCGAATTAAACACTCAAGTGATCTCAAATTCCGTGATATGGGATCCGTGGAGCTTATCTAGGGAGGGGTGAAAACCAATTTCGGCTAACACGATTTTCCTCGAAGTTGCATTCATATTTTTTTTTCGATGCACTGTTTCTCGCAAAGGCCCCAGTTGTGGACTGCAAGACTTTGATTTTCTTAATAGTCTTTAATGAAGCTTTCGACGCCTATACTTCTTTTTTTGCTATCGTTCACACCCAAAATCTGCTGTGGGCTCTCGGTCTATAGTTATACTCGTGCCTATATTTTTTTTTGTAATTTTTTTTTTTGTTTTTTAAGTGTTAATTTTTTTTTTTTAAATAATATGTAAGCATTTGAGCTTCTAATGACTTTTAATTTCAACTCAAATTTGTATTCTATAAAAACGATAAATTCGATGAAATTTTATTCTTATATCATTTATATTTTTATAAAAGTTGTAATAGTTCCAATGAATATGAAATTATTATATGAGGTGTAACTTGGTTTATAGAGAAAATATCAATTCTTTCGAGCACATTTTCCTGAAAATCAATAGTAAGCTTGAATATTAAGAAATAAAATGAATCTTAAACAAAATACAGAATCTTGGATTATGCTTTAAATATCCAAAATAATAGTATTTTCGAATAGAAAGAACAGAAAATGGATTTTTTGAAGATAATTTACATACATTCAAAAGCTGCTAAATTAATCCTCCACCTCCTCAGCGAATTATATAGTTCATATCTGTTGACCACACCCACCAAATGATTTCAGTTTTCCAAAATTCTATTTTGCAAAACCTAACTAAAATTTGATTATACTCGTACATATACGAGTGTGTTTATGTGTGTTGTTCACAAGCTCCACAGTTAAGTTTCAATATATTAATCAATTGCAAGCAAATTTGCATTTTGATCCCGCTGCATTAAATTCTATATAAGTCGATTTGTATTTAAAAATAATTTTGATTAATAACAGGTTATTTTGGTGTATCAGACATATTTCTTGGTTAACCACATGATGTTATATCGATTTTTGAAAATTACTCAACCCAAAATTTTGCAAACTAGGTACAAATACAGTATTTGGAATATCACGAATAAGCTCTGCGGAAATGGTTTATAACTTCAGTAGTTCTTTTTTAAGGTATGAAATGAATGATAATAATATAACAAGGATTATATTTTTAGAAAACTATAATGATTGAAGTGAACATGCTAAATTACTAAGTATGAGAAGTGGAAATTCGTTTAGAGTGAAAATGTGGCTATTTTCGGGCGCATTTCCCTAGAAACTTTAAGAAAAACACATGAATGTATAGAAATAATGAATCTTTATTTATGCTTTAAATATGTAAAAAATAGCATTTTAACTTTACAATAAGTTTACTCGATTTAAAGAAATGTTATACACATCATTTGCGAACATACTCCTCGACTCGGTAAGTTTAATTTTGCAATTAAACAAATAAGGTATGTTATTCACCTGTATTTCTTAACATTTTTTTTATTTCGGTACTGAATAAATAAATGCATAAAATAAAAAATATTCCTTCATAATGCTGTATAGAAATCCTCGAAACCACCAAAAACGAAAATCCTTATGTCATTACTAGAAGATCGAGATTATATTTATGAATGTATGTACCTATATGCAAGAGTACACAAGCAAGCGCACAAAAAAGGATAAATGAAACAACCGCCACCAAGTCTACCATTGCTTCAGAACAGTCATATATTCTCAACATCCACCCCCAAACGTGAAAAAAGAGAAATCCTCGAAAGAACAAATTTTTCCTTCAAACCTACCAAAACAAAACCCAAAAACGAAAATTCTTGCCAAGATCGACAAGAATGAAATAAATATACCTACCTGAAGTGTATACACACACAAGCAAAATTTAAGTTAGAGCTAACTATGAAGACAAGAAAACTACCACCACTGCTTCACAACATTCATGAACTGCAAAAAAAAAAAAAAAAAAACAGACAAAATACCCAAAAACCAACAACAAAAACAGGTACACTTGCGATAGTGGTGAAATGAATTTCAGTTCGATGCAACTTGAAAGCTTCATATGAAGCAAAAGCTTTTCTCGCCAAGTACAAAACATGTATGAAGTGGAGGCAATCTAGGTGGAGGCAATCTCAAATCGGGTCCTTTTTCTTTATATGAAGCGGCCTGTCTTTATTATTAGTTAGTCTATGCTAATATCTTTTGAGCCCCATGATCTACAGCTTAATGACAGTAGCCCACAATTTACAATTTAACGGCTATATAACAAAATGTAGTACATGCAATAACCTCTTCAAAAAAATAGCACACATTACTGTTGACTTGGGAGACCGGCTTCCAATGCAGAATTGCATTTTTTTTTAAATATTGCGTTTTTGTCAAATATCTCTCGAACGACACCACTTTCACCTTAACATTCTTGAAAGATAATTAAGTACTTGCAATAACCTTTTCAATGAAGTATGACAAATTCCTGTTGAGTTGGCAGTCCAGTGCCAATGTAGAATTGCATTATTATTTTATTCGACTTTTTGGATGCCAAATATCTCTTGAACCCCATGGTCTACAGTTTAACGGTTACCTACAAAAATAAAGTACATGCTATAACCTTTTCAACGATGCACAACACATTGATGCTGAGCAGGAAGACAATGCCCAAATGCGACGTTGCATTATTTTTCTTTGTCGTGCTTTGAAGTCGAATATCTCGCGAACCCCATGGTTTAGAGCTTAACGGCCATATGATCAAATGATGTCCTTATAATAACCTTTTCAAAAATGTAATGACAATTGTGTTGAGCATATGGGCCAATTTGCTCATTCTCCTTTCATGATGCTATGTGAAAATTTGGTGTTTCAAAACTCTTTCTTATTAAATTAAAATGGCTATAACTTTCGACTTAAGACTGCTTGAGGTAAGTTTTATATCTTTTAAGAAACTGAAAAAATAGGGCAAGTTTTTAAAAGACCTAGCAAATATTACGTAATGGAATTTTTGTTTATCATTCAACTCCAAAAATATAAGTTAAAAATTAGCTTTGATCATAATTGCAGCTTATTTAGGTATTTCTACCAACTGGTTAGGATTTAGTATGGACAAGTTATGGAATTCTGAGAGGTCATGGCCTGGTCTTTCACCAATTAAAGTTTGAAGCATTAGGTTTGGACATTCAGTATATAATTAATGTGTACAAGTGAGTATCGCATAATCTTAGATAAATGCATAAATCTGGTCGGCCAGAGAAAGTGACCAAGCTATGCCCCGGACGACCTTGAAATTCTGATAGGTGAAAGTTGCCCCTTTAATTTGATGTAGGTTTCATCCTTTAATCGATGGGTGGTAGCACCCCTAAAAAGTGACCACTTCTTTTGGTCGGCCAGCCGATCTGACCAGGGTATGGGCTGGACGACCAAGCTTTTTTATATCACCTAACAAAGACAAAACGCTATGTAAGTAAAATTTTCTTTACCTCGATGGGTGGTAGCACCCCTAAAATATGACCACTTCTTTTGGTCGGCCAGCCGGTCTGACCAGGATACAGGGTGGACGACCAAGTTTTTCTATATCACCTAGTGGCAACCTTATGCAATATAACCAAATTTTTCTTTACCTCGATGGGTGGGAATTTTGTATTGCCGCCTCCCGCTCTATAATGGCTAGTTCAAAGAAAAATAAAAAAATTAACAATTTTTTTTTTGAGCACGAAATACTCAAATAAGCATATATTGAGTTTAACATCTTGAATATTTTTGCATGATACGCTGACATGAGTCAAAAGGACCTTCGGCGTTTTAACCAAAATTTCGTTTTTTTGTTTGAAATTTTCTTCTGAGAGAACTGGACATGATAATTGGAAACGGTTTCTTGCTTTTTACTCAGACACCTCTAGATTTTCAAAATAGAGTTTGAAAATAAAATAATTCTCACAAGCGTGACATTGGACCGTTTTTGCAATTAAATTTGTTAGACAGGACCTCGACCGGATGTAATTAGAATAAATAATTTTGTTTTGTTTTAATTATTTACCTGACATGTCACTAAGTCTATTCACAACTTTTTCTTTTTTTAATATCGCTTCGTTAAAATTTTGGAGCAAAAAAAATACTTTTGGAAAAAAGTTTTTTTTTAAAGTGTACCATTTTGTGAGTTTTCAAAATCCTATGTGAAGAGAGCTATACTACATCAGATAGTACTCATAAATATCTATAAGATGCCATCATTAGTTTAATTTTTTCAAAAAGTGGACTTGAGCCGTTTTCCCCTGGACCCTTTATATGTTTTAAAATACTATCATAGATTGCTTACTGGCATTCCGAGAAGTTCTAATTTTAATAAAAATCAAGTATCTCAATGTTCTCAGACCATACACTGCATGCGTTTCTGAGGATTGCTGTGACAACTGACAAATTGCCATGAAGAACGTTCATGTACTAAAAAAACAGACAAATTATGTATACACCTGGATAAGCGAAAAACGTTTGAAGCACGTTCCTTATTTTGGCACGGTCAAATAATTTTGATGTCTAAATTTCAAGTACGGTTTCTTAAATGTGAATTTCATTTTCAAAATTGAAAAATAAAAACGATCGTTTGAAGCTACAAACTCATTTTTGCATACGAAATTATTATCTAAAAAGCTTAAGCTAAAAGAATCATGATTTTGGTATTTTCGTTCGCTAGTTTCACACTTCAGTCTTGATTAGTGAAAGCTTTAATTTTCAAAAAAAAATTGTTAAAGCAGCAAAATCGGGGTGTAAACAACAAGTTAGCAAAATTTTTATATTCGTACAATTTTAGATTTTCACTGCTTACTTCAGTCTTATTTTAGAAAAAACTTTAATAACAAGTGATTACTAGAGTAGAGATGCAAATGTATGGTCTTTGCAACAAATAACCATTCAATTAGCTACATATTCAGGCATCAAAATTACTTTATTCCGACAATTGTTCGAAAAAATCAAGGTCGTCAGTTAATCATCCCTTTAAATCTTTAATTTTGACTGAAGACTGAACACAATCGGTCAATTATAACGCTATTGATGAATGTGTCAACTAATTTGTGCATCGGCAAAAATGTAAATATTAAAATTGTATTTATTATTTATGATTTTTTTTCAGTATGAAGTGTTTTAGTTCTCTTTCGTTCATTATGGGGCGCCAAAACTTCTTGGCCCGGGGCGCCAAATCCTTAAATACGCCTCTGCCTATATCGCAAGTAAAAATGAGAGAAATTTCAGAATGGAATAGTACATATATTCCAAAAGTACTCTCAAAAAATTTTTGAGATAATTCTAAAAAAAAAAAAAAAACTGTTGTAGGGCAGCTTCTCGTTCGAGAGGAGCTACAACAAATATTTGAATTTCTCATCTGAACCAAGTTTGAAGTAAATCTATATAGGTACTCTATTAGGATCTAGCGTGTAGCTCGATGTATAGTGGACGCATAGGTTCACAGACGTAACGTACAAACGTACAGATAAATAGACGTAAAGACCGATGCTCTGAGGTTCAGGGGTGGACAGAAATTGTATCGACTGTTAAATATTTTGATTTTTGACATTGCAGTTTGATCAAGTAATAGTTGAAGCATTTACAATCATTTTTTTAAAGTTTCAAAATATAAAATTTCAGATAAATGAAATTTCAGTGACTTTGAAGATAAAAATTAGCATTTGAGTATTTCATCAATTATTTTTTTTTAATTATCTGATTTGTTTGACTATTTTGTTATTTTTCCACCATCTGTATCGAATACAAACAAAGTTAGCAGCTAATATCTGCGAACCTTCAAAAACACCGAGCATATGTCTTTTAAATCCTTGTCCTAAGTTATGCAAAACCAATACGAATATTCCTTGTGGCGCTGAATTTTTGCATTAGTACCATTTTCATTTTCCCTTCTTAAGAAAAATTTTTAGGGGCTGTAAGATATTCAATTTATGACTTCCTAACACCCTTCACTATCTCTTACGAAATAGAGTTTTTAATTTTGTTATTTTTAGTCGGTAGTACTTCTCTCCAAAATACCTCTAAAAAGTGGGCGTGGTAGAAATGTTGAATGACTTTATTTTCAAAAAAGGCATTTCCTACACATTTTATTCTAGGTATCTTTTTTCGGATTTTTTATAGCAAACTGTACAATTTTCTTTTGTTAAAAACGCCCTCAAAAGTGGGTGGGGCTAATATTTTCCATCAAGCTTTGTTGCTCAATCTGTTATTAGGGCATTCGTTTTATTTCATACAAATTACTGTAAAAAAACTAAATTTTTGACAAAAACACCCCCAAAATTGGGCGTGGAAAAAGTTTTGTATAGAAAAATTAAATGACCTATTTTAAAAAGTGGGCGCGTACGTGGGCGGAAATTTAATCTTATGACATTCTTTATCCTGAAAATTTTATCTGAATCGGTCGATCGCTTCGGATTTTATAAATGTAAGATCGCCACAGAGGGTTGACGTCTTGACAACATTTTTTGTTTATTCCATCATCGTAATATTAGATTAAATTTAAACCTAGTGATTTTTTGTTTGACATGTTGTAAATTTATTACGGCCCATTTTACAGGTAGTTATAAGAACTATAACTTATCCAAAGAGCATCATTCAAAAAATCAAAGGTAACCCGTATATCTCAAGAAAAGTCAAACCTCCACAAAAACAAAACCCATAGGGGAACATTGACCCGCTATTACTCAGAGATGAAACAACCTATAGAAGTTGTTGATAGCTTATTTTATAGGTTATTTATTTATCTACACAGTTGTTGTTGGACGTTTTGCTGTCAAATAAAATGCGAATGAGCTATCGCATAAAAACAAAACCAATATCTTTTTCAAGATGGATGCTCTTCCCTAACCCCAAAAATCCCGAGAACTCGTGTTTATAATAAGGAGACGTACCCGAACAGATACCACAAACAAAAAATTGTCCGCCGAAAATGCGAATTTATGCCCTTTTTTGCCTTATTTGACTGGGCTATATAAGCACCTTATACTCTACTCATATCTTGAAAAATACTTCAAAAATTCATTACAAAATATTTTTGGCTGACCCAGTTTCTGAAACCTTTGTTGATTCCTAAGCCGTTTGTTTGTTTGTTGAAAGCATGTTATTAGTGTTGTCCTTATTTTCTCAAATAGATTAAAAAGTTTTTGGCTCATCAAAACAGAAGATTCTTGTAAATATGCACTGCATATGCATATGTACATAATATTAAGCAAAAGGGCCTGAAAACACATTGTATTCCTATTGTAATTGGCAAACAGTACCTATAAGTACTTGGATAGCTACATTCTTACCACTTTTAACTACCTAATCATTTTAATCAGCCGATATGAAAATACTTACTTTGAAAGATTCGTTAATTGATTGTCCGATAAAAACAAATCTTTAAGATTCTTGGTGCAGGCAAATAATCCCTCGATAAGTGTTTGTATCATGTTTTTAGATAGATCTAAGAAAAAGAGCTCTTCCTGATCCGCAAAAAGTTTCAATGGCAGCTCATGTAAATTATTTCCAGAAATGTCAATGTTAGTTATCCTTTTCGAGCCTTTAAATATATCAGCAGGAATAGATTCCAATCCACAACCAATTATTTTAACTTCGCATAGCAACGGCAAATCACGAAGCAACCCTTTTGGTAATTGTTTCAACTTAACTTTATTCTCGGTCAGAGAAAATACTTGCAGCTTCTTTGTTTCCCGAAAAACGTCGTTTGGTAATGAGCTTAAATAATTTCCGTCAAAACTTATTTCTTCCAAATTGCAGAGATGTGAAAGACAATTCGGTGCAAGTATAAAACTACTATTGTGGAGATGCAATTCGGTTAGATTTTTTGCGTGAGCGAAAATGCTTCCAGAAAGTTCTTGTGATCCGTTTATTTCCAGAATCATTATGCTAAGATTCTCCAATGGAGCAAGGAGGTTAGAAACATATGATGAGTTGATCTTATCCGAAGAGATTGATAGTACTTTCAAAGTTTTAAAATCATTGAACAAATCCATTGGTAGTGTTGACAGATTTTTAATGTTGAATGATATTTTTTTAACAAGTCCAACAAGCGGTTTAAGGTGTGCACGTGATAGGACTAGCTCGTTATCAAATGAAACTGTATACATACTAGATAACTTGAGTGAATCTTTAAGGATTTTTAAAATATCGTCATTCGCTGAAAATCGACAAGAATTAAAGTGCACTGTAACTAGATATTCCGGCATCTTAAGCGGTAAGCTAATTTTCAAGGGAGTTGCATTATAACAATTAAATTGAATTTCTGAATTAAAGAGGAATAATTCATCATAATTATCGTAATATGCATCGAGTTTTACTAAAATTTTTGAATTTAGACCGCAAGAAATTATTTCGTGGCGAGTGTAATTATCTGCTGGTATTATAGTTGATTCGTTGCACTGCAATTCGTGAGAATTCGGATCTACTTGAAGTGTTTTAACGGGATTACAACAATTTGCTAGAAGGCACAGTGTCTTAAGCAGCAAAAAGATGTATTTAAGGCTGCTTTGAGTCATTTTTGATGGAGTCGCTCTGAAAATACAAAGAGTAAACATACATTCATATACTATTCATATTAAAAGATGCAGAAGTACAAACATAACAGGTAAATACTAAGTCGGGATACTAAAGCTATGTTTACACGATTGGAAGATATTACAAAATGGTGGACCTACCAAAAGTATATGTACAAGAAACCTGTGCGTAAAAAGTCAGCCAAAAGAGTAATGAGAGCTAAAATATATGTATACCAAGTTTTAAGTTCATGAAGTTTAATATCAAATATCTTAAGTACAGTTAATTCTGTCAGAAATTTGGTATTTAATGATTACTGATTAAAATTTGTCTGGCTCGCCGATCATATTTCATACATTTTAATTTTTCATTTCATAAGAGGTGAGTAGATTAGATTTAGATCAGAATATTTATTTACAACGGTTATGATTACAAAATAATAAATACTATTATGAGTTAAATAAAGTTGTGGCTATGGCGTTGCCGTCTGCCGGATTGAAACTAATAATTAATTTCTATGAATTATTGAATAAGAAATTTAAATTATAGAGAATTAAGAAAATATTTTGAACAATGTTAAAAGATGTATTACAACGAAGATGTTTCTTTAATATTATTTATGTATGTAATTTAATTACAATATCAAAATTATGTGTTATAATCTTTTTGTTTTTGTACTAAAATTTTTCTAACTATCGATATTCAGTATTTATGTTGTATCGATATTTAAGTGCAGCTGTCAAATAATTAGAAAGGGCTGCCCAGTTAGCTCCATTCAATATGGTCTTTGCTTGCTCCATTGTCAAAGTCAACTTCCCAAAGTAGATGGATCTTAGGTCCCTGTAGATAGGGCATATTGCTAAAAAGTGTAAAGTATCTTCTTTTGCTCTCATATTACATATCGTGCAAAGATTTGTTTCTTTTTTAATGAATGTTGAACCATTTAAATTTAACATATCACACCTAGCTCTGCAAATTAGGGATATCGATTGAATACTATTAGAGTCACTAAAATAGTTATTGATGCTTAGACTAAAGTTAAGCTCGGGGTAGATCAGCCTATTGACAGAATGAGTTGCTTGTTGGATGTATTCGTTGCGCTGTTGAATGTCATATGTCTCTAGCAATTTATATAGGTTTCGTTTCAACTCTCCTTGATCTTCATATTGTATATTGAAGTTGAAGCTACATTTTTCTGATAGAGTTTTCCATTCAATAGCCCACTCTACTTTCCTGTCAATTATGTATCTTGTAAGTATATGAGGGATTCTACTCATCGGTGATCTCAGTATTTTAAGGATGAAATCAAAATGCTGCTTGAGAGTATAATTTTAAAGCGATGGTAGTCCTGTTTCTAACATGAGAACGTAGTTTGGTGTATTCATCGGTAAACGAAAAAGTTTTTTTAAGAAGTATCTTAGAAGTTTTTCTACTTCCTCATATGGACGGTATCCCCAAGTTTGGCAACTGTAGCACATCACTGAGCGCATAATTGATTCAAAGACCTTATATTTAGCTGAGAAGAGGTGAGTACTAGGCCTTAACCAAAAAATTAATTGACAAAAGTCAAACTTTTCCACATCTCCATCCTTTTTCCTAGTGGTTGTACGTAAAACCTAGTACTCAGTTCGAGTGAAAACGAGATTCCTATACAAAAATGCCCGTTAATTCACAGCGATGGAATTCGTAACGAGAGGTGAGTACCCAAATTCGAGAGTGAAATATGAACCGGTTCGTTATATATTTCACGATTTAATTTTCATTTCACTACGTACAACCACTAGGAAAAAGGATTGAGATGTGGAAAAGTTTGACTTTTGTCAATTAATTTTTTTGGTTCAAAATAAAAATTGAAAAGAGTTGTTTCGGATCAAACCAACGACTTTATTCTTGCATTTTTTTACAATCAACAATTAAAACAAAACAAAACACACCAAATAACAACAATAAAAGATATAAAAACTAATATTCGTTAGAAAATTTTCAAGATTCTGTCAAATAACTTTCAAAAAATGTATTTATTTATTTTTCACCTGAAGTAAGTATCAAAAATTTCAAACTGAATAACAAAAATTCACGTGGAGAATCAATTATGTTTTCATTATGATTATTTACGTGGATTTTGAAGCGGTTTTAATTTTTCATTTCAAAAGAGGTGAGTACTAGGCTTAAAGAAATGAAAATTTTATCGTGAAATATACATATAACGAACCGGTTAATATTTCACTCTCGAATTCGGGTAGGTACTCACCTCTCGTTACGAATTCCATCGCTGTGAATTAACGGGCACTTTTATATAGAAATTTCATTTTCACTCGAACTGAGTACGAGGCTTAATCAAAGAAAAATTTTACAAAATTGAAGAAGATATGCGTTAACGCTGAAGATGAATTCTTGATCGTAGGAGACTTTAATCTTCCGAACTTGGTTTGGGAAAAAACAAATGATCACAATTACTTTATTCCGATTAATGCTTCAAGTCCTAATGAAATATCACTAATCGATGCGATGTCAGCCTGTGGCTTGAACCAATTTAATGGAGCATTAAACAAATTTGAAAAAGCCCTGGACCTTGTATTTTTCTCCGATAATGTACACACCGACGTTGCTGTATTGGCCTCTGCTGTGATATTAATTGACGAAGATCGACACCACCCCGCTCTAGATATTTCCTTAAATCTAAACATGTGTATTCCTTCACTTAGCTTTAAGAACAAACTAGAATTTAACTATAGTAAGTGTAATTATAGTGATCTCTTTAATCTTTTATGCACTATTGACTGGAATCAATTATTCCAAAATTATAACATAAATGAGATGTGCTATGCGTTTTATAAAACACTTTTTGATTGCTTCTATAAAACTATTCCACTTAAAAAATCACGTTGCAATTCAAATGTTCCACCATGGATTGACATTCAACTTAAAAACTTAAAAAATAGAAGAAACAAAGCTTGGACAAAATATAACTGCACCAGAGCTGATGAAGATTATATAACTTTTTTGAACCTAAAAAACCATTTTACAGAATATTCTGACATTTTGTACGAAAATTATATTCGGAAAACTGAAATTGAACTTAAAACTAATCCAAAAAACTTTTGGAAATTCGTGAATGGTAAAAGAAAAATTGATGGTTATCCTAACTCTATGCGTTATCTGGATCTCACTAGTAATGAGTCTGAAGTTATTGCTAATATGTTTTCAAATTATTTCAAAGAAGCATTCGAGGAATCAGATTCCAGTGCTCCTTCTTATAGATCTTTTTCGGTAAATAATTTCTCTCAACTTAACTCTATTAACTTTGAAATTAGCGAAGAATCCATATCTCATCATATCTCGAAACTTGACGATTGTAATAGTGCAGGCCCAGATGGCGTACCATCTTCTATTTTAAAAAAGTGTGTGTCCTATTTGTCATACCCACTATGTGTTCTTTTTAATAAATCCTTAGAAAGTTCTTTTTTCCCTAATATTTGGAAAAGTGCATTCATAATTCCAGTTCATAAGAAAGGATCAAAAACCGAAATAACGAACTACCGACCAATAGCAAAATTATCTGCCATTCCAAAGTTATTTGAGTCAATTATATGTAATGTTCTTTCCTTTCACTGTAGTTCAATTATATGTAGCAGTCAACATGGTTTTGTGAAGAAAAAGTCAACAGTTACAAATTTGTTCCACTTTACATCCTTTTGCTTAGACGCGTTTGAAGATCGTGAACAAGTTGATTGTGTTTTTACTGATTTTAGTAAAGCTTTCGACAAGCTGTGTCATAAAACTCTTATTTTAAAATTAAGCAATATAGGTTTTAATGAAATTTTTTTAAAATGGATCGCATCATACCTTAAAAATAGATGTTACAGTGTGACTTTCCGTAATGAGTGCTCGGATCTATTTTTTGTTAACTCAGGAGTTCCTCAAGGCAGCCATTTGGGGCCATTATTGTTTATTTTATTTATAAATGATCTTGTCTCTATCATACAAAATTCGTCTATACTAATTTATGCTGATGATATTAAACTTTACAAACGAATACAAAATTCAACAGACTGTTTGCTTTTGCAAGAAGATCTCAATAAATTTAGGGAATGGTGCAATATGAATCGTCTTGTTTTAAATGTTGACAAATGTAAAACGATGAGTTTTACACGCAAAAATGAACCGTTTACTTATGATTATATGTTTGATTCATGTTCTTTGCAGAAATTGTCTGTGTTCTCTGATCTTGGAATTATTCTAGATTCTAAATTAACATTTAATGATCACCTTAATTTTATCATCAAAAAAGCTAATAGGGGCTTAGGATTTGTAAAACGATTCTCTCGCGATTTTCGGGATCCTTACGTCCTTAAGCTACTATATGTTTCATTCGTGAGACCCATTCTTGAGTATGGGTGTGTGGTATGGGCACCTCATTACTCTGTACATATTAATAGATTAGAGGCAGTTCAGAGAAGATTTATGCGCTTTTGTCTTCGTTTTCTTCCCTGGTCACATGGAATGTTACTTCCTCCATATGCCCAAAGGCTTTCATTAATAGACCTTCCTTCTCTGACAAAACATAGAAAATATCTCCAATTTTGTTTTATTGCTGGGATAATAAATGGTTCTATATCATCTTCTTCAGTTCTGTCTAGAATAAATTTAAATTTTAGTCAATCAAGCATAAGGTTACAGCAGCCTTTGGTACAAACATTTAGTAGATCAAACTATGGTGCAAATAGTCCTCTCAATCAATTAATTGTTATCTTTAATAAAATTTATTTTCTTATTTCATGTATAAATGATGACTTTAAATGCACTAAGTTCAAAACTATGTTTTTTAGCGCAGTAGAATAATATTAATTTAGCTTGTAAGTAATATTGTTACGTTAGGATTTAACGGATCTGTAAATAAATAAATAACGCTTATTTCCGATCACACCATAGTTTTTCTTTTGCGTTTCATTGCTACCGACAATTAGGATTATGTCATAACTATCATTAAAATCAGTTTAGTTTTTCCAATCAAAGTGAGTATTAAAAATTCCAAACTGAGTATCAAAAATTCATGTGTAAAAACGATGATATTTTCATAATGATAATTCACGTGTATTTTGAAGCGGTTTAAAAATTTAATTTCACTACAGGCTTAAAGAAGTAATTAAGAGGAAACTTGCAAAGTAAATCAACCAAATTTTAATCAGTAATCATTAAATACCAAGCTTCTGTCATAATTTGGAGTTGTTTCGATATTACTCTACTATTTGATATTAAACTTCATGAACATAAAACTTTGCATAGGTATATTTTATATTTACTTTTTTTGGTTGACTTTTTACGCTCAGGTTTCTTGTGCATATAAGAACTTGGCTCTTTTTTTAACATTACATTTAACATGTTTTTGTTGTGATTTCACTCCTTTTGACAAAGATTTTATTCAGCCAGCTGAAAATCAATCCCTACCGCCAAAATTGCCAGAAACACCGATTTATCGTAATTCTCCCGATTTTCAGACCTATTTCCGATACACCGATATATGGTCTTAATATGACACTTTTCCCCGATTTTCAATACATCATAAACTAATTTAAACAAATTTGCCCATTGCAATTTCTGTTTCTCGTTTGTTAAATATCACCAAAATCGGCGTATAAGTGTCATCTGTCATGGCATTGGCTTTTCTTATTTCATTATTTGTTTTTATTTTAGTTTTTGGTAATTGGTTGGGTGCATGCGTCAAAAAAACCATCTATGTAATAGCAATAGCACTTAATTTGTTCAAACAATTTAATCAAAATAAATATATGTATATGTATTTAAAAATATTAAAATTACGAAACTTATGTAAGTCGTTGAAACTTGAATACTTGGAGTATCTGTTGGCTTATGTATAGCATTAGCAAATTAAACTAACCAAATCGCAATAGGTTTAACTAAACGCAAATAAGTTTCACACAAGCGCAAATAGATTTAACCCAAACGCAACTAGAATTAACCTAATCGCAATTCGATTTAAACAAAACGCAAATATAGTTAGTATAGAAACTCAATGGTAGTACCTACCCAACTTTTTTTTTTATTTTTTCTTGTGAACAATAAAGTTAAAACGATATTATTAACATTAAATACTTATTCACAAAAAATATTGCATTTTTCATCTAGTAAAAATGTGATTAATAACGCACAAAACCAATAAATTATGATCATGAAATTAAAACCCTACAAATGTTTTTAATAAAATGAAATTTTTGTTGAACAACTTTGTCGATTGCTATCCATTTGAATCGGGTTCATTGGCGTAGGAAGGAATTTTTTCTAAGGTGGGCAACCAGTCCAAACCAAACCTAATCATTAAACATTTTTTCGGTGCAAGTGATTCCGCAATAACTATGTTTTTATTGGTGCTTGAGCATTTAATTAATTCCCGAATTTGTTCAAAAGAGATTAAATGAATGAAGCCGATAACGACGTCTACAGTAAAGCAAATTAACAAACGTTAAAAGTGCTACCAAACTCAACTCTGCAACAATGTCTTACGATGTATCTACGTTTAAAATGAATGGTTTTGGGTAAAATTAGTTTTCAACAAAGTTTTTATTCGCCGAACTGCCGATAAACTTCTTTCAAAACTGGCGCAACTAAGCGGAAGCGGTAAATCGGCCCGTTGCAGTTTGTATAAACATTTGAAAATATCCATATATATTTTTTTTTTAAATTATCAAGGTTTATTTCATAGTTCTTTAATTCGAACATATTTTTTCATAATCTAGACTTCTGCACTCAGTGCTATTGAATTCATTTTAAAACATCTTTAAAGTTATTGATAAAATTTGTCTGCAGTACTCATATATAATTTGACAAAGGCCATAATTAATTAATAATCTCCTTTTGAAGTTGACATATATCGTCGGCTTAGAGTGAAAATCAGTTAACTCCTATTTTTCATTTTTTTACAATAAATTATTTAAAAAAAAGTGTTCGCATTATTTGAATTAAACTAAAATTACGTTAAGTATTTTTCAACACACTTTATTGCGAAATTCAGTAAAATTGAAAAGATTTGATAGATTTTTGTATTTTTTAGCAATTTTTGAAGTGGTCTATAATAAAAAAAAATGTGGTTTTAGCCGCTTTTCACTCTAAGTCGACGATATGTTATCCATCGCCTTAGTCGAAAAAAAAGTTATACAGTCGTATTTTTTAAAATTTGATAGCTGTCCTACTCCAAAAAGTTTTTAAAAACTTTTTATTAACCCTTGTCCTAAGGTTATCTTACTTGGACAACGGCATATTTGTCAAACTTTGCATTTTATTTAATTAAACAAAGCATATTTCCAACTATTAAGAACTTTTAGAAACTGTGTAACTACTCAACCGTCTGACAAATTTAAATTCAGAGTATAAACAATAGCCCTGTTTTTTAGTGCATTTTTATATTCGCTTAGAAAAAACTTCCATATTAATTACAACAACAAACTGGTATAATTCCGTATTGTTGTTGTATTTAACATGCTACTTTTTTCTAAGCGAAGATAAAAGTGCACTAAAAAACAGGGCTATCATTTAATTTGATTTTTCTTAAAAAAAGAGCTTGTTTTTTGAGTCATTTATTGAAAAGAAATATAAATTTTCCACTAAAACTTTGATCGCATTTTGAAAAGAAACTTCAAAATATGAATTTAAATACTAGACCATTAAAAACAAATCAAAGCTGCACTAAGAAATCAAAAAAAAAATCTTGATTAAAAATCTACCTGGGTACAAATTATAATATTTATTCTCCAATTGTATTGCTTTTGCCACAACTGTTGCTGGAAAGTAAATTTGTTTTTCCTGACGTCTCCTTTTTGATGCTCGTAGGTTTTAAAGAAATCTCTTACTTTTGTGAATTTTTTTCTATTTCAAACCAAATTTTAAAATCATTCCTTAATGTTTCAAAGGTATGGACTGTACTAGACTGTAGAGTGTAAGTACTGGCACAGAAAAAGTTTATTTTGATCCAAATGTCACCCGATTTCCCTTAAATCGTCTTTTTCCGGAACATTAAAAAACTAAAAACTTCTGATTTTGTTGAGGTTTTTTAATTAATCCACATTATATTGCTCTCCATAAAACGCAGGCGATAGGTAAAAGCAACTCGGCTTAGATTTTTATAAAACTGCAATTATTCGGTTTGATTTGTCTGTTACAGAGCAAATAATACTTCGATGACAAACGAGTTGATACATATCAAAGCGAACCGTAAGCTTTAATTTTAAACAAACCAAATCGAATTACGTTTCGGTTCATGTTCCAAATTTGTCAGATGTAGCGATTTATCGCAAAACAGACGATTTGAAATTTCATTTGGTGGCAAGAAAATCGATTTGGCGATGTTCACAAAACAGGCAATAGTTTTAGCTTTTGGTGATTTTAATTTTTTGAATTCAAGTCTTTATATTTTGTTCAAGCTTTTATTTAAACTTAACATTCGTTTTGTGATGTAATATTTTGCTAGATGGAGCTATCGTAGTATTAAATCTGAACGCACCCAAAACTGAAAAACGATTTCTCTCTTATTCCTAAATTAATTTTAATAGTTTTTTTTAATTTGGTTCTTTATAGAGTGGAAAATTTTGAAATTTTGCGATTTTTTGGCGATTAACATATATCTTACGATTGGTGATTCCGCTTTTTAAACCTGACAAACTACTCATCTTCAAGGTTCAAGGTAACTTGGTTTGAGACAAATTTAAACCGGTACAACTAGGTTTGTGCTTGCATCGGATTAATAAACCGAGTTGATGCTTCTCGGACAGTGATGCAATGCGTAAATACAAATAAAATTAGAGTGGGCAAAAATTGCTTTTATGTGACGACCAACTGTAACTGTAGGCAATATTTAAACTTGGTGTCTGAAATTTCATTCACAGTAAGTTGTTCAATCTTGCTTCTTGGGATGTAGAACCAGAAAAGTTTTACTGCCGATTTTTCTAAGGTGGGCAGTTCATTTTTTAAGGTGGGCACTGCCCACCTCTGCTCCCCCCTTCCTACGCCTATGATCGGGTTACTTTCGGGTCAACAAGGGTTGAATGGCTTTGTCGATCAACACGTCTACACTTACTCAACACTGTTGATCTACACAATTCGACATAATGTGGACGCGGCTTTATAGACAGACAGGCAGAATTGTGAGATCCACTCTTTAAATCTTCCTTATTATCATCTGATCAAAAAATCGAGTTCAATTTTCTTACGAATACATAACATGCCATTTATGTAGTAACCATATAGGGTGTCCCTTTAATTCACCAATAATATTTTAGACCATAATTCTTGGGTATATTCTAACAAAAATTTGTATGGTGGAAAATTCTATTAAAAAGCAACGAAAGCACATACAATAATTTACTACGATTTTGGAAGCTATAGGACTCTATTATTTTATTTTTTTTAGTTATGAAAAGTTTTTGAAAAATCAAGATTTTTTTAAAAATTATGTTTTTTTTTTGTCAGGTTTATGTGTTTTTTTTTTAATTTTGCGTAATTTAGTGGTATATAATAAATCAATAATTATTTTAAGTTTCAACCAGTATTGTGACACACAAAAAGCAGTGCTAACTTCACTCCAATCATATTAATACATATAAAATATGATGAAAAACGGTTGTTTTGAACTTTTGAGTTAAATTATGAATCTCAAAAACTTTATTTGATTTTAATTCAGTGAATCACAAAGCTTGTTTATAGACTAGTTGTTAATACTATACAAATTGTGTTGACCATTAGTTAAATTATTAAACGAGACTATCTTTAATTATTATTATTTAATTTACCTAAATCAATAAATATCAAATAAACTAAATTATAAAAACTCACCAAATGCTGAAACAGGAACTATTTTGAAATATTATAACTGTTATAGCCTTATTTAAGTTGACATTTTCTTAAACTCATATAAAAAGAACTACTTTTCTTTGATTTCTATTGAAATTAAAAAAAAAAACAATTGTTTGCGGAACGAACAACTTAGTCTTAGCAAAAACTCTTGCAAAATAGTACGAAATAAGTATTATTCAACGAAATATATACCAATGAGATGCAAAAATTTTAAAACAAATTATTTTATCTTTAATAAGAATAGGGTCGGTGTAAGTATTTTGATAATGATATTTTCTATTTTGATGTTTTTTTTTCATTTCATATCGAACACGTTTATAGTGTTCATATCAGAAATGATAAAAATAAGTTAACTTAAAAATATAAAGGGAATAATTTAAAACAAAAAGTAGGTATATCCTGGTTTGTTGTGATAAAAATAAGAAGTTTTATATAGGGTGATTCGTATAAGAAATGGAGCTGTAGAATGAAGGCGAAGAATTAGAGGAAGGTCACAGGGGTTTTAACCCGCAGCTCGAATATTTTGAGAAAGGCATTTGTAAACCATATGCTTTTCCGTTTTAGAATGAAATTTCAAATTTCTTTGATATTTATTAATTATTTTCAAAACTTTATGAATTTATTATTGAGCTCACGTAGTACCAACATAATTTTAATGAAAATAGTAACCTGCCTTGATGATTTATTATAAGTCAGCTAAAAATGAGATTCGAGAATCATAAGTGCAATGGTCTTTCTACATTCTGATTCCCTCAATTCTTGACAAAATCCTAAATAACCAATTGACAGACGGGCGATCTGCTCAAAAATACTATACAAAACAAGGCTGGGAGGAAGCTTGGTCCCGGAAGCTAAGACGTAACTCGTTTTGAGAATGGCCGAGAGCCCAACATATACTTATAATTTTGTTAAAAAGGGAACGTTATCTGCTTATCCCTTATCCCCAAAATCTGACGAAAGTCCACCGAAGTAGTTTTTTTTGTAAATCGCGTTTAAAGCTAAGTATAAAGTTCTTTTGCGTAAAAAAATTCTTCAAGGTGAAAAAAAAAATATTTTTGGCAAAAAAAATGTCCGTGGTGTAAACATTTTTTTTTTTTATTCGTCGTCATTTACAGTTCCCAAAAAAAAATCTCAAGAGAATGATCAATGACGAAGCAAACACAAATACCAAAAGCAATTTTTTCGAATGACAGTGACATTGTTTTGTACGAAAAAAATTTCGTGGTGAATATAAAATTTATTTTCATTGGGTAGTTCACAGTTTGGCTTTCTCTGAAAAAAAAATTAAAATAGGGGAAATCGGCAAAAAAAGTAATTTTGTGTTTCACCTGAATAATTTTTAACACGCGAAAATATTTGCATGAATATTTTTTCGCACTGTAAACTAGGCTTTAACGACGAACTTTTTCCTTGTGCAAAACAATGTTACTGACACTGGTGAGAAAATATTATTATAATGCTGCAATGTGAAACTGTTGATATAAAAAGAAAAACATTTAATTATGGTGTAGCAGAAGTTGAGCAAACTTCAACTTTTGCTACAAGCTACAGCTTCTACAATTATAATCAATAAGTTTAAGAATATTTTTGAAAGTTTTGAAACAGTTATTGAATAAATTTTCATAGTATCTAATGAGTTTTAAATTGGTAAGATGTAATGGCAGTTAAGCAAAGGCGAATAACTGCCTGAACAGAATGCAAGACGCAGCTGGAATAGATGTCAAAAATGCTGCAGTAGATGTCAAAAATGCTGCAGTAAAATTTAAAAATTGTTCAACTCTTGCAGCTACGGCTGCAGCATTTTTGACATCTATTCCAGCTCCGTCTTGCATTCTGTTCAGGCAGTAAAGGGGGTAGGGGTCACGGGACGTGGTGTAGGCAGGGGGGGGGGGGGGGGGTACGGGGGCTTGAGCCTCCCCAAGCAAGGGATATACTATGCTTAGATTTCTAATAATTTAATTTCGTAAAATATTGTGCATTATTTTTTCGTTCAAAATACAAATCAAAATACTTATCTTTATCTTCAAAAATTTGGTTTTATCTCTGAGAAATTCTTAGTTAGTTGTATGTAAGTAGGTATTCACCTGTCCCTACATTTTTTAATAAAACAGCTAAAACGCGGTATAATATGCTAAAAACATAAATTTCAAGAATGGGTTTCCCAGAGAGGAACAAATATATCGGAGAGATTTAAAATAAGGAGGATAGAACCTACGATCAGGAATCGTTACAATAATTTTTGAAAATATTTTATGGTGTTGTTACGTAACGTCATAAATAGTGAAAAGACACTGACGACTATAAGACTCAACTAAGGATATCTCAGAGAGCATCGGTTACCCGGTTTTCAACAAATGAACCGGTTCCGGCATGTGTGAAAGCTTCCATAAGATCCCTAACCAAACGACCGGTTAGCCGGTACCAGGTACCCGGTTGCCGGAGATGTGTGAAATGGTTCTAACGCACAAAGTCTAACATTTGATTTAATAAAACAGCTAATTGTTAGTGGCCTGACATGATCGTGTCAGCGAACCTTAGCCAACACCGCTGGTTTCAACGGCTGGAAAAGGGGTGGAGCCAACCCTCATATTGGGAAAGTCGAACTTTCTGATGCCTAGCAAAAGACAGTTGGTGGATAAACTTTAGCAGTGCGGGTCGAAAGTGAATTAAAGCCGTCGAAGTAACAAAAGAAAAAAATTCTAAGATTTTATTTAACGCGACAATAAAAACTATGCAAGGAATATTGTGAAACCTTATTATTAAACAAAACAAAAATAAGACTAAACTATATTTTCGCCTTCGAATCTTAAAACGAAAAAATAATAAAAGAAAAATAAAAAAACGGTGGTGATTTGGCATCTGCAAAAACAGAAAAAAAACCATGCTAATCGTGAGAAATTTTAAATAAAAAAAAAAAGGATAATAATACCTAGAATACAGCTGTGTTCACTTGGCCCGCAAAAGCCTCAAATTTTTTTTTTCTTTTTCGTAAAAGATGACCATTTAAATGACTACTTTTGACCACCCTTTAACTTTTTTTGACCACCCACAGTTTTCCAGAAAATCGATTTTGAAAAATAGTGGGCCAAAAGAACGCTGCGCCTCAAAAACCGATATTTTCAAATTTGATTAATGTTTTCGATAGATAATTTTTTGAACATAAATGACCACCCCTTAACTTTTTTTGACCACCCTTAGAAATATTTTTTTTGGATTTTTGAATTTTTTTTCGATTTTTTTTTTTCTGTATATTCCCTTTCCATTTTTTTAAATTTTAATTTAAGAAAGATGACCATTGTGAAAAACTCAATTATCTAAAATGACCACCCTTCAAAATTACTCTAACTTATCAAAAAGTTTTTGTTTTCGAATTTTGAGAGATATTCAAAATAGCTCAAGCTTTGTTTTTTTTTTTGGAAAGAGAAAGCCGAAGAGCAACTTTGTCAAAGATTTAAGAAAATATTGAAATACATACAACCATTTTTGAAAGAATTATACATGCATACATTTTATTTTTAACTTTCGGTAATTTTAAATTTCTGAATACAATACAAGGGTTGCTTTAATTACATATTTTTGAGAATTAATAATTCGTTTTAGATAATTGAGTTTTTCACAATGGTCATCTTTCAAAATTCGAAAAAAAATACTTTTTGATAAGTTAGAGTCATTTTGAAGGGTGGTCATTTTAGATAATTGAGTTTTTCACAATGGTCATCTTTCATAATTCGAAAATTTAAAAAAAATGGAAAGGGAATAACAGAAAAAATAAAACAAAAAAAAATGTTCAAAACTAAAAAAAAAATATTTCTAAGGGTGGTCAAAAAAAGTTAAGGGGTGGTCATTGATGTTCAAAAAATTATCTATCGAAAACATTAATCAAATTTGGAAAAATCGATTTTTGAGGCGCAGCGTTCTTTTGGCCCATTATTTTTCAAAATCGATTTTCTCGAAAACTGTGGGTGGTCAAAAAAAGTTAAAGGGTGGTCAATAGTGGTCATTTAAATGGTCATCTTCTACAAAAAAAAAAAAAAATTGGAGACTTTTGCGGGCCAAGTGAACACAGCTCTAGAATACCCATAAAAAAAGCCCAAAAGCCAAGTGTAAATCAGTGTGCCTTTTTTCTCTTAAAGGGATGCTATGCCTTTAAGAGAAAAAAGGCATAGGCAACCTTATAGTGAACCCAATAAAATAAGAACCAAACATACCCTATATAAAAAAAAACATCTAACCCCCCTCTGCTCCCGTAAAGAAAAAAAAAGGTTATCCCTACCAACGGAAAAAGATTGAATAAAAAAACTCACCAAAATCTGTTTGTACTGAAAAGCAAAAAAAAAAAAAAAATACTTACCTTGAACCTAATACCTGGAAAAAAAGGAAAAAGTAAAAAAAAAAAATCCTACATAATGTAGATAGATAGATAGATAGATATATTTTCTTTGCAAAACAATTTAAAACGTTATGTGACCGCACATTTTACAATTCAGAGATATGAATATACTTATCTTACATCTGAAACATTATCGTTTTATTATTAAGCACACACATTTGTGAAATTGTTTATTTGAAGGAAAAATGCATTTAAAACCTTCAATTTAAATTTGGAAACAAGAGAGAAATAAGAAAAGTGACTAGATGCATATTATATGAATAGATAAAAACAAAACAAAATTGTTAGAGTACAAATAAGTTAACTTACAAAATAAAGAAATATGTAATACAAAGGTAAATTTTGTACATGCATATTTGCATAAAAAAAAAAATAAATTAACAAATAAATAAATAAATTAATGAATAAATAAATAAATAACAAAATAAATAAATAAATAAATTAGTAAATAAATTAAAAAAAAAAATAAATAAATAAATAAAATTTAAAAAATTTAATAAATTAACAAGTAAATGATAAAATACAAAATAAATTAAATAATTAAACAAATAAACAAATACAGTCGACTCCCTCTAAGTCGAACTCCCTCTAAGTCGAATTTCCCTCTAACTCCAACTTTTTCGCCCTAATTTTTATTCCCCTCAAATTTTAAACCATACAATATTTCTCTCTAACTCGAATTTTTGCAAAACTCTCTCTAACTCAAACTGATTTTGATATCCCGTGAAAATTCGAATTAGAGGGAGTCGACTGTATGTAAATTAATAGATAAGATAGTACAAAACAAAAATATGTAAATAAATAAATAGTTATTAAATAATGTATAAATTTTACAAAACTCAAATAAATAATTGAACAAGTAAAAATGCAAGTACAACTATTAAATTAAAGAAATATACAGAGAATATATAAATAATAATCATATTAATTGTGCAAGCAAAGTAAAAGAAAAAGAAAAATAAAAGAACAAGAAACAGAAGTGTTTACCACAGATTTTGAACACAAAGCTGATTAATGAGTGGGTTATCAGAGCTATCACAGCTATTAATGAAGTTATTTTTCAGCTTTTGAATTCGTTCAGAAACCAACTCAACATTCGCTCTTTGGAGGAGATCCATAGTCGAATGACGCCAGGGTAGATTCAGCATCATTTTAAGCAATTTATTTTGTACCACCTTTATTTTGTGACACAAAGCAGCTTCTCCCCATACACGACAACCATAAAGTAAAATTGCTTGGAATATTACCTTGAATATTATAATTTTGTTTTCATTTGTTAATGCGGAATTACGATTAATGAAAGGATAAAGTAATTTAATTGCTATGTTTTTTTTCTTTAGTGTATTTATTACTGATGTGCTCACTAAACTTAAGTTTAGTATCAAGATATATCCCTAAGTATCTTACAGATCTTTCCCAAACTATATCCTTTCCATTTATTTGAATCTGGCTACTGGGAAGATAACAATACTTTCTTTTTCGTGAGAAAAATATAGCTTGAAATTTTTCAGCATTCAGTTTTATTCTCCATATTATATTAATATCTTTCCAATATTTCAACAGCCAATTTTAAACTGCTCTCAATATTAAGAGCTAGTTTGTCTGATGTAGTACCTCGTGGCTTGATGGTTAGTGCGTAGGACTGTCATGCCGAAGGTGTGGGTTCGATTCCCAGCCGTGCCACCTAAAAACAGAAATGTTTTATTCGAGGTACTGCCTCTTGTGAGGAACTGACAAATCCTCCAAGAGTATACTTGTCATGAAAAAGTGCTTCTCATTTAGCCGTTCGGACTCGGCAAAAAACTGTAGGTCCCCTCCATTCCTGTCAACAAACACGCACACAGGTTGTGAGTTGTAAGTCACTAGGCCCTTTATTTATTTTGTCTGATGAGAATATTGCTGTGTCATCTGCAAAAATAGCTGATTGACATAGGGGGATAGATGGAAAATCCGATGTATATAAGTTATAACGGGTGATTTTTTAGCTGGTTTGGTTTTGGCAACACTGGTTTTGACAGCTGACGTGTGTTTAGTACCTTGTGTCACTGTCAAACAGCTTCAGTTTGGTTTGCAATTTAACCATGGATCGTCTTACAAATGAACAACGCTTGCAAATTATTGAATTTTACTTTCAAAATTCGTGCTCGGTTCGAAATGTTCATTTCTGGTTGAATTTCAGTTCATTTTTGGTTGAATGGGTACGTAAATAAGCATAATTGCCGCATTTGGAGTGAAGATCAGCCAGAAGCATTGCAACAGCTACCAATGCATCCCGAAAAAGCCACTGTTTGGTGCGGTTTATGGGCCGGCGGCATTATTGGGCCATATTTCTTCAAAGATGATGCGAATCGCAGCGTTACTGTCAATGGTGAACGCTACCGAGCGATGATAACAAACTTTTTTTTGCCCGAAATGGAAGTTCTTGACTTGCATGATATGTGGTTTCAACAAGACGGTGCCACATGCCACACAGCACGCGAAACAATGGCGCAATTGCGAGGCGAGTTTGGTGAACAGTTAATTTCACGTTTCGGGCCGGTCAATTGGCCGCCTAGATCGTGCGATTTGACACCATTAGATTATTTTTTGCGGGGGTATGTCAAGGCTAATGTCTATAGGGACAAGCCCGCTTCGATTGACGCACTGGAAGCCAACATCCATGCATTCATTCGTGAGATACCGGCCGATATGTGTGAAAGAGTATGCCAAAATTGGACTCAGCGGATGGGCTACCTGAGACGCAGCCGCGGTCAACATTTGCATGAAATTATCTTTAAACATTAAATTGCAAGGTTCAAACTATCGATTCAAATAAATATTTCATTCATTTTTTCGAATTGTTTGTGTTTTTTTTTTTTTTTAAAGTTCTAAACCTCTTAAAAAATCACCCGTTATAATGGTGGGCCAAGAACGGAGCCTCGAGGGACACTAAATTTGAACGTAACTAACGCACAGTTGACACAAACTTTATAACACCTATCTGACAAGAAACTTTGCATTATTTTACACAAATATAAAGGAATTTTAAATTTAATCATTTTATAAATTATTCCTTTGTGCCACACGGAATCAAAAGCCTTTTCTATATCTAATAAGATCATTCCAGTTGATTTACCTAACGCACGATTCTCTTTAACGTGTTGACAAATTCTTTCAACTTGATGGGGAGTGCAATAAGACCTTCTAAATCCAAATTGTGCACAACTTTAAGAATTTGTTCTTTCAAAACTTTCTGGTAAGCTTTACTTATACTGCTTAGTAAACTTATTGGCCTATAGCCACCAGTAATATCAAGAGCATTTCCGGCTTTGGCAACAGGCACAACTTTTGCAATTTTCCATGTAGTTGGAAAGTATTGTTGTTTTAAACAAGCATTAATAATAAAAGTGAGATATTTTATACTAGTATTAGCAGATTCTCAGCGTTTTTTTTTCTGTGCGGCGTCAGAGAAATTGAAAGATCTGGTTATGAACTCCTATTATTAATTTATCGACTAGTTTACACGCTCTTTTGATTATGTCAATATACCCAAAAGTTATAGGGTCAAATTGTATTGGAAAGATGTTTTAAATAAATATTTTTGATTTGATCAACACCCATGAGGGCGTCAATTCATTGGAAGCATCGAAACTATCAATTGTTCTCTCCACTAGAGTATTTGTTTCCCTGTCTCCTAGATTTTGAGAAACCAAATGGTTTGTTGAGAAGTGCCTTGCAAACAAATTGGCTTTATTTACATCCATGAAAATTGTTTGTCCGGAATCTTTCAAAAACGGAATATTTCTATTTTTGTTCTTGACTATTTTAACAATGTTCCAAAAAGGTTTTCCATTTTTATCAAGTTGTTTTTATTTTTTGTTCCATTCTTCAGTGCGGAGTTTAAGAATTTCACTAGAAATCAGCTGGTTGAAATGAGAAACCATATTTCGATAAAAAGGCTGGCGATATTTCTGCCAGCTTCTTCTATGAATGTTTCTCAATTTAATTAGTTCCCAAACATGAATAGGAAGTTTTTTTATTTAGATAATCATCTTTTTTTAATACCTTAGGTACACATCTATCAACAGAAGACAAAATAGTTTTTGTAAAGCCTTCAACAATACAATCAATATCAGTACTACAAGTAATTTTTCCCAGATCGGTGGATTTTTCACGAAGATTAATATTCAGATTTGTTTGAAAACAATTCCAATTCGTTTTATTCAACTGTTGAATATATTGCACTTTTTTATGTCCCGACCAAGGGAGACGACAAAAAACAGGGTTATGATCATAGCACTTACAGAAATTGGTTGCGATATTAGACTAGGAACATTTGTAATAAATAAATCAAGGACGGACGGAGAACCACGAGAACCAGCAGAAAAATACGTAGGACTAGGAGGGAACAAAATACTTATTGGTAGGACAAGTGACAGATCTGCTAACAAATTACCCCAGGCGTTTGCCCTGTTACAACCCCAATCTTTATGGCGACAGTTAAAATCACCACCAAGTAAAAACTGTCCATTCAAAGTAAATAATTGTTTGAAATCATGTTTGAGTACTTTCCTTTTTGAATCTGATGAAGATCCACCAGGAAAGTAAACACAAAAAACATTAATTTCACTACCATTCATAAGCCTGATCGTTATACCTATATTCTCCACCAAACGAGTTTTTATAACAGGTAAGAGCGAGTGTTGCATTGATTTCCTAATTAAAATTACAACGCCACCACCCCTCTGTTCAGTTTTATCTACACGATAGCACCTGAAATCAGAACATGGCAGCCTTATTTCACTTGTTAGCCAAGTTTCAGTTACTAAAGCAACGTCTACATTGTTTCTGTCTAAAAAATTCAAAAATTCTAAATATTTGTTACGTATTCCTTTAACATTCCAAGTAATTATAATTATATGATTATTAAGCATGTTACTTATCATTAGAAAAAATAAATTTAGTAGCTAAATGTGCGATCACATTAAATTGCTCAATTTTGTTCTTACAAACAGATAAATTAATTATCATTTCCATACAAAGGGCATCCTACATAATGTACGCTATACCTGCACCCCCTAAAGTAAACAAAACAAAACAGAATCTACTTACCTGGAAGAACTACCTGAAGACTGAAGAAAAACAAAAAAACCTTACCCGTGGGCCAACGGACATCAACGAAGCAGCACCCTACAATTACATAGTGAAAAAAAGTGTGTCCAGAGTGTTCCTACCATACTTACCTATACCCAACCTACCTTCCACAATATTTGTGTTTACCCCTCCCTTCCTCCTGTGTCATTATTGTCGTTAGTGTCTAGTTTTAAGTGAAATACAAATGTAATACGTTCGGGTCAACAAAAGTTGTTCAACTTTATTCATAACTGTTGATCAACACATCCTCATTTAACCATAACATTGTTGATCAACGAAATTGATTCTCGCAATAAGTTGTTATTACAAAGAAAACTTTAAGTAAAGTAGATCAGATATATCATACATCTCAACCTTACCTACACGGCAAAGATTCTTGCCACATGTTATATGTACATCGAATCACCCTGTATAGGGAACTCTGTAAAATATGTACTTAGTTTCTTAAAAATCAAAAAATTTTAAAATAATTTAATTTTTGTTAAATTAAAAAAGAAAAAAATTGAAGTTCGTGATAACATAATATCTGGTGTACAAAAATAGCACCCTATCAAATAGTTGTAAATGCGTAAGAAACAATATTTTGATAAACAAATTCTGTATTTTCTAAGTTTTACACTTTAGGTTGATTACAATTTTTCAGACTGGCATGGAATCTTCTAGACAAACTCATAAAACAAAACGTTTGCCATCATATGTAGTAAGCTATGTGAGATAGATCTCCACGTCTTCTTGATTCTAGCCTGTCCTGATTGTCCTAGTTTTTAATTTTCCTTTCAGCCCGGTCTGAGCTCTTATATCATTTTTTTCATAGGTTCAGGTTCTCTATGAAATGAAGATTAGAGCTTTGTGCTACTTTAAGTAGGCTGCACGTACCTGTACACACTGTCATTTCTTAAATGACATTCCAAAACTGCCATTTCCAGTCAAACGCAGTAAAAATTTTGATCTTAAGAATTTCCCTCATCATTTACATCTACACGATATCGTTTTTTGCATCGTTCCAGCAGAAATGATGTAAAAAACTGACAGTGTGTAGCCTGCTTTAAGGCAACATGAGCAGCGTGCATTCTCAATCGTCATCTTGCACAAATGGAAGAGTTTTGGAGGGATGCCGAAACTAGACATTGCTTTTTGTTGCTCATCTCTACATAGAAACTGTCACACGTGGCCTTGAAATCGATGAAAAGGTCGTGAGTATCGATTTGAAATTCCTGGGTTTTTTCCTAAATCTGCGCCCGCCGTAGTGCCAATATTTGGTCGATGGTGGGCTTTCCAGGCCTAGAGGCACACTGATATGGCTCTATCAAATTGTCGGAATGGCTAAAGGAGTTCACAAAGTTACGGCAGAGAAGATCTTGTATGCGATGTTTAGGAGACTGATGCCTTTGTAGCTGGTGCAGTCCAGATCACCGCCTCTCTTCAGGATCGGACAAATAATACTGAGGTTCCCTGTATCGGGCATGCTTTCTCCCGACCATATTTTGGAGATGTGCTTGTGCATATTCCTAAGCAATTCATCACCAGCCGCTTTGAACAGCTCGGCTGCGAGCAGGCACGTAACCAGAGGGGGTGTGCTTTTGGGGCTAAAGATCCCCCACCCCCAATTGATTTGTATCTCGGGAAAGTGTTCTAAAAACTTGAGGTTTGGGGCTTAGCAGTTTGAAAGTAAGCTGTATTTTTTCATACCCTCAGTACCGACGCGATTCTACCACTTTGTTCCAGTGATCATGCTTGCAGGCTTCGGTTCGGGCCTTGTTACCCTGGGAGGTTCTTTTTACTTTTTGGTAAGACTTCTCTAATTCTTCGATCGCGTGCTTCTCACGTCCTTTCTTTTTCCTTCTTACTGCCTGAACAGAATGCAACACGCAGCTGGAATAGATGTCAAAAATGCTGCAGTAAAAGTTAAAAATTGTTCAACTCTTGCAGCTCCGGCTGCAGCATTTTTGACATCTATTCCAGCTCCATCTTGCATTCTGTTCAGACAGTTAGAAGCTTGTGTTCCTCCTTCCTCTTCTGCTTGTAGAGCTCCCGAGCAGCTCTATGGTCCTTCTATGTAGCGCCACTTGTCTGTTGTTTGGCTGCATGTACTTGCCGGCATTCTTCGCCGAACCCAGGGGTTTCGCTGTGGTCGTTCGTGGCCCAGCATGTCAGAGGTGGCGTCTCTAATGGCTTCCTGACAATTCTTCCACTGGTTCTCGATACTTGCAGTTGGCGGCATAGGACTGTTTTAGAGGGTGCAAGAAACTCGATGGAAAAAGGACCTGCCGATTTCTTGCGACTATATCTGTACGACGTCGAACTTCCTCACAGTATTTCCCTGCTTTGGCTTTGGTCTGAATATCCGTAGCATTACCTTGGCTACAACGAGGTATAGTGGTCCGAGTCAACGTTGGTACCTTGGAACGTTCGGAAATCCGTGATACTGGAGAAGTGCCTCAGTAGTCAATCTGGCTTGCGGTTGATTGACCAGGAATTCACGTCACCATGTCTCCTTGTGTATATCGAGATGCGGGAACTGCGTACTAGGTAGGTAGGTTAAAATGGTGGCAAGAGCGTAACACTCGCTCTTTGCCCAATTAGCACTGGATTGCGCCGTTTTGATACCATAACTCGTTTGACCTGTGTATGAAAGCAGATAAAAGCGTTCCTTGCTTTGAGATAGGACGGCTGT
The DNA here is from genome assembly GCA_963921185.1 of Dasysyrphus tricinctus. Taxonomy (NCBI): domain Eukaryota; kingdom Metazoa; phylum Arthropoda; class Insecta; order Diptera; family Syrphidae; genus Dasysyrphus; species Dasysyrphus tricinctus. The sequence continues at coordinate 15,408,035 of OY992531.1, forward strand.
GAAGTATGATTAATGTACCTTGTGAGTTGGGTCATAGGACACTCACTCGATCGGATCGCATCTCGCCCGAGCTTGCCACATTATGCCGAGCTCGGCAGGTTGTAGAAAAGCGACGAAGCGCGATCGATCCGATCATGTGATCATCATTGCCATATTGAGCATCATGAAGCCCCTCAGAAATCCGGGTTCCGATTACTCGCGGACTTTGGATCTGGGGGGGAACATTATGCAGAACACAACAGATTTTTGTCTCAGATCCATTTCGTGGCGTTAAGAAAAGAGATCAAGTCTTTGATCTTCATTTCGGAAAGTTCGTTTAGGTCGTCAAAAAAGCCATTCCAAACGATTGTGCTCTCATTCTGGCTAGAGCTAAACATTTACAGAGAAAATGAAGAACTGTTTCCTTTTCTTGCTGGTCTCCACAGCTGCGACAGTGAGTATTGTAAGGAATACCCAGCCTCGCCACATGTTCTCCAATTGGCCAGTGTCCAGTGCAGGTTGCTACGACCCTGATGGCTATGTCCCGCCTGGGTCTACATATGAGATCAATTGTTCGGGATTTTTTTAAGGTGGGCCAGATCGTTCTGGATATTTTGCAGTTGGTTAAACTGCTCCACCTACGATTGGATTCCCTAAGGAAAATTGACAATATATTGCCCTTCACAACTTCAAGGTGAATGTAGAATCTTTCCGCAAGTAAGATGTGAAGGGCTAATCCTTGCCTGGCTAGTTCATCTGCCCGTTCATTTCCCTCAATGCCACTGTGACCAGGAACCCAGATAAGAGTGACCTTGAGGTTAATGTTTAGACTTGTGAGCTCATCTCGGCATTGTTGGACCAATTTAGAGGATGATGTAGCCGAATCAATGGCTTTAACAGCCGCCTGACTGTCTGTAAGGATGGCTGTATTACGATTTTGGTTTGGATCTGCTTTTAGCATGTTGCATGCCTCCCTGATTGCCAGTATTTCAGCTTGAAATACACTAGCAAAATTCGGTAGCCGAAACGGCAAGATCGAAGAGCCCCTGTGGTACCAACACTAGCTGTTCTTTGAACCTTTTTGAGTTTGTCGATGTTATATGTCTTATTTAGTGCAGGCCACCAGACAATCTTACCATATGTTAGAATCGGCCGTACCACTGCAGTATACATACGTCCATAAGATCATCTTTGATTGAAGGCCCCAGTTTTTACCAAAGGTTTTACTACAGGCGTAGAAAGCTATGCAGGCCTTCCTGACCCATTCTTCGATGATGACACCTATATATTTTGCACTGGTTGATAGTGAGAGTGTTTGGCCGTTAAGTCAAGGTGGAGTGAAGGGTTGTATCTTAGTTTTGGTAGTAAAAAGCATCAGTTCAGTTTTGCTCTGGTTGACTCCTAGAACAAAACTCGTATCCCAGTTGCTAACTTTTCTCAAAGCCAACTCTGTGATTTCGCTTATCACAGGAGTAAACTTCCCTGACACTAATAATACCAAGTCGTCCGCATACGCAACCGCCTTCACACCACATCTCTCCAGTTTAACGAGGATTTTGTTCATGACTAAAAGCCATAGAAGTGGTGACAGAACACCGCCCTGGGGTGTTCCTCTCCTGACGTGTTTTGTCGAGTTTGCATTACCTAGCGTGCCATGAATCTTTCTATCTTTGAGCATATGCATATTATCCATTCTCTGATGTAGTCCTCTACACCAAAGTCAACGAGTGCCTTAAGAATAGATTCGCTTAGCACATTGTTGAAAACCCCTTCTACATCTATGAATGTAGCGAGGGCATATTCTTTAAAGTTGATGGTTTGCGTATCTACTAGGTACCAAAACGTTTCGCCCCGCAGCAAAGACGATTAGCCTGAGTCCGTTATCGGAAATGGTGTCGTGCAGGCTATATCTTCCGATTCTGCCACCAAAGAGGTCTTCTTTTCCTAGCTTGGCTATTAAAATCACCCAAGACAATTTAAATGTCACAGCTAGGTCATTGCTCATATGTCTTGTCCAGTAGCTCGTAGAACTCGTCCTTGGTGTCGCCATCTTTCTCCTCTGTGGGGGCATGCGCGCCTATGATGGTGATTTTGGTGAACTTAGCCTTGATGCGAATTGTCGTGAGGCGTTCGTTTACATAATTGTAACTCAAGACTTCTTGCCTTAGTCTGCCTAACGACAAATCCACATCCAAAAAGATGCTGCCCTTGTGGTCGGTAACAGTCACCGTAGTATGTCACAGTCTTTCAGTTTTCTTTTGGCCAGCCCATCCCATCGCACTTCTTGGATGGTGGTGATGTCTGCTTTGTAGCAGTCTAAGGCCTCCGCTAAATGTTCGGCTGCACGTGGTCTTTAAAGATACAGAATATTCCACGTGCAGATCCGAAGTTGTCCTTATTTTGTATGCTATAGGTTCGTCAACAGTAAATTCGCCCGTATCACAGGCTTGTTGTTGCCTCGCAACTAAAGTCACTTTCCTGGGAAGTCACCCCGACGACACAACCCCCAACCTGGAGGACCAGACCCTTACAATATAACTCCAAGGGTGGGGAGCCGGATTAACCGCTCCTTATAGGCCTGAGCTACGAATATGTCTTGTATTTCAACCTATCTGGAACTGTAGAAGCCACCGTTGGTTCCATCTGGAGAATTCTTCCGCTGCCGCCTGGGTAAAGGAAAAGTGCCTTAGTGAGAACACTGATCCACCCTCGCTCGTTTCCTGCCGCCTAAGACCGTCTACAGGGATTTGAACTCCATCTCCAATTAGAGCTAGTAGACACCCAATGTTCACCAAGGGGAGGTGAGAGTAAGAGTGGATAGACAAAGGTTCGCTTTGAAAAAAAAGCCTTGTGGACGCTTGTGTCCTTTTGGATGCACCGTGTTTACCTTTTAAACACTTGCTGAATTCTTGCCTCCGTCAACAAGCATCACTCTCTGTCCCGATAGCTATTAATCATTTCAGATGTACCTACCCCTTGTCACCAATATACTCATCTAGGTCCCCTCCTTTGTATCCTTACACTATAAATGAAGTTTTGGTAATTCAATTTTCATTCAAAAAGATGCTAATGACTACAGTTTTTTTTTAACATCACCTCGTAAACATGGAGATTCGGTTATTCTATATGTGTGTCCTCGCAGTTAATAATATAATCTTTCAAAATGATCAAAAGTTGTCAAAACAATAGACAATCAATTAATTTTGCCCACAAAGAAGGCATATTATTACTAAAGTTTATCCTGTTCTGCTGTCCGATAATAAGGCGGTGTTTCACGGGAAATTATGTATTTTGCCTTCCTTAGAGGTCTTATCGTTCCACAAATTACGCATTTAAGCATAGTTTTGGTAGTTATGTACCTAGGTATGTTAGTGATAATTTGACTTATTTCAATTTTACGCTCGCCCCCTATACAAACGGTTGTCCTCTTTCATTGTGTAGCTAGATACGTCTGTCGTTGTTGCTGATGTGTATGGAAAATGTATGCCATTACAAACATTTACCGCAAATAATTATACACCTTCGTCTATCTCCCACACATCATAGTAATTATATTGGATAAACCGAAACCAACCTCCTCGGCTCGAACTCTAGTTGGTCTTTGTTTATTTAGGATTTATGAAACGTATACAAAGCGAATGCACAATCACTTTCACACAACTTATGTATATGAACCTATTCGAACATTACGCATCTACAACTCTTCGTATCTCCGACTGATGTGTGCCATACAAATTTCTAAGACCCAAAAGATTTCTATCTTTAAAAGAAACTTGTGTTTGGAAGGGTTGGCAAACGATTTTCACAATTCATTAACAGTTTGTACTTCTTGGTTCTTTGAAGACTACAAATACAAACTAGATGCCTTTCTTTTGTATAAGAAAAATAAAACAACAAAACAGTGTATTGAATCGTAATGTTGTGTTTCGTTCGGTAGTTCAAATGTTATCATCATCAATTTATCATTTTTGTTTTTGCTTGAGAGACGTGCGTAAAAGGTTTTGTTTTGAAAGATGTTGTTAAAACATTCAAATGTTCAAGAAAGTAGAAATTCAATGGTTTATAGAATGTGAAATGGTAAATGAAAAAAATACTTTTTTTACTAAAGCTATTAGGAGATATTGGCAACAAGTTCTTAGTGAACAAATTGTCCAAGGAAGTGACAAAAGAATAAAAATAGGTAGGTACCTATACAAAGTTGGAAAATAGGAAATTAACTGACGATGACGAACCTGTCTATTCAAAAATACAAGACAATAGTAGTAGTTCAGTATATTGTTCTTACAAGGAACTGACATCGTAAACATAGAGGTTAATCCAACTGAATTCTTGTTCGGCAACACTGTAAATTAGACAGCTGTCAATAATAGGGGGATTTACACATGGACCAGCATGCTCAACAACATGCCTTGTTGTCCAACCATACTCGATCATTTAAACGCGAAAACAACTGCTGGACCAACATGCTCGACGGACTTCAAAATTTTTTTGAAATCTTGCTGGCTCGTCCAACCTGCCAACTTGTATGAACAGTAAAGTCTATCATTGGTTTCATTGGTATCGTGTGGAGGATAGCCTTAGCTTTCATTAGATACCACATTTATAGAAGTTCCTTAAATTTAAGGTACACTTAGCCAAAAATGAAACCTGAAAAGAGCATTTATTTACCACATTGCCACCAGATAAAGCTTAGCCGACCAGTAGTTTTGTATAAATGGTACGGCTGTAGCTTTCCTTCTACTGCTAAAATTTGAGAGGCTTTCGTTCCAAAACTCAGTCAGTCTTGCAACAAACTCATGCCTTACCCTTCGAAGTCTAATGCACTGACTGGAACGAATCTCATTCCCCATGATGAAATCCTTTTTTTTTTTGGTGACTTCAACCTTCCTAATATAAAATGGACTCCATCAGACAAATTTTTGTTTTATCTTGCATCCAATCCCACATCTGCCAAAGAATGTTTCTTCTTAGATAGTCTTGCTTAGTTAGTGGCATATCAAATTTCAAGGATAGGCAACTTGACCTTATTTTCACAACAGAACCCATTACCTCTACTGTAGCACCTTGTCACCTTTCTCTATGAACTATCGACAACTTTCATCCTCCCCCTTCTTTCATTTTTTCAGGATTCTCCTTTACAGTCCACAACCCCACCCCCCTCCCCACGGACTTGACTTCTTACGACTTCCACAAAGTAAACTTTTATCTAATATGTAAATGAATACCTCAACAAAGTCTCCTTCAATTTTGACAACTTAAGCCTAGTACGCTGCTGATGCGAAACGAAATTTTTAGTTGGTCTCCTCTCCAACAAGACAACGAAATGCTTACGAAAACGAAGCGGAAAAATATTCATTGACAGTTGCACAAATTCAAAAAATTAAAACAAATGCAAATGCAAAAAAATCACAAGCAGCCATGCTGTAATGAAAGAAACAACAAAAATAAACACGAAAAAACACAAATGTCATTTTTTCGCACACAATAAATGGTCTGGGTAATAAATTGTGTGCGAAAAAAGAGTGTAGACTTCTCCAAATAATCTGCTACAATTTTCAATTTCGCTCATCGAACAGCGTACTGCAGAACGAAAAGTAGAACTAAATTTTTAGTTTATGATTTCGTTGTGTCATTTTTGTATGGGATTTTTCGTTTCGCATCAGCAGCGTACTAGGCTTTAACCATAAATGATGCCTTAACTTTATTCTACAGAGAAATATTTGACTCAATTCTTCGTTATGTTCCTTTTCCTGCCCCAAAACCTCGTCTACTTCTCCACCTTGGTATAATAGCAAACTTCGTTCTCTACGAAATAAAAGAAATAAGTTGTGGGAAAGTTACCTCCACTCTCGTTCTCCTACTGACTATTCTTATTATCTTGGTTCTTATCTCCATTTTACCGAGCTATACAATTCCATTTACCAGCGTTATCTAACGAAAACGCAATCATACCTTATCAAGGATCCGAGGTAATTTTTTAAGTTTGTTAACTACGAAAGAAAATCCGATCTCTAACCAACCACTCTCTCTTCCAATGACGAAACTTCGAACGATCCTAGTACTATCAATACCTTTGGCAGGAATAATTTATTTTGAAAAAATAATTAAAGAACAAACTTGAAAATCTCAAAAAAAAATATAGTACTTTATTTTAAGTGTTGCCATTTGTTTAAAATGTATTTTTTTTTAAATCTTAGTACTTTTTTTTCAGAAAATTGCTCCCCCCGGTTGATTGGGGGGAGATAGACCCCCCCCCCCCCACAGTATTAAAAAATGTTTGAACTATGTCTCTCTAAAAAACCCTATTATTATTTTATGTTGCTGGGCGAATCATTTTGGGCCGGAAAAACCAGCATTTTCGAAAATTGATACTTTTTGAAGTCTCAATATCTTTTTATTGGGGCTTTATATCGAAAAGCCTTCATAAGAGTTCTTATAGAAAATATAATTGTATAAACAAAAAGTATAAATTATTTTTCAAAAACTTCACCATTTAAGAGAAAACCGCAAAATACCGTTATTTTTGACTTTTGTGCATTTTATATAAAATATTGTATCTTTTAAATAAGTGCAAAAAAAAAAGTTTTTTATTTTTTTGTAGAAGGGTAAATAACCTGCAAATTGTGTAAAAATAAAATTTCTAACATATACCGTTTAGGAGTGGTAAGCGAAAAATCTTTGTTTTCAATACTTAACTTTTTTGAAGTAGCAATATCTTTTTACTGGTCACTCGTGTGGAAAAAAGTGTGTTAATATTATTTGTAGATTACATTATAATCTATAAGCTGAACATAAATAATTTTATGACAATTTCGTTATTTAAGATTTAAAGGCAAAAGTCTGGAATTTCAGGTTTTTGATGAAATTTTTCAAATAATTATATTTTTAAAATTATCACTCCTAGAAAAAATAAATTTTTTTTTTTAATAGAGGGTAACATAGTGTACAAACATTGTCTATAAATGTTTTCAATAACACTCGCCATTTCTGAGTTATACGCAAAAAAGGGATATTTTCGTCAATTTACGTTTTTTGAAACGCCGATATCTTCTTAACCATCAGTCAGAGAAAAAAAAGTGTTTTAGCATTTCTTGTAGATAATCACATTTTCAACAAGTTTTGCCTGCATTACTTTTTAATACCATGTACCGTTTCAAAAACTATACGTGGAAAACCGGTATTTTCGACATTTAACCGTGAATAACTTTTAACGCAAGCCAGTTTCGTTTGTAGACTTTCGCATGCGTATTCCTTATGCACAAATAAAGATAACTGCATTCAAAAATCTTCACTTAGAATTTTTCCGCAGCGAAAGTACATTTTTCCTGGGCTACAAACTCTTTGAAAGTATTTTGTAAGAAACCGTAAGTTTCCACTGCAAATCTCTCATCTCCTCCCCACAACGTCCTTCACCCTCTCAGTAGAGAAAGGCTACGAAGTCGATGTTATCTCAACCGATTTCAACAAGGCCTTCGACAAAATTTCCCATAAGGGTATTCTTTTCAAACTGTCCAATCTCGGCTTTGAACCATCTTTATTAAAATGGATTTGTTCTTACCTTGAAAACCGTTATTACAGTGTTCAATTTAGATCTGCCACGTCAACATAGCTAGGAGCTAAACGTCTCCAAGTGCCAATCAATCAATTTTTTTCGCAAACGTATCAAATCTCCTCCCCGTCTCTACTTGCTCCATAATCAACCCATACCCACCGTTGATAATTTTCGCAACCTTCGCATTTTATGTGACCCAGAGTTTAATTTTATCACTCACATAGACGATATCATTCTCAAAGCAAACTCAGAGCTCATTTTCGTTAAAAGATGGTGCAAAGAATTCCCAACTCTTAGGTTGCCTGGTCCTTATACATATCATTTATTTGTCCTCTCCTAGAATATGCGTCTCAAGTTTGGTCCCCTTACCTACTTACTTACTCAAATATCAGACATTCTCTTCATTCATCTTCTACTCTCAGGTTCCGTTGACTGCATGTCGCTCTATCTCTTTTAATACAAACCCTTCGTAATACACGTAATCCTCATCTCTTTTATACACCCACCCACCGAACCTATAATTGCTCCAATGAACCAATCTCTCGTATGCTGCAGGCTGTTATTTCAAATATGTGCTCCTTGGACTTAAACCTCAGTACTCCTACCTTAAAACTCCGTCTTCTGAACCGCCCTCCGCCTCACGAACCTAAGCTTAAGTTCTTAGTTTTGAAGATAGATTAAGATTAAGCTTGTATTAAGCCGAATAAAAGGCGCTTAAACTTAAAATATAAAATATCGGTTGGCATCCATTTTGTATGGCCGCGATGAGATAGGTAATCTTACGGTCGGCTTCAGGACTATACTTACTAACTTTACTTTAGATGACTCTCACAGTCCATGGTGGACTATACGGATAAAGAATTAAATATCTTTTACAAAAGACCTACATTTGTAATTATTTCGATATTACTCTACTTAAGAAATTTTATATTAAACTTCATGAACTTAAAACTTGGCATATATTTTAAATCTCCTCTATACTTTATACGAATTTGGCTCTTTTTTAACATTTATGTTTTTGTTGTGATTTCACTCCTTTTTGCAAAGATTTTATTTTGCCCTACCGCCTTACAAAGTTTCATAATTCTATGACAACCGAAAGTGCTCCATATAAATGATGGTGGGATGACATAACGTCCACCGCCATAATTTCCATGGGCTTTAAGGCTGCACAAATGGAATTAAGGTCCATGGACATTATGTCTTCTTCATAGATTCCATGGACTTTATTTCTTTTTAAAAAGGAAAGTAAATTACAAAAAACTCCTCGGACTTTATGTCCATGAACTTAATGACTGCTTCTTACAGACATAGTGTCCATGGACATTATGTCTGTTTCAACAAGACATTATGTCCATGGACCATACCTATGTACATTGTGTGTAGACCAAACGTCCATGGGCATTATGTCGCGGCAAGGTGCAGCGCGGTGCGGTGGAGAGCACGGCTACTACTCTGGACTACGACGAGCTTACCTCAGCCTCGATAAAAAAAAAACATCACAAGCATACTTTAAGGCGCTTCTACTCTGAAATTATTAACTCTAAGAAATCATGTTGTATGCAGAAAAGATGATAATTAAAGAGTGTTATTTTTGTACGATGGACCGTTCTCGAGATATTTTGTGTAAAACGCGTAAATAATTGTACGAAGCAAATCTTCATGTATGTATTTCTCTTTTAAATAATTTAGGGGCCAATAACATATAGAAATCAAAGAATATTGAAAATAGAATAAGAGTCTTGCCTATTCCTTTTAACTGCCTGAATAGAATAGAGTTATGCATAACTGGCGCTTTAGCTGCAGCTGGAATAGCTGTCAAAAAATGTCGTACATGACTTTTTTTACTCGCCCACAATGCAGCTATCTGACATTTCAGTATCGAAAATAAAAACAAAAACAAAAATAAAAATAAATTATGATAGAAATAAAGCTAAAAACTACTTAACGTCTTTATCAGAGACTGAAAAGAGTTTGAACCTCACTTCAACCCTCATGTTAATACTCGGTTGCAATTTTAGAGCCTTACTGCAAGTTTTTAGTATGTTCGGTTCCTGAGACACACGATATCACTCAATTGCACCATTATTTGGTGAACTGCAATAGAAATAAAAAAACGCAAAAACCCTGTCAAGGTCCCATTTGCCTATAGGTGAAAGTTGCCCTGCTAACAGACGTCTCCATGGCCATGGTAAACAAAATTGGTCTATATCCAGAAGACCAGGTAGGAAGGTATTTGCCATAGCTTGAAACAAGTTTGAAAAATAACGCTGGTTTAAAGTCTGAAATCTCATTATAAATTTAAACTCTAAGGCTTAGATTAGACGGTCAACGTAAATGGTCAACGCATTGACTCCTTGACGTCACGTCATCAGAAACACTGTCAACGTAGACTGTGTCAACGCATGAAACATTGGCGATCACACGAATGACGGCACTCGTCAATATTGTCCCAAAATGCGTTGACATTTTGTTTGTGTCAACGCGATTGGTACCCTCTGGTGTCAACATATTGACACGTGAAACGTTGACGATTACACTATTTGACCATATCCAAAACATAGGAACTTTGACGCGGAGTTGAAAAGAACTAAATTGAATCATTTTGTACGTTGACGATCACACGACATTGACTGCGGTGTTATCGAACAATACAATGTGGATGAATTAAAAAACCTCTTAAAAATCAGACATTTTTGAAGTTTTTTACTGCTCAGGAAAAAGGTGATTTTAGGGCAGTTGGGTGACATTTAAATCGAAATACACTTTTGTCGTCAAAATATAGTTCATCTCCCATCTGTCAAGCCATCAACTGTCAAGTTCCATTGAAGGATGGCTACGATGTTGATGGACTAAAAGACCTCTAAAAATCCGAAATTTTTGGAGCTTATTTACTGCTCCGGAAAAAGTGATTTAAGGGCAGTTGGGTGACATTGGCATCGAAATATACTTTTGCTGCCAAAATAAAGTTTGTCTTCCATCTGTCAGGCTATCAACTGTCAAGTTCCATTGAAGGATGGCTACGATGTCGATATGGATTAAAAAACATCTACAAAATCAGAAATTTAAGAAATGTTTGTACTGCTCCGGAAAAGAGTGATTTTAGGGCAATTCAGTGACATTCGAATTGAAATATACTTTTTCCATCAAAGTATAGTTCGACCCCTTCATCTGTCAAGCCATCAACTGTCGATGTTTAAAAACACTCAAAAATTGCAAAAATTTTGAGATTTAGATGAAGGTCAATGCAGAGTACGTTGACATGGCAGAAAAAACCGCAGTGTCAATGTAAAGATACAGTCAACGCGTTTTTAAGTTCGGTTCGGATAGTAGATACTCGTGCAGCGTATACCTCTATCTACACCTACCTACCTCCCTTTTTAAAATTCCAGCTACCTATGAATGGATGGATAGACTATAGGTAGGTATTTCATAGATACTCGTTCTAAAACTAAAGTAAATTTTCAGAATTTTTAAATAACTGCGCATAACCATATTTCTATGTAGAGCAAGAGCTGCTCTGAGTAATGGATATACCTACCGCTACCATCTTTTAACTGGTGATTTGCTCTCACCAAAAGAATCAGAGGAGAATGACAGAAATGACTGATAACTAAAGACCATTTGGCCTCTTCTTTTCGTTGAATTTGCATTCAACTTCATTTTTTTAATCGAAATTTGAAACGAAACAAAGCAACCCTTTTATAGGTACCTATATGATGCACACGTATACATATTTAATGCAAGAACTCAGCTCTGAAGCCTAAATCCCTCTAGGTAGTAAAAAAAAAAAAAAATACAAAAAAAGAAAGGGGAATAAAAATCCGAAGGTGAACAGGGATTCACTCTCATGATGTACTTAAATCAACTATCAGACTACCACAACAGAGCTGTATTCTCTTACTATTATTGACTACAATTGTAGCTTTTTTAAAGTGGGTAGGTATCTACCCTCTAAAGTACTTGAGAGTGCTAGGACGCCATATGGCCCTAGGCTCAATGATAGGAAAATCCCTATGCACACCTCCGCGTGGTAGAGGGCGGGTAACGCTAACGTGCAGGGGGACCGAATGGATGCCGGGATAATCAGACAACCCAGCGATGCTGGTCAGGGCACAAACTTGTCCTTGGGATGGTTAAAAGCCCTCTTAAGGCGGATGAACTGCAGGTGGCGGTCAACGGCATGATAGTCTGGTGGCGGAGGAGCTTTTTTTGTTAAAAGGCCAACGGCAGCAGCAGGTAGCGTCTGTAACCCATATTGGGCGGCTACAAAAGGTGTCTCTTTTCCCATAGTAGGCAGTTATGTGTTTGACCAAACAAAAGGCGGGTGTGCCTGTCAAATCTGAGCTTATGTATGTTATTAATCATATCTCGGAAAACACCATGGTGGAAGGATATGCAAATACATGAACTATGACAACAAATGGAAATGAGTCCCCAAGAGGTAATCTTTTTATGGAAAATCCTTCTGCAGCTTCGGTTGCAGTAAACCGCACATCGGATTTGGGGGTGCGGCATCTTTCATGTACGAGCATCAATCAAGACGCCATAATAATAAATGAATCGTTGACAAATAGAAGAAGTCTTTCAAGAAGCGCAAATGTTACTTTTGGCTACCGCATACGTACGAAAATCGGAGCATGGAACGTTCGATCCTTGTACAGCGATGGTAGATACGAGCAGGTTGAGCGTGAAATGCTTCGCCTAAAGATCAGTATCCTGGGCATAAGCGAAACTAAGTGGAGAGGAAGAGCTGAATACAGATCAGACACTGGACAGACGAGAATGCTGTATTCCGGGGAAGATGAAAGAGAGGGTGGCCAAAGACTGCATGGTGTCGGAATTATGTTAAACGAAGAAGCGAGTCGTAGTTTGATTTCTTGGGCGCCCATTTCTGCGAGATTAATGACAGCAAGGCTTCGTTTAAAAATTCGTAACGTCACAATTATTCAGTGCTACGCCCCCACAAATGAAGGGACCGAGGAAGACAAAACCGCGTTCTACACTCATCTTAACTCGGTTTACAGTAGTGTTCCGAGAGCCGACATCATAGTCGTTATGGGAGACCTTAATGCCCAAGTCGGTTCAGACAATTACGGACTGCAACGCGTGATGGGAAGAAATGGCTTGGGGTCACGGAATGAAAATGGTGACTTTCTTGTCGACTTTTGTAACGCGAATCGTCTTGTGATAGGTGGGACTGTATTTAAGCATAAGACGTGCAATAAAATTACCTGGGTGCATCCGGATGGTCAAACCGAAAACCATATTGATCACATTATGATTCAGCAGCGATGGAGGAAGTCTATGTGTGATGTCCGGAGTATAAGGAATGCCGATGTGGGAAGCGACCACCATTTGGTTCTGATGAGTCTCAAACTACGAACCGCTGCCGTACAAAAACCAGCGCAGGATGCAGCAAGGAGCTCAAAATTCATTACTAATGCTTTAAATGACCCCAACATATGTCGAAACTATGTCACCACCCTTAACGACAGAGCCTCGTCATTAAACGGAATCGAGCATTCAACAATTGATGAGAGGGTGAAATTAAAAGTGTTTTTATGGAGGCTGGATCCGAAACTGTACCCAAGCGAACGAGACGTAGAGACTCTTGGATATCCCAAGACACCTGGGATAAGATCGAACTTCGCAAATCGTTGAAAATCCAAATAAATGCCGAAGCAGATATTCAACGAAAGGCTGACTTGCGAAGAGAGTACCGCATTGCACATAAGATGGTCTATCGCTGTGTGAGACGTGACAAGAGGGTGAGGATAGATGGACTCGCAGATAATGCGGAAATCGCTGCCAGAAGAGGAGATATCCGGGAATTGTACCAAATAGCCAAAGATGTTATCGGGAAAAAAAGCAACACCAATCATCCTGTAATGGATTTGGATGGCACATTTTTGGTATCAATTGAGGATCAGCTTCGTAGATGGAAGGACCATTTTTGTGCCCTGCTAAATGAGGATTCAGTTGGAGCAGAGTGCTGAAGTGCCCCAACTAAACGAGATGCGCAGGTCCTATAGGGGTATTGACATCGAACCCCCGTCAGAATCGGAAATCCATACAGCAATAAATCTCCTCAAAAACAACAAGGCAGCTGGACTGGATGGAATACCAGCTGAATTATTCCTGAAAGCCGATCCCGTAACAGCGGCTAGTATTTTACATCCGCTGATGCAAAGCATTTGGGAAAACGAAAGCTATCCCAGGGACTGGAAGGATGGTGTGATTGTTAAGTTGCCAAAGAAAGGGGACTTAAAGAATTGCAACAATTGGCGTGGTATCACCGCTTTGTCCGTTTTCCCAAAACTAATGGCAACCATCATTCTCGAGCGAATAAAGGATAGAATCGAGTCTACACTCAAGAGGCATCAAGCTGGCTTCCGCAGTGGTCGATCGTGTGTCGACCATATCAACACCCTGCGTATCGTCCTCGAGCAGTCGATGGAATTTCAATCACCGCTTTACCTCATGTTCGTGGATTTTGAGAAAGCCTTTGATCGAGTTAACCGAGAATGTATATGGAGATCGTTGCTTGGTAGGAATTCCACCAAAAATTGTTGCCATTATTAAAGAGTCCTACAACAACGCAAGGTGTTTTGTTTTACACAATGGGCAGCTATCCGACTCCTTTGTCGTGCAACAGGGTGTGAGACAAGGGGATGTTCTATCGCCAATTCTCTTCCTGCTGGCGATGGACGACGCCGACGTATTGACGGTCAGTGTTGGTTCAGCTGAGCGACAGGGCATTCAATGGAGACCGTTCGAAAGGCTCAGTCATTTAGACTATGCCGATGACATATGTCTACTGGCAAATAACATCAGTGGGCTGAACGGGATGTGGTCTAAGAATAAATAGCAAAAAGACAAAAATAATGCTCACAGGCCGCTCCACACAGCAGCGTATTATTCTACAGGAGACGCCAGTTGAAGAAATGGAACAGTTCAACTACCTTGGCAGTATTGTTTCTGCTAACGGTGGTACGAATCCGGACGTTAAAAGTAGAATAAATAAAGCTCGTGCTGCCTTCGGTACTCTGTCCCCAATTTGGAAATCCAGTCAAATCTCCTTACGCACTAAGTTGAGATTCTTCGAATCCAATGTCAAATCCGTGCTGTTATATGCTTGTGAAACCTGGAAAGTCACATCCATCATTTCGAGGAAATTGCAGGCTTTTGTGAATCGCTGTCTTCACCGCATCCTTAAGATTCGATGGCCACAAATAATATCAAATAAGGAATTGTGGCGCAGGACAAGTCGCGAGCAGCTGGATGTCGACATAAGAAAGCGTCAATGGCGTTGGATTGGTCACACACTGAGGAAACCAAACGATGAAATTGCAAAGCACTCCTTTGAATGGAATCCTCAGGGTGCACGGCGGATTGGAAGATGAAGAACAACATGGACATCAACTGTCTTAGCGGAAGCAGAGTCCCAGAGAAAGAAGTGGCAACAGCTAAAGTACCTTGCAGCAGACCGTGAAGGATGGAGACGTTTTGTTGACGCCCTATGCTCCAGCCGGGATTACAGGACACGATGATCATGATAATTATAGCTAATAAGGGTATGTTTGCACTGCGACCGTAAGCTTTATTGTGTCTGTTTGTTTCCTTTTCGGAGTCGTTATAGTTTAAATATGGAAAGTTATTACAATATCTAATAACGGGTGATTTTTTAAGAGGTTTAGAACTTTAAAAAAAAAAAAACACAAAAAATTCGAAAAAATTAATGAAATATTTATTTGAATCGATAGTTTGAACCTTGCAATTTAATGTTTAAAGATAATTTCATGCAAATGTTGACCGCGGCTGCGTCTCAGGTAGCCCATCCGCTGAGTCCAATTTTGGCATACTCTTTCACACATATCGGCCGGTATCTCACGAATGAATGCATGGATGTTGGCTTCCAGTGCGTCAATCGAAGCGGGCTTGTCCCTATAGACATTAGCCTTGACATACCTCCACAAAAAATAATCTAATGGTGTCAAATCGCACGATCTAGGCGGCCAATTGACCGGCCCGAAACGTGAAATTAACTGTTCACCAAACTCGCCTCGCAATTGCGCCATTGTTTCGCGTGCTGTGTGGCATGTGGCACCGTCTTGTTGAAACCACATATCATGCAAGTCAAGAACTTCCATTTCGGGCAAAAAAAAGTTTGTTATCATCGCTCGGTAGCGTTCACCATTGACAGTAACGCTGCGATTCGCATCATCTTTGAAGAAATATGGCCCAATAATGCCGCCGGCCCATAAACCGCACCAAACAGTGGCTTTTTCGGGATGCATTGGTAGCTGTTGCAATGCTTCTGGCTGATCTTCACTCCAAATGCGGCAATTATGCTTATTTACGTACCCATTCAACCAAAAATGAGCCTCATCGCTGAACACAATTTTTCGATAAAAAAGCGGATCCTCGGCCAGCACGAATTTTGATAGTAAAATTCAATAATTTGCAAGCGTTGTTCATTTGTAAGACGATCCATGGTTAAATTGCAAACCAAACTGAAGCTGTTTGACAGTGACACAAGGTACTAAACACACGTCAGCTGTCAAAACAAGTGTTGCCAAAACCAAACCAGTTAAAAAATCACCCGTTATAAGCCAGTACTGGATGAGAAGAGTAAGTAAGTTCTATCGATTCGTGCATGTTATTTTTTAATACCTAATATGTATCTACTACTATTTTAAAGTAATTTGATAAGAGCCAGCACTGGATCAGCTCCATTTAAATGCTTCAATTTTTTTTTTTTTTTTTGAAGTAGGTAGAAGTACATAAGGCAGAAATTTGTTGGAAACTGGAACATTTTGCAAGATAGATATACAAATATGGTTTTCTATACACATAGGCAGGTAATGCACTATACCATTAAACCTTTGGATGTAGATTGTACATCTAGGTATATCCTCGATCACATACTAGGTAGGTATATCTAATGAAAGAATATCTACCTATGTCTACTAATTGTGGGAATAAATGGAGTGAGGTTGAAAAAA
Source organism: Dasysyrphus tricinctus (assembly GCA_963921185.1). NCBI lineage: Eukaryota > Metazoa > Arthropoda > Insecta > Diptera > Syrphidae > Dasysyrphus > Dasysyrphus tricinctus. The sequence continues at coordinate 15,424,574 of OY992531.1, forward strand.
TTGAGAGACCTAATTCCAGTTGCTTCTTGCTAGCTATATAGGCATCTAACTGCTCGTCGACGGACAATAGCAATAGATAGTTTAGATCTCAGCAGACTCAGAGTAAGACCAGACTGTTATGTAGGTATCTCAGAGGCGCTGCTGCTGCTGTGGGAATACCAAAACCGATTTATGGCAGACGTTTTTTTTTCATTTTTTGTTGTAACTTGTCATTTTGAAAGTGGAATGTCATTGGGACGAAGAACGACACGTTATGCTGAGCCGGGGATTTGTGGGTTGATTTATGTAGGTATAGGTAGGTATTGGTTGGGAGGTTGATGGCATTTTATAAATTGAAAAGAGGATGGTTTGCATAATAGCTGTTTTGTTTATGATATTCATTCAACAAAAGCTTTAAAAATCTTTCGTGTTTAGGTAGGCAGGAATTTGAAAAGGAATTTATAGGTATAGATATGTACTTGTGCATACCTACCTACTCGTATACGTGGTTAGTTATGCTGTTTCTCTAACTCCACGTTTATAAAGCTTGTCTTTTGTCTTATAGGCAGTTAAGGATATATCTACATAAGCAAATTCTTGTATTGGTACCTACCTACCTACCTACCTGGATATTCAGATTAGGTATATCTACATAATTTTAACTCCACAATGCTAAAAGGATAGGTAACTCCAATAACTGGAGCAGAAAGTGTAAGTTCATACGGGGATTAATCATCTTTGTTTTTTTTTTTACGACGATGCTACGTTCAGGTCAGAGTCCTATGAATGTGACAATACTAACATCGAGAGAGTAACCCTTTTCTATAGTGACCTTGAAAAAAATAAAAAAAATTTAAATCATAAAAAAGAATCAATAGCTGACCAATTACTTAAACTAGTCGACCTTTAATAAAGATCTAAGGACCTTTCAGGTGGTGTAAATTGTTTGGAGATTTCCCATAAATGAAGAACCCATAATCACTATGACCTTGAAAATGTTTAAAAATTCACTAAACTAAATCTAGATATACCTAGCTTAGCTGACCAATTGTTGAAACTAGTTGATCGTATGTATAGATCTAAAAGTCTTTTAGATGGTACCTATACATTTCTGCAAATTTCTCATAAATGAGGGGCCAAAAACCGCGATCAACGATTAACGATTTTTTATTGAACATTTATATTCATTTGAGTAAACTTACAACTATTAAATTTAATAGGAAATATAAATATATATTATGCATGTCAACTTAAAATTAAAAGTCGGTTGACTTTAATGTTCTCGGGATGTTCCGTCCCGGTTGTCCATTGGTGGTTTGGGTGTGGTTTGGTGGAAGGGGTTGGCGTTTAGCCATGGCTGTAGGCTGACCCAGTATCAGCGTAAAAGGAAACGGCTGCTTCGTCGTTGTCGGTGAAAATATTGGCATACAGGGTCTCCATAACACTGAGGTACCTCGGCTCGGGATGTCGTTGCTGGGTGGCCATCCTTCTCATTAGTTGATTCGGGTGATTGACGGTGTAATCTTTGCTTTCCTGTAAAGATCCTCGTTCCTGTAATGCTTTCTTCGCTACCAGTCAAAGTTGAGCCCGGTGCATATTCTTAGCATCTTCCTTTCGAAGACTTGGAGATCCTTCATCGCTGATTTTGTAATTGTGAACCAGACTGGGAAACAGTAGCTGATTACTGGTCGCAGGAGTTGCTTGTAAACAAGTATCTTTGTCTGTTGGCTCAGTCCTGATCTTCTCCTCATCAAAGGGTGTAGTCGGTGGAATGCCCAGTTCGCTTTTCTGAGTACACTTTTTGAGTGTGGATTGAACTTTAGCAACTCGTTGAAGTTGATCCCCAGGTATTTGGTATTCTTTATGGCGGCAATGGTGGAACCATCAGGAAGTTTCAGAACTAAGTTTCTGCGAGTGGCTGCTGAGCGACTTCTGCCGTCACGGGGTCTCCTGAAGCAAACAAGCTCCGATTTTGCTGAGTTGATCTTGATGCCCCATTTCTTGTAGAAGCCGAACAGTCTGTGTATGTGAGCCTCTACTATCTGGACTGCGACGAGTGGTGACATTGAGGTAGCGTTTGTGAGTGAGTCATCTGCAAACAGCAAGTTTTCACAGCCAGTTGGGACGGGTTGGTCTGATGTCATCAGGCTGTAGAGGAAGGGGCCAAGCTTCGAACCTTGTGCAACTCCGGCTTTGATGTTCTTCACAGTTGATGAGCAGCTTCCCAACTGCACAAAGAAGTTCCTGGAAGAAAGAAAAGAAAAAAGAATTTTTATTAGTGGCGGGGGTAAACGTAGCAGATGTAGTTTGTGTATTAGAGTATCTATCCAGACGTTATCAAATGCTTTCTCGACATCCAGAAAGCATCCGACGGTGAAACGATGACTGTTGAGGGCTATGGTGATGTCATGCTGGAACTTCTGGAGTGGGTGTAGTGTGGAGTGCTTCTCCCTTAAGCCAAACTGCATATCAGGAATAATGTTGTTGTCGCTGCAAAACTTCTTCAGTTTCCTTAGTATCAGCTCTTCCAAGAGCTTGGCTTAGGTTGCTGAGGAGGGATATTGGCCTATAGTTAGATATCATGTTCCTGACAACTTTCTTCGGGATCGCCACGATCTTCGCTGTTTTCCATTTTTGGGGAAAGTAGTTGTTGTTGACACAGCTGTTCAGGATGATGGTAAGAAGAATCAAAACTGTCTCTGGTAGCCTCTTGATGATGAAGTTGGATATTCCATCTGGTCCTGTTGACTTCTTTGGCCTGCAGCTGCTGATTATTTCAACTATTTATTCTTGGTTGCTCAGGTTTGGGCTGTCAACTGGGTCACTCGCTGGATTGGTGTCGCTGAATATTGCTCTGTCCATGTTAGGTGCCAGGGTTAGTTGGATGGAATCCTTCACTTCATCAAGAAAAACTGGATCAGTGCATAGGTTGAGGGTGAAGTTTCCTTCAAAATATTCAGCAAATGCCTCAGCTTTGTCCGGCCAAAAACCACGAGTGACCTTGTGTGGCCTTGAAAAACTTCTAACAACAACGCTAGGTGTGTTGGCAGCTATCCTACTCCTTCGTAGTGCAACAGGGTATGAGGCAAAGGGGTATTATATCGCGAATTCTCTTACTGCTCGCTACGAATCGCGCACAGTGGGGCCGAGGTGGAAAAAACCTCATACATAAAAGTGTTTAATTTGGTACTGTAATGCACTTTTCTTTTAGTATTTTTAATGCAGAACCCGACTTGATTTCAGCTGAAATAAGGGTTTAAAACGGATCATTGAAACTTTGAGCACTTTAAACAGATGTTTTCCATAATTCCTCCATCTCATGGATTATTATTTAAAATTTTTCTTTCAATGAACTATGTTAATATGTACCTAAAAGTATCTGATGAGAAAATAATTTGCCCCATTTTATCGATTACAGCGAAAAATCAAGCCAATATTTGGACTTTGGGTGTACCTAGTTTCAGACTTTATTTATTTCATCAAACAGAGAACAATTTCCCTTATAGACTAATACATCAGTTCTTCAAAACTAAATTTATCATCATCATCATCAAGTCCTGTAACCCCGGTTGGGGCATAGGGCGCCAACAAATCGTTTCCATCCTTCTCGGTCTGCAGATAGATATTTTAACTGTGGCCACGTCTTTCTCTGGGAGTCTGCTTCTGCTAGAACTGTTGATTTCCATGTTGTTCTTGGTCTTCCAACCCGCCGTGCACCCTGAGGATTCCATTCAAATGACTGCTTTGCAATTTCATCGTTTGGTTTCCTCAGTGTGTGACCAATCCATTGCCATTTACGCTTTCTTATGTCAACGTCCAGACGCTCCTGGCTTGTCCTGCGCCACAATTCCTCGTTTGATATAATTTGTGGCCAGCGAATTTTTAGAATATGGCGTAGACAACGGTTCACAAAAGCCTGCAATTTCTTTGAGATGGTAGTCGTGACTTTCCAGGTTTCGCAAGCATATAACAGCACGGATTTGACATTGGATTCGAAGAATCTCAACTTTGTGCGCAAGGAGATTTGACATGAGTTCCAAATTTGGGAGAGAGAACCGAAGGCTGCGCGAGCTTTATTTATTCTTCTTTGAACGTCCAGATCAGTACCACCATTTGCTGAAACAATACTTCCAAGGTAGTTAAATTGTTCAACCTCTTCAACTGGCGTCTCCTGTATTAGAATACGCTGATGTGTGGAGCGGCCTGTGAGCATTATTTTTGTCTTTTTGCTATTTATTTTAAGACCATTCGCCTCTCCTTTTAACTTCAGAGCTTGACACATCCCGTTCAGCCCGCTGATGTTATTTGCCAAGAGACATATATCATCGGCATAGTCTAAGTGGCTAAGCCTTTCAAACGGTCTCCATTGAATGCCCTGCCTCTCTGATGTTCCAACGCTGGCCGTCAAGACATCGTCAATCGCCAGTAGAAAGAGAATTGGCGATAGAACATCTCCCTGTCTCACACCCTGCCGCACTTCGAAAGAGTCGGATAGCTGCCAATTGTGTAAAACAAAGCATCTTGCGTTGTTATAGGACTCCCTTATAATGGCAACAATTTTTGGGGGAATTCCTCTACCAAGAAGTGATCTCCATATACATTCACGGTTGACTCGGTCAAAGGCCTCCTCAAAATCCACGAACATGAGGTAAAGCGGTGATTGAAACTCCGCAGACTGCTCAAGAACGATACGCAGAGTGTTGATATGGTCGACACAAGACCGCCCACTGCGGAAACCAGCTTGATGCCTCTTGAGTGTAGACTCGATTCTAACCTTTATCCGCTCCAGAATGATGGTTGCCATTAATTTTGGAAAAAACGGACAAAACTGTAATACCTCGCCAATTGTTGCAATTCTTAAGATCACCTTTCTTTGGCAACTTAACAATTACACCATCCTTCCAGTCGCTGGGATAGATTTCATTTTCCCACACAGCTTGTATCAACGGGTGTAGAATACTAGCCGTTCTGACAGGGTCAGCTTTCAGGAACTCGGCTGGTATACCATCAAGTCCAGCTGCTTTGTTGTTTTTGAGAAGATTTATCGAAGATTGAATTTCCAGTACTGTAGGGGGCTCGATGTCAATACCCCTATATGATCTACGCATCTTGTTAAGCTGGGGCACTTCAGCACTCTGCTCGACAGAATCCTCATTAAGCAAGGCACAAAAGTGCTCCTTCCAGCTGCGCAGCTGATCCTCGATTGATACCAAAAGTGTACCATCCACATCCATTACAGGATGATTGGTGTTGGTTTTCTTCCCGACAACTTCCTTGGATATTTGGTACAATTCCCTCATGTCTCCTCTTCTTGCAGCGTTTTCCGCATTTTCTGCGAGACCGTCTAACCTCACCCTCTTGTCTCGTCTCACACAGCGATAGACCATCTTATGTGCTAAGCGATACTCTCTTCGCAATTCAGCCTTGCGTTGAGCATCTGCTTCGGCATTTATTTGCATCTTCAACGATTTTCGAAGCTCGATTTTATCCCAGGTGTCTTGGGATATCCAAGAGTCTCTAACTCTCGACTGCTTGGGTACAGTTTCGGATCCAGCATCCATAAAAACACTTTTTATATCACCCCACATCTCATCAATTGTTGAATGTTGTATTCCATTTAATGACGAAGCTCTGTCGTTAAGGTTGGTGACATAGTTACGACATATGTTGGGATCACTTAAAGCATTTGTATTGAACTTCGAATTCCTTGCTGCACCCTGTGATTGACGTTGTACAGCTGCCGTTCGTAGCTTGAGACTCATGAGAACCAAATGATGGTCGCTTCCAATGTCGGCATTTCTTATGCTCCGAACATCGCACATTGACTTCCTCCATCGCTGCTGAATCATGATGTGGTCAATTTGGTTTTCAGTTTGACCATCCGGATGTACCCAGGTGATTTTGTTGCAAGTCTTATGTTTAAACACAGTTCCACCCAGTACAAGACGATTAGCGTTACAAAAATCGACCAGCAAATCGCCATTTTCATTTCGTGACCCCAAGCCATTTTTCCCCATGACGCGTTCCAGACCGTAGTTGTCTGATCCGACTTGGGCATTGAGATCTCCCATGACAATTATGATGTCGGCTCTTGGAACACCACTGTAAACTGAGTTAAGATGAGTGTAGAAAGCGGTTTTGTCTTCCTCGGTCGCTTCATTTGTGGGGGCGTAGCACTGAATTATTGTGACGTTGCGAATTTTTGTACGGAACCTTGCTGTCATTATTCTTGCAGAAATGGGCGCCCAGGATATAAGACTACGCCTTGCTTCTTCGTTCAACATAATTCCGACACCATGCAGCCTTTGGCCACCCTCTCTTTCATCCTCCCCGGAATACAGCATTCTCGTTTGCCCAGAGTCAGCTCTGTATTCTGTATATAATTTATAATAAGATAAAATAACATTTTAAATTATATATAAATATTTTTTAAATATTAATTAGGATTCTATATCACAATGGTGGCAAATTTAATAAGTTAAATTCATATAGTTTAAAAGTATCTCTAGAACAACTGTCAAAAAACTCTAATCTATTGCAAACCAAATCGTCGATTTTCCAAATTTAGCATTCCAAATAACAGGCACCTGGTTTTATAAGACGGAGTATCTATTCTCCAATTGAATTTAAATAACGAATATCTCGTAAATTTCCTTTGTACTTTTTCAATTCGTTCACACGAGTTATTATAATATGGGTTCCAAACTGTACTGCAGTACTCAAGCACTGATCGAACTAAAGAATTAAAAAGCGACTTAAGTGTGAAAGGGTCATTAAATTCTTTGGTGTTCCTCTTAATAAACCGAAGCATTTGGTTAGATTTATTGATAATATAATCCATATGTAGTAAGAAAGAAAGTTTTATATCTAAGATCCAAGATCTTTTTTTTGATCCACACGTTTTAATTCAGAATTCTTAATCGAGTAGTTGAAGTATATGGGTGAATTATTACAGTAACATAACATAACATGACACTTTGAGACATTAAAGTGCAGAAAATTAATGTTACACCAATCAGCCAATCTATCTAAATCTTCATTTAATAAAACGCAATCTTCCATGGATTTTGGAATTCGATAAAGTTTAAGATCGTCCGCAAATAGGAGACATAGTGAATTCCTCTGAATATATCAGGAATGTCATTAATAAACAAAAGGAATAATAGAGGTCCCAAATGGCTGTCCTGAGGGACACCAGATGGCACAAAGATTTGTTCTGAAAAATCGTCATCGATTTTAACTAGTTGAAACCTATGAGTTAAATAGGATTTTACCCCATCATAAAAGAAATTTTACTGATAGGTCTATAATTAGTAACATCCTGTTTAGATCCTGACTTGAATACTGAAGTTATGTAGGACAATTTCCAACACTCTAAGAACTGACCCTGGGAAAGCGACAAGTTATAGATGGCCGTCAACGGTCTGGCTAAGGAATATGCACATTTAAACAATAATATGGGCGGAATCCCATCGGGATCTTCTGTTTTAGTTGTGTCTAAATCGAGCAGGGCTTTCATGAATTCTGAGACCTGTAATACCATTGAACCTATTGTAATATTTTCTCAGGTTCGTTAGTAAAACTTATTTACTTTATATAAAACGTCCACTTATTTATTTCACAAAATAAAACACTTTCTTTTCTTACTACAAACAAAACGATTTATTATTCACCACTGGAAATCAATTCACCAACTTTATTCATTCACGATTTAAAACAAACTGTGTCGCTGCCGGTCAAACATGTGCCTTTTATACTTGTTTGACAAACTCTGGAAATTAGTAGAAGGTTCTGGTCTCTGCTTCCAGAGCTTTCCGTAGGGGAAATTTCCCAATAATTTCCCTTCCAAAAGCGTTTATTTGACAGCTGGTATATCTGCTATAATCCGGCAGATGGCGCTTCTTTCGTTTGAGAGTCGCTATAATTATAGCTAATAAGGGTATGTTCGCACTGCGACCGTAAGCTTTATTGTGTCCGTTTTTTTGCTTTTCGAAATCGTTATAGTTCAAATATGGAAAGTCATTATACACTATATATATTAGCAGTAGCTGGTACCTGTGGTAGTTCAAGATTTTACGGAGAGTTAGACGAATAAACAGACTGAAAATAGACAGCAAAAAGATTACAGATTTTATTCAAGTCACTTGTTGGTGTATTTAAATACTTCATACAACTTGGATACCTGTTAGATTTACGTTTAGAGTTTATAAAATTCCTAAAGCTTTAACTGTTATTTTTAATGTTAGATTCAATAGTAAACATATAGGATTGATACAAAAATTTATTGAGCGTAGCAAATTCCTTTTGGCATTTTAAATAAGCCGACCGAAGCTCAATGTTTTCTCAGTTTTTTTTTTTTTTAATAATTTGAATGCTTTATTTTTTCTATTTTTTTAATTGATTAATGTCTTATTAAACCAAGCTGGATTTAGACTAGATTTAGATTTTTTGAGTGGAACAAACTGACGAACAGCTTAATGAAGCTGTATTTGGATGAAAATGATTCATTAGCGCTATTTAAATTGACTTTTGAAATATGTATATCCCACGGAAAAGATGAAAGCATTCATTCATTGCATCAAAGTTGGCTTTTTTAAAGTTTGGTACAAAAAAGTTATTAGTATTATGATTTTTCATATACATAGGTATACAAATAAATAGCACTTTCAAGTGCAATGTGATGTTTTGAGTTTTGGACAATAGGGGTATCAGACTTTTCGACATAAATATTAAATTCCTTATCAACAAAGATAAGATCCAGAATTCGATTTAATTCATTGCGATTAGAGTTAATTTGTATTAAGTCAAACCGATTAAAAAATTCAAATGAGCGTGAAGTTAGCACCGCCATTCTGGATTTTCCAAAAAAAAAAGGTTGTGCTGTAATGTGTCCAACTTGTGCTGCTATGTGCCGTATTTAAAAAAAAAAATCGTAGTAAGGGTTTGGCTTTTAGAGGGTACCCATATTTAAGCGTGAAGTAAGCACCGCCATTCTTGATCTTCGAAAAAAGAAAAGTTGTGCTATACTGTGTTCAACTTGTGCTGGCATGTGCCGTAAATATTTTTGAAAAATTCGCAAATTTGCAAGTTTTACGAATGAAATTTTTGCGAAATTTCAGAATTTCTTAAATAAAAAAGTTGAGCTGCATTGTGCTCAAAAAATGATACTAAGAACCAAAAAGATAAAAACAAAACTTCGCATAATTGCATCTATTATGGCCAAAACTAAACTTTGCGAAGGGCTATAGCGTGAAGTTAGCACCGCCATTTCCGATTTTCAAAAAAATTAAAGTTGTGCTATATTGTGCTCAACTTGTGCTGGCTTCTGCCATAAATATTTTTAAAAAATTCGCAAATTTGCAAATTTTACGAATGAATTTTTTGCGAAATTTAAAAAAATTCTTCAAAAGAAAAACTGTGCTGCATTGTACTCAAAAAATTCCACTAAGAACCAAAAAGAAAAGAACAAAAATTCGCATGATTGCATTTATTATTCCCAAAACTTAACTTTGCGAAGGACTGTAGCGTGAAGTTAGCACCGCCATTTCCGATTTTTAAAAAAATAAAAGTTGTGCGTTATTGTGCTCAACTTGTGCTGCATTGTGCCGTAAATATTTTTAAAAAATTTACATGTTTGCAAATTTTACGGGGCTACAGCCCTTCGCAAAGTTGAGTTTTGGCCATTATAAATGCAATCATGCGAATTTTTCTTTTCGGTTCTTCGAAGAATTTTTTGAGCGCAATGAAGCACAACTTTTTTTTTAAGAAATTTTGAAATTTTGCAAAAAATTCATTCGTAAAATTTGCAAATTTTCGAATTTTTCAAAAATATTTACGGCACAAGCCAGCACAAGTTGATCACAACACAGAACAACTTTTATTTTTTTGAAAATCGGAAATGGCGGTGCTAACTTCCCGCTTCGCAAAATTGTTTTGTGGTCGTAAAAGTTAAAAATATGCAAATTTTGTTGTTTTATCTTCGAAATATGGCAGTTCAAATAGCACAAAAAACAGCACAACCTTGATTTTTTACAAAATTGCAAAATTTGAAAAAATTTCATTCGTAAAATTTACGAATTTGCAAATTTTTTTAAAAATATTTACGGCACAGGGTAGCACAAGTTGAGCACAATACAGCACAACTTTTATTTGTTTGAAAATCAGAAATGGCGGTGCTATATTCACGCTATAGCCCTTCGCAAAGTTTAGTTTTTGCCATAATAGATGCAATCATGCGAATTTTTGTTTTTTTTCTTTTTGGTTCTTAGTATCATTTTTTGAGCAAAATGCAGCACAACTTTTTTATTTATGGGTACCCTCTAAAAACCAAACCCTTAGTACGATTTTTTTTTAAATACGGCACATAGCAGCACAAGTTGGGCACATTACAGCACAACCTTTTTTTTTTTTGAAAATCCAAAATGGCGGTGCTAACTTCACGCACATAAAATTCAATCAGATTTATTTCAACATCAGATGTTACATCATATGGAATTAGATATTTATCTTCGACGTCCAATACCCATTTTATATTTCCTTGAATAAAATCACTTCAAGTTCGAGTGAAATTTCCAGCGTCTTCCTTAGCTGTGTCAACCTTACCTAACCTTGCCAGTAAAAGGCCATATTCGAGAACGTCATCACTGTCAAAAATGCATTTTGCATAGTAATCTCAAACGCAAGCTGCAAAAGTCTTCTGTTCAAAAAGGCAAATACAAGTTTTACTGCATAAGCATTGTGTTGGATAATGCAGTTTACTAAAGTCACATGTTGGAAAACATCATGTTAGGTGCAATTCTGCAGTAAAAAAATTGAATTGGCAACAAAAATATTGAGAAGCTGGAGAACGTATTCATAAACGTCAAATGCGTTTGCAAGAAAATTGAAGGACGTTGATAAAAAAGATATTGTGCAAACAAAACCATTGCTTTCCTCTCAGTCAATTTGAAGGCTATTTGTACATAGCGAAACTTTTCTTCATTGAACCTGGTCAGCGGTTAACGCACAACCACTCATTGCTGCAACGCTGCGTTGCCAAGAAAAATTTTTATAAACGTATAGCGAAATAACCTGTTGTTGATTACAATTTATTAAATTCATATTTTATGCTTCACTCGTTCTTGCCCAGGGGGGCAATTGCACACATTGCCCCTCCCTGTATCCGCACCCGTGTGCCAAACACTGCAAGTGAAGGGAGAGATGAGTGGTCTAAGAATAAACAAGAACAAAGACAAAAACAATTCTCTCAGACCGCTCCACACATCAGCAGGAGACGCCGCCGGCCGCGGGCGCACCGCCAGTTTAAAGAAATCGAACAGTTTAACTTCCTTGGCGGTATTGTCTCTGCAAATGGCGGTACGGATCTGGACGTTAAAAGTAGAATTAATAAAGTAAGTGCTGTCTTCGGTACTCTGTGCCCAAATTGAAACTCCAGTCCATAATCTTCTTACGCATACTAAGTTGAGACTCTTCGAATCCAATGTCAAAAACCGTGCCGTAATATGCTTGTGAAACCTGGAAAGTCACATCTACCAATTCGAGGAAATTGCAGGCTTTTGTGAATCGCTGTCTTAGCCACATCCTAAAGATATGCTGGCCACAAATTAAATTAAACGAGTAATTGTGGCGCAGAACAAGTCAAGAGCAGCAGAGAAAGACGTGGCCACTGTTAAAATATCTACCTTGCTGCAGACCGTGAAGGATGGAGACGTTTTGGTGACGCCCTATGCCCCAACCGGTGTTACAGGACACAACGTTATGGTGACTGAGTTTTTACGAACTAAAAGCGATCGCAATGACAGTTTCAAGATGGTGTGAAATTTAAAGTTAAGACCTTTTTTTGGAAGATCATATACCTATACGGTAAACCCATTAATTACAGCGATGATGAATCGAGTTCCACTACCTAGCAGGTTCCAGACTATACCATTCAACCCAGGCGACAAAGCCCAACAATTCCATCTACCCGATTCCGATGAAGTTAGGGTGTAAAGCAGCTGGAGGCTGGACGAGCTGTTCCATGTGTCAGACGATGAATTGGTTAAGAGTTTGTGCACATAAACGCCCGCAGGTGTGGTAGCCTGGCATTTTACAGAACTTTCATATGCGGGAGCCTACAAGTATGCACCAGTTCATCTGCTATAAAATATGGTAGAAGGAAATCATTTTCGATGAATGTAAATAGAACCTCCATCAGCATTGACTGTCCGATCCTCAAAGAAAGCGAACTTTTGGAATGCACCAATTACGGGGTCATCGTATTACCTCGTGGCATGATGATTAGTGCGTAGGACTGTCATGCCGAAGGGTTGGAATCGATTCCCAGCCGTGCCACCTAAAAACAGAAATGTTTTATCCGAGTTACTGCCTCTTGCGAGGAACTGACAAATCCTCCAAGAGTATACTTGTCATGAAAAAGTGCTTCTCATTTAGCCGTTCGGACTCTAAATAAAACTACAGGTCCCCTCCATTCCTTCCAACAACACCCACACACACAGGAATGGTTGAGAGTTGTAAGTCACTAGGCCCTGGTTCTCCATCACGAGCTGTTGCGCCACCCAATTTATTTATTTATATTACGGCGGGGTCATCAGTTTTCTTAACATTGTGTAACAAGATCGTTTCTGTCGTACCTATTATTTGAACGCTTGAACAAATATTCATTAATAATCTGATGGGTTCACATTTGTGTTGTTTGAGGCCCTGGTCCAGCCTAGAAGATACAACCACCTTAATTAAATAAGTTAGTACTCAACTTTACTTTACTACTTACTTTTCCTATAGGAACGATGAACAAACCGGTCTTAGTATTGGTCTCGTAAATTTGTATCCTATTCAAAGCAAGGTAAAAAATCTATTCTAACCCACCTGAAAAATGCCAAGTTTTTCCCAAATAAAGACAAGGCTTTGAGAAGTTTTCCATGGGGGATATCAAATTCTTAGACGTGGAGAACTAATTAATTGCTAATTAGTTACGTAAATCAACTTATGCAACTCACCTAGATAAGAATAAACTTCACAGAAAAAGCACCTTTTCAAACACCTCTTGAGGTAAAAGGCCCTAGAAAATCCCGCTAGGGCTTAGTTATCCTAACTTGGCCCTTGGCCTTTTTAAGCATCATGAAAAACTAGATTATTTTTTCTAGGGGGGGTGAAACCAGCAAAGGGCCTAGCGAGTATTTAACAAGTGGTGTTTCTCGATTAGATTTCCATACGGAAAAATTTCAATAGGACCTTGAACAAACTTGACAAAAACTTGGCATTTTTCCAGGCCGGTAAAACAGTCCCAGTACCTACTTATATAAGTATACCTAGCTACAATAGCTCCACCCACCTGTAGAAACAATCTAGTTTTTCATGAGGCTAGAAACATGGCTCTAGCAAGGGCAACTATAAATTTTCTTTTGGGCCTCATCAGTAAAGCAACCTTTTGCCTCAGCAGGCAGCAACAAAAAAGTTGTCTTCACTGGGGCTCGATCGATTTATGCTGAGCTATCTCGCAATACAGTTGCGAAATGTTGAAAATGAAAAATTATAAACATCAAATTTTTCTTACTATTGTTTGATAGGTATCCAAAATATTTGTTTTATTTTGTTTCTCATAAATGGGGTACCTATTTGTGATGGGATAACAAGACTTATCCGACAAGTTTTAGTAGCGAGGGCCTCACGAGTATTTGACAAGTTTTCCCTGTCTAGATTTCCCCTACAACAAAACTTTCCAGGGCCTTATCCCAAGAGTTTTTACTAGCGAGGGCCTCACCAGTTCTTGACACGTTTTCCTTGTCTATATTTCTCCTACTAAAGCCTTTCCAAGGCCTTGATTAAACTTGACAAAAACTTGCCATTTTTTCAGTTGGCATGCCTACATATACCTAATCTAAAAATCATAGGTAGGTTGGTTAGGTAAGAATGTAGGGTACATATGTGTACCTAAGTTAAGTACCTACCTATTTGCATTTAAAAGATCAATTTGCCGACTTTAAACTCTATTTATTATACATAATTCATTCTCCTCATAACAGTTCCCTTATCTCGAGGAATGGTAGGTAACTGATTTAACAAATTCCAATCAGGGATTTCTTTTTTTCCAAATGAGCTGTCTAACAAGCCTATAGCCTTAAATCGTGTGTCTCTCTTTTCAAAGGAGTGGTAGGTACGAAACTTTTCTTAAAAAAAAGAGTGTTTTATGGTGCACTACATCGTGGTCGAACATTTTATCGTACCAAACCAACCAACCACCAGCAAACCAAACCATTTATCAATGACACATAATTTACATAAAACGATTTCAAGTCACAGATAAGCCATATGCGAAGGATTAACTTGCACTCTTTACACGTTTAATCAGATTTAAAGACTGAAACTGAAGTTTGCTTTGGACTAAAAACTGAAGGAAACTGGCTAGGACTGATGTGGTAGATAAAAACTCAGATTTAAACTTCTACTTATAGGTTGGTATCTCTACCGAAAACCCATAGATGGTTAGTCGGTATGCATGCTTAGGTAGATAGATAGGTACCAACTTCAATTTTCAAGTCCAAACTGTGGTGCAGTCGAGGTACCTATTATGTGGCATGTTGTCATTAATGGTGTCGAACAATGAGTATTGAATTCGACTGAAGTCTCGACTGGGGATGTCATTGAAATTAGGATTTTCTCTAGAACTACAGAATACAGATACAGCATGAGAACAAGAGAGCAAGAGCCAAACCGATAACAAGATTGTATTTCTCGTAACTTGATATCAACGAATTTATCATACAAAGGGAATAACGGGAACAGTGAATCACACATTCACAATTCACTAACACAAATAATCCAATATTTATATACCAACCAACTTTAAGAGCATAAATTGAATTGATAGTTCAAAAATGCACAAAGAATTGTGGTTGTGAAGTTGTTAAGTATATAGGAACACCTATTTACAAAACAAGAAGGCCAAAGTAGAAGAACAAAATAGTTTAGGTAAGGAAGGTATGTAGGTATATGCTTTGTGCTATTTACGATAATCACTGATTACATACACAACATTATACAAATACGCTCAAACTTCATGGTGTTTGAGAGAAAAAAAGAGTAAGGTATGAAAAAAAAGGGAAATGTCCTCTCTCCATGTGCATTGCGCAGAGCAATATTTTTGATTTTTTCTCTATCATTCAATCCCCTCTATTCTACCTACCTACCCCGACCGAAACGGCCCTTGCCCTTTGTTTTGTTAATTCATTATTCCCTTATCTATTGTGGTGTTCCGTTTCAACTTTGTCACAAAACAAGAAAAATGAGCCAAAACACAATCATAAAAAAAAAAAAACAAGAACAACTTGCGTGCTGCTGCTGAATACTGAATACTGAAATATTATGATGATGATTGAGCGCATGCTACGCGCTGACGTCACGACAGATGTTACAATGCGATAGTTTTGTTATTGGGTTTTGCTTTTCTCTTTGACATTTGTTTCGTATTTCGTTCGTCAATCACCATCACCATCGTCTTCATCATTGGTTTCGTATGTTGGTATACATACCTACCTAACTTAGTTGTTAATTTAGGTACCTACCTAATTTATTTTTCAGATGAAGGCTAGCCATCAATGAGAGCTGCTGTTTCATGAATTTAAATTGTTAAGCTTTTTTTGTTGTAGGTACATTTAAAGTTACCTCTTAAATACCTACAGGCTACGGCTCTATAACGCAGTGTAAATTTTTTTTTCAAAAATATTGGCAATTTGTCATCTGTCAAAGTGCATGCAAAAGTTTTTATCTACGAATTAAAATCATAAAAAAAGAAAGTTAAAAGTGCAAATTTATGATAAAAAACTATATCAAACATCAAACAAGAAAAAATCCTTCTGAAAGAAAATACTCGCAGAGTAAGTTTTAGTTCATAAGCTACTCTTGCGCAATGAAATAAGTTTAAGCAAAAAACTAACCTCTAAATGGTAAAAAAAAAAGGAATAGTCCAGACGTCTCCGGAAAACCCGGGAAACGAAAAACGAAACCCAAGCTCGAATAAAAGGCCACCAAAACTCTGGTATAAGTGACGAAAGAATGCAGCAAATTCAGCTTGAAAACAATAAGTAGCTCGTTAAGCAACTAGCGTCAAAATCTGACCTGCAGGTTCTTTACAATAAGATCGCGGAACTGAATGTGCATCACGAGGAAATATCCCAAAAAGTTATTAATAATTTGGAACAACGCAAAAAAACAGCTTGAGGAATAGCTTGACAGAGTCCTGCTAAAGGATATGGAATCGAATCTGGAAGTACACCTACCTGCTGAGACTAAGCTCCCGACATGGAGGAAAAAGCTAAATTCATCTGCGCTGGATTGCTAGATGTCAATCCAATTGAAATCGTTGAGTCTGCTTACGGGGTTCATAACCGCGATCCAAGCAGTGCAGCAATCATCGTGAAAATCAGATCCAAGGAATCTGTGTGGGATGTATTGAAGAATGCTAAGAAGCTTAAGGGAACAAAAATAACCATCCATAAGGACTTGACCTTCAATTTTCGGCAACGAAGGTCAAATATGATTCCAATCATGAAAGAACTCCGTCTTAAAAACCCATCAATAAAGATAGCTTTCAGGGATGATAAGCTTCTTATTGCAGGAAAAGTACATTACATGGGACTCCGCACAAGGGTTGAGATGTGGTGATAAAAGTGGAGGTGAAATTATTCAAGCACTATTTGAAGATATTTACAACCGCAAAAGAAAACAAATCTTATTGATACAAAAACATCAAATTTGACGGCAAATGTCAGATCCGTTAGTGCTGCCAAAAAGGAATTTGTACAAATATTTTGGCTGTGCCCACAAGCTGTTGTGTGGCCGGTGTTATACGATGCATGATGTGTTCCAGTCTACCAGATTGAAAACGAACACGAAGGCTATTTACTAAATAAGAAAATTAAAGTAGCATCAGGCTTAAAAAATAAATTAAATTTAGTGAATTTTTCTAATAATGCTAAGAATTTTGATATTATTGTATTGTTCGAAACGTATCTATTGGAAAATGATGAAAATAGGTTTAAATTATGAGCTTAGCTGGACTCCTGCGATTAAAACTTCAAATTTTGGAAGAGCAAGCAGAGGAACATTGTTCGAGTACCGTGAAAACCTTGATGTTGATGGCGTATCTGTTAAAAAAACAGGGGAATTGCTTTCTCCTACATAAAAACAAACAGTTGTGAAGTCGTTTTAATAACTAGATATATATTTAAATTGCAACCATTGGCAACGAGATTATGACTGGTAATGTGATTCACTTCAATCTTTGGATGCAAGATGCAACTGATATATTGCCTGTCGGCGATTTTAATTGTGGGATAGGGCTTTCGCAAATTACTTTTGTGACTGGATATGACGGCTTTTATTTGAACACAATTCACTATTCTAAGGATTCAATTTGTGATAGCAAAGGGTCAAAAATACTGCAACTTGCTGACGCTTACGATCTTCGTGTAATGATTGGAAGGTGTCCAGAGTTGACTCGGAGGGTGAACTTATACCTTTATAAGATGATCATCCTGCTCAGTTATTGATTACTGTTTCATATCAGGAAAGTGGAATCATCTTTTGGCAGATTTTCAAATTGGAGCAGAAATTTTTTCTGATCACATGCCCTTGGAAGTTTAATTTTCTGTGACCAAAAATGTGTAAACGAGGAATTATCAAATGCAGGATATTTATCATCAGGATAACTTGAATGTAAAACTTGAATATCTGGAAGCTCAAAATCTTGCAGCTGATCACATTGGCACTTTAACGGAAATTATTATGGACTCTGTTCCACCAAATAAATTCTCGAAAATTAACACTGTTTTTTAAACAAAAGTGGTTTGAGATAAATCTTTTACAATTTTAAAAGTGCTGAGAACACACAATACGATTTTATTTAAAATAAATCGATTTCAGTCCGATGGTGAAGAGTTTTTTTGGCATCAGCAGAATGAAACTCTTCAACAGCATCCATGAAGCATGGAGGTGGCATAGAATGTGGGTCCACTGTTCAGAATCGAAGGAACTATGAAGAAGGAACAATACCTTTCTATGTATATTGCGAAATAAGTTACTAGAATTTTTGACGAATGCCTATACCCCACTGAGGAGTTTTTCAACAAGATGGCGATCCCGAGCACACTGCGGAGCTTGGCATCTTGCGATAATCCCCCAAAAAACTTGAATGATTTCTAGGAGTGAGTGCAGGAGCAGTTGGCACATATTTCACATGCTTTTATCGAAAACTTATTCGAAAGTATTAATGCCAACGAGAGTTAGGAGTTTTAGGTTGTGAACAAAGTAGGTTACTACTACTATACTCTATCCAACAAAAATTGTCAGTACCTACAGGGCAGATGGCACGTTTGCCTCTCAGTCTGGTTGCATTGGCTTGCATACATCTGTCTCAAGTTAAAGCTCTCATAGGGTTTCCATACTTTGAATTATAAATTACCACAAATCGAAGAACAATGTGCATATGGTTACCATGGATACCATTTCAAACATATATTAAAAAAAGATCAATTTGTCTTTTTTTCCCACACCACACCCTTTTAAATGAATTTTATCACGTAACGCTCTTTGCACGTTTCAAAACTAAGCACAAATAACTTTTTTTTTCTTTAAGACTAAAATTGTACAAGTTTTAACTGCATTTTATAGGTGTATTCAGAAATACAAACAAATAGCAAGAAGACAATCAAAACGACAACACTGTTGGCTCTCACCCTTATAAATTTTGTTCTCAAAAGCTCCAAAACCGAAAGTTTTTTCATAAAACCACTGAAAAAAGCTCTGTTGTATTGTTGCGACTTGGCAAAGGCAACTCTGTTGGAATGTTAATTTTATTTCAAACAGCGAAGGTAGAAGCGAAAGCGAGTATACGATCAGATATCAGAATGCTTTTGGCATTCAAAGACAACGGTCATGTTGTAGCGTAGAGAATGTTTCAAAGAATTACAACAACAATTCCTGTATGTTTATCAGTGGCTTTAGTATCTCTTTCAGTGGCAGATTTGTTATTTTAGTTTTGTGATGGTATACACAGGCACCACTGTTTTGAAAAAAGCTCTCCCGTAAGCCCTGTACTGACAATTTTTGCTGGACAAACTATAGAAAAGCTGCAAACACAAAACAAATAAATGAATTTTTCCAACTGACTCACTTATCATAGTCCTTCCAATGCACGGGTACTTTTGGTGTTAATATTACCCTTGAGCATCCCTTCCCTTTTTCTATTACATTACTGAGAAGAAACCTTGACTGTCGCGCTTAAGCAGCTTTTAATACAAGGCTTTAAGCCTCATCTGTGGATACTCAAAACAACGGACTCTCGCATGTCCAATCCTGCTATTAGCCACTCCTATTTGGGAATCTATAATATTCCATTTTAAATTTCTTTTCCAAAGACCAAAATAAAAGTGAGGATCTATGCAGTAAGACGCAGGTAAACGTAGGTAGGCGCAGTTCTACGTAAGTTTTACGCAGTTTTACGCAGGAAGACGGAAGTCTACGCAGATTTACGCAGTTAGAAGCAGCTCTAGGATGATCTAAACAGGTTAACACAGGTGGACGCAGGTCTTCACAGGTAGACGCAGTTATACGCTGGTTCACGCAAGTCTACCCAGGTCTACGTAGGATTACGCACGTAGACAGTAAGACAGGTCTGCCCAGGTCTTAGCAGCTCTACGCCGATCAACGCAGGTTTACTCATATAGATACAAGTCTACGCAGGTTGACGTAGATAAACGCAGGTAGACGGAAGTAGACGCAAATAAACGTAGGTAGACGCATTTAAACGCGGGTCTACGCAAGTCTACGCAAAGCACTTTGGATGCGAATATTTCGAGAACCAGACACGGTACTAGTCTTCTAGTTTTCAGCTTTGTATAGCTCTTAAAAATCTTATTATAGATTTTACTGCCGTCCAAAGACATTTAGGTAGGTAGTGGGGGGGAAGAAAATCTTTGATTATTGATATTTAAAAATGAAATTTTGGAACAATAAGATGAAGGGAGATGTCTATTTAAAGAAATTTTTAAATTACGGAAAAAATGGTAGAAAGCTGAATTTTGGTACAAAGCATCCCCACGGCATTCTTAGAAAACTGTAAAAATTCCTCATCAATATGAACATTGCTTACAATTTTACGGGGGTTCAAAGGCCCCCCCAAACAGCTTTTAAGGAATATCTCCCGAATGTTAACTCTTACAGAAAAAAAGTCAAGAACTAGGGTGTAGCTTAGAAAATTTCCTACAAGAAACGTTAAGTAAGATTCTTTCATAAGAGTAACCGTTTTCGAGAAAATTCACCGGTACAGTTATGGATTTTATGTTTCTGTATAAAATGTACTCCCTTACACCACCTTTGAGGTTTTCAGAAGCAAAAAGCTTAAATGACTGGACTAGATTAGATATAGCTAAAAGTCTCTGAATAGCTTTTTCCCTGGGTGTGTTGAGAGGAGATTTGATAGATTGCAGATGATTTGATTGTAATATATGAAGGTACCGATACAAAGGTAGGTAGGTACCTATGAAAAACGTTCATTATAATATTTTCTTACATAATCTTTAGCTTGCCTCAAAATAAAAAATGTCCAGCATTAAGACTATAACATTAACTTTTATTTTTTTTATTTATGGAGCTCCTAAATTTATATTTTCACAAAATACCTACCTACAATAAATTGCCCACAGGCACAGCAATTATGTATTTCTAATTTATTTTCTCCGGAGTTAATAGGTCTGTGTCTGGAAAATTGAAGATGAACTATGCCTTTTTTCATACAAAAAATAAACTTGTTTTCCCTATATGACAATCATCTTGTATGTGATATGTCTAGATTAGTTCTGGACTTTTCATTTCGATTCTTCGTATAGAAATGGATCTTCTTTACCAAGATATTTATGTATAATCCCACATCAAGGCATAACCGTGTTAAGTATAGTTCTTCTCTTAATTTTTAATTCCTTTAATGGACTGTAAACATCAACATTATTGCTCACGCATTTCATTAGTTTCATCTTCACGCATTGGCTTTTTGCCTGAAATGAGTCTAACTTTTCAAAATGACCATAGCCATGAGGTCCAGCCTCTTTACACAAACACGTGTCCAGTCCGATTCTACCAAGTCATTATATTGTAAAATTGCTATAGTACTTTACTAATTGAAGTCTGGTGTGGTCTTCTATGTAACACTTCAGTTAATCGATATTTTTATTACGCAAGGCACGTGCATAAAATGAATGAGAAAAAAATTGTAAAAATGTAAATTTTGTCTATTCTAGTTAAACTTCAGATATATTTCTATGAAAAAAAAAATACAAAATAAATAAAAAAAAGGAACCATATCCTGTTTAAGAATTTTTTGTACCCCCAACCTGACTCCGTTCCAGTTCATGAGGATGGAATAATTTGAAAGATTATGAAGTTTAATTCATTACCGCGGTGAGTGAAATGGATCGATTTATATGCTTTAACAACTTTGGTAAATATTTTGCAAGGCTTAGCCGAGACCACCATAGGCTATCAACCACCCAGAAAAAAGAACCCGTGGTATGACGATGAATGCGCGGTATTGAAGCAGGAGACGGAAAATGCACGAATGCAAATGCTGCAACGGAAAACAAGAGCAGCAAGAGAGGAGTACCGTGAAAAGAGAAGGAAAGAGAAAAAAACCCTGCGTAGAAAGAAAAGAGCATCCGCAGCCTCTCAGCTCAAGTATCTCGAAGAGTCTAGCACCGCCACCAACACCCGCCGGTTCTACAAAACAGCCAAGCAACTGGCATCTGGTTATAGGACTGGCACGCAAGCTCTTCGAAACAGCGAAGGAAACCTAGTCACCGAAGCACAGGGAATTGTAGACGTGTTTAAGCAGCATTTCCAGCAGCTGCTTAATGGGCATAATGTAGAGGAGGCAATAGAGGAACAAAGAAGCATAAGACCAGTCAATGAAGATCCAGTCCCAGCACCCAGTACTGAAGAGGTTAAGAAAGCCATCCACAAGCTTAAGAACAACAAATCCGCCGGCTCGGATGGCCTACCTGCGGAACTCTTTAAGTATGGAGGAGATGTCCTGGTAGGGTGCATGCACCAGCTCATCAACCAAGTTTGGGAGGAGGAAAGTATGCCCGACGACTGGTCAAATAGCTCCATATGCCCAATCTACAAAAAAGGTGATCCTATGTCCTGCAAGAACTACAGAGGCATATCCCTGCTTAATGTTGCCTACAAGATCCTATCCAACGTACTATGTGAGCGTCTAAAACCTTTCTGCAACACTATGATCGGCACGTACCAGTGTGGCTTCAGGCCAGGCAGATCAACGATAGACCAAATCTTCACATTGAGGCAAATCCTGGAAAAGACCAACGAATTTCAAGTCGAGACCCACCACCTATTCATCGACTTTAAAGCCGCATATGATAGCATAAGTCGCCAAGAGCTTCTATTGGCGATGTCGGAACTCGGGATCCCGAAAAAACTGATCCAGCTATGCCACATGACGTTACAAAATACGCGGTGCAACGTGCAAATGGGGCTCATCCGAGTTATTCCAGACGTGTACAGGGTTCAGACAAGGAGATGCGCTATCATGTGATTTCTTCAACTTAGTCCTGGAGCAGATAGTGCGCAAGAGTGGTGTTAACATGGAAGGCACTATCTTCAACAGGTCTTCTCAACTGCTTGGCTATGCGGACGACATCGACATCATCGGCCGCTCCAAAAGAGCTGTACTTGAAGCATTCACAGCTATTGATGAATAGGCGAAACGCGTTGGTCTTGAAGTGAATGAGGACAAAACAAAGTATATGCTATCAACAAACAAAGCCTCATCTGTCCATCGCCTAGGACAAAACGTCACTGTTGGTAGCAGTAATTTCGAGGTAGTCAAGGGGTTCACCTACCTTGGAACAAACATCAATTCCACGAACGACACCTTAGTGGAAATACGACGAAGAATTACCCTAGCGAACCGCTGCTACTTCGGTTTGGCCAAACAAATGTGTTCAAAACTCCTTTCCCGAAAGACAAAGTGCACGCTATACAAAACGCTAATTTTACCAGTTCTACTCTACGGCGCCGAGTGCTGGACGATAAGTAAAAAAGGGGAATTGATACTGGGCACTTTCGAGAGAAAAATTCTTCGGCGGATATTTGGTCCTATATGCGAAGAGGGCGATTGGAGGAGAAGATTCAATCGTGAACTGTACGAGCTGTACCAAGATGTGGATGTAGTCCAAAGAGCCAAAACACGTCGACTACACTGGCTCGGCCACATTGAGCGAATGGACAACAACGCTCCAGCCAAGAAAATCTTCGAATCCCAGCCCCTAGGTTCGAGACGACCAGGAAGACCGAACCTCCGCTATAGGGACCAGGCGGTCACAGACGCAAGAGCGCTTGGTCTCGATGACTGGAGGGAGCGTGCGAGGGACCGCAACCGATGGAAGACCGCAATATCTCAGGCAGAGACCCTTCATGGATCGGGAGCCGGATAAGTAAGTAAGTAGGTATGAATATGTATGTAGAAAATTGAAAAACAATATTCTTCTGTTTAGGTGGAGCGAATGAGTGGGTATAACAGCATCAACTGATGAGCCCCACTGTGGTAGAGTAGAGCTTAATTTGTTAAGCTATTTCCAAAGCGGAATTGCTGAAACAGTAGGTACACCTCCTATGCTAAGACTGAATAGAAATTTCGGCCGAAATAATGCACCAAATGAAGCGGCAGTAGATACAAAGGCAAGATTGAGGAGAATTTTAGAGAGGCTATAAGTAGTTGCCTATTGATTTATGAGCATATTGCAGCAGGAGGTGTAACAACCTTAACCTATGTACATATGTAAGTCGGCAATGGCAGAAAAAAGCAAAGTAAACTCTTAGATATCTGAAGGCAAGGAACTTCATTATCATATTTTAACCACCAGAGCTGGTAGTCCTGCCTTAACCTTTCACTTCGGCCCCGATCGGACAAAGGTGCACAGCTCTGTCTTGTGCGATGTCGTTTCGACTGTAAAGGCGCCACTTATCTACAGTTCTAGTCCAGTCATTTAAGCTTTTTGCTTCGGAACAAAATTGCGGAAAGCTGAATTTTGGTATATAGCTTCCACATGGCATTTAGTAGGGGCGTTAGTGCACGATATGAGGGCATACCTTTCATTTCGACCTGATGGGTTGAGCTTTAGTACACTAATAGTTCATGTCCTAACTTTACTTTTAAGAAGTGTTGCCAAGGTGGCAACACTGTCAGAAGGATAAGAGAAGGGTTGCCACAATTCCGAAATGTTGCTTATAGATCGAAAACCAAAGGTCGGACGATGACCCGAGAACTCCCGTTGGATTCAGCACTCTTGAAACCATAGGACCACATTATTGTTTTTCTCACACCCCTCCCCTTGCACGAAGGGGGTGGAAAAAAGTAATTTTGGAAACAAAATTTGAAAAGCCAAGAAAAGTTAAAAGAATATTTTTTTTAATAAAATTTAAAGATGGTGTCGACACAGAATTTCACAATCTATACTACATTATATCCAAAGTTGATAGAAAACCTACTTTGTTTTTTTTTTAAAGCCATTTTCAAAGTGCCGGGGAGGGGGGATATGAAATATTAACAAACTTAAATATTTATCTTGGAATAATATAAGCATATGACACATGTTTTAAGGGTATTTTTTAATGCCCAATCTTACTAAATCAGAATGAACTCAATACAACCACCATGAAAAAAGTTATAGTCCTTTTCACAACAAATTCAGTCATCATTAATGAAAAGTTAAAAAAAAAAGAAATGAAAAGTATCGAGTCCATTCTGATTTAGTAAGATTGGGCATTAAAAAATACCCTTAAAACATGTGTCATATGCCTATATTATTCCAAGATAAATATTTAAGTTTATTAATCTTTCATATCCCCCCTCCCCATCCCCAGCACTTTGAAAAAAGTGGCTTTTTAAAAAAACCAAAGAAGGTTTTCAATCAACTGTGAATGTAATGAAGTATAACATATATGTGGTCCAATGGTTTCAAGGATACTGAATCCAACGGGAGCTCTCGGGTCATCGTTGGTTTTCAATTTGTAAGCAACATTTCGGTATTGTGGCAACCCTACTCTTGTCCTTCTGACAGTGTTGCCACCTTGGCAGCACTTCTTAAAAGTAAAGTTAGGACATGCACTATTTGTATACTAAAGCCCAACCCGTCTGGTCAAAATGAAAGGTTGGTCTCACTAACAGCCCCACTAATTCTAAGGAAACTGTAAGAAGTCCCCATCGATATGAGCACCACTAACAATTTTACGGAGGGTCAAAGGCCCCCCCAAACGGTTTCTTTGGAATATTTGAGAGACGGTAACGTTTACAAAAATAAATGTCAAGGACTAGGTTGTAGATTAGAAAATTTCCTACAAAAATTTTAAGTAACCGTTTTCGAGATAATTCAATCCGGTAGAGTTACGGATTTTATGTTTCTGTACAAAATGTGCTCTTCTTCACCACCTTTGAAGTTGAGTGTAAGGTGAGTAAGGTGTGAGGTAAGAAAACAGTTCTGAAAAATATTTTTACCGAGATTTAATTGAAGGTTTTCTGAAATTTCCCCATCCATTCGGGTCCACTACATTAATCATACCGAAAAAAGAAAAAAATTATTTGGGAGGGGGGTTCTATTCACCCCCATTTAGCCTGGAGGGGCAATTTTCTAAAAAATTGACTTAAAACAGAAAGAAAAGATTTTTGGCTTTGTAAAAAGGTAAAGTATAGTATGGCATTGTAAGTGTTACCGTTATTTTTAAATTAATTAGTTTTCTATTTTAGGTAATTTTTTTTAGAAAATTGCCCCTCCCGGCTAAACGGGGGAGAATAGAATCCCCCCTTCCATACGATTTTTTCTTTTTTCAAACCTACACGCTCTAGCTTTTTGTCACATTATTTTCAGAACTGTTGTCCTGGTTGATACCACGCAAAAAAAAATCACCTTGTACTCAACCTCAAAGGTGGTGTAGATGAGTTGATTTTTGAGGATTTTTTTTTAATTCATTGTCATCGTAGCCATCCTTCAATGGAATTTGACAGTTTATAGTTTGACAGATAGTGGACAAACTGTATTTTAAGGGAAATAGTGTATTTCATTTAAAATGTCACACAATTGCTCTTAAATCGTCTTTTTTCCAGAGCATTAAAAAAAACTGAAAAATTTCTGACTTTTATCGTTTTTTTTTTTTTCTGTCCATCACTCCACCAACCAACATCGTTGCAACTTTGGAACGCGGTTTAAATTTGTATTCAATTTCTATTTCATTTCAATTGGGTATTCGGTTAGGCTTTCGTTTTCGGCACGACTGTTACAACAGATAACAGAACAATAAAAAACAAACTAAATACCAAACGATGACAAAACAAAAACCGAGTTGAGTGAACCGGATGATTCTAGTATTTTTTTTTTTTACTTACCGAACCAAGTTTTCTTTCAGTTCAGGTAAAATCTAGCTCGAGTTTGAAAAAACTTCAAACCGAGTCAACTCGAGTTGTGCTTAACTGGCTGAAGAGAATAGAGTGCTGTAACTGGAGCTGCAGCTGCAACTGGAATAGCTGTCAAAAAGTGTCGTACGTGATTTTTTTACGCGCCCACAATGCAGCTGTACAGCTTTCTGACATTTTAGTATCGAAAATAAAAATGAAAACAAAAATAAAAATGAATAATGATGAAAAACAAGTTAAAATTGCTTTACGTCTTCATGAGTGATTGAAAAGAGTTTAAAAATCACTTTAACCCACATGTTAGCACTTCGTTTTGCTCGCAATTTTGAAACGTCAAAAAGCTGCAAGGAAAAGTTAAAAGTTGGCCAACTTGTCCAGCTGCGTCTGCAGCTCCGTCTGCAGCTGCGTCGTGTTCTGTTCGCATCATTGAATTTGTGTGTATTCAAAATTTTGACAGCTATTCCAGTTGCAGCTCCAATTGCAGCTCCGTCTCCATTCTGTTCAGCCAGTAACTCGATTGATTTTTTTGTTAAAAAAAATAATTTCGACTTTATAAAATTAATTTGGACCTGAGAGTTTTAGAAAAAAAAAAAAATAAAAAAACATTTGCGGAAATGCATTTTGAAAGACTTACAATTACAAAATATGGAAATGCATTATACCCAGGTAGGTAGGTATATCAAGGCTAGATTTCTCCATCACCTACCTATCTACCTATTATATTTTTAGAATGAGTCATTCTCCCTGATCCGTATCCTGCGTAAACCATTGACAGATTGGCCATTTTTGTGAATTTTTCTTGCGCTTAATACCTATAACAACAAGTTATTTTTATGATAGATTTGATAGAACTTCTTCTTTGGCTTATCCGTATGTACGCATTTCAGTCCCTCATTTCCTTATTTCAAGGTTCAAAAATATTATTGAGAGCGTTTTGTCTATACTTTTTAAGTATAGGTATCTACCTATGTATATACATCTACTGTATTTTAATTACAAACACATGTAGGTACATACCTATCACCTATGTGCTGAGAATATTAAAATCGATTGGCTGTTTATGGTGCAACAAAAAATTTAAAATAATCATAACATACATATGTACGTACATTGTGTATGTAGGTAGGTGTGGGCACCTTTACTGGTTACTGCTATATAAGTTGAGTTTTAAGTTAAAGCCTACCAAGCTATTTATTAAGCAGTCACAGTTTAAAGCTTTCCACTTTTATGTATGATTGTATGTATGTATCTCAAAAAAGTTCAAAGTTACATGAAAGACCGCATCAAAGCCAAACATCACCTCTCTGGCTTATGTACCAGACCCAGGACATAATATTTTAATTTAGGTCAGCAAAAAAAAAAAACGGAACCAAACATAGGTGTGTATATGTAGGTAACATACCTACACATATATGGAAATAGATGTAGGTTATAGAACGATATGGACCTGATGGTTTGTGTTATAATTTGAAATTTGTTGGCAATAGGTAGGTGCTTTTTGTTTAGTTATTGAAGATCAGGTGTTTTTGATGAGAGTATGTAGGTATGTATTTGTAGTTTGTCTAATTACATAAACAATACCTACCTACATAACCTTTTTCCTTGTCTATTAGTAGGGGCGTTAGTGTACGATATGAGGGCAAACCTGTCATTTCGACCTGGCGGGTTAAGCTTTACCCCTTGAACAGAATGAACGTAGCTGCAGCTGGTAGCAAGAGTTGAATTTAGTTTAACTTCTGCTACACCATACATTCCTTGCTACATTTACAGCTTCTCATTGTGGCACTGTATACTATTTTTGTATCTTTCTACTTTGACAGTGCTACACGCGACAACTACAGCTACACCATTCTGTTCGGCCAGTTAAGCCTAGTACATACCTACTTCCTCGTGAAGTGATCAATCGCCAGTGGAGAAAATTATTTTTTGACATTTCTCACTGGTACCCCTTCAAGCAAGTTCACTGACCCAACTTTGTGAGTACTGCTTGGATCCTTAAAAAATGAGCTCGCGCGGGGATTTTATTTTTTCTTCCACTTATTTTTTTTAGTTTATTTTTGTAAGTCCAGCGGTGGGGATCATTTCTCGTTTTAATTCGTTTTGTTGTGAAAACTTAAACAAATTTTCGGTCAATAATACGAACTAAATACAATTGTAATTTGTTTAATCTTTGATAGTGCAAATAGGTGTGTTTTTGTAAATAGCTATTTGTATAAATTCCAAATAAATGTGCCTTGGAAGGAAAAACATTCTTCTTATTCTCTGTTTGTCCTCTGTGTGTGGTTGTTACTTAGGAAATTTAGAACTCGATAAGGGAATGTTCTCTTCATACCTCTTGGTTTCGGTACTTGCTAAGTACTAATCCGAGCCGTAAAACGCAGTTTTGAAGATCAACATTTGGATCCGAAAACGTAGTCGTTCATACGTTGTTCACTACGTTTTCGGATCCAAAACGGATTCCTTTGCTTGAAGGGACAGACTTGAAATGCGCTGTGAATGTTTGACGTTTAAAAGCACAATACCCCAAATGACTTGCAATCGAACAGTCAACTGTTCACCAAGAGTTCCCGTACATTTTGCACAAAGATTGGTTTGCGGTTGCCTTCAGCCTTCGAGTTACAAAACAATGTTGAATAATTATTACATTTTTTACTAATCTTATCAATTTTGAACTATTATGTTAATAAAATTATCCCAATATCCATATCATTTTTAGTTCCTAAGATATTTGAGACGAACAAAAATTTTAAACAATTCTTGGCAAAATTTCTTGTAGTTTTTTTTTCGCTTAAAAAAAACTATTCGTTGAATTTTTTTAAAAATCCTATAAAATATCGATTATAAACTAATGTGTAGAATTTAATTGAGCGGAAGCCAATATCACCGTTTGTCTCATGATATTTGGGGCAAGAAAGAAATTTAATTTTCAACAATTATTGGTAAAACTGCTTGCAGTGTTTTTGCTTTAAAAAACAGCTGATTCATACCTAATTTCATAAACAAACACTAAAAAGCCCAGGAAAAATATACAAAAAAAAAAGCCAAATTGCGGAAAAAATCCAAGTGAAGGTTTTGAAATGCAATAATCTTTATTTTGGTATAAGGAATACTCAATCAAAAGTCCATTGACAAATCGTGTGCGCGTTAGAAGTTATTCAAGGTCAAATGTCAAAAAAATTGGTTTTTCACTTATAACTTTTAAACGGTAAATGCTATCAAAAAGTACTTCATACAATCCTTGTACATCATATAATTTTATATAAGAAAGGTTAACGCACTTTTTTTTCTCTGACTGATCGTTTAGGAGATATCACCATTCGAAAAAAAACGTTATTTGACGAAAATTTCTGTTTTTCGCCTGTAACACATGAACGGTGATTGCTATCGAAAACAACTTTATACGAAGTTTTTACATTATTAAATTCTCTACAAGAAAATACAACTTTTTTTCTACGAGTGATATAGTTCCATAGATAACACTATATTAAAAACTTCGTTAAAAGTTAAAAAATATGGTTTTTTTGCTTTTTACTCTCAAATGATGAAGTTGTCAAAGATGAATTTATACCTACTTTATGTGTTATTATATTGTCTACAAAAAATTCTGTTCAACTTTTTTCATAGGAATGATGAGTTAGATGTTAGAAGATATTAGTACTTCAAAAAGGTGAAAAGTTCAAAATATGGGTTTTTCACCTACAACTTTTAAGCTACAAATTTTGTCAAAAAATTTTGTATACAATTTACAGATTATATGACTCTCTATAAGAAAACATTTTCATATTTGTTGTAAAATTGATCATTTAAACCATATAAGTATTTCTAAAATTGGTCAAAAGTCAAAAATACCGGTTTATACGTCTTTTCTCTTAAATGACCAAGTTGTCGAACAATAATTTATGCTCATTGTTAAGATAGTCATATTTCCAACACGAAGTATCATCACAACTTTTTTGATATGAGTGCTCAGTTACGAGATATTGCTGTTTAAAATATAAGTTTTTCAAGGTATATAGGTACACAGAAAAACTTGTATAATTTGACTGAGTTTGCCTGACATCCCTGAATACAAACAAAGAGGTTGTTTCCCTCGCACATGCGAAGTGTATGAGAAAAAGTGAAAAAGCATTATGCATGAGGGACAATTATTTTGACAGCAAAATATCAGCTGTTGTTGACTGGAATGGTTTAACAAAAAAGACTTTTAAAATTAAATGAGACAAAAACGAGCTTTTAGTTTACAAGGGCATTTAAAATCTTCATAAATATAAAAGCATTTGGTGAAACCAAAATCATCATTTTAGGGCTAAATGGTCTTTTGAATAATTAATAGCCTTGCGAGAAATTGGCCATCAATATTTTAAAAAATTATCAACTTTTATTTATAAAATAGTGAATAAAATAAAATTACCCCGAAGCCAATTTCATCTGTCAGTCTGTCTGTCTGTTTGAGGTAACCTTAAGGGTAGGTTTCCCTTACATTTTGATGTTAGTGCGTTAGCTAATAGTTTAATAACTTTGTTATTTGTGAAGACAATTTGTTGAAATTTGGTTTTTTACATTAGCAATGAATACACGCACACACGTATATCAATTAAAATTATATATATAGTAAATTAAATACTTTTATGAAGGAAAGAAGTGATTTATTTTATTAAAAAATCGGACTTAATTTTTCAAAGTACAGGGCAGCTATTAGAATAACTTTTTTATTATTTTTTTTTTAGTTTTATGAAAATATATAACAGGTTTTAGGGAATAGACTCTTCAAAAAAAAAAAAAAAAAAAAAACACTTGAAAAAAATCATGTGAAATTTTATCACTTTGAACGAACGTTTTGAAGTATAACTCTTATATTTTTTATTTTTTTTCAATGAAGTAAAATAAAAATATCAGAATATGACTTCATGCAAACAGTGAATCCTTTTCAATTCATGTATAGCTTGTTAAACAGGGTTTTTTTAACAGAAAAATAGCAATATTACCATTTTTGAACTTCAAAGTCATGGGCTTCCCAGGTTTAATTTTGATATTTCTGATGTTCATTCTAATAATTGGTCTAGTGAATTATCTAAGACATTAGCCTTTCAAAAAAAAAAATTTATTCAATTTACTCATTGAAAATAGCAGTTTAACATTTTCAGATGTGCAATGTTACTGTGAAAAAAGGAGAATGTTTACAAGCTTAAATTATTTTTATTAATTTTTTTTGATATTTTTGCTATTAGATTCAATAAAAAAAAAGTCATAACATTCATTACTTTTTTTTATATAATTTTTTTAAAAGAGGTCTTTTTTGCGTTTTTTAACAAAAAAAATGCTTTCCACACGCACACAAAGAAGTGTGCAGTTCAGAGGAAATCCACTGCAGTATCAGCGCCAACTCTCTTTGTTCTCTCTGCAGAACAAATATCGCACATGCGCTGTCATATATTTTGTTCTTGTTTGTTCTCATATATATTTTTCTAATATGGTATAGCTACATATGTATGTAGTTTTTTTTCTTCTTTTCTAATCTCGCAGCAGAAACAGAATATATATATCCATATAAAAAAAACCTGTTTAAAATGCATTTTTTCTTCAGTTGACAGTTCGGTGTCTGGATTGGAAAATTATTACATAGAGGTTGGGAGGCGGAGTGTAGTACAAGTGGGAAAAAGTATATTGCATATTTTTTGTTTGTGTGTTGCATGATATAGTTTTTTTTCTTCTTCTTTCTTTCTCGTTTCGGACTTGTGTTTTGGATGAATATTTTTTTATAAGTTCATGTGTCGGTGGTGGTTCAGAAAAATTTTAAAGGGAGGGTGGGAGGTTAGTCATCGTGGTCAAGCGTATCGCACTTGCGCTGTCACATTTCTTTGTTGTGATTTTTTGTAATTGAATAATCAGGTTCAAGTTTTCATTTTTTTGGGATCTCAGAATGCGTTGAAAATACAATGTTTTTTTTTTGCTGAGTAGACATGATATGAATGTGTCGTTGGAGAAGTTATGTCTTGGTTAAATTTCAAGTAGGTATTTGTATCTGCCTTTCGTGGCGTTTTAGGAATGTTGCGAGAAAAAGGGTTGGAGTGACGGGACAGTCAAGACTATGTGCAAAAAAATAAGTTGCACATGAGAACTTATATAGTGTTGCATATAGTTTTACATATAGTTGTTATAGTTTATTGGTATTAGAGAAAGTGTTGCATATTTGTTCTCCTCTTGTATTGTGATTCTTCGCAATTCAGTAATGCATCAGTTCCAGTATTGTTTTTATTTTTCAATGAAAAGGATACTTTTGAGTTCTTGTTAGTGATTTTATTGGTACAGTTATTTAAAAAAACAGAGTGCAAGTGCACTTATACCTATAGGGTTTGTTCTGATCGTAAGATACAGTTATTTAATAAAAACTATAGCTAGTGCTCTTTTATAGTGTTTGTTCTGATCGTAAGATACAGTTTCTAAAAAAAACAGAAAGAAGCTGTCAGCTATCTGATAAAAAAAAAAAACAGAAGCCAAAAAGTAGTAGTGTGTCTCTTCTATAGGGGGGCTTACATGGACCAACATGGCTCGATGGAAAAATGACTGTACACTAGGGTGTGTTTTTACTTGCGATTATAGGTACTATAAGGCAAATTTTGAATTCGTGCAAAAAAAAAATTTTGAGATAACAATCAAACATGATATTACGATGATAGAGAACACCAAAAAAGTGGGAGGCAAAATTCTGTCTGTCTGTCTGTCTGTTCGTCTACAGCCTAAACGGCTCGATCGATTTTCTTCAAACTTGGTACATAGTAGTTTTTGGTGATTCTGCCGATACATTTTTTTCACTTTTTTTTAGAACCAAAAATAACGGTACCTGTCATACATTTTTTTTTTGGCAAATTAACACAATCGTATTTTTCTCAAAAACGGCTCGACATCTTTTCTTTAAAAAAAATCAATAGATTTATTTTAGTAAAGGCTTTCTTTGGGTGGAAAACCATTTTTCAAAAATGGTTATTTATGGTACCTCCCAAGGAACCACTTTTTTAATTTTTGATTTTCTTCAAAATGGTATGACCGATTTCAATTATTTTTTTTATACAGAAGCTTCCAAAAAATGTTAATAGTTCTGTGTACCAACATTTTTGAAAAAAATATTTTTTGGGTTTTTAAAAAATATTTCAATTTTTTTTTTGGAAAATCAAATATTTCGAAACCGGCATCATAGATTTTTTTGAAACTCGATATTTAAGACTGTTTTAGTACTCTCTAAAATATTTTTAGAAAAAAATTTACATTTATGAAAAAATAACGGTACCTTCCATACAAAAGTGAAAAAACCGCAAAGGAAAATATTTTTTTGCTTAAAAACAACTCCTACGATTTTGATTAAACTTTTTTCATATACTAAAATTAGTACGATAGATAGATAGATAGATAGATTTTTATTCAATATAAAAGTTGTACAGTTGTTATCATTAAGAATAAAGAGCAATTGAATAATTAAGGCATGACAATATCTGTCGTCTGCCAGAGTGGCACATTTGCTAAATTTTACAATAATTTCAATTCTAAGAAAACTTTAACAGTTAAAAATATAATTATTGTTTTTGTTTAAATATTTTTTTTTATAAGAGCTTTTAGTTTAGCGAAAACAAAACATTTTTTTTTTTAAGGGCTTTTAGTTTAGCGAAAACAAAATTTTTCTTAAAATTCAATTCCTATTGGCAGGGGGTAATATCTCCCCCCACTTGGACGGGAGGGGCAATCTAATAAAATTATTGTATAAAACAGAAACAAATTGATTAAGAAGCAACGGCAACACTTACAGTAAAGTTTTGTAGCTTTTTGAAAAGCCAGAAGTCCATTTTAATAGTTTATTTTCAAATAAAGTTCTTTGAATAAACAATTTCAGTAAAAACTGTTTTGAAACCCAAAACTTTGGAACAAAAATATTTTTTGTTCAAAATGATGAGTTTGAAACAATTTTGCACCAAAACTATTCATCAAAAAAACTTAATTTAAAAAAAAACCGTAAGAATGGACTTCTGGCTTTCCAAAAAGCTACAAAACATTACTGTAAATGTTACCGTTGCTTTTTAATAATTTTTTTTATTTTATTAGATTTCTTCTCCCGTCCAAACGGGAGTAGATATTACCCCCTCCAATAGGATTTTTTGCTTGTCTACTTCCCACCTACAAGTTCTGAATTTTTTGGCAGATTTTACGTGAATTTCCTAGCATGCAAAAAAAGGGGAAATTTAATTTACCCCTACAGCGACTATAGGGGATGAAAATAAAAATATGAACAAATTAGATAATTTGTTTTTCTTCATTTAGAGCCGATTTAGGTCCATCCGCGATGACCTTCTTTTAAACGACCACCCTACTATACAAAAATATGTACATAAATATGGCTTGCAATTTTTTTTTATAAACTTCGCTTTTCATTTCCCAAACCTCTGATAAGGTTATGTACAATCCAAAAACCTATCTCCAGAACTCACAATTTGCTAAATAATGAAAAAAAAAAACAAAAAAGTTGTCGAGCATCTGTTTACACTAGTTGGCTGGTTGGACGAGCCAGCAAGTTTTCAAAATATTATGAAAACCGTCGAGCTATTGGTCCAGCCAGCAGTTGTTGTCGCGTTTAAATGATCGAGCATGGCTCGACATCCAGCCATGTTGTTGAGCATGTTGGTCCATGTAAACCCCCCGTTATATGTGAAATGTGCAAAATAGTAAAATTTAAACCGTGAAGTAATATTAGCTTCAATGATATGTAATTCAATTGGCAAACAACATCAGTCACCAAAAAAAAAGCCCGAAGATGGATAGATACCTATATAATCCGAAAGTCGCTTAGAAAATTAAATATATGTTGTGTTAAATTACATTAAATATACATATGTAGTTACAATATATAAAAATTGTTTAAGTTTTAAAAAATTTCTTTTTTATTTAAAATTCAATTCAAGAGCTTTTTTCACAAGCTTACGCTTTCTTACTCTACTCATAATTTGAATTTCAAAAAAGCCCGTGGTACCTACCTACTCACTTTCAAAAACTTAAATTTCGTACCTTCATTTTTCATAATTATAGTCCAACCTAACCTACAATACAACCGTATGAATGAGTCGGTCAGTGACCGGTTCTCATATATGTATCTCCAAAAAACAAAACAACGATAGCAAAAAAAACCAGGTATACAAAAATTTCATTCGCACCGACGCCGCCGCCGCCGCCGCACCGTCGTCGGTCAGTCCCAGTAGATTCTTTCTGCACATAAATATAATGTATGCTTGCTTGTGTGCACTTCTGCAGCTCTGTCTCCTATGAATAGCATGTTGTGCATATGTCTCTCTGTGCTGAGAAAAGAATAGCATAAGAGAGAAAGTTAAAATAATTTGCTAAGAAGAGAATCGCAAATTCTTTCACTAATACATTTAAATGCATTTACATGAGTTCTGAGTTTGCTTCTGCGGTAGACCTACCCTTAAGCCTAAACCACTGAAGCGATTTTCTTCAAATTTAAACTTAAAGTTTTTTTTGTAACTCCAAATTAGAATTTTTTTTAGCTCCAAAAATAGCCGTAGGTAGGTACTTGCCATACAACCGTTAAGAAAAAGCTAATTTATCTCAAAAACGGCTACAACGATTTTGATACAAAAAATTCAGTGTATTATTGTACATTTCTATGGTGTACTTTTTGATATGAAAAAAATTTCAAAAACTGTTATTAACGGTACCTGCCATATAACGTTTTTTTTAGTTTCGATTTTCTCCTTAACAGCTCAACTTATTTCAGTCAAATTTTGCATGAAAGAGCTTCAAAATACCAATTATATCATTTTTTTTTGAAAACGGGTTGATGATTTTTTTTTTTTTGAAAATTAATTTGTAAAAGTATATTAATAAATACTTAAAGTTGGCATCCCAAAATGTATTTCTTAAAAATTAAATTAAAATTCTATATATAAAAAACTATGACCCTGAAATTTGGGTCATGGTTCGATTTGAAAAAATGAAACGGCATTAGATTTTTCACGACAAAATCTGGATAAGCCACTTTTTAATTTTTTTTTCTATTTACCGTAATAAAAAAGTTACGATGAAAAAAAAGAATTGCCGAAAAAAAACTTAAAAATTTCTTGGACTTTTTATTTTTTTTATTTACCGTACTAAAAAAGTAATGGTGAAAAAAATAAGAAGTGCCAAAAAACTTAAAAAATGTTTGAACTGTCACCAGCGCCGTAAAAATTTACCCATTTAAAAAATTGAAACGGCAATCTAGATACGCCACTTTCTAATCTTTTTTCTATTTACCGTTACGATGAAAAAAGTAAGAAGTGCAGAAAAAAAACTTAAAAATTTTTTGGACTGTCACCAGCGCCGTAAAAAACGCATCAATTTCAAAACCTGAATCGGCAATCACCTTGTCACGACAAAATCTGGACACACAACTTTTTATTTTATTTGTTGTTTTCCGTAATAAAAAAGTTATGATGAAAAAAGTAAGAAGTGCCGAAAAAAAACTTAAAAAATGTTTTCATCATAACTTTTTTTATTAAGTAAATAAAAAAATAAAAAGTGGTGCATCGAGATTTTGTCGCGAAAAAGTGATTGCCGTTTCATTTTTTCAAATCGAACCATATGTACGCCACTGGTGACAGTCCAAAATATGATACTCAAATCCTCTGCAAAGTTCAGGATCATAAAAAACTAGTTTTTAAGAAAAAAGCTCCAACGATTTTTAATTTTTGTTTGCATATACATATTCTTATATTTTTTTCAAAATAGCATACTTGGTTTTGAGCGCTAAGCTATTTTAATAGTTGTTTACACAATTTAAATGCTTTTCTTAAACTTTTTTTCATATGATTACATACTTTTATATTTTAAAGGTTCTTTAGTTCCAAGCAACTTGAACATAAGAGCAAGTACGTGCGATTCAGTCGTGCATTTTATTTTTTAATGATGTTGACCTGATTACTTTGAACAAACAAATTTAAGTTTTTTTTCGCAATTTTGTGTTTTAAATTTAATTTTTCTAAACTAGGTATCCGGAAAAACAACTTGATTTAAAAAGCAAATTACTCATTGCAATGGAACAACCAGATGCCTTGTTGTCTTCTTGTTTTGGAAAAAGGAAGAACTACAGAAATCTTGTAAATTTTGTCTTTATTTTATTTTTATATTTTAGCAGTATGCAAAACCTATAAAAATATAGGTACCTACCTACATAATGTTCACAAACATGCATATCGGATGATGGCATGTGAGGTCGGCCCCGCCAGTAGTCGGCCACCACGCCGTAAATTTAAGGTTTATAGGGAACATAGGCATAAAATGTATACGAAAATATTTTGTTATTAAAGTTTTACGCTGTGGCTCCATTGGCAATTTTTGAGGCAATTCCAATTGGAATAGGAATGACAATTTATTGCTTGGGTTGGCATTTTCATTGCCAGGCAATTTCAATTATAAAATGTGTGTATAGAAATATTTGACTGCAAATGCTGTTCAAACCTTCTGTTTTTAATAAAATTTAATTTTAATTCACTATATTTTGTCATGTGCGTTCTCATATTCTACGATATAATTGAAAAAATCAATAAAGAAGCCATTCACAATTACGGGGAACCCCATTTTTCCTCAATTTATTGCCTTAACGATGGAAATCAATAATAATTGCCTCTCATCTTCTAGGCAATGCCATTGCCATTGACAAAGCGTCTCCATTTGCATTATTAAAGGCAATAGCAATAAGTGAGGCAATTTATTGCCTAAAACATTGCCAATGGAGCCGCTGGGTAACTTTTCTTCTAACGGTATGCAAAAATTTGGGACAATGCAGCTTCTGGTTTCTTTGCTATAAATTCTAATTTGTGTTCAAATTCTTACAAGAGGTTGATATGCCAATTTTTCTAAGAAAAAAGTAGTGGGAGGATTTTACGAAAAGTGTAATCAATAAAATATTGAGGATAAGTACCTACATTTTTTGACAGTTTTTATGTTATTTACTGTTCTTTTTTGATGTTTTTTGCAATAAGAAGGAAAATTGAACCGTTTTTTTTTTCCATACATTTTAAGAAGTTCTAAAAAAATAGAGCAAACCAAGATTATAAAATTCCAATCTCAACTTTACAACACCAAATAAGACCAGACTCAACTTACATACTCTCTTGTGCAAGCCTCTCGAAATCTGCAGATCCACTCTCATAAGACTCTTCAAGATCCCATAGCCTTACTCAAGAATTAATAAATTTTTTTGAAAGTTAAATTACTCTTCTAGTTCAAAGTAGGTATTTTTCTAATTAGTGGCTCAGTTTTTCCTCCATAACTTTGAGGAGTTCATAAACTTTAAGTCTTACAAGAATCTTATAAAAGGAGGAATGTGTTTCTGTGTAAGGTAAACGAATAATGTTTTCCTATATTTGTAAGTGTGATGAATTCAACGAGACCTCTCGCGGGTTTGCCTGATGTTTGGTTGTCGATCCACATGCCAATATATAAGAAACTGCGGAGTTTAAATGTGGCATATTAGCAACCCTTCTCCTCGAAATGTGACAGTGTTGCCACCGTAGCAATAATTCTTTAAAGTAACCTTAGGACATCGACTATTATTAAACAAAAACTCAATCCGTCAGGATGAAAGGAAGGGTTAGTTTTAGCTTACAGACCCATTCTAGTCGGGTGGTAACCCTCTTTTACTGCACTCTGACAGTGTTGCCATCGTGGCAACACTTCTTAAAATTTACCTTAGGACATGTTCTTTTCGTATACTAAAGCTTAACCCGTCAGGTCAAAATGAAAGGTATGTCCCCATATCGTACACTAACGTCCCTACTATGAAGGACATTACAGTCAATTTTAATAAATGTTTCTGTTTTTAAAGTAGATTGTTTGATTTATCTAATAAATCTTTAAAATTCAAAAACTATATTTTTATATACATAGGTCAGTAGTATGAAAAATAGAGAATTTAAGTTGGGGGCGGCTACTGAAAACTCATGTGGCCGACCTCTGGAGTTTATGGGGACGACTACACAAGAATTTGACTTTCATTTCAATTTTCGTAAATAGTTTGTTTTTCATAATAGATACACTAAAAAACCCTAATATTTCGAAATTTTGACATCCAAATAATCAGAAAAATTAAATTTTATGTTTGGAATTCGAACAACTGAATTTTAACGAACAGTCAAACGCAAAAAAAAGTTAAATGGGCGACTACTGGCTCCATCACCCTAGGTACATAAGCAACTTGCTTGAAACCTGAATAGAAATTTGCGTTCGTTGCAGTTGCAAATATGAATTTTTAGCTTCACACAAATGTAATATACTATTTAACGGTTCCAATTATGGTACTAACTCAATTTTTGAGTTTTTGTGCTTACGCCCTTTTTTCTTAGGACGGCAGTATAGCCTACTTTGGGTATTGACCTATAGATATCATTCCTTGGTTTGGTACCTGTCTACCTAGCACTATCAGCCCACCTAAGGATGTTGCTTCTGAATAAATGTGTAAATGTATAGACGTCCAAAAAGTTAGCTCGCCAACACAGGCACAAATAATTAAAAACTTTATTAGAATTCTATGCTCTTTTTGAGCTATTTTTGTGTTGCTTTCGCGATTTTTGTGCTGTAATATTTTTTTTTTTTATGCAATGTTGTGATACCTTAAATTTAAGGTAGCACAACTTTGTCAATTACTAACTGATTTCAATGAAACCGGTTTCATAATTTTGTGCTCTTTGATTTTAATGTTTAGTTGATTTTTAAATGCAATATTGTGCCACCTTATATTTAAGTTAGCACAACTTTCTCAATTATGAACCTATTCTAATAAGAGTCGTGTCAAAACTGTGTGCTCTTTTTGTGTTATTATTCAATGTAAGACTATTGTGTTATTGAGTAACAAAATTTGTGACAGTACGTCCGCAAGACGTTTTAGAAAGCATCGAATCTACGAATCTACCCGCTGCCGTGAAATAAGGCCAAATTTCAACATTTGGCCCTATTTCACTTTGATAAAGTAAATAATGCCAAATCGATTTGTGAAATAAGACCAAATGTGACCTTTTTTCACTTTACGAAAGCAACTGTACATTATTTAATAAGGAAACTGGTTTAACCGTGTATAGTAATGTAAAAGAGCATTTAAATGTAAAGTTAATTCAATGCTACTAGTTAATTCAAAATGGAAATTTTATTATTAAGGAAATTGTGAGTGTCACAACTCACTGCAAGACTTTAAGATTCTCCGCTATAAAATGCCTTCATATAGAATTGTTTAGCTTACGCATCAAACACAATTTATTAATCTCCAGTTTTGTATAGGTAAACGAAAGTTACAAATTAAATACTTTCTTAAATTAGTGTAAGGATACGGAAGATGAATTTGCTGGATTAAAATTTTAAAAAATCAGGCAAAGCATACTGGAACAAAATTTTCCCAAGAGAAATTTTTAATTTTCACACCCCAAATTGATCTTCCCTTGGGCCAAATTTTCTTCCGATATGCTTTGCACGAATTTAAGGACAAAATTTTAGGACCTTATTTTAGTAGAAGTTCATTTAAATTCATGAAAGTTTTTCACGCCATGCCACGCTTGTGACTGAAAAGGCAAAGAAGTTGATATTAAAATCGAAAATAAATAGTTTTGTTCAAAAACACCGCTCCGAAATTGAAATTATTGTTAAAGTTACGATTTCCTGTTGAATAACGAAAGTCTCATCAGGCAAAATATTTAGTAGTAGGTACCGACCATAGAGCAGAATTCCCGTCCAAAATAAAAAAAGCAGTTCGCTCAAGAACAAATTTTTAAGCGCAATAAGGCCAAATTGGTCGTACCTACTTCTGTTTAGCAAAGTGAAATAAGACCAACTGTTAAATTTGGTCTTATTTCACTATTGCAAAGTGAAAATAGGGCAA
Organism: Dasysyrphus tricinctus; assembly: GCA_963921185.1. Classification (NCBI taxonomy): domain Eukaryota; kingdom Metazoa; phylum Arthropoda; class Insecta; order Diptera; family Syrphidae; genus Dasysyrphus; species Dasysyrphus tricinctus. Next base: position 15,465,937 of record OY992531.1, read on the forward strand.
ATTTCCGAATTTGGCCTTATTTCGCTTAGCCTTATTTCATGGCACCAATCTACCCTAGCTATTCGAACAAAAATTAAAAATAGAAAATAGGTATAGATAGGTAGATACTCTACATGAACATAACATTGCATACTTTCCAAACTAATTAAAATACAGTCTATAATTTTTGACATGCGAAAACCTACCTATCTTTGCATATATTTTGTCTCTTAATCAAAATCATATCTATTTATAGAACTAACTCTTCGCCGCGCCGAGTGAGATCGGTCGAACCATTTTTTTTTTGAATGCAGATATATAACATACAAAGAGCGCAAAATCATGAAACTGGTTTCATTGAAATTGGTTAGTAATTGAGTAATGGCCCTAATACATAAACTTCATCTATTACAGGTACCACCACCACTAACAAAAATTCTTTTTTCTTTTCTTTCTTTCAGGAAATTTTTCGTACAACTAAACAATTGTAAGTCAAACGTGAAGAATATCAGAGCCGGAGTCGCCCAAGGTTCAAAACTTGGCCCCTTCCTCTACAGCCTGATGACATCTGTCCAACCTGCCCCAATTGGATGCGAGAACCTGCTAGGTATATGCCGACGACTCGCTCACCTATGCATCATCAATGTCACCGTTTATTGCCGTCCGACAAGTAGAGGCCCACATCAACAGACTCTTCAATTTCTACACGAAATGGGGCATCCGAATCAACACTTCCAAGTCGGAACTTGTCTGCTTCAGGAGGCCTTCAACTGGTAGAGGTCTTCGCACCGCAGCCAACTGCAGAAATCTGGTCTTGAGACTCCCTGACGGATCCACCATAGCTGCCAAAAAGAATGTGAAGTACCTACCTGGGAGTCCAGTTCAATGAGTTGCTAAGGTTCAACCCGCACTCAAGAAATGTACTCAAAAAAGCCAGCCGGGCCTTTCACCGTCTACATCCATTGATGAAGAAAAGAAAAGGACTAAGCCAACCAACGAAGTTACTGATCTACAAGCAGCTCTTACGACCTGTCATCAGCTACTCCTTCCCAGTCTGGTTTTCAATCTCCAAGACAGCCATGAAGGAGCTTCAAGTATTCGAAAGGAAGATTCTCAGAATTTGCACCGGACTATACCTACTTCGACCGACAGCGGCGAAAACACTACAGGAACGCACATCTCTACTCCGAAGCCAACATAATCCCGCTGGACAAATACCTAGTCCTTTCAGCGAAGAGACTAGTACGGAACATAAACGACCACCCGAATCAGCTAATGAGAAGGATGACCACTGAACAACGACATCCGGAGCCAAGGTACCTCAGTGTAATGGAAACACTTGATGACAACATAATCATGGACAACGAGGAAGCAGTCTCGTTCTACGCTGACATTGGGTCAGCCTTCTACCGTGGCTAAACGCCAAAACTTCCCACAACCTACACCAAAAACACCATTGACAACCGGGAATGAACACCCTGAGGACGATTAAGTCAGCCGACTTTTAATTTAAATTTTTTGACATGTAATTTATATACCTATCTATAATTTGTAAAACTTAAGACATTGTGTAACGTTAGGCCCCCTATGTGCCAACAAATGTAAATTTATCATAGTAGGTATCATATTAGTTATAAGCCAAATTGTATATATTATGTTCAATAAAAGAAATTGAATTGAATTGTAATTTCACAGCTCAGTTCACAACAAAAATGAGGTTTGCTCGCGAACATGGCCCTACATGGCGAACGTCGAAGCCAACGAACACGACAAAATCGAAATTTTTCGCCAACAGCGAACCGTTCACGAACCATCCCCTACATGACGAATATATAGCGAGCACGAACAAGTTCGGTGAGCATGTTCGTCGTTAAGGGCTAGAAAGAAGGTACCTACATACATATGTACGATATGTATGTATGTATGTATGTATGATATGTATGGGAAATGGAACATCCAAACTAAAAGACGTGTTGGTATCTAGCGCTATTTAATAAAAGTTTTTTGCCCATTATAAAGTTCCAAAATTGTATCCATTTAACAAATAAATAGACTGTGTTTTTCAACTAATATTATTAACCTAAATTGTTGTAAAACCGCGTGAAATTGTCTACAAAACATTCTAAAGTTTTCAATTTTTACGTATATATATAAATTACAAATATCAAAAGTAATGTCTTCTTCTTCTATTGAGAAAAAACGAAACTGTGCTGAAACCGAACATAAACAAGTTGCTACCACCACACCGAAAGGATCCAACACTCACCGAACACTCTTGGACACCACCAACACCAAGACATTAAAGCTTCCACCAAATAAAGTACCCCAAAGTCCACGAGACACCACCAGCTGCAGCATTATAGCCGAAATACAAAAACAATTTAAGGAACAAAGTGAGTCCATTAAAAATATTTCATTAAAACTAGATGATATTGAAACAAAACTTGCAAATAAAATCGACGAACAAGTTAAAGAAATCAAAACCGAAATTCAAAATGTGAGCTCACGTATATCGGCAATAGAGGACAATAACACAAAGCTTAGCGAAGAGAACAAAATATTAAAAACTGAACTAGAAGACGTCAAAAGTTCTATTGACCGCATAAACACAGATGTCTCGTTATTAAAAACACAACCACCCGCTCATTCCTCCGCAACCGATGATCTTTTTTCAGAAATGATCAAAATTAAAACCGCACTTCAAATCCAAGAAAACAACAACATTGCAACCGACGCTGTGCTCTACAACATTCCTGGACAAGAAAATGAAAATCTCACCCACGTTTTTAATCATTTATGTCTTACATTAAATATAAGGCCACCAACGCTTAAGAGCATTTTCCGCACCCGCACAAAAAACAATAATGTTAACTCGTCGGCGATAATTATTAAATTTCACTCGGCACATGATAGGAACACAATATTGAAATCCATTTCCGAGTTTCGCAAATCAAATAAACGCCAACTTTGTCTACGCGACGTAGGTACACAATCTGACTGCCCTATTTACCTTCGAGAATGCTTGACTGAATCAAATCAAAAAGTCTTACACGCTGCACTCGACATGAAAAAACAAAAAAAAATTGCAGTTGTGTTTACTATGCGTGGGAGAGTATTCATCAAAAGAGAAGAAACTGACGTTGCCGTTGCTATTGATGCCATCGAGAAATTACCAGGGTTACCATCACACGAATACAATAATTTGCCGATCACCAAGGAGAAACTTTTTTAAATCGCTAGAAATATAAATGTATTTATTTTATTTCATTTTATTTAGTTAAACTTCTCATTTTAATTCAAAATTTATTATACTGATTATTCAAACAAATTTAATTAAAAATTATATTTTATAATAGTTATTTATTTATTTTCTTATACTTTAATTTTTTAACTTTTTTCTTTTATTATTTCACAATGTCTTTTGTAACTAATATCTTTTTTCAGGAGTATGTAGCAACCCATAAAGCAAACCGAAGATCCGCAGTGTGTTTTTGTATGATATCTGTTTTTCTGATAATGATGCGTGTGTTTCTAAGCAGAAAATCTGTCTTCACAATCCATGTTGGTTAGCCACAGTAATTCAAATTCTGTAAATCTGACTAGCAATGGCATAACTCGAGCTTTGATTAATATTATGACATCGCGTAATGATGGATTTCAAGTTTGTCACATTAATGCACAAAGCTTATGTAAGAAAATTGACGAGTTCAGGGATCTATTTGAAGGTTCGAAGTATGATGCAATATGTGTAAGTGAGACGTGGTTTAATAGTAACACCAGTAATAGCCTAGTTTATCTCAAGGGTTTTAAATTGTTAAGAAATGATAGAACAGGTCGTATTGGGGGAGGCGTAGCCATTTATATAAGAGATTCCATACATTTCAAGATTAAATATGTATCTCCTCCTGAGTGTTCCATAGAGTATCTTTTTATTGAAATTGCCAATTTTAATGAAAAATTGTTATTAGGTATAGTTTACAGGCCGAATCGATACATCGATTGGTCTCCACTTCACATTCTACTCGAAGAAAACTCTTTTTGTTTCACTGGTATTATTCTTTGTGGAGATTTTAACAGTGATCTTTTAATAGATCACAGTCTAATACAAAGTTTGGGTATGTTCAATATTCATGCAGTTAACACTATCTATCCCACTCATTTCTCGCAAACCTCCAGTACTCTTCTCGATGTTTTTTTCGTTAGTGACCTTCGCAAAGTATTTCTTTTTGACCAACTTCAAGCACCCGGATTTTCAAAACATGATTTGATTCACCTTTCTTTTGACTTCTGTCTTAATAGGCCAATAAGAACTTTTCAACTAAGGGATTTCAAAAACATAAACAGGCAAACTCTCGAGCTTGATATAAGAAGAATTGATTGGGAAAGATTGTACCTCTTACAATTGCCTGACGAGCAAGTTGAGTTTCTCCAGAGCAATTTATCTGATCTATTTGATGCTCATGTTCCTTTGAAAACTATATCCGTTAAATATGGTGAATGTCCTTGGTTTAATCGCGAGATAAGATTAAAGTTGTACCAAAGGAATCTAGCTTTCAAAAAATGGAAACGTTTTAGAATACCAGATGATCTTCAAGAGTACCGCCGTTTACGTAACATTACTGTTCGTCTTATACGTACATCAAAAGTTATCTGGTATCGGAGTCGTCTAAACCTCTCTCTAAATGGTCGTAAATTGTGGAAAAATCTCAAAGAAATTGTCAATAAACGAGTAAACTTAGACAGTAAAGATGTTAATTGTAATGAAATCAACCGGAATTTTATTTCATCTATTCCACAATCACAGAATCTACCACAATACCTTTCCGGTGAAGAGTTTACCGCTTTATATACAGGAGCTCCATTTGGCTTTTCTGGAGTGACCCCTGAAGAAGTTGTCGAAAGCTTTATATCTCTGAAATCTAACGCTACTGGATTTGACAACCTTCATCCAATATTCGTTAAAGCTATATTGCCAATCATCTTGCCATACATCACGCATATATATAACACAATATTAACAAAGAGCATTTTTCCTTCTCAATGGAAGAACGCCAGAATAATACCAATTCCTAAAAATAGTGCGAATAGTGAATTTCGTCCCATTTCTATTCTACCTTTCCTATCTAAGGTCCTAGAAAAACTAATGCAAAAACAACTAATAGCATTTCTCACTCAAAATAGTCTTTTAGCTTTAAAGCAATCAGGCTTTCGTGCAGGTCACAGCAGTACAACGGCCTTACTTGATGTCGTCGAACGGACAAGAAATGCTTTAGATGAAAATAAAGTTACATTTTTAATACTTTTGGACTATTCAAAGGCATTCGATACTATTGACCACAATATTATGTGTCAAAAGCTATTTAAAATGTACAACTTTTCTCCAGAATCAGTAAAGCTCATTTTTTCTTATTTATCTGGAAGACGACAAGCTGTTGTTGTTGGAGATCAGGTTTCTGACTTGTTACCCCTTTCTTGTGGAGTCCCACAAGGATCAATTTTAGGTCCAACTTTTTTCTCCATTTACGTTAATGAAGCTCCAAAGTTAATTCGTCACTGTGATGAGCACCTATTCGCTGACGACCTTCAATTAATGAAAAACTGTCCGATTGGTATGATAGAGGACTGCGTCACAAAGATAAATGAGGATCTCTCATCAATTAACCGATGGTCTATGAAATGCGGCCTCACTCTAAATCCTCAAAAAACGAAATGCCTTATTATATCAAAAAGAATAATCGATGCTTCTAACTTCCCGGCAATTGAACTAAACAACACTCAGGTGGAGTTTGTGGATACAGCAAAGAATCTAGGCATATGCTTTAATCGAACGTTAAGCTGGAACAACCATATTACACAGGCTGTAGGCAAGGCGTATGGTGCCCTTCGTTTGCTTTGGCCAACCAGAAGCTTTACCCCTTTGGATACAAGGAAAATGTTAGCTAAAGCTTTGGTGGTGCCAATCTTGACTTATGGCTGTGAAATTTTTTGCAAGCTCGACAGTGTAAGTCAAAGAAAACTTAACGTTGCGTTTAACAGTGTCGCTCGTTATATTTATGGTTTACGTCGCTATGACCACATTTCATTTTTCTCCAAGAGTATATATGGGATTTCTTTCGATAACCTTTTAAAACTTAGAACCCTGATAATGTTTTTCAATATAGTCCAAACGCGCCAGCCTTCGTACCTTTATGATAGAATCCAATTCTCGCTTTCTAGAAGATCAAACCAAATTATAATTCCACGTTTTTCATGTCTTACATCGGAGCGACAGTTTTTTGTCAATGCTTCTCGGTTATGGAATTCCTTACCACGTCATATAAGAAACACAGATAATTTAACTAGTTTTAAAAGAAATGCCTTCGTGCATTTTTCGATGCAATAGTTTAATTTTTTTCGACTTTGTTTCTGTTGGGTTTGCTACACCTTCTTTCTTTCTTTTTTCTTCCTTTTGGTTAAAATACCTTGTACAGTGTAAATATTCTTTATTCATTTATTTATAAATTGTTAATCTCTAATTTTTATAAAGTTTATTCACTTAATTTTTGCTATTTTTAACTTTAAATATTGCATTGCTATTAAATAAGTCCACTTTTAAGCTTTTTTATAAACAAGATGTAAATCTTAAAATCAAGCTATTATTACAATAAATACAAAATACAAAATACAAAATGTATGTAGGTATGTATGTATGTATGTAGGTACATGTAAGTATGTACATCTAGAATTTTTCTTTTCCTTTTGCTTAGGTAGGTACATATCTATTTATTTAACCATATAAATTGTACATACATATATACACAACCCACCTATTTACATTACATAGGTATTTGTTTAACATTTGGCTAAAGGTAGCGCTAAACGACGAACATGCTCGCCGAACTTGTTCGTTTGCGTTATCCCCTACACGGCGAACACATTTGGCGAACATTCATTTCTTGTTGATTCTTCAAAGCGTTAACATGTGAGATAAAAAAGCGCAAGTGGTTGCGCTTATTGTAATTTCACAGCTCAGTTCACAGCAAAAATGAGGTTTGCTCGCGAACATGGCCCTACATGGCGAACATCAAAGCCAACGAACACGACAAAATCGAAATTTTTCGCCAACAGCGAACCGTTCGCGAACCATCCCCTACACGACGAATATATAGCGAGCACGAACAAGTTCGGCGAGCATGTTCGTCGTTTAGTGCTAGCTTAACCTACATAAGTCTGTTCAGTGAAGGGTTATTCATAGAGGCAGTGTTGTGCTTCCCTATGTATGTACCTACCAAGCCTACACAGAAAAAAACCGCAAAAACCTAGCCTATATCTGCCATATCAACACACAACTCCCTGGGGATTGCTGTCTGCTGTGTGAAAGATATGAGTAACCATACGTAGCCACCTATCCAGATACTTAGTAGATAGGTATGAATATTTATATTATATACCTACATACCTACATACATACATATCTATGTGTAAATATACCTACCTACACCTACTAGGTAGATACCTATACAAAGTATGTAGATAGGAACCTACCTACCTACCTATGAAGATAGGTAGATATCAACAAATTTTGTCTTGTTCACCAACTAGCCAACCGCCTTTCCTCTCTGAGGTTGTTGGTAGATATGGTAGGTATATAGGTACATAGGAATAGGATGTAGGTACCTACATGCATATTTAGGTTAAAAAAAACTCCAAAGCCCTAAAAAGCTTTCCCATCTTCCCAATATCTCGTTAGAATTCAAGCTTTTTTCTTTTGTAAAAGATAGGTAGGTTCCTACATATTCATAGGTTTAGGTAGCTTACTGGCTACCAATCTCCCTACCTAACTTTCTATAGGTTCTAAAGCATCTTAAACTTAGGAAGGATAACTAGGTAGGTACCTACCTACCTATGTACAATGTACATACATTCATATGTAGCATCAATAACAATACCCATACCCGTACCCCATTAATTATTTACCTATATGAACTAAGGTACCTATGTACATATCTACATAGGTATATAGGTATGTACATTCATACATACCTATTGGTATACCTAAGCATCTTAGCAGGGGCGTAGCGAGGGGGGGGTGTAGGGGGGTGTACCACCCCCCACGCTTTTCAAGAGTCGGCAAATTCAGGAAGCAAGATTTAATAATTCAAGCAATTAAAAAAAAAAGAATAAAACCAGAAATTTTACAATATTTTTCGGAAAAAGTAAAAAAAAAGTAAGTTTGTATTTTAATTTTTTTTAGGTTTTTAAACTTTCAAATGTACCTATGCAAATCGACATTTTTGCCGATTGCAGATTTTGGAAATATGCCGAATAATTAAAGAGTCGGCAAATCAACGAAGTTTCATTTGAAAACAATTATGAATAAAACGAGCCTAAGCATTTTTGCCGATTGTGGATGTCGGAAATTTGCCGACTAATTCAAAAGTCGGCGTATCAAAGAAGCTTCATTTAAAAAAAAATTAATAAAACAGGCATTTTGCCAATTGCGAATTTCGCAAATATGCCGACTAATTCAAGAGTTGGCAAATCAACGAAGCTTAATTTGAAAAAAAAAATAATAAAACGAGCATTTTCGCCGATTGCGAATTTCGCAAATATGCCGACTAATTCAAGAGTCGGCAAATCAACTTGAAAAAAAAATTATATAAAGAGCATTTTTGCCGATTGCGAATTTCGCAAATATGCCGACTAACAAATACCTGGAGCCAATGACGACAATATTAATACAAGCTCCAGATGAATTACTTAACAGTATATTGTAATATTTTCTCAGGTTCGTTAATAAAACTTATTTATTAATTCAAAACTTCCACTTATTTATTTTACAAAATAAAAACACTTTACTTTTCTTACTACAAAACGATTTATTATTCACCACTGAAATTAATTCACCAACTTTACTTTTCACTTTTATTACAACCAACTTTATTCATTCACGATTAAAAACAAACTGTGTCGCTGCCGTTCAAACATGTGCCTTTTATACTTGTTTTCCAAACTCTCGAAATAAGGAGAACGTTCTGGTCTCTGCTTCCAGAGCTTTCCGTAGGGGAAATTTCCCAATAATTTCCCTTCCAAAAGCTTTTATTTGACAGCTGGTAAATCTGCTATAATCCGGCAGATGGCGCTTCCTTCGTTTGAGAGTTGCTATAATTATAGCTAATAAGGGTATCTTTGCACTGCGACCGTAAGCTTTACTGTGTCCGTTTGTTTGCATTTCGGAGTCGTTATAGTTCAAATATGGAAAGTTATTACAATATTTTGTAATTGCCAGAATGGATGTGGTCCCCGCTGCGGTTGCAGAAAGTCGGGGTTGCAATGCACTTTAGCTTGTGGCCAGTGTAATGGGAAAGCTGGCCTTAATGCTGTTTCATTTTAAAGCGAACCCGGAGAAGAGAGTGCATTTGACCGGGAAATTCTAGAAGGCCTGGAAACATCGATTCAGGACAACGAAGATGGTGACAGTGAAACAGAAATTTTCGAACGCCTGGAAGATGACGATGAAGACGAAAACTAATACTTTGGCTCTTTAAATTATTATAGATCTATTTAAAATGTTATTAAATACAATGTATTAACTAGTAAACAATACAAATTATTTATAGTTCATAACTTATTATTTATAGTCAATAACTTCATACAAGGTTTTATTCACCGAGATTCACGGTTGACCTTGCATTACAGTATGTATGACTGTGCTCTACGCGGTTTCCGCCCTCTATCTCAAGAACGCTTGAGCGCATGAAAAAATAATTACAAGACAATTTGTAGATAATTTAATGTTCTACAATTTTCATCCTGGATGTTAACACATTGAAACCATAGAAACCGAGATAATCGCGAAAAACCGATTTTTGTGACATTTGACCTTGAATAACAGACATTACAGACACGAGACTTCATGAGACTTTTGAGACAGCTTTTAGAACACCAATATGAAGGTATACACGAGTTTCCAGCTTATTATCTCCCATTCCGAGGTTGAACCTTTTTTTTTGCTTATTTGACTGGGCTATTATATAAATAAAAGTTAACACAAAATCGTAGTTATATATAATATACTTTATTTCATGGAAAATCATTGCTCCTAAGTTTCTTAAATCTCTTACATCAGCTGAAGGCGGTTTCATTGAAAAATCTCGCATTTCGAAATCTAAAAAGTGTATGTGGCGAAGTGAAGATTTGAGCTTAAATCAATCAGCCCCATCGGGAGTTTCACCCGAATGTCATTCCACTCGGAAAAATCCCTTTTTTCTTTTCCCTTATTTTGAGTTTCACCCGAAAAATGCTATATCTATACAGTCAGCAAATTTTTAAAATAAGTCGGCAAATTCCTAAAATAAGTCGGCATTTTAATGAAAGTCACCCCCCCCCCCCACGGCTCAAACCCTCGCTACGCCACTGCATCTTAGATAAACATATAGATATGAAGATAAAGGTAAATATTTACCAAAGCATCTACCTACTATACCTACCTTAACCGCTTTATGATAATTTGTTGAATTCTTTAATAACAAAAAGTAGATAGGTATGTTATATGTAGGTAACTTATCCTTCCTTTACATAGAATAATTGGAAAATAAATGTTGAGAACAATTTCTAACGGAAGACGAAAGTTAAACAAAAATACCTAAAACAAAATAATTTATACATTCACATCCGCTTACCTAACTCATCTCTAACACACACCCAATGTCATAAAGTATTTATTTACACCTTTCTAGTTTCCGCAGTTCGCCTAATAATTCTCATCACACTTCCAGATTGAGAAGATAATTAATACAAAGAAAAATCTAATTTCAAACTTTTGTGGTAGCATATACATATGTATGTAGTTACGGTACACTGATACAAAAAAAAACTGGAAAAATAAGAGGAGGAAAAAGAAGAAAAAAATATATAAGTGGCACTAATTCATTGGCAGCGGCAGGCAAATAAAGAAAAATACACATAAAATATAAAACAAACTTGAATAACCACCACCCCAGACCCCACACTCCTCTGACACAAACGTTAACGACACACGATGGAAAAAAGAGTGTTGAATTGCAGCTTGTTGAGATTTGATGAAGAGCACTTCATTGCATTCTCTCACTCTGTTTCAAAATCTCCTTTCGTTCCTATATAATAGATGTATATAGAATAATAAGTGTATATATAGCGAAGGCGAGAGGTCTTCAAATACATACAAACAAAATTACCTAACAAATTGTATATACTTTCTCGTCTTTATATAAAACTCTTGCTCTCTTTTTCTTCAATTTTCTAGTCATTCTGACTTTTGGTCTCTTTCGCAGATTCAGTTCAGTTTTGACGTTCGCAGCGATAGGTTGATAAATAGAACTTTGACCAGTTATCAAACAGTTTCTGTTTCATTTTTAACATTCTTCCTTATTTATACAGTTGACCGGAATTATTTACGAATTAAAACAGTTGATTAATTTTAAAAAAATAAATAAAAGAAAACAAACACTTGGTTTTATCTTAATTTAATCTCTCGTTAATCTCGCTTCGGGACATCCGTGTGTGAAAGAACAAAAAAAGCGGTGATATCTCTAAACTAGAGTGAGATAGTGGTCTGGTCCTCTTCGTTTTTTGTTGTCGTTTTGATAGAGCGGGAGAGAGCAAAACCCCCTTCGCGTAGTATATAAAAGATCAATGAACGATTATGAAAGGAACGGTAGAGTGAGACAGAGAGGCAACATAACCGACAGATGGTAAATAAGTTATGTCGCCCGTGTCGTTCTTATATACTTTGTGTGTGTTTGCGAGTGTGTAGTTTTTGATTCACATGAGCTAAACCGGACGACCGTTACCGTCGGCCAGACATTATACGACCAACAGTCGTACGGTAAGGTGGTGTCGCGTGAAGTGATTTTGATAAGCCCGTCATATCGTTGGATAAATAAATAGAGAGAGGGAGAGAGAATTCACTTTTCCAAGGAAGCCATCTAATCTAAAGCACTGTGCCGGTTCTCAGTGTTTATTGTTTGAGTGAAAAGAGAATTAATTTTTTTACATTTTGCCTTCGCGTTGTTATTCGCTGGATAAATTACCGTCGCGTCGTCTTTTTAGGCCAACGCGCATTTAAAGATAAAACAAAAAAAAAAATTAAAAATAATTCAAATGAGTGATTAGTTAGAATTTTAATTACATACCTACATACACAGTGAAAGTGAAATTTTAAGTGAAAATGTGTTAAAGAAAACGACTGAAGTTTTCTTAAATTTTATAATAAAATTCTTAAATTGCCATTATCCTATCGAGCTAGCCTCCCCTTCTCAAATGTGGATTATTAGGTACCCCCCATCGAGAATTTTACTCCGAATGGACCAAATGCTTAGATAAATTCAGAGTGGATTAAATGATTTATCAAGCAGACCAAAGGTATTTATTCTTTTTCTTTTTTTTCTTAGGTAGGTATCTTCTCTTGAATTTCTTTTTGTTCTTCCTTTTCTCCCTTCTTTAAAAAAAAATGTAACTGCCTTGGTTTTTATTTTTCGAAAATCCCTCTCTATTTCCCTTTCACTGATTCGGGTTTTTTGTATTGTTTTTTTTTTTGGTATGATGCCCTCCTGTCACGGGTCGTACTGTGTCGGTCGTACAGATGTTTATTGTCACACACAGAAGTTTTTGTTGTTTCTTCTGTTATTTATTTTTTTTTCAATAGTATGGTTTATTTTTCCAACGTTTCTTGTTTTCTTTTTTCCCTTTCATATTTTTTTTTCTACTCTGGCGCACATGCACATTATGTATTTTTTTTCCTTTTTATTTTCTTCTGTTTGTACAGAATAGCGCCCGAATCGAATTGAGTTTTTATATTTTTTGTTGGAAGGTAGGTATGTGATTAAGTTAGCATGCGTGCCGTACTGTTTTGGGACAGTCTGACAATACTTGTGTCATTCTCATATGCATTTAGACAGCCATGTTGGATTTGTTGTCAATTGTGACAGGTGTGTTGAATATGGTGATAAATTAGAAATAGAACTGGGTTGATATATTTATTAGGTATTGCACACATTTTGCCGGTAAAGTTATACTAGATGTACATAAACATAGCTATGTACATTGTACATATGTATAAACTTACATACATGTGTATAGGTAAATTTAGAAAAGTTATTGGTAGGTTATCGAGCAAAAGGGACCCTCTATTTGGTATTTCCCTTTTTCGTAGCTATAGGTAGCACTAAACGACGAACATGCTCGCCGAGCTTGTTCGTTTGCGTTATCCCCTACACGACGAACATATTTGACGAACATTCATTTCGTGTTGATTCCTCAAAGCGTAAGCATGTGCGATAAAGAAGCGCAAGTCGTTGCGCTTGTACCTAGTAATTTCACAGCAAAAATGAGGTTTGCTCGCGAACATTGCCCTACATGGCGAACATCGAAGCCAACGAACACGACAAAATCGAAATTTTTCGCCAACAGCGAACCGTTCGCGAACCATCCCCTACACGACGAATATATAGCGAGCACGAACAAGTTCGGCGAGCATGTCCGTCGTTTAGGGCTAGCTTATGGCAGTTAGGTACCTATAAAGTGCTGGATATTACTATGTAATAAATTGAAGTTTGAAATAAATTATGTGTGTGTACTTAGCTAGGTAGGTAACCAAAGGTATATAGGTTTTATGTAAACGCATTTTTAATCTACCTACCTAATTAATTTTCGTAGGTTTGTTTGGTAGCTCAATTTAATTCAAAGAGCCTTCAGGGCTAAAACCCTCAGGTGACATCACATGAAGTTTCAGTAGTGACAAGCTGCAATTCAGAAGTTTTATTTATGTTACCTATAGGAATAGGTAGTGCCGATACTGATGCGCTCTCGCTACGATAAAATATTTGTAGACAAGAAACTGAGACGTTTAAGTGTATCAGTTATCGATGAAGTGATTATAAGTCAGTTTCTTGAGTAAGAAAACATACATATTTCGAGATTTTATTGATATCAACACTTCAATGCTTACGCGGCCTTATCTTACGTAAGCTTGGTTTTATTTCAAAAACATTCCCGCGCAAGCGCAGTATAAACGGATGTTTACGTTTGACACATACATTTCTCATTGGCCTCGTTCAGACTTGTATCATTGGCCACGTTCAAACACCGAACTTAAGCGATCTGGATAGGTTTGTGTTGTTGTAATCCCTTGTTAAAACACAGCTGATGAAGAAACAGCTGTTGGCAGAAAAAAGATTCCAAGCTATCCCAAAAATTTTAGGATACAAAGCTATCCTATGAGAAATGTCAACAACAGCTGACTTGCGTTCAAACACATACATAGATACAAGCTATCCTAGATAGGCTATCCATTCAAACATTGAACGCGCCCATTGTATATCCAATCTATAGTATTCTCATGAAACACGATTTTGTAGGTAGACATTTGGTCGGATCCTTTGCGAAAACACAGCTGATGATTAATCAGCTGTTGGCGAAAAAAAAAAGTTTTAAGCGATCCTTGACTTTTGCCTCCCAAACTTCATGTAGAACTAAACCAATAAAAGAGCAAAAAGTCGCTTTCCAATTTGTAAAATGTTCTTTTTTAATATTTTACCAACAACTGTCAGGTTCATTTACGCGTTCCTAACGAAAGCAAAAGCAAATTAACAATTATCTATAGCTATAGGTATATGAATGCATTACATTTATAATGATTTCCTTTACCAGCTCTCCCAATCGAAATTAGGTACGTAGGTAGGTACCTACCTACCGAAAGTTGAAAGGTGACTATAATTAGTGTAATAGGTATAAGAATACAAAGAAAGGTCGATGCGTGACATTTTTGTTTTGGTGAATTATCGGAGAACTACTTATGTACCTTCCTTACCTATTCCTATACCTAGGTACTTTGCATTCATTTAAATTTATGACCTTGAAAGTTTGTTTCCGTATATCCCTTCGGTTGATTTTATCTTTAAGCAAATTAACGAATCTCCGTCGGCAAAACAGTCCCTCTGTAATTTTGAAATGTATTGAGTATATGGCTGCCACTGCCAATATGTTTTTAATTAGATCAATAAAGCTACAATTAAGTCGAAATAAGTGCACAGCTACATAGTCTAAAAGTGAAAAATCAATGAAAATGAATTTCAAGTAGGTAGTTCGTTATGTAGGATACAGAGATGGTAATAAAGCAGTTAAAAAAAAAATAAAGAGCATTGGACGTTAAATAGGTACATACCTATATGAATTTGTCTCAACTACCAAATTAACGGTAAATTTTATGTAGGTATACCTAACCACCTTCCGATACGCATATTTATGGTTGGCTGTGGTGCAATGGATGTAGTGCTTGACAGCTATCTTAGAAGTTTGGGTCCGAGCCCAAGCCCCACTCATACAGCATTTTTTTTATATTCTCTGAGCATTAACTGAACGCCACCCGTGGGATTTAATAAGATACTATACACATACAGCCTTATTCATAAACGCATCATAGCTTGTGTATAGTGCTATGTACTCGTTATAATGCATCTGAACGCAAAAACCTTATTTATAAAACTTATGCAACGTTACATAGACTCCTTATAAGCTAAACGCATTTGGAGGTTGAATAGTGGCAACATAAGGATATTTTAGTATCAAAATGTCACTAACACACACAAAAGTGAAATATTTAGATATATGCGCACATACATTATAATACAAAAACAAAAGTAAAGAAACTAAAAACAATCCAACGGGTGGCGGCAGAACAGCACGAAAATGGGTGTTGTTTCGATTGTTTGTTTTAATAAAAATTCACTGAGAGTTAATGGAATATCAAATTGCTATGAGTTTTTATCGAAACTTTTAAATTATGTAGGTATAAACACAGAATTTGAAAAGACCGAACTGGAAGCATTTTTCTTTTATTGATTTTTCAAGAACAGCTGATGTTTGTTTATGTGATGTGGAAGTAAAACGTAATAGATTTCCTCTCTTTGGTACTTTATTTGACACAAGCGTTGCATAACTAAAATGGATGGTGAAATTTTTTATGAAAAAGGATTTATGTAACGTTACATAATGGCTGCATAAATCCTTATTCAGTGCATAACTATTCATCTGTTTAGCGCATTCTAATGAATAAGATTGATAATATTCTTAATCTACTGTGTCAACAAATTCTTTGCTATAGGTAGGTATGTACCTACTCCTATTCATTTTCTTCCTAGTGCCGTGCAATTCAGACTGTATTTAAAACAACCTAAGGTCTTACAAAACCAACATAATGCATTTTCAATGTTTACTTTGGAAGGTGTCTATCTCCCCCAAGGAGGGGCAATTTCATAAAAAAGTACTAAAAATGGAAAAAAATATTTAAAAATAATGGTACCTAATATGTACTTATAGGTATGTACAATTAAATATTATACCTTTTTTTTTAAAAGACAATGCAATGCATTCCTCCGGCATATTGGTAGGTAGAAAACATACAGTGGCTGCAAGCAAAACTCGGACACCTATGAAAGTTTAATTTGAAGGAAAAAATTGCAGCAATGGCACGGAGTAGGAAAAAGCATAGGTAATTATTTTCAAATGACCTTACATTACACAGCAACAAAAAAAAAAAAAATTGGAGATAATCCCTTATTTATAAAAGTTATAGGTAAATACCTACCTACCACCTACCTAAAACATTAAAAAATACAAATTAGAACGCACAACCCAACATTGGACAGTTGTGAAAAACGCTGAAATTTGTGGGGTTTTGAGAAATTTCAATACTTTGTGTGTAGTCTTTGGTTTTTTTTAACCCATTTTCAACCTAAAAGGAAGTTTTTGAACTCATTTTGCACAACATTTTGGTCCAATTTTATTCAACTCTGAGAGGAACCACTTTCTAATCGGTTTTGTTTAAAATAACTTATTTTATAATATTACTATTGAGATTTTCCCAAATGCTCTCAATGAGACCTTTGTCAGGACTCGTGGGAGGAGTTTGCATGATATTTGGACAGTTGTACAATAGCCAGGACCGTTTCTGATAATCTATGTGCTTAAGGTCTTCATTTTAATGAAACTGCCAGCGATCACAAGAACCAAGATTTCTCACACATTACGGCAAATTAAGCTTCAAATATTCATTGTTCATCCATTATTCTACGAGTACTTAGAGCCAAAAGATTTACATTTAAAGTACGAGGCCAGGCTGTAGAAATGGATCACCTAAACATCAGCCATTCATCATCGTGCTCTGATTAAGGATTTGAGTTTAGTACACAAACAAAACAAGCCGTAAGAATGGACTTCTGGCTTTCCAAAAAGCTTCAAAACATTACTGCAAGCGTTGCCATGGTACCTATTTTAATTCATTTTTTTTCTATTTTATGCAATTATATTTTAATAAATTGCCCCTTCCGTCCAAGCGGGGCAGATATTACCACCCTCGCTCCCATAGAAATTTTTCTTGTCTACTTTGCACCTACATGGTCTGAGTTTTGTTGGCAGATTTTACCCGATTTTCCTTGTATGCAAAAAAAAAGGGAAATTTAACTTACATAGGTACTCCTACTGCGACTAGGTATAAGGGATCAAAATATCCACGATGATCTTTTTTTAACGACCACCCTGATGTACATACATATGTCAGGTGTTACCCAGTTTTATTTTTACTCTAATTGTTTACAGAAAAAAAAAATTTCTAAATTAATTACCTACCTAATCGTTTATCCACTTAAGAGAATACAATCTTTTATGAATGCAATCATTGAAAATCATTTATTGAATTCAATTAAAAGATTGCATTCATTGACTCCACTTTTGAGAATTCAAGTCCCGCAATCGCCATTTACCTATGTGTTTGACATTAAAATGATTGCAATAATTTTCCCACCAGTCATTGTATAGCAATCAATTGAATGCAATCTTTTGAGAACTCATGTGCATTCTTTTGCATTAATTGCATTCTTTCGCATATTTTTACTAAATTCGTTAATCTCTAGGCCAATTGAACAATCCTGGTTCAAATTTTGACCCTCGCGTTTAAAATCACCGATTTCGGCCGTTTTACAGAGGTTCAACGATGGTTCTTTTAAATGGCTACCTAGGTACTATAACATACTTGAACCTTGAACCTCGCATCGTTAAACCTCAGTAAATCCACCGAAATCAGGGAGTGGTAAAATTGCTGTTGCTGAACCACGGTTCAAGTACACAAATTTACAAGACTGGAACGAGCATTTTTTAAGGCAGAAACTAAAATTTAAATTTTAGCACATCATAATGTCTGTTCGTGAAAAGCCTAAAGTGCTAACTTGACTGTGAAGTTAGCATTACCAGGGGTTATTTTTTAAAAAATAAGTTCGACAATTTTTTTTTCTTTTACGATATATTTACGACAAATTATCACATATTCCTTTTTCTTTTTTGAGTTCATTTTACCCTATTTCGAGGGGTGGTAGTGCTAACTTGACTGTCAAGGGTTAATTTTTAAAAAACAAGTGCGACAAATTTTTTTCTTTCACGACAAATTTACAACAAATTTACGACAAATAATTCAATTATTAGATTTTAAAAATTTTGAAGTGGTAATGCTAACTTGACGGACATCCAAAACTACGAATTTTAGTCCATAGCTCTGTTAAAGTTTGGACAGTACAGAAAGAGACAATAGCTGCGTTTTACTATCTCTGGGGCTGGGTCGAGGTTATATCTTTTAACATGTATTACAAAAACAATATGGGATCTAGGTTTCTATCGAGGTTAATTTCAATAACCCAGATAAAGGTTTTCCCTCCGACCGGCAGACCATTGTGAATGATGTCAGCGATTTGTCAGCAGTGTTAGGAATAGAGAGGAAAAGAGAAAAGTGTTAACGTGAAAAACAAATAAACATAAGAAAATAAGAGACTGGTATACAGCACTTTTTTTGCACTAACCCACATCGTTTTATTTTCATGAGGTGAACCATATGGGTTATGAGCGATAGTAAAACGCGACTAATACTTCTATTTATTACTTCCCAAAGCTCCCCACTTTAGTCCAAAGTTCTGTCAATTTTATTATTTTATATGAACTTTGAAATTGCAGAAATGATAGAAATCGGCAGTTTTGGGACGAACACAATATATAGGTACATAGGTAAGTATTGCTGTTTGTGCACAACTACGAATTAAGTCCAAAGTTCTGTCAAAGTTTTTATAAAAAAAAATAAATTGTACCTACCTAATAAAATTCTTAAAAGTTCGTAGTTTTGGGAACATCAACAGACAAAATAAACATGCCGTTTGTACATAAAAACCTCTATTCGTTTACTTGTCGAAACAAAAACTGCGCAATTCTAACAATATTGTAGTCCATAGTCTGTCAAATTTAGTACCTATACAAAATAAAATTGCACTTTCTAGACTATTCACACCAAACCCCAAAAGAGGTGAGGCGAAAACTTTTCAAAAACCATTAACACCGAACATTATACGTTTTAGTCTGACGTAAAACTGTAATTTTTTTGTTGTTGACACTAACCACCCACAATTTTTTTTTTCGTTTTCTTCCACTTTCTGAAAATAAAAACTGTGTTTATTTCTATAAATAGGATCGACAAGAACAATTTGACTTTCCACGAACAATCAATCATCAAATTGAAATAAATTAAATAATTTTGAGATTCGAATTTTATGACGGAATTTCGTCAGCTGTTTTCAATCAGCCCAATTCTAAATAACAATTATCGGGGAAATATTTCTCTATTCCCTTCTCTCTTATTGAATTTACAATAAGAGAGAAGGGAAAAGAGAAATATTTCCCCGGGAATTCTCATTTAGAATTTGGCTGAATTTCTTTTGAAAAGCCGCGTTTTGGGTCCGATGTGAAAAGGCTATTAAATTATACACATCGGTATCGGTAGCTTTAGAAAGTAAACGAACCGACATACATATGTATGTAATTTGTTTTTCAAAATAGCCGCACCAACGAGTAGAAAGGCACCTAGTTAAACTTCCCTGATTTCGAAAAAAATATCCCATCCTGAGGTTCACAAGTCACAATCCAACATTTGGACACGCACTTAATGGGCGTTTTTTATTATCATCGGGATCTGGATCTGGATTAACTTACAAAAAGAATTTTGAAAATCCATCATTATTTTGTTTTTGTATTACGTGTAAAAAGTGAATCAGGATCAAGACCAAAGATAAAACACACCTAATACCTATACACTGCCGAAAACTACGAATTTTAGTGGAATTTGGCAGAATTTCGGACAAAATTCGAAATTCGTAGTGTTGGAAAGTACAACAACAGACATGTGTAGGTATGTTCGTGTACTTCCCAAAACTGCCAATTTCTTCCTATTTTAGTTCAAAGTTCCGTCAAAGTTCATATTAAAAAATTAAATTGTCATAACTTTGGGCCGTTTGGGGCAGTACACAAACAGAGGTCATAGGCCAGTTTTGGCAAAATTAACAAGTTTCCCAAACTTTGGTTTTTTCTCCTTTGCATTCTGACATCAATTTTTGAAAATTTGTTAAAATTTGCAAGACACTTCAGGTTAAACACAAACAAAACCACCTGTCATATTGTATTTATTTCAATCGATACCTGACACTGCTGTTGCCGCTGGCTGGCTGACAGCAGCAGAAGTCGGTAAACTTTCGTGTTGACAGGATGTGTCAAAGTGACTTTCTCTTGGAGTTCTTGCATTCACAAAAGACATGAATTTACAGAGCTACTTATTCGAATTGAGTTACCTACTTAAAATATTAAATGGTGATTTTCATTTGCATTCTTCGATTCTTTTTTTTTCAATTAAAACAGAAATTTTGAAAAGAAAGATTCAATGCCTACCATAAGAATTTTGTTGATGGCGTTTTAATTGCTCCTGTTGAAATAATTGATTGTGTTGCGACAATGTTTATGCTTAATTTTAGCAATTTTATTTAGGTAAAGTAAAATTTTTGATTTTCAAAAAAAAAAAAAAAAAATCCAATTGAAATTTGATTTGGATCAATTTTGAACACATAATTGCAAAAACAACATGTAATGCAGCTTTATTTCTGGATCTATTTCAATGATCGATTCAACCCGCCTGGAAAAACAATCTACATAGTTTTTAACGGGGCACTAGATAGTTTAACATGGACCCTAACAAGGCTCTAGCAGGGGTAACTATCGATTTTCTCTAGGGCCTGACCAGTTAAGCAACCTTTTGCCTCGAGAGAAAAAAAAAGTTGTCTTCACTTGAAATTCGATCCTGTGATCTTTTGATTGCCAGTCCAATACGATAACTACTGAGCTATTTCGCAATACAGTTCCGTAATATTGAAAATGAAAAAGTTTATAAGTATGTACATGCTTAAATTTTTCCTACTATTGAATGATGGGTATAAAATATAAGTTTTTTGTTTTTGTCATATATGGGGTATTTCTGAAGGGATAACAAGACTTATCTGACAAGTTTTTGCTAGCGAGGGCTTCACGAGTATTTGACAAGTTCTCCTTGTCTAGATATTCCCCACCAAAGCCTTTCCAAGGGCCTTACCTCACGAGTTTTTGCAAGCGAGGGCCTCACGAGTATTTGACAAGTTTTCCTTTCCTTTCTAGGGCCTTGATTTAATTTGACAAAAACTTGTCATTTTTTCAGGTGGGAAGGAGTCATTGTGTTATAGGGGGTCTAACAGACTTGTGAAAACTTGATTGTGCGCAAGGGAAATTCGATTGACGTCATTAATCAAATATATTACGTACCTTTATTTCGTACCTATGTATACACATACGTATGTACCTTATGTGTTTGCTATGTTTAATGGAAGCACACTTAGGTTGTTGTTCTTTCATTCAAACATTTTGTCAATAAAAAAAAATAGTTGTTACGTTTATTGACAGCATTAGGTACCTACCTACCACCTTACCTACCTTATAACTGTTGTTGATAAAACAATATAAAGCGATTGCTTTCACTATTTGTTGACACAAACCTTTCAACCCCCAAAAAGCACTACCCTTTCTTTTTTTTCCAAACCGAAAAGAGAAACTGCATTCTCATCGTAAACTATTGTGGGTTGACGCCAATTTACCCACATCAAATAGTTAATTAACAGAATGGATACCTACCTAATTTGTCCCAAAAACCAATCAGTTAAGTGGTCATTAGCTGGGATCTATACCTACCTAACCTATGTACATACCTACATATTGGAATGTAGTTTATTTGGAATAGATGGCTAGTGGTGGTGGTTGGAATATATATGTAGGTACATATTTAGTTTGTTAGTGGCGAAGAATGGTAAATAGTTAATTGTTTTTCTATGGCAGTTTCATGGTTGTTGTACGTTAAATTGATAGTTAAGTTTTTATTTTTCTTATAAGGGAAATACCTATCTACAACCGAACCATAGTTAAGGAAAAGTTTGAATATTTATCGACTTGTTGTAAAGTTTTATCATCCATCTAGCCATACCACACGGCTTAATTAAATTTGCAAATTGTTTTCAAAGAGGTCTTTAGTCGAAAGAACAATAAAAGTAACAATAAGTTTTGACAAAAGAACGTTAACCAATTTGGCTCATATAAGGGTTGTTAAATTGAATGTCTTAAAAAATGTTTGACATGGTATACCATACCTATAGCTACCTACTTCCATATACCAACGATGTGTTGGGAACAATATTGAAGCGATAGCCAAACTTTAAGACATATAGGTATGTATGTAAATACATATAATTAACGACCCTCACTATAAGTGCCTGGAACCAGGCTACATTATTGTTTTAGTGAACCCTTTTCTGTTGGTAGAAAAGAGAAGGGTCCTGGTTCTTGGATTCCAACAAAAATCAACTGAGTAAAATAAGACTTTTGACTTCGTAAGAACCCCGACTAATTTGGATTTTGGTTTGACTTCGAAAGCATATCGACACTAGGGGTCAAGTCAGCTTTTCGTAAATATTTATCTCTAAATATCTATCTAGGTATCAGTTTTTTTCGAAGAAACACCAAGGCATTGCATATCAATTAAGACTCTTGATTTTACCCGGTTTCACAACTATTCGGGTAGAAAAATACCCGGATATTAGCCGGGTACCCAAGTTGCCGTGAGTGAGTACCCGGGTACCCGTGTGTCTCGTGTACCCATAGATCGCCAACACGGAGTATAAGATCCGATTATTTGCATTCAAAATATGATTCGAAGGTATTACACAAAATAAAATTAACCCTAAGATCAAAGCAATTATAAAATGTGTATTTTTAAATTTCCCCGTACTCAGTTACATGGGTAGTTAAAGATACTTGAATATTTGAGTCGTATATTTGGGTCCCGGGTACTCCGCTATTTCAGGCTTACGGATATTTCGAATACTCGGTTAATATCCGGGTATTTGGGTACCCGGGCGGGTCATCGGTACCCGAGTTTCAAGATCTTTAATACCTATCAAATTATAGCTTACACAATTGGAAATGGTAGTAGGCTCAGTTTAACTACAAAATTTCAACTTTTTTAGGACGTTTAATTATGTATTTAACTCAAATGTACCTAATTAAAGAAGGGGTGGCAGTGGGTGGATTCAAATAAACTTTCCCGCTGCATAGTTTTTAAAATTTCAGCGGAATCGGTTTATTAGTTTTGAGTCTATAAAGGCCAGTTTTTCGTACTGACTTAAATCGGATTTACCCATCTGGAAAGACAATGTAGGTAGTTTTTAACGAGGCCCTAGAAAGTTTTACATTGATGCTGGCAAGAGACTTAAAAATCTAGGGAAAACAATCAAGTTTTTAACGGGGCACTAGAAAGTTTTACTTTGGCCCTAACAGGGCTCTAGCAAGGGCAACTATCGATTTTCTCTAGAGCCTCACCAATTAAGGAACCTTTTGCCTCGAGAGAAAAAACTTGTCTTCACTGGGATGTGATCCTGTGATCTTCTGATTACCAGGCCAATGCGCTAACTGTAGGTACTGAGCTAGTTCGCAATACAGTTAGGTACGTAATGTTGAAAATGAAAAGCTACCTATATACATACTAAAATGTTTCCTACTATTGTATGATGGGTACAAAATATTAGTTTTTTTGTTTTTGTCATATATAGGTACCCATATTGTGATGGGATAATAAGACTTATCCGACAAGTTTTTACTAGCGAGGGCCTCACGAGTATTTGAAAAGTTTTTCCTGTCTAGATTTCCCCTATACCACAGCCTTTCCGTAGCCTTATCCCACAAGTTCTTACTAGCGAGGGCCTCACGAGTATTTCAAAAGTTTTCCTTGTCTTGATTTCCCCTTCCAAAGCCTTTCCAGGGCCTTGATTAAACTTGACAAAAACTTGCCAGGTGGGTTCTCAGGGGCCTCGCCCGCTATGAAACCTTTTGCACTAGAGGCAACAAAAGAAGTTTTAAAAGTTGTCTTATTTGAGTTTCCATCTTGGGACAACCAGTCCAATATGCTAACTACAGGACTGATTTGCAATACAACTGTGCAATATTGAATATAAATAAACAACATATGTACTTAAATTTTGCATACAATTGTATGATGGGTGTAAAGTTTTTGTTTCGTTACATGGATTACTTGTGATGTGATATCAATACTTACCCAACAAGTTTTTATTAGCGAGGGCCTCACGAGTGTTTGACAAGTTTTCCTTGTCTAGATTTCCCCTTACGAAGCCTTTCCAGGGCCTTGATAAAACTTCACAATAACTGTCCATTTGTCCAGGTGGGAATGCAACTGGATCTAAATGCACAGATTTAAATTGATTTTTACAAGAAAAAGACTATTTTCCTCTTTGATAAGTTGTACTTTTGCTCATAATAATAATTCTAAAAACAACAAACAGCTTTGCCATCATGATGTGAAAAGAAAATATGTTTTTTTCTACACCAAAGGTATCAAATCCACTTGAAGCATAGGTAGGTATTTATTAGGCGGTAGAAATAATAAACTCATACCTATTTGTATTTTTTTTTTAAATACTTGATCCCATTTATCGGATGGCTTACCCCTTAACCGCTCCTTTCTCAGGTAGAAAAAAAAAATACACAAAAATTAATTGTCTGAAATTGCGCAGCTTATTGAAATTTCGTTGCACCCTAAACTAATTAAATGGCGACAGGCTACATACCTAGGTACCTATTTCTTTTAATTCTCACCATGAAATGTGCGTGCATAGCATTCCATCATTGTGAAGAAAATATAAAAATTGACAACAATAACCCCATATTCTGTGTCAGATGCCATATATCTACCTATAATATGTAGGTACATTTATTACGTGTGGTTCAAGGACTGTCGAGCTATAACCAACCCCGGTTGATGTGTCAAACGATTTTGCCTGATGATGGAGAGAGAGTTAGATACAGAGTTGAAAGCAGAAAGACATTAAGAAGGGTCGCTAAGACAACTGACACTGTGAGCTGTGACGCACACGACTTCCTTTTTTCATCCATCCATACGTAGATGTGCTATTTTCCCAATTTCCTTTCCTTTTCTTTTATTTCTTTTTTTTTTGTGTGACTGTTGTTCGTTTGTTGCAATGCATTGAGCTAGATGATGCCTAGGATTTAACACGGCTGAGTGCATCATTTTACCATTGTACTCTTATCTTGCCCCCTCATTCCATGTTTTTTTTTGTTGTTGTTGGTGTTGTTCATTGTCATAGGTATTACATTTTCCGTATAGGAACATTATTAATTTTTTTATTGTTGTGTTTTCATTTCTTTTCAGGTTGCATGAAGCGAAGATGTCGCCAATGCCACTGCCAGGAGCTACAACCATTATGGCGCCAACTGAAACTCCATCACATTCCATGCCAACAACAACAGTTGCTGCATCTGTCACATATAATAAGCAAATAAACACAAACACAATGACAAACAAGACAACACAAGAACAAGAAAAAGAAAAAGACAAACAACAAAAACATCAACCGGTTGACAGTAATGGCATCACCAAAAGCAATAAAATAAACCAAGATGACTTTTTAACAATCAAAGACAATAAAGAACCATCTCCTACTGATTGGCCTCCACAATTATGTACATCATCATCTTCCTCGTCATCATCTTCATCGTCCTCATCATCATCATCGTCTTCCTCGTCATCATCATCGTCATCTTCATCGTCCTCATCATCTTCGTCGTCATCTTCTGCATCGTCAGTATCTTCTTCGGCAACAACAGCTAAATGTGATAGTAGTAGCAATCTACAAATCAAAACCGAATATAGTGAAGAAGAAGCTGTTCAAGTTGACAGTTCGAGTTCTTCGGGAATAAATCCGCAAACGACATGCACTACATTACCGACGACTGAAAAGACGATAACAGTGATGGTTGACAGCAGCACTAATGGTGATTCTGTTGCTGCTGCTGCTGATGATGTGGCTGAGATGAAAAGTCAAGAGGAAGAGACTGAAAAGGAGGATGACGAGGATTCGGAGAATTTTGGCAAACCCCGACGGCTTTTGTTAACAGATCTTAACTCACATATCATATGCAATTTATGTCGAGGATATCTAATAGATGCGACGACTATTGTCGAGTGTTTACATTCATGTGAGTATAAAAAAAAGTTTTTCTTTCTTATCTTGCTTACAAAAAATATATAAAAAAGGAAATATGTAGGTATACGAGTATTGGGCCAAATAAAAAACAAAAAGGAAATTCCTAAACAAACAAACCTTCACCCAAAAACAAATGTCATAAAATTAATGGCGGATTTATTCGTCTCTTTTGCTTGTACCAGCTATGTACATATGTATGTATGTATATGATATGCCTGTACGTATGTGACACATGAATGCGAAGGAAACAACCCACCCTGCCATCATCGTTAAAATTTATATGAACCTCAACCAACACAAATGAATATAATTCACAGATCTTAGACGCGAGGGTAAAAGATTAAAATGTAATAAAACTTTTAGCGTCTTCTTGGGTGTTATTGATTCGAATTACATCAGTTTGAAGAAGAAAAACAATAAAATGAATATTAAAACGTCAAACAATATACCCAAATAAAAGATAATATACCTACAATGAGGAAAGTATATTTTTGGCATTTGAAGATGCGCTCTTTCTCTTTTATAATTTCATATGTAGTAGGTATATCTTTATACACTTGGATATGAATTAAATTTACATATTTTATTAATATTTCTTTGAAGGCTTTTATTAGTTTCATTTTTTTCTTTTTGATTCAATTAAGATTATTGGAATTTTTTTTAGCTAATAATGACTGGAGGTATATAAACCTATGTATTAAAGTTTGACAGTTGTTAGCTAAGTCACTAGCCCTGTTCCCTAGTTAGGTTCAAATAGTTTCAGACCACCAGATTTAGGTAGATAGTCATTTTTAGTGTGGACCAGTATAATTTTTCACTCGTGGGACAGGTTCACCATTAATCTGGCGGCCTGAAACTGTGAAACTTGCTAGGGAACAGAGCTGCTTTTAAAGCACATCCCACATGGAAAAATGGCAAGTTTTTGTCAAGTTTAATAAGGGCCCTGTAAACGTAAAGGCTTTGATAGGGGAAATCTAGACAAGGAAAACTTGGCAAATACTCGTGAGACCCTCGCTAGCAAAAACTTGTGGGATAAGGCCCTGTAGTATGGGTATCGGACTGGTAATCAGAAGATCACAGTATCGAATTCCAATGAAGACAACTTCTTTTTTTTGTCTCCCGAGGCAAAAGGCTGCTTAACTAGTGAGGCCCTAGAGAAAATCGATAGTTACCCTTGCTAGAGCTATGTTAGGGTCAATGTAAAACTTTCTTGCGTCCCGTTAAAAACTAGATTGTTTTTCCAGGTGGTTACATGTTGCTTCTTTGACAGATAACTAAAATGACATAGAAGTCTCACATACCTCGTTTAATAAGGCGAATTGAATCCGAAAATCTGTGTAACAAAACATATTGTCGGTGGGTGGGTGACAATAGGGATATAGTCCTAAAATCTCATTACCCAAAAAAGTCTATTTTTATAATAGACACACAAATTGTGCTTAAGCAGTAATCATAGTCTAGAAGTTCATTTTATATTGCAGCTTGATATTTTAATCTTAAATACTACCGAAGTTGCAAGTTTAAATAATTATCGTATAGATGACGAGGAAAAAGTAGACTTCTGTTGGTGTCTGGTTATGATTCAGGAGATATTTTTATGTATCGGTTTACGAGGTTTTTTCTGGATTTCGAGGTATTTTGGCATAGTTTCGATTGCAGAAAAGATGGAATGCCATAGGTAGGACCCTGGATTACCAGACATTTTAGCAGATAGAGTCCATCTTACTTAGCTATGGTTTAAGAGGAATTGTAATTTATCGGCTTACGAAGTATATTTTATGGTTTCGAGATATGTATTTACTTGATTTGTTGATTAACATTGGAAAGAAGAACGAATACCTAATTTGCAGCCAGGGCCTTAGGTTTCGAGATATTTCAGGAAAAAAGCTCGTCTCGCTAGTCTATAGCTTAAGAGGTATTGTAATTTAACGGTAAATAATGTATTTTTGAGTGTTTTGAGGTATTTCCTTGGCCATAATTTGAGAAGGACGGATACTTAACCTGCAGGCACGGCCCTGGGTATCGAAATATTTCAGCAAATTAAATCCTATTTCGTTGAGAAAGTTTGAAATGGAAAGACGGACAAATACCTTCACAGAAAGGGCGCCCTAGCTTACGAGATGCTTAAGCAAAAAAGTTTATCTTATCAAACGAGGTATTTTTCTGAATTCGAAGGTACATATTTTCTTGGAATGATTAACACTGTAATAAAAGGACGGATACCTACCTCATTTGCAAAAATCACCTTCAGTTTCGCGATAATGAAAAAAAGATGTATTTTAAGAATTCCTTTTATTGACTCCTTTAAATATGAAATATTTCACTCCACTTTAGATTGAAGAGTTCCAAAACCTCTAAAACACCCAAGATCCTTTTGGAGCTTAAAAAAGCTCCAGTACGGTATTTAATCTCCCTTCCCGAACTTCGGAGAGCTGGGAGTACCGAGAACTCTCGGAAACAATACTTATTCCAATTGGTTTACAATGAAAACATATGAAGTTAAATCAAACATCCCACTCCATAAGAAAGTTTGAAATACATTTTTTATTAGCTTATAGTCTACCTATTTCTATTGAGTCAAAAAGTCAAAATCGATCCCAAATTTTGACAATACATGTAGGTACTTACACAAAAACGAAATAAATCGCTATCCCACCACATTATTTTGTACGAGATGAATATTGTTTTTTTTTTTAAGGATAATGTGGGTATTGTCTCATAAACTCTCACGGGGTTGCGCCCTCTTCAAGCTATGTATATGAATGTATAGAAAAGGAGGGTGCTTATAACTTATAACGTAATAACTCACACTATCAATTAGTCACTGCAGCGACCGTACGTACCATGGCTACCTGAATAATTTTCAAACCATAACAGCAAGTTCTTTGGATCCGGTTGGAAATATTTGTCTTCCGATTTCGATTTAAAACTAACACAATCTCTTCAGATAAACCTCCTACATAAGAATGAGCTAAAACCCACCAATATCAACTTTTTTGTTCCATCATAAGTTCTTATCTTTATTTTTTTAAATATTTTTTTTGATTTTCTACAGACACGAACATCTATCAGTTTTTGTTTATCGAAAACTTCAAAAGTTTCTGGGAACATATCTGACCACTTAGCTTCATTGAACTCACATTCTCGAAAATAAAGCTCACGAACTTTGTCTAGGCTTGATATGGTAGAAAAAAAAACAACCAAAACTTTCCCCGGAGTTACATACATACCTACATGCCTACATGCCTACATGAAAAAACCTCTTGACATTTTGAAACGGCACAAACTATGCTTAAAGCCCCCACATTTACAAATTTATAACACAATGCTCTCGTTCATATTTGCATATCTCTTCAGAAAAACTCAGTTTGAATATTTCACATTATAAATGTTTCGTTCCCTTCACTATACTAGTAGTCTACACTTTGGTCGAAATTTTGAAATTCAAATGTGGACACAAAAAGAGAGTGTGAGAGAGAAAGAGAGAATGAGAGATTGAAAACTTGAATATCTTTTCAAACTTTTTTTTTAAAGTTCCTGTTTTATCAGAGAGAAGAAGGATAGTCCCCGGATCTGCTCACATCAAGGTTCCTCTTGATTTATTATTCCAGCAGAATCCCAAAGCATATATAATATACCCTCTACTCTAGTACAGATATAGATAGGTAGGTAGGTACTCTATACCTGATACAGGTTCATATATCAAATTAAGCCCAACACAGAATAGGAAATTCATTGCCAATTCCATTTGCTTCGCTGCACTTGAATTGAAAATTTCCCAATTGCAGTTGTGTAGAGATGGTTCACAAAATAATGATTATACACGCAGACACATACTTATACATACATACACAAAAGATAGGATACAAAAAAGAGCTCAATTGCTCTCTCTAACTACGGGTATATTGTTTGTTATGTTGTGTCCATTGTTCAGATCCGGACGTTTGTCAGACAGAAAATTCTTAAGGTATAAGCCTACACTTTTTTTTCCATGGGTTTGATGGAGGTGGGGTAAACTTTTGGGTTTCTTATACATTTTTTTTTTTCCACGTCAATCTTTTTCGTCCTATTAAAAGGATGATTATAGAAAAATAAAAGTTTCTAATGGATAAAAAAGTGGATATATCCACTGGAACAAGCATTGCCCTTGAAAATCATCCCGTTGCCAGAAATAGCAAAAAAGTATACCTACCTACAGGATAAAAAAAACGTCTGCCTTAATTTTCTTCCTCTGGTATATGAGTCCTGTCGTAAATGACACAGCGGGTAAAAGCGAAAAAAAAAAACAGCCCCAATATCATCAGGCACAGCGACATCAGTATAGCAACGGGCAACAGCAACGGCATGGCACCATCAGAAAATAAATCCCTTTTCAAACTATACACAATCCAGTACCCAGGGGTGTTGGGAAGCATTCTGGTTGGCATGGGGTTGTTGTTCTCTTTTCATCTACCCAGCTCCTCTCATGTCTCACCATCGCCATTCCATTATTCAACAACACCACCACCTACAATGCCGCCATCCCTCCACCCTCACCCCCGCGCGCCGTCCGTCGTCCCACGGTTCTGCTGTCATTCTGTTGCTGGCATTGACATTAAAGCAGAACTGCTACGATAAGGCCTACTGGTTTTCCAATTTTAGGGGATGAACCACATTAAAGTTGTTCATGGGTTGTGTATATTCGATGTTATTGCAGCCTTGCTCCTCTCATAGAGCTTATCATCAGACGGACGGATGGCTGGTGGTGAATTTTGGGCAACATTATGAATTTGAACTTCATTGGGCCACTGGAGTTTTGATGTATTTTTTTGTTTGGCATATGCTTTATTACAGGAATATCTGTTGTCTTCTTGGAGCTTCCTTTTTTATTTATTTTGTTTCTTTTAGCAAATTTCCTTTGTGGTACTTACTTACAGTTACAATACAAAAACCAACAAGTCTCTATAAACAAATAAAAAAAAGAGGCTAACAAAGGATTGCGGAAGTAAAAGGAAAACGACGGTTTAGCTTTATCGCGGTTTTTCCTTTAAGCCCTTTGTGGTTTTTGTCGGTTAAAATGTTCCCCCAACGCATATCATACATAAATACACATTGTTTTTAATATTCCTCCTTGGGGCAACCACACAAAGTCTGTTCTGTTGCGCGTTCCAACAAAATTTGTTTGGTAACGCAACGGTGTATAGGTACGATATTATATATGTAGGTATCTACATTATATAAATCACGTAACGTGTTTTTTAGTCTTACTTACAAATTTGCCAGGACTAATTTTTGTATTTGTTTTTCCCCTTTTTGTGTCTCCGCTATCCACCCCCTCTCACCCCTAATTGCTGTTTTAAATTTGGAAAGTTATTTTTATGTGCGAATTTGCGCATTATTTATTTACTTTCATGGAGAGAAGACAAGAACGAATTTGCAATGCGTGTCTAGCTGGGAGCATTAACAGCACTTTCGTTTAGAGGAATTTCTTTTTTATTTGAGAGGATAAATAAAGAGAACAACTTTAGCGACAATGACAACAAAAGCTACGACAATGACAACGACAAAGACGACGACGCCAGATCGAAGAACAGCGTAGAGTTATAAAGTCTGAAAAACAAAAACTCTCCACCACGCCTAAACTTTGTGTGTGTGTACCTACCGGAGAGGGGTGCGTTTAACGTTAGGAAATTGAAGCTGTAAAGTGGCAAAGCGTCTAAAACTTTTCTACTACCACTTGTCTTCTTTTGCAAATTCCTATTCTCCTACTCTTTTGTCCATACCTTTTACTTTTTTTTTTTGAGAAAACTTCATTCGGTGTCAGAATTATCGTCAGCACGAAAAACAAGACCTTCCCTACTTTGAGATTGTTTTTAACATTACAAGAGCAGAAGTTTAGGGAAACCCTACTGAGTAAAGTAAATTTCAGTGTGCCCAGTTTTTTTCTTAAAGATTTCTTTGGATAAGATTTTTTGGAATCATTAAAATTTTTGAGAAGCAGCATTCACATGATTTCTACTAGAGCGAGGGCCTTGCGAATTTTTGACAAGCTTTCCTCGTCTCCTCGACAGAAAACTTTTTTGGGCCTTCACTGAACTTGTCAAAAACTTGCCATCTTTAATTTATCATAGTTTTGTATGATGGGTATAAAGTTGTTGTTCTTAATATGGGGTATTTGTGTTAAAATAGAAAAAATAAACCGAAAAGTTTTTACTTGTAAGGGCCTCACGAGTATTTGACCAGTTTTGCTCTTTCTCTTGACGGAACTGGTCAAAAAATTGCCAGGTGGGATAATTTAACTGTTCATACCTTTGTATAATAGGAATAAAGTTTTGTTGTATACGTATTTCTGATGAGATATAAAAACAAGTTCTTACTAGCAAGGGCCTCACGAGTAAACAAATTTAACCAAACCCAAACTTCAGTTTTCTGTGATGGGTATAAAGTTTTTGTTCTAAATATGGGGTATTTGTATTCAAATAGAAAAATTAACCCGAAAAGTTTTTCCTCCCCTAGTATTTGACAAGTTTTGCTCTTTCTCTTGACGGAATTGATCAAAAACTTGCCGGGTGGGATGATTTAATTTTGCATACCTTTGTGTGATAGAAATAAAGTTTTGTTTCTGTTGTATACGTATTTCTGATGTGATATAAAGACAAATTCTTACTAGCAAGGGCCTCACGAGTTAATAAATATAACCAAACCCAAACTTCAGAACCCAAAAAAGGGTTACAACTTGTTCGTTTGGCATTCTAAATCGGAGAGCTCCATTACCTTATGCCTGGTTGGTTACATGAAATTTTCACCAAATTTCCCAAACTTGGGTTTTTTCTTCTATGGTTTCTGACAGCAAATTCTGAAAATTTGCAAGAAATTTCACGTTAACAAACACATCTCTTATTTCAAACTTATGACAGCTGCTGTCATCTGTTTATTTTCTTCTCCGGAAGAGCGTTGCACTATGGTTAGTTTTAATAATGACAGCAGTTTTTCTTTTCACTACACTTTTAGGTAAGTTCTGTCAATTTGACATTAAAATATTCAAGGATGGTCACACTTATGTCACATCAAGTGCAAAAGCGATGAAAACTTCTTTTATGTCCATCGCCCGATTGCCCCCACTCTCGTTATCTCTTTGAGCTCTTACAGCTCTTTTTTGGTGAAAAGTTTTCGTTTGCATATTTACACAAAGAGAATTCATGACTGCAACGAACAACGATGACGACGACAGCAACTACGACAGTGATGACGGCTACTTCAAAAGCAAAGTACCAGAAGGGCGAAAGAAAGCAGAGCAACAAAAAAAAAACGAACGAAATCAAATTGAAACTTTGTTGTAACCAATCACGAAACCAATAAACTCTGCCTACCTACTCGTCCGTCTCCAGATGTTGCATGCATTTTCTCTGTAAGTGGCTGTGCCTAGTTCTGATGGTGCCAACCACAAACGGCCAATGTTTTGACCACCCTAAATTATACCATTCCTACAAATATATATGTACCTATGTGTATTTATATGTAAATAAATGTAAATACGTTTATATGAAATTGAATTGGTAATTAACTTGGTGCGGTGATGGTGTATGCTGGGAGTTAATGAAATTCATGCAACGCAATAATGAAGGTAGGTACTTGTTAGTCATTCATTAACTGAGTGTGGATGCATCCTAGGGTTCCATACATCACACCATCTTAAAAATACCCCAACGATCGACCAGTCGATAATGTCATCCAATTTTCAACTTCACCACAGAATGTAGGTATAGGTATGAAGTGTGTGCTTCTATTGTATTAGTGTGAGTAAACAACAGCTATTCGAGTGATGAATTAACTTGGGATACCTATGCTCCCAGGGTATAAGGACAAAAACCACGTATGTAGCTGTAGAGGCAAAAGTTCAAGCCTTCACTGCTGCCGCCACCATTCGCCACCCACCACAGAATACCAAACTGAGCACACGGAGGCAGTATATAGACACCCAACTATATACCTATACCATGGACCACCGGGACAATTAATCACTCGACAAGTAATCGGCTTAAATGGAAATTAGCTCCACAGGCAGTCCGCTGCTTGTTGTAGCTGTAAGCCAGCTCGACTCTTGCTACATAGAAAAACAGCTCTACACCAGCAATAGCCACAATCCCAACAGTGCGCTGCTCCGGACCAGGGAACAGAGTGCATACATAGGTTCGTCCTCCTTAATGAGACGGCTGGTGGTGTGAGAGGGGCTTTAGAGACTTCGAGTCCGTCACAAGTTCAAGTTTGAATGGTGTTTTTGTAATCAGAACCTGTTTAGGCAGCCCCACGAGTCGGTCGTGTGTGTTTACGAAACGTTGCGTTGACGACACAGCAGCAGCACCAGCACTGTGGTGAAAATGGTAAAGCCGTCGTGTCGGTGGTGTCGGCGACGACGGCAGTGGCAGGGGTGGGTTAGGTGTGATATGTAAAATTTACAAAAGCTGGGAGCGGCATCTCATTGACTATACTCGTCCATATTGTTTGAATTATAAAACTCAGCTTGATTCTGGAATGTTAATTTGTGTTGGTGTCACAAGTAGTAGATATAGAATTATGCTGATGTTATTATATGCCCGGGCAGGAATGCGAATGTCAAATGTTCTCTTTCAAACCCCAAGACCAGTTAAGGGGATGATAATGTGATTTAAATAGCTTTTAAATGGTGCCCAGCTGTTTTTGAATTAATTAATTTTTTTTTTGTTTTTTATCATGTTCAGAATAGTAAGCATTGATCAAACTATAACAAGTGAACATTTGATGGTGGTTTCGGGAATGTAAGGTGAGGATTGGGTATTCATCTTTGACAGCACATACGAGGAATGGTAGACATTCCGGGTTAAAATATTCTGTGGTTTAATGTTTATCCGATAAAAACTTATTCAAAAGAAATTACATAATTTACTCTTTAAAATGTCAAAAACTGAGGGGAGGAAAACCACCGCAGTAGGTGACTTTTGTATGGTTAAATAGAAGAAGGTTTCGAAATAAAAATTATTTGATATGTAGATTTAAGAGTTCAGCTTTAAGGTAGAACACAGGTACATTAGTCTCTGTAGGATGGGACATAAGTCCCGAATTCGATTCTGGGCTTATGACCCAGTAAAGTGGGACATAAGTCCCGAACAAAAAATTCGGGACTTATGTCCCTGCGCCGAATTATAATGGTCGGAAGGGCACTGAAGCTTATGTCAAAAACCAACGACAAGTAGCTTTCGGTATCGTCAAAATGGGACATACTGTACTTGTCATCTATCGCTCGGGAGCGCACCTCACTTCCGAAAGCAAAAGTTTTTATAGTAGGTGTGTTTGTTAGCGTGAAATTTCTTACAAATTTTCACAATTTGATGTCAGAAACCATATTAGAAAAAACCCAAGTTTGGGAAACTTGTGAAAATTTCACGTTACCAAACAGGCATAAGCGCATCATATGTTTTCCACGTATTTGCTTGTTTTTTTCGACCACTTAAGTGCCCCTCCGAGCATAATATGTCTGTTCGGTAACATGAAACCCTCACCAAGTTTCCCAAACTTGGGTTTTTTTCTCATATGGTTTCTGACTGCGAATTGTGAACATTTGCAAATAAATTCATGCTACCAAACCCACTTTATAGTTCTACCTTTGCTGATCTCATTTTAGGTCTGTTCTTTTACTTTTTGGAAAGAAGATTACAAATGTTTAAAAAAAAGGATGAAACTCTCTCAAAAATATCAAAACTGTGAAAAATAGGGAACGATAATTCAAGCAAATAATTGAAATAATGGAGAATCCTTCTTATTCACTTAATATGAATGACACACACAGCTTGAGAAACTTGGTAAAAATTTCACGTTTCATAACAGGCATCATAATAATAGGAGTGTTTGTTAACGTGAAATTTCTTGCGAAACTTCGGAAATTTTCACAATTTGCTGTCAGAAACCATAGGAGAAATAACCCAAGTCTGGGAAACTTGGTGAAAATTTCACGTTACCAAACAGATATAATAAAGAAAAAGGTAGGTACGCAACTCATGTCATTTTGACAGTTTATTTGTAACTTTAAGTCACCACAGGAAAAAAGAAAGTACCTACATACATAGATCAGATTTAGAGTGCGTTTAGGGCTTTCAAAAAACTCTTCTGGGCAATTCCAACACTCCAAGTCGGTTTCAGTGACCAAAGAACAAACCTGATACCTACCTTCTCATATAAACTTGAAAATTTGACCTTTCTTGAATATGATCACATTCACAACTGTCACTTTGAAAGAAACTTTAAGAACTGACGTTTAGAAATATTCTGATTTGTGTAGGTATTTATTAAGGCGTGTTCAGGAAAATAAGATCTCAAAGGGCTCAGTGTCAAAAACTGAACAAACGAATCCAATATTTTGTTTCCTCAATTATTTGACAACAAAATCCTGTTCATGAGACTTAGATTGCTGAGGGCCTTGAGATCTCATTTTCTTGGAGGCCGATTCTGGTTCTGTGAAAAAGTGAATCGAATAAATCGTTTTCACATTCGCTGTCAAGCATTGCTTTCACTTTTTCGATTCATTTGGCACAAATAAGCGTTTCTGGTTCTGTGAATGAAAACTATATTATCGATGTTGGAACCACCTTACCATTTCTCTCCATTATCTTGTGTTTTTGAAGAGAACAGAGAAATGCATGAGATAGGAACACTTTTTTCTTTATGATTTGACAGAGAGAGAGAGAGATATGATTGAATTTGTCATTGGCCGTTTTCGAAAACGTCATCTGCGTCAAAAATGCATTTGCAGAATGTTCTTTAACGCAAACTGCTAAAGTCACATGTTCGAAAACATCATCTACGGTGCAGCTGCGCAGTACAAAAATCGAGTTGACGATAAAAAAAAATACTGAGAAACCAGAGAGCGTGTTCGTAAATATAAAATGCGTTTGCGTGTAAATTATATAATGTTCATAAAATCGATTTTGTGCAAGGCAGGACGATTGCAATCTGCGTCAAAAAATGACGATCATTTGACGATCAAATTGACTTTGATTTGACGTTTTCGAAAACGGCCATTGTTTGTTCGTACTCACGCTTTCATTTTGGATATTCACATCCAAATGACGGCGCGCGGCGGGAAAGTAAATTAATCATATGAAAGTTTTTGATGTTTGGTTTCACATATTCACAGAATGGGAATCGAAATTAGTGTGAAAGCGTGAAAAATTTTTCGTTTCACAGAACCAGAATCGGCCCTCTGAACACGCCAATTCACTTTGTTCTACAATAAATTGTCTCATATATATGTATTTCTGAGTGCTCAGAGAATTTCCCTAGTTTTTCTGTCAGATACTAATAAGGAAAACTAATTGTTGGATTCGTCTGCTCAGGTGACCGCTCTGAAATATAACCAAATGAACAAATGATTCGATTAATAAAGATAAAAAAATAGAGAAATGTATACCCAAATAACCACCATAAGCTTATTCCATATGTCAAGTAAAATCGAGATATTTTGACAGTTGAGTTGTGTAAAAATAACAAACAAAGAATATACCTATCATTCAGACATTCCTCTTCGAAAATAAACAAATGTATAGGTATAGTTGACAGCTGTCACTCACTGTCAGATGACCCTCATATTTTTTTTTTTTTCAAATTCTGTAGGGGTGTCATTTAGGTATGTTAACAAAATAATCATGATTACCTCTTGCATGCATATAGGCACATATTTACATTTTTATTTGGACCTCGAATATGAATTTTCGTTCATTTAAAAATTTCATTCTTGCAACTAAATAAACGACATTCAAGGGCGTTCGTAGGATTTCTATCAGGGGAAGGGGGGGGGCTTGGCTTTGAGTTGCATTCAAAAGAATACAAATTGCATGAAATCTTGTTGGGACAAGCGCTCCTCCCTGCCCCCCTCTTGCGTACGCCTTTGATGACAGTAGTCGATATTGCCATGTGCCAAAACTTTGTGCAAATGTAAACAATAATACAAGTAGGTACCTACTCGTATATAATCATAAATTATAACTCAAATTAATTTTTCTTTTCAGTTTGCCATAGTTGCATTATGCAGCATCTACGAACGGAACAATACTGCCCTCAATGTGAAATGATGATTAACACTGCCAAACCAAATATAAAGTGAGTACAAATTATATAGTTGTATTTCATATAAACCAAGAGAAAAATTTAATAAAATGCCACAACCAAATTTAACCTTAAAAATTCAAGTATCTACTGGATCAACAGTAAAAAAAACGTCAAATAAATTTTAAAGCTTAAAACCAGACGCAAAAGTTAAATAGGTACCTACTTAAAAAAGAAATCCTCGTGATAACAAAAAAAAAATATGGTATCTATCCTTTGAGACATAATAAATTCCCAAAGTTAACCCAACTGTCAACACAGCACAGTGATTTACCTCAAACCATACATTTAATACTTAACTTCTATGTATTTTTTTTTGTTGTCATCTGGCAATGCTGTCAAGTGACATTTGTCCTCTTCTGAGGTTAATACCGCCATTTAAATAAAATCGATTGACTGTTGTAAGTCTAGGTAGGTATAGGTAGGTACTCAGAGATTCCTCTATAATCTCAACACGTTCATACATAGTCTTCATAGGCACTTATATGCATAAAACCTCTGAATGGATAATGACAAAAAAAAAATAAGGAAAAAAACTGAAGGGTTATAATAGGAATAAACAAATATATAAACGTAGATACATAATCCTACCTACATCGAGAATCTGTCCCCGTGGTTTTTTTCTCATTATACCTAGCTTACATATTTTTTAAGGCATTTTTTGTTGGTCTACCCATGTTTTTTTTTTTTTTGAGAGAGGTAGGAGCATCACTGATAGAATCATGGAAACAAGAAAAAAAAAATTACGATTGCTTGAAAATGTAATCCATGAAACCATTCGTTGGTTCAAAAATGGTCACTGAGATGAATTTAATGACTCCCTCGGGCGATATAGAACAAAATAAGAGTCAAGACGATTTTCCATAGCATTTGAGGAGGGCTTCCATGTTCCATGTACCCATACAAGAGTTACGGATTGAAAAAAAAAATAAATAAAAGAACGAAGACATTTTCCACCCCATTTTGTTTCCGATTCAAGTCTCTGGGCTATAAAAACCGTTTATCAGCCGATGGCCAAACGGAAGTCCAATCCCAAGAAGTAACTAGGTAGGTATACCTAGTAGAGAAATCGTCTTGTTGTTCTTCGTCTTGTTGTGATATCAGATTGGTAATCGAATGCCTTATATGTGATGTGCGGTCAGGACGTACGCAAGTAAATCTAATTTCGGTCCTTTGCATTACCTATACAAGGTTAGGTCGTATAACCTCACTCAAGAAAAAGAAGGAAAAAATGCTGCTTCTTTTTTTTT
Organism: Dasysyrphus tricinctus; assembly: GCA_963921185.1. Classification (NCBI taxonomy): domain Eukaryota; kingdom Metazoa; phylum Arthropoda; class Insecta; order Diptera; family Syrphidae; genus Dasysyrphus; species Dasysyrphus tricinctus. The sequence goes on from OY992531.1 coordinate 15,505,751, forward strand.
TGCTGGTCCCTGACTTCGGATAGGGCCAAAAGGACAAGTGGTAAAAACAAGTTGTTAAAAGATCGAAATAAGAGTGGGATAGAGACAATTTTGTCTGGGGCCGGCTTTAACTGCCATTATTATGGTCTCGCGTATCCTTGCTCATGAGATACCAATTCTGGTTAGAGAGGTAGACATTGAAAAAGTTGTTTTGTGATAAATAGAGAACTAAAGACATGACAAGGATGCCAATTCATTCAAGAGGAACTAAATACAAAAAGGGATAAGATACAAAAACAAAACAATAAAGAAAAGTAAAAAAAATCCCAATATCAAGAAGGGTGCGTTTGGAAAGTATTTGTTGCTTGATTGAGAGCCCCCAAGGCACAAGGCATGCATTTAATATAGGTAGGTAGGTAGGTAGGTATATAGAGAATCAAAGTCTGAGAATGAATAACAAAAAAAAAAATTCATTCGATTTGATTTGTCGTGCACATTATTATTATCACCCCAGGAACAGGAACATCATACAACAACACGATACTAACATCAGGAAAATCTGCGGTACGTGGTTCAGAGATAAAGAGAGGGTGCACTACTCGCAGCACCACCATCGCCACCAAGTACGGTGATGTTTAATGGATGTGCGACAATTTCCGGGGTTTATTTTTTTTTTTTTTTGCTGAGGATCAAGCAATTCTGGAAATAGATTGCATATACACCTAAACGAACACGCCCCAACTCTACGTTATAAAGATTTTCTGCTTCGATAAGCATGCTGCTTTTTCGAAAAAAATACTCATAAGGGGAGCCTAATGTGAATTTTGTGATGTGCGATAGGTATACCTACCTACCTACATACTGGGAATGAAGATGAAAAAAATATTAAAATTGTATAGAAGCAAAAAGGGCACCGACAACAATTAGAATGGAGTGCGAACAATAAACACATATCCTAAAGTTATTCACACTTTCCTGGACGCAGACTTACTCGCAGACTCGTTTTTTTTTTTTTCTTTAATTTTTTTTTTTTATTATTTTGACCTGACTTCATCATTGAAAGAGCTCTCTATACCTAGAGGTAGAGTTGGTATAGTGCAGCAGCTACAAGAGCAAACCGCTAAGTGCTAATTAAACCGTTTTCAAATGGAATAGCAAACAAATTAGAAGGCGAGTGTATAACCAGAACAGACCGAAACTGAAATGTGGACGCTGCGCTCAGTTCTGGGAATTCTCTTCTTTGCAACACAAAGTATAGGTATACCTATGCGATACAAAATTCAACCATAATATGTGTGTTTGTATTTTCTGATGTAGTTTGATGGCTACACAAACAGCGTTAGTAATAAAATGCTCACGAAGCAAAAAGGTAGAATATTTTTGTAAAAGAGAAACACAGAAAAGTGTTGCCAATTGGTAAAGATCATCGGAGCACATTTGAGAATTTACCCATTCAATATATTATGCCTGTTTGGTAACTTGAAATTTTCACAAAGTTTTCCAAACTTGGGTTTTTTCACCTATGGTGGCTGCCATCGAATTTGCAAGAAATTTCATGTTACCAAACATAAGTACCTATTGTTCTATGAATCTGACATTTGACAATAGGCCAGTTCAGATAACTGCGATTCGAATTCAAAATTCTGTTTCCCTTATATTTGACCTCAAAATTCACAGATGTTTTTTGTATTGCTAAGAGGTCATTTCCCTGATTTTTTTGATTTGAAAATATTGCGAAAGTTAAACCTGGCAATGTTTTGGAAAATAAAATTTATCATCTGACAGTTCTTCGACTGTTGATACTTCTTTTCTTAGCTTTTGCTGTCATCACAGGATTTTTCAATTAGAATTAGACATTTCCAACACAACAACTGTCATTAAACATTATACAATAGTCATGTTCAGAAAATTAAGATCGCCTCTGGGAGCAAAATTTGTTCCGTCAAAAAGTGAGGAACGGATCCAATATTTTTTTCCTTAGTAATTTGACAGAAAAAATTTCCTGTTCACAATACTGAGATTGTTGAGGTCTTTGAGATTTAATTTTTCTGAACATGCCTATAAGGCCAGTTCAGAAAATGATATTTCAACATGAACATGATTCCTCATCGACATTTTCCTTAAGTGCTGTTAAAAACTGAAGAAACAAATTTTGGATTCACTTGCTCATTTTTTTGACAGATTCAAATTTGTGAGCCAAGAATTTCCCGTTTATCTACTAACTTTTGCTTAATTTTTAACAATTTCTAAATAGTATCTATTGTTGTTAAGCTCATTTCTTTAGTAAAATGCATTTGAACACGATTAAATCAGTATTGGTTCGTGCAACAAAACTAATCAAACACACCTTTTTAGATATTTTTAGATGTCAAAGTGCCTGTTGATGTAACTTACGAAATTAACTTTTATACGAAGAACTAGAAATTAAATGTACAGAAATTGAAGTAGAGTAACTGTCATAACTTTAAAAGTATGGAACAAATGTATAAAGTTAACAGAGTCGTCAGCAAATTTTGCTCCGTCAAAAAGTGAGTAGTCGGAACCAATAATTTTTCTCCGCAGTTATTTGACAGACAGCTAAACTTAGAAATTTTTCTGAGGAATTCTAGTCACGAGACTGATATTGATGAGGTCTCTGAGATCTCATTAATCTGAACATGCCTATTAATCTCTTTCGTACGTCAGATTTGACAAATGACATTTCGAGTAAATGCAAAAAATGACATTATCTTCACGTAAGACGGTGTTCACATTGAACTGAAAAACTGAATTTTTTTGACGTTTCACTATTCACATCTCACTTAAATGAAAGAGTGGGAGCGAGACACTAACACTAAAACAAAGGAATTAAAAGTGACTCAAGCACAATGGATGTATTCAACACCTAAAGATTGGTTGTTCAACAAAAACATGAATTTAATAGTGTAAAAGCGGGAGATAAATATTTAAGGAAATTAACCTAATTACACTTTAAATCAACGGCAACACTGCTATGTTAAGATGATGACGCGACAAAGAGAAGCATATAGCATAGCAACTTGTGAAATTTACAAAAAAAAATACAAAAATAAAAAGGAGCTCCAAAGGAAGTCGTGCGGGGGACAGCGGGGAACAAGGGTCGAAATGTGAGAGATGGAGAAACGAAGGTTTTGATGGAATAAACTGAACAGAAAGAACTACACACGCCAAACAAGTAGTAGCATCGGCGGCAGCCACATAGACGAACCTGGAACGTTGGTGGTGGTGCAGCCAGTGTCATGTTGGAATGGTTGGTGTGCCGATGTTTTGTGTATGCTATTGGGAATTTTTAATGCGCGTCTGGTTCTCGTTTGTCTTGTTTGCTTGTCAGTCAAAGCCAGAGCTTAACCTATGGCCGCCGGAACCGTATACCAAGTCGAGAACCGCCTGGCGAAAGCAATCGACGACGACGACGACGACATAAGAGCAGCAGCCACTATGACGGTGCCAGTGGCGAATGGTCTTGGTTGGTTGGAGAATTTATTATTTTGCGTCGTTCGCTCCATTGGGGAGCAGCACCACACCTGAGCGAGAGAATCCACGAATTTGTTGGCGGTGGGTCGTCCGCTGTTCAGCTCCACCATCGATATTGGTTGAGGAGGTGTTTTTTGTTGTTGTTGTTTCTACTCTATCGTCGTCGTCTGTCTCTGTTTCTCGTTCTGTTCATTTCGAAGTTTCGATCTATACCTACCATCACCATCAGTCGAGTCGAGAAGGCCAACGTTGTAAACATTAATGCGCGCGTTAGCGATGCTCTTTTATGTGCAGAGCTTTAATGATTCCAAGGGCGACAGGTCTGTCATTAAATTGAAATGAATCGAAAGATTGTTTTTGTGGATGTGAGTGTGTGTGCGTTGTGTAGGTACAAGAGCAAGAAACGACACGAAGACGACAACGCGACGCGACGTCACTATGCGGTGTCATAATTCCCCCGTCTTATTAAGATGTCATTATGCCGACGCCGACGGCACGACAACGACACACCACACCATTCTGCTGAAAAGATGAGAGAATCATTTGTCATCTCCGTTCGTATCTACTGTGATGAGCTTAACCCACCTTTTCTGTGTTATCTATGTTTTCTCATCTCATCTCCTCCAACCTTCCTAGTCGTCATCATCATCGTCTTCATCGTTAGAATCTGAATGAAAATCCTTCCAGGATTTGATTTATGAATAACATTTCTTCTTCTTTGTTTGTTTCTTGTTTCCTTTCTTTTTCATTTCATTTCTTTATCTTCATTCAGGTAAAGTCCTTGAATTTCCCGCTTGTTTTTACGTCACAATAAAATCCATATGATTTCTTCTATTTCATAAAATGTCCCAAAAGTGTCATTCTCTCAACAAAAAATACCTTCAGAAGATTTCTCTTCTTTTAAGGATTTATAATTCCTTCAGTTGTAGGAGGATCCCCAACGAACCATGAAAGAAAGACTGAGTGCTTAATGGGAACACAAACGAGATATGATAATAATCCAAAGTAAATGATAAATCCTTATTCTTTTTTTTTTTTTTTTTTTTGTTGCTGTTGGGTAGATCCGTTGTTGTACCTAGCTATAGTCGTTGTTGGGATTGGGACTTTCATATCTCACTGGGACTATCATTGTTGAATCAATGAATTGTGAAAATCATTATAACGAGTATTGATTTTTGGTATTCTTGAGTTTTCTTTTTTTTTTTTTTTGTGGAAGATAAAATATTCCAGAAAAGGACGAATTGCTGTCAGGTTTTTTTTTTTTATATAATTTTTTGTATAGGGGGATGATGTTATATAGATTGTCGGGCCGGCTTATCTTTTAGGAAAGGTAAACAAAAAAAAAAAAAAACCTATCTACTTTTGGAGTGGATTGATTGGCAGGAAGTACATTATGTGTATACTTATAGTAGACAGCGGCGCGCCAGTGTGCTTTTTGCAATATTAATGACGTTTCATTGTGTCGTCATTGGAGTTGCTTGTCAAATTCAAGTGACAGATTATGTAAGGAATTTCCCCAATAACTTTATTGAAACTGAAAAGAAATAGGTATTCGGACTGATGCCTTTAATGGTATTTGTAATAAACTTTTTTAATTAACTTAATGCGGGATGGGGATTATCTTTAACTTGGATTGAACTTAAAGGGAATTAAATGGTTAAAAAAGCTACTCAAATCGATTGACTCTTGAAACAGTCTGTGTGTGTGTGTGTTTGAAAAGGGAGGAGGCTATGGTGGCGTACCAAGAAAAAAAATATTTTTTTTTTTTCAATTTAATTCCACCCATATCTAGGGTGGTGAACAACCCTAGGGGTGTTTGCCATTTTCGATCCATTTTTTTCTCGATTAAATGAAATAACTGTGTCTATTGTTTAGACCGGCGATAATACACACAAAAATCTACTAAAATCTCCTGTAAGGAATTTCAAATTGGGCTTTAAATTAAATGTCGCAAGAAAAAGTAAAACACATTAAAAACCGGATGTAACTCAGTTTAGACTTGTGTTTAATACCCACTGTAAACCTGCGTATAATTTCACATAATTTGAAGTTTGAAGCGCGTGTTCCTATATGGACTTAGGTACATACATATTTTTATATTTATTTTCTATTTTGTTTTGTTTCTCTTGTTTTACGATTTATCTATACCTGCTTGCTTTGTTTGTAGTGATTGTGAAAAATTTGAATTTTAAATTTGATTTGATTTTTTGGTTTGTGCATGAATTTCATATGTTTGTTTATGTTTATGTGATGTGCTTTTTGTTTATGATTCATGATGTTATCACCCCTTCGTAATCTGTCCTTATTATAGGTACTTTTTTTTATTTCAATTGTCTCTGTTCCTAAGAGTAAACAAAAATTGTTCTTAGGAGCAAATAGTTGTCGAATTACATTACCTACTCAAAATATTTTCGTAAACTTTGATATCTAACCTAGGCCCTTACCTTGCTTTCTAAACCGGATTTAAATTAATGAATAATCATACCAACTATGGGATTTGCAACATTTTACTCCCGCGGGGAATCTGGAACTCTTCCTATTTGTTTTAAGACTTGCATCCAGTGATGCCTTGACGAACTTAGAAAAAAATAAGAATTTTTCTGTATATCTATTTCAATTATTCAATTTGTTGGCATCTATTATGCTTTTTAAACAATGCTTTTTTAATATTTTTTTTGTGATATTTAAACGAAGAGCTTTAAGGTCAGTATTACGACCATCGAGTCAAAGCTATTGAGAAGCGTATTCCTTTTTTTGAGTTCCAGTTCGGCTCTTCTCCATACAGTTTAATCTCGTTAGATTGTTGCTCATCTTTAAGCATATGATCTCAGTTACTATAGTAACAACGATATCACACGCAGAGCAAATAAAAATGACTGCTTATTCATCGTGAGACGATGAGCTATGTACGTTCCAGTAATATCAATTTTGTGTGGGCTATAGGCTATATGCATATGATGATGATGTTAAAAAAGATACATAGACATAAAACAAAACTTCAACCACAAGTCATCAGTAGTTCGATCAACCGACTCGATTTTTGAGAAAGAAGAAAAAGAGCTTAAAATGACACAAAATATTAAAAAATGGTAATTTTTATTTGTACTGGATGTGATATCTATGTAACTTTAGTATCTGTGATACGATACTATATCTATCATACATAATTTCATATATAATATCCTCTGCAATATATCACAGAATATGCCATATCATAGTATAGTAAACAATATCTACTACGTACAATTACTGAGTGATGACACCTCGTGTTAATATGTAGGTATCACAAAAAAATTAAAATTAAATGGGATTTTCAATGAATCACACAGATCGTCACAATATCCTTGCCAGTAGCATAAACAATTTCACGAACAACATTATCCACAAATTCGAAGTGATAATATCTATCATTTTAAATATCACAAATATTATTTTCATATTTCAATAATATAAAAAACATACAATATCACACTGTATCATAAAGAACATGTAGCTTTAAAAATATCATGCAATATCACACAGTTTACTATTACATTATCATACAGTATAGATATTATATCATAATGTGGTTCATTGTGATATAATATCTTACTATTTATATAGCTCATATTAAAATATCTATTTGAACAATATCTGAGTGATAACTTATCAGATTTGATATCACACGCATTTTTTTCATCAGTTATGGTAGTTATATGGCCGTTATAGAAAACGTCCAATCAACGTCAGTTTGATCGTTAAATGATCGTGTCATTTTTTGACGCAAATATTGCTTTCGTCTTGTTTCCACACATTTTTTTGATTCATGCCATTCAATTTTCTTGCCAACGCATATGGCATTTACGAACAAGATTTTTTTAATGCAGAATTGCAACGAAGACGTTGTTTTCGAACATGTGACTTTGCATTATTGATAATTCTGCAAATGCATTTTTGAAGCTGATGACATTTTTAAAAACGGCCTATTTCAATAATAATAATTTTGGAGTAAAGGCCGCAATTACCTTTTAAAATTGAATTTTATTCATAAACTCCACAAAAATTAAGTAATAAATGGATTAATTGTTTGTCTTTGGCTATGAATAATTTTTCTATTTATTTTCTTAAGAAACTTCGATTTATTTCAATAATATAACAGAAAATGTGACAATATCACGAATTTTATCTATCATACCCAATTTTATAAACCGCAATTTCAATTTAGGTATCATATCATAGTATTATATTTACATACACAAAACGATGCACAATATCATACTGCGAGATCTACTATTCATACTTTCAGAGTAACTAGCAATATTATGTTAAATATCACAAGTGTGTGAGTTATGGCCTTATGGCATGTTTCAATAATGTCACAATATCATACACAGTAGCATACAAATTTTTACACAATATACATATTTTAAATACACAATGTCATACTTAATTTTATACACAATATCACAAAATATATTTATCATATACAATTTTATACACAATGATTTCCAATGTAATACACAATGCTCTCCATAATATCACACACAGTATCACATTTGACAATAAAAAAAAGAATGTTTTAAGCCCCACGCAAACCTTCAACTTATCACATTATTATATCACAGAAGGATCATTTATAGAATATTTGAGATTTTTTTTTTAATAAAGCGGACACACATCCAGCTTGAACTTTTAAACTATGTTTTAATACACATTTTGAGAAATTATAGCAAGATTAAGTTTATCAAATTATTATGTGATCAAATTGAGTTTGATTTATGTAATTAATACCAGCTTTTCCGTTTCTATAAAACAACCAATTCGATTACCTGCTATGGATAAATCGGAAGTAGTATTTTACATCAGAAATTTTGTCCACAAGTGTTGCTTGACCGGAAACGGATTTTCTCAAATTGCAATAAATTCAAAATAATATCCTGGGTAAACCTACCAATCATAACCTATTTCCTGATGTCCGAAAGTTTTCTTCAAATCGTAGTTTATACCTGATGTAGTTATATATGGTATATCAACACAAAGTTTTACCTTCTTGAAGTTTCTTTCTAAGATCTTATTTGCCAAACATCCTTTATGGAAAAACTTATATTTATAAATCCTGCCTCTTCCTTAGGTATATATATTTGATGCATCAATTGTACTTGTGTGTAAATCTCCTTTATTTCCTTTCATCTTCTACATACGTATACTAATACTTTTCTTGATTGGCATTCGTTAAATGAATTTTCTTGGGTTATAAGACGTTCAAACAGGAAAAGTGGTCAATTTCCTTCTAGAAAATTTACCCATAAACTCTTCACAATTTGACCATCATTCGACCAATATTTCGAAGAAACTTTTCTTTGCAACTTCTTGTTAGAGGTTAGATATTGGATTTTCTTATGAAAATGCCAAGAAAGTCTTGTTCACTCCCACTTAATATTAATTTTGTTTTTCCCTAAAAATACATATACTCGACTCGTGTATACACATAGTTAAAAAGATTCTTATCCTTGCACAAAATCGTTTGTATAATGTAATTTTATTTGAGATTTTATATATAAGATAGATTGTGTTGTGTATATTTATGCCCTTAAGGGAAAATTTAATTTCCAAGCACAAGAAAGGATGGCATGTCAAATTGATGTCCAATTACCTATAAGCAAAAGGCATACTTAACTATAAAAAACTTTTTGACAACAAAGTTATAAGGGTTAAGAGATTATCAGCTATAGCAACCTGTTTATCTATCTATCAGAAGAAACTATATCAACCTTATCCCCCCCCCCACAAGATTTCTCTATACACACCGTGCCTATATCGTACATGTGGTATAGGTAAATGTTTTAATATAGTTTCTGTTTGTATTTCTGTTAAGAAACTTAAAAGATTATGTGTTTATGTGGACATGCGTCATTATCGAATTTATAACTGACCGGAAGGTATAAACTTAATTTCATGCTTACTACCTATATGGTTTGGGTATACATACATATTTGCAATAGAATAAGGGTGATAAGAATAAGAAAGTGTAAAGATTCCTGTCAACGACAAGGTTCCTACATATTTTTGAAAGTTATTTAGAGAAGCTGTACAAAACAAGGGTGCTAGAAAGAACACAGGGATTATATTTCTTGAAGAAATTAAAAGGGTAACTTTAAAGCCAGAAGCAATGGCTTTAAATATATACTAAAAAATACATATATCTTGCTATAAATAAGGGGTTTTGCATATTATATACTTTATATGCGGTAGATAAGTATACAATTTGAGATGGACATTGGTCTTGCGGCTCTTCTTTCTTTTGTCTATTCAGCATTTCTTAGCAATTTAGCAGCCCTTAAGGATATGGACATTTAATGAATGGTTTTCTACATACCTATTCTTAATCACGTCCCTTTTTCTTTTATGGTTTTTTGAAATGGAAATGTTCGTGTGGTTTTGCTGCATAGCAATTAGATCTTAGATGGTTCGTAAATTTTGAACTTATGCCTTCTTACATTACTATTATCTGCTTTACACATATACAAGTAATCTTCTCGAAGAAGTAGAAAGATCTTTTATTCCTTCTTCACTATTTATTTATAGTAACTCCCTTCTCTTAAGTATTGGAGCTTATATACCTATACCTATATACCTTTGAACCTATTAAGTTCAGCAACGAAGTTACCAGATTGAAAGAACTGGCAGACCTCTATAAAAGCACTACACATACACCTTCAACAAATTTAACAGATTGAAGAACTAGCAGACCTCTGTACAAGCACTTCATCTACACCTTCTTCAATAACCTTTGGAGCTTGAAGAACATTTTTTACCAGAATTGACAGTAATCAGAACAATCATTTTTCAATTCGTGAATATTATATTTAGCTTTGAATTATATTTCCTTGTTCTTTCAAACCCTATCCTCTTTATTCTAAAAACAGCCTTTTCAGAAACTTGTCTCAGCTTTCATCACGCTTTAAACAAGTAGCTTAGTTTTGGCACAGCAGTTGCGAAACGGATTAGAAAAGGCTTTTAACACTTATCCCTCGTCTTATGCATAAGAAATCGATTACAGGACATCTATTTACAATATTTCAAACTGCACACACTTCCTTCTTCAAAGCTTTGAGTACATTCTCTATCCACAGTCAGTATACATAATTTGTATTGCGCATGTGTCATGGCTGCGACTTCTTATAAAAAGTAAATAATAACTAATTTACAAATTTCATTTTTCTTAATAATTTCCAATTTGTTCGAGGACATTAACCTCGTTTATTCGACTTATTCTTATAGTCTTACTTTAAATTTAGGAAACTGTAAGGTAACTATATCCTATTCTCACTTAAGTGGGTGCGAACTGCGGAAGGATGTTTTAGAAAATGAATTTTTGGACAGGGAGAACTGAGATTAACAATGAAACAGTTATTGTTATTTGTTCTTACCCTTCGTAGAATAAGAGATTTCTTAGATGTACAGGGGGGAAGTGGTAAGAAGGGATGAGAATTTCTTCGATTACATGCTCTAGTAATGAAAAATACATTAGATTTGTAGAAAAAGTTTTGTATATTCTCAAAGAAAACTGACAGTGAAAGAAGTGGACCAACGAAGAGAATATCGGTTATTTTTCTTAGTTCTTCTAGTGTAGGTGTCTATCTATTGAAGTTAATTGGCTGAAGGCGGTCTTGATAGGGAGGTTGGATCAAATATTCGTGCCAAGACAGACCAATGAAACGAAGTATAATCCACTCGATTCTGGAGAGGTAAATTTTTATAAGGATTCCACATTTGGCTAGAGAAAGATTTGGAGAAATTTTTGAACCAGATGATCAAAACGCTGTGGTTGTCTTAATGAATTGTTTTTTGGAAATATCTCAGAAGTTTGAGGTTTATGTCACATATTATAACAAGTTCGCAAATCGATCCCGCCATGGATATGGGCTTATGTGAAAAAGTGATTGTTTCATTCCATTTCAATCCCTTCTTATTGGAAAAGATATGGCATGGGCCTCATATAGGTATTGAGACTCCACTATTAAGCTTTTTTATCAAAATTGTGTTACTATAAGTTCTTTTCTGTGTTAGCAACATCTTTGATGTTAAAAATAAGGGCCCGGGGTTATAGAACCGAATCTTGCCTAAAGTCGACTTTAACAAAAAAAAAAAAAAAAAATCCGTAGAAATAAAACATAAATTTCACTTCTAAATGCTTAGATTAGATCATTTTAAATTAAGCTTGAGGTGCTTCTAAGCGTTTAGAGGTGAAATTTGTGTTTTATTTCAACGGATGTTTTTGTTAAAGTCGACTTTAGGCTAGATTCCGATCTATTACTCAAGGCCAATGTTTTTACCTGTGTGAAACTTCAGTGTCGAAAACCGGTATTTTTTCACTTCAAAGTTAAAAGCAACTTTTAGACTTATTTAATGGGGCGCTACAGGCCGGGGAGGACCAGGGCATCAACTAACAATTTCTTCCAGCCGGCTTGGTCTCTAGCTAAATGTCTCCAGTTTTGCACGTCAAGTTGTTTGAGGTCGTCTTTGACTAACGTGCGCCACCTGTTACGTTATGTTCCCTACTGTGCCGTCCCATGGAGTTGGAATCAAAGACTTTCCAAACCGGAGCATAGATGTTCTTTTGCTCTAGGTGCCTCAGCTACCTCAGTCGTTGGCTTTCCACTTTTGTGGCTATGTTGGTGTCGTTGTACAGCCCGCAAAGGTCGTTGCTGTACCTTCTTCTCCATTCTTCATCTATGTAGAAGGGATCCAAAATCAACCGGGGAATTTTCCTCTCAAAACAGCAGCGTAAGGCTACTGTTACAGTGGATGCGTATTCTGACTAACAATCGTTTTGACGAACAATTATTCTTACGTTTTCGTCAGTGCTGTTTGTCCGAACTGTTCGTCAGAATTGTGCATCGGAATCTTCTTCAGAACTGTACGTCAGAACCTTTCGTCACAACGCTGCAGAAAAAATCAAACTGATTTGAACGATCGATCGTTCTGACGAACTCGTGCGGTCCGAACGAACAAAATGCTTGAACTGTAACCGGTCTCATAAGACCATATAGGTTTTTATTCGTCAGAACAATTATTGTTCGTCAGAATACGCAACAACAGCTTCTAGAGACTTCTGACGAATACGTCAGAACGATTGTTTCGCATCCACTGTAAACGTACTTCTGGCGAACAGTTCTGACGAATACGTCAGAACAATTGTTCGTCAGAATACACATCCACTGTAACCGTAGCCTAAAGCGTTCTCATCCTTCGTTAACTGTGTCCAAACCTCTGCGCCATGCATCAGAACAGGGATGATAAGCGTCTTATACAGGGACACTGTAGTTGCTCGAGAGAGGGCTCTACTCCTCAATTGCCCCCTTAGCCCCAAGAAACAGCGATTGGCAAGAGTGATTCTTCGTTTGATTTCAGCACTGGTATCGTTCGCTGGGTTGATAGCGGAGTTTATCGTTTCGCTTTGTTCGTCCGATTATGTCAATATCGTCGGCGGCCTAAGCGAGTAATTGGACGGACTTTTGAAAGATCGTGCCTCTAGTGTTGACGTGAAAGTTTTCCACTATTCTTTAAAAAACGATGTTGAAGAAGCCGCATGACAGCGCGTCGCCTTGTCTAAAACCTTTTTTGACATCAAAGGTATCGGTGAGGTCTTTGCCGATTATTATGGAGCAGCGTGCATTTTCCATCGTCGAGCTTGGGAGGGATGGCAAAACTAGACATTGCTCTATATAGTTCGCCTCTATAGATGCTGCCACACGCGGCCTTGAAATGCATGAAAAAGTGGTGGATATCGTTTGAAACTCCTGGGTTTTTCCCAAGATCTGCCGTAGTGCGAGTATTTGGTCGATGGTGCATTTTCCCAGCCTCAAGCTACACTGGCTTCAGGCGTTCATAAAGTACGATAGAGACGATCTTGTATGCCGTGTTTAGGAAACTTTTGTAGTTGGTACAGTCCAGAGGATCACCTTTCTTCAGGATCGGGCAAACAAAGCTGAGGTTTCATTCATCGAGCATGCTTTCCTCCGACCGCTTTTGCAGGTGAACTAGTTCATACTCCTTACCAATTTATCGCCCGCCGCTTTGTATAGCTCGGCCACAAGGCTTTCAGATTCTGCAGCTTTATAAGATTTGAGTTTAGATATAGCTTAGTATCTTCACTTCATCGAGATCGGGAGGACGGAATTATTGGTCTACGGCGGCCTCCTTGTAGAATAGTGCAAACTGCCTGGTAGCGTTTTTCGATTCGTCTTCGCCGTTATACACTTACCAGAAATGATTCATATCCTTAGCGCACAGATTGCGATTCTACCACGATGTTTCCCGTGGTATAGGTAGGTACCTACCTACCTATACCTTCATAAAATGCATTAAAAGATTCACCGAACTACAATTAATGTCCCTAAATGACATTCTCTTCATCTACCTAGTTAACTTCCCTAATTACGCAAACAATTGTTTCTCTTTCACACCTCTGCACCCCTAAGCTGGATGAATTTTTTTTCCTGGTAACTTTCTTCTATAACCATTATGTGTAGGTAGGTACCTCCATACAATTATGTCAAAGAAATCCTGTTTGTACTAAATAGCTCCGTCTGACTTATCCTGCGTACCTATATTTACCTATAAACGCCTTAGAAATAATAAAAAAAGTCTAAGCCACCTACATAATACATATGGAAATGTTTTATAACCGTCCACATCTACAAAGTTACCAACAAAAGTAGATACCTATAATGTTGGCATACATAGGTACATCCGAGATTCACCACCTCAAGGCAATAAGACACAGAGTCTTTCTAGAAAGTGGAAATGCTTCTGTCACCACATAATCGCTCTGTCTAACCTTTTGACATCACATTCAATTAAAAATTACATAACGCCATCAAGAGTTCATCCTTTATATCAAGTGGTTTACTCTGAATCTTAAAACAAAAATAAAAAAAATTGCAGAACTCCCCTTTGCTAATTCATTTCTTCACGACAACGACGTAGACGGTAGGACTTCTTTACTGCATTCAGCTAGGAAGATATTTAACTGCCATACAAGATGCCATTCCACTGTAACTTATCATCATCACCATAAAAAAAACTTCCTTTTTATGTCTTAATATAATGCAACAGCAACACAGTCCTTGTCGTCGTGATTTTCCCGTTTTTCCTTACAGACATACCTATACGCTGTCTTATTAGCCTCTGTAAAAAAATAAAAAAAAATTAAATAAAACCTTCAGATTATCTCACTTTACTCTTCTTTTAAGGAATTTAAACGAACATTTCCATGAATACGAAAAAGTTTAGTTCATATCTATAACATACATTCCAACCCTTCTGTCGACATAACGTTGGGTAGATAGGTAGGTATAGGTAGGTAGGTAGGTATAGAACAAAAAAGAAAACAAAAAATCCTGTAAAAAATGTCAACAATTTCATTCAGCACGCTGAGATTTAATTTCACCAACAACGGTACAGAAGAGGAATATAAAAATGCAGAAACCATTTCATCTTCACACAGGAAGTGTATAGAAAATGAATGGCGGTGGCAGAGTGGAGAAACACTACATGATGGCGAAGTGCTGCGCTGCTACAACCGACGGGAATGGAAATTAGAATGGGGGATCAAAGTGGGTTTTATGTTTTATGTATATTATATAAATGTACAGTGCGATGTAGGTGGGGGTAAAGTGTGTGTAGATACTACATACCTACCTACCTACCTCGTCGTTCGTCACATGCTGCTTCAGATTTTCTTTTTTTGTGCATTTTCCATTCATCGGCATCACATCATGACGTTTCTTTGCTTCTGCTGCTGATGCTTACGTATAGAAAAAAAAAACTGTACAAACAACACAACACACAAAAACCCGCGCACCCCAGGGAATCGTTAAAGAACTTTTACTCAGAAGTCAGCAAAACTCGAACAGAAACGAAATGAAACCAACAACGCACCACTCTGATATTTCCTCCTGCTTCCCTCTCTTCGGTTACCCTTTTGTCGCTTATATACCTTTTTCTTTTGGGTTGTTTTTTGTGTGTCCCAATACGGAATATACACAAAAATTATGGGAAAACTTCTTCATCTATTCTATGTAATGCTGTACTGCCTGCCTGCTGACTGCTTTTTACCCATTGCCTGCCATCTCTCTATTTAATTTAATTCCCGTATCTATTTTCGGGATCAGCAGTTTGTTTTCCATCCATCTTCTTATATTCTCCTTGTTGCCTGTTTCTATATCTCTAATACATAATCTCCTTCCTCAGTATAGAATCTTGACAGAATAAACAAACAATCCGCGCCCGTCGGCAAATTAAAGTACCAAAAGAAGAAGAAAGAAAAAACTTAAAGAAATAAACAATTTCTTTATTCTTCGTTGATTCTTCCTTTTGGCATTTTTGTTCGTAGTACGTCTTCGTATCGTAGCATTTACACAAGACTCAACATCGCACAGCTGTTGTTTAGTTGATGTGCTTCCTTCTACTATTTCTACTACTGATTTCTTTTTCATTTTGCTGAATTTTGTTTTCTTCATGATTTTCTGTTTGATAGTAAGTTATGTATATTAAGATTTTTTCCCTCATTTTTCTTATTCTTCGTCTTGTATTTCTTCGTGTGCATGTTTGGGTGTGTGTTCTTATTAAACTTAGAGGTTTTGTTTCTTATGCTTTGTTATTCAATTCGTCACGATACACATTTTAAGATAAGGATATGGAAATAATATTGTGATGACGTGCTTGACAAGAAGACGAAGAAGCATAGATTGATGAAGAAACTTTAAAAGAGTGAAGTCGTGATAAATGTTCTCTAATATTACGCGCTGGTTTTTTTCTTCAAATTCTTTTTGTATAAAAGTAAGAAGAAGAGGAATAAATAAGAATGAAAAGAAATTAAAAAAAAACGCTTCTTCCACTCTGTTCGTTGGTAGGAACCACACGCATGCTTCGCTATTATATACTTTAGCTCCAGTGCTAGAGTAGATACATATAACCAACTCAAACCTTCGCATTTTTATCTTTTTTTTTTCATTTTCCTTGGCGTTGGAGTGTACATAATTCATGTGGAGCAAGGGTGTAGATTGAGAGCAGAGCAGAAGGGGTGGGTGTGTTCGAAAAGTATGAAAACACATAATTATCATTCTCAAAGAGAACGAAAATGTATTAAAAAAAAAAATTATAAAAAAAGAAAAGAATTATTTTCCGTGTTTCGTCGTGTATCTATCTACCTATGTTATGTACCTTCCTACAGTGAGTGGAATATTCTTTTTTTTTTATTGTTGTTGTTCGGATTTCATACGAATAGTGAAAAGAGATTCCGTTTCGCCCTCGTTTTTTTTTTTTCTTACCTATGAACCTCTACTTATAAATGCAGCAACACAATGTTTTTCTGGTTCCTGGCATTCTCTTTGTGTTGTTTGCCATGTGAAGAAATATTATGCTGTAATTATAGAGTGCGGTGGTGGAGGATTTTGTTTAAGGGTTAATGCATCTATTATTAATATTTTTTTTTTTTTTTTGGTTAAGGATAGGTAGGTTGTGTTAAAGTATGCTTTTTGAAAATTTAATTCCATATGCAATGCACCTACAAAAGCAGCACATGCTGAGCGGTATGGGCACCATTTTTATACCTATGAATGTTTGTATTTTGATGACATTTTTCCCGCAGAGCATCAGCATATAGCGATGAAATGCGGAATGTCATTTATTTAGGCACATAGAAGGTATAGGTAGGTATGTACCTACAATATGGTACGTGTCTAATAACAATGTCATGCATGCATATGGCAAAATAAAAATAAAAATATTAGGTATTCCAATTAGTCTGTCAGCTTGAAAAATGTCAGCTTGTCACATTGAAAATATCGTTGGGAAATGGGTACCTAGTGGGGCGATAAATATGTATACCCACCTACCTAACCTAGGCCCCTACTTGCTTTTGTTTTACTTTATTGCCGAAGATTGTAAGTAAATTGTAAAATCTAATTAACGACAAACTAACGCCAAATCATCTTTACTTTAGGCTCACTTTTCAACTGCGGCGCTCGATTGTGTGGGGTTATAAGACAGAGAAACCACAGCACTAGCTTTCTGCAAATAGGTATACTTGGAGAAAGAGATCGAAGAAAGAAATGCTATCAGATCCCAACTTGCAGCAGATTCAGAAGCTGAGAGAATTGACATCGAATCTCAGCATCGTAGGAAAAGAAAAGAAGTGCACCGTAGTGCCAGGCGTGACAATAGGACAATAGACATCAGTCGCATAAATGCCTTCGCAGAACAAGGGCCGAATTACCGCTTTCGTGTGAGTGAGTGCCATCAGTGATCGAATGAACGAGTAACCACATCAAATTTTGGTAGGTATACTAGATTGCTCGAAACGTGAGCGGTAATGCCAAAGTCACATAATTCGGTCACGTATTACTCGATAACTGATGCGGTAATTTGGCCCAGGCTGAGGAAGCAGTTTCTAGACGCATTAGCAGTACTGTCTACAAGATAACCAAAGAACTTGGTGGGAAATAAATACCGAAAGCAATATCTCGTCAAGGATTAAGACCGTAACTTTTACCTGTTGGTTACGGCTGAGGATCAGCTCAAAAGATAGAAGGAACTTTTTGCCACCGTAATTAACCATCTAGACGATGGCGGTAGTGTACTGGTTCCCGTATTCGACAAAGCTATAGATTTAGACGGCATTGCCTCTGAGTTATATCAATCAGCTTCACAAATATCCGTGAAAATGCTACATCCGTCAATGGTGTAGGCATGGGAGGATGAAAGTCTTCCCGTTGATTGGAAAAAAGTGTGATTGTCAAAATACCAAAAAAGGGAAATCTTACGGATTGTGGAAACTGGATAGGGGAATTTGTGTCCTTCCTGCAGTGGCAAATATAATGGCGAAACAAATCTTGGAACAAATCAAACAGCATCTGGATTCTATTCTCGACAGAGAGCAAGAGGGATTCCGGGCAGACTCAGCCTGCACAGATCATATCAACACCTTTAGGAGCATGATAGAACAATGCTCGGAGTTTCGTTACCCTCTCTATCTGCTTTTTATCAATTTTGGAAAAGTTTCGATAATTTCAATTTGTTTGGTATTCCCGAGAAGTTTATCGCCATTATCAAGACTACCTACGAGGGTGCAACTTGCATAACTGAAAGGTATCTGCGAAAATCCTGAATGGAGCTCGGAAGGGGTGTTTACTATAATCACCATTGTTATTTCTGGTTGTTATTGGAGATGTTTCTCCATGAAGCCCTTGCCGATCAAGCGTGAGGAATCCAATGGACTATGTTTTCCTTTCTGCAACATCTCGACTACGCGGACGATATTTGTTTGCTTTCTCGCACAACATCATGGATCTATATCAGATGGTGAGCAACCTAGAAAGTTAAGCTAATAAAGTCGGGTTGAAGATCGGCTCCGGGGAAACGAAGGTCCTTTAAATTTCCGGTAACTCTGAACAGCAGGTTGAAGCGGTAAACAACTTGATATTGGTGGTACAGATGAAGATGTTAACTGTAATCGCTAAAGCTGCTTTCAGCATACTGTCAAAGTTGGAAGGAGCAACGAATTCAGTACTGTTCCGCTCGAACGTATAGAGTCCGTACTACTATATGGGTGTAGTACATGTAAAGTGACTGCATCTGTTACAAAAAAAGCTGCATACTTTTGTGGATAACGAAACGTCTTCGAAATATCCTAAGGTTTTTTTTGACCGAATACCATCTTTCTACCAAAAACTCCATCGGAAAACTGGTCAAAAACCTATCGACACAGTAGATTGGATAGGTCACACTTAAGGGTGTGGTGAAGACTCTATTGCAAGATACGCAATGGAGTGGGATCCTTTTACTCAAGAAGACCTAGGGGGCCAGCGCAAAACAGTTGAAAATATATGGGGAGACCTAAAACACATTTCCAAAAACAGAACAAGATGGAGTGTAGCAGTGTTTAACGCCCTATGCGGCCCCACGGAAAGTTCAAGGAGCTTAGTAAGTAAGTTGAGATTCACTTGATTGAGTGTGGTGATAATTTATACAGCGGTTGTCCAGAGACACAGAGGTAATAGCAAGGAGACAAAGTTTTTTAACAAGCTCTCTAACTGATCAAAACATGTATGTCGCAAACACCGTTCAAATCCTGAAAACAGTTTTGAACATGGCGTTGTAAACGATGATATGTCCATAGACGACAAGTGGGACCAAGTAAAGAATGTTTTTATGGAAACTGATTCCGCAACTGTTCTGAAGCAGGCATGATCTAGAAAGACTCCAACGTAAAATCCGTCCTGCTGTACGCCTGTAAAACCTGGAAATGCTCTGCCGACATCTCGACTACAGGCTTTTATCGACCGTTATCTTCGATAAAAGATTAAATAGAACTCATTGGAGAAAAGGTGATCTTGCAACGAAAATGGCGATGAATTAGCCATACTTTGCGGAAACTAAACGAAAACATAGCGAAGTAGCCCTTCCTGCGGAATTCTCAGGGTGTTAGACGAGTTGCAAGACCAAGAAACACTTGGAGGTCAACTGCACTTAACGAAACTCAGTTCATTTATGTCCAAACGAAGGCACAGCTAAAGCACCATGCAGCGAACCGAGATAGATGGAAGGCTTTTAAGTTGCGTTTCCATTTGAGTGTATAAAAATAAATAAATAAATTGGGTGGCGCAACAGCTCATGGAGAACCAGGGCCTAGTGACTTACAACTCACAACCATTCCTGTGTGCGTGTTTGTTGGCAGGAATGGAGGGGACCTACAGTTTTTTGCCGAGTCCGAACGGCTAAATGAGAAGCACTTTTTCATGGCAAGTATACTCTTGGAGGATTTGTCAGTTCCTCGCAAGAGGCAGTACCTCGAAAAAACATTTCTGTTTTTAGGTGGCACGGCTGGGAATCGAACCCACACCTTCGGCATGACAGTCCTACGCACTAAACATCAAGCCACAAGGTACTAGTAGTGTATACTTTCACTTAAAAACTCGAGAGTGACTCTCGGATAGCTGTCAACCCCTCGTGAGTTAATTTCACGACATTTGCTAGTTTTACTCTCGCATCCTTTACTCTCAAATGGATACGCAACTTCAGGTTTGATTGTTTTTCAGAGCTTTCTAGAAATCTCCAAAATGTAAATAACGGAAATTCTGTGAAAGCTAAAAAGGCGCACAGGGTGGTTATTCATGCCAATGCAAGCTGAAAGGCAAAAAATTTATCGTCTTTTTTTTATTTGCTTTGAATAGGTAATTTCTACCGTATTTGAACGAAAGCTTGTCAGTACCAATCAAACACACCTTGAATGAAAATTTCAAAAATCAACGAAAGAGAAAACAACAAAAATATGCAGCAAAAAACATTTGAAATGCAAAAAAAAACTTCTCAAAAAATAAGCAATCTTATATTTTTTAGATTTGAAGTAAGATCAAGTCGGTATATACAAGGTGGGGGTAAAAGTAACTGCCAATTTCAGCCCAATTTTATTTTTGTACAGAAGTAGGTATATGAACTTTGACAGACCTATGGAGTAAAACTGGTAGAAATTACCAGTTTTGGAAAGTAAACAAACAGACCTAAGGTGAATTTGTATTGGAATAGGCTGCCATTTTGTTAAAAGTTCAATAAAATTGGGCCCTGTTTTCATCATAGACATTATATTTGTAGGTGAGAATTGATGACGACAAGTTGAAATGACATCTGTCAAATGTCCACCTCCTGAGTTGATGCACATTTTTGTGGTTGTTTTGCGCATTTTGAATAGGTAGTTGCTCGCAAATTATTTGACTCCAAATTAGTAATTTCTCCATTAACTAATTCTCTAGCTGTCTAAATCATGTTTTCACTTGAGCTTAAATGAGCTCATTTGAAGATGTGCCTAAATGAGCTAATTTCAGCCGTGGGTCGTGGGCATAAGTTAATTCCCTATCGCTCTATCACACCTACCTGGGGAATGGCGATGACATTTAAACTTCACACATGTCCATACAATCTGACAGAAGCCAAAGAAGTGTAGATTTGAGCTATATTCATCTGTCAAATATAGATAGATACTTAGTCATCATAATGTAAACAAAAACAAATATTGTTGGCCATTATGAACGAATGACGGTAAAAGAATAACCCACTCAACCGAAATATGTACAAACACTTTAATACTGAAGCACCCATTCTGATGGTGCTGCTTGTGTCTGGTTTTGTTTTTTTTTTCTTCTTCTCCTTCGGCTTCTCTTTTATCATACCCACCACTCAATTAAGGCAATCATCTATCATTTAAAAACGAAGAAAAGAAGGATCCGATGCATGCATTCAATACAAAAAAAAAATAAAAACACTAACTGATGAGAGGACCAATCTGTGGGTCTTCTTTGGTCCAACATAGCATTTTGTGTATATCGAACTCGAAACGAAACGACCCACACTTGAGTTGATTTTCATGCGTGGTTCTGCCCCGCCGCCGGCCGCCGCGCCGACCCCCTCTACTGCGTCGTTTTTAACTGATGGAAATATCTTGTCGCTTTGACAACCATGACACACAATGAAGATTAAATCACTTGGGGTCCAGCACCAGCTCCAAATCATCTTAAACACTGTTCGTTTAATGATTAGTTATATTTACATAGGTTCTCTTTATATACCTACAGAGATTGTGTGTGCAACTTGATTTATAACTAAAACTAATGTATGTACTGTTACTATATGTGTTTCTATTTATTCTTGCAATTTCAGACCTGAT
Source organism: Dasysyrphus tricinctus (assembly GCA_963921185.1). Taxonomy (NCBI): domain Eukaryota; kingdom Metazoa; phylum Arthropoda; class Insecta; order Diptera; family Syrphidae; genus Dasysyrphus; species Dasysyrphus tricinctus. The sequence continues at coordinate 15,527,928 of OY992531.1, forward strand.
ACGACGTTACAAGCAATTGTCTACAAATTGGTACCGGAATTATATGAAAAGGAACTCAAACGAAAACGTGCCTTCTACAAGGGTCGGCCTGAAGATGCTGCATTAGCAACCCCCGAACAGAGGGGTGAAGATACCGAACACTTGATATTTAGTCCGAAGGAGTATATGTCGTTGTCATTGGAATACGCTGACATGGAGTAAGTTTTAAGACTTCTATTACATTTTCTATTGATTCTTCTCTTTCTATTCTCATACAATATTTTGACAGACAGATCTTTGAACTGTCAGTATTATTATCTTGCCATGTTAACACACAAGCACAGTTATAAATACAAATGTATACCTATATGTACATACTTCTGTGGGTGGTTGAGTAAACTCTGTGGGATAATCCCGCAGTCCCATCACAGAAGATTAAAATGAAAAAGCAAAGTCTATATCAAAAGGGGACCGGGAATATAGATGCCGTACACACAGTTATGTTTGACGAAAAGCCTCTGCACGTCAGTATAGAAACAAACAATCTTAAAGTAAATAGTTCCCATCGAGTCCCGCACAAGAATGCTTTAATGAAAAGAGTTATATATCTACCTCCTATGTTGGGTAACTTGTAGAAATTCCTTTGAACAGCGCGGACCTTTTTGAGGGAGTTAGCTTTTTTTTTTGTTGTCAACACAGAGTGACATCTTCAATATCTTTAAAAGTTAATGTCAAACTTTTAGATTATTCTTTATGGTTCGAGAAATTTTGTGTGAGATTTTCGAACAAATGTCAGCTGTCAAACTAGTTGACAAGAAAATTAGGTAGGCGGGCACAAATCTTATGCTTTCACTTAGTTCTCACTTTTATTTTTCATCTTCACATTTTGACCGTCCGTCCTCAAGTTTTAACCCATGATTTTAATTTATTTTCTTTGCAGTGAACACGTCAATATCAATGATGAAATGATGACACCACTTTTAAAGCCCAAATACCTTCAGTGTCCCGCAATATTCACCGTTAGCCATTTAAAGAAATTTGTCTATGGTAAATTTGATATCGATGCGAGTCTCTTTAGTGTCGATATAATGTACAAAGTGAAGACAATAGTGCTCCTGGACCATTATACATTGATGGATGTTGCGTATATTTACACATGGAAGCGTGATGCTCCAATGAGATTTTACTTTCGAGTGAAACGAAGACTAAGAAAAATCAAACCGAAAGTGAAGAATAACCCCGCTAAGGTAGTTGTAGTACCCAAGGAAGAAATTCCTGTAGTTGAGAAATTGGTTATAAATTTGCCACCTGTGGGTATGACTGTTGTTCACAATGAGCCAGATCCTTCTCCGATGCCAGATCTTTTGAAAATTGTAACCGAAATTAAGGAGGAAGTTAATAAAAGTCCAATAAAAGAGTCACCGGTTTTAGAAAAAGAGGTACAGCCAGTACCTTTTAAAGAAACTCCAGCTCCTTTGAAGGAAATTCAAATTCCTGTGAAGGAACCATCGGCTGAGAGTGAATCCCAAAAGACTAATAAACTTAAAATAACCCTTGTGAGTAAGCCCACCAAGCAATCAAAGTCTCTTTCATCACCGAGCAGTGAAACTCCGGGAAAGAGCTTGAACAAGTCTCACAAACAGAAGGATAACTCCCCGCCAGAAAAAGACGAACGAAAAGTCGAGAACATTAAGCTAAAAATTGACTTGTCCAAGCAGAATAGTGTAACTATTATAAACATGTCCGATCCGAACCGAAAGGAAATTGTTAAACCTGTGAAACCGGAAAAAGAGTGGAAAGTGAAGAATAAAAAGGACAAGAGTCTGAGCAGTGCTGCCAAGGTATTGAGAGATTTTAGAAAAGGTCGTGCTTCTTCACCTTTGACAGTTCCGCCATTGACCATTAAGGCTGGAAGAGTAAGTCCTGCCAGTTCAAAATCTACGAAATCCCCAAAATCACCAAAATCTCCTAAATACCCCAAGTCTCCATCACCACCCGCTCCTTTAGAAGACCCACAATCACAATTTCTGAAATCATTTTCCCTTACACCGAAAAAAGATCTTCCTTCATCGCCACCCAAAAACGAGGTTAAGAAACTTGAACCCTTGACTTTGACATTTTCACCTGTTCCAAAGTCCGTTGTACCTTTTCCACCCGTTGCTTCCCTGATGGGTCCACCTTTAAATCTGCCATCGAAACGTAAGAGCAAGGATGTGATTAAAAGCGCTCCAAAGAAGCAAAAATGTGTCTTCGAACCAACGCTTACTCCGGATAATTATAAGATCAAGTTGCCTTTGATTCCGGTTGAAGTTAAGAAAGAAGAAAAGATTGGAAAATCAAAAGAGAAAGACAAAGATTCTCGGAAGAAAGAGAGTGAAAAGGCCGATGAGAAGCTAATGCCCCCACCTGTTGCGGTTGCGCCTATGTCTATAACATTATCACCTCCGAAGTTAATTCCCAATCTACCTCCACCGGCACCACCAAAGAATGGCATGAAATCACCAAGTGAACCAGTGAAGAAATCCAATAAGCTGCCTGTCAAATTTGCCCCACCTGGATCTCTAACTCCTCATCCAATGAATGCTCCACACAAAGGCTCACCTGGTAATCGAACTCCAGTGGCGAAGCGATTCCAACCGATTTTACCCAAAGGAGGCAGACCCAATCCATTTGCAAACATTCCCAACGACATGAATAAGATCTTAAAAGATGCTGGAACTGAAATTAAATCGATTCCAACCAATGAAGGCTCAAAGAAAAAGATTTATGGACCGAAAACGCCTGCAACTGGACCAACTCAGCCAGCAGGCAATAAGACTCCAAATCCGACTGCAGCAGCAGTAAATACCACACCGAGTGCTAAGAATGGAAACATTTCGAATTACCTTAACTTCGCTCTGTTCAATGCGAGTAAATCGCGGGGAAATGAGGTCCCACCAGGCTGTCGAACTCCAATGTACACTCCAAATTCTCCAATCTACTCGCCCAATTCGCCGCAATATGTGCCCAACTACAACATTCCAACACAACCCACCTATAAATATACTCCAAAACCGAACTCAAATTCCAGCTACTTGCAGAGTGTTTTAGGCGGAAGCAATAACCAGTTATCTAGCTTGTTCCCAGCGCCACCTACAAAGAAGCCTGAACTCACCGGTAATAATCGATCTTCGCCACCAGCCCAGATACCATCTCCACAAAAAGTAGATGAAACCATACTGGAGAAGCACCTGAAACGAGGCTATCCATTTTCGAAAAGTCCAAGTCCCATCGAAGATCCGCCAGAGAAGCAGCTTAAGGTGAAATCCTTGCTTAACTCCTGCAACATCAGTATTCCATCTTCGCTGTCAATCACAATAACACGTGAAGACGGTGAACTACCCGCCAATAGTTCGTTCAATCCAAAGCATAAGAGTCCTGTGAATAACTACATCGAAATCTTGAAACTTCCCGATACGCCAGCGGCAGGGGAAAATGACAACAAACTGCGACAGCCTCAGGCCCAGCAAAAACTTCCTCAGTCACAAAACCTTAACCAATCGGTGACCATTCATAGCATCATGACCCCCAAGTCACCACAAGCTGTTAGAAGTGATATGTCAACCATAACAACCCCCACCCCAACAATGACAATGACAATAACAAGTGCTGCCAAACAACTTCCACCTTTGAATCCAATCGAAAAGAAGAACAACAACAAAGTAGTTTCGGGTATGACATCACCTGGTGATGGAAAAAAGACTCCAAGTCCTGACAAACGTTCTAACGGATCTGCACCGAACTCTGCGGAAAAGAGATCGGGCTCCGAATCTGGTTCGCCAAAAAGTACAACAGAAATTCCATCTTCCAAGAAATTCCGTCATATTTTGCCACGGACAACACCAGATCAAAAGGCAACTGAGATGCTAAGCGCATTTCTACAAAACAACCTGCCTCCACCAGCTAATCAAAAATCTGTCCAGAAGAAGCCTTCAACGTTCAAGAAATCCCCAACACCGCCGAATTTTAATATGTCCCCTATGAACGGTGGTAATTCAGCGAAGAAATCTCCTCCATTAAATCTAGGAGTTAAGGTCGCAACTCCAAATACCTCCCCAGTTAATGTGCCCATCAACAACACAAACAACAACAACAATGTTGTTAAAAACAAAACCTCTCCAAAAATGCAACAAACATTAGGACCAGAGTTTCCTCTTTTGTCGGTTAAGAAGCTGCCCCAACAAATTCCAAATGTCATCATGCCACCTTTAGGAGTACCACAGCCCTCTCAAGCTGAGCTAAACAAGTTCATTAATGAAACTATGCTCCGTGCGAAGGCTCAAACCGCAGCAGCCCACCAGGCTGGTTCTAATAACGGACACAATGTGTCTCCTCCGAATCTATTCTTCCCCTATCAACAACCCCAATTCGCTTCGATTTACAGTTACCCTCAGGCATACATCATGGAACACTTTTCACGTATGCGCCGAGCAGGAAACGAAGCCCTCGAACAATACATGTTAAAGTTAAAAAGTTTGGATGCTAAAACTAGCGAACCACCGGTTCCGATGGGTGGCCAAAAAAGTCCCACGTCTACCAAGTCCGCTCATGTTGGCTCAAGTCCTTCAACTGAAGCCAGAACCTCATCCAAATAAGATTATTAATGGAATATAATTCCTTTAACACTAGAGCTCCCTACGATTCCAAACTAAAACGTTCCTTTAACATTTTTTTGTTGTTTTGTAAAATAAAATAAAATAAAATTCCAGGGCCGGCCTGGGCCTGCCTTTGTAAATAGAAAAATTAAATCATCTAAGATCATGTAAGAGAATGATAATTTTAAGTTTCAACAAAAAATAATAAAACAATGAATCATGAATATGCCATTTAAATAATTAGTTAATTTTTAATTTCACTTGTTAAATTAGTTTTTAAAAAAATATAATTTTTATTTAAACAATTTATTTGCTAAATAAATAAATCAAAACAAAAAAGAAAAGAAAACACTAAATATTATGTTAAAAAATAATTAAGTTACAGCTTTTTAAAAGATTAATCTAGAATAAGTATACATTATGTAGGTACTCATAGCATGCTCAGTAGTTATTGTGTTCAAACACGTTTTTCTATATATTTCAATATTTTAATGTCACAACTCACAATATTGTGTTTTTTTTTATTGTTTTGTTACAAATATATTAAGAAAAATATATATATTTAATTGAAATGTAAATAAATTATTAATTATTGTATTAGCACTCTTTTTAAATTATTATTTATATTATTAAATAAACATACAAAACAGTGTAAAATAAATTAATTTAAGATGTGTATACGCTTTCTGTATTAAGTATCTATAATTAATATAATGTTTACAATGAAATAAACAAATATTTTTTATCGAAAAAATTTATGAAATCAAAAATGTTGTCTTTTTGTTTTCGTTGTTTTCTCCACTGGGAAGTTGATTCATGAATTTTTTGTTTTAGGTTTTAGATTGAAAGTTACAATGGTAAGAAATTTATTGGAGGGAGAACTAAGTCGGTGATTTTGAAGAAAGATGGCGCTCAAATCACATGGAGGACCTTATTCTGGCATCTTCGTTTTTATGTGATTCAAAAAGATTTGCCAAACACGGAGTTTTTAACAGTCATTATTTGTGTTATTTTCTCAAAATGGAAAGTAGCGAATTTCGTGCTTTTATACATATGTAGAAACCACGGTGCAGGGAACTAAGTCCCCGGGAACCAAGTCCACCGAGGGCCTTAGTTCTCATTTAATGGGAACTATATCCACTTTAACGAAGTGGACTTAGTTCCCAGGCAAGGTGAGCAAGTAATCCACTTCTTTATGAGAACTAAGTACACATTTTGAAATATGGAGAGGGAACTAACTTCCAACGATAAAAATTACAAAAATTCAAAATTCCGCGAAAACTTTGCATACACCCAACCTCGCACCTACCCCAAATCCTATAGTGAGCCCAAGCAGGGGGGTTGCAGGGGGGCAGCATGCCCCCATACATACCTCACTGTTTGTTCGCCGTTATGCTGGGTGCGAGCACTGTATTTATGTAAGACAAAGCATTACGGCGAATAAACAGTGAGGTATGTATGGGGGGGCATGGTGCCCCCCTGCAACCCCCCTGCTTGGGCTCATTATAGGATTTGGGGTAGGTGCGAGGCTGGGTGTATACAAAGATTTTTTGGCATTTAAGGAATCTTTGAATTTATCCTATATAGCCAACAATGTGAAAAGTATTTCTATTTTATTTATAAGATTGATTTTTTATTTGGAAGTGGGAATTAAATACACATTTAAAGGGAAGTAAAACCACTCAGTTTTTGAGGAATTTTGTTCCCACCTTCTATGAGAACCAAGTCCACTTCGCTGAAGTGGACTTAGTTCCCATTAAATGAGAACTAATTCCCTCGGTGGACTTGGTTCCCGGGGACTTAGTTCCCTGCACCGAAACCACTATGGAGATTGAAGAAAAAGAAAGGTTTAGTTAAAAAAATAGATGTTACGGCGAAATGACACGTGCAGCGAAGCATAATAAAAAATGATCGAATCGTTCAAGAATCGATCACCAAAATGATTCGATCATTTCAATCAATCGATCATTTTCATTTCACTGAATTTATTACCGATTCAATTTTCATTTCGATTTTGATGGAATTAAATCTCCCCGCTTTTAACGGACTCAATTCTATACTGTACTGATTTTTATCGATTGGTGATTTTAGGGAAATTGGGTGTTATTTGGATCGGAATACACCTTTTCTTTCAAAATATAGTTCATTCCCTATCTTTCAAGCCATCAACTGTCAAATTCCATTGACGGCTACGATGTCGATGGATTAAAAAACATCCAAAAAATCACAAGTTTTTGAAGAGAAAATCGAGATTAATCGATTGAGATTGAGACTGGGATGGAAAATCCAGAATCATCGAAATGATTGAGATTGAGAAGGATAACTGTCAGGCTACATTCCGATCAGTGATGGGACTTCTACCACTTAAGTAGTATTTCTACCACCTTTTTTTGTTTTTAAAATCCTACCACCTCCAACTCAAAATCTACCAACTTTTACCATTTTGCTGCTAGTAACAATAATTTTTCATTTCTATCATTGCATTTTTGCGTTTGATATTTATGTACATTTTTAATAAAAATAATTATTATTATTTGAACTAAATACGAGTAAAATGCGGAAACCACTGACGTTTCTTCAAAAAAAAATGTCTCGTTGTAGTGTTAAGGTACTTTGACTCTGTGGCTAATTCTGTTAAGGACAAATTCTTTGGCTTATTTGAATTAGAAGAGTCTACAGCCGAAGCAATCTACAGCAAAGTTATAGAAACGCTTGTGTCTTTTAGTATTCCCCTTGACATATGATTGGCTTTTCATCAGAGACTGCTGCTGTTATGACGGGTACACTGATCGAAAAATGTGAATCCTAATGTCTTAATTATTGGAGCTGCCATAATTTTTAAGTTTGTGCTCCACCTATGCTGCAAAGTATTTACCAGGACACATTGAAAAATCGTTGAGGGGCATATATTTCTATTCCTGTCATACCTATGTAGCTCAAAAAATTTACCCGATTTGCCATTGTAGCATAGTTGAGGTACATTAGAAATAAAGAAAGCATTTATGTATTTTAAAACTTTGACTGAAGCCAATTTTATTGTTTTGGTAGGTATGCATAGTAAATATAAATATTACTAATCGGTATCAATTTGTTTTTTATTTTTTTGCTTTAGGTACCTACATCTTCATCTTCTCTAAAATTTTGAACCTAAGGTTTTTTGTTTATTCAATAGAGACGAAATTAATATTTGTAGCTCCAAAATAAAACGGCACCTGGCATTTCCATTTCGAAAAAGGCTATTTTTCCCTAAATATTAGTAGGTAGATATACAAATATTTGTGTGTGTGTATACCTAGTCTGCATTTCGATTTTAAAAAAAATTAATAAAAACTACAATTAACTGTACTTAATTATTTTCGACTTACTCATTAAGAACATTTTGATGAAATTCGGTAAAGCTTTTAACAAGTAAGTGGAAATTATCATTTTATCTAGCTTATTATTACTCATCCTTCATAAGCACAACAGCAAGTTTGAGCGATTTAATCGTCCCTTTTATTTCTTGTAACATTTATTATTTTTAAATAGCTATTTATTCATTATGGGGGTTCACATGAACCAACATGTTGTCCAACATTGCTTGACAACCATCGATGTTTGATCATTTAAACGCATAACCAACCATGTTGTCCAACTTTGTTAACTTTGTTGTATGACTTTCAAAGTATTTTGAAAACTGTTCCGATTCCATCAAGCAATGTTGTCCAACATTGTTGTTCCATGTGAACCCCCCTATTCAACACATTCAACAAACAATGCGCCAACAGACTAAAGGCAGACAGTAATAAATAACCACAAAAGCAAATTTGAAATCGAACCCAATATTATCTATCCCCTCACTTTTCCCTGTGTGGTACTTTTTGCGTTTTTTTCCTAAATCGTTATGCCTATATTCCATATTCGGTATTCATTTTTATATTTTCTTTTCTCCACATGCAAATCTGGGTAGTCTACGAACACTTCTCCTTTTTTTGGTGTGAAGATGATTAAACATCTTCTTCGTATTTTATTTCGGCAGAGCAGCATTAACAAAGTGAAGCTTGAACACAATAATTTTGTCTATACCCCTGACGTTTCGCCCTCTTTGTCTACTCGGGGTTTCACATTTTTGGAATTCTGTTGATTTTTTCACATTGTTAGTAGGTATGCCTCCGTTTAAACATTTCTAATGTTAAAAACAAAAAGATTTCATAACTTTTCAGAAAGCACTTGGTGTCGATGAACATCAAATTTTAAAAGTTTGTCAAACTCGGTGGCCCTCTTTAGAAATTGTCGTCAAAAGAATCACAGAGCAGTGGAATCCCCTATTTGATTTTTTATATTACACAAATTCGAAGAGCCTAACTAAAAAGCTTGAGCATTTTCAATTTTCTAAAAAATAAAGAAAATTTAATTTTTTTCAATTTTAGATATTGCCTTAAATTTAAAAATAATTGACGACTTGAATAGAAAATTTCAATCTGAGACGACAAAAATCGACCTCTTAGTCGAAAGTATTGAATCTTTTAAGTTAAATATAGTGAAAAATTTAATAAAACAGGAAAATATTGACTTGAATACGGATGTACACAATTCTGAAAACTATTTGCCATACACTCAAATGTATTTTGGTTTATATTTTGAAGCATATGTACACTGAGGGAAAAAATGCAATTTAAAATCTAATAGAAAATATTTGATTTAAAGTTGAATAATTTCAATAAATCATATATAATTTCAAGTTGAAAACCTGTTGATTTAAAAAGGCAACGTAGATTTAACAAAGACAACTTAGTTTCAAAGCGAAACGTATTCAATTTTACATTGAAATCAACTTTTAGAACATTTAAAGTACACTCAACGTAGTTTCAAAGTGCAAGATGCTAATATTTTTCGAAATCGAATTTCAAATTTCCATGCACGTACTTTTAAAGTGTTGCATAGTAAGGCCAACTTAAAAGTCAGATTTTTTAATCACTTTTTAATTTATATTTTAGCTTAATATATAGAATTTCGAGAGCGCTTCGTAATTTCACGAAGTATCTACAAAACATTTGTGAACAAAATTAGCGCGCACTCAAAATTCACTTACATTTAATCAAAACAAAATTATTACTTTTCTCATATTTATTTTTCTCATTTGTTTAATGAATTGGTTTCCATTTTCTTTTAAATCAATAACTGGACGAAGTTGAATTAAAGTTTTAAGAAAGTATTTTAAAATTTGTATGTATTTCAATCAACGATGCTTGTAGTTTAATCGAAGTTGATACAAATTGTTTTAAAGATGGATGAATTCAAATCAACGATGATGACATCTTAAATGAAGAGAAAAAATAGTTAAATCATATTTGTTTTAAAAGAGGGAAACACTTTGAATTGATGTCATTGCTACTTTGAATTAAAAATTTTCGTCTTCGAAGCCAAATCGTTCCGAAAAATATTTAAATCAAAGTTGTTTCCGTTGGTTTTACGTTGTTTTTTTTCTCGGTGTATATACTAGAAAATGAAATACATGAAAATACAATCATGGAGCTACGAAAAGTTATGTGCAGCTGTTATGCTGAGTTATGTAGTCCTGTGAAGTTAGCCAAAAAATTGTTTAAAATTAAATAAAAAATGAGAGTTCCCGGTAGCAAACAAAGAGTTCTAGAGTTCCTCATACTTTTTTTTAAAAGTTCTGGCGAAGGGAGTGTTAAAATTAAAATAAAAAGTTTTTTTGCTAACTTCACGCAGCAAGGACTTTTTTGAGAAAAAGAGTTCTGAGCATGTTTTTCACCTTAAAATCAAGAATTCTGGAGTTCCTGATGGGTTTTAGAAAGAGTTCTACAAAATTGAAAAAGTTAGGGCAATTTAAGGTGCCCATTGACTTAGAACCAAAAATTTTCAAAATCCACAAAAATCGAAAAAAAGGAGTTCTGATTAGAGTTCCCGATAGCAAACAAAGAGTTCTGAACATTTTGTTAACAACTTTTTTTTCTAAAACTAATTTTTCAAAAGTTATTCGCAAATTTAGGTGCCCATTGACCTAGAACCAAAAATTTTCAAAATCCACAAAAATCGAAAAAAAGGAGTTCTGATTAGAGTTCCTGCAAATGGTCGGTTTTTTTTTATTATTTGCATGCAAATGGTTTTCGCATCCAAAAATAATTATTTTCCATTTTTAGGCCTATAGTTTGTCAATTAAGGGTAAATTAATGACTCAATGGGTGGTTTAGGCCAAGGCAAACGTTTTTCGCCTTGAATATTATTCAACTTGGTGCGCAGAATAGGTGGAAAAACGTTTTGAAAATTTTGATTTTTTTTTCGCATCGGAACTGTAAACTATGCTTAAACAGTGGATGTTTTGTTTCTGCAGTTCTTCGTTAAACGTACATTTACGCTATGTCGTTTTGTTTCTTAATTCACTTTTTTTTCACAAACACACGATAACAAAACAAAACAAACCGTTGTATTTACTTTAAACCGAAAAAAAATTAGGTATGGACTGACCTGTCAAATGAATGGGTGTGTTCAGACGATTCTTTAAAAAAAGAAAAAAAAAAAAAGATGGCGCTGTGTTTTCAAAAGTGAATGAGTTCAGGGGGTCAATTCTCGATCTCTAAAACTGTGAAGTGATAAATATGATAACGCCTTCATGTCAAATGCGATTTTCGAAGTGTGAAAAAATGAAAACAAATGCCAAAATGTTTTCATATGATAATTCATTTATCACAATCATTTCATTCTGTGAAAATAAAAATGATAAACAGAAACAAATTGTGCTCTCTTGATACACACAAGTCACCATCTTGGTGTTTCTATGACGTCACAATCATCTTTTTCTATGAGCAAGTGGTAGCATTTTCATGTTAGTACTTTTTAGTACTTACTTTGACGGCTGTCTCTCATAACGAGTTCGGGAATCGCCTTGCGCGTGTTTGTGAAGTGATAAAATGATAAAACTCTGTGAAAATTGAAATAATAACTTTGTTTTCATTTCACAGTTTCACAGATCGAGAATTGACCCCCAGGTAAAAATATATTCTAGGTCGTGTTCACACCAGAAAAACGAAGAAGATTTCTGAATTAGTGTTGAACAAATGTTTTATTGGTGTTTTGTATGATGTCGAAAAATTGAGTTTACTGAGAAAACCCAAAAAAATGAAAAAATTATGTTTGCGTACTTCCCAAAACTACGAATTTAGCCCAAAGTTCTATCAAAGTTCATATAAAAATATAAAATTGTTCTAAAATTCGTAGAAACTCGTAGTCTTCGAAAGTAAACGAACAGACATATTGTGTGTTGTTTCAAAAAGATATCAGACATTTTTTTTTTACAAAAAGAGGAAATATCCTCTTAAAAGTGGAAAACGAGATTCAAAATTTCATCAAAAGAAACATTAGTTGTAGGCGGAATCGATGTGATCATTCGATGAATATAGTTAATTTCATTATTAACCGCAGAATTTGTACTTTACATAACCTCTTGTGGGAACAACCCATACCATAATTAAGATTAAGGACCGAATTATATGAGTATCGAAAGTCGAGCACGATCGTAGGAGTTCGTTTTAACGATTGCTGTCCCTATCAAATCTGTAGAAAAAGAGACAGGTATCGTCAAAACGATTAGTTACGTTAGGAAGAACATCATCATCTAACTCAGTCCTATTTTGGAAAATATCTATCCCGCTCTACTTTTCTTGATTGAGATAAAACAAAAACTCGTATTGGTCCTTTTGGAATTCACATACAAAATGCTCTCTACCAAATTTGAAGCGAACTATAGTCCATGGTCCATCTGCTTAGGCTCTAGCTCAGTGCATAGTGAACACGCACGTTTCATATAACCTAGAAATTTGTTTGGACACGAAACCACAACTTGTCCTTTAATAGAGCAAGAAGCAAGTAAGCAAATGCTCAAAAATTACCATCAAAACCCCCAAGCAATGGTTATTTTTTGACCTAAGCAATACCAAGGTGATAGGTCCAGTGAAACATCTACAGTAAGCCACACAGTTGGTTTCAAACACGAACCATATTTTCTGCTTAGGTCAATCGACCTCTTCCTATAAGCCCATCTCGAATTGGGATAGGTACAACAATTATGAAAAGATGCTACTGATGATCTCTGGTTGGTACAGAGGGGTCATGACATCTTCCAGAAATAAGAAGACGATTATATTAAAAATTTGAATCTTTTTGAAGTCAACTAACTAAGAATTTCTAGTTTTCATTGTTTCTAGGAAAATGCGTACCTACCACCACTTTTCTCACAGAAACTTGAACCTAAGTGTCATTTATACCAGTCTGATTTTTTGGTACAGTTGACATGGAAGAGCTTGGTCACAAAGATATACAAAATTACTATAAACCTTGTTTTTCCTCTACATTGATCTTGTTAACCTTTCAAATAGTAGTTAAGATACCATAGCATCTATTTCATTCTACCACTACCATCATACATAGCATTTCTTTGCCATCTCATAGATAGAATTGATATAGGTACGTATGGATCTTTCTATACTTAGGAATATCCCTTATTAAATTAACATTACAATAAATCCATCATTCCAGGCAAAACCTGTATAAAAATATAATTTTTTCGTCAGTTCTCACCAAAGGGATTGCGTACCTTACCTATGTATCTCTTTTTCTCTAACTACGCGTTGAATATCAGACCGAATTTTTTATATCGTCCTTATGTAGGATCAAAAAAAACACATCACATTTCTTTGAACTTATACATAGGTAGACGAAGGAATTCATGCTCCAAAAGAACAAACAAAAAAAAATCATTAATTATCAAGCGTGGTTAATTGGTTTAAATATTTCACCATGAACCTCAAATAGATAACCCTTATTTCACAACCAAAACCATTGTAAAACGATAAAAATTTCAAGTGTTTTCTTAAGCTTTCTATTTTTGCGTACAAATTGCTGTTCCCTTTGTCGGATGTAAGTATAAAAACTGGACAAACCATTACGAAAATTCCGGTCTCGTATTTTATTTGCCTTCCACTAGCAAAAAAAATAGGTACAAAGAATAAAAAGAATCTGCCATCCTTTTTTTATAATTTTTTTCATTTCAAAAACAATAAAAAATAAAACATAAAAATTCATGAGAGGATTTTAGCAAAATCCGCTAACAACCCTTCGGAGAGCAATTCCATTAAACAAAATAAAAAAAAGCCCCTTTTGGCTTCAGGAGGTTCTCCTACATTTTCACAACGTTGAACATAACAAATTCAAGAAAACAAAATAATAAAACACGTAAAATATACAACCAAAAGCGAAAAACCCGTTGAAAGGTGTAGAAAATATAGGTAAGCACCAGTACGTGGGGTTGAACGTTGAACAAACCGCACCGTTCACAAAAGTTTTCCGCAACAACCCCAACAGCAACAACGATACCTATATGTAGGTATAGGTTGTCGATTGCTCAACAACGATGGACGAAAATAAGGACGTTAAGGATATTAAGGACGGGAACGACAAGCAAACACAACACACAACACTCACCTTCTACGAAAAACACTTTACATATCCATCACTTATATGGAACAATAATCTACGCCATGGACAATTGCCCATAGCACCGTTTCTCGTCCCGTTTGCAATGAGTGTTTGCTTTAGACATATTGTTCGATATCCTCGAACTCCCCCACACTATGCGTCAACGTGTGCGGGTGCAAATGAAAACCCTTTTGAAAAAATAACATCATAATAAAGACGAAGAAAGGACAAATAAAAAAATATTGGAATATAATTTAACATAAATATGACAGGTAATCATTCAATTAGATTGCTGAGCGCAGCGAGGAAGGCAGTCGGTGTGCTTAGAGTCTTGCTCTTGGTGATGCTTGTGCGGAATTGAAGCAGGTCAATCTGCTTCCTTTTTTTTCTTCTTCAGGTTCTTTTATGTTTAGAGCATATCCATCAACCAGCCTACTCCGTATAGCTTTGACGTTAAGCGCCCACGTTTCGACTTCGGTTTACCACTTAAGGATTTCTCTTTTTCTTCATCTTCGTCTTCGTTTTCTTATGGATATTGGATGTAGATGCTTTCCATTCCGACTTGGGGTCCCCGACGCATATTTGAGTAGGATTTATGCCACCACACTCACTCTTCAGCTCCTTATAGTTTCACCATCAGCTGAACCGGCTTAAGACGCAACTTTTGGTCGGTTGTTCGGTATAATGTATAGGTTAGGTTGCTATCCTATTCCCATTCCACAGCCCAGCATTTTGTGGCCGGAGAGATTTTCATTTATATTCGTCGTTTGGTCGTCGTCGTCGTAATCATCATCGTTGTCGTCCAGATTACGCCACAAGAAGAAAACGGAGCAACAAAAAATCCCCCTTAAGACAAGAAGGCAAAACCGGAACAGAAGTTATTATGCATGCAAACGGAGAAGTCGGCATAAGGTGACAAGACCACTAGACAGGGGCGCATTTGAAGTTTTAAAAATCTTATATAGAGGAATATTTCTCAACATTTATAGTAAGTGAAATTCTATGAGATTATAGTTAAGATATGAAATTAAGAAATTTTGTGAAAACTTGAAGTGGGAAGTTGTACTCAACATTTCTTTTTTATAGCAACTTCCAATGTAAAACAAATTCGTTCAGCTACCATATACTAAATTGTAGGGGGGTCACAAGGCCACCGATTGTCCGTTTTTTTTTTAATGTATGTTCACACCCGGTTAATCAAACGTTTCCGACTATAAAAGTTGCTATAAAAAAGAAAAGTTGATAATGTTTATATGAGGGCGGACAGAAGATTTTTTTCATTTCACAGACATGATTAACGAACCAAACAATCCTCCTAAAAATTGAAGTATCTTTTTAGAATTTAAAGTTGCTATAAAACAGAAAACTTTGAATAAAATCTTTCCAAGTTTATTATCAGAAAGATATTTTTTGTTCGACAGACATGAACCCAAAGAAACTCAATTTTCCTATAATCTAGTTTGGGTGCCCTAGAGGAATTTTTAGATTTCAAAAACTGCTATAAAATAAAAGTTAAATTATTGAGGGTAGGTCAACATAGGTTTTTGGTCGACAGGCATGAGTAAACGAAGCAATGAGCGCATTCTCCTAAAATTTTTTCGGAGTGCGTTAGATATATGAATTCTAAGATTTTGCAAGTTGCTATAAAAAAAAACTTGAATATTTTCTTAGCTGACGGTATGTAAACAAGATTTTTTTCGCTCAATAAATGTCATTTCTCCTAAGATAGAGGAGTTGGATATTTTCAACTTGCCATAGAAAAAGAAATCTTACTGCTAACTCAGAGCAGAATGTAAGCATAATTTTGTTTTGTTCAACCAATAAAACCCACTTATCTTAAATTTAATTTGGAGATGATGGACTAATTTTTAGATTTAAATGTTGCTATAAAAAGAAATTTTCTTTCTCGAGCTGAGGATAGATAAACATTTTTTCGTTCGACTGACCTGAATGCAGACGAAATCAATTCTCCTCAAAAAAGTTTGGTCGAGCTAGAAGAATTCTTAGATGTAGAAAGTTGCTATAAAAAAATTTGAATATCCTTAACTTAAAGCAGACAAACAATTTACTTTGTTCGATAGACATCGACAAACCAAGCTACTAGCCCCCATCATCCATATTTTTCTTATATTTCGATAGTTACCATAAAAAAGAAACTGGATATTTTTTACTGACAAACAATTTATGTACTTTGTTCCATAGACATCAACAAACGAAGCAATTGACCCTATACACCTCCATTTTTTCTGCCCATACTTTAATTTGGAGATTCAGGAAGAATTCTTAAATTTTTAACTTAGGGAAGACAAATATTTGTTCTGTCCGAAAAATATGAAAATGAGATGCTAGAGGAATTGTCAGATTTTGAAAGTTCCTATAAAAATTCTAAGTTGGTTGCTGCGTTGCTAAACGTCTCCTTAAATTAAATTGGTTATGTGTACAAACTTTAGAATTTCAACAGTTGCTATAAAAACAAAACTTGAATAATTTCTCAGCTGACCATGTTTTTGCTCAACAGACCTTAACTCAAACGAACTCAATGGAGGTTTTGAAAGTTTAAAGGTCCTATAAAAAAAGAAATCTTGAATATTTTGCTTTCTGAGATCAGAATGGGAAAACAATTTGTTTTCTTTTACGGACTCAGACACTAACCTTATAAAACAAATTTTTCAAAAATTTAATTTGGACATGGTGGACTTTTAGAAATGAAAGTTGCTATAAAAAAGAAAAATTTTATACTTTCTTAACTGAGGGCAGACAAATATTTTTGAATAGCTTTGAATGTAATAAAATTCAATTCTCCTTTAAACAAAATTTGGACGTGCAATTGGAGCCTAGATTTCTAAAGTTGCTATAAAAAAGGAAGAAACTGAAGGTGGAAAAACAATTTACTTTATCCCATAGACATCGACAAACGAAGCAATTGACCCCATCATCTTCATATTTCTGTCCAAACTTTAATTTGGAGATGCTGGATGAATTTTTTAGATTCTAGAAGTTCCTATAAAAATGAAAAGTTTAATACTGGCTTAAGATGTGCGTTAATTAATTTTCCACACACATAAGCAATAGAATCCATTCTCCTTAAATTTAGTTGGAATTTGCTATAGCAAGGAATTTTCTGATTTTGAAAGTTGCTATAAAAAGTTGAAAATTTAATTAACTGATGGTAAACATTTTCCTGTTCAACAGAAATAAACCCAAACGGACTTAGTCTGTACTGAATCAGTTTTTTGTTTGGTTGAAAGTTGCTATAATAGACAAGTATTTTATATGCTCGACAGACATAAATTGATTTCAAATTCAATTCTCTTAGAACTTAATTTGGAAGTGCTGCAGGAGATTTGTTTTATATTTTGAAATATGCTATAAGCAAATCAAAGGTGAATATTATCTTAAACAAACGAACCAACAGGCAACATTTTCCCAACATTTAATTTGTAGCTCCTGGACGACTTTTCTGGCTTTGAAAGTTGCTATAAAAAGAAAAGTTGAATAATTTAAAATCGAGATAGGTTAAGCTTTTTTTTGTTTGGCAGATATAAACTCAAACTAATCTCAATCTCCCAAAATTTAGTTTGGAGGTGCAGCCGGAATTTGACAATTTTGAAACTTCCTATAAAAATAAAAGTTCTTTATTTTTTTAACTGAGGATGGACAAAAACATTTGTTTTTTTGACAGACGAACAAAAACTAACCCTATTATTTTTAAATTTAATTCAGATGTACTGAAGAAGTTATTATTTGAAAGTTGCTATAAAAAGTGGAAGCTATTTTTTATTCAGAGAAGATGAACCCATTTTTGTTTTCTTTTTAAATTAAATAAGAGTGTAATTATTAATTTTGAATGAAAGTTGAATATTTTTTCAACCGAATTGCTCGACAAACAGTCCAAACGGATTCTATTTTTCTAAGACTTTATTTGGAGATGCTGGGCGAACTTTGCGGTAGCGTGACGCCTATTCTTTTTCAAGTAAGAACCGGTCCTGATGATAAAGACTGCTCCATCTGCAATCTTCAAGTTTCAATGCGACTTCCACTTTGAATTTGAATGAAAAAAGAAGTTTTCCACTTTGCCTAGTAGGGAATGAGGATTCACCCGCTCAAGTGATGATGCTGCCGGTCGACTCCATTCATTCGACTAAATTTTTGTAGACAGAAACTTTTGCGTTTATCTGACTGGTCCACCACCACGACGACGACCACCACCACCGCGCTGCCACAACCGTATCACGGCTTGTAAATCTGCTTTTTTTTATTTAGGTATCACAGCAGTGCATCCAGCGTTGTCTCTTGGACAACTGATGTGTGTTCCCTGCTACTGAATCTGATGGAATCTCGGTTGCATTTCGTTGGATCTACCACAATTCATATACTTTATGTTCAATGGTGCACATCTAGCTCTAGATTCTAGAGTGTCCTCATCTCTGGTTTTCTCTGCTTTATACAAGTTTAATTTAAACCGAAACTTGAAACTCAAAGACAGAGGCGAGGAGATCAAAGCTATTTGCCATTTATCATTCATCTTGGCTCCTGGTTTGTAGCCATTCTAGATATACAACACAGATATGCGTAAGGGTAGAAGGAGCTCTACTCTAAGCGAGGAGTAATTAAAAGGATACTCTATGCTGATTGCGTGCCAGAGTGCCGGAGCCGGAGCCGGTGCCGGACAGACTCATAGATTTTAACACAAATAATGTCGAAACAGAGATAGAAATACATAAAAGAGAAAGCGATCAAGTGTGCAAATACAGTGTGAAGTGAATTAAGAGGGCGTGATGTATCTTCCAGATATTAAGATACAAATCCCTATTTATTAATAAAGACCGTTATAAATAGGACATCTCCATTCTATCTTGTGTGTATATCTATAACTGTTTATTGGCACGCCAGGCTTAATTAAATTTTTGGGAAATAATAAAGATAGATAATAATAATAAATTGTTTTCCAAAGAAATGTTTTTCTTCAAAACGTACCGGACCGGACGGGGGGTATTTTTTTAGGGTAGGTGGGTATAATGTCCTGGGGGAACGACCGGAATGAAGTTTCTTCATTTGTTCATATCCAATCCAGCAACGGGTCTGTCTTGAATATTTAATTCATGTTGAAAAGAACATTATTCTCCATATACATACACTGACATACTTAGATATAGGTATAAGGAAAAGCAAATTCGTAGCGCAAAAACAAGTTCTTGATGTCGAAGTTGTTGCGGCTTCGGGTTTTATCTTCAAAGTGTAGCCGGGCATAGCGCTGTGTCCGCATGGGGTAAGTTATAAGAGCTCTTTTGCAAAAGATATAATATAAATTCAACAAAACTGTGAAATAGAACACGACGGATTTGGTTTTGTCTGTGTCTGTTTGTGTGTGTGTTGGTTGGTAAAATTATACTTATTTGTATATATGTACATCGAAGGTTCATAGCTCAGCTAGCATCGTATCTATATACTTTATGTCAAAACAATTGTTTGCATCTTTTGGTTCGTGGTTAATTTATAAGCACATAGCCTAGCCATCAACTGGCTTCAGGACTGGCACGGGGAATTTAAATTTTGCAAAGCTATTTTATGATGGAACTTATATAATGAAGGTTCGCCTTGGTTATATGATGGAACTTTTAAAGCTATGAGATACATTCCTATCTACATTACATACAATTCTATCTCTTCTTTATGTAAAGATAAATTCAAGCTTTTAATTTAATGAATGCACACGAATGCGTATAATGTGAAGAATAGATGATGCTTATGCTTCGTTTTATAAGATGTGGGGGAAACATTAAAAGCAGGCTTTTAGCTTTATGTACCTACATACCCTATATAAAAGTACGAATGTGTAATTAAATAGCTCTTTCAAAGAAATAAACTTCATGGATGGAGTTGAGCACACATGTGGAGGAATATGTTAGCATCGCATCCAGCCTTGATGGGAAGAAGTTGTCAAGAGGGGGTTGCCCGCCGCCGCCTGATGTGAAATGGAAAAACCATAATGTACTCTCTGCCTAGGACCGAGTTAAATATATTTTCAAAAAGTTTTTCAAGAGGTGAACTCTTTTGTTTTTTGCATTACATTTTAAGGTTGATGCCCCCATATGTACTTTATTTTCTTGGGGAACTGTTGTTGGTAGGTGTCTACAATTGCGATTGGTGACTTTTGCACTTCAAAAACTTTTGAATAATTAATCCTATACCTACATACAATATATGTAGGTATCTATTATGCGATTTAAGGGCGAACTTTACTTTAACTCTGTTTTGTTTTGGGAAAATCTTTGTTTTTAGGACAGTTCTCAGTGATAAGAAACGGAGTGCTCCACGTACTTCAGCAGCCATTTTAAAGAATTCATTTTAACCATAACACGTTTCACTATGGAAGAATAGTTAGATAGGTACCATATTTTGATTTTTTTACTAGGATGTGTATGAACTTGTAAAAAAGTACATTATCACCTTTTCAACACTTATTTGTACGTGGTTAGTCAACCGCATCTAATTTCACTTTATGAACAAATTTCTGTGTTAATACCTACTATGGAAAAGGGAAATCAAGTTGATGTCATTTACACGGACTTTTCCAAAGTGTTTGACAGAGTTAACCACACAATTCTACTGAAAAAAAACTGGAATCTTTAGGTTTTCATATATCGTCTTTAATTGAACTGGTTAAAAAATTATCTGACAAATCTGACAAAAAAATGCCAAAATTAGTCCAGAGAAATCTGATAAAACATTGAATAACTCGGATGTTCCCCAAGACAATCATCTTGGCCCATTTCTGTTCTTACTTTTTACTTGCGATATATGTAGGTATCTACTATAAGGTAAGTTTTGGATTCGTGCAAAAAAATTTTGAGATAACAATCAAACATGATATTACGATGATAGAGAACACCAAAAAAGTGGGTGGCACAGTTCTGTCTATCTGTTCGTCTATAGCCTAAGCGGCTGGATCGATTTTCTTTAAATTTGGTACATAGTAGTTTTTGATGGTTATGCCCACACGTTTTTTTCATTTTTTTAGAACTAAAAATAAAGGTACCTGCCATGCAGTTTTTTATAGCAATTTTACATAATCGTATTTTTCTCAAAAACGCCTCGACAACTTTTCTTAAAAAAAAAATAAATTGATTAATTTTAGTAAAGGCTTCCTTTAGGTGGAAAACCATTTTTCAAAAAATGGTTATTAATGGTACCTCCCAAAGAACCAATTTTTTAATTTTTGATTTTCTTCAAAACGAATCGACTGATTTCAATAATTTTTTTATACAAAAGCTTCTAAAAAATATAAATAGTTTTATGTACTAAAATTGAAAAAAAAAATATATTATTTGGATTTTAAAAAATGTTTTCAATTTGTTTTTTTTTTTTTTGAAAATCAAATGCATATTTCGAAAACGAATTTTTTAGTACTCTCTAAAATATTTTTAGAAATTTTTTTATATTTATGAGAAAATAACGGTACCTATTTTTTACTTGCGATATAGGTACTATAGGGCAAGTTTTGGACTCGTGCAAAAAAAAAATTTGAGATAACAATCAAACATGATATTACTATTTTTTTTTTTTTTTTTTTACACTTCAGATTCTTTGTTGTAGTGAGCTTAGAGCAAGCTGCATTCTACAATCAGAGGCTCATCATGAGTGCATGTGTTAGTGGTTAGTAAAATTAAGTAAACTAACACAAGCACATGTATAACTACAAAATTAGAAAAAATACAAAATTAGATATAATATAAAAAAACATTTAAACTAAACATACAAAGTTAAAACAATTATTACATTAACAAGAGTGGAGCACTGGTTCGAAATAATGTTTTTAATCCTATTTTACTCATGTTAAAATCAACAGATGAGGCGTTCAAGTTAAAAAGTTTGCACATGCGATTGAGTGGCTCGTGTGTGCCATAGTTTGTTCTGTGAAAAGGAACGTGAAAAAGTTCAAATCTTCGCAGGTGGTGGGATCCTCCTAGGTAATTAATTCCTACATGGGCAAGCAAGTCAGGCGCATCAGTTTCACCATTGATAAGTTGATGAAAAAATACCAAATCATTATTGACACGCCTTTGAGATAAAGTTTGAAGTTGCAGAAGCTGAATTCTGTGTTCATAGGGTGGAAGGTTAAACGGATCAGCCCAGGGTAGACCTTTCAAGGCAAAACGAATGAATCTATGTTGTATTGCTTCAATACGACTTTTATGAATTTCGTAGAAGGGTGCCCATACTTGAGAGGCGTACTCAAGATGGGGTCGTACATAACAATTGTATAAGGAAAGGGTAACATACGGATCGTTAAATTCTTTTGCTTAGCGTTTTATAAATCCAAGCATGGAACTTGCCTTATTTACAATATAATTAATATGTTCTATGAAACCTAGATCAGAACTAAAGTGAACACCCAGATCTCTGAAACTAAAAACACGACAGAGTGTGTGTTGTGAAATGGAATAATCAAAAGCACTCACTACTCGTTTTTTAGAGAAAGTTATAGTTTGACATTTAACTGGGTTAAGAGAAAGACCATTTTTCCCACACCAAACATTAAAATTGTCAAGATCAGCCTGCAAGAGAATGTGGTCAGGACTAGAATGTATTGTTTTAAAAATTTTCATATCATCAGCATAAATAAGAATATCGCTAAAGTGTATACATGAAGCAACATCATTTATAGCAAGAATAAAAAGTAACGGGCCCAGATGGCTTCCTTGGGGGACACCCGAGTGAGAAATGATAGAGAACACGAAAAAAGTGGGTGGCAAAATTCTGCCTGTCTGTCTGTCTGTCTGTATGTACCTCAACCTACAGCCTAAACCACTGAAGCGATTTTCTTCAAATTTTGAACTTAAGGTTTTTTTGTAACTCTCCAGAGGGGAAATTGAAAATTGAAATTTTTTTTAGCTCAAAAAATAACGGTACTTGCCATACAACCGTTAAGGAAAAGCTTATTTATCTCAAGAACGGCTCCAACGATTTCGATAACAAAAAATCAGTGTATTATTGTAGATATGATATACCTTTTAGTAAGAAAAAAATCACCAAAAACATTTATTAACGGTACCTGCCATATAACGGTTTTTTTGATTTTTGATTTTCTCATTAACCGCTCATCCGATTTCAATGAAATTTTTTGCACAAAAGCTTTAATGGAATATAAATAATACTGCATACCAAAATGTTTGAAAAAAATAAATTTTGGATTTTTAAAAAAATATTCAAATTTTTTCTTTGAAAATTCAATATTTCAAAAACGGGTTGATGAATTGTTTTGAAATTTCAGTTTTAAATGTATATTAATATATACTCAAAATTAACATACCAAATTTTTTTTTGAAAAATGTTACAAAAATTTTATATATAAAAAATTATTTTTTAAGAAAACGGCTCCAACGATTTTAAATTTTTCTTGCATATATTCTTATTTTTTCAAGTAATGAAATGGCATACTTTTTTTTGAGCTCTAAGTTATTTATCAGGCTGTTTATACAATTAAAAGAACGATTTAAATGCTTTTTATAATTTTTCTATAATTACTTGAATATTTTTTAAAGTTCTTAAGCCCCACACAACTTGAACATAAGAGCAAGTACGTGCGATCCATTCGTGCATTTTATTTTCTCTCAAACGGCTCCTACGATTTTGATAAAACTTTTTTTATATACTAAAATTAGTACGATCTGCCACCAAAAACTATAAAATTTTACACTTAGCAACTATTAACAGTACCTGTCATAGAAGGTTTTTACTTGCGATTATAGGTACTATAAGGCAAGTTTTGGATTCGTGCAAAAAAAAATGTTGAGATAACAATCAAACATGATATTACGATGATAGAGAACACCAAAAAAGTGGGTGGCACAATTCTGTCTGTCTGTCTGTCTGTCTGTCTGTCTGTCTGTTCGTCTACAGCCTAAACGGCTCGATCGATTTTCTTCAAACTTGGTACTTAGTGGTTTTTGGTGATTCTGCCGACACGTTTTTTTCATTTTTTTTTTAGAACCAAAAATAACGGTACCTGTCATACATTTTTTTTTGGCAAATTTACATAATCGTGTTTTTCTCAAAAACGGCTCGACAACTTTTCTTAAAAAAAATTCAATAAATTTATTTTAGTAAAGGCTTTCCTTGGGTGGAAAACCATTTTTCAAAAATGGTTATTAATGGTACCTCCCAAAGAACCATTTTTTTTATTTTTATTTTCTTCAAAACGGTACAATCGATATCAATTATTTTTTTTACACAAAAGCTTCCAAAAAATATAAATAGTTTTGTGTACCAAAATTTTTGAAAAAATGTTTATTGGATTTTTAAAAAATGTTTCAAAATTTTTTTTTGAAAATCAAATATTTCGAAAACGACATGATCGATTTATTTGAAACTCGATATTTAAGACTTTTTTGGTACTTTCTAAAATATTTTTAGAAAAAATTTTACATTTATGAAAAAATAACGGTACCTTCCATACAAAAGTTAAAAAACCGCAAAGGAAAATATTTTTTTGCTTAAAAACGACTCCTACGATTTTGATTAAACTTTTTGTATATACTAAAATTAGTACGATCTACTACCAAAAATTATAAAATTTTACACTTTGCAACTATTAATAGTACCTGTCATAGAACGTATTTTTTATTTTAAATTTTCTCGTTATCAGCTAAACGGATTTATATGAATTTTTTTATGTACATATTTTAGATAAAACAAATAATATTGCATATCAAAATTTTCAAAAAAAAAGTTTTTGGATTTTTAAAAAAAGTTTCAAAATTTTTTTTTGAAAATTCGATATCTCAAAAACGGGTTGACAATTTTTTTCAAATTTTGTTTTTATATACACATAAATATATAGTTTAAATCTGCATACCAAAATTTGTTCTTAAAAATGTTTTAAGAATTTTATATATAAAAAATTAATTAAAAAAAAACCGCTCCAACGATTTTAAAATTTTTTTTCCCATACAATCATATTCCATCATGAATTAAGATGGCATACTTTTTTTTCACCTCAAACTGTCAAAAGAGTTGTTTTAGCTAATTTAAATGTCGTATTTCATGCTTCTATACATTTTCTCTCATAATTTCCATGTTTGTATATACAATTTTCTTAAACTCGCAGTGTCTTGAACATAAGAGCAAGTACGTGCGACCCAGTCGTGCATTTTATTTTACTTGCGATTATAGGTACTATAAGGCAAGTTTTGGATTCGTGCAAAAAAAAAACTTTTAGATAACAATCAAACTTGATATTACGATGATAGAGGACACGAAAAAAGTGGGTGGTACAATTCTGTCTGTCTGTCTGTCTGTTCGACTACAGCCTAAACGGCTTGATCGATTTTCTTCAAACTTGGTACATAGTGGTTTTTGGTGATTCTGCCGACACATTTTTTTCATTTTTTTTTTAGAACCAAAAATAACGGTACCTGCCATACGATTTTTTTTAGCAATTTTACATAATCGTATTTTTCTCAAAAACGGCTCGACAACTTTTCTTAAAAAAAATTCAAAAAATTTATTTTAGTAAAGGCTTTGTTTAAGTGGAAAACCATTTTTCAAAAATGGTTATAACTGGTACATCCCAAAGAACCATTTTTTTAATTTTTTGATTTTCTTCAAAACGGTAAGACCGATTTCAATTATTTTTTTTATACAGAAGCTACCAAAAAATATTAATAGTTTTGTGTACCAAAATTTTTGAAAAAATATTTTTTAGATTTTTAAAAAATGTTTTAAATTTTTTTTTGGAAAATCAAATATTTCGAAAATGACATAATCGATTTTTTTGAAACTCGATATTTAAGAGTTTTTTAGTACTTTCTAAAATATTTTTAGAAAAAAATTTACATTTATGAAAAAATAACGGTACCTTCCATACAAAAGTTAAAAAACCATAAAAGAAAATATTTTTTTGCTTAAAAACGGCTCTTTTTTGTTCAAACGAACGATTTTGATAAAACTTTTTCTATATACTAAAATTAGTATGATCTACTACAAAAAATTATAAAATTTTACACTTAGAAACTATTAACAGTACCTGTGATAGAACGTATTTTTTTATTTTGAATTTTCTCGTTATCAGCTGAACGGATTTAGATGAATTTTTTTATATACGAATTTCAGATAAGATTCAATAATATTGCATATCAAAATTTAAAAAAAAAATTTTTTGGATTTTTAAAAAAAGTTTCAAAGTTTATTTTTGAAAATTCGATATCTCAAAAACGGGTTGACAATTTTTTTTCAAATTTTGTTTTTATATACACATAAATATTTACTTAAGATTTGCATACCAAAATTTGTTCTTAAAAATGTTTTAAGAATTTTATATATAAAAAATTATTTTTTTAAAAAACCGCTCCAACGATTTTAAATTTTTTTTACCATACAATCATATTCAATCAAGAATTAAGATGGCATTCTTCTTTCTCACCTCAAACTGTCAAAAGAGTTGTTTTAGCCAATTTCAATGTCGTACATATTTCATGCTTCTCTACATTTTTCTCTAATAATTTCCATGTTTGTATATACAATTTTCTTTATCCTACAGTGTCTTGAACATAAGAGCAAGTACGTGCGACCCAGTCGTGCATTTTATTTATTTTAAATTTTCTCATTACTGGCCAAACGGATTTAAATATATTTTTGTATACAAATTTCAGATAAAATTAAATAACATTGCATATCAAAGTTTTCAAAAAAGCATTTTTTTGAATTTTTAAAAAAACGTTTCATTTTTTTTTTTTGAAAATTCGATATCTCAAAAACGGGTTAACAATTTTTTTTGAAATTTTGTTTTTATCTGCACATAAATACATACTTTAAACTTGCATTCCAAAATTTGCCCTTAAAAATGCTTTAAGAATTTTGTATATAAAAATTTATTTAAAAAAAACCGCTCCAACGATTAAGATGACATTCTTTTTTTTCACCTCAAACTGTCAAAGGAGTTTTTTTTAACTAATTTAAGCATCGTATTTCAAGCTTCTCTACATGTTTTTCTCATAACTTCCATGTTTTTATATACAATTTTCTTAAACCTGTAGTGCCTGGACCATAAGAGCAAGTACGTGCGACCCAGTCGTGCATTTTATTATTAATGACTAGCTCCTTCTCATTTCCTATTCCTCTTGTTTGATCTTTGCGGATGATGTTAAAATATTTAGGACAATTAAATCTTTTGCTGATTGCAAAAGAAATGTCGTTTTCATTCCTCTTCATGATCGTCTTTTCCAATAATTTATAGTATATAAATATAAAGATTTGGGAGTAGTATTTGACTCCAAATTAGATTTCAGGATGCATGTGGATTACCTTAGTATATTCATAGATGTTGTCTAAGGTCTAAGCTGTTGCTAGCAAAAACTGGAGTTTTTCTAATGACATTCCCATAGGATAAACTCCACTTTTTCCTAGCAACAGCTAAGTCAACATATATGAATATGCCCCATTGTCTCTAAGGAAAACCCCATGCTTAGTTTCCTGATTATAAATTCCCAAGATATTAAGTGTCCTTTCACGCTAGTCTCCTTTGTAAGTTTTATTCGTCCTGTCTTAGAATATTGCTCCGTTGTTTGGTCGCCGCCATTTCAATTCAATTCAAAAACGATGCACACGTTTTCGCTTCGACATCTGAATTGGACTTTACCCTTGCCTACGTATAAAGCTAGATGTATTTTAATTGACTTAAAATGTCTTGCGTCCAGAAGAGTTTACTTTTTGATCTCCCTTGCGCATGATGTCATATGGTCATGTCCTGAATTGTTGTTTAAGCTTTACACTCCAGTTCTTTGTTTAAGACAGGCGCGGACACAGGGGGAGGGCAATGGGTGCAATTGCCCCCCCCCCCCCCCTGGGCCAGAACGAACGAAGCATAAATATGATTTTAATAAAATGTAATAAAAAAAGGTTATTTTGTAATACGTTTTTAAATTTTTTTTCTTGGTAGCGCAGCGTTGCAGCAATGAGTGGTTTTGCGTTGCCAGCTTGCTGACCAGGTTCAGTTCCGCTATTGCCTATCGCAAATTGCCTTCATATCGACTGCGTGGAAAGCTTATAACTTCGGTTTTAGATGTCCGATCTCCAAAGTTAAGGTCTTTAATTAAAATATAGATATCCGGCTACATGACTGTAGCTATAACATTTTATGAGAAAAGTCAATTAATTTCATACTAGGAAATCCCAAATCGATTTGATTTTCACTTTTCAAAATGCTCTGAATTAAAAATTTCACAATTTGAAATATAATGATTAAAAAAGTTACTGCCCCAATTCCAACCCTCCTCTACCAATTTGTTAGTGGTTTTTTAAGTTTTATGTAACAGGAGAGGCGGCAGGGGCACTTATGTATCTAAATTATCAAACTTAAAGTTGATTTTAATTTACAAAAGAAATTAATTCTTTAAATTACGTCGCATAAATTAGCTTCAACAATTTCTGACTTTGCTTTTGCTTCAAATGCTCGGATCTACAGGATTAAGATATCTAATTAAAGTTAAGGTAATAAACTACATTTGTGTATAAAAGTTATTGAGAAATACCAAAAATGTTCATACAAAGGGTGATAGAGTTCTTTTTACGATAAATATTTAAATGTGAGTACTTTCACTATAGAAAACTTTCGAGAGCGACTTTCGGATATAAGTCTTCCCCTCTGGTCAGCTTTTTTCATGACTGTGTTTGTGTCCACTTTCGTGTTTTACACTCGAGAACTTCTTCAGAGCTGCTCACCGTCTTTTTACTCTAAAATGGATATGCACCTTAAGAGTATGCAAATGCACCTGTGTTTCGAGCTCGGCGTTTTAGGAACTTCCGTTTTCCATAGAAGAGTACGAATCCAACGAAGAAGATTGGAGAGAAACCAGGAACGACTACAGCAGTCACTGTCGAATAGAAGTTGGATGGAACTTTTACACCTAAGGATAGGTGTTTTTGGCCGTTTTTGAAAACGTCTAGTCAACGTCAATTCGATTGTCAAATGATCGTCATTTTTCGACGCGAATATTGCTATTGTATCGAACTGCGTGAGTCTGGCAACTCTGCAAACGATGGATTGAGATTATTTGAAACATTTTTATTAAAACTTAATGAAGCCTAAGTATATTGTAATATTGTAAATGAAATGCATAACGAAAGTTAGTCACAATCGAAGGATGAATCGAGAAGGTCTGACAGAAAAGTTTAATTTAGAGTTGTTTTTTCTTTGTATTTTCCACTATTATCATTGTGTCTTAATTCAATGTCGAAAAGTTTGGTTTTGTATCGATGGACGAAGGCATCTGAGCACACGATACAGTTCATCTCGGTTCTGATCCTTCACTTTTCGTGCAAACGCATTTGACGTTTATGAACACGTCTTCCGGCTTCTCAATATCTTTGTTTACAACTCGATTTTTTACTGCAGAATCGCAGCACACATGATGTTTTCGAACATGTGAGTTTAGCAAACTGCATTATCGAACACAATGCTTATGCTGTAAAAATTGTATTTGACTTTTGCAGTTTGCGTTTGAGTACATTCCGCAAAATGCATTTTTGATGCTGATGACGTTCTCGAAAATGGCCTTTTACTGGCAATGTTAGGTTAGGCTGTCCCAGCTAAAGAAGAGGCTTGAAATTTCACTGAAACTCGAACGTCATGTGTCTGAATAGGAACAGGTACCACTCTGCCATTATGTTTTCCGAGCATAAAAACGCTTTAAAGACACCATGCTATAGCTACAACTGCAAGACTTCATTTCACAAAGTTCAAGGGACCCGCTTTTCGAGATACTGTGGCAGTTATGAAAGAGTTAATTGCTTTCTTCAAATTTCAAACTCTCCAACTCACATTGCTTTGTGTAATCAGGCTTGTAGAGTGGTACTAAGTGTACTCAAATTTGCCGTTGATCTCATCAAGATTTTGGAAACTCACGGAAATTGCCCCCCCCCCCCCCCCCCCTGAACGAAATCCTGGATCCGCGCCTGTTAAGACCACGGGTGGACCACTTCTTCTCTATTTTCGATCTTGATTGCTCCAACGTCCAAAGATGTTCTCAAAAACAAATTAATGAATTTGATTCAAATCAAATGATAATTTATTATCAACTAGCCTTTACCCGCGGCTTCGCTCGCGCTCATGATTATTTTGTCAAGCGATTCTGGTTGTCGATCGATACAGAAATCATTAACGAAAAAATTATTAATTTATTTATTTCAGGTTATTGGTTAATACAGATGGAGATAAAATCATTACAAAATGGAAAATATTTACTGCAGAGTCATAGGTTCTACCTCGCTGCGAACTGAATATTCCACTATTAGTCCAATAGCTGGTAGCAAATTTTAATGGTGAACGCATAACCAAAATATGAGTTTGAGAATCTGTAGGTACATGCATCTTAATATTGAATTCAAAGGTCTGGAAAGATTTTTTCGACACCCGTGTTGGAGACGGGGTTTTGAAAATATGTAGCTGTTTTTCAAGGGTTACAACCACATCAATTCATTTCCAAAAAACAGGAAATGATCCTCTGTCGTTTTCCCTAAGTCCATAGACTTAAATTTTGACGGTCTGACTAAAAGAACTTGAGATATAACTATTTTAGGTGCACCATATCCAGAAATATTTTTAATTAAAAAATTAAACAAAATATAAGGCCGATAAGCTTTGCTTTAGAGAGTTTCATATGTATATCTTGAGTTTTATTACTCAGATCATAAAATTAAAGTTTGTGGACTTAGAAAAAATTCCAGAGCACAATTTCTCTGTTTAAATAAATGAATTGAAGTGGTAGTACTCCCGACACATGTACTCCCATTTGGCGTAAACATACAAATTCTGGCCACTGGGCACACGTGAATATGCTACATATACTTACATTTGTAGCTGGCCATGGGACTTTTCATATGCTTTCTTTGAGAAAGTGCCTCATCAGCTCTCAAGGCAGCCTCCTTAACTCGGCATTGGCATGAATGGATTTCTTTTTAATCGAGCAAATTTTACTGCCCGGGTTTGCGATGTTTCATTTAAACCAACTTTTGTGAAGCAAATAGAATAAGAAACCTCAAAATGAAAAAAAACTATGTATATCTTGAACGAAATATCAAAATTGATTGATATTTTTTTCAAAATTTATGGATTTATTTTTTTTTCCTTTATAATATTAAGTTGTTTTGGTACCAAATCCTTTTTTCTTTTTTTGTCTCATATGGTAAAAAAAAGTATCCTATTGACGCTTCCAGAATGCCATCTATCTCTATATCAAAATTCATCATAATTGATTCAGCAGTTTAGGCGTGAAAGCACCACAAACAAACAAACAAACTCACTTTCACATTTATAATATTAGTAGGATTCCTACCTAAGCACGTGTTGAACAGATTTAAAATTTTACGTATATTTTTTACATAGATTTATTTAATTTAATTTTTTTTTGTCGGAGGTGAAAAGTGTGCGCATAAGAAATACATATATAGCTTGCAATTTTAAACAATTTTTGTCATACATATTTCAAACTCTCTGTAGTTAGTTCCTAAAAACGTAGACAGCAGCGAAGTTTCCAAACATTATGCGGCGCCGCATGCATGTGAACATCATTGGCTTTGGCACTATAGACCTTTTTCGAGTCGACATTTTCAAAATCGACATTATAAGAGTCGACATTATGACGATCGATTTTTTAAATCAACATTTTAAAAATCGGCAAATCGTACCCAACCCATGGTACATACCTCCATACATATAGGTATTTACAATAACCTTAGTAAGGTACCTACCATACTGACAATTTTCAAATACAACCGCAAACGAAATAACTTCAGAGTAACTTTTACTTCAATTGATATACAGGATATCCCAAAGTCAATGCCGCCGCAGACAAAAGCAATGGGCTTTGAAGCGAAGGTCATGACAACATTTGTTCGAAATAACAAGCTATATATTTCTTGCATGCAAACTTTTTTCCTCCGACCAATAAGCCTTGAAATAAATCGATGTAAAAAATGTACGTAAAATTTTACACCTGTTCGTCACGTGTTTAAGTATAGGTAGTCAGACAAACGGCTAATGGTTCAACAATAATGGCTCCTTTTGGCTCTATCAACTAGTTATAAAACCTTCTAAGATCAAAGAACCCTATTTCATTAGTTTTTAAATCGTTTTTTTTTTCGGGGCTTCTGAACAAATGTTCATTTTGGACTTTCGAGGTTTTAACCATGAGGCGACGACATATCGTGATTTTGTTTGCTGCATATTAAATGAATCACCCTGTATATTTACTAAAGTCTCTTTAGCTAAATATAATCAGTGAAGATTTAGATATCCTATACGCCAGCCAAAACCTGTTTAACCAGAACGTGCCATCAGGCAGGGAATAATAAAATCATTCAACCGATGTTTCAAACCCTTTGTTAATTTCTCTAAAGCCTTACATAAAATGTATGGGATGTAGGTATTAAATTTCAATGGAAAAAATATACAAAATTCCGTATTCGGACCCTCGAAATGTAATCAAAAACTTACTTTGCAATTGTACTCTGAGAGTGGGTCAAAGATCGCCACAGCATCACCATGTAACTATGGCACACTCTATAAGTGAAAGAGGTCCATTCAGTTTCTTTTTTGAAGAATATCAACAAAGTGTGTATATTTATGTTGAGACTACCCCTTTCCTAACCTCAATTATTATCTGGCTATGGGCCGATACCGAGATAAAGGTGTTCAAAGAAACCTGTTTATCGAGTTACTTATAATTAATACAGTTGAATGACAGCATTATAAATGCAACATAAAACTTCAAAAAAAATTCAAGGAAATTTACATTTTTTGTATTCATAAATTAATCAAAACTTCCTTTTGCCTATTTTCCTGAAAGCTTATGGTAGTTCCTTTAGTTAGTACCTATAAGAAATATTAGTTTAACAATTCATGCACCTAAACCAAATTTTCTCTCTGTTTACTGTCAATAAAAATACAACGCATGAATGAATAGTTATGTCACAAGAACTTTTTTATGAAATTACAAAACTTTCATTTGGGAGGTAACCCTTTAACTGGACATAACGAAAACTTCATCTTTTTTTTATCATTACAAATGCTCTCTATCTGCTACCCTACCAAATTAGAAGTTATTTCGGCCATCTGCCTAGATTGCAGGGCGTAGAACAGAAAAAACCAGGGTTCGGATGACAGAAGAAAAATCTCGTAGCAGATAAAAAAATCGAAGAGTGCGTTATTTGTAATGAAACATATATATAGTTTTCCTGTTTTGATTTTCTTTTCGGTTTAAAAACTGTTGCAAGTGTAGAGTGTAGTCCATTCTGGTTTTGTGAAAAAGTGAAACGAAAAAGTTTTTCGACTTTTCGCACTTATTCTGATTCACGTTCTGTGAAAATGTGAAACACAAGAGAAGTGAGAGAATTGCGATGTTTTCAGGGGAAATGGTAAAATGGATCGTGAGTCGATAATATAGTTCATCTGTCATTTTCATTTAAAGGATTAATGGCCGATTTCACGAAAGGCTTTTATTTATTTAAAAGCATTTTTAGCCTTTAAATGATGTTTTTTAGGTTCACCAAGTACTTTTATATTAAGGAAGATTTTTAACGACTTTGTAAACTAAAACCTTGTTTTTGTCTCATTAAATTTTAAAAGTCTTTTTGTTAAGCCATTCCAGTCAACAACAGCTGATAATTTGCTGTCAGAATAATTGTCATCATCCATAATGCTTTTTCACTTTTTTCTCATAGACTTCGCATGTGCGAGGGAAACAACCTCTTTTTTTTTAATCCAGGGATGTCAGCAAACTCAGTCAAATTAAAATATCCCTAAAATATCCCTTTTCTACATTGGTGAAACTGAAAAATTTTAAATGTCCGATAAAATTTAGAAGGAGTTTAGATAAAAGTAATTTTAGTGTAAGAATTCCTTTGTTAATCAAAATTAATTGGAAAGTGAAAGCAATGCTGGAACCGATTCTAGTTGTGTCAAAAAGCGAACCGAATAACTTGTTTCCATATTCGCTCTCAAGAATTGCTTTCACTTTTACGATTCATTTATCGAAAATAAGCGATTCTGGTTCTATGAGTTAAAACTATATTATCGATGCTTGAAGACCGTAATCATTTTCAAAGAATGCAATCCTTCAATTTTTCTTGTGTTTTTGAAGTGAAAAGAGAAATGTACGCGATAGAAACACTTTTTTTTTAATAGATTGGATAGAGAAGGAGATATAGTTGAATTTTGCTGTGTTTGTTTGTACTCATGCTTTCATTTTGCATATTAATTTCCAAATAGCGACGATGTGAAAGACAATTATTATTTATATGAAAGCCTAAGGCCTGGTTCACACGAGATTGTACCGCACGTTTTTTATCGCATTCGGTTTTTATCGAACAATCGGGTGTTCACATGATATTTATATTTATTCGTTTAAAACTCGAATAGCTGCAGTGTAATGAAAATGAATGGAAAAGTTTGAATTTGTGAAGTATTTTATTTTTATCTTTTTAAGGGAAAGGGCTAGAAAGCTGAAATTTAGACGGATGATAGAAAATATTGATTTAAATATGAATTAAAAAAATCATCATCATCGTGTCCTGTATCCCCGGCTGGGGCATAGGGCGTCAACAAAACGTCTCCATCCTTCACGGTCTCTGCTGCAAGGTACTTAAGCTGTGGCCACGTCTTTCTCTGGGATTCTGCTTCCGCTAAGACAGTTGATTTCCATGTTGTTCTTGGTCTTCCAACCCGCCGTGCACCCTGAGGATTTCCATTCAAAGGACTGCTTTGCAATTTCATCGTTTGGTTTCCTCAGTGTGTGACCAATCCAACGCCATTTACGCTTTTTTATGTCGACGTCCAGCCGCTCTTGACTTGTCCTGCGCCACAATTCCTCATTTGATATTATTTGTGGCCAGCGAATCTTTAGGATGTGGCGAAGACAGCGATTCACAAAAGCCTGCAATTTCTTCGAAATGGTAGACGTGACTTTCCAGGTTTCACAAGCATATAACAGCACGGATTTTGACATTGGATTCGAAGAATCTCAACTTAGTGCGTAAGGAGATTTGACTGGATTTCCAAATTGGGGACAGAGTACCGAAAGCAGCACGAGCTTTATTTATTCTACTTTTAACGTCCAGATCCGTACCACCGTTTGCAGAAAACAATACTGCCAAGGTAGTTAAATTGTTCCACTACTTCAACTGGCGTCTGGCGTAAAATAATACGCTGCTGTGTGGAGCGGCCTGTAAGCATTATTTTTGTCTTTTTGCTGTTTATTCTTAGACCACTCGACTCTCCCTTCACTTGCAGTGCTTGGCACATCCCGTTCAGCCCACTGATGTTATTTGCCAGTAGACATATGTCATCGGCATAGTCTAAATGACTGAGCCTTTCGAACGGTCTCCATTGAATGCCCTGTCGCTCAGCTGTACCAACACTGGCCGTCAATACGTCGTCCATCGCCAGCAGGAAGAGAATTGGCGATAGAACATCCCCTTGTCTCACACCCTGTTGCACTACGAAGGAGTCGGATAGCTGCCCATTGTGCAAAACAAAAACACCTCGCGTTGTTGTAAGGACTCTTTAATAATGGCAACAATTTTTGGTGGAATTCCTCTACCAAGCAACGATCTCCATATACATTCTCGGTTAACTCGATCAAAGGCCTTTTCAAAATCCACGAACATGAGGTAAAGCGGTGATTGATATTCCATCGACTGCTCGAGGACGATACGCAGGGTGTTGATATGGTCGACACACGATCGACCACTGCGGAAGCCAGCTTGATGCCTCTTGAGTGTAGACTCGATTCTATCCTTTATTCGCTCGAGTATGATTGTTGCCATTAGTTTTGGGAAAACGGACAAAAACGGTGATACCACGCCAATTGTTGCAATTCTTTAAGTCACCTTTCTTTGGCAACTTAACAATCACACCATCCTTCCAGTCCCTGGGATAGCTTTCGTTTTCCCCAAATGTTTTGTATCAGCGGATGTAAAATACTAGCCGCTGCTACGGGATCGGCTTTCAGGAATTCAGCTGGTATTCCGTCCAGTCCAGCTGCCTTGTTGTTTTTGAGGAGATTTATTGATGTACGAATTTCCGATTCTGACGGGGGTTCGATGTCAATACCCCTATAGGAACCTGCGCATCTCGTTTAGTTTGGGGCACTTCAGCACTCTGCTCAACTGAATCCTCATTTAGCAGGGCACAAAAATGGTCCTTCCATCTACGAAGCTGATCCTCAATTGATACCAAAAGTGTGCCATCCACATCCATTACAGGATGATTGGTGTTGCTTTTTTTCCCGATAACATCTTTGGCTATTTGGTACAATTCCCGGATATCTCCTCTTCTGGCAGCGCTTTCCGCATTATCTGCGAGTCCATCCAACTTCACCCTCTTGTCACGTCTCACACAGCGGTAGACCATCTTATGTGCAATGCGGTACTCTCTTCGCAAGTCAGCCTTTCGTTGAAACATCAGCTTCGGCATTTATTTGGATTTTCAACGATTTGCGAAGTTCGATCTTATCCCAGGTGTCTTGGGATATCCAAGAGTCTCTACGTCTCGTTCGCTTGGGTACAGTTTCGGATCCAGCCTCCATAAAAAACACTTTTAATTTCACCCCACATCTCATCAATTGTTGAATTTTGGATTCCATTTAATGACGAGGCTCTGTCGTTAAGGGTGGTGACATAGTTTTTGACATATGTTGGGGTCATTTAAAGAATTAAAAAAAAATAAGAGTCCTAAAAATACCGTTGGGACGGAGATAACGGCATTATTTGAGCGCTTTTCACAAATGAGCTCATATCTGTTTTAG